>CM028130.1:947937500-949187500 GCA_016271365.2 Neoceratodus forsteri
AGACAGTTGTACAAAAAGAAAACAAGAATTCGTAAAACAAAAGGCACAGTGCACTCGAGGAGTCAAAAGAAATCTATATGTACAGCAAACATAGGAAAGGAAAGGAAAGAAAAACAACAATATCATGATACAGCCCTCACCACAGCAGATGCAACACTCCACACCCCATATATTACCGTGTAATGTCATTCAGTTGTGCTAGAAAGCCTTTCCAATATGAGGCCAATGTTTTCCTGATGACCAAGGCAGCATCCTTAGAGTATATTTTATACAGGGCCAGCTGTACAAATATAAGCAGTTCCAGGTACATCACCTGTTTTTGCCATAAAGTGAGGGCACATCTGGATTGCCTGGTGGAAAACTGTAATACAGTGAAATGTACTATTAAAGTATGGGTATCAAAAGCCTGCCAAACAGGCAAGACAAGATCTAGAACCAGGTCCTCATATGTGATACATCTAAACTGGGGTAATGTACAGAAATCAGAAAAGAAATCCCAGAATGATCACACATAGGGACAAGCAATAAACAGGTGAGCTTGGGTTTCAAGAACTGAGGTAAATCCAGATCTGGGATAGTACCATCTGTCAACACTTTTGTGTTTCAAGGAATTCTTGACACCCAAATGACCAAGAGTTCTAAGACACACCAAGTCCCACATGTTTACCGGAATCCTTTTATTCAAAAGATGGGTCAATGCCAGAGTCTTGCCCTCAGGGGCATTGTGGGATAACTGAGGCGATAAAAAAAATGAGTTGACAAGATATGCACATAAAGCTGCTTCCTTGACATAGACTCAGTCTGACTAGGGAAAATTCTCTATTGCCTAAGTTTGCAGAAGGCATCTCTAATATAGGGCGGACAACACGTCCCACTGCCCGATTTGGGCAGCTGAATTCTGCCAACCTCCAGTTCTGAAAAAAAGGGATCCAGTTATTCTATTATCCAGGACATCCAAAAACTCTCATCATGTCAGAGGACCCTTTGAAAATTTTAATTAAATTGTTCAGATTTTTGTGTCCTGTTTTGGGCTTCACAGCCCATTACCTTATGTTGGCAGTAGCCTTTTCCAGCAAAAAATACATTTTTTAAGAGATTCTGTTCAGGAGGGAAAGGATCGTAACTGAAACTGAACCCATGGCCAGGTGATCCTTTCCACTTCCTGGTCCACCGGCACAACCCCCGTGCTGAAATGTTTTGTGATGTCTAAGAAAAGAGAAGGCACAGGCGTGCCCACAAGTCTATGGAACAGATTTCAATACCTGTTTCTAAATGTTTAAGCAAACTTAAAGAAAATTGAAAGCCACCGATCAACTAATAAGGCCAATTAGTTGATCGGCATCTTTTCTTCAAGTTTGCAATCATTCGAGACACAAATATGAAATCTGTCCATAGACTTCTGTAAGTGCTTGCGCCTCTCCTCTTAGACGTCACAAAATGTCTCAGTGCGGGGTGGAGCCGTGGACTGAGGGAAGGGATTGATTGGCCATGGGTTCAGTTTCAGTATGATTCCTCCTGAACAGAACCTCATTAAAATGTTTAATTTTACTGGAAAAGGTTAGCGTCAACATAAGGTAATGGGCTGTAAAGCCCACATATATATCTTAAAAAATTCCTTTAAAAACATAGAAACATAGAAGTTGATGGCAGATAAGGACCACAAGGCCCATCCAGTCTGCCCATTTCCTTTTCTACCTTATTAATGTGCCATAGGCCTTTGCTCTGTCAATGGCCTATCTATTCATACTCATCTGTATTGCTCCTTTATGCCTATCCCATGCCTGTTTGAAGCCCTGCACTGTATTCATATCCACCACTTACTGAGGTAGGCCATTGCATGCATCCACCACCCTTTCTGTGAAAAAGAACTTCCTCACATTACCTCTTAATCGGCCTCCCTCTAATCTTATGCTGTACCCTCTTGTCCTACTATTTTTCTTATATTGAAACATGTTAGACTCTGTCACCTTGTTAATGCCCTTAAGATGTTTGAATGTTTCATTCATAACACCTCTCTTCTTCCTTTGCTCTAGGGTATACATATTGAGTTCAGTTAACCTGTCCTCATATGTTTTCTGATGCAGTCACTGCACCATTTTTGTTGCCCTTCTCTGCACTGCCTCAGTTTGGTTAATGTCCTTGTGAAGGTGTGGCCTCCAGTACTGCACACAGTACTCCAGATGGGGCCTTACCAGTGTCTTGTAAAGAGGGATTATTACCTCCCTCTTCCGAGTTGTGATACCCTACTAATACAACCCCAACATCTCTCTAGCCTTACCTACTGCTTTAGAGGTCTGCTTGGATGATTTCAGGTCATCTGTGATGAGGATGCCCAAGTCTCTTTCTTCCCTTGTGACTGCCAGCAACTCCCCTCCCAACCTATAGGTGGCTTCAGGGTTTCTCTTCCCTATGTGCATGATCTTGCACTTCTTTGCATTAAACCCCAGTTGCCACTCTTCCAACCATTTTGCTAGTTTATCCAGATCTCTTACGAACATACGAAATTTGCCAGCAGATAAATGCCTAGAGGTCTATCAAGTCTGCTCGAATGTGCAGCTAGCACCCCTTATTCTGCAGCTGCCCCTCCCTTCCACCCTTCCCCTTCATTAACCCTCCCCCTTGTCCTGTCCCATCCCCTTTGAAGCAGTCCACTGTTCTACTGGATACCACTTCTGCAGGTACGCATTCCACCCAGCCACCACTCTCTGTAAAAAGTGTCTCCTCATCTCCCTCCTAAACCTTCCTCCTCCAGTCTCATATCATGGCCCTGGTGGTCTTCCCTCCCTTACTTTGAACAGCCCTCTGTACCCATCTTGTTTATTCCTTTCATGTATTTAAAGGTTTCAATCATGTCACCCCTGTCCCTCCTCTCCTCCAGTGAGTACATGTTCAACTCCTTCAACCTCCTCTCGTATGATAAGTCCCCCAGCCCCTTGATCATCTTTGTTGCCCTGTGCTGCACCCCCTCCAGTAACTTAATGTCCCTCTTCAGATACGGGCGCCAGTACTGCATGCAGTACTCCGGGTGTGGTCTAACTAATGACCTATTCAGTGGCAGAATCACCTCCTCCCTCCTCGAGGATATACCCCTTACAATACAACCCAGCATTGTGTTGACCTTTGCAGCTGCCTTCCTACATTGTGCCGAGTTGTTCATTGACCCTGTAATGAGCACACCCAGATCCTTCTCCTCCTCTGTCTGGGCTAGCTGCACTCCCCCCAGCTGGTAACTCCTCCTTGGGTTCTTCATCCCAAAATGCAGCACCTTGCACTTTTTGGCATTAAACCCCAGTTGCCTGGTGTCTGACCAGGTTTCAAGCTTTGCCAGATCATCCTGCAACCCCTGCCACCCCCCTAGGTCATCCACCACCGCGCCCACACCATCTGGATCATCTACTGTGTTGCAGATCTTGGTGACATCTGCAAACGGACAAATCTTACCCTCCAGTCCATCTGCAATGTCACTGAAAAAGATATTGAAGAGGACTGGCCCCAGGACTGATCCCTGAGGTACCCCAATTGTGACTTGCATCTCTTCTGACTGTATACCATTTACCACCACTCTCTGTTTTCTGACCGTCAACCAGTTTGCCACCCAGTTGACCAACATCTGACCCACCCCAAGCCTACCCAGCTTATTAATCAATCTTCTACGTGGAACAGTATCAAAAGCTTTGCTGAAGTCAAGGCAGGCAGCATCAACTGCTCCCCCTTGGTACACCACTCTGGTTACCCAGTCAAAGAAATCTATGAGATTAGTTTGACAGGACCTTCCTTTTGTAAACCCATGCTGTCTTGGATCCTGTGCTCCTAGGGTTTCCAGGTGTTGCACTATCCTTTCCTTAAGGAGTGTCTCCATAATCTTGCCCACTACTGAGGTAAGACTGACTGGTCTGTAGTTCCCTTCCTCCTCCCTGCTACCACTGTTGTGGAGCGGGATCACATGAGCCCTTCTCCAGTCTTCTGGGACCTCTCCTTTGCTCAGAGACTCACTAAACAGTTCTGATAATGGCTCTGGTAGTTCCACCCTTAGCTTCTTTAGTACTCGGGGATGTATGCCATCAGGTCCCATTGTCTTGTCCACCCTGAGCTTATGGAGCTCTTGTAGGACCCTTTCTTTTGTGAAGGGACTAGTGCACACCTCCCCGTGTCCATGGTGCATAGCTGTGGGCCCTGCCCTACCTTCTCTTCAGTAAATACTGAGCAGAAGTATCTATTTAGGATAGATGCTTTTACATGGTCCTCCTCCTCACACGCTACCTTATCCCTTTTGATCTTAGCAATACCCCCACTGGACTTTCTCCTTTTACTAATGTATCTATAGAAAGTCTTGTCACCTTCTTTTACTGGCTTCAACATCCCAATGGCAACTTTCTTTTACAGCCAGAGAAGTCACCCCCCACTTCTTTATAGGGTTTAAATGGCTGCCCCCAAGAAATATAAAAAATTATACAGCCGTGCTTTCAGAACCTGGGGGTAAACATAATTAAGTTAAAAAAAATTTAGGGACTTACGGTGACGTCAGCGAGTGAATGGCAGTTTAGATCGGAGCTCTGCACTGCCCTCACATTAATAATCTAACATCCACCCTAACTGAAAATGCAATTGCCAGTTAAAGTAGCGCAATCTAGGGTCCTACTAACAAAGAACCCACAGACCCCAGCACAAAAGTTGACCGCGATGATACAGCATGAAAAACGGAGTCACAACTCAGAGGATCGGGGAGAAGAAGCAGATTTGGAGACAAGGGGCATGGAAGATGACGACTGCTCGCAGCTGATAACTTCAATTCTCCAAACAGCAAAAACAGTTTAAAAAATTGACATGGCTCTCCAGGAACTTAAAGAGGATATCAGCAAAATAGAACATCGGGCAGACAAAATAGAAGTCGGTCTTACAAATGTAACAGAACAGGCAGACCACCATGACAGGCTGATGCTGTATTTATTGGCCAGAGAGAGAGAAATGGCTATGAAGCTAGATGACTTGGAAGGAAGAAGTCGCCCCCAGAATATAAGGGTGTATGGCGTTCCATAGGGCCTAGAGGATGGGGAGAAAGACACCATAACTTTTCTACAAGGAGTTCTTCAGGAGTCCCTAAACCTCCCAAAGGACTAGGATTTAAAAATGGACAGAGTGCATAGATCTCTGGTCCGGAGGCCTACGAACCCAGGAGCACGCCCACGTTCTTTTGTGGCCAAGCTTACATCATATACAACCAAGGAGGATATCCTAAGACTGGCTTGGCAGAAATCAGCAATAATGTATAAGGGGCACAGGCTGCAAATTGATAATAATGACTATACTACCCAGGTACAAGAGAGCCGTAAAGCTATGTGGCCAATAATGAAGCAGTTAAGAACCAAAAATGTAAAAGGTTAACTATTATACCCTACAAGACTAAGAATAGAGATGGATGGAGGCATTAAAGTATATGAGGACTTGGTGGCAGCTTCACAACACTTGGAAAGCATAGGCATTGTCGTTCCTCACCTGGTGAAAGAGAGGCTCGAGAAAGAGTTGGTGAGTGCGGTCTGGTCAGTGGTAAAGAGAACACTGATGCCAGGACAGGGTGTAGAGGGTACCTCATCAAATCTTTGGGCAGATGTATGCACCGTGCTTAAACACTACAGCTTGGTGGTGAAAATTGATTGCATCATGGCAAAGGAGAAAAGTGGCCATTCGAACAACTTGGCGGAACCCAGTACTACCACATCGGAAAAGAAGACCTGATTAAAAGATTACTGACTAGGGGATACAGATTGAAAGAACTTATTCCCCCACCCCCCCAAAGACCTACAACTTTATCAGGTATACTCAAGGTACTGTAAAAACAGACTTAAAACTGGGTGGGGCCCAAACGGTGAACAAGGGGGAAAAGAGAGGGAACTTAAACTTCCAGTCGGATCCACAGGGTCAAATTATAATAACTAACAAGGCACAAAGACCTGAACCTATTGGTAAACTCCAGACTATAATGTACTATAATACGAACTTTAAATAAAAGACAACTTTAAAAGAATATCTACAGGGATGGGGATGATTTTGCTGTAGTCCCTGTTGGCCAAGGGGTTGGTTGTGCATATCCAGAAAGGAAATGGCTGGCACTCACCCTCTTTAAGACACGCTTTAAATAGCAGAAGGGTAATTGCTCTTATAGCCAGCTGCAGTATTTGAAAGACTGTCTCATGGTCGGGAAAAGCATTTTAGACCCTGACATCAGGAACAGTTGCTTTGGAAGGGAGTATGGGGAAGGAGTACAAGTGATATTGGGTGGATGTACAACCAGAGAAGGGGGAGGGGAGATTCCATTTAAAAACAGAAATGAAAGACTTACAAGAAAGCTCCCCCTCCACTTTTTAATTAGAGGGCAGGAGGCCTGCTGTAACATGTGGTGGCCATTGTTTTTCTTGCTGATGTTAAATATTTGCCATGAGGAAGGGCTAAGACCCCAAATGTCTCCTGCCAAATGGCACTACCCCATTCCATACAGGGGCGGACAATGTTGTCTGAGGACTCTACCTCATGAGGAGTTTCTCCTCCATGATAGCCTAGGAAGTCAACAGTTTAAAAGCTGGGTTTTTTACCAACTAGTACATATCCAGCTAATATGGGTGGGAGTGTGTGCAGCTGAGTTAACAACTAGTCTCTGCATCAGGTAGAGCAGATACTGATTCTCCCCATAAATAATGGCTGCTCGAGAGTAGGCAGGAGGGCACTAATAGGGTTCCCTGGGTACATCTTGCTTGGTTCAGTATATAAACTTCCAGCAGAGAAATTTAAAGCTGGAATACAGTGTTTTACAGTTAAACAAGCGATACCCCCACATAGTGGAGAAAGTTGGTACCGTTACTGTTACTGTTATCATTACTTGAGTTCTGTGAATAATAAGTTTGAGTTTAGGTTAATTGCATTACTGTTTATAAATCAAAAAAAGGCATACTTGGGAGATGAAGCAACACTGTGGGGTTGTTTGGAAAGTTACTTTAGGTAATATAGTCCTGACAAAGTGGTCTAAACCCAGAGGGGGGGTCTTTTGTCATGGGGGCTGGGGAGGAATGGGGAAACCCTCATGAGAAAACTTGGAACCTCATAATTGATCAAAATGGCTACAGTTAGTACAAAAATTAGTTCTTACACTATCAATGGAGTCACTCACCCCATGAAGAGGAAGCAAATCCAGAAATGTATTCGAACCCAGAAGTGTGCGATTAATTTTCTTCAAGAAGCGCACTTATCCCCAAAGGAGGCTTTAAAGCTCAAAACCAAGGGTGTCCCTGTTATTTACCATGCTTCACTGGAAAAAGGGAGGAAAAGGGGTGTTGTTATACTGCTTTCTGCAAATCTATCATTTGAAGAGGTGGAGGTGGTGGCCGACGTAGGAGCACGATACTTAATAGTTGTATCGAAAATACAAGATTTGTGGGTAACTATGGTTAATGTCTATGCTCCCCAAGTTCCCATACCACCTTTTATGCAGACTTGCTGCAGCAAATGAAGCAAAAAGCAAAAGGGGGTAGTAATAGCAGGAGGAGATTGGAATTTAATCTTAAATAGAAGGAGGGACTCCACATCAGGAATCCCCACTCAGGAGAGAAGAGTGCCCGCACAGGTCTCCAGAATCTTATAAGACACAGGGATAATAGATGTCTGGACAGAAATATATCCCAAGACTAGAGAGTTTACTTACTACTCGCCCAGATATAAGATATATTCTAGATTAGATAGTTTTTTTGTTCTGGACAGGGATATTCCCCTTTGTCAAAGTATGTGGGTGGGAACAGAAACACTATCGGACCACCAACCCATATTCTTAGAAATGGATCTTCAGATCCCTAAAAAACCTATGCAGTGGAGACTCAATATAAGTCTATTAAGATGAAGTTAAAAAAGAAATACAAAGGGTCTACAAACAATCAGTAGAAATTAACAATAAACCAAATGTCACAGCCCAAATACTTTGGGATACAATTAAGACCCTGGTAAGAGAAAAATTGATCTCTCTAGCCTCCTTCAAAAAGAAGAAAGGGCTCAAGTACAAATAGAACCTCCTGACACAACTACAATCACTAGAAATGCAGCAGAAATTGAGCTGGACCACAGAGAGAGACACACTGAAATTAAAGTTATTAAAAATAAAACACAGGAGTTAAAATAGAAAAAGAGCAAGCTCTTCACTATCTAAACAAACATATTAATGAGGGGGGCTCTAAAGTGGCAAGGCTACTAGCCTACAGACTGAGGCAGAGGGCAGCCAAAGCTGCTATAACTGGGATAAGGGGCCCAACTTCAGGTATAGTAAGGCGCAAGTGGGAGCATATATCAGACTCCTTTGTAACATATTACAAAACTTTGTATAGAGCAGAGAGGGAAACATCAACTAAAGATACAGTGGACTTTCTGAGGGGACTGGAACTGCCCAGAATAGATGACACCCAGGCCCAGATCTTAATGGCCCCAATAACAGAGGTAGAGATAGTTGCCACAATTAAAAACTTGAAATTGGGGAAGTGCCCGGGCCCAGATGGCTATTGTGACGAGTTCTACAAGGCTTTCATCCCAGAAGTCACAACTCTTTTAAAAACAGTCTTTAATTCAATTTGGCTGGAGGAAGAGACAGTACCACCATCCTGTAACTACACTACCATCACAGTAATTCCTAAAGAGGGAAAGGACCTGAAGGAATGCAACTCCTATTGACCTATCTCTCTCTCTTAAACATTGATTATAAAATCTTTACAATCATTTCAGCAAACAGAATAAACCCACTACTGCTCCAAATTATTAAATCAGATCAGACCAGATTGATTGAGGGACGATGGGGTCAGGAGAACCATTAATGTCATAGATCTGATAAACAAACATCATACCCCAGCTTGCCTTCTTGGCCTAGATGCTGAGAAGGCATTTGATTGAGTGAGCTGGCACTTTTTGTTTGCGGTCTTGGAGAGACTGGGATTCCCTGGTTCCTTCCTGGCAGCTATTAAGACACTATATGTGGCCCCACCGGCCTGTGTCAGAGTTAATGGGGGAATCTCACAACGGTTTACCCTGGGCAGAAGTACTCGCCAAGGCTGCCCGATGTCCCCACTCTTATTTGCAATATACATTGAACCACTGGCACAGGCAATCAGAGAGGACCCACGGATAAGGGGAATAACAGAGGGGAGCAGGGAACACAAAATATCATTATATGCGGACGATATCCTGTTATACATGACAAATCCAGAGGAATCCCTCCCCAGAGTTTGGGACTTACTTAATAAGTTCAGTACATTGTCAGGATATGCCATAAATAAGACTAAAACTGAAATCTTAAAATTTTACTATATACCATCTTCTGAGGTGCATAATCTTCTCTCCTTATATTGGAGATCTTCCGAAAATAAATATATAGGAACCTATATGCCTAAGAACTTAAATTCCTTATTTTCTAACAATTTTGACCCCCTCCTAGCACAGATCAAACAGGACATTTTCAAGTGGGAAACATTAAATCTGCCCTTGTACTCTAGAATAGAATCTATCTCCATGAACATACTGCCCAGGTTCCTCTACCTCTTTCAGTGTCTGCTGGTTAGGATATCACCAGCACAATTCAAAGAATGGAAAAAAATAATTATGGCCTTTATCTGGGCCAGTAAGAAACCCAGAGTTGAAGCCTCTCTGCTACAGCCAAGCAAAAAAGATGGGGGAAGGGCGGTTCCTAACTTGGAGGACTATTATTTGGCATCTCAACTCTGAAATGCCCTCCTCTGGTCTACACCAGGCTACCAAGCCCTATGGAAGCTAATGGAAAGGGAGGTCACAGAGGGAACCCCCTTGGAAATAAGGATATTTGTCCCTAGGGCTTTAATACAGGATAAAGGCCCTACACTATATACTGTTAGGAACACTCTGGTGGCAGTTCGCAGACTCTGAGTAAAACACAAATGTTTAGGGGAATTATGGCCGCTCAGAAGATTTGCATTGGATGGAGATTTTGAGCCAGCAAAACAAGACCTTACATTTAGGAACTGGGGCAGGCTGTGTCTGGACACTCTTGATCAATTCCTTGATAAGGAAGAGATAAGAGAGCTTGGAGACTTTAAAACACAGTACCAACTAAGAAACTCTGACCACTTCAGGTATCTTCAGCTTAGGTCCCATATTCAGAATATGCAGAAACAGTTCAGTCCTACATTGCAGCAACAGGGACTACAAGAGGTGCTGCAGAGGATTATGTCCTCTTAGATATGCAGAGGGCATATCTCTATCATTTATGGGGCACTAAGAAAAAAAGGCGAGAGATACTCGGCACAAGTCAAAAGTAGATGGGAAAGGGAGGTAGGGGAACCATTATTAGGGGTTGAATGGGACTCCATTTTCACCCAGGCTCATCACACAACATACTCCCAGAGATGGAAAGATTTCACCTGAAAGATCAGAACACGATTCTTTGTCACCCCAGTGATGCAGGATAAATGGGATGGGGAAAAGACTCTGGCATGGTGGAGAAAGTGCGGAGCTGAGCTTGCTTACCACCTACACATTATGGGGCTTTGCCCGGGCTTGGCTTTATTCTGGGGAGAGATTACTAAAGCTCTTGAAGATTTGTTTCTATTAGTGGAGGCTCTTAAACATAAACACTTGGTATTGGGATTAATACCCACAGAAGTTAAAAATAAAGATCAGTTATATCTCTGGAATATTCTGGGGACCTCAGCCCACAAAGCCATCACATGGACGTGGTTGCAACCAGCCCCCTTCAGCATTTATAAATAGATGGTTGAGATGGATAGTGTGGAGGGAGGCCTGGGAGAGGCAGGGAGAGGTTCCCATACAAAATGAGGGAGACCAGGAGTAATGAAGCAGAAGAGTCCACCAAACTTAAAATAAAAGTAAATAAATTCCCTATACAATGTATATAGACAATAAGATAGTAAGTACTAAGACCAGGAAGGAGGTTTTGTAATACCCCCTCTGGAGTTTATCTGAAAATAGAACATAACACAATAAAGGATACCTTATATATTGCCTATCAAATGTAATCAAATTGTCTTTTGAACAAAATGGATTGTTGCTATGTAAACAAGATAGTAAATAGATTTTATTTTTATTTAGTTTTTGTTGACCGGGTAAGTGCACTAGACAAATCCTGCCTATTTTCAGGCACGACCTGGGGGAGGGGGATACAGATGAATTAAATTGACTTTGAACCAGATTAAGCTGTTGCTGGTATTTTTAGTGAATGGGGGAAAATTTGGCCAGGACACCGGGGAAATTCCGTTACTCTTTTCGATAAGTCCCATGGGATCTTTAACATCCACCTGAACTACCACCAATCCAGGCAGATGGGACCTCGGTTTAACATCTCATCTCAAAGACGGCACTTCAGGAGTGCAGCACCCCCCACATGCTGCACTGCAGTGTCAGTATTGGGATATTAACCCAAGTGCCAGATGTGGGGCAAGAGCCCACAGCCTTCTGATCTGCCAGCCTCAGAGGCGAGTGTGCTACCTGCTGAGCTAGTAACACTGACTAATGTGACATGTATGCCTGAAATTGTAATAAACTTGAATTAAAAAAAGTAGGAAGTAACAAAGAATTTAAAAAAAGTGCTTTTTTTCTTTGCCATTTTCCAGGTTTTCCACCTCTGCACTTGCACAGAAACTGCTTGAAAGCAACTTTTCCAGTTAAAGAGAGCTGCATCAGTCCCCATAAATTCCTTACTCAGCAGGTATAAAGAATGACTTGATACCAGGACCTGGGCTAAAGCAGTCTCAGCATCCTTGAAGGTACCAACCCCTCTACTTTTTGTCCAGTTTATAACAGAGCCAGATGCAGTGGAAAAAGCTCATCACTTTCTCCAAAGAACGCCGGATGAAGTATCCCTTTAAAAAAGAGTGACATTGTCCGCATAAGCAAAGATTCTCAATTCTAACTGAGCATCCTGGGTAGACTGCTTCCTTATTGTAAGAACACCGTATCCATTGTACAAACATGGCAGGAATGCCATACTCCTGGAGTACTTTGAACAGGAAAACATGGGACACGCTATCAAATGCTTTTTTCCTGATCTAGTGATAGAACATTAGAACATAGCTATGCAACAGTCCCATGTTTCCCCTTTAAAGACTTACCTCAAAGTGATGAGGTTGTCCTGAATGGCACAACCTGTAACCGAACAAGACTGGTGTGGTGATATGATGCATACCACAGCTTTCTTCAACCTCTTAGCCACAATTTTTGAATCTTAAAATCAACATTAAGCTGGCTAATAGGCCTCTGGTTTTTCACTAAGGATCAGTCAGCTTTCCTAAACAAAAAAAAAATAATTAAGTGAACCACCAACTGTTAATTAGGGGAGTGGCTTAGATAGAAGGAAGCCAGGTGTTTGCATTTAAAAACTGACCTATATAGCTTGTGGCAGAGAACAGCAAGAGGAAGGAGGTGCTGTTAGAACTATACTACTGTACTGGACTAAAGAACTAGAACTCTATTACTGAGAACTTCAATTTAAAGTAAAAACAAACAAACAAAAAAAGAGTATGTTTGAGTTGGGTGAAGGAATTGTTATTTGTGCAGTTAGCTACAGTAGGTGAAGAAAGACAAACTGAATTAGGGTGAAGGAATTGTTATCTGTGCAGTTAGCTAGGCAAAGAAACAAACTGTTAATTAAGGGGAGTGGCTTAGAGAGAAGGAAGCCAGGTGTTTGCATTTAAAAACTGATCTAGATAGCTTGTGGCAGAAAACAGCAAGAGGAAGGAGGTGCTGTTAGAACTATACTACTCTACTGGGACTATATTGCCCTCCATCCTTCCACTCCACCTCCACCCCCACCTTTAGCCAGTTCTACTTTTATAGGCACAGGATTTGACTAACAACAGAAATTTACTGTTTGGGAGCAGGAAGGGAGTGATTACAGATGCACAAAAGAATCACCATCCTAGAAGGAAAACAGTAGCTCTCATCAACCTCTAGCTGCTGGAGGTCTGACTCTGAGCAAGTAAGAAGGAGAATACTGAGGAATATAGGAACTTACTGTCCCAGAACAGGAAGATCAGGAGCTTTAAGGGCATGGAGGCAGTAGAAAAGCAGGGAAATATATATATATATCTATATATATAGATATATATATATATATATATATATATATATATATCTATATATATATAGATATATATATATATCCATATATATCTAAATAGAGAGGAAAGATAAGTATTCAAAACAGTTAAGGGACCTCAAATAAAGACATGATGGGAGTGGTGCAGTGCAGTGGCTGTGGAGCAGCAGTCTTCTGGGAGATGTTCTGGAGGATGCAGTGTTGTCTCATCTGCAGGCACCTCTCTGGGCTGAGGGAGGAGGTTGCCCATCTCCAGGTTGAGTTGGCCAGAATTTGGAGGACCTCCTTTCCCACCCAGGGACCACCAGGGCCACTGCCTCAGAGGTTACCAAGAAAGAGGAGCTGTTGGACCACAGTGGGCTCAGGGAGGGTGAGGGTGGTAGAACAAAGGTGCATCCCTCCAGGTGTACCTCTCCACAATTCATATACCATTCTGGCAGAGTGTGGTTCATCTACAGAGGCACCCAGAGTGGAGACCAAGGAGGATGCTGGGAACCTCCACAAAGGAGACCCGCAGCAGGGTGGCATGGCACCCCACAGAGGAAGGAAATAACTCCTGCTGGGGGACTCCATTATTAGGAGGGTAGAACTGGGGGAAGGAGGTGAGAGGGAGGTAAGGTGCCTGCCTGGCACCATGGCTTGGAGGGAGAGGGAGCAAATCCTCAGGATCATGGGAGCAGCTGCATGGGGGAGGGAGCTGGATGTCATTGTCCACCTATGGATAAATGACCTGGCTGGGAAAGGGATCATAACAGTGCAGCAGGAGTTTGTGGAGTTGGGGAAGGGCCTTAGACAAGTAGCATGCACAGTAACCTTCTCAGTGGTGATGCTTGTCTATGGTATGGGTAAGGCTAGGGTACTCCACACCATGGGAGTCAATCAGTGGTTGAAAAACTGGTGCAGAGCTCAGGGTTTTTGCTTCACTTGGGACTGGGGCTCCACCTGGAAGGATACAGGCCTATACTGGTGTGATGGTCTGCATCTGTCCAGGAGGAGAACCAGAATCCTAGGTGATAGATTTAAATGCTTCATTGGCAAGCATTTAAACTAGCCAAGAGGGCAGACACTGAAAAGGAGAAGGGGAAATCCTAACCCCCCAAATATCAGGGTAGTTAGTGAGGTAAACACCAAGATGGAGCAGTCAATAGGGGGAAGGGCAGGGGTAAATGGAGAAAAAGACAAAGGCAGTAAGGTCAGGGATGGGGCAAAAAGAAATAAGGCCATCAAAAAATGGAGGGTAATGAGTACCAATGCCCGTAGTCTAGGTAACAAGCTACCTGAACTGGTCCTTGATGGAAGATGGATGCCTGGCTATCGTGTCAGTCACAGAAACATCGATCATGGAGAACCATGACTGGGATGTCAACATACCAGGGTACACAATCTACAGGAGGGACAGGGAGGGTAGAAGAGGAGGAAGAATAGCTTTCTATGTAAGGGAAGGGATCAAAGCAGTGAAATTAAAGGGTAAACAGGGAAGGGAGGAAGCACTGTGGGTCACCGTGGAGACTGGAAATGGCACCACAATCCGCACAGGGGTTTTATACAGACCCCCATTTCAGTTGGAGGAAATGGACAAGGAAATGATAGAAGGCATCCTTAGGATGGCAGAGAAAGGGGAGATATTGCTGTTGGGGGACCTGGATATGCCAGATGTTAACTGGAGCACCTTTGCTGCAGCCACATCCAAGAGCACGGCCATTCTTGATGCCCTACAGGGGGCATGCCTCAGACAGCTAGTTTTGGAACTCACTCAGGAGGGAGCAATCTTAGACCTGGTACTCTCAAATGGGGATGGAGAGAATATCTTAGATCTAGAGGTGGGTAGCCATCTGGGAACAAGTGACCACCAAACAGTGAGGTTCACGATAAACTTAGCTGTAGAGTCAAGCCATACAAAAGTGAAAGTACTGAACTTCAGGAGGGCTGATTTTGTCAAAATGGGAGAGTGCCTCAGAAAAGCACTAGCAAACAGGCAAGAAGGTGGGGTTGAGCAACAATGGAGAAACATCAGAACTGCCATCACAGAGGCAACAAGCCTTTGTGTGAAGCAAATAAACAAATCAAAATAAAATAAAAAAACACTATGGTTCTCAAAAGAAGTGGCAGGGAAGGTTAGGGAGAAAATGATAGCATTCAGAAAGTATAAGGAAACACAGAAGGAGCAGGACAGAGAACTGTACCAGTTTGTGCAGAAGAAAGCGGGGAAGGCAGTCGGAATAGCAAAGGCCCAAACCAAGGAAAAGATAGCTAACTCAGTTAAGAAGGGGAATAACATCTTTTATAGGTACATTAGGGAGCAAAGAAAGTCTAAGGCAGGGATACTGAGACTGAATAAAGAGGAGGGTGGTTGGGCAGAGAGGGACAGTGAAAAAGCAGGGATACTGAATATTCAGTGTCAGTGGCTCAGCGGGTAGCACACTCACCTCTGAGGCAGAGAGATCAGAAGGCTATGGGTTCTATCCCCACACCAGGCACTTGGGGTTAATATCCCAGTACTGACACTGCAGTGCAGCATGAGGAGGAGGATGCACTCCTGAGGTGCCATCTTTTGGATAAGACGTTAAACTGAGGTCCCATCTGCCTGTTCAGGTGGATGTTAAAGATCCCATGACACTTCTCGAAAAGAGTAGGGGAATTTTTATTATAACTCAAAAGAAAATTACATACATAGTAGTGTTATGTCACACTAAATCTTAATACAAAAGAAAAATAAACATAAATAAGTATTTCGTCATACATTACTACATCAATACAAAATAGCATTTATATAACCCCAAAACCTATTAGCTAGAAACAGCCCCCCCCCCCACTAAAGGAGTAGGGGATTTTTTGTTTTAAACTTCCATCAACAAATAATAACAAACCGTGTTGGTTTCACACAAAATAATAAGTACAGCAATAACAAGAGAAAATGTAATAGTTATTATCATCATATACTCTCAAATTAACTGTCAAACTAAATAGCCCATACCTTGAAATACAGCCAACCCCATCAGTGTTCATTCATAATAAATCATATAAATGAATAAAACATAAATACACACAAAAAAAATTACATCATACTTTACACTCAAAACATAACTAAAATTACCGTAAGCCTACCCCTTCCCTCTTCCTACTTGAAGAGTAGGGGAAATTTCCCTTAACTTAAGGGAGATACACACAGACTGGTCTTGCTTCATTTTAAATCATAAGAATGGATGAAATATAAATACTAAAGGGTATCACTTCATACTTAAACTTAAATCTTAACTAAAATTACTGTAAGCATACCCCCTCCCCCTCTACAAAACCCTCTACAAAATTAGAGGGGGGGTTCTCCCTTCACTTAGGGAACAAACAAACAACTCAGGATTGCTTCATACTAAATCATAATAAACTTAACATGAACAAAGATTAGCTCTTACTTTAAATTCAAAACATCACTAGAAATATTGTAAACATACCCTCTCCCCTGCCCTATTAAAAGTGTAGTGGAAGTCTTATTCATAACTTAAACCATACAATACATCAGTATTACTGCCGACCAAGTCATAAGAATGTGTGGAGTATAATTTACAAAAGAAAATTTTACTTCCTATTGTAAACGCAGAACTCAACTATGAATACTGTAAACTACCCCTCCCCTCCCTATTGGTAAAGTAGGGGAGTTTTCGCAAAAGCTAATATTTAATTCACTGTAGTGATGCATCTTCCCAGCTCATAACAGGAAAATACAATCCAATAAATCTGTGCGTCATCTTACAGTCACTCCAGGTTTATCCAAAAACCTCCCTACTTTAAAAGGGGAAGATTTTCCCCTTTTCTCCTACATCCTGAGAATTATACAAATGGAATCTTATTTATTGCACACTAAACCATGTGTCGATCAAGTCCAGTCTACCAACCCCCATCTAGACTGCATTAAGGAAGCCAAGGCCACATGAACTTCTTGCTATCTCAGCCTTTTAGTTGATGCTTCCACCATAAAAAACAGTTCCACTGAAGTATTCGTAATTGCTGTATTATCAGCCGGCACCGTACAAACCATATTTGGAATTTAAAACATACCAAGAATAACCACATTATGGTTCTGTCATGCTTTGTCCATAGATGGGGTAATATGCCTAAACACAATGGGAGGAATTTTCCTATGGTGGCAGGGCTTGCATCAGCCTGCACCAAGGGACTTAGAGTTTAGCGTGCTAACCCCTGTGCCGCAACTGCCCCGTTCAAATCACGGGTACATTGTGACAGGTGTCCCTGCATTACGGCAACTTTGCGCCCACATGCCCGGGTGCAAGCCCCTGCACTTAGCCTCCCGGGTGGCGAGGCTAGACCATGACGGTGGTCTAGGGCCTGCGTCTGGTGCAGGCAGTCCAAATTCGGGTGCAGCGGACGGAGACTGATGCATGCCCTGTGCACCATAGGTTTGGCACACCAGGGGCTTGCATCAGTCTTCAGGGACTGAAAATCTGGTCCAATATCTCTAGGTTCATGGGATAAAATGGTGAAGTAGGCCACTTTTGTTTTATAGTCTTCCAGAAACTCTGGACAAAGGGACAATCTAAGAATAAATGTGTAATTGTTTTTACCATAGTGCAACAAGAGTTTCGAGGACAATATCTTTCCGAGAGCTGTCTATGCTTCAGATTTCCCCTTACATTGAGTTTGCCATGGAGGGAGAGCCATAACACATCCCACATATAATGTGGGATGCAGGGGGATTCTAATATATGACCTAAGTCTACCTAATCCTGAAGAGGCAGAGTGTCAAAATGAGCTGTGTCCTGGAAATATTTTTGAAGAATGAAGTTATATAATTCCTTCCTAGAGTACTTTATAATATGTTCTTTTGCTAGTGCCCAAAGTTTAATCTTCCCAAAACATACCTTAAAGGAATCGGGAAGCTGTTGTAATGATTGTTGCCTAGGCATGTTCATGAGGGCTGGCCAAATGGTATAGATCTGTCCTAAGGAATCGGTTACCCAGGGTATCCAAACCTTGATGCTAGAGCATACTAAAGGGCACAAATTGGAATAGACGAACATCGTAAAGAAAAACACTATTGGGTGAATCATTTTTAACCCACCATGTTTCTTTTCTCTAAATAAAAGGCACCTTTTAATAGGATTTAGCCTACTCCCCCAAACACAGGAGAAGAAACACCCATACATTTTTGTTTCTAATTGTGAGGGAAGACAAAAAAAAAATACTTAAATACAGAAAGGTAGGGAGCACAATGTTTTCACCATATGAATCCTCTTTAAATTGGATAATCTCCATTTATTCAGTGAATTTTACATTGTTCTGGGCTGTCTGTAATTTAGCAGTCCAATTTAGTGAAGCCAAATCTCCCACCCAAATTGCAGACCTAGGATGGTGCAAGTATCCTTAACTACAGGCATACCGATTATCGGTGTGGCTGCCATATCCTCCTGTTGTATGGGAACACAATTGCATTTCGTATAATTTATTTGTGCCACTGTGTGGCTCAAAAAAACACTTAATACCTTTTCTAATTCATAGACAGAGGCCATATCGCTGACTATAAAACAATGATGGTCTGCATAGGCAATACATTTGATCTCTGGGTCTACGCTAGAAAAGGAGACCCCTCGTATATTCGGGGTGCCATAAACCCGTCGTATTAATGGGTCTGTTGTAAATATATATAGAAGGGGGCTCAAAGGAGAACCCTAATGCACCCCCTGTGTTTTTGTCCCAACCAGCCGTTGCAATAAGATTGCGCTGAAGCTGTGGCATAGCAGTTTTTTACCCACCGAACAAAAGATCTGGGCAGCCCATAGCTATCTAAGCAATCCCTTAAGTATGCATGATGCACATTGTCGAAGGCTTTTGCTTGATCCAGGCTAAAGGGCAAGCCTGTGAGCTCCCCCATGACCCCCCCTTTGGAATATTTCCTTAACAGAATAAGGTTGTCTGATATTCTCCTATCCAGAGTGGAACATGTTTGTGCCGGGTGGATGAGAAAATCTGCGTGAAGTAATAACCAATTATTCAGTAGTTTAGCTAGAAGTTTAAAATCTGAGTTCAGCAGCATTATGGGCTGCCAGTTAGTCAGAAGTGCTCTATCTCCTTTTTTAAACATAAAAAGGACTAAACCCTCTGACATACTATTGGCAGGACCCCTGAGTCTAGAATCTCTAGTAATACTGCTGTAAATTTGTGTAGTAATACCCTGAATATATATTCAGTTCATAAGTAATCCCATCTTCCCCTGGGGTTGTTCCCTCTTTTGTTTGTGAAAGGACTGCAGAAACCTCCAAGGAGTGAATGGGGCTATCAGCATCTGTGTTTGTAAGACAGAGAATTTTGAGAATGAGGTCTCTGTTAGCCATATCTTATGGGGGCCTGGTGGTACCAACAATGGGTTAAATAATTGAGAAATATGCCTATCTACTTCTTGTAAAATCTTGACTTTTTCTGTGCATAGTTTCCCATATGGGTCACGCAGATGGGCCATATGTTTCTGTTGTCTTTGTTGTGCACAGAACTGAAATGGGTTCATGAAGGCTTTGCGCCTTTGTGACCCAAACCTTCTTTCTTGATCTAGGGATTTCAATCGATCGTATTGTATCATATTTAAATGCTTTCTAATTTTATCTAATTCTGGGAGAACAGAGTGATTGACTTGGGCTGCAAGGGAGAGTAATTCCTGGAATTTCACCCTGTATGCCTGGTAAGAATCAGTTCTGTGTTTGCTGTTAATCCTTCCTAAGGTTTGAAAATATTTTTTGATATCTATTTTGGTATCTTTCCACCACTCACTGTGTAAATCATATAAACAGAAGACTGATTGCCTTGCTTCCAAGAGAGAGCGATCAACCCAGTCTGCACTGTTGGAAGGTATAGGAGGGCCATATTTAGCCTCCAATATCCTGGGCCATGGTGCATAATTTCATGACTAGAGACTGTTACTTCGATAATAGCATGGTCAGATGGAGCCACTGGTTTCATTTTTGTGTTTACTACCCCCAAGGAATCTGACAAAAAAAAACCAAAATCAATCCTGTTGGCTTGTGTACCATGGAAGAAAGTTTTCTGCGGGGTCCCTGATAATGCCAGTGCATCTACGAGACCGGTCTGTACCAGAAGATTGTTTAAACAGTTGGCAACACAAAACATTTTCCTAGTTTCACTCCCTCTATCAGTTAAGTATCTACTGCAGTTAAACCACCGCCCCAAAAAAACACATGCTTCACAGTGAACAAGTTTGGCTATATAGCTCTAAACACGTCTACCCTAAAAAATTTTTAATTGCGGTGCATAAACATTTATCAGACGACACTGGAGGCCACATAAGACCATGTTTAATAATAACACTCTCCCTGGTACTATCTCTATTAATTGGATTAAATGAGCTGAAGGATGGTTAACTCCTATTCCTACCCCACTACACACGTCCTCCGCTATAGGCCAGTACATAACTCCCCATTTCCAATCTCTGGAAGCTTGTTCCATCTCCAGCTTGGTGTGTAAACTTGTATCTTTTAAAAAGACAATATCTTGTTCCCCTTTATCAAATAAGGAATAAATTAACAGTCTCTTCCTTTCAGATTGTATGCTGTTAGTGTTAACAGAAGCAGGTATGATTGTGTAAATTTCAGTCATAAGCAAAAAAAAGGCCATGCACCAGAGGGTAGAGCTCATATTTCTAATATGTTAAGTCATAACTCCCAGTCTAACATTATTTCTTTCTTGTCCATTTCCGTGTACCCAAAAGTTTTTTTTATCTTTTTGACTGTTTCTGAATCTCCCAAGTTTTATTCCACATTGGGCGTCCCCTCTGGCTGAGAAGACTGCACAGATGTGGAATCTGATCGGGTGCCTCCATCTTTCTGAAGCACCGTATAGGTGTTATATAAGGGAAGCCCCTCCTCCACCGGGGTTTTAACCGAGGACCTGGACTGCAGACTCTGCCGTCTGCTTGACACCATTTGGAAAGCCTCTTCCAGTGGTAAAGGTGGAGGCACAGAGGTAGATGGAAATGATGCAACCTCAGATGCTGTGGCTGCTACATCCCCAGCTGGGTCCTGTACAGTATCCTTCACCACATGACTGTCTGTCTCTGATTCTCTTGCAGGGGGATCTGCTTGTGCTGGAGGAGCTTGCATCTGTGTCCTACCAAGGGGGGGTGGAGGTCTCAGATGTTGGGCTGCATGAACTGCTGAATTTATAAAGAAATCTTGTATGCAATAATCCCCACTAGTTTTGTTCTGAGCAGCCCATGGGCATACCGAGTATGCATGGTTTTCCTCCCATAAGGAGCATTTTGTGAGGTGGTGACAATTGGACATTAAGTGCCCCAATCCTCCACATTGCACACATTTCACAGTGTTGCAGGTTCTACTCAGGTGCCTGCCCGAGCCACACTTGTAGCAGTGGTGGGGTTGCCCCCGGTAAAATATAAATCCCTTGTCTCGACCCAGATAGAAACAGCTGGGGAAATGTTGTAACCCCTCATCTGTCTGTGACAAATTCATTTTGTACCTCCAACCCCAATTCCAAAACCCCTCAGAATTGAGAATGGGTTCTGGGTTGCCCTGTAATTTACATCTGCGTTCCAACCAGTATGAGATGTCCTCCACATTTACCCCTTCATTCCGGAATAAAACTGTGATTACCTTAAAGGATTGTTTGGTAAGAGGTATGGCCGGGAAATGTGACCAAGCTGGATTAGCCTTTAATAAGGCATATTTCATCCAGAACTGATTGAGTAAGTCAGGCGTTCTGAAACTAATATCAAATGTTTTGTCTCCAGGGGTATGTATTAACGCATACACTTCACTGGGTGAAACACTCAGCATTTGTTTGATTAGGACTTTGCCGACATAAAACCTGTCTGGTATAGCATCACTGGGCCCCAAAAACTGCAGCCTGACTGCATTTCTTCTTTTTGCTAAGCCCACTGGTTTTTTAAATAGACATGCATATGTAGGTAGAGGTTCCTGTAAAGCAGGGACTGCCTCCCCTGTATCTAAAATTGGAACCTCAGCTGAGTCTATTTCAGGAGTCATGAGGCCACCTGTCATAGGGTCATCAAGAAGGTCCATTTGAGAGAGGCTTTTGCATGATGAAAAATAAATTGGACTATTCTCCTCTTCGTGAGGTTATTCATGCTCTAATGTGGGATTGTGTTCCCCATCCTGTTGTGAATCCACAGAGTCACCTGAAGGCACCCCTGGATTCAGGGGGATAATCCCTTCTTGGGGGGAGCAGGTATCAGTAGGCCCTTTGGCAACTGTATATTACATTATCCGACCCCCTGTCTACCCAACACAGATACCCCTGGTATTGGTATTAAAGGATCAGCGATTCATTGCCCTGTCTCTAGTTGGATCCAGCCCATTCCTTCCAGGGCTAGTTTAGGGGACCATTGCCACTTAGCGTCGCCATCGTTAGGATGAGGGGTCTGGGGTGGGGATCTGTTTTCCCAGTCTCAGGAGACACAGTGCTGATAAAAACTGTAACACCACTACCTGGAGTTGCTAAGGGGGAGGCCACCTCAGGGCGTTTCCAATTCTTTAGCTCTTCTTCAGCTAATAGTTGAGCCAGTTTAAAATCTTCTGCTGCCGCTTCAAAAATGCGGCGTTTCTCCTCCAGAAGAGTGCTCGGTTAATTTTCCACCTGTTGTGAGGCATCCGAAGCCCCACCTTGAGACACATCTATTCCCCATCTATTTTCAACTGCTGCATCATGGTCCAGGCTGGTAAGGCCCTCTGTTGATGTACAACTACCGGTGTGAGCTACACCATGCAACGTCGGTTCCTGATGTTAGGGTACAGGTACGATCTGCTGGCCACCTCCTGGGTGCATCCCAGCCATACCTTCCCCTTCGTAAAAGATCTTTGCTGCAATGGCGAGCGCTCACCCGTCCTCCTCCATTGTCACCTTCCGTCTGGGACTCCCGGCTTTTAGCTCCACAGTACCACCTGCTGAAAAGAGTAGGGGAATTTTTATTGAAAAACAAATAATAATACAAGAACATTATGACGTGATACAAACTTAGGAAATCAAAAATCAAAAGAACATAAGTAAGTATTTCGTCATACAGTAACCCCAACCACTACCATCCCTCCCCCCACCAAAGAATATGGGAATTGTTATTGAAAAACAAATGATATAAGAACAATATGACATCATACAAACTTATAAAAAGGAAAGAAAACACAAATAAGTATTTCTTCATACATTTACCCCAACCACTACCAACCCTTCCTCTCCCCTACAAAAAAAAAAGAGGAATTTTTATTGAAAACGGAAAACATAAAAACAGCATTACAGCCGACAAATGAAAAGATCATAAACAAGTATAGCAGCATAAAGTAAACCCCAACCTCCACCAACCCACTGTCTCTTACCAAAAGAGTAGGCGATTGTATGGTGAAATCAAAAAAGGATACAAAGCAGTATTACATCATACAGACTTATAAAAAAATGAAATAAAAGAACAGAAATAAGGATTTCATTATACAGTAGCCCCTGATACAACCCATCCTTCCCCATCCCACCAAAAGAGCATGGGAAAAGTAAGAAAAAACAACTATATTACAACATATACATATATAAGAAAAGAGGAAAAAACCTAACCACTAGCTCCTCTCTCCCAATCTTTTTCAAAATAAGGGAAAAAGTATGAAATGCACTAAAACTACCCACAGTGTAAAATAATCAAAATTGAGGAAAATTACGTCAATATTGGTGATAAGTAACAGGAGTCAAATTCAGGAATTCTCATTCAGTGTGACTTTTCAGGTAATCTAAAATAAAGGAAAACAATATTGATTGTGGGATGTAAGTTTTTTGTATAGAATATCAACATCTACTTTGCCAAATCTAGTATCTGAGATATGCGAATAAAACTAGTATACTACTAGGGTGTAGAAGCATCCAATGACCAGTCAACAGTCCCAGTACAAAAACATCATAATTTTAAAACTGAAAAGGTAAGCAAGACCAAGCATTCTTAATAAAAGCCCAAAGCCCTACTACATAGGGACACTCGAAAAGTAAATGTTGAATGGTTTCTAAAAGATGTTTACAACCAGGTTTAGGACAAATTCGCTCTTTAAGTTCTTTATGCTTTAGATTATTTTTCACATTCAGTTTACCATGTGCACAAAGCCAAATTATAGCTCAAGTTTTATTAGATAAGCGAGAATCATTTATCATTTTACAAATGTTTTGTCGACCTGTCAGAGACCTGTCTTGAAAGGGTTCTATTTTAAAATAAAGATCTAGAATAGAACAATATAATTGTTGATGGGACAGAGTACAAAAATGTTATTTAGGAATCAACCAAGTTTTCAGTTTATCCAAACCATATTTTAGACGTAAAGGGAAAGAAAAAAGTTTTAAACGTTTTTGACAATCCTGTGGTATCACCCCAAACAGAAAAAAACAGCATTTAAAGTATAGCAAAGCCATTGACACCAAGGCTGAGAGCCACTGGATAGCACTGGAACTAAATTGGTGTAGAAAAAAATGCTGAAAAAGAATACTAGAGGGTTAGGCATTCCCAAATCTCCCTCCTTTTTTGTGCAATAAGTAATTCCTCGTTTAACAGGGTTTAATCGAGATCCCCATAAGGCAGAAAAAAAAAAACTAAAAACCTTACTTTCTAGGGATATCAGAATAGGGAAAACATGACTGATATATAAAAAAAAAAAAGAAAGATGGTAAGACTGAATCATATAAACGCATTCTGCATTTTCCACGAGTTCCAGAGCCTCACTCGATGTTCAGCTAACTCAAGTTTTAATGTCCAGTTATATAAGGACATATCTCCTGGTCCGAAATAAACACCTAACATTTTTTGAGGGGAATAAACAATAGGAAGATCTCCAGAGTAGGTAAGGGAGCTATCTAAAGGGGCAATTGATAAGCAGAAACTTTTGCTTAAATTGAGCATCGCTCCAGAAATTTTGGTAAGGTGTTGCAAAAGATTTAAAACATACAGAACAGAGCTCTGAGTAGAAACTGTGACTACCAAGTCATCTGCATAGGCGCAGGCTTTAATAGGAGGGAGTTGATAATGTTGAATACCTATAATCTGTGATTCCAAATATATTGCACGAAGTAATGAGTGTAAATGCACAACCGTGGAGATTTTCAAGTGAGAACTTAACACCCATCTGTGGAGTCAAGCTTTTATGGCTTGAGGTGGTTGTTATCATTCTGATTTTATATATGTATTTTTTCTGATTTTATTGTTTATTCATACAGTGCCTTGGTGCTTGAAAGGCACTTAATAAATAAAGTTTTATTATTATTATTTATCATTATTAAAGTGAGAATATATAACAATGGACTTAGTGGACATCCTTGACGGACTCCTCTCAAAATCATGCAAATGGTCCCAAAATGCCCATGAAGTAATGGACGAACTGATGCAGAGGCATAATACCTTTGTAAGGTGGAAACAAAGAAACAAGGAACTCCATATTCCAACAAACATGCACATAAACATTTGTGGGATACCTTATCGAATGCTTGAGATTGGTCCAAACTTAACACAAAAACTGGTACAATACAGGTGTAACAATGATCAATTAATTCTCTTAGTGTAAGTAAAGTGTCTGAAATTTTATGCCCTGCAATAGAACAGGTTTGAGAAGGATGAATAACATCTTGACGTGCATTAACTAATCGGTTATTTAAAAGTTTAACAAGAATTTTCAGATCTACATTTAGCAGTGTAAGTGGTCTCCAATTATCCAAATTCAACTTATTTCCCTTTTTATAGAGAAAAAAAGGGTACCAGTATTCATATTTTCTGGAATAGTGTGTGTATTCAACAAACAGTTGTAGACCTGCACAAGTTCCTCCGAGCAGTAAAACCAAAGCCATTTATAAAACTCAGATGGCAACCCATCATATCCAGGAGCTGTATTTAAAGACAAGGAAGACATAATATTGTGCAGTTCCAGCTTAGATACAGGTTGTACCAAAAGCTACTGCTGTAACTGTGAAATTTGAGGCAAATGTAAAGATTTAAGCCAGTCTAAGGCAATAGTGCACTTTGAAAAGTAGTCCCAAACTTCTGTATAATATATCAGTCAATTTCAGACATAAATTCCGACTTGGTGTGGATAGAAGAACCATCCGATAGTTCAAGCCGGTCAATATGTTTCTGTTTTCTCCTGAAATTACAGTTCTCATAAGGATTAATCAAATAGGACTTTCATTGAGTCCAAAATTTTTGTTCTTTTTTCTAAGGACTGAAACCTATTATACTGAAGCTTAGTTAATTCTGTTTTAATAACCCTAATACATTGAGTCGGGTGCTGCAAAGGAGTCTCATGGTTCTGCAGGGTTTGTAACTGATGGTATAACTCCTGATATCTCCTATGCCTGTGTGAATGGTGTAACCTAGAATTGTTTTTTAAACATGAGCTAAAATCACGTTTAGAGTCTAACCACCAACTAACATAATCATCATACAGGCAAAAAACTGATTTCTTAGCATCTGCTAGATCTAGCATAGTATATTGGAGGGCTTTATAAAAAAGGTCAGCATTTAATCACCAGGACTCTTTCCCATAAGAGGCCTCAGCCACATCTGACAAAGAAATACTGAGCAAACAATGATCAGAGGTAGATGTGACCTTCATATCACAGGATTGTACCTGTACCCTAGCAGGAATAAAAAAATAGTCAATGCGGGAGGACAACACATCTTTGTGAAATGTGTGGGGGGGGGGGGTCTGGAAAAAATGGAGTGGCATGCATCTTTTAAATTTGACTGGGTGAGAATAGATTTTAAAGCAACTACATCGCAAAAACTTTTTCTGTTTTTCCACTCCTATCCGATCGTAGTAAACCACAATTACACTCTCCCCCTAATATTACAATTTTAGAGGTAAATAAAAAAGGTTGAAATTCTTTCCATAGTGTTATGAGTCCAGTTTTAGTTTGAGGAGCATAGCAATTTATTAATTGGTAAAATTAATTATTAAGCACCACATCCAATAAAAAACTCTTCCAGGTTGGACCTCCACTAGTTTCAAAACCTGAATAGTATGGGGGAAAAAAACAAATAGCAAGATCACTACATAAGTCTGAACCCAAGGACCAATAACTAATTCCCCATTTCCAGTCAGTTTGTGCTACAGCAGCCTCTGAGATAGTATAAAGTCTGGTATCTTGCAGGAATAAAACATCCAGGTGGCAAGTTTTGAACATAGCAAAGGTGGCTTTACGCCATAGCCCATTCCTAATTCTGTTCGTATTTAAGGATGCTACAGATAAATCAGGCCTTTAATAAGGTCAAGTAGTGGGGACAGAAATTTCTTTTGCTTTTGATATGGTACCCCATCTTTTCTTTTTAACTTTAGGTTTCAAAGGATCAGGGTCTTCTGTTCTAGAGGAAACCTCTAAAACAGATGATGTATCAGAAATATCTTCCATCTCTGTGTCTCCCCATCAAAGTGGGGCATATTGATTTTGGAGTTGTAAAGGTTCAGATCCCTGTAATTTCAGCAACTGTTTGCCTCTGCCTTGTTTTGCAAGGTGACAAAATTGGAGATCAGGTGGAAGCATATTCAGGGCTACAGGGATAAGAGTAGATTCTACAACCTGGAGATCGGGTACTACTACTGGGGTAGGAGAGGGAGCCAGGGGCTTGGGGTCTAAAGGCAAAGCTGGTGTTATAGTAGAAACTGGTGGAGGGGATCACTGAGGAGCACAGCTTTCAGGCCTAGACCTGGAGGATTTATGAACCGCCGAATTGACATAAATGTCATGTCGGCAAAATCAGCATCAGAAGTATTATGGGAAGCCTGAGAATATTCAGTAAAGGTATGGCCTTTAGTGTCACAAAGACTGCATTTGGGGATAGCAGTGCAGTGTACTCCTGAGTGACCCAGCGTACCATACATAGAACATCAGATTTTATCACAGCTACTGCTAACATGACGTGGTGAATCACATTTAAAGCAAGTTCTTGGCATCCCAGGGTAAAATAAGATACCTCTGTCCCTGCCTGAAAAAAAACTACTGGGCAGATGTACAATACCAGCATCAGATATCCTTAACTGGACCTTAAAACGCCACCCTCCTGTCCAAAACCCTTCAGTGTCAATTATAGGATCAGGGAGACCTTGAATCTCACAGTTTTGCTCTAACCAGTAAATAATATCCTTTACATTAACCCCCCCTCATTCCAAAAAAGGATAGTAACTCTTTTCAGGGTAGGGATAGTTAATGGCATTACAAAAAAATGTGGCCAAATCTCAGAGTCCTTTACTGTTGAATATGTTTGCCAAAATTTGTCCAACAATGCTACAGTCCGAAAACTAATATCAAAACTATGTTCCCCTGGAGCATGGATAAAGGCAAATACCTCAGAAGGAGAAAATCCCAGGGATTGTTTAATCAAAAACTGACCCACGAAAGCTCTATCTGGGGGCGCCTCTAGGCCGCTTGTATACCTGACTTGAACAGCATGCTGGCGTTTCGAATTGACTGGTGACTTATGAAAGAGGCTTGCAAAGCTTGTTTTTTGTTCAGGTTCCTCAGAAGGTAGATAGATAGATAGGTAGGCTCTTCAGGCGGGTTTGAGGGAATATTGTCTACTCCAGTTATGATTTGACTGTCCATAATGTCGTTCGTGGACTGTGGAAGTGAGAGTTTCTCAATATAATCCAAGGGTAGTAGGCTGCCCATGAGGGGCCAGTAAGTTTGAATCCGGGGAATCTTCATGGCGACCATTTTGAAACACAGTGTTATTGTGTAGACAAGGATCTGAAGAAGAAGTACCAGAAAAAGGGAAGTTAGGATCAGGCGACCATCCCCCTGCATCGTTAGGAATCCATCCAGCTTGCTCCAAAGCATGGTCAGGCGACCAATTTCCATCCTCAAAAGTAAGCTGTGTCATATTAGCCACATCTCCATGGATGCAGCTGTCTACAGAGTGTGTCATTGGAAATTTTTTTCCTTTAGTAGTTTCAGGACTCATACTCAACCTTTTACGTTTTTTTTCTTTTCTTCCTCAAGTAAACGTTTTTGGTGAGTAAATTTTAATTCAGCAGAAAAGAGAAGATCAGCTAACCGTTGTTTCTCGGTAAGTAGGTTGTCTTGCAAAATTTGTTCAGCCTCATCCAATTCTAATAAGACAGTTGTGTCCAGAACTGGCGATATAGCAGCAGTATTTCCTTCAGTAGAGCCAGATTGCCTCTCTTGTACTGGACCTGCAGGAGCAGAGATGCATCCTCCTGCAGGTACACCAGCTGACTCAACAGACTGAGAGTCCATCAGCAAGGGTCCCCTACGGATGAGTAGGGGAATTTCCTCGGTGTTCTGGCTAAATTTCCCCCATTCACTAAAAATACCACCAACAGCTTAATCTCGTTCACTTTCAATTGGTTACCATCTGTATCCCCCCTTCCCCTGGTCGCCCCTGAAAAATGGACTTCTAGTCTCAGTGGGCCTACCGGGTCAACAAAATTCAATAAATAAATAATAATAAATAACTTCTGCTCAGTATTCACAAAGGAAGAGGAGGGGGAGGTGCCTAATCCAGTCAGGAGAAGCACTCTGGATAGGGGGGTTGGTATCACTCCTTTCACAGAAGAAAGGGTTTTGAAAGAACTCCTAAAACTGAAGGTGGATAAAGCAATGGGGACTGATTGGATTCACCCCAGAATTCTAAAAGAACTAAGAGGAGAACTAATAACACCACTGACTACCCTTTTTAACAGATCATGGGAGGATGGTGTGGTACCTGAGGACTGGAGGTGGGCGGATGTGATTCCCCTTCACAAAAGTGGGAGCAAGACAGAGGTAGAAAACTACAGACCTGTCAGTTTGACCTCAGTGGTAGAGAAAATGATGGAATCACTTCTGAAGGAAAGAACTGTCAATTACCTAGAAGCCAGTGGGGCACAGGACCCAAGGCAGCATGGATTCACAGCAGGAAGGTCATGTCAGACAAATCTAATCGAATTCTTTAACTGGGTGACCAAAGTAGTAGATTAGGGAGGGGCTGTGGACATAGCCTACCTAGACTTTAGCAAGGCATTTGACACAGTCCCACACGAAAGATTGATAAACAAATTAGCCAGCCTGGGAGTGGGTCCCAGGGTGGTAGCCTGGGTAAAACATTGTCTAGAAAGCAGGACAAAGAGGGTAATAGAAAATGGAGTCCACAGTGAAGAAAGGGGGGTTACAAGTGGGATACCGCAGGGTTCGGTACTGGGTCTGGTCCTTTTTAATGTCTTTATAAGTGACACTGCAGAGGGACTGGATGGAAAAGTATGTCTCTTTGCAGATGACACAAAGATCTGCAACAGGGTTGATAAACAAGGTGGGGTGAAAAGGATGAGAAGGGACTTGGCAAGGTTGGAGGAATGGTCAAATATATGGCAGCTTAGATTTAATGCAAAGAAGTGTGAAGTAATGCACCTGGTAAACAAAAACCCAAGGGAAGAGTACACACTGAGGGGTGAGATACTGACAACAACAATAATGGAAAGGGACCTGGGGTAGTTATATCAGATGACCTAAAAGTGGGCAAGCAATGTGAGAAGGCAGTGAGGAGGGCTGGGGGGGATACTGGGATGCATAGGGAGAGGCATCACCAGTAGAAAACAGGAAGTTGTTATCCCTCTGTACAGACGTTGGTAAGACCACATCTGGAGCACTGTGTGCAGTTCTGGAGACCCCATCTTTGTAAAGACATAGACAGGGTGGAGGCTGTCTAGAGGAGGGCAACCAAAATTGTGCAGGGTCTACACCAGAAGACATATGAAGAAAGACTAAAGGAGCTTAATATGTATAGCCTCGAGGAAAGGAGGGAGGGGGGGACATGATAGAAACTTTCATGTGCCTCAAGAGAATCAACAAAGTCCAAGAGGGTAGCATCTTTCAGAAAAAGAGATGTGCCAGAGCAAGGGGCACAATTTGAAGATAGAGGGGGGACGGCTCAGAGGTAATGTGAGGAAGTATTTCTTCATGGAGAGGGTTGTAGATGCATGTAACAGCCTTCCTGAGGAGGTTGTGGAGTCAAAAACAGTGGGGGAATTCAAGAATGCATGGGACAGACATAAGGCAATTCTAATGGGGGGTAGGTGGAAGTAGGCTGTTGGTTAACTACAGTCTGCAATTTATATTAGGTAGGAAAATGGGCAGACTAAGTGGGCCAAGTGGTCCTTATCTGCCATCAAATTCTATGTTCCTAACATTAAGGGGCACAGAAAGTACTGTTAGAATCTCATTATGCAGCTCAACCAGAGCAGGGCTTAGTTCTTTTATAAAGGACCTGTAAAATTCAACAGGGGGACCATCCTCTACCGGGGCAGTATTTAGGGCTAAAGACTTGATGGCCTGCTGTACTTTAACATACCGGGGCAACCAGAGATTTCTGAACTGAGTCTGGTAAAGCCAGAATCTGTAGGTTAGTCAGAAAAGAGTCAGAATCAACCTGTGGTGGGTGACCAAACATATCTGCAAGATCTTAGTCAGTGATTGCCACCATATCCTGTGTAGAGGTAGTGGTTTTACCATCTGTACACCAAAGGTTATAGAAAGAAATATTCTGTGACACTCCATATTGTCGGAGGGATTAAGTACTGATGGGCTATTTGCATCTCCACCAGAGGAAATGGCACAACCCAAGGCTGCACCCAGGACAGAATCCTGGGCACCTAAACATTCTGGACAGCAGCAACTCCCCAGTCTTTGTCGTGACATCGAAGGGGAAACAACTCAGAAATTTCTCTCGAGAAGAAAACAACTTAGTTTAGTTCATTTATTATACTAGAAAGGCATGTGAACATAAGTTGCCCATTTTCACAAGCATTCAGTTTTGGACAAACAAATCATGAGGGTTACAGAGTACAACAGAAATACTATATAGGAGGACAATAACGCGGAAACAAAAGATGATACAAAACAGATGAATTACAGAGTAATAACAAGTGCCGTGCTTGGATAAAGTGCTAAGTTGGTTAGATGTATACAAATATTCACAGACCAGGATAACAGGGGTAGTCCTGCCAATGGAGAACAGAGGCACCATGCTGCAGTTTTAGTAGGAGAGAAGGATAAGAACCCAGGGTGGAACAATCAGGACTGAGGGTAATTGCAAGTGAAGGAATTGGAAAGGTGTTAAGGACTTACTGACTTTATAACTTATGGGGCTGCACTTCTGCATAGCAGTTAAGGGCTACCTGGTAAAAGTGAGCACTCCTAAATTAAAATCATATCTGTTAAGCTGTGGCTGTCAAATTGGCTAACCTGCCTTTTCCTCCATTTCCACTGCCTGTGCTTGGATTGGGGGCCATGTTTGCCACAACAGTTCAAGGGTATTTTTACTAGCAAGTCACCAATTTTTTTTTTGCAAAAAAAAGGTTGCCTCAGGTATAGTACTTACCCTTTGTTTGGCATTTGATTAGAGTTTTCTCTTGGTCTCCCTCCATTTTTTGGGGAATCTGTTCTCCCCCCTCTTTATTCCTAGGCTTAGTGTGACTGTTTTTTTCATTTTTAGATGTCTTTGTTCCTATTGGAAGGGACGTTGTTGCTTAATTCTCTTTCCTGAGTCCTGCCTGAGGGGGCATTTCCCCTTTAATTATTCCTCAGCAATAAAAAGTGGAACCAGTCAGTCCAGGAGGGTGAGCTCTGAGTATGCAGAGCTGCTTTTGTACCTTTTGTGGCTTTGGTCACCACAGATTCTGTGGGGGTTCTTTTTCAATGGCTCTTTTGAGCCATGCGGTTTCCCGACGTTTTTCTCCTGAGCCCTGTCTGTTGAACGCGCATCCCTTTTCCTTGAAGGCATTCTGCAGTCTCTGGGCACCTTCCATGTGTCTGTGCTTGGGTACATGCCCCCCCCCGTGACGTGCCGATGTCACACACAGCATCGTGACAGCATGCACGCCTGCACTTTTGCGAGAATGCACGCCTGCACTTTTGCGAGAGAATGCACGCCTGCACTTTTCCAGTGCTAGACACGGTGTCTGTGCTTTCCATCCTTTTTCTAGTCCACCTGACTGAGAGCTTGTAGGAGCGATTATTCTGTTTCATTTTCCCCGCAGCAGAGATGTGGATTGCAGCAGTATTCTTTCTTGTTTCAAGTATTAGTGCAGTTAATTCTGGTGGTTTGGCATAGTGGCAATAGTCTTTTTCGTCAGTTTTGGTCTGTTTAATTTTTTGCTGTTTTGGGCATATACAGGACTAGTTTTGGCACCATGGGTTATTGGAGACTTCTAGATTTAAAACAATGTAAAGCCTGCAAAAGGGTAATGTGACCCTTTCCCCAGGTTCATATTGCCTCCATTGTGTTACTCAAGCTAATATGTCTCTTACAGTTCTCCCCAATCGGCACTCTGAGTTGGGGGAGGGTTGCACCTGGTGTACCAGCTGGCAGTGGCTAAGCAGAATTGTGTAGATCCTTGCTGTTGCTCTTAGGAGAGCTTTTGGGCCCCAGTGTTCTGCAGGACATCTTGTCATACACACCTGACCCCAAACTGGGGCCCTCAGATTGGAGTGGGGGCCCACACAGGCATGTCCAGGTGCACCAGAATGGGACAAGGCTATTAAAATAGATCTGCAGGCAGATGCCAACCCTGATCATACAGGGGGGTCAGGATAAGGATATCTGGGATCTTGGGTATAATCCTGACCCGAGAAAATTACATGATGATTATGAGGACTAACCCTCTGAGGAGGAGCAGGAGGAAAGAGAGTTGACGGAGCCAAGGAGGAGGATTCCTACCCCTACTCTGTTTGATACAAAATCTTTGTCCTTTTTGGTAACTGAGGCTTGTAGGACTTTGCAGCTGAAGGAGGTGCAATCCATGGAGGCTTTAGATGTAAACCCTATCCTGTCCATGTCCTACTCTGCTCCCAAGTGTTTTCCTAACTTTATTCACTGTGACTAGTTTATTGAACAAGAATGGGCAGGCGTGGACCAATAAAAATATCTGCCGATACCTAGAGTGTGGTGCTTACCTTTTTTGGAAGAAAATACCTGCAAATGGGAAACCCCATCTCTGGTGGATAAGGCTACACATAATTCTGTCAGACGCACCACTATCCCTATTGAAGGGTCATAGAAACATAGAAACAGAGACTTTGACAGCAGATAAGGACCGCTTGGCCCATCTAGTCTGCCCATTTCTCTACCTACAGGATAGGCCGCAGATCCTAGTTAACCAACATCCTATTTCTTCCTACCCCCCACAAGAATTGCCTTATGTCTGTCCCATGCATTCTTGAATTCTCCCACAGTTTAGACCCCACAACCTCCTCAGGAAGGCTGTTCCATGCATCCACTAGCCTGTGTCTGTGAAATAATGCTTCCCTCACATTGCCCTGAACTGCCCCTCTATCTTTAAATTGTGTCCCTTGTTCTTGCACATCTCTTTTCTGAAAGATGCTACCTCTTGGACTTTGTTGAGTCCCTGAGGTTTAAAGTTTCTATCATGTCCCCTCTCCCTTCTTTCCTCAATGGTATACATATTAAACTCCTTTAGTCTCTCCTCATACAGCTTCTCTTGCAGACCCTGCACCATTTAGTTGCCCTCCTCTGGACTGCCTCTGTCCTGTCTATGTCCTTGCGGAGATGGGGTCTCCAGAACTGGACACAGTACTCCAGATGGGGTCTCACCAACTGTCTGTACAGAGGGATAACAACTTCCTGTTTTCTGCTGCTGATGCCTCTCCCTATGCATCCCAGTATACCCCCAACCCTCCCTAGTGCCTTCTTACATTGCTTGCTAACCTTAAGGTCATCTGATATGATTACCCCCAGGTCCCTTTCCTTTTTTGTTGTTGTCACTACCTCCCCCCCAGGTCCCTAGCCTTAGCGGATTTGCTCGACAGGCAACTGGATGCTTTGTGCAGAAGAGCCTTTGCCTCCAATGGCGCAAACCTCTGCACCTTCTGTGCCTCTTTTATTGTTACAAGAGCCTTAAACTTGTGGGTTATGATCCTGGGCAGCTTCTTTCCCCCAGATTCAGAGGAGGTGAGCATTTTGCAGTTGGTATCCATGGCCTCCACTTTCTTAGAAGATGCCATGGTGGAGAATTTACACATCCGCTCACTCCGTTTATCACATTGTGTCTGCTATATAAGGCATGTTGCTTAGGCACTGGGTTGCTGATCAGGCTTTGCAGACCGGCCTGTTTAACTTAGCCTTTGAAGAAGGCTTGTTATTTGGTTCTGGCCTGGATGATATTGTGATGGATATCCAGGATAAAAAGTGCCCCCTTCCAGTGTCAAAACAACAGCAAAAGGACAGGTTGACTCCAAAAGGCCAAGGAAGCATCTGACGAAGGCAGTATCGAGGGGAGTTTTCATCCCTTTCAGAACTTTGGGAGCCAGAGGAGTAAAGGATCCTATTCTGGTTTCAAGAGCAATAGTAGCAGAGGAGCCCTTGCCCGAAGGCGTAACGGATGTACTGAGAAAAAAGCAAAAAAGCAGGCACCTCACAATGAGGGTATGCGTGTCCATCTCTGCCTTCCTTCCCTTAGTAGATGATGGCACAGTTTTTACACAAGATGGGCCCAGATAACATTGGATGCTTGGGTTCTGGAAAGTCTGACTTTAGGTTATGCAATAGAGTTCTTAACCATTCCCTCAAAAGGGCGTTTTCTACCATCTCGAGTACCAAAGGACCCGGTGAAGAGGCAAGCAGAGTTGTAGACACTGGACCACCTCACACAAATCAGTGAAATTGTGCTGGTGCCTCCCAGTGAGCAATGCCAGGGATTCTACTCAATTTATTTTGTAGTTCCCAAGAAGTCGGGGAGGGATTCATGCCTATTCTGGATCTGAAACACCAAAACAAGTTTGTTCGCCACATGCCCTTGAATACGGAGTCCTTATGTTAAATCCTCTGGGCTGTCGAGCTGGGGGATTATCTAGCATCCATAGATCTGAGGGATGCAGATCTCCGCATTCCCATCCGGCAGTCTCATCAGAGGTTCCTCAGGTTCTAAATCCTGGGACAGCACTTCCAGTACAGGGTGCTCCCATTAGGACTAGCAACAGCCCCTAGGGTTTTCTTAGAGGTGCTCATAGTCCTGGTGGCTCAACTCTGGCAGGAGGGGAATCATTTTTATCCCTACTTGGACAATCTGCTCATTCAAGCACCATCTGTGCCATTGGCGAGGAAGCCAGTGACCAGGACTCTGGAGGTTTTGGAGTACCACAGCTGGGAGGTGAATCAGGAGAAAAGCTCTCCCTTGAGCCATCACAGACCCTGGGGTACCTGGGAGTGGTGTTCAAGACAGACGAGGGGAAAGTCTTCCTCTCACTAGCCAGGAAGGAGATCTTGTTGAGAGAAGCTCAGTGGCTGAGGAGCCAATCATTGGCTTCAGCTCACAGCCTTCTGCGGATTCTGGCCTCATGACCGCAAAGATAGATCTAGTCCCATGGGCTTGTCTTCACATACTAACCCAACAGACTGAATTGCTGTCGGCCTGGGATCCGACCTTGGAGAACTATCAGGCCAAGAACCCAGTTTCACCCCTCCTACAACAGTCTCTGAGTTGGTGGGTGAGTTTGGACAATCTGAACAAGGGGTCTCCCTTGGAGGTCCCCCCAGAGTTCATTCTGGCAACTGATGACAGCTGGTCAAGTTGGGGGCAGTGCTGGACCACATTCCCATTCAGGGGATTTGGTCAGTGCAGGAACAGCACCTACACATAAACATTCTGGAGATAAGGGCTCTGCGCTTCGCTCTCCTTCATTTACAAGTCGGGTGCAGTCCAAAGGCATGAAAATAAGGTCAGACAACGCTGTCATGGTGGCGTACATAAACAATCAAGGGGGCACAAAGAACAGTGAGATGCTAAAAGAAGCCACCAATCTCTTGCCGTGTGCAGAGTAGAATCTTCTCTCTCTGTCAACAGTTAATTTAGTGATGGAGTTGAACATTCAGGCCATTGGCTAAGCCATGAGTATCTCCATCTAGGGAAGTGAATGTTGAACCTGGAGGTGTTCAACCTTCTGTGTCAACAGTTCAGTCATCCTCAGATCAACCTGTTCACCTCTAGCCAGAAGAAGAAGAGAAGGAGTTACCTAAACCAAACAGTAGAAGCACTCTGGGTAGTGGGATTGACGCCAGTCCATTTACAGAAGAAAGAGTCCTGAAAGAACTCCTAAAACTCAAGGTGGACAAAGCAATGGGGCCTGATGGACCTCACCCTAGAATCCTAAAAGCGCTAAGGGAGGACCTAGTGACTCCACAAACTACACTTTTTAACAAATCATGGGAAGATGGGGTGGTACCTGAGGACTGGAGGAGGGCAGATGTGATTCCCCTTCACAAAAGTGGGAACAAGGCAGAAGCAGGAAACTACAGACCTGTTAATTTGACCTCAGTGGTGGGGAAAATGATGGAATTGCTTCTGAAAGAAAGAATTGTTCAGTACCTAGAGGCCAGCGGGGCACAGGACCAAAGCAGCATGGATTCACAGCAGGAAGTTCATGTCAGATGAATCTAATAGATTTCTTTGACTGGGTGACCAAAGTAATACACCAGGGAGGGGCTGTGGATATGGCCTACCTAGACTTTAGCAAGGCATTTGACACAGTCCCACACAAAAGATTAATAATCAAGTTAGCCAGCCTGGGAGTGGGTCCCAGGGTGGTAGCCTGGGTAGCAAACTGGCTGCACAACAGGACACAGAAGGCAATAGTGAATGGAACACATTCTAAAGAAAGGGGGATTACTAGTGGAGTACCTCAGGGCTCAGTACTGGGTCCAGTCCTCTTTAACGTCTTTATAGGTGACATTGTAGAGGGTCTGGGAGGAAAGGTATGCCTCTTTGCAGATGACACAAAGATCTGTAACAGAGTTGATACACAAGGGGGGGTAGAAAGGATGAGAAGGGACTTGGCAAGGTTGGAGGAATGGTCAGACATATGGCAACTTAGATTCAATGCAAAGAAGTGCAAAGTAAGGCACCTGGGAAACAAAAACCCAGGAGAAGAGTACACAATAGCAGGGGAGGTACTAACAACAACAAAAATGGTAAGGGACTTGGGGGTAGTCATATCAGATGACCTAAAGGTGGGTAAACAATGTGAGAAGTCAGTAAGGAGAGCCAGGGGGATACTGGGATGCATAGGGAAGGGCATCACAAGTAGAAAAAGGGAAGTGGTTATCCCTCTGTACAGACAGATGGTGAGACCCCATCTGGAGTACTGTGTGCAGTTTTGGAGACCTCATCTCCACAGGGACATAGACAGGATGGAAGCAGTCCAGAGAAGGGCAACTAAAATGGTGCAGGGTCTATATCAGGAACCATATGAAGAGAGAGACTGAGAGAGCTTAATATGTATACCCTTGAAGAAAGGAGGGGACGGGGGGACATGATAGAAACTTTTAAGTACCTCAAGGGAATCAACAAAGTCCAGGAGGGTAGCAACTTTCAGAAAAAGATATGTGTAAGAACAAGGAGGCACAATTTAAAGTTAGAGGAGGGACGGCTCAGGGGTAATGTGAGGAAATGCTTTTTCACAGAGAGAGTGGTGGACGCATGGAACCGTCTTCCTGGAGAAGTTGCGGGGTCTAAAACAGTGGGGGAATTCAAACATGCATGGGACAGACATAAGGCAATTATAGTGGGGGGTTGCAGGAAGTAGGCTGTTGGTTAGCTAGAATCTGCAGCGTATCCAATAGGTAGGGAAATGGGCAGACTAGGTGGGCCAAGTGGTCCTTATCTGCTGTCAAAGTCTATGTTTCTATGTGAATGCTCAAGTACAATGGTTCTTCAGCCACTACCGGTGACCACAGATGGAGGCAGTGGATGCCTTATCACAAGTGTGGAATTTCGGCAGAGCATATGCCTTCCCCTCCTCTGCCACTCATCCCAAGGTCATATGCAAAATTATGGCACACAAGAGGAAACTTTCTTCTAATAGCTCCATATTGGCCCAAAAGACCGTGGTTTTTGGACTTAGTGAACCTAGCTCAGCATGCACCATTTCACCTCCTGATGTGGGGGGTACCTTCTCTCCCACAGTTCCATTCTGTGTCTGGACCCGGGAGCAATACAGCTCATGACCTGGATCCTGAAAGGGGAAGACTCCTGAAACAGTATTTTTCTAAGAAGGTGGTAGACAACCTGATGGCTGCCAGAAAGAGTTCCACATAGGCAACTTATGCTTGAGTATGGTCCACCTTTTCAGCTTGGGCCAAAGGAAAAGATATCTGACCCTTCTAAAGCCATGGTTCTGCAGATTTAGCATTTTCTGCAGGAAGGAGAGGAGGAAGGTTTAGTCTTGACTACCTTGAGAGGTCAGGTATCGGCTCTTGGAGTTGGGGTCGTCCTTAGGGACTAGCCGGACGGTTATTAGTTTTCTATGGGTTGTCAGCAGGAGCTGACCTCTATTTTGATCTCCTGTTCGTCCATGGGATCTGAGTCTGGTTCTGAATGCTCCTTGTAAGGAGCCTTTTGAGCCACTTTTATCAGTACCGTTGGATGTGCAGTCATACCAGGTGTGCTTTTAGTTGCTATTTGTTCAGCCAGGAGGATTGGCGAGCTCCAGACTTTGTCCCACAGAGAGCCTTACCTCATCATGCATGAGGACAAAGTGGTGCTCAGAACAGTTCCGTCTTTCATTCCAATGGTCCCCATGGCCTTCCATATGAACCAGGAAATCTGTCTCCCATCTTTCTGTCTGCAACCTACTCACCCAGAAGAGAAGGAGTTGCACAAGTTAGATTTGCAATGGGCCATTAGGACATACTTTAGACAGACTGCTGAGTTCCAAAATTGGATAGGTTTTTCAGTCTTTTTGGAGCAGCCAAAACAGGACAAAAGGCCTCCAAGGCCACTCTGGCTAGGTGGGTGAAGGCATGCATTGCCAAGACTTATGTCACAGAAAAGAAGAGGCCTCTGGCTCTCATCAAGGCTCACTCCACCAGGGCTATCGCCACCTCCTGGGTGGAGAAAGGTGAGGCATCTATCTGAGAACTGTGCAAGGCAGCTACATGGTCCTCTGTCCACACATTTACCAAGCACTACAAATTGGATGTTCAGACTTATGCTGATGCATCCTTTGGTCACAGAGTTTTACAGGCAGCAGTCAGCAGGTGAATTCTTTCTTGTATGCAGTTGACATTTGAGACAATATTCTCCCCCACATGTTTTTTCATGGGTACTGCTTCTTAGAACCCATCAGTAGTGAATCCCATTGACAATGTGGAGTGCTATAGAAAGAAGAAATTTTCTCATACTTACCGTAATTTCCTTTTCTGTTAGCTCCAACATTGTCAGTGGGGCCCGACCAGGAGCCTTGCTCCTGTGGGAGAATAGTGTCCGGTATGCCAGCACTGGGATGTTTGTTCTTTTGTTATAAGACTGATTGTAAGTCTGTCAGGACATCCCTCTACAGTTTACCTGCTGCACTTGTAATTATATTGATATGCAAGAAAAGAAAAAAAGAGAGTGAGTGAGCAGTTCTACACTAGAATGTTGATCATTAGCATGCAGTTTTGACAGGTTCAAATTTGATGATAACTATGGGTGCCTCCTTTATTACAGGTGAGAGCTTACACTGTTTGCTGTCTTTTTCCCAGTGTTATCTGTTTGCATAAATTCCTTTAACAAGTCTGTTCTAGTTGATTCGACACTGCAAGATCTTCCATGCCATTGGAGAATTGGAAGGTGGGTCTTGATTTCTTAACTTCCACCATCTGATAAGGTAGGCAACAGTTTACTGTATTTTATTATAGCTAAAGTCCTATCTATGTAGGCAGCTGATACTATGTGTGCTTTCATGTCAAGATGACCGGTATGATCTAGGTGGATATATTTTTTCCATATTTGGAGGCACTGTGTGGACAGTAGTGACTGGTGAGTTGCTGTTGTCCGGAATGTTCAGGTGCCCAGGATTCTGTTCTGGGTGTGGCCTTGGGCTGTACCATTTCCCCTGGTGGGGGTGCACATAACCCATCAGTACTAATTCCCATTGACAGTGTTGGAGCTAACAGAAAAGGAAAATATGGTAAGTATGAAGAAATTTCTTCTTTGTCAACTCTTTGCTGGCAGGATTTGAAAGCATAGCAAGTTTTTTTTTTTTCCTGCTTGCTAAACCACACCTCCGGCATGAGGGATTTGGCCCTATCATACTGAAGTTCAGTCGTGTCTGTCTTAACCCTGCAAATTTGTGCAGAATAATTAATAATAATAATAATAACATTTTTTATTTTTAACGCACCTTTCAAATTTTCAAGGCGCTGTACAAAACACTTAATATAAATCAGACATTATAATTCAGTATAAAACACAGGTAAAACTACAGTTTCATCAACAACTTGTACACAATACTATAAGAAAGCAATTTGATAGAGATGAGTTTTTAAGCCCCTCTTACAGTTCTCCACGGAGGTGCACTGCCGCAACCGACTGGGTAGAGAATTCCAAAGAGTGGGAGCAGCATAAGAAAAGGCTCTGCAACCAGAAGAATTTAGACTCATTCTTGGAATCTCTTGCAACCCCTCATCAGCCGAGTGGAGCGATCAGCCAGAGCAGTAGAGGACTAGAAGATCTTTCAGATAGGCTGGGCCCTGGTCATGTAGGGCTTTAAACATCAATAAACAGACTTTAAAGGTGATCCGCCACCGAACAGGAAGACAGTGCAGTTCGCGCAACACCAGGGTAATATGACAAGACCTACTTGTCCCAGTCAAAACCCGGGCTGCCGCTTTCTGCACTAGCTGAAGGTGGTGGATTTCAACCCCAGAAAGCCCAAAGTACAGGGAGTTGCAGTAGTCCAATCGTGAGGACACGAAGGCGTGGACCAGCATAGGTAACGTGTCAGACAGAACAAGGTGCTTCACTCTAGCGATATTCCTAAGGTGGTAAAAGGAAGTCTTGACAACTGCTGACACCTGTGACTGTAGTGTCAGCCTGTCATCCAAGATAATCCCTAGGTTACTCACCCATTCAGAGGTCGGAAGTGACACACCCCCAAGAAAAATTTCTGAGGGTGCACCAACAGGCAACCCCTCTATCCAACAGCCCGGGTCCACTACCAAAACCTCTGTCTTTTCTGAGTTCAACTTCAGCCAACTAGAATCCATCCAACCCTGGATTTCTTTCAGACAGTTGTTAAACACCGAGAGAGCTCCATCCTGATCAGGAGCAAAAGACAGGTATAGCTGGGTATCATCTGCATAGCAATGAAACCTCAGCTTATACCATCTTATAATGTCTCCAAGGGGCAGCATATACATCGCGAATAACATGGGAGATAGCACAGAACCCTGAGGCACCCCACACAACAAAGAAGTTGGGCCAGAGGAAAAAAGCCCTGACACAACTCTTTGTGATCTCCCAGTGAGGAATGAGGTGAACCATCGAAGGATGATTCCTGATATTCCGCAAATCTGCCTCAGATGTGCTAACAACACCACATGATCCGCGGTGTCAAAGGCTGATGAGGGATCAAGAAGAACTCGAATAGAACGTCTCTTCTGGTCTCTCGCCCTCAGGAGATCATTAAGCACCCGAACCAGCACAGTCTCGTTGCTATGTCTTTTATGAAAACTGGATTGGAAGGGTTCGTAGATGTCATGGATGGTTAAATGGTTCTCCAATTGGACCGTCACTACCTTCTTAATCACCTTCCCAATAAAGGGTAGGTTTGAGATGGGTCTGTAGTTTGTGAAACAGTCAGGGTCCAAGGTAGCTTCCTTCAAGAGGGGTGTCACCACCGCCTCTTTCAGGGAGCTAGAAAACTCACCTGATTCCAAGGAGCACCAGACTATTTGCACAAGGATTGGACCTATGATGTCACAACAACCCAATATTTGGGAAGTCGGTCCAGGATCCAAACTACAGCTCGTAGGGCGCACACCATGGATAATCTTCATGACATCCACGAAATCAAGTCTGCTGAAGGAATACCAAGAAAACTGAGGTACCGCAAACTCATGTTGTTTAACAGCATCCCCCTTAGAAGCTGCTGGACGCAGATCTGCCCTGATGTCGGCCACCTTATTAGCGAAGTAAAATGAACGAGCTCCTCACACTCTAATTGCAAAAAAGCTTTCCGAACTTGTAGACAAGCTGGGTTGCACAGCATGTCCACAGTTCGAAAAAGCTGAGCCGGTCGATTCCTGGCAGCTGCAATCTCCCTGGACAGGAATTCTGCCTTCTTATGGGAGATTGCAGATTGATCAACAAAGTAATGGTCCATCAATCTAAGGTGGTTGGCATCAAGGGTGGATCTGCGCCAGCAGTGTTCTAATCTTCGCCCCTGTCTCTGCATCTCCCTCAATGTCCCATCAAAACAGGGTGCCTTGGGATGAAAAGAAAGGGGATGTACATGAACAGGAGCAATAGTATCCAGAGCCAACGTAGCAGCCCTGTTATAGGCCATCACCAAGGTCTCAGGACTACTGCTCGCCAACGCGGGGGATGAGCGGTCAAGAACCACCGCAAGGCACTGGGGAGTAATATCCCATAAAGGGCGGTATCTTGCTATCTCCACAGGGGTAGGCCTTCTCAGGGGGGTACTAAAATTGAACCTTATGGTGCAGTGGTCTGACCAAACGACTGGTTCCACCCCCAAACTGGAAACATCAATCCCTAGGAGAAAGACTAAGTCCAAAGAGTGTCCAGATTTATGAGTACCGGTTGAAACCACCTGTGTAAAGCCCAAAGAGATCATTAATTGGAGGAAGTGCTTACCAAATTGCGAGAGTTCATTGTCGACCCAGGCGTTGAAGTCACTCAGAACCATCAATCTGGGTGACTCAAACAACATGTCAGCAATGAAGTCTGTCACATCCTGTAAGAACCGTTTCCCATCTCCTGGTGGATGGTAGAAGAGTACGATTCAAACGCCAACACCTGCTACCACTGTGCACTCAAAGGACTCAGCCACCCCCACTCCTACACTCGTGAGGCCCAATTCTGTCTTAAAACAGACTGCAACACCCCACCCCTGTGGTCCAATCTTGGGCAGTGTATCACCGAGTACCCGGCTGGAGTCATGGCTTCCAACGTGGGGCCTGGATTTTCATCCAGCCAGGTCTCGGTGATGCAAACCAAGTCTGCTGAACTAACAAGATCAGCAATAATGCCAGTCTGGTTTCTGATGGACCTAGCATTGCATAACACCGCCTGAGTTGAACCTCGGAGGCTGTCAAGCCCATCTGCTTACTAAATTCCGTAGTGCCCTTGAGTACGGGCACCAGACATGGCAAACCATGATCTGGGTTCCATTTCACCCCAGGGCACCTTCTAGATCTAACAACCCCGACACGAAGGCCCCCCTCGTCCATCCTCCCTGGTTCACAGCCCCCCACCCTCCTCTCTCCTCCCTCTCCTTCGAGCAATTTTCAGTGCTCTGCAATGTTGGTATATATAATAATGGAGAGGGGGAAGATAAAAAGGACGGAGGGCGTGAAGAAAGGAGGATGAATAGCATACCACCATGGGGGTTGTAGGCCAGCACATGCCACTACAAAACCACTGAAAATAACACAGTAACACAAAATATATAAACTAAAAAATTCAAATAAACCTCAAAATAAATCTAATTAAACAAATAATCCCAAACTAAACCAGAATAACTTTCCAACCCCACCTTGAAGAAAATCAAGTCAAATCCAGCAAGAAGACTCTTAAAATAAAATAAATATTAATACAAAATGAAATAAAACAATTCAAACTTAAAATATACAATAACACATCCCTCCCTTCCAGTCCTCTCATGACCAGGGAGTAGAGGAAAACAGTAAAATAAAATACCCCCCCTCCAGCTCTCTCACCACCGGAGGGCTCTTTAAAAAAAAAAAAATATTTCAGCACTCTCACTGCAAAATATTAAAACAAAATATGTCAAAAGAAACAATTCACACTTAACACATAAAATAACACATCTTAAAAAAGGAAATATTTCAGCCCTCTCACTGCAGAATATTTCGAAACAAACAATTCATACTTAACACATAAAATAACACATCCCTTCCCCCCCCACCACCAGTCCTCTCACGACCAAGGAGTGGAGGAAAATAATAAAATAAATGGACACGAGGTCTTCTCACCACCTCACTGTCCAGATCAAAAAAAGAAAGAAGAAAAAAAAAAAGAAATCTTTGAGATCTGTCAATTAATTTTTGCAGGAAAGAACGCAAATTTAAATATTTTCTGTGCCGGCCCAGTGGCGCTGAGGGTTGAGGCGCTGGACGCCACACCTCGCGCCATGCCAGTGACCCAGGTTTGGGAATGGACTCAGATTGCTCAGGGGTCAGCAGGGATGAGGAAGGACTAAGCATCTGTAGACGGCGCTTCCTTTTTGGGGAGGGGGACAGTGCAGGGTTCTGTAGACTGACACCCAGCAGTGGCTGGGTGTCAGCACTGGCACATCACTCAGCAGAGGGGAGGACTCATGCCCAGGGCATATGGCTGCTTCTGCAGAGGTGTGGGCCAGCCGCCCTGCCCATTGCATGGTGTGTGGGTCCGGGGAGAAAAACGGAAAATGCCAGGAGCAGATGGGGTCTATGATGACCCGACACATTCCCTTGCAGGGCTGCTCCTGACATCTGGATTTGTGCTATGGAGGGGTAAGCCAGTGCTTCTCTCCTTGGCCCCACCATGGGAGGCAATCCACGGGGGAATTGGGGGAGCCGGCCATGTGGGGATAGTCGGGTTGGAGAAACAGGCCCCACCAAGGAAGGGCTGGAGCTACCGGTCTGCTCAGCAGAGGCATGAAAAAAATTATTTTCTGTATATGTCCCTTCTTTTAATGATCGAAAAGTTGTGAGAAAATTCTGAAAATTGCATTTGGAGTCTTCCCACTTTTGGGAAATGTTGTCGTAGGCACAGGTGATGGATAGTCTAACTTTCCACAACCCCCTTAATCTAAGTTGAGCTCTCTCTTCCTTCAACAAAGAGGCATTTAATCTTTAAGGACCCTTACTGTGGAACAGTGAAGGGCCAGTAGAGCAGGTGCAGAAAGGGGCCTTGTAACGGGATGACAATCATCACAGAGACCCCCTTTCTTTTCTTCTTCTCTAAGTCTGTTGCAGCAGCACTACTATTTTTCTCTTACTGTCCTCTACTCCCAATTTCCCCTTAGGCAGGTAGGCCACCTGTCTTTAGTTCTTTCTGTCACTGTTGTTTAGCAGTCTCTATTCCCAGATACTGTTATACTGCACATACGCTCCTCAAGGTATTATCAAGCCATGAACGTATGCAGAAGGATTGCCCTCTCGCAGACGCCTATTGGAAAAATTGCAAAGACGAAAATAGAGTGGTTGCACAGTATTAGGATAAATATAAAGATTTGTTTTCATTGCCTAACCCTTTGGTATTAGGGTACAGTTTAACTGTTGTTTCTGTGTCCTGTATAAAGCTTCCCGCATGAATAGGTAAGCTTAACCCCCCCTTTTCATTTTTCTTCCCTTCCTAAAAGGCGTCTTAAATGCTGCAAATATAAGCGGACAGTTTGTTATTTAGATATGTTGAATATTTGATAGGTCAAGTGGTAGTAGCGCTACATTTCTTATGCTGTTATTGTCATTAGTTCATTAAAGCAATTTATAGAATATTTAAGGAGTTATACCTGTTAGCGGTTGTGTTTTGCAAAATCTACATGTTGTGGCACCTGCCTGCTTGCACTGTCCTCTCTATAGAGCTGGCCGGCGCTCTACTCCCCATTCTTATAGGTCAATCTAAGGGGAGGAGTTTAGCTGCTTGGAACAAAGTGCTGTTTTTTTATTACCAAAGCAACTTTAGGAGTTAGACATCCTGTGAGGTTTAATACCTCAATCTAAACTGTTTAAAGTTTAACCAGGGAAAAATAGCTTCAGAACTAGCAATGTATTAACAAGGGTAAATGCAAGTAGGAGGAGTCTGTTTATCACATGTTACACTTGCTCTATAAAAAGGAGGTTGTATCCTGTTAACTAGTTAGTTCTTTTTGGGTCTAGTGAAGAGCTATACCCTCTGTATGTATGGTGTTTTAAACGTTTATGGGACATGTTCACAGTTTGGAGCTAAGCTTATTATTTTGTCGTACAGTGCGCACGTAATGTTGACAGAACCTGCTGAATAAAAGCTATTATTTTTTTGGCACAACATCTGGTGTTTTTGAGTGATTCCCACACTTCTGTTACACTGGTGACAGTGGTGGGATCACCTTGAGACGGAGTCTTGGGGTAGGAATACCGGTCCTGGTATTCAGACTACACCATATTGGAGCCATCTGCAGCTGGTCTACCAGACGCCAACCAACCAAGTCAGAGTGGGGTCCAGACTCGTAAAATGACTGAGTTGTCCCAAATACCACTTTTGACGGGTTTACCGGTTGTACGACAATGGGAGACCAAGAAGGAAGGTCTAGAGACGGAAGAAGGTGCTACAGCTCCTGAGATGGAAGAGACCGGAGACCAATCCCCTGAAGAAGCGCCTGATTTGTTACGATGACTGTGTATGCGACAGATGGAACTAGAGAAACAGCGAGAGGTGGATCGACAGCAGAATGAAGCCCGATGGGCTGATACTATCAAGGCCATCCAAATGTTGGGAACAGCAGCCAGGTCACCTCTAACTACATCTAGAGACCAGGAAGGGCCTAAGGACATTAAAATCTCGAAATTAACAGATACCGATGATATCGAAGCGTACATTACCACCTTTGAAAGGGTGGCAGAAGCTTGTCGGTGGCTAAGAGAACAGTGGATGGTGAGACTTGCTCCCTATTTATCGGGGAAGGCACAAATGGCTTACAGTCGTGTGGACAGTGCTCATATTCATGATTATGATTATGTACGGCAAGCTATTTTCAAGAGATATGATATAAGTGTAGAAACTTATCGCCAACGATTTAAAACCTTCAAATACCATCCAGTCATATCTCCCCAGGAAGTGTATACCCAGTTACGGGACCTTAGTAATAAATGGCTGCAACCCCACCTGAGAACTGTAGAGCAAATAATGGAAGCCATTACTTTGGAACAGTTTATTAAAGTACTCCCGACAGACGTCCAAATATGGGTGAGGGAGCATTGCCCTGAGACTGCCCAGAAAGCCATAGACCTTGTGGAGGATTTTATCTCTGCCAGATTACCTCGACCAAGACATGTTGGACCTCCTGGACCATTAACCCCGGTAAGACCTGCCACTATTATTAATTCCAATCGTCCAGGGGCAATTCCAGTGGTTAAAGGACACAATGAGGGACTTGGGAGTTAAAATGGGCAAGGACCCAACCCGACATAATTTGCATGCTTGTCAAGGGAAGGGCCATATCGCAAAGTATTGCCCACAAAAAAGGAAGGAGCAGGCACATCTTGCTTTGGCTAACTGGGGACATTATCTTATGGTAGTAACACCAAATGGGAATAAAGTGCCTGCTTTAATAGACTCTGGGAGTAAGCAGACTCTGATCCAAGCCTCATTACTACCTGAGAAATCCAATACACAAAACACTACCAAGGTCACCTGTATACACAGGGATATGCATGCCTATCCTGTTCATCAGATTACTGTGGGAGTTCAGGGACAAGAGCAACTGATGGATGTGGGCCTGGTACCTAATTTACCTGTGCCAGTGATTATTGGGCAAGATTTTGCTAATTTTGATTCTTTACTGGACAGAGACTCTCAGCTGTCAGCTGTAACCACCAGAGCCCAAAGTAAACATGAAGCAGCTTTTCCCCAGGTGTTTCCCTTTGGAGATAACATTTATGCTGCTCCAGGAAAAGATAGAAAATCGAAAGCAAATCGAAGGAGAACAAAAGTATTGTGGAATTGTAATAAGGACTCACATGTTAAAAGGACATTTTGATGTTGAAATGGATTTTAAAAGGGAGCAGACCAATGATTATACATTAAGACCATGTTTTTGTTCTAGATGCTAAGCACCAGGATGGTTATCCTAGGTTTATTATACATGACCATCTTTTGTACAGGGAGTATCAAAATCCTAAAACTGGGAATATTATCGAACAGTTGTTGGTTCCTTATCAATATCGCCAACAATTAATAATGTTAGCATGATACCCCAATGGCAGGGCATCTTGGGAGGATAAAACCCTCAGCAGACTGTTATATCGTTACTACTGGCCTGATTCATGAACAGGTTGCCACGTACTGTCAAACCTGTCCAGAATGTCAGAAGGTAGCTACCATCTCTAAGGCAGAAAGAGTGCCTTTACAGCCCCTTCCTTTAGTGCATACCCCTTTTGATCATATAGCCATGGATATTGTGGGGCCCCTCCCTAAAATTGCTAAGGGTAATCGTTTTATACAGGTAGTCTGTGACTATGCCACCCGTTACCCTGAAGCCATTCCCCTACGAACAGTTACAGCCTCTAGAATTGCAGAAGAATTGTTAAAAATTTTTAGTCGAGTAGGAATACCCAGAGAAATCCTCACAGACAGAGGTAGTAACTTTTGATCTGCCTTATTAGCCCGCCTTTATCATTCTTTAGGAGTTGGGGCTGTATACACCTCCCCCTACCACCCCCAGACCGATGGACTGGTCAAAAGGTTTAATAAAACTTTCAAGAAAATGGTCATGAAGTATGTGCAGGATGAGGGGAAGGCATGGGATCTTAACCTTCCATATTTTATGTTTGCATATAGGGAGGTGCCCCAAGCATCCACGGGATTCTCCCCGTTCGAGCTGCTTTATGGCAGAAATCCTAGGGGACCATTAGATATCATAAAAGAAAAGTGGGAGGATAAAGACTCGCAAGACAAAACCCCAAGTATAGAATACATCACCCAGTTATGGCAGAAATTGGCCAAGTACAGTACTTTGGCCCATCAGACTAATGCCATCAAACAAAAAGTGCAGAAGCAATACTATGACAGGGGAGTGGGTAAAAAACATTTTCTGCCCGGGGATAAAGTATTGTTACTTTTACCATCCTCCGAAAGTAAGTTGTTGATGAAATGGCAAGGACCATATATTATACAGAGACAGGTTGGGCCTGTTAATTATGAGATAGATATTCCAGGAAAGCGTAGAAGATTACAAGTGTACCTTGCCAACTTACTGAAATGGTGGTATGATAGGGATACTGTAAAATCCACTCCTAGCCTGTATGTATGCCCTGAAGAGCCTATCAGTGAAATAGACCAAGTCTATCAGAGACTGGAAAAAATTGTTGGAGGTGTTGAACAAGTCACTGTAAATACTGACCTAAAAGAGGGCCAAAAGTTGACTTAGAAACATTGTTACAAGAATTTTATAAGACCTTTTCCTGTCAACCAGAAAAGCAAGAGGATGGAACATCGATATGTTTGAATAAGCAGACAGTCATATAGTAAAAGCCTTATCGGATACCCGAAAAGGTAAAATTAGAGGTTATAACTGAGATAGAGAAAATGCAGGCTTTAGGAGTTATAGAACCCTCTGCCAGTGAGTGGTGTTCTCCAATGGTGATCGTGGATAAGAAGGATGGTGGTATTCGAATATGCATAGATTTCCGCTGCCTAAACTCCATCTCGAAATTCGATGCATATCCTATGCCCCGAATTGACGATATCATAGATCACCTTGGGAAGGCCAACTATATCAGCACTCTTGATTTGACTAAGGGGTACTGGCAAATTCCCCTAAACCCTGCAGACAAAGAAAAAACAGCTTTTAGAACCCCTATTGGGCATTTTCACTTTACTACTATGCCTTTTGGGTTACACGGTGCCCCAGCCACTTTTCAGAAGTTTATGGACAGTCTCCTAAGGACACACATGAATTATAGTGCAGCTTACTTGAACGATGTTGTAGTATTCAGTCAGACATGGGAAGACCACCTACAACATTTGAAAAATGTTTTGACAGGTATTGCTCAAGCTGGACTGACCATAAACCCTTCCAAATGTGCCCTAGCTATGCAGGAAGTTAAATATCTGGGATTCCGGATAGGTAGAGGACAAATAAAACCAGATATAGGAAAAGTGGATGCCGTAGCAAATAGCCCTTGCCCAACTACAAAACGTCATGTACAATCGTTTCTAGGACTTGCCAGCTATTATAGATGGTTTGTTCCACAGTTTTCAACCATAGCAAGCCCTCTCACTGACCTTACTAAAAAGAGGAGTCCGTCTGTAGTAAAGTGGACTCCAGAATGCGAAAAGGCTTTTTGTACCCTAAAGGGATGCCTATGTGCATCTCCCATGTTAACAAGCCCCGATTTTGCTCTTCCATTTATTATGCAAACCGACGCCTCTAAAACAGGTATTGGGGCAGTCCTTACACAAATTAGTGGAGGGGAAGAACACCCCATAATTTACATCAGTAGAAAACTGCATATTAGGGAGGTTAGATATTCTACAGTTGAGAAGGAATGTTTAGCCCTAAAGTGGGCTATAGAGACATTAAGATTTTATCTATGGGGAACCGAGTTCAAGTTTGAGGATCACAACCCTTGTGCTGGCTCCACGCTATGAAAGAAAAGAACCCTCGCATTATGCGATGGTACCTGGCTTTACAGCCATATAAGTTCACTGTTAAACATAGAGCTGGATCTGCAAACAAGAATGCGGACTTTATGTCCCGATTTGGTGCTGGCATGCATGAAATAGACCTCGGGGTAAAAGAATAAAATAAGAAATGGTTTTGTACCATAGCAAAAGATGGAATGTTTTAGCTATTCTTTAACTAAAGCGTATCTAGTATTAAAAGGGACCTCGAGGTGGAGCTTCGGAGAGTGGGTGGGCTGAAGCTCCATCTCTCTAAAGAGAGATCTATACAACTGAATGCTTGTTGGAACCTGAGTTAAAACAATATAGAGTCAAAAAAAAAAGTAAAATATATCAAAACCCATAGTTTGGGTTTTCTCCTAAGCAGGGAGGAGTATGTAATGGGATGACAATCATCACAGAGACCCCTTTTCTTCTTCTCTAAGTCTGTTGCAGCAGCACTACTATTTTTCTCTTACTGTCCTCTACTCCCAATTTCCCCTTAGGCAGGTAGGCCACCTGTCTTTACTTCTTCCTGTCACTGTTGTTTAGCGGTCTCTATTCCCAGATACTGTTATACCCGCTACATACGGTCCTCAAACGTGCGCACGGCTTCTTTGCGAACGTGCACATGATTGCCCTCTCGCAGACGCCTATCGGAAAAATTGCAAAAACGAAAATAGAGTGGTTGCACAGTATTAGGATAAATATAAAGATTTGTTTTCATTGCCTAACCCTTTGTTATTAGGGTACAGTTTAACTGTTGTTTCTGTATCTTGTATAAAGCTTCCCGCATTAGTAGGTAAGCTTAACCCCCCCCCCCTTTCATTTTTCTTCCCTTCCTAAAAGGAGTCTTAAATGCTGCAAATATAAGCGGACAGTTTGTTATTTAGATATGTTGAATATTTGATAGGTCAAGTGGTAGTAGCGCTACATTTCTTATGCTGTTATTGTCATTAGTTCATTAAAGCAATTTATAGAATATTTAAGGAGTTATACCTGTTAGCGGTTGTGTTTTGCGAAATCTACATGTTGTGGCTCCTGCCTGCTTGCACTGTCCTCTCTATAGAGCTGGCCGGCGCTCTACTCCCCATTCTTATAGGTCAATCTAAGGGGAGGAGTTTAGCTGCTTGGAACAAAGTGCTATTTTTATTACCAAAGCAACTTTAGGAGTTAGACATCCTGTGAGGTTTAATACCTCAATCTAAACTGTTTAAAGTTTAACCAGGGAAAAATAGCTTCAGAACTAGCAATGTATTAACAAGGGTAAATGCAAGTAGGAGGAGTCTGTTTATCACATGTTACACTTGCTCTATAAAAAAGAGGTTGTATCCTGTAACTAGTTAATTCATTTTGGGTCTAGCTAAGAGCTATACCCTGTGTATGTATGGTGTTTTAAATGTTTATGGGACATGTTCACAGTTTGGAGCTAAGCTTATTATTTTGTCGTACAGTGCGCACGTAATGTTGACAGAACCTGCTGAATAAAAGCTATTATTTTTTTGGCACAACATCTGGTGTTTTTGAGTTATTCCCACACCTCTGTTACAAGTCTGATGGTCAAAAGTTTTAAGAACTCGAACTTCAGCTTGGTTGAATTGTACATTCCTGAGTATCAACAAATAGTCAATATGTGAAGACAGACTACCTCTGTGATACACTAAGGCTTGCTGTAGAAATCGTCTCTCTCAGGATAGAGGAGTTTTACAATGTATCTTCCTACCTTGAGACTGTGCTTGGGGAGTAAGGGGGCAATTAAAATCTTCCCCCGAGATCACAACTTTAGAAGTAGTTAAAAAAGGCTGTATTTCCTTAAAAATGTCAGTATTGGCTGATTTTGTCTGAGGGGCATAAATAAAGATGATACGGTACTGTGCAGACCCACGACAGGCATCTGTGACCCGCACCCTCCCAGGGTGGACATCAACTAACCTTAAGACATGCCATTCATAGCTGGTAAAGAGAACGCCCACCCCATCACGTGCCCCATGCCCCAGGGACCAAAAAGATGCTGCCCTAATCCACATAGATTTTGCCAGAGAAAGTTCTTGTTGTGTCTTAAGTCTTGTGTTCTGTAAAAAGAAAGAGTCCCCTGACCACTGGCTTAAGGTAAAAGTGTAGTGGTGCATTTTTATTGGAGACTTCAGGCTGTTTACATTAACAGTAACACCTCTGAAGGCCTCTACCAATAATACTGTAGAAAGAAAAAGGACACACCACATGTTTATCACAAGGAATTTCTGCTAACCCCCAAAGACTGGGATCTATCAGTTGAGTTTAATTTTTACCAGGAGGTTAACTGGGCACAGCCCTTTTTCAGTCATGCCTGACATAAAAAGACACCCAATACATATAATGCAACATGTGCCTTTAAACTCTACAAGTTACAGACATTAACATTGACATTTAACATAAGTACTGTTCAAGTGTGTTAAAAGATGTTTAAAATGTGTAACATCATGTGCCTTTCTAACAGTACACGACAATGCATTTGAAATAGTTGGTCCAAACCAAGAAAATGATTTGTTACACATTTCCAGCTTTAAAAGGGGAGCAGAAGAGAGTGCAGATGCACTGTTCTTGGTACTGTAATGCGGAGACAAGAGCTTAATGGAAGAAAATAGGGTTTCTGGTACTAAGTTTTTAAATATTCTTTAAGCAAATATCGCTGCATTGTTAAATTGAGGACTGTGACAGGGAGCTTCTTCCACTCTTGAGGACCAACCTTTTCTTAAATCTGTTAGAACAGTTCTTCTATTTCTTAGCCTAATCTAGTCTTTACAATTTCTAGTCCATAAGATTGGTCACCTATGTGCACCCCTTCCCTTTCTTGACTATGCAATAGTGTCCTCTTTAATTTTTCTTTTCCCTCTGAGGTCCTTTTACAAGGAGGTTGTTGTGGTGACTTCCGAGCCTATGTAAAACAACAGGCTGTGTTTATCATTGTTGGATTTAGCATGTAATAACACTATGTCATACAATACCTTGATGTATGTACCTTACGTTTATGAAACCTGTAAATATTGAAAATACCATAGCACTAGGTGTTTCTGATAAAAGTAAAGAGTACTAGGTGACTGTATTATAGAAATTTAGTCGGTTGTGTTGTTAAATGCTTGTAATTTGGTACCATACATTCCTGCTGTAAACTGAGCCAATCTGAAATGTCATGGTGATTTGCATATATCCCATGATGCTTTGCAGTATGGTAGTATGTGTGATGTTTTGTTTCTTTAAAACTTGTCTCATTTTCAGTGCCCTTTGGGGCAACCTTTGTTTCAGTGCTTCTACATTGAGGTTCTTTGTCTTTAGCTTGTTTTTTTTCTTTATTTGAGCCTCCACCATCTACGCAAACAAAGCCTGCATAGGGGAAGTAGAATCTCAACAGATAAGATAGATTGGAGATCAGTGAGTCAGTAGGTGCCAGCTAAGTGTACAGGAAAGACTTGCATAGTCTGTTGCTACAAACTGATGTACTGAAGAAGGACTATGCCATTGCTGAAGGTTATCTACTGCAATTTGAATAAACATCTCACAGAGATTATGTGTTGAACTTGAAGTTCAGTGTCTGGTCCATCTGTTATCCCACAACCCCTCCACAAGGATGTAAAATTCCCATCTACTGATATAATATACAATGGTGTACCCTATATGAGCACTTAAGAGCAAATCTTCAGACATTGTTTATGATTTTCTCCGAAGATGTTATTTTGATGCACAAATAATATATTGTCATAATCCAAGGTTGGAATCAAAGCCTGCTTTGCTATCAATAACCATGTTTCATCAGCTAAAGAGTTAAGGTTTCGGTATAGAAATCCCAGTTTCTGATTTATTCTCTTACCCAGCTTTTCAATGTGTGGTACCATAGTTAAACGTGGGTCCTGTAGGACCCCTAAATACTTAAAACCTGACACTGATGGTAGTAGGTTCTCATTTTTCTTGGCTATTTGCAGTGGGTCCTTCACCCTAGCCAGTCTCTGAGTGGAGCCGAACAACATTATGTTAGTCTTACTTTCATTGAGTATTAACTTATTTGATTCCACCCATGAGGCCAAGGTGTTGTATTTAGCCTGTGAAGATTTTTGTAGTTCTGGTATTGAAGGGCAGAGTCCCAGAATACAGTATCATCTGCATATGAGAGGGCACAGTCTTCAGCTGGAGGGTGGGAGGTTTTGGAGGGATGTCAGGAAGCACTTCTTCACAGAGAGGGTTGGGGACACTTGGAATGCTGCCAGAAGAGGTGATCTCATTGAAGACAGTGGGCAGCTTTAAGAGCGGCTGGGATAGGTATAGGGGAAGGCAAGGATCATGGATAGGGAAGATGAAAGGAGTGGGGAGGGAGGGCAGGAACATTAGCTCAAGCTGTGGACCCTGCAATACAAGCAGACTTGATAGACCAAATGGCCTTCTTCTGCTGGCTTCTTCATATGTTCGAATGTATAGCAGGCTATTGCCACCGAAAAACATGCTTGGTAAGTCATCAACAAAAACTGAAAATAACAGCAGGTTCAGCACCAACCCTTGGGGTACCCCAGCCATAGACTCTGAAAGTACAAATTATTACAACCCCTTTTCTTCCTGAAGAATGAGTTTTCTGAGTTGGTGTCTCTTGGATCCGTGGAAGGGTCCCTCTGAGTGGGGATTGAGGAGACCTCTGAATCCTCATTTTCCTTCTCCGAATCTTCCCACATTTCCCTTTCTGTAAGGCAGAGAATCTGTTTATAACAGAGATGGGGAAGCCTTCAGGATGTTGGGTTTGCAACTATACCCCTTCTTTTTTCTTGGTACTGAGTGCATAACATCCTTGCCTTCTGAAGGAGAAGGAAGAAGTGTTTTTATGGTTGTGGGGGAAGAGGAGGGGGTTGGGGCATATCCTGGCTCCCCTGTACTACCTTCCTTGAAACCTTCTGTGCAGTCTGAAGAACAGTAGCCTGTCCTTTGTGGTGGGTCAGGTGGAGTAATCGCCATTTTCCCCTCCACAAGCTGTATCCCTGGGGCTTCACAGAATTAAGCACCAGGAGGCAAGCTGAATCCCAAAATACTGCTTTGCTGGGACTCCAGCACAACAGTGTCAAGGTCTACAGTGGATGGAGAGCTCTGACAAGGTTGGGACCAGCACTCATTGCTGATAAGAGGTGCTGGCAGCAGTGTTTTTTTTTTGCATTACGGGATTGATGGTCCTGATCAAGTCCATCCTCATACTTGTGGGAAAGCCCAGGGACAATCCCTGTAGGAGTGTCCCTCTCCTCGCACTGGTGGCAATGGAATGGAGTGTGGCAAGTGGGACTGATGTTATGCTCCAAGCAAAGGCCACATCTGTGCTGATGACGGGCACTGCTGTAATGGTTCAGGGATTTACATTTGTAGCAGGAATGGGGCTGCCCCTGATAAAAACCTACACCCCTATCCCTGCCCACAAAATAACTGCAAGGCAAGTGTTGCAATGCATTACTTCAATATTTCAGCTCCACACAGAATTTCTACCCCCTAGTCCATACGCTCTCTGTGTCCAAAATAGGGATAGGAACATCTAGGACTTCACATTTCTGTTTGAGCGAGAAAGTGATGTACGTCTGCCTCTCAAAAAAATGCTGGTGCAATGATTCCTTCTCCTTAACACCAAAGCACCTCAGCACTCCTACCAGGCACCAGTTCCCTGCTTTTTCCACACCATCTGGCAAGCGTGGAACAACCCCCCACCCATAGTCTATGCCAATAGTGGGAAACATTCCAGGCCAGAACTAGGTACTAACCTTACCATCCAACAGCTCAACACATTACACAGTCATAGGTGAAATGATGGTGCTGAATTTGCAACCCTTTCCACTTGAGGAACACACTGGCTTTCAGAGACTTGTGCAGCACTTGCAGCCATGGTACCAGATCCTACCACTGTCCACATTTTCAGAGACTGTGGTACCAAAGATATGTAAAGGTGTGAGAATGGCAATTGCCAAACTACTCTTGGAGGCTATGAGGGGAGTTTTCCACTGCACCTCAGGCATCTGGAGCAGTACAAATGCCATGCATATATATTCCCGACTACTGAAATCCTGTCATGTATTTTCCTATCTCCCATTTCCCAAAATTGATTTTCCTGACCGGTACAGAATACTGCAGCCCGATATCCCGACAATAGCCGTGTCGGGGCTTTGTCAGGCTGAGTTGCTGCGGAGAAATTATCATGTATGATGGACTTTAAACTTATAATAAACTCACTCACTTACATCAGCTGGTCATTTACACATCAAAATGTGTTTACAGTGAGGCAGACAGAGTTGCTTAACGGCAGAACAGAATGGCATAATAGTTATACTTTTAAGTACAAAATGCAAAGTTTACCTTGTTTGTTTGAAGTCTGGTCTCCCGAACTGTGTAGTGTTATGTAGGCGCACATTGTCTGCACCACAGCCTCAGACGTGTAATCCAGTGGATGCTTTTTTTCATGGTTGACTTAAATCCACGGATGCAACGATAGCAAGATGATAAAAAGCTGTGGGGGGGGGGCGGGGATATCTGGTAAGACAGTGACTTCCTTTACTTTAAACCAAGGTCACATGTTGAAACACACAGTTAAAATACTTGCTTTATTATACATATCTAAAAACAATCATAAATAAATCATAAACACGCTTCGCTTTTCCTCAGTTCTCAGCAGTTCCTTATAATCTTCACAAACTGAGGTTGTGTGCAATACCATGTATATATTCTAGCACTGATCTTGCTGTTCTCTCCTTGACAATATTGGATGTTTCCTCTGTGACAACATAGCGTTTCTTCATTGGTGATTTTGCAAGGCCTCTGTTTATTTTCTCTATTGTGCTGTATGTTACCAGTTGTTCTTTCTGTAACTCACCCACAAACTGATACACACCAACGTGGGCAGAGCCAGTTAATGCTGACAAGCTGCAATGCCACGCTTCTTCGTTGTTTTGAGTACGGGGGAACCCCATGGTCATTTGATCATGAATCAACTAGAAAGATGGGGGGGAATAGTGGGGGGCTGTGTACTGTGGTGTTATTTCTCATCCTGCACCTCACTCTCACAAGCACATAGTTGTCCTCAAACCACTCTACATATGCAATACTTGTTTCAGGCATTTCTCTGTTTATTTCAAGAAAGACCGTCTGTATTTCTTCTGGTGGTAGGAAAGACAACGCCACAAGGTGTCGGATTTTAAGGCTGAATTCTGCTTCTGTTCCATACGCAGTTGCAAGACCCAAGCTTTGAATTTTACGCCAGATGATCTGACCAAAATGGAACGGACACTGCGTTCTGCCGGAGAAAAGAATAAATCATGCCGCAGAAATTAGAAAATGCTGCCGCAGAAACCAAGGAGCCCTGCTGCAGAGCACTAGGGGCCCTGGTCATGTGTTCCTAGCAGCGAATATCCTGAAAACATCTATGGAGAGATATGTAGTAGAACACAGGTAGATTCCAGGTATGGCAGCTGTGCTCCTTGAGCATGTGCAAGCTGAACTGGATGAATGGTTCACAAAAGTGCTGGATAGTCGCAGCCACATTTTTGCAACCATGCTGGATCCCTGGTCCAAATGTGAGATCCTTCACTTGGCTATGGATAGTCACAGAGTGACTCACTTTTGTTAAGAGCTGTGTGATCGCATGTGGGGACTGGTGCAACCATTAGCAAGAGAAGGTGCATACTACATGGTCCAGGACTCTGGTGCACTGTTGGGTAACCAACCCCAAAGGGCAACAAACAGACAAGAAGACTGTGCACGCCTTACTCTGTACCACACAGAAGACTGGTTAAAAAAGCTAGACTGTACGGGGGTGGGACAGAAGGTAGTAAAATGGGTGAGAAATTGGCAGCATGGTAGAACACAAAGAGTGCAGGTAAATCGCACATTATCAAAAGTTTTGGAGGTAACCAGTAGGGTGCCCCAGGGCTCGGTGTTGGAACCCCTGCTATTCAATGTATTTATTGTTGACATAGCTAATGGGCTAGAGGAGAAGATGTGTCTGTTCACAGATGACACTAAGATTTGTAATAGAGGGAGTAAAGAAAATGGAATCATACATACAGAAACTGGAGCAGTGGTCCACAGCATGGCAGCTGACATTTAATGCCAACAAGTGCAAAATCATGCACCTAGGAAGAAGCAACCCAAAGGGGGAGTACTACTTAGGGGGGTAAAAACTAACTGAAACCAACTAAGAATGAGACCTGGGGATCATGATATCAGATTACATGAATGTTTGTAGACAGTGCAAGAAGGCGTCACTAAAGGCTAGCGGTATGCTGGGATGCATTGGGAGGGGAATCACAAGCAGAAGGAGGGAAGTGATATTGCCACTTTACAAGGCACTTGTCCACCCCCACATGGAATACTGTGTCCAGTTTTGGAGACCACAACTCAGAAAAGACATTAATAGGTTAGAGACAGTACAGCGAAGGGCAATGAAAATGATGCAGGGGTTGTACCAGATGGCATATGAAAGCAGGTTGAGGGAAATAAACAAGTACTCCCTGGAGCAGAGGAGGGACAGGGGTGACATGACAGAGACCTTCAAGTACATCAAGGGTATTAATAAGGTGCAGACGCAGGAACCATTCCATGTCAAGGAAGGTAGTAGAACAAGGGGACATGATCTAAGACTGAAAGGGGGTAAATTCAGGACTAAGACAAGGAAATTCTTCTTCACTGAGTGGGTGGTGGACGCCTGGAATAGCCTACCTCCTGAGGCCATGAACACAGAAATGGTTGAAGGGTTCAAGAGAGCCTGAGACAGGCACAAAGGTATCGATCACAAGAGGAGAACATGGTGGTGGAGGGAGTATTCACTGGGCAGACTACATGGACCTTGCAGTCTCCTTCTGCAGTCATCTTCTGAGTTTCTATGATTCATGATGACATTAATATGATAGTACAGGAAGGCTGAAGTTTATTGTGCAAAAAGTGAATAAATCTAGTGGAGATACCTACAGTACATAGGTACTTTGTAGAAGGTGAGCATAACAAATACATCTAGACCGCACTCAGATGCCCCAGTACTTTGATCAAGCTGCTCTTCATCAGGGGTGGGCTCCTGTTTAGACCAAGTCCCTTAAGTACGCAACCTGTTGCTTAATGGACCAAACACATTTCATTTGCGCAGACTTACAGTAGTCCAAGTCCAGCTCAAGCAGATGCAATGAGCTGTGTCAGGTGGTGATGAAGCTCACCGTCCAAAGTGTTGGGGCAAGTGGGCTGAGGTCCAAGTGCTAGGGCAGACACTAATTTTGCAGGAATTAGGTAGCATTTGGTTGAGCTGGACTTGGGCTATTTTAAGTCCATGCAAATAAAATTTGTTTTGTTCAGACACATATAGTCTCTTTAGTGATGTGAGTGAAGGTTACTTTTCTTGTCTGGTTTAGAGCTTGGGGCTGGCAGTCTTCATAACCTGCACCTCCATGCACCACTGAGTCATGGCTTCCATATTTGGGAAAGTGCTTCATGGATCAATCAATGGAAGAATCCATTTACAAGCCACAGAAGCACTGGTCAAAGTACAGGGGCAACAACTGGTGCTGTCAGCAATACCAAACAGGAATTCTCCAAATTCAAGCAATACCTGCTCTTGATAGCTTGGACAAATCCCTAAAATGAAAACTTGACAAGTATGAGAAAGACTTAATTAAATGCAAACAAAACAAGCTTGACAGAGATGGGTCCGACTACCAGGAGTGCTGAGTTTACATGTTGAACAGATGCACACATTCAGTAAACTGCAACAGGTTCAAGTCAAAAAGCTGCCTGAATCAAAAATATAGAGAAATGGGACTCAGACCAGCTGGGAAATCACTTTCTGTCTCCAGCATATTATACGAAGAAAGTGCACAGGCAAGCACAAGGGGAGTGTCTCTTTTAGAAAACAAGGCAGCACATGAGAAACCCTCTCAACAGGTAAATAAGAAAGGTCAGAGCAAGAGGAAGAAAACCAGGAGGGGACGACATGATGGCAGAAGGACAAGGCCCACTCAGATGGGGCAGGACAACAACAAAAAAAATGATCAAGCTGACTAGATTATGAACTATCCCCAGCAAAATTACAAGTGCCAGAAAAGGGATTAAACTTTGTTATGTATACTAGCCCTGATCGTTTCAAGATTCAAGTGGATGTATTCAGACTTTTTCATAAGAACCATTTGAGAAATTATTATTCAAGATTTGAACCAGAAAATAGTAACATGGGAGGACAACATATTTTACCATCCCCAAATGAACTGCCTACAACTTCACCACAAGGGGGGTTGGAAACTGAACACATTCAACAGACTTCACCAGGAAACAGTTTGTGAAGGAATCAAGGGCGATGATATACTTAGTGAACAGGATATTTTGAATCTTGACGCTTTAGAATCTTTGTATTTGGAAAAATCATCCAGGTTCCGAAAGTGACACAGAGGTTTCATATGTATATGATATTAGAGGCATTAATTTGATTAGAAACTCACTTTTCAGACCAAGCTCACACTTCTGCCTCACATACTGTAATCCTTTGATAAGATCATTTGACAAGGTCATTTTGTGGCAAGTTGATGCTATGTTTTTTGATCTGCCACTAAATACCAGTGAACATTTGTCTCGTGATGAATTATTTTTTATTACTACCAGTAAAATCTTTAAGCACAGGTTCACTTTCAAAAGGTTCTGCATCAAAAATATTAACAGTGCATAACATGATAAATGAGACAAAAACAATGGATAATATAGCGCAGCCCAGCTCACACTGAGCCAATTAAAAATTAATTAATTGAGTGAATTAAATGCCCTAAATGGAGTTAAACATTTTTTCTGCAGTTATTGTCAGGTCTGCAGACAATGGTGGTAACCTGATCTTGATGGGAGAGGATTTTTATAAAACAAAAGTCTAACTGTGTGAACTAGAGACCTCTCCTCTAAAACCCCACTATTGTCTTCTTGAAAAAAAGTTTGGTCTGTTGAGTGGGGAAAACATGAAAGGCATATTGATGCAAATTAATTTGAATTTCTGTGTCCCAGGGCACTTCTCATTCCAGTTTTCTACATCCTTCCCTAGTTCCACAAGTATGCCACAAACCACCCAGCTGTCATGTTTTCTGTGGGGTGAGATCCCTAGCAAACAATCTTTGTAAATTCTAGGAGTTTCTTTTTTCTAAAAATTGTGTCCAGAGGTAGGGATCCCACCCCAAGGACACCATGGATGTGCTACTTAAATCTGATAACTACCTCTGGGATGAAGAATTTGTGTGTGTTGTGATCAATGTAGAATCCCTGTACACTAAGACTGAACTTGAGAAGGGTATAATTGCTTTTGAACACTTTCTATGCCAAAAGCCTCTAGGTGACAGCTTCCCTATTGAATTTGTTCTTGAGGGTCTCAGGTTTGTGGTAGAGAACAACTGCTTTGAGTTTGATGGGACATTTTACCTTCAACAGTGTGGCACTCTGATGGGGCGCATCCATGGCACCGTCCTTCATGAACCTTTTCTTGGGCCACTGGGAAAAATTTCTGGTACTTGATTCATCTGCTAATCCATTCATTACACACTTCCACAGCTGGCGTCATTATATCGTAGATGTGGTGTGTGTATGGAGGGGTAGGAAGGAGTAAGCCGGAAAGTTTATGGTCTGGCTTAACAGCAGTAATTACATCCTTAAATTCATGAATATTATTCATAGTAGTGAAATTAATTTCCTGGATGTCGCACTGAAGGTTGGTAGTGAAGGCAAAGTCATCACCAGTAGCTTCCATAAACCAACAGCCACCAGTAGTCTCCTTTGGGCAGATAGCCCACATGCTGTATCTTATAAACTCCATACCATTTGGACAGTTTTTGCACCTTATGTGCAATAGTCCTGAACTTTCTTATTTTGCCATCAAGCTGAAGAGTTGAAACACAGATTTTCAGGAAGGAGGTAATAAAAGGAGATCATTGAGGATGCCCTTGAAAAGGCCGAAAACAGGAACAGACACCCCCCCACCCGCAAAAGCAAAAGTGCTGCACCTAATAAACCACTATGTTTTGTCATGGAGTTTAATTCCTTGTCAAGGAAAACAGGTAGTTTAATCAAACAATACTTTCCACTACTATTGAGTGAACATATACTAGGGGGAAGGTTTGGGTGGCAGTCCAAGAATTTAATTCTGCAGACAGTAAAATTTAAGGACAAGGTTGTCCACAGTCACTTTAAAAATGCCAGACCAAAACCAGATTACCTCAGCTGGTTCCCAGTACACATTAAGGGAATGCACAAGTGTGGATATTGCAAAGTCTGCCATCTCTTTAGCCAGTATGAATCACTGCAGCTCGAATGCTATGGGCGCACCATTGAGATAAGAGAGTTCATGACCTGTAATACAAGCTTTGTGGTATATGCTTTTCGTGCCCCTGTCCAGCCTTATGCACAGGGAGAACAATTAGACTGCTTAGACAGTAGATACAGGAGCACATGAGGAGCATCAGAAATCTTAAAGGAAAGTTGTCTTCAAATCGGACTTCCGCCCCCGCAAGGCTTACTCTCTGGTTTAGCTTTTTATATGAAAAGCGGCATTTTTCTCGCGCTGCAAAGTACTTTATTTTACAAATGTATTGAAGCGAGTGGTGCGGCTCCGCACCTTTACAGAAAATGGAGCCCCTCCCCCAGCATCCTCCATACTTCTGGTTAGCAGACTTTTCCTTGTTAAAATAAAGTACTTTGTGGCGCAAGAAAAACGCTGCATTTTGTATAAAAAGCTAAATCGGGGGTAAGCCTTGTTGGGGGGGGAGCCCGATTTGAAGACAGCTTTCCTTTAGGTATGAAATCCCTGCAGGTCTGCATTTTTCTGAACATCATAATAGTGATCCCACACAGATAAGGTTTATGGGGTATTGAGTGGATAAGACAAAACAAAAGGGGTGAATAGATTGCACAAACTATTTCAAATGGAAAGCATTTGGATTTTCTCTGTGAGGTCACTAAAACCTTGAGGTTTAAACACAGATTGGGATTTGTAACGATTTTTATGAACAAATGTATTCTGAGTAAAATGATATTTAAATCGTGAATACGTTGTCTCTCATTTGCCTCTTCTTTTGTCTTTCTTTAATTTCTTTTTTCAAACGTCCCCCTTGCCTCCCATTTTTCCATACCTTCTTTTCTTGAACCCCTCTCACCTTTATTTCCTCTTTTACCCATTCTATTTTTCCTGCATTTTTCTGTGTTTTCCTAGGATTTCTAGGATGCAGGAAGACAAGCTGATCCCCCACAGAACGTATTGCCTTCTCCAGACATTTAGGGGAGATCGCAGCTTCTGTTGGGCAGCTGGTTTCCAGGTTTTCTCTGTTTTATCCAGTATTCCTTCACAGAGCATGTAGTTATATTGGGAATGTTAGATGTAGCATTAGGAAGTTGTCAAAGTTATTAAGAATTGTTGCTTGAGTGATGTGAATGTAACCTTGGATTTTTGCATTATTTCCTTTTAGTGATATATCTTGCTTTGTTTTCTAGTAACAGTTGATAAAAAAAAATATTTTTTTTTGATATTTTACATGCTGTAATGTTTACACTACTTCACTTTGCACTGTGTGGTGTTATAGCCCCTGTATTCTGACCAGTGCTTCCATGGTTTGCAAATGGATTATTTCACTGATTTGTCCATGACGCAACAGGTTGAGTACTTAAGGGCTTATTCTAAACAGGAGTCCACCCCCTGATGAAGAGCTTCTTGACTGAAGTGCACCTGAGTGTGGTCTAAATATATTTGTTATGCTCTCCATCTGCAAAGCACCTATGTAGGTGCCTCCACTCCACTGTTTGTACAGTAATAAACTTCAGCCTTCTTGAACTCTCATGTGGATATCATTTTTGTTTGCTGGGGTAGTTACCAGAGTAGTTTGCAGTCTTTTTGTCTGTTTTACAATTGGTGATGTCAGCTGGGGAAGAAACTCATGAGAGAGAGTGGCATCTGGCAGATCTGGTTTGGTTTCCACTGGTGGAGATGGGGAAGAAATGCCTGGTGCTGGCGGCAGCACTCATGAAAGTGAGTGGGCACTGCTCTATGTCTTTCTCACCAAGCGAAGTCTATGCTTTAATCCACCCTCCAGGGGATCGTTATTACGATGTGAGTTTTTGTACAGGAATGTCACTGGACAAATTTTGGAGGCTTTATTATAATTTGCAAAACACAGACAAATGGGAAGATTTTCAAGCAATCCCAATAACTAAACCAACTGTGAAAACTGTGACAATTTTATTTCGGAATGAAGGGGTGAACATAGCAGATATTATGTTTTGGCTAGAAAAGAGGTGCTATGTGCAAGATAAACCCCGGCCTATTCTGGACACGAATGGGTTTTGGACTGGTGGGTGGACCTTTCGAGTTAGATTAATCCATGATGCCGAAGGCATACAGCACCTGCCTAGTTCCTTTTACCTGGGGAGGGACAGAGGTATTGTATTTTATGCAGGACAACCTAAAAGCTGCTTTAAGTGTGGGTCATTGTCCCATTTGAACACAGCTTGCAAACAAGTTTGTTGTTTTCATTGTGGAATGTTAGGCCATTTAATGTTAGAATGCACAAGTTCTCCTGTGTGTAGTTTGTGTAATGAGAATGACCATGTCTTTGCAGAATGTGTATGGAGGCATGTAGAAAACAATGAGACTTCAGATCAGGAACATCTGCTAATGCAAGCTCGCAATTCCCAAACTGAAATAGGGGACAATGAGCCAGGGATAAGGGGAAGAGAGAAATCGAGGGGAAGGGGAAGGGGGGGTAATAGGAGTGGAAGAAGATCTAGCATAAGAACAAGAGTGGAAGGGAATGATACTTTGACACCCCAAGAGGGCCTGTCGGAACCAAGTATGACGTTAGGTAATGAAGACATGTCCTCCCCCTTTGTAACCCCATATGGATCCCCTATACATTCTACGAGGCAGCCAGGTAATGAATCGCGTGTTCTTGCTAATACAAAGGAAAAAAATCAGCAGGGAAAAGGAGTTACGGGAGATAATGTTAATTTCAGAGACCCTTCTAAATCCCCTTTGCCTTTGTCGAATAGATTTTCTATTTTGGAAAGTTGGGGAGAGCAAATGGAAGAAAGTTCTCCTATTTTAGACCAAAACCCTAATGGTTCTGGGGTAGGAGTTTCTAAACCTGTTGCTGCGCGCCTTGGTAGACAAAGGCTCCGGAGGCAATTAAGAGAGTAACTAGGTCTAGTAATAAACCTCCCAAACCACCCCCTTAGAAGCTCCTTCTTCCCTGATGTTTGTTTCTCTTAATGTGAACAGCATCAGATCTTATATAAGAGGCACGACAACTTTTAGTATACTTTCATCCCTGAAATATGATGTATATTTGTTACAGGACACTCATTTGTATACTTTAAAAGAGATGGAGGAAGCTAGAAATCAATGAAGGTGGGGTACGTCCTTCTGGTCGTTAGGGGAGGATTTATGCTGCGGTTTAGGGATATGCTTTTATTGATTAGTTTGGCGGGATAGAAAGGGAAAAAGGGAAAAAAAGAAAAAAAAGAATGATAATATGAATTTAAATGTGTGATAGTTAGTTTGGTATTGTGAAAATGTAAAAATGTATATGAATTGTTTTATGTTGTGTATGTTATGTTTGGAATATAATAAAAAATTCCCCTACTCTTTTCAATAAGTGCCATGGGATCTTTAACATCCACCTGAACTACCACCAATCCAGGCAGATGGGACCTCGGTTTAACGTCTCATCCGAAAGTCGGCACCTCAGAAGTGCAGCACCCCTCTCATGCTGCACTACAGTGTCAGTACTGGGATATTAACCCAAGTGCCAGATGTGGGAACTGAACCCACAGGCCTCTGATCTCCCGGCCTCAGAGGTGAGTGTGCTACCTACTGAGCCACTGCCCTGGTGACATTGTTTGCAGAGTACTTGCTACTCCTGAACCGATCACAGAGATTGTGTGTATTCTTCTCATACAGTTCAGTTGAACTACAGTTTTTATGAAGTCTTAGAAATTGAGTGGTAGGTATATTTTTCATGGTGTTGTGGAGGTGATACAACCTGGCAAGTAGTCAGTTGTTGTGATCAATGGCTTTAGAATATAGGTCAGTATCTACCCCATGTTGCTTATTTTTGCTGATACTGACATCCAGAAAAAAACTTGCTCAAGACTGTGATTGCAAAATGGAGATTTCTGTTGCTGTTCTCCAGAAATGTAATAAATTCTGTGAGCTCGTAAGTAGTCTCCCACCACACCTTCAGAATGTCATCAATATACCTGTGCTACAAGGGGATCTTTGGTGGAAAAGTGTTAACATGCTTAGCATGCACTAGATTCTTCACCTACAGCCCTATATATAAATTAGCAGAATAAATAAAAAAGCAATAAAAATATTATAACAAGAAAAATTCATATAATGCCCATTTTTATTACTTATTTAGTCATTAAGGCAGTGAATTGTGTACTCGCTTTTAACAGTTTTTAGGAGCATTACTGTGTTATTTTGGGTATTTGTTTTACAATCTTGTTGTGGGAGCACCTGTTATTTTAAATTGGGCCTATAATTGGCTACACTGTGACATCATTTGTTGTGATGTCACATGATTTGTACACTCTTCAAAAGGTACCATAGAGGGGTATGACACACGTTAGGTGTTTTGCCAGACTGTGGGGGCCCACCTGGGAGTGACATGCTCAGCACCTTTTTGATTAGATGTAAGTAATGAAATAATTGTTGTATCTATAAATTTTGAGTCTGTGGTTCTTGGTGGTTTTGTGTGTGCGAGGCCCTCTTGTTTGTTTGCATAGCCTTCCAGGCCCTCTGCACCACATAGTTCCTCTGGCAACCCCTTTCTTGTTGCTCATTTGCACATTGTTGTGGGGGTAACACCAAGGCTACCATTACCATGATATCTCAATATATCCTGTGATATCTGCAGAGCATTCAGGACCTAGTAATGGTGCCAGTGGTGGGGTGCCTACAACCTGTTACAGAGTCTGTTTTCTTATGAAGATTAGCAAAATGCATTTTTAAATCTACAAAATGAAAAAGTGACTGATATAAATACAAGAGATCAGCTAAAAATTAAACAAGCATTCTTGATGTTAGAGAAAATACGCTAAAAAAACAGGCAGATTTATTGGTAGCAAAGAATGTTAAAAGCTCATTTGTGGGTCATGTCCTCTGAGGCCTCCAACTCCTAAAACAATCAATCTTTGGAAAAGATAGACCATGCTTTATGGATGTTTGGCATGAGGCTGTCTTACAAGGGAGCACCTTATTGATTGGAGCCATACTGAGGGACTTGAGTCAGCTGCAAGAGGAGATACAAACAGAATTATAGGAGAGAGAAGAATAACATATTCTTTCTCAAAAACACCTGAGTTTAGTGAATACTTAAAAGCCCTTCAACAAGCAATTGACAAACATGATGTGAAAATTATACGACAAGAGAAACTGAGCTGTGGGATGACCTTTGATTTGAATAAAAGCCAAATTAAAAAAAACACAGAGCACCCATTTTTGGTGATTTTGTATATCATGTCTATGATACTCAAGTTAATTGTTGACCCTCTGGACAGACCCATTGTCACCAGTATTTACAATTTTATGTGTGTATGTATTTATTTACTTATTTATATGTGTATATACTGTGTGTGTGTATATATATATATATATATATATATTTATTTCATGGGAGTAATTTAATTTGCTGAAATGCACCAGTCTCACACTCACAATCCTGATGCTGGTGTTCCAACACACGGTTGCTAACATTGGGATTTTACCCGCGACAGAGTTAGAATCCTTAAGTATGGGAAGTATGAGGGTGGAGCCCCCTGATACTCTTGCCACAGGTAAAATCATGATGTTGGGCAACCGTGTGTTGGGCACCCGGCATCGGGATTGTGAGCGTCAGGCCGATGCATTTCGGCCAACCATAGCAGATCCTTATGCCATACCTATAAGGATAAAAAAAGACAAATATTTTTGTTATTCTCAGGGTGGTCAGACTTTCAGTGAGAATATTGCAGTTAACCTCACTGTAACTAAAAATTTATCCACACAGTAGATAGTGATTGGCTCATTCGGAACTCATTTGCATATTCAGCCTCAGTAGCAATACTAACCATATTCAAATGTGAAACATCCTTAATGCTCAGCCCATTCTCCTATACTGTACCCATCTCAGCTTGTTTACTTATGGAATGGGGTGAGCGTTAAGGATGACAACCCCAAGGCACACCCCTGATGCCTGTTGGTGTGTGCCATGTGGGAGTGGGGTGTTAGGTTTGTAAGCCCTAACACCACATTTCCCTACTTTTGTGGCTGTAACCCTAACTAGAGCATTAATGCAGTTTTTTGAGATATATTTAAAACTTCAGAGACTATTTTTGAGCACAAGTGCTCATTTACAGAGGTTCCACATCAAATACATAGTCACAGAAAATCATTACAAGTAGAATAAGCAGTTCCAGAGGAAATGCAATCAAGTCAGGGTCAAGGCACTTAAGGCAGAACAGTTACATACAGTTTTGAAAAAGAAAATCCATACAGATCATGGTATAAAAAGACACAGGTAATGTACAGAGAGAAGCCAGATAAAACTGTTTAATGGTTACAGTTGCACTGGGTTGTAAAGTCAGACCACAAAGATCTCTTAAACTGATTAAATGTGGAGAGAGTCACCAGTGTGTCAGGCAATATGTTTAACCAGTTAGCGGCCCTGACACAAAATGACTGCTTGCACAGCTGAGTATGCAAGAAAGGAGGCTTAAGGACATTCCTGTTCGTGTCCCTGGTGTTGTATTGATTGGAGGTGGTGCAGAAGCAATTTGTTATAGTAGGGGATGTTAGACCCAGGAGTGCCTTTTTAGCTAGCAAACAGGTCTAGGGCTTTATTCTGCTGGGCAAAAGTAGCCAGTTAGTGAGTGCTTAAATGATACAACTATGAGTGCAGCTATCTGCACCAAGTAAAAAGCAGCACACCTTATTGTAGCCTCTTGCCCCTACTCTGCACTTTCCTTCTGTAATTTGCCCACCCCTCTTGACTAGGGGCATGACATACTTGCCCTCCCTTAAGCTGTAATTTATATCTTATCTGCCACATGTGTTTGGATCCAAAACAATGTATTAATGATTCTATGTACTTGTGTGTTATATGTAATTATACAATGGTACTTTAAAATCCTCTAACCTGATTGGCTAACTGGCGCCATATCCCCATGGTAAATCCTACGATATACCAACAGGAAAATGTGCCAGCCGCCAGTCAGCTGCATCAGGAACTCTCCTAAAATCACTCTGGCCACAGCAAAGTCAGGACTGACAAAGACGGTAAGGATGGCGGGATGCTCATTTACAGTACCCACCATTCTCAAAACAATTTAAACAGAGGCAAACCCACATCAGGTGTGATACTTTTATGAACAGTTTTATCAGCAGTTTCTTACATATATAGAATATACACATATTACAACCCAGGGACCCAACAATCAGCAAAACTATTTCACATACCAAAAACCTTTTTTTTAAATCTCCCCTTGTCACAAGTCGCATGGCTAACACGTTCATGTCTATCCACATTTCCTGCTATGGTCTCCGTTTCCCATTATGCTCTCTGTTCCCTTCCCCCACAACATCCATATTTTGACATCTCTGTTACTTGCTAAATTAAAAGAAAAAAAAATCTCACAATGAAATGATTACATCCTCCTGACCACAAATGAAAGTAAAGCCAGGACAGCTAAAGCTATACCAAACCCGGACGCACGTAACACAACTGCACCAATTACACCACGCTCACTGAAGAAATCCCTGGAGCTGTTCCTTGGTAGCTGTCAGACTGCATATTAAAAAAAAAAGAAAGAAAAAAAAACTGAAGCCAACCACGCTCTGTCAACAATAATACAAAAAAGTCAACTCCCGATTCAGTGCCCCGTGATTACAGTACTAAGTCACACTACCAGCCAAGCTGCCTGTCTCTATCTCTCCTGTTTCACACTTCAGTCTCCTACTGCTTCCGTGATATACATACATATAATATATTATACCTCTGTGTCTCAGCTATGAAACTGATATAAAAAAAAATAAAAACATAAAATTACATTCCTGTCACATATATCTCAGTTGGGGGGGGGGGGGTATCCTACCTACAAGGAAGTACATTTTGTGGTGTAAGAATAACATAAAAAAAATTAAAACTACCAAAAAATGTCTTTTCCCTTATTTGTTGTTACAAAAAATACAAGGGAACATTGCATAATTGCAATAAACCACTCCAGAGTATGGGTCATGCTGGGATTTACCCATGGCTGACCTAGTTTGACCACACCAGCCGTAGGTAAATCCCAGCATAACCCACACCCTGTCGTGGTTTATTGCTTAAATAACCAAGTGTTATCCCCAACTGTTGCTGTATGTAAAATTTCTTCTCTGTCTGTACATTATTGTAATTATATGTAACTAACCAAGTGTTATTCCCAACTGCTGCTGTATGTACAAATTCTTCTCTGTACAACAAAATTCAATAAATAAATTATTACAGATCAGCTTTACTCTGTTTAGCACTGTAGCACAGGCAGCTGCATAAACAGGAAGCCCATAATCTATAAGTGACATAATGGAGTTGGCCACAGTAAGGCATCTAGCATCCCCAGTGAGACTGTTCCTGCTCTGTTACAGGACACCTAGTCTTCTGTTAACTATGGTCACCAGATTGTCAACATGGGGTGCAAAAGATCAGGTGCCGTCCAGAGCTACTCCAAGGTATTTGAAGGTCTACACCTGTTCAAGGTTATGTCCTTGACCATTTCTGATGATAAATGGAGAAACATTCCTCCTCTGTTGGGGGGTGGGGCTAGAGAAGAGCATGGTCTTTGTTTTTGTAATTGAGGAACCTTTTTTGTTGAAGAACCAGCTTTCAAGTGACCTAAGGTTACTTTGGAGAGTGGGGTAAGGATGTGAAGGACAGGGCTTTTTTTTTTTTTTTAGTAGATGACTACATCATCAGCATAGTGGAGTATGTTGGCTGTCTCACAAGCACTGGGCATTTGATTTATGAAGAGACCAAATAGGAGTTGGCCCAAGATGGAGCCCTGGGGAACACTAGTAGATACTTCCCTAGTGTTAGACAAAGATTTGTCAAATCTTCATCAGCTGGTAGTGATTGGTGAGATAATGGTGGCACCAGTCAATTGTGTTCTTTGACAAACCCAGGCCAAGGAGTTAGCAAAGTAGGAGCTTATGGTTGACCAGCTTTAATAAGGTGTGTGTGTGTATATATATATATATATATATATATATATATGTGTAAATAAATCTAGGTATCTATATATATATATATACATTTATAAAATGTGTGTGTGTGTGTGTGTGTGTGTTATATATATATATATATATATATATTTATAAAATGGGTAGGAAATTGCTGCTCTTTTATTGGATGATGAGCATCTCATGACCGTCATGTTATCAGAGTGCGACTGCACACCTGCACTTTTACCCCAAAAGACAATTTTGCCATTTTATAAGATAGATTAACCCACTCTAAGGTGTGTGGTCGCTCTCTGATATACGCACGCCTTGGGTGATTGAAGCACTTGGCCTTCGGCCTCGTGCGTAACAACGCACACCAGAGCATGACTGCACACCTCAGAGTGGGTTATCTGTTACATATTTTTATTTATATATATATATATATATATATATATATATATTCATTACAAAAAACTTCGATTAAGTGCATCCGTTGAGTTAGGCGACAAAAGTGGGAAAATGAAACAATGGGTTGAGCTACACCCTCCACTCACCCTTCCATCCTTCACACATCAGCAGGCATTGAGGTGTGCCATGTGGCTGTTAGGCTCAACTCTCACCCCATTTCATGTGTAAACAGGCTGGCATGGTACAGCATAAAAGAATGGGGTGAGAGTTAGGTCTAATGACTGCATGTTACACCACGATGCCTGTTGCTGTGTGGAGGATGGGGGGTTGGGTGGTAGGGAAGGGGGTTAGGTGCTCAACCCTAACATCTCATTTCCCTACTTTTGTCACTTCAACCCTAACTGATGCATTAACAAAGATTTTTGCAATGAATTTCCTTACTTTTTGAGAAAGTGTAATGTAACTGGTATGTGTTTGTGGCAGTGCAGGCCCTGTGGACCCTGCACTCCCTTCCAGCTGCCCATTTTTGCATAACGATATTCATCTATGGGAGATCAGGCCCGCCGGGTCCTGCGCTCCCACTTATACAAAACTACAGAGCCATACAGCAGCCCTACAGGGCTGATAAGGAACCCTTGTAACACCAATTTGCCAATATCTCAGTAACTGTAGCAGCTAGGAAAATATTCCACTGCAGTTGTAATCATGACTTCAAAACCTCCATGCATGCTTAAAGGTGAACTAAGCTTTCTGGAGCACAAAATCTGTATCTTGCATTGTTTCCAAGATACAGACACTTAAAGGTGACATGGGCACTGCAATGTTATCCTGTGGGAAAAATCTCAACTTCGTAATAGCATATCTATGGAACTGATGACATTTTTTTCACCTTAACAGCATAATTCACATCTCTGAGACACCCCCTGTATACCCTATAAATTTCAAGCCAAAAGACTAAACCGTTTATTTACAGTGCACTGGGAAAGATTTAAAATTCCTAATTCGTGAGGTGGTAAAATTCCCATTCATGAGGTCAATCCCCATTCACGAGCTGTCAAAATCGCTGTTTGTGAGAATTCCTTGTTTGACAGATTTCGGCCATCTGGTCTGGAAATCGCGATCAAGGATTTTGTCAGCTCGCGAAAGAGGATTGGCTCACGAAAGGGAATTTCAACAGCTCGTGAACAGGGATTTTGTCACCTCATGAAAGAGGATTTATAAACCAGTTCCCTTTCATGAGCTGACAAAATCCTTGTTCGCGAGCCAATCCTTGTTTACGAGATAGGACCATCTGGTCCAGAAATCGCAATCAAGGATTTTGTTAGCTTGCAAAAGGGGGATTGACTTGCAAAAGGGGATTCTGTCACCTCGTGAACAAGGATCAGAAGCGAGTGATGAATGAAGAATTTTTAAATTTAAAACAGCCATTTGTGTGACCAAAACGAAGCAATCCAAAGCCATGGGTTTATAGAGGGCATCACCCTGAACAAAACCCATGCTTAATTTACAGGAGAACACATCTGTGGGGCAAGCTACACCATTTGTGGGGAAAAATGAAAACAAGATGGTGGCTCGCGAAAGGGTAATTTTTTTCTCATGAACGGGGATTTTATAAATCCCCATTCGTGAGGTGACAGAATCCTTGATCGTGAGCCCAATCCCCTTTCACAAAACATGCATATAAATCTAAGACTGAACTGAGCATGCTCAGAACCTGAAAATTCAAAATTAAATAGCTTTTGAACGGATTAATATGTTTTTACCAAACCAATGTTGGATTGTTCATTTGTAAACCTCTTTTTACACTGAAAATTTCAGATCAAAATTCCAAACGGTGTGGCCGCGGTGTGATGGGCACAAAAAAGCGAAAAACTTGTTTTTTGGCGCTTTGCTGCATGAAAAGTGCAAATCCAATCAAAACACAACTTGGTAACTCAAGAGATCTTCCACATGAGACCATGCAAGCCAAATGTTGCACAAATCTGTTGAACGGTTGCAAAGTTATTAATGTGCAACATTTTTGGTTTAACATTAAACCGCCTACTCAACCCTAACTGTAGTGGCGCAACCATGCCACTGTAATATATACATAATATTATATTACATCTATATATATATGTGGGGGATATGACATGGTCTGACTGAAGATATCATATTTATCTTCACGAGAGGCTAATGATATCATTAGCTTCTCATGAAGATAAATATGATATCTTCAGTCATGCCATGTCATGTTCTGTTTATACAATGTATGTTTTGGGCCCCACTGAACACAACCCCCAAATGCCCGCTTGATATAATCCCTCACATAGAGGCAATGGCTATTCCAACTCAACTTTGCATATGTCTCTGAACACAAGAGTTGCCATATGTTATTTGAAAAGTATATGTGGTTGATCCTGCAACTTTAAAATTACAAAAAAAAAAAAAAACTGGATTGTGATTGACCCAACTGTGGCTACCCCAACACAACACTGCATACCCCCCCAACACCACTGATTACGTCACATGTAAAAAAATGTCCGATTTTGCCACTTTAAAGTTATTTATTAAACCATATGTGATTGATCATGCCTGTACCTTTAAAGAAATAAACAGTAAAAAAACATATCTGGTTGATCCTGTGACTTCAGTTTATCTGCTTTCACCTGAAATGTAGTGTGACCCGGCAGCTATCCACGGAAATGTAGCATAGCCGAGTGCTATGAATATCCAAATGTGAGGCACTGTCTGATATTAAGAATAAGGGAGCCACTGCTGCCACACTTAGAAAAGTGTATTTTTTTATTCTAGTGCTATTCTGTCAAAAGAAGCTGCCCACAATACTCAGACGAGAGCCTAATGAACATAGCTGGTGTATTCCAACAGCACTGTGTTAGTGCTGCGGAGCTTCCAGAAACTGTACTGTTGTACACACTGGACACTGTATTGTTTGAGGTATGTAACACATTGGTCTGATACATTTCTCTTGAGGTTCTTGGACAGGGGGAGAGAATAGAAATGGGTCTGTAATTAGCAAGGCTATTGCAATGTCCACTTTTGAAAACTGGCATAACCAGTGCAGACTTCCACCTCTCTGGGAACTGTGAGTAGTACAGGTAGCATTTAAAAATTCTAGAAATGTGGTGGGAAAGTTCCTCTATTGCCAGGGCAAGAAGTTTCATATCAACTGAGTCACTCCCACATCTAGTTTTGCCAAATAACTAATGGAAGTTCGTGCACAGTTGTACTTTCTCTGTCATGGGGAAAAGAACAGGACCAAAGAAACTGGCATAACAAGGAACAAATTGACTGGCTGGTCAATGCGACTCTGGGGGCTTCTTGAAACATAGAAACAAAGAAGTTGATGGCAGATAAGGACCGCAAGGCCCATCCAGTATGCCCATTTCTTTTTCTACCTTATAAATGTGCCATCAGCCTTTGCTCTGTCAATGGCCTATCTATTCATACTCATCTGTATTGCTACCTTATGCTTATCCCATGCCTGTTTGAAGCCCTGCACTGTATTCATATCCACCACTTACTGAGGTAGGCTGTTCCATGCATCCACCACCCTTTCTGTGAAAAAGAACTTCCTCACATTACCCCTTAATCTGCCTCCCTCTAATCTCATGCTGTGTCCTCTTGTCCTACTATTTTTCTTATATTGAAACATGTTAGACTCTCTCACCTTGTTAATGCCCTTAAGGTGTTTGAATGTTTCGATCATATCACCTCTCTCCCTCCTTTGCTCTAGAATATACATATTGAGCGTTAATCTGTCCTCATATGTTTTCTGATGCAGTCCCTGCACCATTTTGGTTGCCTTTCTCTGGACTGCCTCAATTTGGTTAATGTCCTTGTGAAGGTGTGGCCTCCAGTACTGCACGCAGTACTCCAGATGGGGCCTAACCAGTGTCTTGTAAAGAGGGATTATTACCTCCCTCTTCTGACTTGTGATACCCCTACTAATATACCCTAACATCCCCCCTAGCCTTACCTGCTGCTTTAATGGTCTGCTTGGATGATTTCAGGTCATCGGTGATGATGATGCCCAGGTCCCTTTCTTCCCCTGTGACTGCCAGCAACTCCCCTCCCAGCCTATAGGTGGCTTCAGGGTTTCTCTTCCCTATGTGCATGATCTTGCATTTCCTTGCATTAAACCCCAGTTGCCACACTTCTGACCATTTTTCTAGTTTATCCAGATCTCTTCTCATTCTGCCCACCCCATCTGGATCATCTACTCTGTTGCAGATTTTGGTGTCATCTGCAAACAGACAAACCTTACCCTCCAGTCCATCTGCAATGTCACTGATGAAGATATTGAAGAGGACTGGCTCCAGGACTGATCTCTGAGGTACCCCACTTGTGACTTGCATCTCTTCTGACTGTATACCATTTACCACCACTCTCTGTTTTCTGCCTGTCAACCAGTTTGCCACCCAGTTGACCAACTTCTGACCCACCCTGAGCTACCCAGCTTATTAATCAATCTTCTATGTGGAACAGTATTGAAAGCTTTGCTGAAGTCAAGGTAGGCAACATCAACTGCTCCCCCTTGGTCCACCACTCTGGTTACCCAGTCAAAGAAATCTATGAGATTAGTTTGACAGGACCTTCCTTTGTAAACCCATGCTGTCTTGGATCCTGTCCTGTGATTCCAGGTGTTGCACTACCCTTTCCTTAAGGAGTGCCTCCATAATCTTGCCCACTACTGAGGTAAGACTGACTGGTCTGTAGTTCCCTGCCTCCTCCCTGCTACCACTCTTGTGGAGTGGATCACATGAGCCCTTCGCCAGTCTTCTGGGACCTCTCCTGTGCTCAGAGACTCACTAAACAGTTCTGATAATGGCTCTGCTAGTTCCATCCTTAGCTTCTTTAGTACCTTGGGATGTATGCCATCAGGTCCCATTGCCCTGTCCACCCTGATCTTATTGAGTTCTTATAGGACCCTTTCTTTTGTGAAGGGACTAGTGCTCACCTCCCTCCCTCCCCCTTGTGTCCATGGTGCTGAGCTGTGGGCCCTGCCCTGCCTTCTCTTCAGTAAATACTGAGCAGAAGTATATATTTAGGATAGATGCTTTCACATGGTCCTCCTCCTCACACACCCCTTATCTCCTCTGATCTTAGCAATACCCCCTCTGGACTTTCTCCTTTCACTAATGTATCTATAGAAAGTCTTGTCACCTTCTTTTACTGTTTGTGCTAGTGTTTTCTCAGTTTGGGCCTTTGCCTGCCTTACTGCCTTCCCTGCTTCCCTTAGGGAAGTTTGGTATGCCTCCCTAGCTTCATCCCGCTGTGTTCCCTTATAGTTCCTGAAGGCCAGCCTTTTGGCTCTGACCTTTTCTGCTACTGTTTTTGAGAACCAAAGTGGTTTCCTTCTTCTTTTGCACTTCCTTTTCTCTATAACACAATGGGATGTTACTTCAAGTATTGCATCCTTAATGCTTGCCCACTTTGCCTGTACCCCCCCTCACCTGTATTTCTTTTTGCCAGGGCTAGCTTAACTCTATTGTCCATCTTATCAAAGTCAGTTCCTCTGAAGTCCCATATTTTTGCCTTGGAATGGGATGATTTAGTTGTAGTGAGAAACTAGAGAGAGATACAGAGAGAGTTTCTAAACAGACCATGAGTTCCTCGGCCACACCCTCCTCTCCTGGGTTGCTGGAGTTTAAGAATGAGCACTAAGACTTCCTCAGCTAAAAACCCACTGAGGGCCACCAGAATTAAAGCACAAAGGGTCTGGCCACAGTCCGCTGGTGGGCAGCTGGGTTGAGATGACCATTTCAGTGGCTACCCGGCCACAGCCTGCTTCTGGACTGCCGGGTACCGATGATGCAGAACACCCCTGCCACAGCCCACTGGTGGACTGCCAGGTAAGGAAGATGATGCAGAACACCCTGCCACAGCCCGCTGGTGGACTGCCTGGTAAGGAAGAAGATACAGAACACTCTGCCACAGCCTGCTGGTGGACTGGCAGGTAAGGAAGATGATGTAGAACACTCTGCCACAGCCCACTGGTGGACTGCTGGGTAAGGAAGATGATGCAGAACACTCTGCCACAGCCCGCTGGTGGACTGCCTGGTAAGGAAGAAGATACAGAACACTCTGCCACAGCCTGCTGGTGGACTGGCAGGTAAGGAAGATGATGTAGAACACTCAGCCACAGCCCGCTGGTGGACTGCTGGGTAAGGAAGATGATACAGAACACTCTGCCACAGTCCGCTGGTGGACTGCCGGGTAAGGAAGAAGATGGGAGGACCCCACAAAATCAGGAAACAGGATGAAGAAGTCTTTAGACATTGGAGAATGACAGAGTTCTAGGCACCAAGGCCAGACAAACCACGGACTGATGTAAAACAATAAACAGGATGTTGACTCGGGTAACTGGAACAGAAGATCTGGATGGCACTCTGGTGTCACATTTCCAAGCGGGAGAGAATGCATGTCTGGTCATTTATAGGTATTGAGCACATGAAGCTGGGGCTGCAGGGTGGTGATTTGAATGCCCTGCTACTTAAGCGAGAGGCATATTGTATATTTACCTTGGGGGGGGTACTTTCAGTGCCAGGTCTTACTGCCCATTTTGAAATTGTACCCTTATCATATAAGAGGTAAAGCAAAAAAGTACCTGTTAGAATATAAAGAAAGAAAACATGTATTAATTTATGTGGTTTTATATCAAGTGCTTTACAAATATTTGTGTATCCTGTCTGTATAAATGGATTTTTGCTACATTTGGAGAATTTGTTTGGTCACTGCCAACAGTCCTTCTGTGAAATCTTGATGCAAAATCTGCACAGGTTTAGTTTCATCAAGACTGTGTGTCATCAGTCATCTCGTCTGTTCCTACTGTTTTGCGAAGGGAATGAAATCACAAGAGATACTTTATGAGTGATCTGATTTTTGGACTCTTGATATGCGTATGGATTCATGATGAGAATGATACTGCATCTTATAGACACATCCTGAATATTATTTTGTATTAGAAAGGACTGAGCATTCTTGGAAAGGAATATTTTGTAATATTTATTCCTGACTTATTCACTGAGGCAGTAAATTGTGTACTCGTTTTTCATATTTTGTAGGGCCATTACTGTGTCATATTGGGTATTTCTTTTAAAACCTTGTTATAGGAGCCCCTGACGCTTTAAATCAGGCTTATAATAGGCTACATTGTGATGTCATGTGATTTGCACTAAATGTAGCATGGTTTGCACATGTCACACTCTTGAAAAAGTACCATAGAGGGGTATGACACCCACTGGGTGTTTTTCAAGGCTGCAGAGGCTTCACCAGGGAGTGATATGCTCAGCGCCTTTTTGATTAGATGTAGGTAATAACATTACTGCTTCATCTAGATACTTTGCATTCTGGGGTTCTTGGTAGTTTTCTTTTTTTTTTCCATGTTATTTACTCGCCTGTTCATGCTCCAGTGCTCCCCTCTCCTTCAAGCTTCACAGTGCTCCCAACTCACTGGCCATCCTCTTCCTGAACTCCCCACTGTCCCCACATAGCAGCCGACCTCCAAGGGGTATCCTGTGTATCCCTTCACTGGACAGGTCCCTCTCCTCTGAGGGTGAAGACACCAGGAAGGAGCTTACCCAGGCACTCTGTATTAGGCCCTTGGGAGTGCTGCTGAAGCAGAGGAAGTCCTTGGAGGTTATGGTGCTATCGCGGAGTGGGGAAGCCATCATCCAGCGAGTGCATGGAGCCACTTTCTGTTTTTTCTGATGTTCCCCTCCTTGCACCACTCTGAAACAGTGCCCCCAGTCTCCACTGGGTGCCGCAGTTCGAGTGAAGCAACCCACTCCCCCCACCCACGAAGAGAAGAGCAGTCCTCCGGATGCTCAATTCTCCTCATCCCTCGCTGACCCCCCACATCCCAAGTCCATTCACGAACCCACTGGCCTTGGTAGCTTTCTGAGTGTGAGGCACTCATGTTTGTTTGCATAGGCCTCCTTGTTCTCTGCACCATACAGTTCCTCTGGCAACCCTTTCCTGTTGCTTACTTCAACTACATAGCCTTTCTGTCAGCGTCTTTAACATGCTTCATCCTCTGTCTCTTTTTTTGCAGCTGCAGATCACATGGGTAATGACAGATCCTATTGCTGTGTCGTTTTGGCCTAGATCAGAACTGATGTGGTACATAACCCCAACGTCATGAAGAAGGCAAACAGTAACACTGCAGCATATTGAAACAGAACCACATGCAAACATCCTAGATCAGAACTGATGCGGTATATAGTGCAATGTCATGGAGAAGGCAAACAGTAACACTGCAGCATACAGAAACAGAACCAAATACAAACATCTCAGATAAGAACTGACATGGTACATAACGCAATGGCATGGAGAAGGCAAACAGTAACAATGCAGCATACTGAAACAGAAAAAAATACAAACATCTTGGATCAGAACTGACGTGGTACATAGCCCCAAAGTCATGGAGAAGGCAAATAGTAACAGGCAGCATACAGAAACAGAACCAAATACAAACATCCCAGATCAGAAAAAATGTGGTAAATAGCACAACATCTTGGAGAAAGCAAACAATAACACTGCAGCATACTGAAACAGAACCAAATGCAAATCTCCTAGATCAGAACTGACGTGGTACATAGCACAATGTCATGGAGAGGGTAAAGAGTAGCACTGCAGCATACTGAAAAACAACCAAATACAAACATTCCAGCTCAGAACTGATGTGATACATAGCCCCAACATAATGGAGAAGGCAAACAGTAACACTGCAGCATACTGAAACAGAACCAAATACAAACATCCCAGATCAGAACTGATGTGGTGCATAGCCCCAAAGTCATGGAGAAGGCAGACAGTAACACTGCAGCATACTGAAACAGAACCAAATACAAACATCCCAGATAAGAACTGACGTAATACATAGTGCAACCTCATGAAGAAGGCAAACAGTAACACTGCAGCATACTGAAACAGAACGAAATGCAAACATCCCAGATCAGAACTGATGTGGTGCATAGCCCCAAAGTCATGGAGAAGGCAAACAGTAACACTGCAGCATACCAAAGCAGAACCAAATACAAACATCCCAGATCAGAAATGATGTGGTACATAGCCCCAACATCATGGAGAAGGCAAAGAGCAACACTGCTTCATGCCAAAACAGAACTAAATACAAATATCCTGGATCCGAACTGATGTGGTACATAGAGCAATGTCATGGAGAAGGCAAACAGTAACACTGCAGCATACTAAAACAGAACAAAATAACAACATCCCAGAGCAGAACTGATGTGGCACATAGAACAACATCATGGAGAAGGCAAACAGTAGCACTGCAGCATAATGAAACAGAACCAAATACAAACATCCTAGATCAGAACTGACGTGGTACATAGTGCAACATTATGGAAAAGGCAAACAGTAGCACTGCAGCATAATGAAACAGAACCAAATACAAACATCCTGGATCAGAACTGATGTGGTACATAGGGCAGTATCATGGAGGAGGCAAACAGTAACACTGCAGCATACTGAAAAAGAACGAAATACAAACATACTGGATCAGAATTGACGAGGTACATAGCCCCAAAGTCATGGAAAAGGCAAACAGTAACACTGCAGCATACTGAAACAGAACCAAATACAAACATCCCACATCAGAACTGACGTGGTAAATAGCGCAGCCTCATGGAGACGGAAAACAGCAACACTGCAGCATACTGAAACAGAACCAAATACAAACATCCCAGATCAGAACTGACATGGTACATAGCCACAATGTCATGGAGAAGGCAAAGAGTAACACTGGACCATACGGAAACAGAACCAAATACAAACATCCCGGATCAGAACTGATGTGGTACATAGCACAACATCATGGAGAAAGCTAACAATAATCCTGCAGCATACTGAAACAGAACCAAATGCAAACATGCTGGACCACAACTCGTGTGGTATATAGCCCCAACTTCATGGAGAAGGCAAACAGTAACACTGCAACATCCTGAAACAGAACCAAATACAAACATCTCAGATCAAAACTGATGTGGTACATAGTGCAGCATCAAGGAAAAGGTAAACAGTAACACTGCAGCATACTAAAACAGAACCAAATACAAACATCCCAGATCACAACTGACATGGTACAAAACACAATGTCATGGAAAAGAATAACAGTGGCACTGCAGCATACTGAAACAGAACCAAATACAAACATCCCGGATCAGAACTGATGTGGTACATAGCACAACATCATGGAGAAAGCAAACAATAATCCTGCAGCATACTGAAAAAGAACCAAATCAAACTTACTGGATCAGAATTGATGTGGCACACAGCGCAACCTCATGGAGAAGGCAAACGGTAACACTGCAGCATACTCAAACAGAACCAAATACAGACATCCTGGATCAGAACTGACATGGTACATAGCACCAACATCATGAAGAAAGCAAACAGTAGCACTGCAGCATACTGAAAGAACCAAATACAAACATCCCAGATCGGAAGGGTTCATACGCAGTGTCATGGAGGAGACTAACTGTAACACTGCATACTGAAACAGAACCAGATACAGATGTCACGGATCAGAACTGACATGGTACAAAGAGCAATGTCATGGAGAAGGTAAACAGTAACACTGCAGCATACTGAAAGAGAACCAAATACAAACATCCCAGATCAGAACTGACGTGGTACATAGCACAACATCATGGAGAATGCAAACAATAATCCTGCAGCATACTGAACCAGAACCAAATCAAACTTACTGGATCAGAATTGATGTGGCACACAGCGCAACCTCATGGAGAAGGCAAACAGTAACACTGCAGCATACTCAAACAGAACCAAATACAGACATCCTGGATCAGAACTGACAAGGTACATAGCACCAACATCATGAAGAAAGCAAACAGTAGCACTGCAGCATACTGAAACAGAACCAAATACAAACATCCCAGATCGGAAGGGTTCATACGCAGTGTCATGGAGGAGACTAACTGTAACACTGCAGCATACTGAAACAGAACCAGATGCAGACATCACGGATCAGATCTGATGTGGTACATAGCACAATGTCATGGAGAAGACAAGCAGTAACACTGCAGCATACTGAAACAGAACCAAATACAAACTTCCAGATCAAAACTGACATGGTACATAACGCAACATCATGGAGATGACTAACAGTAGCACTGCAGCATACTGAAACGGATCCAAATAAACACATCCTGGATCAGAACTGATGTGGTACATAGAGCAATGTCATGGAGAAGGCAGACAGTAACACTGCAGCATACTGAAACAGAACCAAATAAAAACATCCTGGTTCAGAACTGATGGGGTACATAGCTCAACATCATGGAGAATGCAAACAATAATCCTGCAGCATACTGAAACAGAACCAAATAAAAACATCCTGGTTCAGAACTGACGGGGTACATAGCTCAACATCATGGAGAATGCAAACAATAATCCTGCAGCATACTGAAACAGAACCAAATACAAACATGTTGGATCAAAACTGATGTGGCACATAGAGCAGCATCATGGAGAAGACAAACAGTAACACTGCAGCATACGGAACCAGAACCAAATCAAACTTACTGGATCAGAATTGATGTGGCACATAACGCAACCTCATGGAGAAGGCAAACAGTAACACTGCAGCATACTGAAACAGAACCAAATACATACATCCTGGATCAGAACTGACATGGTACGTAACACCAACATCATGAAGAAAGCAAACAGTAGCACTGCAGCATACTGAAGCAGAACCAAATACAAATGTCCCAGATCGGAAGGGTTCATACACAAAGTCATGGTGAAGGCTAACTGTAATACTGCAGCATACTGAAACAGAACCAAATACAAACATCCTGCAACAGAGCTGACATGGTGCATAACGCAAAGTCACGGAGCAGGTAATCAGTAACACTGCAGCACACCAAAACAGAACCAAATACAAACATTCCATATCAGAAAAGACGTGGTACATAGCAAAACATCATGGAGAAAGAAAACAATAATACTGCAGCTTACTGAAACAGGACCAAATGCAAATGTCTTAGATGAGAACTGAAGTGGTAGACAGCGAAACATCATGGAGAAGATAACAGTAGCACTGCAGCATACTGAAACAGAATGAAATACAAACATATTGGATCAGAACTGACTTGGTACATAGCCCCAATGTCACGGAGAAGGCAAACAGTAACACTGCAGCATACTGAAAAAGAATGAAATACAAACATCCCAGATCAGAAAAGACGTGGTACATAGCCCAACATCATGGAGAAAGCAAACAATAACACTGCAGCATACTGAAACAGCACCAAATGCAAACATCCTAGATCAGAACTGATGTGGTACATAGTGCAACGTCATGGAGAAGGCAAACAGTAACACTGCACCATACCTGAAACAGAACCACATACAAACATCCTGGATCAGAACTGATGTATTACATAGCAACAGTGTCATGGAGAAGGCAAGGAGTAAGACTGCTGCATACGGAAACAGAACCAAACACAAACATCCTGGATCAGAACAGATGTGGTACATAGAGCCATGTCATGGACAGGCAAACAGTAGCACTGCAGCATACTGAAACCAAACCAAATAGAAACATCCTGGATCAGAACTGACGTGGTACATAGCGCAACATCATGGAAAATGCAAACAATAATCCTGCAGCATACTGAAACAGAACCAAATACAAACATGCTGGATCAAAACTGGTGTGGCACATAGAGCAACATCAGGGAGAAGGCAAACAGTAACACTGCAGCATACTGAAACAGAACCAAATACAGACATCCCGTATCAGAACTGACGTGGTACATAGCATCAACATCATGAAGAAAGTGAAGAGTAGCGCTGCAGCATACTGAAAAACAGCCAAATACAAACATCCCAGATCGGAAGAGTTCATACGCAATGTCATGGAGAAGGCTAACTGTAGCACTGCAGTATACTGAAACAGAACCGTTACAGACATCACGGATCAGAACTGACGTGGTACATAGAGCAATGTCATGGAGAAGGCAAACAGTAACACTGCAGGATGCTGAAACTGAGCTAAATGCAAACATTCTGGATCAGAACTGATGTGGTACATAGTGCAACATCATGGAGAAGACAATCAGTAACACTGTAGCATACTGAAACAGAACCAAATACAAACATCCCAGATCAGAACTGACATTGTATATAGCGCAACCTCATGGAGAAGGCAGACAGTAACACTGCAGCATACTGAAACAGAACCAAATTCATACATCCTGGATCAGAACTGACATGGTACATAATGCAAAGTCATGGAGCAGGTAAACAGTAACACTGCAGCACACTGAAACAGAACCAAATACAAACATCCCATATCAGAAAAGACGCAGCATATAGCAAAACATCATGGAGAAAGCAAACAATAACACTACAGCTTACTGAAACAGAACCAAATGTAAATGTCCTAGATCAGAAATAATTTTTGTACATAGTGAAATGTCATGGAGAAGGTAAACAGTAGCACTGCAGCATACTGAAACAGAACTAAATGCAAACATCCTGGATCAGAACTGAAGTAGTACATAGCCCCAACCTCATGGAGAAGGCAAACAGTAACACTGCAGCATACTGAAAGAGAACCAACTAGAAACATCCCAGAACAGGACTGACATGGTTCATAGCACAACGTCATGGAGAAGGCAAATAGTAACACTGCAGCATACTGAAAAAAAACAAAATACAAATATCCTGGATTAAAGCTGACGTGGTAGACAGTGCAATTTCATGGAGAAGGCAAACAGTAACACTGCAGCATCCTGAAAGAGAGGCAAATACAAACATCCTGTATCAGAACTGTCGTTGTACATAGTGATACATCATGGAGAAGGTAAACAGTAACACTGCAGCATACGGAAACAGAACCAAATACAAACATCTCAGATCAGAAGTGACGTGGTACATAGCACAGCATCATGTAGAAGGCAAACAGTAACATTGTAGCACACTGAAAGAGACCGAAATACAAACATCCCAGATCAAAGCTGACATGGTACATAGCGCAACGTCATGGAGAAGGCAAACAGCAACACTGCAGCATACTGAAACAGGACCAAATAGAAACATCCCACATCAGAACTGACATGGCATATAGTGCAACATCATGGAGATGGCAAATAGTAACACTGCAGCGTACCAAAGCAGAACCAAATACAAACATCCTGGATCAGAACTGACGTGGCACGTAGCGCAACATCATGGAGAAAGCAAACAATAATACTGCAGAATACTGAAACGGAATCAAATGCAAACATGCTGGATCAAAACTGATGTTGTACATAGCACAATGTCATGGAGAAGGCAAACAGTAACACTGCAGCATTCTGAAAAAGAACCAAATACAAACATCCCGGATCAGAAATTATGTGGTAGATAGCACAGCAACATGGAGAAGGCAAACAGGAACAATGCAGCACACCGAAACAGAACCAAATACCAACATCCCTGATCAGAACTGACGTGGGATAGTCCCAACATCATGGAGCAGGCAAACAGTAACACTGCAGCATACCAAAACATACCAAACGCAAACATCCCTCATCAGAACTGACATGATACATAGAGCAATGTTATGGACAAGGCAAACAATAACACTGCAGCATACTGAAATAGTATCGAACACAAACATCCCAGATCAGATCTGAGGTGGTTTATAGTGCAACATCATGGAGACAGCAAACAATAACACTGCAGAATACTGAAGCAGAACAAAATACAAACATCTGGGATCAGAACTGATGTGGTACATAGCTCCAACATTATAGAGGAAGCAAACAGTAACACTGCAGCATACCAAAGCAGAGCCAAATACAAATGTCCCGGATCAGAACTCACGTGGTACATAGCCACAACATCCTGCAGAAGGCAAAGAGTAACGCTGCAGCATACCGAAACAGGACCAAATACAAATGTCCTGGATCAGAACTGACGTGGTACATAGCGCAATGCCTTGGACAAGTCAAGCAGTAGCACTGCAGCATACTGAAACAGAACCAAATACAAACATTCTAGATCAGAACTGATATGGTACGTAGCACCAACACTATGAAGAAAGCAAACAGTAGCCCTGCAGCATACTGAAACAGAACCAAATATAAACATCCCAGATCAGAACTGAAGTGGCTCGTATGCAATGTTATGGAGAAAGCTAACTGTAACACTGCAGCATACTAAAACAGAACAAAATAAAAGCATCCCAGATCAGAACTGATGTGGTACATAGAGCAATGTGATGGAGAAGGCAAATAGTAACACTGCAGGATACTGAAATAGAACCAAATACAAACATCCCTGGTCAGAACTGACACGGTACATAACGCAAAGTCATGGAGCAGGTAAACAGCAAGAGTGCAGCATACTGAAACAGACCAAATATAAACATCCTGGATCAGAACTGACGTGGTACGTAGCATAGCATCATGAAGAAAGCAAACAGTAACACTGCAGCACACCGAACGAGACCCAAATACAAACATCCTGGTTCAGAGCTGACATGGTACTTAGCGAAATGTCAGGGAGAAGTTAAACAGTAGCACTGCAGCATACTGAAACAGAACTGAATACAAATATCCCAGATCAGAACTGATGTGGTAAATAGCACAACGTCATGGACAAGGCAAACAGCAACACTGCAACATACTGAAACAGAACCAAATACAAACATCCTGGATCAGAACGGATGTGGTACATAGCTCCAATGTCATGGAGAAGGCAAATAGTAACACTGCAGCATGTCGAAGCAGAACCAAATACAAACATCCAAGATCAGAAATGACATGGTACATAGCCCCAATGTCATGGAGAAGGCAAAGAGTAACACTGCAACATACAGAAAAAGAACCAAATACAAAGATCCCTGATCAGAACTGATTGATGGATAGCTGAATAACATGGAGAAGATGAAGAGTAACACTGCAGCACACTGAAACAGAACCAAATACAAACATCTCTGATCAGAACTGACGTGGTACATAGCCCCAACATCATGGCGAAAGCAAAGAGTAACACTGCAGCATACTGAAAGAGAATCAAATTCAAACATCCCTGATCACAACTGACATGGTACATAGTGCAACGCCATGGGGAAAGCAAACAATAACACTGCAGCATACTGAAAGAGACCCAAATACAAACATCCCAGATCAAAGCAGACATGGTACATAGTGCAACATCATGTAGAAGGCAAACAGTACCACTGCAACATACTTGAAACAGAACCAGATACAAACATCCTGGATCAGAACTGACGTGGTACATAGCACAACGTCATGGAGGAGGCAAAGAGTTACACTGCAGCATACCGAATCAGAACCAAATAAAAACATCCCAGATTAGAAGTGATGTGGTTAATAGCCCCAACTTCATGTAGAATGCAAACAGTAACACTGCAGCATTCCTAAACAGATCCAAATACTAACATCCTGGATCAGAACTGATGTGGTATATAGAACAATGTCATGGAGAAGGCAAACAGTAACTCTTCAGTATACTGAAACAGAATCAAATACAAACATCCCAGATCAGAACTGATGTGGTAGAGAGTGCAACATCATGGAGAAGGTAAATAGTAACACTGCAGCATACTGAAACAGAACCAAGTACAAATATCCCAGACCAGAACTGATGTGGTACATAGCGCAATGTGATGGAGAAGTCAAACAGTAATACTGCAGCATTCTGAAACAGAACCAAATACCAACATCCCGGATCAGAACTGATGTGGTACATAGCGCAGCCTCAAGGAGAAGGCAAACAGTAACACTGCAGCATACTGAAAAAAACAAAATACAAATATCCTGGATTAAAGCTGACGTGGTAGATAGTGCAATTTGATGGAGAAGGCAAACAGTAACACTGAAGCATCCTGAACGAGAGGCAAATACAAACATCCTGTATCAGAACTGTCATTGTACATAGTGCTACGTCATGGAGAAGGTAAACAGTAACACTGCAGCATACGGAAACAGAACCAAATACAAGCATCCCGGATCAGAAGTGACGTGGTACATAGCACAGCATCATGTAGAAGGCAAACAGTAACATTGTAGCACACCGAAAGAGACCGAAATACAAACATCCCAGATCAAAGCTGACATGGTACATAGCGCAACGTCATGGAGAAGGCAAACAGCAACACTGCAGCATACTGAAACAGGACCAAATAGAAACATCCCACATCAGAACTGACAAGGCACATAGTGCAACATCATGGAGATGGCAAATAGTCACACTGCAGCGTACCAAAGCAGAACCAAATACAAACATCCCAGGTCAGAACCGACGTGGCACATAATGCAACACCATGAAGAAGGCTAACAGCAGCCCTGCAGCATACTGAAACAGAACCAAATAAAAACATCCCAGATCAGAAATGATGTGGTACATTGCACAATGTCATGGAGAAGGCAAACAGTAAGACTGCAGCATTCTGAAAAAGAACCAAATACAAACATCCCCGATCAGAACTGATATGGTACATAACGCAAAGTCATGGAGGACAAAGTCATGCAGCATGGAAACAGTAACACTGAAGCATACTGAAACAGACCCAAACACAAACATCCCGGATCAGAAATTAAGTGGTAGATTGCACAGCAACATGGAGAAGGCAAACAGTAACCCTGCAGAACACCGAAACAGAACCAAATACGAACATCCTGGATCAGAACTGACGTGGGATAGTCCCACCATCATGGAGCAGGCAAAGAGTAACACTGCAGCATACCAAAACATACCAAATGCAAACATCCCTGATCAGAATTGACATGATACATAAAGCAATGTTATGGACAAGGCAAACAGTAACACTTCAGCATACTGAAATAGAATCAAATACAAACATCCCAGATCAGATCTGAGGTGGTTTATAGCGCAACATCATGGAGAAAGCAAACAATAACACTGCAGCATACTGAAGCAGAACCAAATACAAACATCCCGGATAAACTGATAGGGTACATAGCCCCAAAGTCATGCAGAAGGCAAAGAGTAACGCTGCAGCATACCGAAACAGAATCAAATACAAACGTCCCGGATCAGAACTCACATGGCACATAGCCCCAACATCATGGAGAAGCCAAAGAGTAACGCTGCAGTATACAGAAACAGAACCAAATACAAACGTCCCAGATCATAACTGACGTGGTACATTGAGCAATGTCAAGGACAAGTCAAACAGTAGCACTGCAGCATACTGAAACAGAACCAAATACAAACATCCTAGATCAGAACTGACATGGCACATAGCACTAACACCATGATGAAAGCAAACAGTAGCCCTGCAGCATACTGAAACAGAACCAAATATAAGCATCCCAGATCAGAACTGAAGTGGTATATACACAATGTCATGGAGAAAGCTAACTGTAAAACTGCAGCACACTGAAACAGAACAAAATAAAAACATCCCAGACCAGAACTGATGTGGTACATAGAGCAATGTCATGGAGAAGGCAAATAGTAACACTGCAGCGTACTGAAATAGAACCAAATACAAACATCCCGGGTCAGAACTGACGTGTTACATAACGCAATGTCATGGAGCAGAAAAACAGCAACAGTGCAGCATACTGAAACAGAACCAAATACAAACATCCTGGATCAGAACTGAGGTAGTACATAGCATAGCATCATGGAGAAGGCAAACAGTAACACTGCAGCACACCGAATGAGACCCAGATACAAACATCCTGGTTCAGAGCTGACATGGTACATAGTGAAATGTCAGGGAAAAGGTAAATTGTAGCACTGCAGCATACTGAAGCAGAACCAAATACAAACATCCCAGATTAGAACTGATGTGTTAAATAGCACAACGTCATGGACAAGGCAAACAGCAACACTGCAACATACTGAAACAGAGCCAAATACAAACATCCCAGATCAGAACTGATATGGTACATAGAGCAACGTCATAGAGAAAGCAAACAGTAATACTGCAGCATATTGAAACAGAACCAAATACAAAGATCCCGGATCAGAACTGATTGACGGATAGCCGAAGATCATTGAGAAGTGAACAGTAACACTGCAGCATACTGAAAGAGAACCAAATTCAAACATCCCTGATCAGAACTGACGTGGTACACAGCGCAATGTCATGGAGAAAGCAAACAGTAACACTGCAACATACTTGAAACAGAACCAGATACAAACATCCTGGATCAGAACTGATGTGGTACATAGTGCAACGTCATGGAGAAGGCAATGAGTAACACTGCAGCATCCCGAATCAGAACCAAATGAAAACATCCCGGATTAGAACTGACATGGTAAATAGTCCCAACTTCATTGAGAAGGCAAACAGTAACACTGCATCATTCCGAAACAGATCCAAATACTAACATCCTGTATCAGAACTGATGTGGTATATAGAACAATGTCATGGAGAAGGAAAACAGTAACACTGCAGCATACTGAACCAGAACCAAGTACAAATATCCCAGACCAGAACTGATGTGGTACATAGCGCAATGTGATGGAGAAGGCAAACAGTAATACTGCACCATTCTGAAACAGAACCAAATACCAACATCCCGAATCAGAACTGACGTGGCATATAGAGCAATGTCATGGAGAAGGCAAACACTAACACTGCAGCATTCTGAAACAGAACCAAATTCCAACATACCGGATCAGAACTGATGTGGTACATAGCGCAGCCTCAAGGAGAAGGCAAACAGTAACACTGCAGCATACTGAAAAAAAACAAAATACAAATATCCTGGATTAAAGCTGACATGGAACATAGCGAAATTTGATGGAGAAGGCAAACAGTGTCACTGCAGCATCCTGAAAGAGAGCCAAATACAAACATCCTGGATCAGAAATGATGTTGTACATAGTGCTACATCATGGAGAAGGTAAACAGTAACACTGCAGCATACGGAAACAGAACCAAATATAAACATCCCGGATCAGAAGTGACGTGGTACATAGCACAACATCATGTAGAAGGCAAACAGTAACACTGTAGCACACCGAAAGAGACCGAAATACAAACATCCTGGATCAGAGCCGACATGGTACATAGCACAACGTCATGGAGAAGGCAAACAGTAACACTGCAACATACTGAAACAGGACCAAATAGAAACATCCCAGATCAGAACTGACATGGTACGTAGTGCAACATCATGGAGATGGCTAATAGTAACACTGCAGCGTACCAAAGCATAACCAAATACAAAGATCACGGATCAGATCTGACGTGGTATACAGAGCAATGTCATGGAGAAGGCAAACAGTAACACTGCATGATACTGAAACAGAATGAAATACAAACATCCCATACCAGAACTGATGTGGTACATAGCACAACGTCATGGAGAAGGCAAACAGTAACACTGCAGTATACTGAAACAGAACCAAATACAAACATCCCAGATCAGCACTGATGTGGTACATAGTGCAACTTCATGGAGAAGGTAAACAATAACACTGCAGCATTCTGAAAGATAACCAAGTACCAACATCCCGCATCAGAAGTGACGTTTTATATAGCTCGACCTCATGGAGAATGTAAACAGTAACACTAAAGCATACTGAAACAGAACCAAATATGAACATCCTTGATCAGAGCTTACGTGGTACATAGCGCAACCTCATGGAGACTGTAAACAGTAACACTGCATCATACAGAAATAGAACCAAATACAAACATCTTGGATTAGAACTGAAGTGGTACATAGTGCTATGTGATGGAGAAGGCAATCAGTAACACTGTAGCATACTGAAACTGAACCAAATACAAACATCCCGGATCAGAACTGATGTGGTACATAACACAGCATGATGGAGAAGGAAAGAAGTAACACTGCAACTACTAAAACACAACCAAATACAAACATCCCGATCAGAACTGATGTGGTACATAGCGCAACGTCATAGAGAAGGCAATCAGTAACACTGCAGCATACTCAAACAGAACTAAATACAAACAACCCAGATTAGAACTGGCGTGGTACATGGCGTGTCACGGAGAAGGCAAATAGTAACACTGCAGCATACTGAAGCAGAACCAAATAAAAGCATCCCAGATCAGAACTGATGTGGTACATAGTGCAATGTCATGGAGAAGGGAAACAGTAACACTGCAGCATACTGAAACAGAACCAAATACAAAGATCCTGGATCAGAACTGACATGGTGCATGATGCAAAGTCATTGAGCAGGTAAAAAGCAACACTGTAGCACCCTGAAACAGAACCAAATACAAACAGCCCAGATCAGAAATGATGTGTTACATAGCACAGCATCATGGGTAAGGCAAACAGTAACACTGCAGCATGCTGAAACAGAACCAAATACAAACATCCCGGATCAGAACTGATGTGGTACATAGTGCACCATCATGGAGAAAGCAAACAATAATCAATCAATCAATCATCTTTATTTCTAAAGTGCCTTTCAAAACCAAGGCACTGTACAAAGAATTCATACATACATATAAATTTTAAAAGCAGACATAAATTACTCAACCATAACTAGGATATGTTAAACTAAATAAATATGTATTTAGCTCCATTTTGAATCTCTCAGTGGTTAGACATTCTCTTAACCAATGAGGTAGGGAATTCCACAGGGTTGGTGCTGAGAAAGCGAAAGCATGAGATCCTGATGTTTTTAATCGAACCCTGGGAATCTCCAGCAATCCCTCGGCGGAGCGGAGAGGACGGAGGGGGCAATAGGGTACTAAGAGATCTTTCAGGTAGCCGGGTCCCTGATCATGTAGGGCTTTAGGGCTTTATAGGTTAGTAAACCAACCTTATAGGTGATCCGTCACCTAACGGGCAGCCAGTGCAGTTCGCGGAGCACAGGCGTAATGTGGCTGGATCTGGAAGTCCCAGTCAAAAGCCTGACACCGCATTCTGCACCAGCTGCAGGCAGTGGATATCAACCCCAGGTAGCCCTAGGTAGAGGGCAGCATACTGAAACAGAACCAAATGCAAACATGCTGGATCAAAACTGATATAGTACATAGTGCAACATCATGGAAAAGGCAAACAGTAACACTGCAGCATATTGAAGCAGTACCAAATACAAACATCCTGGAGCAAAACTGATGTGGTACATAGGGCAACATCATGGAGAAGGCAAAAAGTAACACTGCAGCATACTGAACCAGAACCAAATCAAACATACCGGATCAGAATTGATGTGGCAGATAGCGCAACCTCATGGAGAAGCAAACAGTAACACTGCAGCATACTGAAACAGAATCAAATACAAACATCCAGGATCAGAACTGATGTTGTACATAGAGCAATGTCATGGAGAAAGTAAACAGGAACACTGCAGCATGCTGAAACAGAGCCAGATACAAACATCCTGGACCAGAACTGAAATGGTACATAGTACAACGTCACGGAGAAGGCAAACAGTAGCAGGGCAGCATACTGAAACAAAACCAAATTTAAACATCCTAGATCAGAACTGACATGGTACATTGCACCAACATCATGAAAGAAGCAAACAGTAGCACTGCAGCACGCTGAAGCATAACCAAATACAAACATCCCAGATCAGAAGGGTACATACTCAATGTAATGGAGAAGGCTAACTGTAACACTGCAGCATACTGAAACAGAACCAGATACAAACATCCTGGATCAGAACTCATTTGTGGTACCTAGAGCAATGTCATGAAGAAGACAAACAGTAACACTGCAGCATACTGAAACAGAACCAAATACAAACTTCCACATCAGAACTGACGTGGTACGTTATGCAATGTCATTGAGAAGACTAACAGTAGTACTGCAGCATACTGAAACAGAACCAAATAAAAACATGCCAGATCAGAACTGATGTGGAACATAGCACACTGTCATGGAGAAGGCAAACAGTAACACTGCAGCATACTGAAACAAAACCAAATACAAACGTCCTGGATCAGAAAAGATGTGGTATATAGCAAAACATCATGGAAAAAGCAAACAATAACACTGCAGCTTACTGAAAGAGAACCAAATGCAAACGTCCTAGATCAGAAGTGATGTGGTACATAGCAAAATGTCATGGAGAAGGTAAACAGTAACACTGCAGCATACTGAAACAGAACTAAATGCAAACATCCTGGTTCAGAACTGATGTGGTACATAGTGCAACGTCATGAAGAAGACAAACAGTAACACTGCAGCATACTGAAACAGAACCAAATACAAACATCCCAGATCAGAACTGATGTAGTACATAGCCCCAACCTCATGGAGAAGGCAAACGGTAACACTGCAGCATACTGAAAGAGAACCAAATAGAAACATCCCAGATCAGGACTGACGTGGTTCATAGCACAATGTCTTGGAGAAGGTAAACAGTAGCACTGCAGCATACTGAAACAGAACCAAATACAAACATCCTGGATCAGAACTGATATGGTAGATAGTCCCAACATCATGGAGAAGGCAAATAGTAACACTGCAGAATACTGAAACAGAACTAAAAACAATCATCCTGGATCAGATCTCATGTGGTATATAGTGCAACATCATGAGGAAGGCAAACAGTAACACTGCAGCATACTGAAACAGAGCCAAATACAAACACCCCGGATCAGAACTGATATGGCACATAGCCCCAAAGTCATGGAGAAGGCAGACAGTAACACTGTAATATGCCGAAGCTGAACCAAATACAAACATCCCAGTTCAGAACTGACGTGGTAGATAGTGCAACATCATGGAGAAAGCAAACAATAATACTGCAGAATACTGAAACAGAACCAAATGCAAACATGCTGGATCAAAACTGATGTGGTACATAGTGCATGAGATCATGGAGAAGGCAAAGAGTAACACTGCAGCATACTGAAACAGAACCAAATACAAACATCCCGGGTCAGAACTGATGTGGCACATAACGCAACACCATGGAGAAGGCTAACAGCAGCCGTGCAGCATACTGAAACAGAAACAAATAAAAACATCCCAGATCAGAACTGATGTAGTACATAGCCCCAACCTCATGGAGAAGGCAAACGGTAACACTGCAGCATACTGAAAGAGAACCAAATAGAAACATCCCAGATCAGGACTGACGTGGTTCATAGCACAATGTCATGGAGAAGGTAAACAGTAGCACTGCAGCATACTGAAACAGAACCAAATACAAACATCCTGGATCAGAACTGATATGGTAGATAGTCCCAACGTCATGGAGAAGGCAAATAGTAACACTGCAGAATACTGAAACAGAACTAAAAACAATCATCCTGGATCAGATCTCATGTGGTATATAGCGCAACATCATGGGGAAGGCAAACAGTAACACTGCAGCATACTGAAACAGAGCCAAATACAAACACCCGGATCAGAACTGATATGGCACATAGCCCCAAAGTCATGGAGAAGGCAGACAGTAACACTGTAATATGTCAAGCTGAACCAAATACAAACATCCCAGTTCAGAACTGACGTGGTAGATAGTGCAACATCATGGAGAAAGCAAACAATAATACTGCAGAATACTGAAACAGAACCAAATGCAAACATGCTGGATCAAAACTGATGTGGTACAGTGTATGAGATCATGGAGAAGGCAAAGAGTAACACTGCAGCATACTGAAACAGAACCAAATACAAACATCCCGGGTCAGAACTGATGTGGCACATAACGCAACACCATGGAGAAGGCTAACAGCAGCCGCGCAGCATACTGAAACAGAAACAAATAAAAACATCCCAGATCAGAACTGATGTGGTACATTGCACAATGTCATGGAGAAGGCAAACAGTAAGACTGCAGCATTATGAAAAAGAACCAAGTACAAACATCCCGATCAGAACTGACATGGTACATAACGCAAAGTCATGGAGCATGGAAACAGTAACACTGCAGCATACCGAAACAGACCCAAATACAAACATCCCGGATCAGAAATGAAGTGGTAGATTGCACAGCAACATGGAGAAGGCAAACAGTAACACTGCAGAACACCGAAACAGAACCAAATCTAAACATCCTGGATCAGAACTGATGTGGGATAGTCCCACCATCATGGAGCAGGCAGACATTAACACTGCAGCATACCAAAACATACCAAATGCAAACATCCCTGATCAGAACTGACATGATACATAGAGCAATGTTATGGACGAGGCAAACAGTAACACTGCAGCATACTAAAATAGAATCAAATACAAACATCCCAGATCACATCTGAGGTGGTTTATAGCGCAACATCATGGGGAAAGCAAACAATAACACTGCAGCATACTGAAGCAGAATGAAATACAAACATCCCGGATCAGAACTGATGTGATACATAGCTCCAACATCATAGAGAAAGCAAGCAATAACACTGCAGCATACCAAAGCAGAACCAAATACAAACATCCTGGATCAGAAGTCACGTGGTACATAGCCCCAACATCCTGGAGAAGGCAAAGAATAACGCTGCAGCATACCGAAACAGAACCAAATACAAATATCCTGGATCAGAATTGATGTGGTACATAGAGCAATGCCATGGACAAGTCAAGCAGTAGCACTGCAGCATACTGAAACAGAACCAAATACAAACATCCTAGATCAGAACTGACATGGTACATAGCACGAACACCATGAAGAAAGCAAACTGTAGCCCTGCAGCATACTGAAACAGAACCAAATATAAACATCCCAGATCAGAACTGAAGTGGTTCATATGCAATGTCATGGAGAAAGCTAACTGTAACGCTGCAGCATACCGAAACAGAACAAAATAAAAGCATCCCAGATCAGAACTGATGTGGTACATAGAGCAATGTGATGGAGAAGGCAAATAGTAACACTGCAGCATACTGAAATAGAACCAAGTACAAACATCCCGGGTCAGAACTGACATGGTACATAAAGCAAGGTCATGGAGCAGGTAAACAGCTACAGTGCAGCATACTGAAACAGAACCAAACACAAACATCCTGGATCAGAACTGACGTGGTACGTAACATAGCATCATGGAGAAGGGAAACAGTAACACTGCAGCACACCGAACAAGACCCAAATACAAACATCTTGGCTCAGAGCTGACATGGTACATAGCGAAATGTCAGGGAGAAGTTAAACAGTAGCACTGCAGCATACTGAAACAGAACCAAATACAAACATCCCAGATCAGAACTGATGTGGTAAATAGCACAACGTCATGGGCAAGGCAAACAGCAACACTGCAACATACATAGATACATAGATACATAGACAGTGTCGGCAGATAAGGGCCTATGGCCCACCCAGTCTGCCCATTTGAGCTTGTAAGTTCAGTTTGCTTTACTAGAAGTCTGTTGCCCCTTACCCCTGACCTCCAGAATTCCTTTATGTCTATCCCATGCATTCTTAAATCCCGTGATTGTTTCAGCCCCCACCACTTCCTCTGGCAGGGTGTTCATACTCAACATACTCAAACAGAACCAAATACAAACATCCCAGATCAGAACTGACATGGTACATAGTGCAACGTCATAGAGAAGGCAAACAGTAACACTGCAGCATACCGAAACAGAACCAAATACAAACATCCTGGATCAGAACTGATGTGGTACATAGCCCCAACATCATGGGGAAGGCAAATAGTAACACTGCAGCATGTCGAAGCAGAACCAAATACAAACATCCCAGATCAGAAATGACATGGTACATAGCCCCAATGTCATGAAGAAGCAAAGAGTAACACTGCAACATACTGAAACAGAACCAAATACAAAGATCCCAGATCAGAACTGATTGATAGATAACCGAAGATCATGGAGAAGACGAACAGTAACACTGCAGCATACTGAAACAGAACCAAATATGAACATCTCTGATCAGAACTGACATGGTACATAGCCCCAACATCATGGAGAAAGCAAAGAGTAACACTACAGCATACCGAAACAGAACCAAATAGAAAGATCCTGGATCAGAACTGATGTGTTATATAGAACAATGACATGGAGAAGGTAAACAGTATCACTGCAGCATACTGAAAGAGAACCAAATTCAAACATCCCTGATCAGAACTGATGTGGTACATAGCGCAACGTCATGGAGAAAGCAAACAATAACACTGCAGCATACTGAAAGAGACCCAAATACAAACATCCTGGATCAGAGCTGATATGGTACATAGCGCAACATCATGGAGAAGGCAGACAGTACCACTGCAACATACTTGAAACAGAACCAGATACAAGCATCCCGGATCAGAACTGATGTGGTACATAGCTCAACGTCATGGAGAAGGCAAAGGGTAACACTGCAGCATACTGAATCAGAACCAAATACAAACATCCCGGATCAGAACTGACATGGTAAATAGCCCCAACTTCCTTGAGAAGGCAAACAGTAACACTTCAGCATTCTGAAACAGATCCAAATACTAACATCCTGGATCAGAACTGACGTGGTATATAGAACAATGTCATGGTGAAGGCAAAGAGTAACACTGCAGTATATTGAAACAGAACCAAGTACAAATATCCCGGACCAGAACTGAAGTGGTACATAGTGCTATGTGATGGAGGAAGCAAACAGTAATACTGCAGCATTCTGAAACAGAACCAAATACCAACATCCCGGACCAGAACTGATGTGGCATATAGAACAATGTTATGGAGAAGGCAAACACCAACAGTGCAGCATTCTGAAACAGAACCAAATACCAACATACTGGATCAGAACTGATGTGGTACATAGCGCAACCTCATGGAGAAGGCAAACAGTAACACTGCAGCATACTGAAGAAGAAGAAAATACAAACATCCTGGATTAAAGCTGACGTGGTACATGGCGCAATTTGATGGAGAAGGCAAACAGTAACACTGCAGCATACTGAAAGAGAACCAAATACAAACATCCTGGATCAGAACTGACGTTGTACATAGTGCAATGTCATGGAGAAGGTAAAGAGTAACACTGCATCATACGGAAACAGAACCAAATACAAACATCCCGGATCAGAAGTGACGGGGTACATAGCACAACATCGTGTAGAAGGCAAATAGTAACACTGTAGCACACCGAAAGAGACCAAAATACAAACATCCCAGATCAGAGCTGACATGGTACATAGCACAACATCATGGAGAAGGCAAACAGCAACACTGCAACATACTGAAACAGGATCAAATACAAACATTCCAGATCAGAACTGACATGGTACATAGTGCAACATCATGGAGATGGCAAATAGTAACATTGCACCGTACCAAAGCAGAACCAAATACAAAGATCACAGATCAGAACTGACGTGGTATATAGAGCAATGTAATGGAGAAGGAAAACAGTAACACTGCATGATACTGAAACAGAACAAAATACAAACATCCCATACCAGAACTGATGCGGTACATAGTGCAATGTCATGGAGAAGGCAAACAGTAACACTGCAGTATACTGAAACAGAACCAAATACATACATCCCAGATCAGCACTGATGTGGTACATAGTGCAACTTCATGGAGAAGGTAAACAGTAACACTAAAGCATACTGAAACAGAACCAAATATGAAGATCCTTGATCAGAGCTGAAGTGGTACATAGCGCAACCTCATGGAGACGGGAAACAGTAACACTGCATCATACTGAAATAGAACCAAATACAAACATCTTGGATTAGAACCGAAGTGGTACATAGTGCAATGTGATGGAGAAGGCAGTCAGTAACATTGCAGCATACTGAAACAGAACCAAATACAAACATCCCAGATCAGAACTGACGTGGTACATAGTGCAGTGTGATGGAGAAGGAAAGAAGTAACACTGTAGCAACTAAAACACAACCAAATGCAAACATCCCGGATCAGAACTGATGTGGTACATAGCGCAACGTCATAGAGAAGGCAAACAGTAACAGTGTTACAAGCTGTACTTTTTACTACTGCTGCTAATTGAGTGCCTGCTTTTACTCTGGGTTTGAATGAACTGTACCTGAAACTCTGTCATTCTGCATGAGGGGTCAGTGATTGAATGAACTAGGGGCTCAAGCGCTATAAAGCCTCGTACCGATCCCCTGAAGGTGCCCAGTGACTGTGAGACCAACAAGAAGCGACAGGTGACAGCTGCATTAAGCATGATATAATATCAGTTGGGACATTCTTTGGGAGAACTGCTTTGCTTGAATTAAATGCCTGTTAAAGCTGTACTTTTTACTACTGCTGCTAATTGAGTGCCTGCTTTTACTCTGGGTTTGAGTGAACTGCACCTGAAACTCTGTCATTCTGCATGAGGGGGTCAGTGATTGAATGAACTAGGGGCTCCAGCACTATAAAGCCTCACGCCGATCCCCCCCCATGAAGGTGCCCAGTGACTGTGTGAGACCAACAAGAAGGCGGCAGATGAGAGCTGCATAAAACGCCAGTATAATATCCAGTTGGGACATTCTTTGGGAGAACTGCTTTGCTTGAATTAAATGCCTGTTACAAGCTATACTTTTTACTACTGCTGCTAATTGAGTGCCTGCTTTTACTCTGGGTTTGAATGAACTGCACCTGAAACTCTGTCATTCTGCATGAGGGGTCAATGACTGAATGAACTAGGGGCTCCAGTGCTATAAAGCCTCGTGCTGATCACGGGCGCGAGCGCCGTGAGTAGCGCGAGCGCCACTCGGTAGAGAAATTGTTTTAACTTGTTTGGCAGTAAGAAGCTTTATTATGTGGTCTGTTTTGTATATATGTTTGGGGGGTTGATTTGTATGGGGATTAATAATCACGAGTACCTTTGAAGATAAAGAAGTTAGAGGTGATATGATGAAGTTATCAGGTATGTATTTTATGGGAAATGTTCGATTTAATTGTGAAGATGGATTAGTTCGGAGAAGGAATCGCTTTACAAATTAATCCCGATATCATCAAAAGAGTTCTTATGTTAAGCATAGTTTTTGTGGGTTAAAAGTAACAGGAAGTACAAATATGTTATGTTTAATGCTGTTAATTCAAAGTGGGATATTGAGTTAAATCTGGGCCTAATTATAAAAAATTATGCCGCTTCGATGGTTCATGAGAATGTTAGAAGCATAGTCCATAAAATGGACGAGTATAGGGTATAGGCAACTAAAACTGAGTATGATTTATTAGCAGTATCAGAAACATGGTTACATACAGATATAATGCAGGTAGAAATTCAGCTTTCAGGATTTTCTATAGAACGTGCAGATAGAGGTAAAAGGGAGGGGTGATGTTGTTTATTAAGAATACTCTTGGCCTCTATAAAGTACTGTTATATGAACAAGGAAGGAATTGACTGTCTTATTATTGAATTAATTGCGTAAAATTAGTGGTAGGGTGTTTTATGCACCTAAAACAAAAAGTAAATCATTTGATGTACTAGCAGAGTTAATTTTAGAAAAAATAAAGGATAAACAAGTAGTTTTAACAGGGGACTTTAATGCAGATTGGTTTCAGACTAGAGGGAGGAAATTGGAAAGTAGTTTTTCAATTCTGGGTTTGCACCAAAATAATACAAAAATCTACAAGAAATACAAAAAATGGAACTTACGGTTCTCTTTTAGATTTATTTTTTGCATCCCAGGACATAGTAAAAACCTGGGAAGTATTACCTTTAAATTTGGGGGATCATAATCCTATTACTTGTACTATTGAGTTACAACAGTGCATTACTCAACAATCAACTATTTATTGGAGCAGAGATTTTAAAGGGTTTAATGAGCAATCCTTTGTAAATCATCTAGGGCAAATCCATTGGGATAGAATTTATTTGATACCAGACGTAGAACTGGCTATTCAAGAGTTTAATGACATGTTTTTGAATGTAATCCAGTACCATGCCCCATTAATAAGAAAAAATTAAAAGGAATAAAGAAGCCCCATGGATCACCGATAAGATAAAAAATATTTAAGGATTAGAGGTAGGATATGGAAAAAGGCGAGAAAAACAAAGAAAGAAGCAGATTGGAATACCTTCAGGTTTTGGAGGAATAAGTGTAAAAATGTAATTAAAAACATAAAGAACAAATATTATCAGAATAAAATAAATAATTCCTCTGACTCCAAGCAGTTTTGGAAGCTTATAACAGAGCTGAAATCCCCAAATAAAGACTCCATAAGTCCTACTTTGGTACACGATGGAAAACTAGTGACTGATACAAAGGTTATAGTGAATATTTTTTAATACGTATTTTTTAGAATTACTGGATTTAAAGTTGCCAGATTTGAATGTGAATGGAATGGATTTCTCTACTGTATCAGACATGCTGGTAGCCCATGCAGGAATATTTAAGTTTGAAATTTTAAAAGAGAGAGATATACTGAAAGAGCTAAAAAAATTTAAATAAAAGTAAAACAGGAGATATTGATGGGATTGAGGCCCAATATTTAAAATTGGGAGCACATGTAATAGCCCCTATTGTGACCTATTTGTTCAATTGGAGTTTGAGTACTTCTACTGTTCCTGAAATTTGGAAGATGGGGAAAATTATTCCCATTTATAACTCTGGGGATCGAACTATTCCTTCAAATTATAGGCCAATAGCCCTTTTGCCAATTTTATCTAAAATCTTGGAACGTAAAGTCTATGAACAGGTAAATAATTATTTAGATACAAATACTGTAATAGTAGATGAACAACATGGTTTTAGAAAGGGGAGATCCACAAACACTGCCCTGTTGGAATTTAATGACCTGGTTGTTACATCTATGAACCAAGGAAAGTACACAGGGGCAGTGTTTGTGGATCTCAGTAAGGCTTTTGATTTAGTTCAATATGATTTGCTTTTGACTAGGTTAAGGGCCATAGGGATTAAGGGCCAAATATTAAAATGGCTTGAGTCATATTTGACAAATAGATATCAGTGTGTTCAATGTGGCATAATGATGTCGGCCCCTGGGAAACTAGAGAGAGATGTTCCCCAGGGCTCTATTTTGGGCCCATTATTATTTAATATTTATGTTAATAATTTGGTTTATAAAATTAACATAGTGAGGTGAGACTGTACGCAGACAACACTGTTTTAGTGGTGTCTGCTGACAGTCTCACAGGTATGATGGATTCGCTTCAAAGTGATTTGTTACAAATGAAAAAATGGTTCAGTAAATCTGGTCTTCTTTTGGATGCTAAAAAAAAACACAAACTATGTTGTTTTCGATTGGTTCATATAGAGAAAAAGAGCTCAAACCACAATTACATTTACAAGATGGTACAAAGATTGAAAATGTATTAACATACAGATACTTAGGGTTTCAAGTAGATGCTAGAATGACATATGTAAATCATATATCAGTTCAGGTAAAGAAAGTGAATAAAAGATTAGGGGCCCTTAGAAGAGTTGCGGGAGCTTTACCTTTGGTGGCAAAGGAGCGTTTGGCAAAACAGATGCTGTTACCCATATTGGAGTATGGTTCTATAATTTACATGAATTCAACTAAAACTGCTTTAAATTTGGTTAATCAAAATATATTATAGGATAGGTAAATTTGCTTCAAGAAGTATTAAATGAGCATCATTGTATAATTTATAATAAGTTAAATTGGCTTCAACCTGAAGCAAAAAGAAACTATCTCTGGTTTATTATATGTCATAAGATAATTCACAAAAAGTTTAACCATCCTTTGTATAAGCAATTAAAAAGAAAGATAAATAACGAATCATATATAAAGACTAGGAATCCATTAAGCAATATCCCAATGTATAGAAGCTTTAACAGACTAGGGTACAGTATGCTCCAGAATAGAGTAGCATTAAGTTGGAATGGTTTGACTGAATCACAGAAAACAAATTTAGATTTTTTTAAATTTAAAAATGAATTGTTTAATAGTTTGTATTTTTTATGTATGTGTTTTAAATAACGTATGTATGTAGAGTGCGATTATATTTGTATTAGTTATGTTAAATGTCAATTGTTAATTGTTAATTGGTAATTGTATTAGAATCTACATGCAGGACTTTGTTGTAAACGGGACTTTGTCTTAACAAATGAATTTCCTGTGAAAAAATAAACTTTTAATCAATCAATCAATACTCAAACAGAACTAAATACAAACAACCCAAATTAGAACCGATGTGGTACATAGCGTGTCATGGAGAAGGCAAATAGTAACACTGCAGCATACTGAAGCAGAATCAAACAAAAGCATCCCAGATCAGAACTGATGTGGTACATAGTGCATTGTCATTGAGATGGGAAACAGTAACAATGCAGCATACTGAAACAGAACCAAATACAAAGATCCAAGATCAGAACTGACATGGTACATGATGCAAAGTCATGGAGCAGGTAAAAAGCAACACTGTAGCATACTGAAACAGAACCAAATACAAACATCCCAGATCAGAAATGACGTATTACATAGCACAGCATCATGGGGAAGGCAAATGGTAACACTGCAGCAAACCGAAACAGAACCAAATACAAACATCCTGGGCCAGAACTGATGTAGTATATAGCCCTAATGTTGTGGAGAAGGTAAATAGTAACACTGCAGCATACAGCAGCAGAACCAAATTCAAACATCCCGGATCAAAATTCATGTGGTACATAGCCCATCTTCATGGAGATGGCAAACAGTAACACTGCAGCATACCGAAACATAACCAAATGCAAGCATCCCTTATCAGAACTGATGTGGTACATAGAGCAATGTCATGGACAAGGCAAAGAGTAACACTGCAGGATACTGAAACCGAACCAAATACAAACACCCCTGATCGGAACTGACGTGGTACATAGTGCAACATCATGGAGAAAGCAAACAATAACACTGCAGCATACTGAAGCAGAACGAAATAGAAACATCCCGGATCAGAACTGATGTGGTACATAGTGCAACGTCATGGAGAAAGCAAATAACACTGTAGCATACTGAAAGAGACCCAAATACAAATATCCTGGATCAGAGCTGATATGGTACATAGCACAACATCATGGAGAAGGCAAACATTACCACTGCAACATACTTGAAACAGAACCAAATACAAACATCCTGGATCAGAAGTGATGTGGTACATAGCGTAACGTCATGGAGGAGGCAAACAGTAACACTGCAGCATACTGAATCAGAACCAAATACAAACATCCCAGATCAGAACTGATGTGGTAAATAGTCCCAACGTCATGGAGAATTCAAACAGTAACAATGCAGCATTCTGAAACAGATCCAAATGCTAACATCCTTGATCAGAACTGACGTGGTATATAAAGCAATGTCATGGAGAAGGCAAACAGTAACGCTGCAGCATACTGAAACAGACTTAAATACAAATGTCCTGGATCAGAACTGACGTGGTAGAGAGCGTAACATCATGGAGAAGGTAAAGAGTAACACTGCAGCATACTGAAACAGAACCAAACACAAACATCCTGGACCAGAACTGACATGCTACATAGTGCAATGTGATGGAGAAGGCAAACACTAACACTGCAGCATTCTGAAACAGAATCAAATACCAACATCCCAGATCAGATCTGACGTGGTACGTAGCGCAATCTCATGGAGAAGGCAAACAGTAACACTGCATCATACTGAAAATGACAAAATACAAACATCCTGGATTTGAACTGACATGGGACTTAGTGCAATTTGATGGTGAAGGCAAACAGTAACATTGCAGCATACTGAAACAGAACCAAATACAAACATCCCGTATCAGAACTGACGTGGTACATAGTGCCGTGTCATGAAGAAGGAAAAAAATAACACTGCAGCATACTGAAACAGAACCAAAGACAAACATCCTAGATCAGAACTGATGTGGTGCATTGCGCAACATCATAAGAGAAGGCAAACAGTAACACTGCAGCATACTGAAACAGAACCAAATACAAATATCCCAGATTATAACTGAAGTGGCACATAGCGCAACTTCATGGAGAAGGCAAACAGTAGTACTGCAGCATACTGAAACAGAACCAAAAACAAACATCCTGGATCAGAACTGATTGATGAATTGCCCAAGATCATGGAGAAGGCGAACAGTAACTCTGCAGTATACTGAAACAGAACCAAATACAAACATCCTAGATCAGAACTGACATGGTACATAGCCCCAATGTCATGAAGAAAGCAAACAGTAGCAGTGCAGCATAGTGAAACAGAACCAAATACAAGCATCCAGGCTCAGGATTGAAGTGGTACATACGCAATGCCATGGAGAAGGCAAACAGTAACACTGCAGCATACTGAAATAGAACCAAATACAAACATCCCATATCAGAACTGACGTGGTACATAATGCAGCGTCATAGAGAAGGAAAAAAATAACACTGCAGTATTCTGAAACAGAGCTAAATGCAAACATTCCTGATTAGAACTGACATGGTACATAGCACAGAAGGCAAACAGTAACACTGCAACATACTGAAACAGAACCAAATATAAACACAGTGCAATGGAAGCGAGAGAGAGAGAGAGAGAGAGAGAGAGAGAGAGAGAGAGAGAAAACTCAAGATTCCAAGACAGAAAACTCAAGATTAGATTGAGAGTGACAGACATGAGGTGGTGACAAATTGCAACTACCTGCTCTGTCCTGTGTCAGAAATACAAAAAAATGTAGAATTTGGTTAACAGAAGAAGGCCTAACCATCTGTCCAGTGACAGTCTGCTGTTTTGAAATTTATTTTACAATTTTGGCCAGTAATGGCACATTGAAGTGAAGCTAGTTTTAGGTCTGTCCCAGGACCACAGGGCAGTTAAGTAACTTGCTTTTCTCAGGGTCATACAGTATGCATGTCATTACCATACTACAACATTATGCTTCCAGACCAACACCTTAGTTTTACTACTGCCCTGCCCACTCTTTTTCATGTCTTCTAACCTCTCCCAGACAAGCTGTAGCTGATAATCCTTGTATGTCACAGTATGTGGAGAAAACTAGAACTTTGTAGGAAAATCGGCTTCCCCCAACAGGCTATTTTATTTATTGCTAAACTTCAGCTTGGCACTTGCCACTAATAGGAAATTGCACACAAAACGTGTGTGTGTGTGTGTGTTCATGTGCACCTGTGATGGATTGCTTGCAGATAAGTGCACAAAAGAAAAATGCCAAAATCTGTGTTCTTTTAACATGCAGCTGTGCCTGATTGCTTGCAGAGCAGAAACAGGCAGGGTTTTTTCCACTTTTGTGGGGAGAAACACTCCTAGCAGTTCTTACGAGAAACATTGAAAATTATCACACAGAAGTGTGAAAAAAATTACCCCCTTTAGTTTGGGAATTAGAAAAGGAACAAAAACTGGCATGATTTCTGCTCTTTGCCTAATTGTAACAAGTGGATGGAAGTAGATTGCTCTTTCACAGCAGCTCAGATGTCTGTCTCTCTTGCTTGTAGTTTCTGCCAGTGCTGGGTCACATGGGTTCCCTTTTGTAACCCTCCAAAGTGGCCTCTGATTGGACAGGAAGTCTCAGGAGATCCTGAAATCTCACACAGTGGTCCAGCGACTGAATAATGAAGCACAAATAATAAATAATTGGGCCCCCGAATATGAATATTGGCTGAATGGTCTAAATAAGGTATTTGCACACCTGTAATGGTAGTTTACTCACCTGGTAAAGGTGATTATAGGAGCACCTTCTTAGAGCATTCCAAGTCTCAACACATGGGTAATAAGCACTCTCCTCATAGGCTGATGCATAAAGGAATCCCAAAATTTGAAATCCAATCCCTCTCCTTTCCTTGTTGCTCCCAGAATCCTCAGTATGATATCTTCCAGAGCTCGTTTCCTTCCTGAAAGTATAATGTTAAAGACAAAAAAAAACTACCCTCCGCCTGTCCCATGAGGGACCGTTGGGTAGAAGAATACACAACACAAGTTGATGTTATGTCAAAAGACATTCTTTACTACGTACTGTTATTTATATGCATCTGATAACATGTTACATTGCTAACGACTGTGTGGGCATGCGTTCCGGCACCTTATACAATTAGTGATCGAAAGTTTCACATACCCGGTACATTCTTTGGTGGATCACTCTAGATGCTTTTCTTAATTTCTAACAACTATATATATATATATATATATATGTATATATATATATATATATATATATATATATGTTCCTCTGCAATGGGTGGGATACGGAGTGCTGTAAGAAGGTGCTCCTATAATCACCTTTACCAGGTGAGTAAACCACCATTATCTATCACACCTTCTTACAGCACTCCGAGTCTCAACACATGTGTGATTGTACAGTAGCATTAGACTTTATCGTGGGTGGGAGGAGGAACTTGAATCAAAGCTGTCTGGAGCACCTTGCGACCAAACTCTGAGTTCCCCGTTAGGCTGGTGTCCAACCGGTAGTACCTGAAGAAGGTGTGCGGGGACGCCCATGTCGCTGCCTGGCAAATCTCTCTGACAGACGCAGAATTGCGTTCCGCCCAAGATGTGGCTACTGCTCTTGTGGAGTGTGCTCTGATGTTTGCTGGAGGGGTATTACCCCCAGTCCTGTAGGCCCTCGCTATAGCTTCTCGCAGCCATCTAGCAATCGTGGATCTGGACGCTGCTAGACCCTGTTTATCGCCTTGGAGCTATACAAATAGCTGTCTGTCCGACGGAAACCCTCTGTCCTGGCCAAGTAGGTCCGGATTGCTCGGGCTGGGTCTAGGCCATGTAGAGTTTCCCTGTGAGGGTCCCCTATTTGGTGATCGAGGGTAGGGACTGTGATCTCCTGGGAAGTATGGAATGCATTGACCACCTTCGGAATAAAGGATGGTATGGGTTGGAGTACGACTCTGTCTGGGAAAAAACAGAGAAATGGCTCTCTGCAAGACAGAGCCTGTAATTCACTAGTTTTCTTGGCTGAAGAGATCACTACTAGGAACACGGTCTTCATCGTGATCAAGGATAAGGGAATAGACTCAATGGGTTCAAATGGTGAGGTGGTGAGGGTGTCGAGCACCAAGTTGAGGTGCCACAGAGCCGTTATGGGTCTTGGGGTATGTGTAATAAGGTTTGCAGCCTTTAGGAATGATTGAACAAAGGGTGGGCTCCAGGTAGATGGCCATCGGTTTCTCCCCTTATAGCCCCTCTGGCAGCTGTCTATACCCGCAATGTGGCTGATAACCCCTTTTCCAACCCCTTTTGTAGAAACTCCAAAACATTTACAATGTTACATTGAGTTGCCCTTAAGTCCTGGTTCTTGTACCATGAAGCAAAGGCCCACCAGTGTCTGTTGTAAGTTCTATTGGTGGACTCCCTTGTAGCTTGTACCAAGGTGTCCACCACCTTTCCTGATACCCCAAGCTCTAACAATCTAGACCTCTGAGCGGCCAAGCTGTCAGTTTCAGTGGTAGAGGGTTTTTATGCCAGATCGGGCCTTGTCTGAGTAAGTTCTGGTGGTACGGTAACACAATAGGATTGTCTGTCAGCATTTTCCTGATGAGGGATTACCAGGTTCTCCTCGGCCAGTCTGGGGCTATGAGTACTACACTGCTGCCTGTGTCCCAGATTTTCTGTAGTACTGTTGGTAGCATGGATATTGGGGAGAATACATATGCCTTTTTGAAATTTCATGGGGTTGATATGGCATCCACTCCTACTGCTCTCTTGTCTCTGAATCTGGACATGTAGATCGGAAGTTGTGCATTGGTCACTGAGGCCATGAGGTCGATGTCGAAGGGTCCCAATCTCCTCTGGATCTCGTTGAAGATCCCTGGATGGAGTTGCCATTCCCCTTGTTGCAGTGTTTGCCTGCTCAACCAATCTGCCCTCATGTTCAGGATGCCTGCCAGGTGAACTGCTGTGAGACTGAGTAGATATTTTTCTGCCCATAGCAGTTGGATTTCTGCCTCTCGAGCCATGGCTCTGCTTCTTGTTCCTTCCTGCTTGTTGATGTATGCCATTGTTACTCAGCTGTCTGTGTGCGCTTTTACATGATGTCTTTTGAGTTGAGCTTTGAAGTGTATGAGGGCTAGCCAGATGGCTCTTGTCTCTAGCATATTGATTGGGGGTTTTGACTCCTGGTTTGTCCACTTTCCTTGAATTTACTGCCTGTCCAGTACAGCACCCCAGCCTAGTAGGCTTGCATCTGTTTTGAGGGTTCTTGTTATAACTCTCTCCAATTGTGCCCCCTGTGTGAAGGTGTGTAGGTCTGTCCACCATCTTAGTGATTTCTTTATCGATGTTGAAATTGTCACTTTCTGATTGTAATTCTGCTGACTGTAGTTCCAGTTATCCAGGAGTAGGCATTGTAGGTGCCTCATGTGTAACCTGACCCAGTTCTATAGGTCTATGCATGCTGCCATGAGACCCAATAGTTGCATAAGGTGCCATAGAGTCATCGAGTTCTTCTGCATAACTGTTCTGCAGTGCGCTGTCAATGTGCTGATGCATGTCTGTGATGGCCTTACTGTGCTTGTCACTGTGTTGAACGTTGCCCCCAAGTGGTCTAACAACATGGTAAATGTTAGGTGGCTCTTTGCTTTGTTGATAAACCACCCGTGTTCGGTCAGTAGTTGCTGGGCTCTGAGGGTTGCTGTCCTTGACTGGTCCACTGTTCTCACCCATATCAACCAGTCTTCTAGGTATGGGATCACATGAATGCCCTCTGTGCGTAATTTTGCCACTGGGGTGCCATGACCTTGGTGAACAATCATGGGGCCGATGCCAACCCGAACGGCAGGCACTGGTACTGGAAGTGGTAACCCAGTATGCTGAATCGGAGGAACCTCTGGTGGGATGGTCTGATAGGTATATGTAGGTAGGCATCCTTCTGGTCTATGGAAGTTAGAACATCGTCCTTGCATATAACCACAATGGTGGACCTTAGGGTTTCCATCTTGAACTTCTGGTACCGTACAAATCTGTTGACAAACTTTAGGTCCAGAATAGGTCTTAGGTCTCCTGTCTTTTTTGGGACTAGAAAGAACATGGAGTAGATGCCGGAGTATCTCTCCTGATTTGGAACGGGCTTTATGGCTCTGCTGTGTAGCAGTTGGTTTAGGATGACTCGTACTTGCTGCGAGGTCGCTTTGTCCCTCAAAATGTGTGATTCTATATATCTGTCCTGCCTTGGGACTGTGTTAAATTCTATGGCATAGCCCTCTGAGATGATCTCCTTGACCCATTTGTCTTTGATTGATTTGGTCCAGGTTGTGGCGAACTGCTGTAGTCTTCCACCTACTGGGTCCATCTGGCCCTGGACTGGCGGATACTCATTGGTGGAATCCCCTGTTTGATTTGTTTGTCTTATACCCCTGTTTGCCATTGTAGTGTGAGCCTCTGCCCCTGTTGCCCTGAAATATCTGCCTGTTGTTGAAAAAGTTTGGTTTGAACCCAAACCCATGTCTATCTTGCCCCTGGTGACCTTGACCTCTCTTGGCTCTGCCTGAGTAATGTCAAAATTTGTTGTTTTGAAAGGATGATAGAGTAGCCTTCCCTCCTTGATCCTTGTCCTCCCCTTTCTTTACCACGAACTTTTCTATGCCAGGCCCAAACAATTTGTCTCCTGAGAACTGTAGTTTCATCACCCTTGACTTGGACTCTTGATCTGCATTCCATAGCTTGAGCCATACCTGTCTCCTGGCTCTATTAATGGAAGCTGCTGATCTGTATGCCATCTTAAAGCTATCGATTGTGGCATTGGCTACATACTTCATGGCTTGAATGGAATAGTCCATAGTTGCTCCATGGACACTGGTTTCAGGGACGTTGTGTTGGACTGCCTCCAACCATCTGAGTACGGCCCTCGGGCTGCCATGGAGGCTGTCATAGTCATGATCATTATATCGTGGACCTTCCTCATGATTTTGTCTACCTTTCTGTCCATGGGGTCCTTCAGGGCCGAGGCTGACTCTGAGGGCAGGATGGTCTTGTTGCTCAGGGAGGCGACTTCTGCATCTACTCTTGGGGAAGTTGCCCAACATTTTTCCCTGTCTGCAGGCAGTGGGTACCTTCTTTCAAAGGTTCCCTTCTCCCATGTCTTAATAGGATCTGGTACCTCCCATTCCTTGGCTGGTATGCTCTTTAGTGCTTTGCATACTGGGAAGAAGGCAGAGGATTGCTTTCTCTCCCTAACCAGAGGGTCTAGTCTATTGTCCTGCTGTTCCACTGGTTCATTCATTCTGAGTGTCTCACAGGCGACTCTTCTGAGCTCGGGGATGGCATTGAAGGGGCATAGTCATGCAGCCATATCCTCCTCTTGCTCCTCCTCCTCTTCCTTGGAGTGTTCGTCTCCCAACACCTATGATGTGCCACCTGAATTTGGGGCGCCCCTGGAGCGCTTTGGGTGAGGGGTTTTGCTGGGTGACCTTTGTCTTTTGTTTGCTCCCAGAGAGTCAATTCTGTCCAGGAGCTTTTGGAATAACTTCAGCACCATGCTTTGAGGAGCAGTGGTGGCATTATCATTTAAGGGATCCTCATCTGTGGATCCTGAATTATGGGTGAAATCCCTCGGCTTGGAATCCACCATGCATAAGGAGCAGCGCTCCCCCAGGTCTGAGGTAAGCAAGATGTTGGGGCATTTTCTGCACAATCTTCTGACGGAAGTCATTCTGAAAGACATAATTACATGGGGCTTGCTCAGGAGTGCATATCTTAATTGTAATTTATTTTAAAAAATGTAATTGAAAAAATTTGCATTTATCCCTTGGCTCGAACAGTAAGAGTGCTAAGGCTATACATCAGGCTCTGACGATTTAAAAAACATGCCCCCACTTGCAGTTTGTAATCTCTCTAGATGTCAAATAGTAGGAGTTAAAAGCACTGTTAAACAGTAGAAACAGGTGTTATTACTGCTGTTTATTTTCCCCTGTGTGCTCTGTTGGGGGCCACTGGTGCTTGAAAATAACTCTCAGGCACGGATCACCTAATGGGGCTCTTGTACCTTTAAGAAGAGTTGCAGGGATGCAGGCGTCCTGATGCAAATGGGCAGATGGCGCCGCCATTTTGAAAAGGGAACTTTTCCTTTAAAGTCTCGCTTGGGGATCCCGCAAGATTTCAGCCACTCATCTCACGGCATTACTGGTCCAAAATGATGATGCCTGAAAGCGTGGGTGAGAAGGAGGCACCCCGTGGAGATGGCATGGAGACTAATGCAGTGGGAGGAATGTGGCCCGGTGGTGCTGAAGGTTGAGGCACTGGACGCCACAGCTCGCGTCACACCAGCGACCGGGTTCGGGGAGCAGGCCAGGCTGCTGGTCGGCAGGAGGGAGTAGGATCGGCGTCCGTAGGACAGCTCTCCTCTCCCTGGGGGGGGATCCAGGGGCATCCCAGCACAAGAGAGACCCCTGGTGGAGACCGGAGGTACTTCCGCTGCTGAGAGCACAAGCTTAGCCGGAGGCAGACGCCTGGCCAGAACATGGGCGGACGCGCGCACGCTCATGGCCATTGGCGTCAGTGCACACCTGCCGGCTTAGGGGTGAAAAGTGGGAAAAAGGAGGGCACTGGTTGCGGCGGCATGATGGCCGTCTCCACGCAGACTCTTCTGGCACCTGGGTGCATGGCATTACTGGATCCGGAATGGGTGGGTTGAGCTCTGGAGGGAGTGCTCCCCACCCCCTGCCACGGGGGGCAAGCCACTGGGGTAGCTGCGGGGCCTAATGAGGTCGCTGGGGGGAAGTTCAAAGGGATGGCGGCTGGACAGACTTGTGGGTGAAGCCAGGACATGGCAGGTAGGCAGACCAGTGGCCCTGGGGGGATAAAAAATAGAAGCAAAAAAATGCAATGGGAGGAATGCTGCCACCCGCCCTGTCCCGGAACGGAAAGTGCTGAGAGGGCGGTCTGGGTACTCGAAGCAACTTACCTGGCAAGCAGAGGAGGCTAATTTGTGATTGGGGCAGAAAGTTCATTGTAAAGCAGCAGGGAGAAGTAGATAAGGGGGTTCCTGTGAGAGTCGCGGTTGAACAAGGTAAACCGCGAGCCCCAGGGCATGCAGTGCACCTTCTGTGAGCTGTTAACTGTAGCGTTGACCTCTTCCCTTGTTGGCTGAATAAGATAAGCCGACAAGGGGGGCTCTCAGTAGATGCTTGGTGTGCAGATCATCCTACCCCTCCTCGGCTGAACGAGGTAAACCCAGGGGGAAGAACTAAGCAGATTAGGGCATTTGAAATTAACCATTCTGTTGCTAATAGTCAAAAGCACAGTTGTGCAGCCTTATTGAAAACTATTAAAAGAGGATCTCCATGCTGAGCCCTGCACCACGGAGACTATTCTGCTCCAGCATTGCTTCTAAACAGTCACTCTTAGTCCTTTCTTAAGCAAGGACATCCAAAGTTAACTGCCCATTGTTGTAGGCACTCAAAACTTTTGTCTGGGATTTAAATGCATTACTCAACATGGGATATAAGTAGCTTACTTTTAAGGTTGGCACAGAGCCAGATGAAAACGTGACCAGCCTGGGAAGATGCACAAAGAAAACTGAGGATTCTGGGAACAACAAGGAAAGCAGAGGGATCAGATTTTGAATTTTGGGATTCCTTTGTGAGTCAGCCTATGAGGAGAGCACTTATTACCCATGTATTGAGACTCGGAGTGCTTTAAGAAGGTGCGATAGATAATTGTCATTTCCTTTGCCCTACTTACTAATAGAGCTTTTCCTGTTTTTTGTTTTTTTTTATGCAGCCAAGCATGCAGTTTGTGCGAACAGATATGACTGAATTTTGTAATAATAACAATCTAAGAAGAAGGCGAAAGCCCATCGTGACCATTCCCCACTTCTCAGTGGTTACGGTTATAATATATTAGCATTTATTTGTTGTTTAATTTAGTTTTTGTTGAGCAGGAAAGGAGGACTATGCAATTCTGCCCATTTTCAGCCTTGTCTCAGGGGAGGGGAGATACAGATGGAAACAAACTGAAATTGAACCAGATTAGGCTGTTAGCGGTATTGTTAGTGAATGAGGGAAACATTTGGCCAGGGCACTGGGGAAATTCCCCCACTCTTTTCCTTTAACGTACACCAAAATGAACCAGATGGGACCTTAGTTTAACATCTTATCTGAAAGATGGCACCTTAGGAGTTGGAGCACCCCCCCATGCTGCACTACAGTGTCAGTATTAGGATGTTAACCCAGGTTCCAGGTGTGGGGCTAGAGCTCACAACCTTCAGTTTCTGGCCTCAGAGGTGAGTGTGCAACCTGCTGAGCCACTGACACTGCATGGTATTGTTTTGCACACCTTTTCCTGCAGTCTATTTTGCCATTAGTCTGTGCAGCATCATCATTATTTAACTTAAAAGCAGAAAAATGGGAGCCGGTACTGTTACATTCAGCTCCTTCTGTCCCAGCCTGATAAGCTCTTTCCATTGTCTCTGCTGACACAGAATAACTCTTAGCCAGCATTCACACTCTTCAAAAGAGAGGGAAAAAAAAAAACAATGGTGGAACACTACCTCTTTCAGTCACGGTCAAGCGTTTGCTCCAACATCTGCTGACAACCTTTGTAAAAAAAAAAAGGAAATTGTTACCTTTAAGTGACTTTCAATGTTCTCAGCAAATAATTAAGCAGTGTATTATGACCAAAGTCAGGAAAGATAATAAAAAATGTGCCCTACTACAGTGGATCTGGGCTCACAGGAAGGAGTGAGACAAGCTTCTGGAACTGGCAAAGCCCAGCTAGAGGAACCTTTTTGGTTGGGTAAACAGAATCTGCGGTACATTAGGCAAACAACCACAGAAGTCACTGGTGGGTCTATGTGCCACAGCAGCTGCTGCTGCTGCAGTTTATTTACTCTCACCGTCACATAAAGTGCAGACTGTATGCTGCCCCCACACCTGGACCCTAATGGAAAACAAGATACCTCATATCTTGGTGTTATATTATATTTGTTAGGACAGAAGAAGGCACTGCGTATCACGTCTGTCCTGCCAGAGTTTTAGTGGTTATAAACTTTTGTTCCTTTCATTGCCAAGAAAGCATCAAGTCCCTTCCTAGAAACAGATGTCAGCAGAAAAGGGACCACAAGGACCATCCAGTCTGCCCTAACCCTACCTACCTTATGTGGTGGCAAGGGGTGCTATGTGGCCCTAAGCTTCCCCACTCTTTCCAGGTGGTTATTCATTTTAATGATACCCATGTGCCTGTCCCACACATGCTTGAATCCCATCACTGTCTTTTCCCCACCACCTCCCTAGGCAACTTGTTCTATCTTCACTACCCCTTCAGTCAATAAATGCTGCCTCACCTCCCTCCTGAAACTTCTCTCCACTAACTTTGCTGTGTTCTCTCTTGTAACCATGTTTATTCTCAATTTAAAAAAAGCTCTCCACACGCCACCATGTTTATCCCCCAGAGGTATTTAAAGGTCTCAGTCATGTCCCACCTGGCTCTCCTGTTCTTAAATGAGTACAGTTTGAGGCCCTTCCATTTTTCCCCATAGGGCTTCCTCTGCTACCCCTATATCATCTTGATTGCCCTTCTCTGCATTGCCTCTAATTTATCAATGTCCTTTCTAAGGTGATGGCTCCAGAACTGCACACAGTACTCAAGATGGGGACAAGGCAATGATTTGTACAGGGGGAGAAAAACCTCCCTCCTTCTTCTTGCTATCCCCTTCCTTATGGAGCTCATTATCCTAATATATATACTCGCCCCAGTGCCCTGGGACAGTGCGCTCCTACTTTAGTTGTTTGGTAATGATAACGTCAAAGTCCCTTTCCTCCAATATACATGCCATGACCTCCCCACCCATTCTGTGGTCACCTTGGGAGGGTTTCTTGAAATCTATTATGGTTTCAACTCTGAGATCCTTATCAGATATGGCTATCCCATAGTCTTAATAACTCTTTGTGAAAAGTTCTTCCTCCCATCACACCTAAGCCATTCCATTCCTGACCTCATTTTATGCCCTTGTCCTTCTATGTTCAGTCATCACCCATGAGTGCTCCCTTATTGACCTTAATATGTCCCCTCATGGTCCTGTGGTGTCAGCATGGTTCAGTTGGTACCACATCTGCTTCTGGCCCAGAAGGTTGTGGGTTTTACTGCTGCACCAGGATAGAGCTCATACTATAAAATGCTGACAACTGAGTGCAGTACTAAGGGGATGCTGTACTGTTACGGTGTACCGTCCTTCAGTTGAGATGTTGAATCATGGTCCCTTCCACCCATCTCTGGTGTATGCCCAGGTGGAAGTAAAAGATCCCAAGGCACTTTTCACAAGTCTAAGGGAAATTTTACTAAAAAAGAAAAAAAATAATAAGTGTTATAAACTATACAAAATTACATCAGTATGGTGGATAACCCTTGCTTAGCAATCAGAAAAGAAAAACAAGAGAACTCAAGAAAAAACTAAAAAGAAAAACAGCAATATACTAAGAGTACTGGGAAAAGAAGGAGGAGACATAAAATAAAGAAAAAAATATATTAAAAAAATAAACCGGTACCCCAAATCATTCAAAACTGTGCCACAGCTCCTTACAGCGATCTAATCCAGGAGTAATTGACCCATAGTTTCCAGAACTGGGTAACACTCAGCAGTGCTTGTTCCCCAAAGTAGATCCTCTTCACTGTTTTGTGACAGATCCAATTATGGCAGTAGAGGTGGACACCTTTTTCTGGATAGTGTAGATACATGTAGCCCACCACAGATAAAAGACTCAAGTGTTGAGGATTTTCTCTGGTGTTCAGGCCAGCATTCTCCTTCCCATAGAACCAGTTCATGCAATTGTCCAAATCAGTGTGAGGGTGCTGATGTGTGGAATGGGTGCCACTAAACATTTATAGTTACAATATTTCACTACCAGTCTTTCATTGCTTGCAAAGCTCTTTGGTATACAAGGAGTATGAAAATGCTACATAACTGCTTATTCTTCTATTTACTGTTATCATATCCCCCTCAGTCTTTTGTGCCCCAGTGAAAACAAGTTTGGGCCCACTAATCTCTCCCATTGTTCCTTTGCTTTTAGTCCAAGATTCTCATCTATCATCCTCTAGAGGGCGAGGTTGAATTTGTGCAGGAATTTGCGTACTTCATTGTCGACTAAGCATTGGAATCTCTCAGACTGTAGATGCCGGGGGGATTTTAATGCATGGTTGACAATGAGGAGTCATCATTTTCAACAAGATTACTCTGGACTATGTCAGCGCTGGACCTTGAACAGATAGTGTTCTCTGCTACCAATGAAGAGGGTCACAAATTGGACCTGGTCATCGCTTTGGGACTTGAAATAATATAAATGACGAGGTTGATCCGATGGCTTGGTCAGATCATTTTGCAGTGAAATTCCAGTTCAAGGCCCCCTGGGTAAATCCCTCCCCCTACAGAGATGACCCACTACTGACCAAAACAGAACCTGGTACCTGAGAAGTTCCCGGAGGAGCCAGACATCTCGAGTGTATTAGCTGCCTGTGCTGAGCGTATGGAGGCTGCTGTAGAGGATTATAACTTGGCTGTTTCATCAGTGAGCAACTACTTCAAACCTATCCATGTACACCCATTGGTCTCACATCCCATTTTGCCTTGACATAATTATGAGCTCTGCCAATTGAAAAACATGGGGTAGAGACTGCAGTGTGTTCTGGTTGAGATTGCACTCTATGGAGAACAGACTGGCTCTGAGAGCCCATTATGTGGTCTGTCAGAGGTTAATCTCCCAGAGGACAGTCTTCCTGTCAGGGTGGATTGCTGCAGGGAAGAGTAGACAAGCTCAACTTTTCCAGACTGTAGACAAGCTTTTACACCTGGCCTGTCTGCATTCTAGGGAAGAGATTTCATCAGAAAGATGTGAGCTTGTTAAAGCAGCGATCTCCCAGGGGAGTATAGTCCCCAGTAATGCTGAGGGTGGTTTGAGCAGTAGCATTCTGATTAACTGGACCTAGTTTCAGCCAGTCTCAGTTCGGGGTATATCACAGGTGATATCTGGGTTGTGACCTACCTACTGTGCTCTGGATCTAGGGCATACCCATCTGGTGCTGGCTTGTCAGAAGGTGCTGGCTCCTGTGGTTACTGAAATTATCCAGTGCTCCCTGAGTGAGTGGCTGTTTCCTGCCACACTGAAGAATGTGGTGGTAAAGCCCTTACTCAAGAAACCATCTTTGGTTCAGGACACTTTATCTAACTACAGTCCTGTTTCAAACCTACCATATCTAGGGAAGCTGATTGAAAACATGGTTGCTTCACAACTTATAGATTCATCTGATGCAGCATGATATATTCAAGCCATTCCAACCAGGTTTAAATCCTCTGCACAGCACAATGACTGCACTGGTGAAAGTTTTGAATGGTATTTTCCTGGTGAGGGGTTGAGGAGAATTTTCTTTTCTTATTCTTCTGGATCTTTCATTTGCATTTGACACCATGGACTATGAGGTATAGCTGGATTGCCATAGGTACTATGAGGGGCTCACTGGTTTAGTACTGTGCTGATTTTCATCTTTCCTATCAGACAAATGTCAGCAGGTAACTCTGGGAGCTTTTTCTTCCAGGGTCTCAACTGTTTCCTGCAGCGTACCTCAAGGGTCAGTTCTGTCCCTTACGTTGTTCGTGGTGTACATGCTTCTGCTGGTTGAGGCTGTGAGGTGGTATATCTGAGTTTTCACTGCTATGCAGGTGATACCCAGTTGTACCTTTCCTTCTCACCAAACAAGGGCTGTCCTGCTGCTGTGATAAATGAATGCTTGTCTGACCCAAATGATTGGATAGCTGCTTGCTGGCTGACTCTTAATCCAGGAAAATAGAACTGTAGATTTTTGAACTAGGATCTCAGAAGACAGCAATGAAGAGGGTTGGCCCCATATTACCATGTTTAGATGGCACTTCCCTCCAAGCTGTGGACAGGGCTAAAAACTGGGGGTCTTAACAGATGACAGATTGACTTTTGAACATCATGTGTCAAATGTCCATTGTGAGTTTTCTTCCATCTAATTAATTTTGCCTGGGTGAGGCCCTTTCTATGATATGATGATCTGGTGACTGTAATACATTCTTTTGTTAAATCTCATCTAGACTACTGTAATGCTTTATGTCTCTGTAGGTTTGGTGCATCTTCTTTAACTGGTGCAGAATGCGGCAGCCCAGCTGATACCTGCTACAAGCATTTTCGATCACATCATGCTGGTGCTATGCAAACTGTGCTGACTACCAATTAAATGGTGCATCACCTTCAAGATTTGCTTGATGGTTTCAAGGCCCTGCATGGATTGGATCCCAACTATATAAAACACCTTCTGCTACCGTACACTCAAACTTGGTCACTCTGATCAGCAGAGGAGAATATGCGGGTCATCCCACAGGCTCACCTGAAGTCCACAGGAGATAGGGCTTTTTTTGTGGTGGCCTCACATATATGGAACTCTTTGCCAAACCTGCTATGACAAATCTTATCGTTTGGTGCATTTAAAGGAGCCTTAAAGAGGTACCTCTTTCTCCTGGCATTTGAGGACTGCCTTTAATAGACTGCCCAATAAAGCGTAGTATTACCTCTTCTGATCTACAGTACTCACACAGCTTCTGCTAACGCTTTCAAGGACCACATTTTCTGTCTTACAGACCTGTGCACTGCCTTATGCTCTTCAATTTCCTTGATGTAATCACTCCCAGGTCTTTTCACTATCTGTTTCTTGCAGTGTTTGTTTATTTATTTACTTATTTTTCAATTAAAATTTTTTATTGGAACAGTCAAAAAAGACATGTAAAATTCAGTTTAATTTTTTGCATCATTGTAACATATTCCATCACATATTACGTTGTGGTCCTATTAGCTTTTTAGGTAAATTAAGCATAATAAATATGATAATCATAAGGAAGATGCAACTGATTAAAAGAAAAGATCTCTATTCCAGGTGGGTAGTTTTATTTTGTAAATACCTTTAAGTATGTCATGTTTGTTTATTTATTCATTTCAAGAGTTTCACTGGAAAAACATATTGAGATAACAGCTCATTTCCAGATATGTCTTGAGTGGAAAGAGATGGGGAAAGTGCAGTAATAAGTTATATCAGTAATGTTACAATTATAAAACAATAATTATAAAAAGTAAAAAAAAAGTATGCAATAAACAGCTGAGAGGAAGCACAAAATAAGTAGTGCAAAACAGTATATCAATAGCAGCAGTTCAGCAAAATGCAACTGGCAACAAAATGAGGGAGGGAAGGGAGTCTGCGAGTACAACAGGGGACTAATCAAAAGAAAAAGTGGACCAATAAATCAGTATGTATCATCTCCCTGTAGGGAGAGGAAGTAGTATGGTGGGAGGAGCAGTGGGATTAGCCTAAGATCAGCGGCAACTACAGGAGTGAGTAGGGATGTCATGGAGGAAGGATTTTAGTGATATGGAGGAGAAAGTATTGCAAATGGCAACAGGAAGGGTGCTCCAAAGTTCAGGGAAATGGAAGGAGACAGCAGCTTTACCAGCAGAATATTTTAAGTGTGTGGGGGGGGGAGCAGGTGTCAGAGCTATAAAGAAAGTAGGAGGAGGAAGGTAGGGAGGAGAGGAGGGAGGAAAGGTGGGGAGGGAGGATGGGAGGAAGGGAGCCCAATCAGAATTTGGAGATGAAGGTGGCACAATGAGCGTGGGACCTGGCATCAAGGGAGGGCAAGGAGAGGGAGGAATACAGGGGACAGTAGTGTGAACTGAGGAGGCAATCCAGGAATCAAAGTGGCAGGAGGCATGAAAGAGGGGATCCAGCCTGGCAAAGGTGTACTTGGGGCAGCACTCTATACTGTGTTGCTGTAATCAAAGATAGGTAAAATCATCTTCATGACAATCTCTCTATGAGCAGAAAGCAGGATACTTGTTTTGTTCCTGTAAAGTGCTCGAAGTTTAGGATGCAGCTTCTTGTGGTTGGCATCCAGATGAGTAAAGAAATCCAGATGACAGTCCAACCATCCTCTGAGATAGTTATAACACCATCAAAGGTCTACACGGATGGGGGAGGGGAGAGTTTGACAAGTCTCTGCCTAATGTTAAAGGTCATGGAGACCTTTTGTGGCATTGAGGGACAGCTAGTTGGCTTGCAACCAGTACTGGATGTTATATAAACCAGTTTGAGATGAGCCATGAGGACAGAGGCAGAGGAACCAGAGGCACAGAGAAGCATGTTGTTTGCATACATATGAGTGGATGCAAAGGAGCAGGCAATGGGAGGGTCATTTAGGAAAATGGAGAATAGGATGGGACCAAGGACAAATCTTTGGGGGACACCAGAGCAGATAGGAAGAGGAGGGGAGATGGTGTCAGCAATATGGAAAGCTTGGGCTCTACCCGGAAAGTATGAGTGAAACCACTCAACAGAGGAGGAGGAGAGCCTAGTCACTTTTAGTTTGCCCATGAGGATGGGGTGGGCAAGAGTGCTGAAGTCTTTAGCGAGGTTAACAAAGATGGTGGAGGTGATCAGCCCCTGGTCCATGACAGAAAGGATTGAGTCAGTGAGCCTAAGGAGGGAGTTGGTTTTGGAGTGGGATTTCGTGAAGCCAGACTGGAAGGAAATGAAAAAGGAGAAGTCATCAAGGAAAGCGGAGAGTTGGGAAAGGATCAGGTGTTCCTAAAGTTTAGCCAGGGTGGGAGGGAAGGAGGGAAATGGGGCAGTAGTTGCCAGGGAGGGAAGAGTCTCGGGAAGAGGGATGACAGTGGCCTGCGTCCACAGATCAGGGACTGAGGCACAAGACAAGTGGTGGTTGAGGAGGTGGGTATCTCATGATGTGAGTGAAGCAAAAACAGCGACTGTGAAAACAGCCACAACTTCATAGTGAATGGAAAGATGGCAACAGTTGTAGTGCCCCCTTCCCAAGGTGTTATGACCTCATAGTTAGTATATTTAGAAGGGGGTGTGGTGGGAGCAAATACAACTATCACCGTCTTTTCATTCGCTATAAAGCAGTTACCATTCTTCCTTTCCTGACATGACATAAACCTGAGGATGTGGGTGATGGGAAAGGCAATGGCTGGGGAGAAGAGAGAGAGAGAGAGAGACAGGAGTTTGAGGTCAAAGCCATCAGGGATTCCTCCTTTATATGGGTTGAGGGCAAGGAGGGTCTTGAAGGTCACAGATGAAGTGGTAGAGGAAAAGGAAAAGAGATGGTGATAGGGGAGTGGGTTGGGGCAGAAGGGGAGGAGATGTTGGGGAGGTGGAGGGAATGAGGGAGAGGGCACAGGTGGTGATAAAGGAGTTGAAAGATGAGGTGATTGCAGCAGGATCAGGGAAGTGGTAGTCACCCACTTTGAAGACAGGGGAAAGGGCTGAGAGGGCAGGGAAAAGAGGGTGTGAATGACCTTCCAGAAGTTTGAGAGGTGGTTAAGGTTGTTCTGGAGGATGGATGCAAAGTAGTTGGCTTTCTTAAGCCTAGTCATTCTAGTATACAGGCATTACAAAGTAACTCATATTTACCAAGGTTAAATGGGAAGCCAGTGGACTTGAGGTACTGCCAGGCAAGGTCACACGCACAGTGACAGGTTGGCAACTCAGGTGTGATCCAAGGGAGATGTGAACCTCAGACCCACTTTCTCCTCAGTGGGGCATTATGATCCCAGGCTGACAGGAATTTGGAATTAATGAACTCGAGAACTGTGTTAATGTTGCTGGCTGTTAGTATGGAGTCAGCAAGTAAGGAGGATAGATCCAGAGACCAAAAGGATCTAAGCTGTGTGAATTTAGGGGGGGCTTGGAGGTGCTAGATCTTGCGCACACAGTGGACCATATGATTATCCCTAAGTGTATCAGGAAGGGTACCAGCATCCACAGTGTGCTGGGAGTCAGAGGAGAGGTTTCAGTCCAGAAGGCAGTGATTTTGGGGTTGAGTCTGGTGGGACCTGTGATCAGTTGGGTAAGCTGGAGCAACTTTATGTTTTGGCATAATTCATAATTCATAATGGGAGGATGGGAGCCAATTGAAGCTGTAGTCATTTAGGATCAGCAACTCAGTGGAGGAGGCATCAGATGACAAGGCGATGAGGATGATGCAGAAGCAATTGAGTGGATATTTAGAGGAAAATTCCTTAGTGACCTGCTACCAGTCTGGTTTTTGCAAGGGCCACTCCACGGACACAGCACTCACCAACTTAGTAGACAACATAGCCACCGATTAAAATGGGCCAGGTTGGTGGGTGCGGTGTTTGTGGATCTCTTCAAGGCCTTCGACACCATGGACCATAACATAGAAACATAGAATTTGACAGCAGATAAGGACCGCTTGGCCCACCCAGTCTGCCCATTTTCCTACCTGATGGATAAGCTGCAGATCCTAGTTAACCAGCAGCCTACTTCTTCCTACCCCTATCCCCTAGAATTGCCTTATGACTGTCCCATGCATGCTTGAATTCCACCACTGTTTTTGACTCCACAACCTCCTCTGGAAGGCCATTCCATACATCCACAACCCTCTCTGTGAAAAAATACTTCCTTAAATTACCTCTGAGCTGCCCCTTTCTATCTTCAAATTGTGCCCCCTTGTTCTTGCACACCTCTTTTTGAAAGATGCTACCCTCTTGGACTTTGTTGATTCTCTTGAGGTACTTGAAAGTTTCTATCATGTCCCCTCTCTCCTCCTTTCCTCGAGGCTATACATATTAAGCTCCTTAAGTCTCTTCATATGTCTTCCGGTGCAGACCCTGCACCATTTTAGTTGCCCTCCTCTGACAGCTTCCATCCTGTCTATGTCTTTATGGAGATTGGGTTCCAGAACTGCACGCAGTACTCCAGATGGGGTCTCACCAGCTGTCTGTACAGAGGGATAATAACTTCTTGTTTTCTACTGGTGATGCCTCTCCCTATGCATCCCAGTACCCCCCGAGCCCTCCTTGCTGCCCTCTCACATTGCTTGCCCACCTTTAGGTCATCTGATATGACTACCCCCAAGTCCCTTTCCATTTTTGTTGTTGTTAGTATCTCATCCCCCATTGTGTACTCTTCCCCTGGGTTTTTGTTTCCAGGTGCATTACCTTGCACTTCTTAGCATTGAATCTAAGCTGCCATACATTTGACCATTCCTCTAACCTTGCCAAGTCCCTTCTCATCCTTTCCACCCCACCTTGTGCATCAACTCTGTTGTAGATCTTGTGTCATCTGCAAAGAAACATATTTTTCTTCCAGTCCCTCTGCAATGTCGCTTATAAAGACATTGAAGAGGACCGGTCCTAATACTGAACCTCATGGTACCCTACTACTAACCCCCTTTTTCAGAGTGGACTCCATTTACTATTACTCTCGTGTCCTTTTCTCCAGCCACTCCTTACCCAGGCTGTCATCTGGGACCCACTCCCAGGCTGGCTAACTTGTATATTAATCTTTGTGTGGGACTGTGTCAAATGCCTTGCTAAAAGTCTAGGTAGGCCATGTCCACAGCCCCTCCTGATCAACTACTTTGGTCACCCAGTCAAAGAAATCTATCAGATTTGTCTGGCATGACCTTCCCGCTGTGAATCCATGCTGCCTTGGGTCCTGTGCCCCTCTGGCCTCTAGATACTCAACAATTCTTTCCTTCAGAAGTGATTCCATCATTTTCCCTACCACTGAGGTTAAACTAACAGGTCTGTAGTTTTCTGCTTCTGCCTTGCTCCCACTTTTGTGAAGGGGAATCACATCTGCCCTCCTCCAGTCCTTGGGTACCACCCCATCCTCCCATGATTTGTTAAAGAGGGTAGTCAGTGGTGTCACTAGTTCTACCCTTAGTTCTTTTAGAATTCTGGGATGAATCCCATCAGGCCCCATTGCTTTGTCCATCTTCAGTTTTAAGAGTTCTTTCAGAACCCTTTCTTCTGTAAATGGGCTGGTATCAACTTCTGTATCCAGAGTGTTTCTACTGTTTGTTTTAGGTACCTTCCCTCTTCCTTTGTAAATACTGAGCAAAAATATTTGTTTAGTATCTCTGCCTTTTCACAGTCACCCTCTGCCCACCCTCCCTCCCCTTTATTAAGCCTCACTATCCCTCCCTTGGTCTTCCTTCACTCCCTGATGTACCTATAAAAGGTTTTATCCCCCTTCTTAACTGAGTTGGCTATCTTTTCCTCAGTTTGGGCCTTTGCAGTTCTGACTGCCTACCCAGCTTCCTTTTGCTTTAACTGATACAGTTCTCTGTCCTGTTCCTTCTGTGATTCCTTGTACGTCCTGAATGCTTTCTTTTTCTCTTGAACCTTCACTGCCACTTCCTTTGAGAACCATAATAGTTTCTTACCTTGTTTCATTTTGTTTATTTGCCTTACACAAAGGCTTGTTACCTCTGTGATGGCAGTTTTTATTATTCCCCATTGTTCTTCCACCCCTACTTCCTGCCCATTTGCTAGTGCATTCCTTAGGCACTCACCCATTTTGGCAAAGTCAGCCCTCCTAAAATCCAGTACCTTTGTCTTTGTATGGCTTGACTCTATTGCTGTGTTTATTGTGAACCATACTGTTCATAGTTTTTTATTTGACAGCAAATCCAAAAGTTTGCTGCACTGACACTGGGGATGGGTGCTGGCAGGGAGCAGCAAGCCCCAAACAGTACACAGTAGATCCAAAAGACCAGCACTTCAGACAAAATAAAGGTCAGGCCTTCATTAGGAGGACCCCTTAATGAAGGACTGATCGCCAAAGTGCTGGGTTTTTTTGTGTGGTCATGTCTGCCATTAATAAATTTGCACTTGCTGTGATTATACTTTGTTGCCATTTATTTTGCCTGGAGTGCTGTTTTTTGGATCTACTGTTTTATTTGACAGACTGTTGGGGATGGTTATGGATGAGGAAACCCTCCCTTGGTTTTGGTCTTGTTTAACTCATAGGACACACCAAGTGCAGGTGGGAAACTCCCTATCTGGACCAGCTTTGGTCAAGAGGGGAATCCCACAAGGCTCTTTCTTAGGGCCATTATTATTCATCCTCTATATAAATGAACTGGCTAATGTGGCAGAATATTTGAAAGTTAGAATGTACGCAGATGATATGGTCCTGTTAGCTCACGGAAATGCCATACAGGAAATGGAGTCATGTCTCCAAAATTATTTCTCCAAATTGGAGAAATGGTTATATCAGTCTAAACTCGTTCTTAATTGTAAAAAGACTAAAGCAATGATTTTCCTTCATAGTAGAAGAAAAAAACATGTTCACATCATACAATTCAAATAAAAACATCCAGCAATGAAATTTTGGACCAGGAGATAACCTGTAAATATCTAGGGGTAAGTTTGGATGAAAACTTAAAATGTGAATCTCCTATAAATGAGTTGGTTAATAAAACAAATAAAAAATGAGGTGTTTTATGGCAAACAAGCAAGCCACTGTGTTGATCAAAAAAGTAGGATTGGATATAGTAAATCAATTGATAATTCCATGTATTGATTACGGAAGTCATGTCTATGGCATGGCCAGCAAAACAAGTTTAAAAACAATTCATGTACTTTATAATAACTTAGTTAGATTCATACTGAAATGTGAATATTGTACTCATCATTGCGACCTGTTGAATTCTTTACAGTGGTTGTCGCTGGAACAAAAAACAGTGTTGAAATGGATGAATCAGATCCATGGGGTGATACATCATAATAAACCCAAGTATCTATTTGATAAGCTGAAATTAGGTGAACATAGACACAATTACAGTCTTAGGGATTTTAAAAATAAATATGTGAAATTAAAAGTGTATAATAGCTTTGGAGACATGACATTTGTGGCCAAAGTAAATCAATGATGGGACCCAATAAGTGGCAAGCTGAAGCAGATACAATATACCAAGCAGTTTATGAAATTGATTAGATGTGAACTAAACATGAAACGTACTGTATGTGTAATGATTAAATCTCTGTAGCTTGTCCTGTATGTTTGACTTGTATCTCTGGGTGTATGTAAGTTGTTTTTGGGGGTACTTGTTGTCTGTAACTTATTTATTAATTGTATACTTTTTAACATGTAATCTGAAATAGGTCCATCTTGAAAATGGGTCCTTGACCTACTGAGTTTGTATGATCTATCTGTATAAAAATAAAGTTTTTACTTACTTTACTAGGATCTTAATGACAAAGGGAGGGGATATGCCAGGGCAGCAATAAACTCCAGCAATGGGTATGGGGATGGAGAAAGGAAGGGAGAGTTTCAGGAAGAGAATATCATAGGCAGAAGGGGAGGAGGAGGAGAAGGACAGCATGGGTTCAGATTGGGTGCTGGAGGACAGATAGATGGCTATGCCTCTGCTCATCATAGGATGATCCAGTTGGACAATTGAGGAGCCAGGGATGGCTATGGCAGTATTGGGGATCTTAGGGGAGTGCCAAGACTCCGAGATAACCAGGACATCAGGGTTGAGGTTTACCACTAGGGGTTGTAGAAGGTCACTTTTGAGAAGGAGATTGCAGATGTTAACATGGGCTCCTCTCAACCCTTTGGGGGAGAGGAGGGCAGTTGACTGGACTGGACTGGGGTTGACTTCAACTTCACCTGCTAGAATGAGTAGCAAGGAGATGAGATTCTTAAGGGAGCCTGTGAGACACTTGACTGAAGTAAAGGGAGAGGAGAGGGAGTGAGGGATAGGAGTAGCGGAGGCCCCTGAGTGCATCAAGATGGATCCAGGTTAGAAGGGAGGTTAGTGCAGCCACGAGGCCAGAGTGAGTATTGTGGAGGGAGGCTAGCAAAAAGGAGGGTGGGAAAGTAGAGGGGAAGGGAGCTGGAAGGGACAAGGGAGGGAATGGAAGATGGGGAGGGAGCAGAGTGGGGCTAGGAAGGGGAGGAGAGCAAGGGTAATTAATAGCATGGTGAATAGGTTATGTGCAGTTGCCCTGAATAATGGAGTGGGTGTTTGGTCCTTGAAAATTATACTGTCTTCACGAATTGCTTTAGTCAAAGTGCACAGTGCAATATCTGCCAGTGCTGAACTTCCTTTTTCACCTGTCTGCCCACTTATCTAATTTATACAGGTCCTCTTGCAGTTCCCAGATATCCTCATCATTGTCAACTATTCCCCCAGTCTTTGTGTTAGCAGCAAACCAATATTCATTTCACTTGTTTAGGTGCCTGCTTTGCAATGGGTGGTGAGTTGTTTGCATGGACTGGTTGTGCAGAGATGTCCTGCATCCCACATGCATAGATCTCTGTGCATCCATTGCTCTGGATGTGTGCCCCTATTGCACCTGATCCTGAGCCTCTCTGCAGGTGGCTGAGTTGGGGGTCAGGCAAGGGGGCAGAGGAATGCATTCAAGTGACAGGTTCAGGAATGGATCTCTGTGGAGCCAAGTGCTGGCAGAGGGATTGCAGGCTACATGGAGGACCCTGCCATAGCAAATATATGCTCTTTTCTGCCTGGCCAGCAGGATATTTCTGGGAGCCCGAATGGCCTCCCCTCCACCCACCTACAGCCCTCTGAGCTGGTTAAGAGGGCTCTGGGCCTTCCCAGCATGGTCTAGTTATTACCAGTATCACCTGGTGTCCTGTATGGGGATATAGCAGTACTATGAGAACTGCCACATCCCATAGTTTCTTGCTCCATATGAAACAGGGGATTTACTGCAGTACCAACTCGTGCATCTGAGGCTTTCAACACTGTGCCTCACAAGAGGATAGTTAAGAAACTAAGCAGCCTGGGGGTGGGGGAGAAAGTGGTAAGCTGGATATCAACTTGGTTGAAGGATAGGAGGCAAAGGCTCGTGGTAAATGGCAGACACTCAGGGGATGGGAGAATGACCAGTGGCATGCCACAGGGATCGGTGCTGGGATTAGTTCTCTTCAGTGCCTTCGTAAGTGACATTGCTGAGGAGCTGGAAGGAAAGGTGTGTCTCTTTGTGGATGATACAATAATCATTAACAGGGTGGACACTCAGGAAGAGGTAGAGAGAGTGAAAAGGGAGCTGAGGAAACTACAAGAGTGGTCTGGAGTGTGGCAGCTGGGTTTCAATGCCAACAATTGCAGGGTTATTCACCTGGGTGGGAAACCCAGGAGCTGCATATTTGATGGGGGAGAGACACTTACAGTCATCAAGCAAGAAAGGGACCTCGGGGTCATCATATCTTGATCATTCCAAAGACACTGGCTGTAAATACTACACAGGATTCCACAGACCTTGTGGCTAAACAGTGGGCATTCCACATTGAGGCTTACATCAACCCCAAGCGGAGAAATCCAAAATGGATTAGGCTAAATTTGATCAGTAGAAAACCCGGAGACAATAAGCAAATTGTTTTTTTTGAGCTAACTATAGTCGCCTTTACACGTAGTGATCTGTATCACAATGAGTGATACAGATCAACTGCAACGTTACTTTTCTGGCGTGTACAGGCAATCCATTCCACAAGAGAAACAAACGTTTGCCAATTCTGAATTCTCTGCTTTCCTGGGTTCACAGAGTTTTGTTCTGTTCTATCTGGCTGAGTGCTGTTGCCCTTCAGCTCATTTCTGTTACATGACAACAGGGAATCCCATGCTCTCTTGACTGTTGCAGAGCAGATAGCCTGTAGATGGTACAAAGAGGGCAATGTTACAGTTGATCTGTACTGCTTGTTCCAACACAGATCACTGCATGTAAAGGCGAGCCACTCTGCAACAGACCGAGCTGAACAAAGCGCCATCATGGAACGAGCACCCTGTGTAAAAGCACCTTATGGTGAAAACAAAGAGCCTGAAGTTTGCAACAGAAGTTGCAATCACCATTCTTCAAATCGATGACCTTATTAAGCAGCTTCTGGAAAGTAAAGATGACACAAGAAAGAGTTACCTGGAAGCAGTTCAGAGCGGATCCCTTGAAGGTTGATGCAACCACTTAGTAATTCTAATGTTATGTATGTTTCTATCTTTTTACTCCATGATACATCTAGTACTTCTTTTCCTTATGGAAAGTTTATACATATAGATCATGTATGCATTGCACAGCAAAAACAAAACCACTAGAAAAAAATATGATGACCTCAAGGTAGCTGGTCAGTATGATAAAGTAATGGGAAAGGCTAGTAGGATGCTGGGATGCATTGGGAGGGGGATTTCTAGCAGGTGGAGGGAAGGAGTACTGCAGTTGTATCGCTCACTTGTGAGGCCCCACCTGGAGTACTTTGTCCAGTTCTGGAGGCTACAGCTGTGCAAGGACATTGAAACGGTGAAGGCAGTACACAGGAGGGCAACCAAATGGTGCAAGATTTGCATGAAAAGCCATACCAGAAAAGAGTGTAGGAACTCAACATATACTCTCTGGAGGACAGAAGAGTGAGAAGGGACATGATTGAAACCTACAAGTACCTCCAGGGCTGAACAAGGTGCAAGTGGGATATCTCTTTCAGAGAAGGCACTTGAACAAGGGGACATGCTATGAAGCTAAAGGGGGAGGCGGAGTTTAAGAGAGACATGAGGAAGTACTTCTTCACAGAAAGAGTGGTGGATGACTGGACCAGCCTGGCTGAGGAAGTAGTGGGGGCAAAGACTGTGGGGGAGCTTCAGGCATGCATGAGATAGGCACAGGGGCAACTTGGGTAGAGGAAGGGCAGAGGGAGGGAGGGAGGGATGACAGTGACCAAATTGGGCCAGAGGTGTCAGAATAGACGGAAAAGGAACAGACTAGGTGGGCCTACCAGTCCTTTTCTGATGACAAAGTCTGTGTTTCTGTCTGTTTGGTTACCCGATGTCAAGCACAGTTCCAATGTCCCAGGACACCCTTTACCCTAACACAAAGCTCTGCATTCTTGGGCAGCGGTGGGAAGGGACTGTGGATGCCATCCAATGCAGACAGGTATTGGGGGTGCAAAGTAGCATGGCCTGGATATGAACAAATTGCACATATCATTGACCACTTTGTGGGTCGGGCCCTAAATCATTAATGTTTAGAGGGATGCAAACCAGAATTTTGAGAGGAAAGCAACCCTATCAGAAAGGCATCTGGAAGAGAAAACAAGGAAGGGATAGAGTTTGCTAAAGGGAACAGTGTTGAGTAAGGGTAGTCAGGGGCAAAGGGAAAGGGGAAATTGTTTAACCAGGAAAGACACACTAAGCCAGAACTTGTTTCCAGGTGCAACCTGGGAGCACAGGGAAGTTAAGTGACTTGCTCAGGGTCACACAGTATGCAAGTGGGATTTAATGGGATTCAAGCCCAGGTCTCCAGGTTTGCAGCTCAGTGCCCTTAACCATTACTCTGTACTGCCTCAAAGGGACAAAGAGGCAGAAGCTGTGAAAGAGGTGGTCCAATCTGGCAAGAGTAAATTTAGTGGCACCACTACAGACCATGTCTGCATAGTCAAGTAAAGATAAGATCGTTCTAGTGCCTATGTACATATGTGCAGAAAGCCTATGCGCTATGTATTCCTGGTGCATAGACTTCACAAAGTCAGGTAGCTGCACATTAGGGTGCTGTGGACCCCCACAGCATTAAGGTGTGCATGCCCCTTCATCACCTGATCCACCATCCGTTCACTCAGCTCAGCACGTGGATGGTCTGGGGAAGTGATCAGGGAGCATACCTACACTCTATGCCATTCATTTGAAGAGGGGGCACAGGCTACGCAAGCAGGTTCCCTGCTGTAGCTGCTGCATGACCCCCAGGAAGAGCATTTTCTAGCTGTGATGGGACTGAATACCCACTCTGCCATGCTGCCCCAGTCCTCTGGTCAGGCAGAGAGGGCTGGCGCAGTCCTCTGGTCAGGCAGAGAGGGCTGGCAGTTGCTGGGGCAGTCACCTGTTGTATAGTAGATCCCAGTCCACGCATTGTCCCACAATCTCCTGTTCTGCATGTAGTAGGGGAGTTTTTATGACCAAGATGGGCATCCAATTGGATGCCCTCCTGGGTCCACTGATCTTCCTCCATGCCCCAATGGACCAGTGGGGCAGAGCCATGGACAGGCCACATGTAGTGGCCAGCGAAGGTGAATGCTGTGTCCTATGCACCTGGCCATGGGTGTGGATGCGCGTGGTCTGGGTATGTGCCTATCACACGTACTCAGCCTGCAGCCGTGCACAGAAGCCATTGAGAATAATCTCCTCTTGACTGGAAGAGGTAGGCAGAATTTATTCTTATAAAGGGTTTTGAGTTTATGGCATAATTTTTTAAGTATAGCATTAACATAGGAGAAGTTTAGGTGACTAACAAACCACACCCCAAGGTATTTGAAGCTGTTGGTATGCCATTAAGGATTTTAAAAAAGAGTCAAGCTAAGCCTGCTGAAATGTTGCTTCATGCCAGATAACACTGTGACAGTTTTTTGGCATTCAAAATGAGTTGGTTGGAGCAGAAACAGCACTGGACACTGTTGAAGTCATATTATGGAGACCGTTCCAACATAGGGACAAAGGCACCTGTGGCATACAGTATTGTATCATCAGCATATACTGTATGTGAATATTCACAAAACTAAAAGCCATGGGGAGGTCACTGAGGAGAATAGAGAAAAGGATTTGTCCCAAGACACACCCTTGAGACATGCCAGAGGTAAAATGGAGGGGAGAGGATAGGAAGCTTGAGACATGGGGAGAACACTTGTCTAGGAGGATTTTCTTTTCATTTTATTCATCTTCAGAAGACCTTTGAGATCAGAGCCCTTTTTCAAAGGTGTGTAAGTCATAGAACATAATACACAATCCGATACAATAAATAACAAGCAGTGGTTCAACAACAGATGGCATATCAGTAATGAGCAGTAATACATAAGACTATTAAATAATGCAATATTGAGACAAGCTTAGGTTAACTACACTGACTCAAAATTTTGTCACAAAAGTAAGACCTTGCATGTTTTTTAAAGCAAAATAGGGAAGGAATTTCAAAAGTCAGTAGTTAGTGAATTCCATACTTTGGTGGCTCTGAACAGGAAAGACCATTGCCCAAGAACAATCCTTGACAATGGTGTCTGCAGCCTGCCGCTGCACATTGCATGCACAGTGTATCCATTGGTTACAAAGGTAAAAAGATTTCTGAATGCTGATTGGCATGAGTCCTGGTTCAGCCAACAGGAAGGGCATGCAGTGGTAGAAGGGCAACCAGTTTTAGGTTAATGCACAGCTCACCCGTGTGAGCATCACGCTTGAGAGCCAGCACAAATTTACAAGCCCAGTTAAAATCCAGGGGGATTTTCTCAAGGAAGACTTGTTCAGTAGTAGAATACAGACAGAAAACACTGCTCCATTGTATTGACATACAGTGCCTTGAAACTTTGACCAATGCACCAGAAAAAAGGACAGCACTGTACCACTGCTGATATTGGCTGCATACAATTTTAATAGTATGAAAAAGTGATAAAACTCACATTAGTGCCAAATACAGATGCCAACAAGCTCAACAAATGGCCATACACTTTAGAGGAGCAGGATTCTACCAAAAAGAACCTTCTGTAGTTTCTGGATATGCCAGAATCTCCCTTTGCTGTGGTTTCTCCCGTTTCCAGCCTTGGAGGATGCCACTTATGCAGCCTGGTATAGGCCAAACAATGTATCAGCTGTACCCAGAAAGGCAGACAAAATGTACTCTACACATTATAGTCTAGTGGCTAATTTTCAAAAGGGCCTTATTTTAGGTTTTTGTTGCACCCCATCTGTTAGAGAAGGTTTGTCATATTCATGAGTTAGGTATAACCTTGAGCTTTCAGAAGAAGTATGTTGTGGTGTTAGGTCAATGGCAGGTACCAAGATACAAGCCATCTTTGTTGAGCCTGTGAGCACAATTACCAGAACTAACTTTGTCTCTGTATGAATTAAAAAAAAAAGAATATCTCTGTTGGCTGTTAGTTAAAAAGTAAACTGTATATTGTACTCATTTATTTTATGGTGGCAGTTACTGAGATGTCAGACTTTTCTTGGATATGGATTGCAATCAAAAGCAGTTTATTTTTAGTATCACAGAAAATATTAACACATTGACATTTACAACAACAATCCTAGGACATTTTAGCATACTCTGTTTGTATGCTTTCACCCACACACAATCTTTACTCTAGAAATATGTGGCCCCTTATCTCTGGGCCCTTAAGGCAGTGTTCTTTCAAGAACAATCTTAATCAACACAAGCGCACAATTTTTTAGTACTAATAATCTTTTGCTAGCTTTAAGCAATATCTTATTGCATGTTATCTTTATGCATTTAATATGGAACCAGGATTCTTAAAAAACATGTGTTGGATAAACACCTTGGAAGTCTTTAAATAATGCTCAGCCCAGTGTCTCAAGTTGTTCCTCCTCTCCCTGATGCCTGGAGATTTGAAGTGTCCTGAGAGGCTAGATGTGTAATGTCTTTTCCTGGCTCCTTGAAGTCCTCTTCTTTCCTTGAGGCTTGAAATAAATTGAATAAAGTTAGTACAATTTCGGAGTTCTTTTCTCTTTTGGCATTAGCTAGAATTCTTTGCAGAGTTTAGAGGAATAATAGTCTTAAGGTGAGTGGAGTAGAGTACAGTAGAGCACAGTAGAGTTGGGCTGATGCTTCTTTTAGAAATGGGATAGTGCAGTTTTAGATAAGAGCTAGTTGGTGGTACAAAGTTTTAGCTTTCTGAGATCCTCTTTTATACAAGACTGTTTCCTTGCAGATGAGTGACATCCTGAAATGACATAGCAATGAACACTTGCCAGTCTCTCATTGGGTTAGCCTTATCTCTGAGCAGAAGTCATGGTCTGATCGGAAGGTCTGGCCTATGTGTTTTTTTTTTTTAGCCACCAGACCTCAGTCAACATCTTCATGTCTATTGTACTTTTGACCTGCCCACAAGGTGGCAATTGATAGATTTATAAGTATAAGACTGTACACTGCACATGTTCAAGTATGAGGTGATGGAAGTTATGTCACTCGTTGTTAGGGTGCTGCGGTTGCTAGTGGCAGATGGTCTCTGATAAGAGGCAGTTGTGGTCATCTTTAAGGAACCTGTCCATGGGTTGACTGTCTGAAGTTTTAGATTTGTTGCAAGCTCTGTAGTTTTGGTCCTGTGACACGATTAATGCTGAGTTTTAATTTTAACAATACATCTTGGCTTGTCGGCTCTGCACAGTGTTCAAAAGTTTAAGAGTATGTCCAATTGACATTTAAGGATTCTTGAAGCTGGAAAGCTTGAAGAATATTGTTTGATATGGGTTGTTCAATGATCTCCTTACTGAGGTATGTCCATATACCTGGGTTGAGTACTTGCAGGACTGCTTAGCTGTAGAAGCTTAGAAATACGTGTTTTATGACAGACTCTTCAGTGCATGTATATTGCTGCTTAGATTAAAGTTTGCCCTTCCCTTCCCTTCCATTTTGCCAGAATCCTTTGGCTTATAGCCATATTGTGCCTATAGTACATACCCCCCCTTCTAGGGGCAGCACCACCATAGTGTCGGTGTATTGGAAAAGGATGTGGCACTCAAGGATCTGTCAAAATGTGGTAACGTGAGCTTATGAGAATCATGGTTCCATAATTTTTTAAGCTTTAAAGCAAATATTCACTAAATCAACGTCTAAGATGAAACATGGAAGTATCTGTCCTAAGCAGCTATCTCAGATAAAACTGAGGTACTAAGCAAATATCTTGAACTACTGAGATATATATTTATTAAGTTATATCTAATCAACATCATCCTTTTAATATATAGAAAGATTACTACTAACTGTATCAAAATCATTAATGCAAGTAAGTGTTACAACACCTATGTTGTAACACAGCCTATAGGGGTACATGCAAGCATTGCCCACCATGTTTTACTTTAACTAAACATACTAAAGTAAGCTTTTAATGTTTAAGACTTGCCTTTGTAGTTTCTTAAGCTATGCCATAGTAATCCTTTTAATGGAGCATGTTACATGTTTTCTGGTTTTTCTAAATGTGGATTATACAGATCATAGGGCTATGGGTTTCTCTGAGGGGTTCCATGTTGGCATATTTTTTTCTCTTCATTTATTATAACTAAGGATGGAGAGTTGGGTTGGTTGTTAATACATTTTCAGTCCTAGAGCATGGTTATATAAACCCTGAATTCTCCCATGGTGGGCATGGAGTTGCTTATGGGTGGACTACAACATCCACAGGAAAGCAAGAACCAAGGTGATATTCAGGACACAAATGAATATGATCATAAGAGGCCATTGTACTGGTATGCAAATTCATTCCTTATCACTGAGGCTGAACTGCCTATCAGAGATAACCAGGTCAGTCTCAAAGACAGTGATCTCAATTTCATGAAGGTCTTTGGCATTTAAAAGACATTCAAGGTCATCAGCTAAAGAAAATTCATGACCACGAAATGCAGAAATGGGAGTGATTTCCATTTCCTGGGAAATTGGATTAAGGGGATACAAGGTGATATGTCCAAAACAGATATGTGCACCTGCAGGAACAGAAATGAGTACTACTTTGTTGGGTAAAGTAAGCTGAGTAGTAGTACCATGTCTGTTATAAGTAACAGTGACTTCCATAAAATTGGTGCTAACTAGCCATTGAAATCCTACGATTTCAACATGGATCTTTTTAGCTTCAACTGCATGGGTCAAAGTAACCTTACATTTTTCTGGAGCATTTGTGTTGCTAAGGCCACAAAGAACCTCAGTGATATCCTTTAGGAAAGGTTTACTGGGACACAGCCAATGTTGTTTTTTAGTAGGTTGACACATCTGTAAGTTTGGGACTAAGTAAAAACCTGGGTTAAGTTCATGGTACACAACTACAGGTGGAGTTTTAATTTTAACATAGGTATCTCCTTGCCAGATACCCACATTAAGAATGTTTTTTATACTGTAGACATTTTGTTCTACTAGGGAAGTATTTAATGTAAAGGCAATGGTCATCTCCTTTAAATCGATGTGGACATGAATAGCCCCTCCAAGACTGTATTTGATACTTACATGTAGTGGCTCTATTTTCTCTGAAGTGGCTACACTCAAAATTTTTGCCATCAATTCTAGGGGAACTATATAGCATGTAATTCTTCCTGCCATTAAGTCTTCTATGCCACTATTTACTTCCCTTAGTAATTCTTATGCTATTGATCTAATTTGCTGAATAGTGTTGCGATCTTCACGTACAGTTTGAGCTAGGTTATAGGGTTTTTGCATGGTATTATTGAGAAGAGTTGTATGGAGGTTAACCATGACTACAGTATCCCACAGTTCCTCCTATGTTTGATAGAAGCTTTTGCTGTGTAGAGGGTTGTGCCTCAATGTTACCCATATTTTTGTGAAGTTCCTTAACTGTATTCTTTATTTTAGAAATTGTAACTGAATTCATGGTGTTCATGCCTAATCCAAAAGTGGTTCCTAGTGCTCTTAAACCAGAAAAGAAACATAGAAAGTGATGGCAGAAGGGGGCCATACAGCCCATCTAGTCTGCTCATAATCCTACCCCTTCCCTTAACTGCTTTTCAGTATTATGATGCCATTGTATCTGTCCCACACCTTCTTGAAAGTTTCCATTGTTTTTGCCTCCACTGCCTCTGGTGGAAGGCAGTTCCATGGTTCTAACACTCTCTCGGTGAAGAAGAACTTGCGTGTGTTGCCTCTGAATCTGCCCCCCTCCAGCTTCATGTTGTGCCCTCTGGTTCTTGAGTGATTTTTCATCTGGAACAAGTCCTGGACCTGCACCTTGTTTATACCTTTTAGGAATTTGAAGGTCTTGATCATGTCTCCTCTGTCCCTTCACTGCTTCAGGGAGTACATATTTAATTTACGCAGCCTCTCCTCATATGGTTTGTCATGTAATCCATGAATCATTTTAGTAGCCCTCCTTTGCACTGTTTCCAGTCTGGTAATATCCTTCTTGAGTTGTGGTTTCCAGAATTGTACACTGTATTCCAAGTGTAGCCTCACCATTGATCTATGGAGTTGAAGGATGATCTCCTTTTTCCTGCTGGTAATCCCCCTGCTTATGCATCTCAACAAACCATTTGCACTCAGTGCTGCTTTGTTTGCGGTGCTTGTTCATTTTTAGGTTATCTGTTGTAATTATTCCCGGTTCCCTTTCCTGTTTAGAGGCTTCCAGTTTTTCTCTCCCTAGGTAGTAATCCAATCCTGGGTTAGTCTTTCCAAGGTGCATGATTTTCATTTTTTAGTACTGATGCTTAATTGCCATGTTCTTGACCATGTTTCTAGAGATTCCAGGTCAGGCCTCATCTTCTGTTCTCCTCCTGGGGTGTCCACCCTGTTTTTTATCTTTGTGTCATCTGCGAACAAACGCACCTTGCCCTCTAGTCCATCAGAAATGTCACTAATGAAGATGTTGAATAGGATTGGGCCAAGCACTGAACCCTGTGGTACTCCACTAGCCATGTCTCTTTCCTCTGAGAGTGAGCCATTCACTAATACCCTCTGGGTCCTATCAGTAAGCCAAATTCTTACCCAGTTTACTACCTGATGTCCTACTTCCATGCTGTCTAATTTGTGTAGCAGGCTTTTATGTGGGACCGAGTTGAAGGCTTTGCTGAAATCTAGGTACACTACATCTACTGCACCTCCCTGGTCCACTATTTTCATTGCCCAGTTAAAGAAGTCAAGTACATTGGTTTGACATCACTTCCCTGTGGTAAAGCCATGCTGTTTAGTTTCTAATGACACAAAGGAAGGAAAAGTATGTCTCTTTGCAGATGACACAAAGATCTGCAACAGAGTTGATGCACGAGGTGGGGTGGAAAGGATGAGAAGGGACCTGGCAAGGTTAGAGGAATGATCAAATGTATGGCAGCTTAGAGTCAATGCTAAGAAGTGCAAGGTAATGCACCTGGGAAACAAAAACCCAGGGGAAGAGTACACAATGGGGGGTGAGATACTAACAACAACAAAAATGGAAAGGGACCAGGGATAGTCATATCAGATGACCTAAAGGTGGGCAAGCAATGTGAGAGGGCAGCAAGGAGGGCTGGGGGGATACTGGGATGCATAGGGAGAGGCATCACCAGTAGAAAACAGGAAGTTATTATCCCCCTGTACAGACAGCTGGTGAGACCCAATCTGGAGTACTGCATGCAGTTCTGGAGACCCAATCTCCACAAAGACATAGATAGGATGGAAGCTGTCCAGAGGAGGGCAACTAAAATGGTACAGGGTCTGCACTGAAAGACATACCGGAAGACATATGAAGAGAGACTTAAGGAGCTTAATATGTATAGCCTCGAGGAAAGGAGGGAGAGGGGGGACATGATAGAAACTTTCAAATACCTCAAGGGAATCAACAAAGTCCAAGAGGGTAGCATATTTCAAAAAAAGAGGTGTGCAAGAACAAGGGAGCACAATTTGAAGATAGAGGGGGGTGGCTCAGAGGTAATTTAAGAGTATTTTTCACAGAGAGGGTTGTGGATGCATGGACGTCCTTCCGAGGAGGTTGTGGAGTCAAAAACAGTGGTGGAATTCAAGCATGCATGGGACAGTCATAAGGCAATTCCAGGGGGTTGGGGTAGGAAGAAGTAGGCTGCTGGTTAACTAGGATCTGCAGCTTACCCAGTAGGTAAGGAAATGGGCAGACTGGGTGGGCCAAGCGGTCCTTATCTGCTGTCAGATTCTATGTTTCTATGTTTCTATGTTAATTTGTTGTCCTTGAGAAAGGATATAATCCTCTCCTTGAGAAGCATTTCTATTGTTTTACCTACAACTGATGTGAGGCTTACCGGTCTATAGTTGCCCGCACTTACTCTGCTACCGCTTTTGTGTAGAGGGATAACTGTTGCTATTTTCCAATCTTTTGGGACCTCTCCCAGCTCAAATGACAAGTTAAAAAGATCAGCCAGTGTAGCTGCCAATTCCTCTCTGAGTTCTCTTAGTAGTCTAGGGTGCATTTTGTCTGGTCCCATGGCTTTGTTGGTACTGAGCTTCTCCGGTTCTTTTAGGACTTCTTCTTTTGTAAAGGGTCCTGAGTATATTCCATTGCCGCCTTTATTGTCTCCTGTAATGGTGGGTCCACAGCCATCCTGCTCCTTTGTGAATATGGAGCAGAAATATCTGTTTAGGATTTCCGCTTTGCCCTTGTCATCCTCAGTGGTCTCTCCATCTTCCTTCGTGAGTTTGACAATACTCCCTGTGGTCTTTCTTTTTTCACTAATATATCTATGAAAGGTTCTGGCTCCCTTTTTGACTTTTCTGGCTATCCTCTCCTCTGTTGTTGCATTTGCTGTGCTGCTTTCCTTTCTTGCAGCCCTTTGTTTTTCTTTGTAGTCTTCCTGGTCCTTATTGGATCCCATTTTCTTGTATTTCCTGAAGGCAGACCTTTTCTCCCCAACCCTGGTGGCTACTTCCATAATAAATCACAGTGGCTTTCTATTCTTTTTGCTTTGCTCAACTTCCACATGTAATGGTTTGCAGTTTGAAGTATAGCTCCCTTGAGATGTACCCAGTACTCTTCACCGTCCCGCTACCAAACTATATTTGCGAGTCTCTGTTTAAGACCTTCCTTCATTGCCATGAATTCTGCTCGCCTAAAGTCCATGACTTTAGTTTTAGAGTTTTTTTTTTTCCTAACCTGAAACTGCACCATGCAGTGATTGCTGGACCTTAGGTGACTTCCCACCTCTACTTCCACAACATTGTCCCCGTTTGTTAGCAGCAGGTCAAAGACAGCATCTCCTCTTGTTGGGTCCATTACAGTTGTTACAGATGCGATAAGTGCATAGCCTCCAGAAAGTCTTTGCTTCAGGTTGAAACTTGCTGTGTGGGTACCCCAATTTATGTCAGGTAAATTGAAGTCCCTCAGCACTATCATTTACCCTTCATCACTCATGTTTTGAATGGCTTTCAGTAGTTCTTTATCCCCCTCCACCCCTGTTACTGATGGTTGGTAATACACTCCTACCTGAGTTATTGCTCCATTTCCAACCTCTAGAGTGACCCAAAGTGACTCCGTTTTTGTGTTGTCATTTTGGATTATAGTTGCTTTTATACCTCTCTTAATGTACATAGCTACTCCCCCCCTCCCATTTAGCCCAGTTCTGTACTTCTGGAAGAGACAGTATCCTAGGATGGTCATTTTCCAGTCATGGTTATTGTTTAACCAGGTTTTGGTGATGGCGACCCAGTCTAGATCTGCTTCAGCAATGATGGCTGTGAGGTGAGCTTTTTTATTTGATAGTCTCCATGTGTTAGTGAGCATAGCTTTTCTTTTTTTTTGAAATTCAAGTTTATTGATTTTGACAAAGCGAAAATAAACAAAATCATTACATAGGTTATGCCAGGTATCCATACATGGTATAATGAAAAAGGAAGAGAAAAGGAACTTAGGGAACCCCACCTCCCCCCAAAAGCAAACATGTCCTACCAAAAAAAAAAAAAAAAGGGGACCCACACCAACCCCCCCACAAAGTGTGCCACATAACTATGTAACTAATATTGTTAGCGAGTTCATAAATATCTCAGAACTCAATCCTGCCTTCAAGATCCAAGAAAGCAGATGTGAAAGAAAAGGAGAAGGAAGAAACCACAGTGGGCATCAGAGAGGAAGCCAGGAGATCATTGGTGCAAATATAGCGCATATAAGTTGCCCCATTTTTTATGAAACAGGTCCATGCGATTATGTGAACTAGCTATCAGCCTTTCCATGTTAAGATGGGCAGAGAGCTCAGTCAACCATTCAGAATAAGTCAGGGTCAGTTGGTCGGTCCAGTGCTTAAGAACTAGTCTCTTAACCACTATGACACAAGGGCGATGTGATATCGCGTCTAAACAGTCTATGCCAGAGTAATCCCCAGAATACAAATTTCAGGAGGAAAAGGTTGAGAGACCAAGTAGGGGGTCTAGGTTGTCATGAATGGCGGACCACAAAGGGGCAACCTTATTGCAATACCAGAAAATATGTAGGGAATTCCCTTCACTGTGTGAGCACCTGGAACAGAGGGAAAGGGTTAGCTTTTTAAGCCGGAAAAGTTTCTTAGGGGTGTAATACATATTATTCAAAATATAATATTGGGTAAGTCTAAGCCTGTCTTGGGTGTGGTATTTGTGCAGGTCTTTCCAAATATGGGACCAGTTAAGGGTGGAATCTGGGAGTAAGGAAAGCCAGATGCTAGAACCTGCGATAGGTTTCGGAAATTTTTAATCCAGTAGGAAAGAGTATATTAGCGAAATGGAATGTGGTTTAGAAGTGAGGGTAAAGATATGAGAGAGAAAGGGATGAACCTTGGGTTCTCTAAACTGTGAGTCAAATTTCGCAGCAATAAGGTGCCTTAATTGATATACCTTAAAAATCTTATTATTGGGAATGCCGAATTTAGCTAGGATATCAGATGATGAAAGGAGGGATCCTTGATCGTAGTAGTGTTCTAAGTTAATTTCTTTAATTTGTGGGAGCAACTCGGGAGCAATCATCGAGTTGCCCAGCTTAATATTGGGGTTAAGGATGATAGGCTGCGCCAGGTCTATTTTAGGAGAAATTCTTAGAAAATATAGACATTGGGAAAGAGATTTTAAGGGATGTGAGAATTGTTTGGTCAGTTATCCACTGAGAAAGCGCCGAGGTGGGAGTATAAAAAATTGCATAGGGATCTAATTTAGACTCTGAAAGGATCAATTTCTCGATTTGGAGCCAAATCGGGGAGAAGGGATCAGGATGGGTTGAAAACCATCTACCTAGTTTGGAGAGGTGGGCAGCGCAGTAGTACAATAAGAGGTTGGGAAGTCTAAGACCCCCTTTGTCCCTGGGGAGAGATAATTTAAGAAATGAACGCCGAACTGCCTTCCCTCGCCAGACAAACTTCAAGAAAATTGCATGAAACTGTTGTAGATAAGAAAGTGGCAGCCAAAGACCTAGTAAGTTAAGAGGATAGAAGATACGGGGGAGAATATTCATCTTAATATTATTAATCCTACCCCAGAGGGGAAATAGGAAGGTTGGACCATCTTAGCAAATCTTGCTGGATATGGGTCTTGAGGTTATCCAAATTGAGCTTTCTGAGTAAAGAAGGGTCTGAGGTAAAGTGAATGCCTAGGTATTTAATCGATTTGGGGACCATCTCATGCCAAATTTAGTAAGATCGTGCTTGTATGTATAGGTATTTAAAGGGAATATTTCAGATTTAGATATATTCAGTTTATATTGGGAAAGGTTACCGTATTGACTGATGAGATGCAGTGTATGTCCTAGGGAAGTAGCGGGGTGAGTAACATGTAGAAGTATGTTGTCAGCATAGGCTGAGAGGACTAGCTCATGCTGATGCACCAGACAGCCTTGAATAAGTGGGGAGGACTTAAGCTTAATAAGAAGGGGCTCGAGATATAAATTGAACAAAAAGGGTGAGAGAGGACATCCTTGTCTGGTACCAGTATGAAGCTGGAACAGTGAGGAGAAAATACCATTACAATATATCTTGGCCGAAGGGGAGTTGTATAAAACCTGGATCCATTTGAGAAAATAAATTGGGAAGCCCATCTTGGCCATCGTAGCCCAGAGAAAAGACCAATCCACTCTGTCGAATGCTTTCTCTGCGTCTAGTGAAATTAGGGCCATTGGGAGTTGGGATGATAGGGCGAGATGAGAGATATGAGAGAGGGTTCTGAGGTGGTCTGATGGGGAACGAGAGTGTACAAAACTGACCTGCTCTGGGCTAAGGAGATGGGTCCAGATTTTCTTAATCCATTCGGCCAAGACCTTAGAGAGAATTTTCATGTCACAGTTTTGGAGAGATATGGGTCGGTAGCTCGCCGGATCGGTGGGAGTTTTATCCGGTTTAAGAATTAGGATGATGGTGGCCTCGAGAAGTGTGGGATCCATGGTGGTGGAAGAGAAAAGATAATAGTATAGTTTGAGGAGTAAAGGGGCAAGCTCTTTGGAGAAAACTTTGTAAAGTTTGAGGGAAATCCATCTGGACCGGTGCCTTATCAGGAGTCATGAAGCGATGACTTCTTCTATTTCGAGAGTGAGATGAAGCGGTCAGGGTATCTTTATGGGAGGGCAAAAGTTGGGGAATGTCAAGATCTGCTAAATAGGCTGAAATGTCTGAGAAAGAGGCAGGAGAGGAAGGTACACTATAAAGATTCCTATAGTAATTCTCAAAAATCTGTGCAATTTCTCTGGGAGAAGTTTTAATGGAGCCAGCAGGGGATTGTAAGGCCGGGATTATTCTGGAGCTTTCTAGTGTACGAAGTCTTAAAGCCAAGAGCCTGCCGGCCTTCTCGCCATGCTCAATATATTTGGCTTGAGTCTTAAAGAGGCAGTATTCAGCTTTTTCTTTAAGAAGGTCAGCATATTCGTTTTTGACTGCCAATAGGGCTTCGAGAGAGGACAAAGGAGAGGAAGGGAAGTGAGAGCTTTCCAACTCCTTGATTTTGTTCATTAGTAGGGAAGCCCGAGATTGTCTAGCCTCTTCCTCGCTGAGGCGAGTTTGATTAATTCACCTCTAAGATAGCATTTTAGGGAGCACCAGATGATGTCAAATCTTGAGGTGGATCCGAGATTGTTCTCAAGGAAGAGAGAAATGAGGGTCCTGATATGGGTCACTGTTTGGGGATCCTTAAGGAGTTGAGTATTAAGCTTCCAGATAGTGTCCCTTTGGAAATTCGGGTCTGGGGAAATTCTTGCCCAAACAATTGCGTGATCAGAGAGCACAATCGGCTCGATATCAGATTGGAGGAGACCAGGGAGAAGGGTTTTGCTAATCAAAATATAGTCTATTCTGGACCAGGATCCGTGGGGTTGAGAAAAAAAAGAGAAGGATCGAAGGGAAGGATTGGAGAGACGCCAGGGGTCACATAGCCCTAATATGTGCAGGAAATCTAGTAGGGACCTTTGAACCGGAGTAAGCGATCGGCTTGATTGAGGGTCTTTGTCTAATAGATGAGATGGTGGGACGTTCCAGTCCCCACCTAATATGAGTTGGGAGGGAAGCAGGGTACTAATTTTATCTGCTAGGGTCATAAAAAATTCAGAGCTACCCCCTATTGGACCATATACTGAGCCTAAAACCACAGTGCCACCATTAAGGGAACCCTTGATCAGTATAAATCTACCTTCTGGATCGGCTATCATTGTATTTACCAGGAACATGATGTATTTTTTAATGAGTATAGCGACACCCCTACTAGAACTGGACCCATTTGCTATGAACACCTGCGAAAAACCAGATCGAGACAGCCATTTAGCCTCTGAGTTGGTTAAATGGGTTTCCTGTAAAAGTAAAATATCAGTCTGAAATAAGTCGCAATGGTTAAATACTTGAGTCCTCTTGACTTTCTCCCTGAGCCCACGCACATTCCATGATGCAATTTTGACAGTGCTTACAGCCATTTCAGATACAGGATAAAAGGAAGGCAGGTACTAGAACAGACAACTAAAGACCAGTAGAGAAGGCACACTTGAAACCCAAAACCCCAACCCACTGTAGTCTGTCATAAAGGGATTGCCAAAGATAGCAGTGACTTAAGCAAACAGAACAAAACTGGATTAGAACAGTACAAATGAAAAGGCAGACAGGCTGACCCACCCACCCCCACCCCAAATGAAACCCCTGAATAAGACAAACCAACTATATACATCCTGGTGCCAGGCCTGAACATTTATAAGGTAAGAGCAACAACGACAAAGGCCTAGGAACCAGGTCCCAGTTGCAAACCCAGAGAACCATGAGCTATAGGGATCCTTCAGATTAGAAAGTGACCAAAACGTCAGAAACTGAAAAAGAAAAATATTTCCCATCCAAACCGGATGAAATAAGGAGGACCCTGTATAAGGGACTGGGTTTGCAGACCCCCCTTCCATAAGCTCGCAATGCAACTTACAGCAGTCACAAAGGGCTCAGGAGTAATCCCCCCCCCCCATCAACAGACTTCGTGATTTTAACAAGGGGAGTTGCAATTCCACAGAAAGAGACCTGATTGCTTTCAAAAAAGAAAGAGGCCCAAGGAAAGGGGTTTACTCACCACCTAAACTGGGTGATAGAAAAGGGCAGGAGACTGGCAGGATGGGTCGTGAGATGGAGGTGCTACCTCATCAAAATCAAATTGTTTCCCCGGGGAGCTTTTTGGGGGTGGGACCAAGTTGGTCCCTCACAAAAAACAGCAAGCTGAGACCTGCAACTGCCCCAGATTGGTTCCGGGTAAATAATGGGAGCCAGAAGCATCGCGGCCTAACCCAGCCTCCACCTGACTGCCAAAGGTCCCCACTCACCACAGCGACCTCGGGAACGGCCAATCAGGTAAGGCTAGCCCATACAAATAAAGGAAAAGCCAGCAAGGGTACCAAAATCTAGAAAAAACGAATTAAGGCCTCGCCTTAAAACTGAAACCGCGGGTAAGAGTTCAGCCATTTGTTTTAAAAAGATTGGGAAGTTTGGCAGAAAGGTCTTTGTAGGCCAAGTCTGGGGAGTCGTAGCTTTGGGAGATGTCACCAACGGTAACCCTGAGGGTGGCAGGATACAACATTCGGAAGGGAATGTCCGCCGCGATTAACTTCTGGACGACGGGGTGAAATGCAGTTCTCTTCATCCTGGTTTCTTTAGGGAGATCTTGAGCAAAACGAAGTTTGGCCGGTCCCCACATGATGGATTGCAGCTCTCGAGATTTGGTAAGGACATGCTGCCTTTCGATGTAGCTGAGAAATTTCATAATTATTGGTTGTGGGGGGAGCCCGGTGGAGGTCTGGGTCTCAAAGATCTGTGCGCTCTCTCCAGGTGATAGTGAGGGTTAAGGGGTGAAGGGCCCACTATTTTGGTTAAAAATTTCTGGAGAAAGGCGATGAGGTCTGATCCTTCCTTGAACTCCGGCAGACCCAGGATGAGCAAATTATTTCTCCGATTACGACCTTCCAGGTCTTCTGTTTTTAATTGCAGCTTCTTGACCTGTTGATTTAGCGTGGACAACTCAGATTCTGCATTAGTTTTCCACTGTTCCAGGGAGTAGATTCTAGCCTCCGAGTCAGACACTCTCATGGTGAGAGAGGAGAGGTCCTCCCGAATAGATTTAAGATCAGAAGTGATGGTCTGCAGAACGTCCTTCAGTGGAGCTAGTTCTTGTAGAAATTTCTCTTCGGTGAGAGGATTAGACGGCTGAACCTTATCACCCATTTTGTCAGAGGTAGAGCCAGGTTGGTTCCTCGGTTTTTTAGGCAGCTTTTCAGGAGTGGCAGGTGGCGTGTGCCTAATTGCGGCCTGTTTTTTCTCCGCCTCCATCCCCTTGTAAATCTGAGGGTTATGATGAGAAAACGCCCTGAGGCCAATAGGTGGAGTGTAGCCGTTCAGATGAGATGTAAATTACTGGAGTAGCTTATCGAGAAATCGATGATTAGAGTGAATAAGTTGATAGGAGTAGAGAGCTCCAAGCCCCTGCTGCTGCTCAGCAAGCTAACATCACGTGACCTCCGAACATAGCTTTTCAAACTTCATCCCTACCTTTTCCTATGACCTGCTTTATTTGTGACTGCTTTTTTATGTTATCCGTCCCTTCATCCAATTGATGAATCCATTTTTTAGGGCTGCATGGCTGGAGCCTGCAGTCCTTTAATGATCACAGAGTGAGGACTCTGCATTTTTTCCTTAATTAAAAAAACCCTGGATTCTCTCCACCCATCACAACCCTGCCCCTCTCTGGTGCCCGTGCTATTTTAGTGCTGCAGTCGCTCCTCCCCACCAAGCTCTCGAAACCCTCCCAGTACCGCCCACTGTGCACTGTACCGCCCCCACCCCTCTGTTCCTGTCACCTTACTACAAAAGAAATCCAGCTGCCTCTCCATCCCCATCCCCATCCCCAATTTCCTCATACTACAACAAAATAAATAAACCGCATGTTGTTTTGTTCTTTCATCCTGGGTATTGTGTGGACGACGTGGCAGTGTTGTCGGCAACCAGTGGCCAGCTGCAAAAAATGTTACTTAAAATTAGCCTAGACTGGCCACTAGAGACACTAAACAGGATGGCAGCTTAGATCACAGCTCTAAAACCCAGAGGGATATATATCCGTTATAATCCTTTCTTTTCTGACCACGTTCTACCTCTTCAAACTACAGAAGTTAGGGAGTACTGTACAAGGAATCTGAAAATCACTTTATTATTGCAGAAAGCTTTAATTGAAGTGGAAAAAATCTCTTCCAGTGGAGTGGCCTATCTTGAAGGGCATGCCTACAGCATGGCTGAACTACACGTATCACAATCCTGGGAACAGCCCTCGGTGGAAACTGTGTTTGGCCAACTCATGGCACAGATGTTGCAAGTCACCTTGGTGACAAAACCGCAATACCCAGGTAGTCCAAAACCTGGAGGCTAGGATCCTACATACTGAGCAGAGGGTCTCAGCGATGGACAGTCAGATACAAGACCTGTCAGCAACACTAAGGGAGCAACAGCACACTATACAAATGATGCATGGAAAGATAGATGACCTTGAAAACCGAGGTTGGCGCAATAACCTTAGACTCTTGGGATTCCTTGAGCTCATGGAGGGGAAGACACTGAAGGGTTTCTGCAATTAGCAATATCAGAAATGTTGCAGCTAGATCCATCGAGACCCTTTCAGCTGGAACATGCACACCGCACGCTGGCCCCCATGCCCAAGGCCCAGGACAGGCCTCGGCCTATTATCACTAGATTTATAGATTACAGAGAAAAAGAGAAGGTCCTGGCCAGAGCCCGGGAAAAGCAGCAGGTAACATGGAGATCAAACAAAATCCTTATTTTTCAGGACTTTTCTAAAGAGCTGTCTGATAGACACAGAGTCTACACCAAGGCAAGGCACACAATGCACAAACTTGGGCTACCGTTCTCCTTGTAATACCCGGCTACAATGCGGGTAGTCCACAATGGGGTTCCGTTTTTTTTTTACTCTCCTGACTCCCTCATAGAATTTCTATGCCACAACTGGCCGAGAGAATCTGAAGTAAATACCCCAAAGCCCCAACCAGCAAAAGTTAGTGCAGAAGGGCTGGACTGTCACTCTCCTCTCAGGTTAACCAGCCCGGGGTCTAGCAGGATATTGGGGACCAGGCTTGGTAGCTCCCCCCCCGAGGGTGAACCGAAAGAGTCACTTTTCTAAAAAGCAAGATGCAGAGAACACCCTTCGGAGTGAGAGCAGGCAGACATATCAGGAGCCATACACATGGACACAACAAATCCTGACTCCCTACAGGGTTTCCACACCACCAACAGGTATAAAACCCTGCAACCTAGATCTCCGGATCCACGACCATACACCGTTAATGCTCCCATGTTTGGCAGGCCTTCTCCTCCGCTGAAATCAAGTCACCGGACCCTTTCAACTTCCCTTCACCAGTTGCAGAATAGAGCCGCGACTAACGGAGCACAGCACCCACCAAAGGTCTTTGGAGAGGCCGCTCCCATTGTCAGTGATCCAGCCTCCTTTGTGGACTGACTGGAGCAGATTCAAACTCCCAGACCAAAGAACGGTGAGACCTGAGCAGCGTGGTCAGATAAGTAGCGCTTTTGTTTAATTCTTGTTTTTTTTTGCTAAACCTTGGGGAAATCCAGGTCTGAGGTAAGGCAAGGGTAGCTTTCTCGGTGACCGCAGAGAGATACTCCAGCCACTGTTCCTTTGCCATATTCATGTCGCTCGAGTTTGGTAACTGCCAGGACTCCACCACCCTGGGCCTGACCCTCGATCTGTGCCACTACCTTGCAGCTGAAATGCCCCTTTCCCATACTGGGAAGGATCCGCAGGGGCTGACAAACATGCTCTGACTCACAAGGGCTAGTAGGAAGCCCTCATTTAACTTGATGGCACGGAGGCATATCGATCACCTCCACAAGCTCTGGTGGATATTCTGAAGGGCTCAGTCCCTCTCACTGGTGGGGAGGGGTGAGGGAGGAGAGCATGCTGGTGTAGGGTTATCTCAAACATACTGTTCCAGTTGGTGTTATTGTTCAGTCAGTTGGGTATTAATGTTTAGGCCTAATAGGTTTGCTATTGGCCTGCTGTTTTTTTTTTTACATGGAAGGTTCAGGCCCCTCCAGGGTGGGCAGCTGGGTTCCCGACCCTTTTTTTGCTCGGGGGCTGGTCGAGCCATGACCTGTATTCCTGAATTAGGGCTGAAGTACCCAATCCCTGATGCAGAGGGCCCCTCCAGAGGGACGAGATCTCATATGTTCCCCGGTATAGTGGACTAATCCCCCCACTTACTCTTTTCATAATAGTCCCCTGTAATGAGAGCATTGCTGGTACCCTTCAGAGGCCGTTTCATGCCGAGTTATACTAGAGGAGGCTGCTACCTAGACCCCTCTTCCACCCATCATTCCACTCCATCATCAGCGATGCATAGCCCTACCATTAGTACCCCAGTACTCTTGCAAAAATGACTGGTGCAGTGTCAACACCCCTCTGCAGCTACAAGGAGCTCACTGGATTAATACTGTGATCGCATTGATGACGGTACCCTGTTGGGGAGTCTTCCTCCCCTGAACTCCCCCTAACACACACGGGGGTTCAACACCACAGGATAGTACTCTGGGTAAAGAGGCCAGCCTGCAGCAGGGCTCTACAGCTGATGGGACGCCTCTATTTCCCCAATACGCATGGAAGGTTGTGCACCCTGCATGTCATTGGTTTACATGTATATGTTATTGTTTGTTTTCAATGCAAGAGACACACACACAGGGTTATTGCTAGATGTTAGATTGAGGTCAGTTGCTACTGTCAGGGAATGCCTGGCTTATTCACTCTCTCCATACCTGGCGCTGAATTATAGGGTCTTGTCTCTCCTGGGTGGACCGACCTTGCTCCCAGCCTGCTGGTTTACTATGATACATTTCCTGGAAAGACACTTGCTCCCTCTCACCAATAGGTGATATAACATGTTTGATGTGGAACGTCAGGGGGCTTAATACCTCCAACAAAAGGAAACAGGTTTTGCAGCACCTTAAAAGGCTGGGAGCGAAGGTCATGTTGCTGCAGAAGACCAAACTCACAGGAGGGGACCATGATAGACTAAAACGGGATTGGGTGGGTCAAGTCATGCATGCCTCAGCCCTTCCAGGAAGAGAGGGGTAGCTATACTGCTTCACAAGCAGTGTCATTGGACACTGGTGTGTAAGGTGAGTGACCCTGGGGGCAAATGGGTGGCTGTACTTATGGACACAGGGGAGGGACCTTTACTCCTGGGTAATGTGTATGCCTCAAATGAAGACTCACCCTATTCTTCCATGAGCTGGGCCAAGCGCTGGGGTCCTTGGCCCCCGGTGATACCCCTATAATATTAAGGGGGGATTTTAATCTCACACTGGACCCGCTACTTGATAGATTCCCCTCTAACACCGAGCCCCACTCCAGGGCATCACTGGCACTGAGCCAGTTACAACAAGACATGGGTCTTACAGATATCTGGAGGGTATTTCACCCCTCCCAATGAGACTGCACTTTCCATTCCCCAGTGCACAGTTTCCTTAGTCAGATAGATCTCTGGCTCATCTTTCCAGCAGTCACCAGGAACATCATTGAAACCTTTATTCATCCATTGGTCATCTTGGACCATGCCCCTGTGCGTCTCTCCTTCACCTGGGACCCCCCTCCCCCTACCTCTCCATCCTGAGGCTGGATCCATTACTGCTTCATGATCCAGACTTTCCCCCCTGGCTTCAAAGGGAAGCCTCTGAATTTTTTTGGAATAACCACATAGCAGATACTTCAGCAGGCAATACTTGGGAAGCATTTAAAGTTACCCTGAGGGGGACGATAATGGGCTTTGCGAGCAGGCATCACAAGAGGAGGCAACAGCACCTTAAGGGGCTTGAAAAACTGCTCCAAGAAGCGGAAGCTACCTTTAAGGTCCTCCGTGTCCCTTCCCTCAGGTCAGAGGCAGGACACTGAGTGGCATCCCCGAAGATGCAAGTGAACAAACTTTTATCTAGGAAAGCAAAGATTTCTATTATTAGGCTAAAGCACAAATATTGGGAAAGGGGAGAGACGGGGTAAGATCCTTGCCTACCGCCTCAAAAAAGCAGCAAGCAGAAAGGCACATCGCTGCCTTAGTGGAAACAGGGGGTAAGACCCACAACTCAACAGAAGGAATCAATAGCATAATTATGGACTACTATTCCATGCTATATAAATCATCCATAACACCTAACCCTAAGGGTGTCCTCCCATTTCTAGAATCCTTACACCTTCCTAAAATCTCAGAGGATCAGGCCTTGGCCTTAGATGTCCCGATCTCACCTCAGGAGACTATATTATCTCTTAAAAAGGGAAAGGCTCCTGGAGGGGATAGGTTCCCCATTTGAAATATGGCAGCTTTTGCAGGCCAAAATCTCCCTGATACTACAACAAGTGTTCACCGAAGCGCTTCAAGAAGGTGCCCCCCAGGGAGGTGACCATCACTATCCTGGCTAAAAAGGGTAAAGACCCTCTAAAAGCATCCAGCTACTGGCCCATATCCCTTTTGAATGCGTACAGTAAGGTGCTAGCCAAATTGTTAACTAACAGACTAAACCCGCTCCTCCCCAGTTTGATCCACCCATTCCAGGTAGGCTTTGTTAAGGGACGATTTAGTGCGGACCATGTTAGATCGCTCGTAAACTTGATCCATAAGGCTAAAACATTTCCATCCCCTTCTGCAGCAATAACAATAGATTTTGAAAAGGCCTTTGACTCCCTGGAGTGGGACTATGTTCAACAAGTGCTCAGCACCATGGGGTTGGGGGCCGGCTTCCGGGCCTGGAGAGGGGCCATATACTCATCTCTGGCAACTAGGGTACTCACCAACTCGATGCTGTCTCCCCCTTATACTGGGTAGGAGCACATATCAGGGATGCCCTCTCTCTCCTATACTCTGTCCTGGCAGTGGAACCCCTGGCTGCGGCTATTAGACAGAATCCATTAAGCTCCAGGATACGAGTGGGAGAAAGGGAATACCCTACTCTCATGTATGCTGATGACCTGTTGCTTCCTATAGCAGATATTGCCACATCCCTCCCTCTGTTATTGGGCACCCTGTCAGAATTTAATACATTCTCAGGACTCAAGATTAATCAGTCCAAGATGGAGGTCCTCCCTTTGAACTCTAATTGTACCTCCCACATGGTTACCTAGCATGGTCTCCGTAGGGCTCCGGATGGACTCATGTACTTGGGCATTAATATCACTACTAATTTGCATAAACTCTGGGAAATGAATATAAAGACACTTTTGGCATCCATTCGTACGGAGCTGGATAGATGGAGGCCTCTCCGACTCACGCTCGTAGGTAAAATTTCAGCAATTAAAATGGTCACAGCACCTGAAATTATGTACCTCCTCTCTCGCATTCTTTTGAAAATCCCTCAGTACTGGTTTACTAAGCTGGAAACCCTGCTGGGTTCCTTCATATGGGAGGGCAAGAAGCCAAGGTACAGCAAAAATAAGCTAAGAGCACATTGGACAGATGGAGGCTGGGGCCTTCTGTGGCTCAAGGGGTATAAATAGGCTTTTCAGATGGCTCAGACACTAAAATGATTCACATCCCCAGAGCAAAACTACCCTCATCGACTAGGTATGGAGAGAGAGAGGTCTGTGAGCGGGCACATTCATCTCTGTTGATGTTTAATCACCCCCCCAAGGGCATTCACTCTCACCCTATGATAGACTCCTCTCTGGAGTACTGGGCCAGGGTGCAGAAGAAGTTGGGTACCCTCCCTTCTCCCCCAAGACTAACTCCACTATGGGGCAATAGTGAGATCACTATTAATAAGCAATCAATTTCCTGGCCCTCGTGGGAACTAGGTGGGCTCTCAAAGCTCCGGGATATGTATATCCTGGCACAGATACCACCGATTCATTCAAAGGGCTGAGGAGAACATATGGAATCCTGTCCAGAGATTTCTGGTGCTTCCTCCAAATAAGGATCGCAATCCCTGAATATACTCACAAGCAACACCACAGGCAGCGAGTCTCTCAGGCTGAATCTTGGCTGGCCCTAGAAAGAGGCCAGTCTAGCTGAATATACGCTGCCCTTAGGGACACCATTCCATCCCAAGCAGAGGAGTCTAAGCATAAATAGGAGCAGGTACTGCAGGCCCACATTACAGATCTGGACTGGAAGACATGTCTCAGGCTTGCACGTGGGGCGTACCCTGATACTAGAAACCAGCTAATGCAGAATAAGATTCTGCATTCATGGTATAGGACCCCTGCGGTACTTGCTAAGGCTAAACTGGTCCAATCCGACCTCTGCTGGAGATGTCAGGAGCTCCCTGGTACCAAATCCTTATATTATGGCACTGTAGGAAGATCCAGCCCTTATGGCGGGCAGTTGGCAAGATGGGGTGTAGTATTCTTCAGAAACCCATTCCTATGTCCCCCCAGCTGCTGATGCTAGGAATCCAGTCCTCAGCTCCCCACTTAAGCCTCTGATAGATAAAATTGCTCCTGACCCTAAGCATGCAGGTAAAAAGACTCCTCCTGTGGAAATGGCGGACACTGGTAATCCCATCAGTGGAGGAAGTACTAGCTCCTTGGTTTAGGTGGCCAGCCGGTCCAGAATGTCACACACTATAGCTGATATCCTCCCTTAATATAGCTGTAACCCCCTTGCAAATGGGGGTTCTCAAAAGTCTTCCAGGAGCTTGCCTGAATGCTCCAAGCCTGGGTGGTGTTCGGCGTCTGAGCTGCTTAACTGTAGTAGTAGTAAAAAGTTTATTTCTGATATCAGAAACAGGATAAAACCCAATTTAGCAGCAGCTAATTTACAATGGGGTCCTACTGTACAAAAATTTCAGTTTCGTTCTAAAAATACTATACATACATACATACATACAACAAAATACATACATAACAGAAAAAAAACACAACAATTTACCATATGTGCAAATCTCTCAGGTACAGCAGCTTTTTAGAGACATTGCCTCCTTTACAAACCAGGATCTTAATACATTCCAAGATATTTTGTTGGTACATAACCTCAGATGCCCTGGCAATGAGTTCCACAATTTTGGGCCCTCATATACATAACAATGTTGACCACTCACTGTTCTCATAAATGGTACACTAAATTTTATTTCCCCTGCAGATCGCAATCCTTCCTTAACATTCCACTCCTCCAGGAACTCCACTAGATATCCTGGTGCTTTTTTGAAATAACAACGATGAATCAACCACTGCACATGCATATTTCGCTGTTCTATCAAGGATATCCAGTTTAAGTTCCTGTAGAGAGTGCAATGGTGAGTTTTCCGTGGTGCATCCAAGACAAAGCTTGCATATCTGTTATAAATAACATCAAGCTTTCCCAAAATGCCACTAGCTGCCCCATTGTATACATCACCACCGTAGTCAATATGAGGAATTATCATTGAATTTACAATCTTTAACCTAGTATCAAATGAAAGGCAGTCTCTGTGTTTGTACAATACCCCAAACTTTTTGTTCAATTTTTGTATCAAATTATCAATATAGAAGTCCCAATTACAATGGGAGTCCAACCAGACTCCCAAGTATTTGTAACAATCCACAAGGGCCAGACTACACCCATCCAATGTTTTTATATCCAGATCCATAGATACTTTTTTATTTGAATACAGCATTACCTGTGACTTTAGAGGGTTTAGGACTGTTCTGAAAAATATGTCTGTAATATGTTAAAATGTTTTTGTAATTTTTCCTGTATATGCCCCACAGATTTTCCTTTAGGATACAATATTGTATCATCTGCATACAAGTAATGCTGGACATCATTCATCAGATGTCCAACACCATTTGTATATATATTGAATAGAATGGGTCCCAACACTGACCCCTGTGGTACACCAGATTTAATATTTAAGTAACTGGATACAAAATTACTGCCCAATTTAACCCTTTGTTGTCTGCCATCCAGGTAGCCATGGAACCAATCCAGGGCCCCCTGGCTGAGGCCAACAGATCTTAATCTTTCCATCAACACCTGATGGCACAAAGTGTGGAAAGCCTTCGACAAATCAATAAATATGGCCCCAACCAGGAGGCCCCTGTCCATGGCCACCTGGATGTCTGACACAACTTTAACATGTGCAGTAGTAGTGCTATGTTGCTCCCTAAAACCTGAATGATATTTATTATACTTTTTGGTTTTTTCAAGGTAGCCATTTAATTGAAAGACCACAATTTTTTCAAACACTTTAGAAGTGACCGAAAGCAGTGATATTGGTCTATAATTCCTCATGTCATTTTTCTGACCTCCCTTAAACACTGGTCTCACTTCTGCCTGTTTCCAGGCTAATGGATAGGTACCAGTTTTTAATGAAAGATTAAAGAGGTCAGCCAATGTCGGAGCTATCACTGGGGCAGCAATTTTAAGCAAAACAGATGGAATCCCATCTGGACCTTGAGTCTTATTTATATTCAGTTTCAGTAATTCCTGAAAAACTTGACATGGGGAAATATTTTGAAAGCAAAACAGTGGTACATTTTCAGCCCTCTTTTCTTGTTTTTATTTCTTGCTGTATTATACCAAGAAAAGGACATGCATTAATCTGGGAAAGCCCAACATCAACAAACATTTTATTTAGTACAGCAGCTGCCCCATTTGAAAGTTTCAGTGGACCACTTTCAACCATCAAAACATTGGGTAACTCTGAGATCTCATTTCCTTGTAACTTTTTAACCATATTCCAAAAATACCTAGGCTTTTTTAGACTATTCAATTCCCAAACCAGTTAAATAAAAGTCTGATTTTGCTTTCCTTATTTGTGTAACATATAGATTACGTGCAGCTCGATATTTTTCCCAAAAGCACTCTCTCATTTTTTGCTTTGCTAACCTCCATGCAACATCCCTTTTTTTATGATAAATTCTTAACTTTGCAGTATGCCAAGGGGAATTTTTGTTTTTTACTTTCCTACTTTGAATAGGTGCAAAAATGTCACATACAGACATAAATTTGCAACAGAAATACGACCAGGCACTATCTATATCAGGAATCAAAGTCAATCTATTCCAATTTTTTGATTCCAAATCAACCATAAAAGATGTGTAATCCAAATTCTGAAAATTACGATAACGTTTAACTTGGGGAACACCCAATTGCTTATCTGTTTTTCTAACACAAAAAGTAATCTGATGGTCACTAAAAGTGTTTGGGAGCACTCCCACCACTGAATATTTAATAGGATCAGAGGTGAATATCATATCCAAAATAGTGGAAGAGTTGGGAGTTTTGGCATTCAGTCTTGTAGCCGTGGTGATTAACTGAGACAATCCCAACGTTGTCTTTAAATCCATTTATTTTGCTGGTGGGTGGTACCTTAGCCCAATCAGTACTCATGTCCCCCACAACCATAAACTCATGGCTTTCCCTATAAGAGAACAAAAAATCTTGGAGGACAAGAAACTGTTGATCATCACCCTTTGGGGGAAGGTAACAACCCACCAGCAGTAATGGTCTACAATATGGAATTTTTATCTCCAAAATTACTTTTTCCATACCTGGTGTACTGACACAATTTAGATGTTTAATTTCCAAAACTGTAGTGCCATAAACCAAAACACCCCCTTCCCCTTTCCCACGATCATGCCACCATACTTCATAACCAGGTATCTGTATCTCTTCATCCTGTACTTTTTTATTTAACCAACATTCAGTTATTATTATGACATCTGGTTTATATTCCAAAATCCACTCTTGTATCATGTCAAATTTTGGAACAATACTCCTAGCGTTCAGCTGAACAAACAAAAGCTTACTACTTTTTAAAATATCAGCTATATATATTCTCATCACCTGGCCCTGGATTTAAGTGAATATTACCTGACATCAATAAACTCAAAATTATAAGAATTTTCAATTTTGCAACCATTCCATACTGCATCATAAGGCAAAAATATGTTGAGGAGAAATTTGTTAAATTGTTGCTGGAGGAAGGGGAAAACTGTGGAGGATTTAAAGAAACTATTATTGCCACCTGAGAACATTCCTCCACCAAAACCCTGTCCCCCTCCAGCACCCGTTATTGCCCCTCCTTCTGTGCCAGTGCTAGCCCCTATGTCTGTACCTGCCAATAGTCTCAACTTTTACCGCAAGTTGAAAATTTTCTCTGGCACCCTCTCTACCCCACAAGGGGAGGATGACTGGGAGACCTGGATAGACTATGTTGCCCCTGAAGTGCTAGAATGGCAATGCTCGGAAGCAGAAAAGCAAAAGAGGTTAAGAGTGAGAGCCTCCAAGGTCCTGCCCTGGCTACCATCCATGCCAAATGGACCAGTAACCCTGAAGCAACTGCACAGGACTATCTTGAGGCCTTGGAGAATATGTATGGGAGCCCAGATTCCAATGAGGACCTGTGGTGGAGAATAAGAAATGCACAACAGTACCAAGGGGAGTTGCTGTCTGTGTATGTATCTCAGCTGGAAAAATTGTTGCAAGAATGCCTCAGAAAGGGTAGTTTGCCAGCAATTGAATTGGACCAAACTAGGCTGGACAGGATCCTTAAGTCTGCCCCATTCTTAGAACTGCTGTTGCTTCAGTTATGCCTGGCCAATCAACTGGAATCCCCACCCTCCTATGATGAGCTAATAAGAGAAATTTGAGGGATTGAGAAAAGGTGACCCCGGGAGGGACTTGCACCAATAGCTGCTGCTGCTAACCAAGTAACTGAGGGTGACCCATCAAGTGAAGTTCAGGGGTAGAGGTTGGCAGTTAATGAGTGCTCTGAGAAGGAAAGGGTGTACCACCATGGGGTGATCTGCTGAGAGAGTTCAGGGAAATAAAAAACAGTCTCTTTATGAAGGCCACTCCTGCAAGTACAGGCCCTGACCCTCATCTGACTGCATCTGCTATGGGGGTGGGTGTACCCACAAATGCATCTCCTGCTGACAACAGCTCAAAACTCGATGTCTTGACCATGGAAGTGGGGAAATTGATGAGATACCTCCAAATGCTTATCACGCCGAAGACAGAGATGGCCCCAAGGTTCCCAGTTAATAGTACCCCTGTCCTGGCCCCCAGTGTGATGCCTCAGCCAGCTCAAACTCCAGGAAGTATGTTTTGCTATAATTTCTGGAAGGATGGGCACATGAAGAGAGAGTGCCGGCCCCCAAAGAACCTAGACAAAGTGGTATATAGGCTACAGGGAGAGCTTCAGAGAAGAAATCAGTGGTTAAGAGGTGCATGAAATGATTCCAGTGAGGGTCTCAGAAATGCTAACTCATGTCCCTTTGTGGCAAGGTCAGTTGCTCAGGCCCCTGCTACTGCCTCTCCAGACTGGTCCAGAATAGTGGGTCCCTCCATGGAGACCATTTTAAAAGTGAATGGAGTGTCTGCCAGAGCTGTATTAGACAATAGCTCCCAAGTGACAATTATGTTCCAAGACTGGTATCAGAAGCATTTGTCTGATGTACCCTTACAACTGTTGGAAGGGCTGCATGTCTGGGGGTTGAGTGAGAAGGCCTACCCCTACTCTGGATGTATCTGAATTTGGCTGTCTATTCCCACCTCCATGGCTGGAGTGGCAGAGCAAGTAGAGACCCTGGCCTTAGTGTGTCTCCCTACTGGATTGTATGATTGGGTTCCTCTACTAATTGGGATGAATGCACATATGTTTGGATGGTTGGTGCAGTTGTGTTATGAAAAACAGGGGTCAAGGACTAGTAGAGCTTTAAGAATTCCGGCCTTGATCAAGAAGGCCTATGAGGCACAGAGAGATGCTAAAAAAGTGGAACCAGAGGAACTGGTTGGAATTGTCTGGAAGAAAGATCCTGAGTCTCTGATTCTGGTGCCAAATTCCCAGTGTACCCTACAGGGGGAAGTCCATATCAGAAAGGATGTCAAGAATAAAATCCTCATGCTGGATGCACCAGGTGATGGGAAATTGCCGGAAGGACTGATGGTCAAACCAAGTATTTTGCTTGTCAGAGCCCATGCTTATGCCAGAAGGGTAATGGTCCAAGTTCATGATGTGTCTGATAGAGAGAGATTCGAGTAAATAGAGGTTACACTCTTGCTAATGTACATTGTGCAGATACTGCAGTGCTACCCAGTACCAAGTGTTCAGGGGAAAATGACAGAGTGACGCCTGACTTGTTTGATTTTGGGGACTCCCCGTTGCCAGCTGAAAGGAAGATGAAGAATCAGTAGAAAGCTTGCCCAGAGAGACCAGGTGTTTTAGATACTAGATACATAGACAGTGTCGGCAGATAAGGGCCTATGGCCCACCTAGTCTGCCCATTTGAGCTTGTAAGTTCAGTTTGTTTTCCTAGAAGTCTGTTTCCCCTTACCCCTGCCCTCTAGAATTCCTTTATGTCTATCCCATGCATTCTTAAATCCCGTGATTGTTTCAGCCCCCACCACTTCCTCTGGCAGGGTGTTCCACTTGTCCACCACCCGCTCTGTGAAGAAATTCTTCTCATGTTTCCTCTGAATCGTCCCTCCTCCAACTTCATCCCATGCCTCTAGTCCTGAAACATCTTTTCGCTTAAAAATAGTGTTTTCCTGCACCCTGTTCCTCCCTGTAAGATACTTGTATGTCTCTATCATATCCCCTCTCTCCCTCCTCTCCTCCAGGGAGTACATGTTCAGTTCCTTCAACCTGTCTTCATAGGACTTGTGATGCAACCCATGCACCATCTTTGTTGCCCTCCTCTGAACCTTCTCTACCCTGTCTATGTCCTTACGTAGGTATGGTCTCCAGAACTGTACACTGTACTCCAGGTGGGGCCTCACTAGTGTCTTATATAGCGGAATTATGACCTCCCTTTTCCTGCTGGTGATGCCCCTGCCTATACATCCCAGCATCCTATTTGCTTTACCTGATGCCTTGTCACACTGTTTCCCTACCTTGAGGTCATCAGAGATGACAACCCCAAGATCCCTTTCCTGCTTGGTGCATGCTATATCCTCACCCCCCAACTGATATATTGTGCCAGGGTTTTGTGCCTCCATATGCATTATCTTGCACTTCTTTGCATTGAATTTCAACTGCCAAACCCTTTGACCATTCTTCAAGTTTCTGCAGGTCCTTCTCATTCTGTCTACACCCTCTGGTGTGTCTACTCTGTTACAGAGCTTTGTGTCATCAGCTAACAGTGAAATTCTGCCTCTAGATCCTGTGCAATGTCACTGATGAAGATGTTGAATAGGACCGGTCCCAGCACTGATTCCTGTGGTACCCCACTGCTTACTCTTCCCTCTGTGGAGTGACAGCCATTTACCACCACCTCTGTGTCCTGCCATCCAGCCAGTTACCTACCCACCACACTACTGTCCTGCCCACACCCATATTCCCCAGTTTGTGTAATAGTCTTCTATGTGGCACAGTGTCAAAGGCCTTGCTGAAGTCCAGATAGGCCATGTCCACTGCCCTCCCCTGATCTACCTCCCTAGTCACCCAGTCAAAAAATTCAATGAGGTTGGTCTGACATGACCTCCCCCTGGTGAAACCATGCTGCCTTGGGTCCTGTAGTCCATTGACAACCAGATGTTCCACCAATCTCTCCTTCAGTAGTGCTTCCATGATCTTTCCCACTACCGAGGTGAGGCTGACTGGTCTGTAGTTCCCTGCTTCCTCTTTGTTCCCACTTTTGTATAAGGGGACTACATCTGCTGTCCTCCAGTCTCTGGGTACCTCCCCTGTTTCCAGTGATTGGCTGAACAGGATAGCCAGAGGTTCAGCCACCACCTCTCTTAGTTCTTTAAGGACCCTGGGGTGCACCCCATCTGGCCCCATTGCTTTATCAGCTCTTATTACTTCCAGTTCCTTCAGGATCCTTTCTCGTGTAAAGGGACTTGTGTCTTGTGTTTTCTTTAAAGGAATAGGACATAGGATGTGTGCAAGGAGCTGAGCACCACATCCAGCTGCATGATGAAAGGTCATTTCATAAAAGGTCTTGACACCTGGCCCCTTCTGACATAGATGATGTGAGATGGCACCTGCAAGAGATGCTTGCTGCAGGTGTAATACAAGAATCCAGAAGCCCATATGCTTCCCTTATTGTGGTAGTGAGAAAAAAGAATGGGACAGTAAGGATGTGCATGGATTATCTCACTTTAAACCGGTGGACTATCCCTGATCAGTATACAATGCCCCGCATTCAGGATGCTTTGGACTGCCTGAATGGTAGCACGTGGTTCTCTGTGCTGGATCTTCGCAGTGGGTACTACTAGATCCCAATGGCCCCAGAAGACCATGAGAAGACCACCTTTATCTGTCCGCTTGGCTTCTATGAATTCATGAGGATGCCTCAAAGATTTCAGTTGCCTCTACCACTTTTCAATAACTGATAGAGCATGCAGTGGGGGACATGAACTTATTAGAGTGCCTGGTATACCTAGATGATGTTATTGTGTTTGGCAGCTCACTGGAGGAACTTGAGAGCAGATTATTCAAGGTGTTGGACTGACTGGAAGACTTTGGCCTGAAACTGTCCATCGATAAATGTCAGTTCTTCCAAACCGCTGTAAAGTATGTGGGGCATATAGTCTCCACCGAGGGAATAGAGACCGACCCAAGTAAAGTTGGGGCCTTGACCACCTGGCCACAGCCCCACAATCTAAATGAACTGCAAAGATTCCTGGGATTCTGTGGCTACTATCACCATTTCATCAAGGACTATTCAAGAGTGATCTGTCCTTTGCTTAATCTTACTCAAGGTTACCCTCCTACCCACAAAAAATACAAGAGGTCAACTTCCCCCTGAGACTGAGAGAGTGTATTTCTATCCTAATGAAGTTTTTGGGGCACGATGGACACCTGATTGTGAAGCTGCTTTTCATGAGATTATATATCAACTTACCCATGCTCCTGTCCTGGCCTATGCAGATCTAGCAAAACCCTATGTCCTACACACTGATGCTAGTTTGCAAGGTTTGGGGGCTGTGTTGTACCAGGAGCATGAGAATGGCCTGAGACCAGTGGCCTTTGCCAGTAGAAGCCTAACCCCATCCGAGAAGAACTATCCTGTACATAAGTTAGAGTACCTAGCTTTGAAGTGGGCCATTGTTGACCAATTCCATGAGTACTTGTATGGGGCTAAGATACTAGTGAAAACTGACAATAATCCTTTGACCTATGTGCAGACTTCAGCTAAGTTGGATGCTACTGGCCATAGGTGGCTTTCTGCATTATCTACATACGACTATGCTGTTGAATACAGAACAAGCCTGAACCACATAAATGCTGATGCTCTCTCATGGAGGCCTGTTCTCCGGAATGACTGGGTCAGACTGTCAGAACCTGATATTCGAGCACTCTGCCAGAAGTTTGACAGGGAGGAACAAATGTCCACAGACGCAGTGGACTGTATGGTGGCTTGTTTGGGACCCTCTGAGAATTGCATACCTGCTGCTTATTGCCACTTTTCTGCAATAGACACTGGTGCACTGCCTCAGCTGGACAATGACAGTATTCAGTGGCTCAATCCTGAGAATCCATGATCAAATCAGCTCTAGAAGCCCTCTACACAGGGAAAGATGTATCCAAGTTACGCTCCACTGATTTGAGAACTGCATTGTTATACAAGGAAGGTCCTAAGTTGAAACTGATTAATAGACTGTTATACAGAGAAACAGTAGACAGAGGGGGACAAGTAGATAAACCACAGCTAGTTTTGCCCACTGCCTTTCAAGACTTGGTACTGAGGTCCCTACACAACCACATGGGGCACCTTGGCAAAGACAGAACACTTGACTTGGTGAGATCCAGATTCTATTGGCCTAAGATGGGGGCTGATGTTGAATGACACATTAGAACTTGTAGTCGCTGCTTACAGAGGAAAGCTTTGCCCCAGAGGGCTGCCCCCTAGTTAACATCACCACCAGCACCCCCATGGAGCTGGTCTGTATTAACTTTCTGAGTTTGGAGCCAGATCAAAAAAATATCAGTAGTGTGCAGGTGGTCACTGACCATTTTACAGGATATGCCCAAGCTTTCCCCACCAAGGACCAGAAGGCATCCACTGTGGCCAAAGTACTTATAGAAAACGTTTTTGTTCACTATGGGGCACCACAAAGAATCCATTCCGATCAAGGGAGGGACTTTGAGAGTCATCTGATCAAAGAGATGCTTTCTCTGTGGGGAGTGCAAAAGTCCAGAACCACCCCTTACCACCCCCAGGGGGACCACAGCCTGAAAGTTTCAGCCACACTTTGCTAGATATGCTAGGCACCCTCCACCCAAAGGACAAGCCCAGATGGAGCCAACAAATTAGCACCCTCGTACATGTCTACAACTGCACCAAAAGTGATGTCACTGGGTTCTCCCCCTATCACCTGATGTTTGGAAGAGAAGCCCAACTACCGGTAGATGTCTATTTTGGAGTTTCCCCCGATGGAGTTCAACCTGATAACCATTTACAGTACGTGCAAAAGTTAAAGGCCCAACTAAATCATGCGTACCAACTGGCTCAAATTATGGGTGCGAAAAGAAATCTGGCCAACAAGGAAAGGTATGATAAAAAAGTGAAAGCACTGGAACTCCAGGAGGGAGATCGGGTGTTGCTAAGAAATCTGGGACTGCATGGCAAACACAGGATTGCTGATAGGTGGCACCATCTCCCCCACATTGTTGTAGGCAAACTAAATGATCTGCCTGTGTACAAAGTAAGGCTGGAGAATAACTCAAAATATGTGAAACAATGCATAGAAATCATTTACTGCCCATTGGACAAATCTTGATTGAGTCTGAACCCCCAGAAAATGCCTTCTCTGGACCAGTGACTAGAGCTGCTGCTAAGCAAAAGCCAAGAAAGTCTGCACCTACAGAAGCTGAGTTAAAATATTCCCCTCCACAAGCCCCAGTTGAACATGACTGTCAGTCCATGTCAGAGGAAAGTGAGTGTGGCTTTGAATACTACCATTCTTACGAAGGAGTCAGTTGTTTCGGGGCAATCCCCTAGTCAATCCTGGAGATGAAGCTAGGCCTTCTGGACTGTCTAAGCCCCCAACTTTGTCCCTGGAGCCAATGCTCCCAGAAAGTGAAGCACAAAGCGTCAAGTCAGATGATATGGAATCATTGTGTATGGTTGAACTGTTTGAGCTTTCAGAGGAGGAAAATGATGAACTGGAACAGACTGGTGATATACCAGAACAAGAAGAGTATTTTGAGTGCCCTGATGGTCCACTGCCAGTGTCCGAAAGCTCTCCATGTGAGCCAAGTGTTGTGGACTCAGAGATTGTAACTCCTGGAGCTGAAAGTGCCCCAAGTTCTAGCCTCTCTACCCCAATGGAGACTCCCCTGACAAGTGAGGACAATGCTGAAAATGAGGCTCAGGGTGCAGAGACTGTGATAGTTCCCCCTAGAAGGACTGGTCGAGCTGTAAAGCCTGTGGTGCACCTCAGTTATGATTCCCTTGGGAGGCCTGTGGACTTGCCTCTCAATGTTGTCCTTAAAGGAGCGTATGTGTCCCCGAGCTCATTGCCCAAACTGTACATCAGTGCTAACTCCAAGTTACTTGTGTTGCCTTCTAGGTATGGTGCCCCTGCCCCATCCAGCCCCAAGGCAGCTGATAGGGAAGGGTCCCTTCTCTTCAGGTTTCATGTGCAGGAGGTAATAACCTGAGTTATGGTACAATGTGTGTATAATACTGTGAAAAAGTGATGTACTGAAAAGTTTCAGAAATGTGTTTCTGGTAAGGTGATATGTTGACTGATAATTACATGTATAAGCCTAATGTGATACTGATGTAAATATATATGGTTGCATTGAAACTTACGGGAGTACTTACTTGACGTGGACACCAAGTTTTCCAGGCCAGGAAGGGTGTAACCCCCCTGCAAATGGGGGTTCCCAAAAGTCTTCCAGGAGCTTGCCTGAATGCTCCAAGCCTGGGTGGTATTCAGCGACTGAGCTGCTTAACTGTGGTTGCAAGTGAGTGCTATTTGAGCCTTCCCGTACTGTCTCTTTAAGAGCTGTCTGTTGCAGACTTAATTAGTTTGTATGGGGGGGGACTGTGTATTTAATGCTCGAATCCCGCCTGAGCTGTGGAGTAATTGCTTCATTTTGCGGTTGCTGAAGGTGCAAAGGGAGCCCATCTGAAAGTTGTAACTGTTTGCTTGTAATCATTTAAAGCATTAGCAAAATTGTAGTTTGTCTAACCTGCCTTTATTGCAGCTGGGACTCTGTGTGTGTTACCTCTCCATTTTGGACCTAAACTGCTGTGCTGGGCCAGTTGGGTTAAGGGAGCCCTAAAATGGAGCCTGTGGACGAATCAGAACTTGGACTCGTAATCTGAGTCAGCCACAAGGGGATTGTATGGGCAGGGACTCTGGGAAATGTAGTTTTGACCTTGGCACCTTTTTCTACCAACAGAGGGAGTCTTATTGTGAGTGACAGCTGAATCAGCTAACAGAATAGTGTGGAGCTAAAGGATATGCCCTGCTCTGTGACTGGAAAGATCAGATCAGTTGAGGCAGTGAAGAGAGAAGGAGCTGTGTGCTTCTGAGGTGTATAGTTTCGTCCGGGAAGCATGTGTGAGGCCCTAAGTTTCAGTCTGCAGCCTTTGTGAGTGCCAGTTTGGACTGAATCCAAGTTGTGAGGAGAAAGAAGCACTAGAAGTGTGGAAACCAGGCTCATCCTGTAGAAGACTGGAGAAATTGCTGAATCATGCTCGGTCTGTCAGGAACTAAAGCTGCTGTGTGTGCTCCCAGGTATTTTGCAGTAATTGCGATTGGGATCGAGGAGCAGCCTGCCTGGTACAGTACTTTCCTTTTACATATAAATGTGCGTAGTGCTTGTGGGTAATCACTATTTCAAATCCCCTGTACAGTGAATTGTGTGCTGGAGCTGGAAGCAAACCCCAGCTAAATTCAGACTACATCTGTTTGCTATCAACTGCAGTGGGGTCCAGTCACAAGTACCTTGTCCTCATGCCGTGCTCTTCTGGCAATCCAGAGGGACCTTCTCCATCCGATCCTCAGCTTGGGTGTTGTGAGTACAGATCAGGGTACTCCCCAGCAGCTTGTTTTTCAATCACAAGTGTGTCATCTAATTTTTGTTGTTTCACTGTTTCATGGACTGAGCCCTCTGGCTCCAGATTACAATTGGATGTTGTGCATATATTTTCTTCTACAGGGCCCTACCCATCTGTACCTGCCGGTCAATGGACCTGGCTAGCCCCCCCCCAACCTGGGTACCCAGAGTGTGACTTTTCAGACCCTGCATGTGTGCACAATACTGTGATTTAATTCTGCCAATAACCTGATTGCCCCCTCCCATGTTACTATCCCCTAAATAAATCAGATTTGTTGTTGTTAAACTATATACTGTCTGTGGTGTTGGTACTTATGGAAACAGTATTGTATTTTGCTGTGTATGTTGCTTAACCTTATTTTACAGGGGCCTTCAGGGACGTGCTGCAGAATCAGTCTCAAGGGTAAGTGGTACTTTATGAGTGAACAGTGTGTATACGTGGGGTATTGGGGCTATAACTCCTGTGTACTGTGTGAGCCACTAAAGGGAATAATAGGGGGTCTCAGTGTCCCAGAGGGCTGTGACCAAGCTAGTCTAACCACTACAAACCCTGACCTCTGGGTGGAGGCACCCGCCTTAGAACCTAGGCCCCTCAATCTGACAGTAGTCAAGCAGGCAGGGGTAGTAGCCCTTGGGACAGTACCACCTGGGGGTTACATATCAACATGTGGAAACCCTTTATAATGTACTTGAAACCTAGGGAGGGAACCAGCTGAAAAATCTCCTCTTCACTTTTGTAAACCCTCCTCTCTTGTTTGTGTCTGGAGCTGGGGTGGAAGACACACTTTTTGTGGTTCTGGGGTCCCCTGTGCCAATAGCAACTTGGAATATTATGAGTAATTGCTAGTTTATTCATTGACGATCTCTATATAGGTTTACTTTGTGTGTGTTCTCTTGTATTTTGAAGTTTCTGACTGGAAGGAAGCGGCCCTGTACTATCTTAGAACTCTACGGTTGTGCCAGCAATGCAGGTATCATCAAGAATATTCCAGGTAAGTCAGTTTATGTGGTATTTACAGGACATGAGCACCAGCAGGTATTACTCCCATAGGTTACTTCCCAGCTGGACAGGTGTTGCCCGCTTGTTTAGGCTCTGCTCCTCAAGTTATTGTAAGCCTGTCCCTCTAACTGTATCCATACAGACATATGTAACAGGTCTGTAATATTATTGTTATGTATCCGACAGCTTTATTCCATGTAATGCTTGTTAAAGTCAAATCAATAAAAAATTTATTAACTGTAAAAAAAAAAAAATTGCCTAAATATATAGTCTTAGGACTTTCAGGCATTTTAAAATTAGCAGCGACATGGTTTTAATTAGCAGCACCTACTGCATTCCAATGTTATGCCTCCCATGACCTGCTGCACCACAGGGCACTCACAGCAATGTTGCTGCTCAGCTGTGAAGATTTAAAAAGCCGCAAGTTCAGCTATGTTTACAGCAGTTTCCTGCCATGAATCCTATGGTACAGGTGTTTTTAAAGAGATGTGAACAAGATCTGGAGAAGTTACATGAAGCGCCTCACCCTCCAAAGTTCTATAATTGTACTATGGGAGAGAAGCTGGCTATTAAAACGCTGCTGCAAAATCAGACCATCACCATCTGGCCAGCTGATAAAGGAGAGGCTGTGGTGGTGATGGACAAAGTTAAGTATAATATGGCAGTGCTGCAACATTTAGATGATTTGTCATTCTATAAAAAATTGCACTGTGATCCATCCTCTAAAAACAGAAAGGAAATGGCTATAACTGTATACCAGGCAGTAGTAGATGGCTTAATCTCACAAAAACCTGGAGATTTTTTAGTTCCAGATTTTCCTGTCAAACCATGAATATATGGATTACCTAAAATATATAAAAATACTGAAGATCCACCTATGAGACCAATTGTATCGAGTGTTGTCTCTTTTACAGAGCCAATGGCACAATTTATCGATGTGCAGATCAAACAGGTTGCCATGAGCAGTACAGCATATTTGAAAGATACTACCCATGTGCTGAACCTATTTGAGGAGATGATGGTAGATAATGAATGGTGGCTTGTAACACTTGATATACACTCCCTATATACAAATATTCCCCATGAGGAGGGGTTAGAAGCTGTTTATACATCATTGACAGAAAATACGAAATTTGGGAATGATTTTATTTTGTTTGTAGGGGAGATTCTTGAGCATGTTCTGACCAAAAATATTTTTCTATATGAAACTCAGTCATATCATAAGGTTAAATGAACAGCTATGGGGGTGGCAATGGCCCCCAATTATGTGATTATATATCTGTCTGAATGGGAGACAAAAATTTGTGTATGATGGAGATATTAATCCCTTTTTAGCCCATATCAATTTCTATCGTTGTTTTATTGATGACATTTTTTTGATTTGGACTAGTGGGTTGGAGGACCTCAATTCATTTATAAAATAAAAAAGAACATAAACTCTGGCACACACTGACACCAAGACAGATGCATTGAAAAGCAGATTGTCTTTATTTTAAATTCAGTTTTCCCTCATAGCAAAAAACATGAGTAAAAACCTCAACGTTTCACACAGCTGCGCTTTGTCAAGAGAATGTTGCTATACAACCATGCCATCTTTATAGTGCACCCTCAGGTGTTACATATTAAATCACTTAACCACTTAATAACAAATCTAAAAACACACTAATCAAAATGAGGAGAAAAAGATAGGAGGAAAGGGGGGAAGGGGGAAAGGAGAGAAAGAGCTAACTTATCAGTATACATATATCACATTAAAATTATCTAAAGTGCATCCTAATATTAAACACAGTGCATTCAGATAAAGATTTTCTAAAAAAAAAAATCCTTACCTAGTGCTACATAATGCCACAATTAATATACATGTAAAATGAATTTAAACCAACCAGTATAATGCATCTTGCCAATCTGGAGCTTATTATGTTGGGCGGACTAAAAGGAAATTAAAAGAAAGTGTGAGTGAGCATATTAGGGTAATTATTAATAAAAATTTGGATTATGCTACTGCCTTTCATACACATTGTAGTTTGGAACCAACACAACAGAATTGGACTTTTTTAGGGATTGACAGAGCAAAATTAGGACCCCATGGGGGTGATTTGAACAATGTTTTAGCACTTAAGGAAAACTACTGGATTTTTAAATTACAGGCTTTGTCTATGCCTGGTTTAAATGACAAAATTAAACTGCAACACCATCTATAAATTCCAGATAAAATTAAATAGGTATTTGTTATACTGGTTGGTTTAAATACACTTTACGTGTATATCAATTGTGGCATTATGTGGCACTATGTAAGGATTTTTTTTGAAAATCTTTATCTGAATGCACTGTGTTTAATATTAGGATGCACTCTGGATAATTTAAATGTGATATATGTATGCTGATAAGTTATCTCTTTCTCTCCTTTTCCCCCTCCCAATTTCCTCCTATCCTTTTTCTCCTCATTTTGAATAGAGTGTTTTTAGATTTGTTATTAAGTTGTTAAGTCATTTAATATGTGACACCTGAGGGTGCACTATAAAGTTTGTAGGGTTGTATAGCAACTTATTCTCTTGACAAAGTGCAGCTGTGTGAAACATTGAGGTTTTTACTCATGTCTTTTGCTGTGAGGGATAGCTGAATTTAAAATAAAGACAATCTGCTTTTCAATACGTCTGTCTTGGCATCAGTGTGTGCCAGAGTTTATGTTCTTTTGTATTTATTTTGTACTCTGTGCACCACATACTGAGTAGCGGCTCTGTTTTGTTTTGTCGTTTATAAAATATTTGGAAATACAAATTTAAATCTGAGATTTACTATGACAGCAAGTAAAAAAGAACTTTCATTTTTGGATTTATGGGTATATAAGGATGGCCAAGGGACAACTAGAACCATGTTATACAGAAAAAATACTGATTGGAATAGTATTTTATTTTATAATAGCTGTCATCAACCCACATAGCCAAACATATATCCCTGTGGGTCAGTACATGTGCATAAAATGGAACTGCAGTACTGAAGCTGAATATGAACAGGGAAAGAGAGAAATGGCATTTAGATTTTTTGAAAGGGGATATAATGCTGGTATTCCACAACAGGCTATAACTAGAGTAGATAATATTGACAAAAGGGATTTATTAACAAAAAGAAGAAAAAATGGTCAGAAATCTGACATGCTTAATAATTGAAGCCCTGTGTTTGTTTTCACTTTTAGTGCACAGTCTCATGAAGTGGAGAACATATTAAAATCAAATTGGAATATTTTAAGTGTCGAGCCCAAACTTAAATATGTGGTGAAACAAGGTCCCAAGACAGTATACAAAAGAAACAGCAACTTGTCTGACATGTTAGTACATGGGACAATGGATAAGAATATACTGAGAGAAAATAGACTGAATCTCCCTGCTGGCAATCATCGTTGTGGTAACTGCATCGCATGTAAATTTATAGGAGTGGGCCAGTGTTTTCAGTTGCCAAACAAGAAGGGGACACATATGATGAAATATTTTATTTCATGTACAACAGAAGGCATTATCTATCTTGCGAGCTGCACCTGCAATTGTTTTTACATTGGCATGACAGGACGTAGATTTAAAGACTGTATTTTGGAGCATCTATCCTGCATTAGATTGAAAAAAATGGAAAATGCACTGGCGTATGATATCATAAATTCAGGAGCTGAACATTCTTTTAAATTTAGAGGTTTGGAAACAGATTAGGACTAAGAGGTGGTGATCTTGTTAATAGATTACAATGTAGAGAAACATACTGACGGTTTAAATTGAAAGCTGGGCAACACCCAGGACTAAATGTTTTCCAACTGTCCTCCTTTTTGACTAAATGGATTTTTGGTTATTACATATTTTTTTAACATTGCCATTTATTATAAACGCCTGGCTCGTATTAAATCATAGTGAGTCAATAGTTTATGAATTTCTAAATTGTCTGTGCTGAGAAGTACAATTAAGCCCAGTATTTATGATCATTTATTAGGGCTATTATATGATGGTGTTTTTTAGGTCACTGTAACTGATATTTAGTGCATCTTAATTAATAGGATACTATAGTTATATTAGTTCAAGTTTTTATATTTCTTATGGTTCAGCTTAGCACCTAGGTAGTATGCCCTTTAGCTATAGTATCTGGGTAAATCATGTTTGCTGAATTTATGTATTGTATTGCATTTTACTTAGTAATGTCCACAGTAGTCATGTCCCGTTTATTGTTTGTGTCTGTTTTTTTCAGTTGTTTTATCCATGTGGAATTTGATTAATGTGCTTTAAGTTATGTATATGCCTTTAAGTGATACGTGGGGTTGACACTATAAATACCTGCATTCATGTATGCTGCTGACATCTTGAAAAAGTGCCAGGGCAGTGTGAAATGTTGATGTTGGTGCACGGGGGGGGGGTGCTTTACCTTTTAATATTAAAATGTGCTGCTATTTGAAGCTGAATGCAACTGCTTTTTTTTCTTGTGCTGTTGAGCCCATTTTTTCTTGTAGTGCTGGGCTTTCTTTTAGTGTGGCTTCAGCTCACGTCTCCTGAGCTGTGTTGTTTGTATTTTCCAGTGCTTTGTTTCCTCAGCCTCAAGCAGTTCCAGTATTCACTCAGGTTTAGCCATGCAACGAGCATTGGAGTTACGTCATTAGGTGGGTTTGCTGCTTTTTATCAGCATGATGAGTTTCCTGCTTTGTGTTTTCCACTCTACGTCATGCTACTGCAGTCTGCCAGTTTTTATAACAGTGGTGCACCTTATCATACCTCTCAACTATCCCTGATTTTCAGGGACATCCCCGATTTTGCCTCACAATTTTCCTCTGTCCCTCGTAAAATGTGCATTTTTGTGACAGAATAGTGGGGAGTAAAATCACAAAATAATGTCAAACTTTAAAGTTATACACTTGTTCTTCTTCAGAAAATGCATCTTAATACAAATTTCCTCATTCTATCAGCCTTCTGAGAGGATAGTACCAATTTTTGAGATGTGTCCCTGATTTTGGGTCTTTGTCCCTGATTTTTTTAAGCCTTGTCCCTGATTCATGAAGCAAGAGGTTGAGAGGTATGTGCCTTATGACCTGCCATTTTTTCACTGAATGTGTGGCTGTGTTGTAATTATTTATTTATATTATGACACCTCCATATTGTTTTCAAAAAATAATATTTATTTATTTATTTATTACACTCTAGGATTACAAGTACCTTTGAGCAGGAGCTGTTCATTTTTAAAGGTTCCACATCAAAGGAAGGGGGAACATACATACAAAGGTTGGTAATGGTTAACAGGCATAATACAGGCATGATTGACATTGTTTTGTGTCTGTAAAACACTTTAGAGATAACGGATATTACTAGAGAGCAACATAAAAAGGGCAGGTAGATGATGTAACAGACTGAGGGAATTAAGAAACAAGAGGACTATTAGCATGATATTGAATAGGGGGTGTCAGAGAGAAGTAGGCAGGCTGAGGGGCCTTTGTCATGAGGTATGATAGGGACGGAGGAAGGGGATCAGGTACAGGGGAAAAGAAAAAGTAGTTTGAAGAGTGGAGGAGGAGTGTGGGGGGGGAGAAGGGTGGAGAGAGGGGAAGGAAAAGGGTCACAAGGAAAAACAGATGCCAGAGAGAGTAATAAGCCCATATTGTGTAACTTTGGGTGTCCTGGCTGCTGACTGATAGTGATGGAGCCAGTTAAGACCCTGTCCTGGATGTAAGATCTGACCCAGTAGATTTGCAATATTTTTCCTTCAGATTTTTTGTTTTAATCGCTGAAACAATTTCTTATCCCTGTCTAGGTGGCATACAGGGTAGTATCTCAGTGAATGTCTGCTCACTCTTGTGCTCCAAAGCGCAGTTCGTGACCCAACTGACTGTCAAAAAGTATTTTTTTTACACTCGTTATTTTGTCACATCTTCATGTTGAATGGTGTTACAATAGCCCACTGTTCTCAATTTGCTTACAATATTGTGCCATTCTCGTGGTTCATTATTGTAACCACATATAATTTGAGATATTAGTATTCGTGAGAAGCACTTTCATGCTTGCAAAATAGGACTTTTTTAATAAAGAAAGAAATGGATTAGGTGTATGTCTTATTCTTTGTTTTTAAGTGCATTCCTTGAGCATCTTAAAGCACACCGGTTGGTACTGCTCGGTGAGACCTCTGCTTGCCATTCAATACTTATGGAGAGAAGTGTTACTCATTACTCCAGAGCACGATGGCCTCATTCTATAACTTTGCTGACTTGACAGTTGTCAGAGACTGTTCCTGCCGTGGTCTGGTGTTGTGAAGGAAGGATGCCTTTCTGTCAAACTGAATTAGTAACATAAACCTTTACTTACTGTTCTTACACATTTGTTTTTTTTCTCTGAGATTGTTTTAAGTCATGGGTCCTGTTTAGTGCAATATATGTAAGTCAGATATTAATTTGTTTCATACTAAAAGCTTCTGCATAGGCACCGTATTCATTCTTGTTGTTTCTCAGTTTTTTTATACTGACTTTTGCTCTGACATCCCCATATATTTTCTAAGTAGTATATTTCCATTTTTCAATAATATATATATATATATATATATATATATATATATATGCCATACCTGTGAGGATCAAAAAAAGGCAATATTTTTCGATATTCTCAGGGTAGTCAGACCTACAGTGAGGATATCACATTTATCCTCACTGTAGGTAAATGTATCTACACAGTAGGTAGAGATTGGCTCATTCGGAACTCATTTACATATTCAGCTGCAGTAGCAATAGTAACTGTGTTCAAATGCGAATAACTTTAAAACGAAAAATGATACCATGGCACTGCGAGCACAAAGGTTGTTCAGCACAAAAATATCTACAAAATGAGTGGTGTTTTACTTATGACTAACTTTTATTTCTTTATATAATAAACAAAAAACCCCAGAAAATACTGTTTTGTTTTACTTTTTCAACAAACAAATGCAAATAACTTTAGAAAGAAAAATGATAGCATGATACTACGAGCTTGAAAGTTGTTCACCACAAAAATATCTACAAAATGAGTGCTGTTTCATTGATATATACTATTTAGTTTTTTATAATTAGCAAAGAAACTGCAGAAAATTCAATTTTTTCACTTTTTGCAACAAACAAATGCATGTAACTTTAAAATGAAAAATAGTAGCATGGTACTTTGTGAAAAATTTTGATCAGGACAAAAATACCTACAAAATGAGTGGTGTTTCATTTATAGATTTATTTTAGATTTTTTATCATTGGCAAAAAATGGCAAGAATTTACTTTTTTTTCCACTTTTTTGGAGGTATGGCAAAAATGTAATACGTAACCCCCAAAGTAGCACAAACTGCAACAGAAGTACAGGAGATCAAGATTGGCACATGCAGTAGCCCATTTCTATATCTCCTGCCTTCAGTGACTATACCAGAATTTTTTCCCCCAATTATTTAACCAGGAGTGGCACACTAAGCTGAAAACTTGTTTTACAGGTGCGACCTAGGAGCACAGGGAAGTTAAGTGACTTGCTCAGGGTCACACAGTATGTACCTAGGCAGCTGTGGGATTCAAATGCAGGTCTCCAGATCTGCAGCTCAGATCCTTAACCCATTGTGCTATACTGCCTCCCAAAAATTAGCAACTCTTAGATTACAATTAAGTAAAACAAATACCTAAAAATAGTTCACATCCTCAGGAGGTAGCTGAAAGGTTGAATAACAAATCTGTGGGTGATGATCTCTCCAAATAAAGCAGGAGACAAACTTATATCTGACTTTAAAATACTTTGTTTTTGCTGGCCACTGGAAAGTGTTGACAGCCTCTCACTTACAACTGAAATCTGTCACTTGGAGGCTACTCTGATGGCAGCACAAATTCCCTTCTGACAGTCAGCTCCACTGTTTATGAATTCCTTACACAGTAACTGGATTGCAAAGGGTACATGCACTGGAAAAGCATGAATGTAAATAATGTATTTTTTTATTATAATTGAGTGTTAACCTAATTATTCTATTCTAGATTAAAACTGACAGGAATCTCATGGACTGTGTGTCCCAATTGCTGGTATTTTACAGTTGGTATTCAGGGGATCACTGAAAACTGCCACCCCAAATAGAGGACTCCTCTAAAATACAGATCACATAAATGATTAAATGTTAAAAGAAGTGTTGTTTACCCATATTCAATTCTCATAAGCTTCTGGTGTGGTACAGCATTGTCAGTGCTGTTGCAGAAATAAAACTAAACCAAACAGAGGAATTGACATGTTTACATTATTAGTACATTTTTATAAACTGCTAGAGAATTTATTAGGAATTAGAAATAGTTTAGAATTCACAAATTCCCATCTATCGATCTGTCCACCTATTTAACATTGGAGTAATGTCTCAGCCTTAAATGAATATATTGTGTATGATATTGTATGCTATAGATCAAATTCCTGGAATGATTGTCATTCTAAAAAGAGTTCAGCTGTATAAAACGTTTTTTTTAATGACCATTACTGGCCCCCATCAAAGCCTCTTACTGTGAGGTGAAGCACTGGTGATTTTTAGTCATGTGCATCTGGTTTGTCTTCTCGCTGTGAGGTGCATATGCTTGTTTTTATTTTCTGTGCACACTTAATGTATTTAATAAATATTTTTGTTCATCACTAATCTAAGGTTTCATGTGGTCATTTATATTTTTATGTATTTATGTTAAAAAAAACTACCACACCTCTCCCTCTGCCTACTCCTCCCTTATGCTGGACCATGGCTCCGCTCCCCATGCAACAGACCTTTCTCTCCACCCTCTAAAAAGATGCAAGCTTTGGGGGTAATATTTTGGATAGCTTATCTATGTATTAGTTCATATTCAATTAATTAATTGGATTTGTGTTTTATATTGGAGAGGGCAGGTCAAAATTATATAAAAACACAATCACTAGTTAAACACTTTTGGTGTAGGCATTTTAGCCATTGATAAAGCTGCCAGCATGGGAGTGAAACACCATTGGGCTTAACTGTCTTTGAGGGTTGCATCCATTCAGTTTGTTTAATGTATTTGGTGAGTAGGTATATAACATAAATACATTGAAATAATTATCTTAAAAAAACAACAGAGCATTGCATGGCAGGACACACAATAAGAGAACATAAAATCTTCATAGTGGACACAAAACTGCAATTTGAATATAGAATACACACTATACCAAGGGGAAACATTTAATAGAGGCAAGGCAAGAATCTACAGCTATATTAAAACTTTTGAGACTAGAAAAAGTTGAACTAGGCATGCATGCGGGTGGCTTAGTCAAGAAGCTCCTCCAATGGAAGGCGTATTGAATATCTACCTTCAGAGCACTGATGCCTCATGAATGTAATGATGAACTACCCCTGCATGCCCTTCTATGGCTTTCCATAGGTGGATTTAATGATGGCTTTTCCATGATGGCTACATATGGGTTTGGACTATAGCGGATGTTGCAGTGTTTTGAAAACTTGGTTAACATTGTTTTCCCCATTGGTGCTGTCAAATGAACTCTTTTCAAGTTTCATAATTTTGGTGCTAACCACACCCCCCTTTTCATGTTGCAGGATATGATTTTGAATTAAATTAAATTTTAATTTTATAAGTGTGTATTTATCTCTGCACGATTTTGCAATTTATTCATGCACGTTCCATATTCACTTGTGCAGTGTTATCTGTAGTATTTCTTGTTTGTTTGTCATGAATATCCTGTGCCTTTAAATGTTGCTTTATTTATTGTCACCCGCAGGGCTGTAGCCACTCTGAAGAAGATGTCATTGTGACATTGAAAGGTCAGGGTATGGCTTGATGGTGTCCAAAGGTCAGCATGGTTAGCCTGTGAGGGTCTTGTTAACAACTTTCACATTTTGAGCCACATAACATGTAAAACAAACAAAGACACGAACTATAACATTGAGCCTACAGAACAGCTGATATGGGGAGCTGTTTCATGACTCATGCCTGCCTTTATTTTTCACAGAAAACAAAAGGTTATCTGTTTTTTATATATTATATTAGGACAGCCTACTTTTTGTTTACAGTTCAATGTCTAATAAACATGAAAATCAGTACCATGTCACTCATTGCAGTCTGCTGATCATTGCACAGATCACTGTTTCAAACCTGGCTATGTTTCATCCTTGGGAAAGTATCTTGAACAGACAAGTAGCCCTGTTATATCCAGTACTGCTGGTGTTTGATATTCTGTTAAAGCATGCTATCAGAGATTACCATAAAAGAACAATCCCCTTTAAGCACAGTAATATAAAAAGGACCACTGCCGATGCATTACATAAACACATTCAGTCCAACTGCTTAGTATTGAACTCTCTCCTTCACTCTCTCTTGTACAAATCACTTGGAGAGCCTATTATGCATATGACTAAAACTAAAACATTATCATTATCCTTGGCTTCATAAAAATAAAAGCATGACTCCTCCAACCTTCCTGCTCAAAAACAACTAGCCTGTAGAGAGCGAGACACACACACACACACACACACACACACACACAGACACACATTAAATTGGAATTGTTCAGTACTCACTCCACAATCTGACACACCCACTATCACCAACCACCCTCTATCTACTTCCCCACACCCCAGCATCCCATGAAAATAAAGGTTTCCTTGATAAAGATGAATATTCTCTCATTATATGCCATTATGTTAGCTGAAGATCAGTGGGAAATACATTATTGAGCCAGTGAGCTGTTGAAAACTAGCACTGATAATGCATAAAAATATTCGGTGCTGAACAACTGAGTGTGTCTGGTGTGTCTTTATTTCACTAGCCTTTTTTAGGTTTTTCTGTCTGCCTGTTTCTGGCCACAGCTCAGTGCATCTTCTGCCAGTTCAGTCCCAGCATCATACAGGCATGATGTTACAGAGGTCAGCTTTTTTTTTACAGTCACTGAACCATGAAAAGGCTGGCAGTGTGAGCCCTTGACATGCTATCAACATATCTGTGACAAAAAAAAAACCCTGCCCTGGCTCTGATAAGATAGAGTGCCATTTGTATCTTCAAATGCCACAGAAATAGAAATTGGTGAATGAAATGCACTCTATTCAGATAAGAGTAGGCAAAACCTATTATTTTATGTTTATGTTTTTAATGTGTTTCGGTGTTAATTTTCATGTTGAATAGTTTCAGCCAAGCTTAAACGTCATACAGGTCATGTTCTTACAGGGGTCAGCTTTTTTTTTCACAGTCACTGAACCATGAACAGGCTGACCAGGAGTGTTAGCCTCTGACAGGCTATCAACATATCTGTGGGAAAAAAAAAAACTAGAATTTTGCTTTATTGAAAAAAGAAAACTATACAGTGATTGCTGAGAAAGTTATAATGTTAACTGCAAAAGTGCCACAAAGAAGAGAAAAATCAAATGCTGGAAACAGAAGCATGACGTTCCAGTCGGCACTTTGCCGTCCGCTGGGAGCCAATATGTACAGTAGTTGCACATTTTGCTGCAGGAGCTGTATTTCAGAGTAATCTCTTGAGTAACAATAATAGGAATTGCAGCTAGACCAAAACTCATTACCCAGGAGACAACCACCATAACCACTGTCCTCCGTTTGATAATCACCACCTTTTTATGCAGAGGTTTTAGTACTACAATGCTTCTCTCGATGGACAGCAAAAATATGATTGTGATGGACACAAAAGTGCAGCCTTCAAAAGTGGGACTAATGAGAACACATGGCTGAATCATCCTGAAAGCCCAGAAACATTAAAAGACTTAAGACTTAAGATGTTCCCCAGTATAATAGCAACAAACAGCAAAACCATGACTGATATCTTCACAGCGTCGCCAGGCATTAAGTGACTGCAGATACTGCCGTTAGTGTCAGTGTCATTGATTAACACTGGTGAGAGGTTCATTCTTACCCCCCTCAAAAATGATACCCCTGGCACTAAAGGGTGCTTTGTATTCTTAGTAAAATGCCGATCTCTCATTGGATAGAGTACTTCATCCTATAGTTCTGCCCATATGGTTGCTAAAGCATAAAGGATCAAGGAAAACAAGCATTTGTCAATGCCGAATGTTTGCTGGCATTGGCATTGGTAGTGTAGGAGTTACAGAGCTGAATAATAGAAATGGCAGTGAAGTGTTGAACTGAAGCCAACCCCACCACCACCCTGCAGATACTGACAGGCATTGGGGTGTGCCCTTGGGTTGTCAGGCATAACGGACCACCATTTCACCACACCCTACCCTGCAGACACCAAGTGTCACGGTGTGCCTTGGGGTCTTTGGCCCTTATGTTCACCCCATTCCATCAGGAAATATGATGAGATGGGTGCTGTATAGGAGAATGGGGTGAACTTTGGGGCCGAAGAGTCCAAGGCACACCTCGATGCCTCTCACTGGCTGTAGGGTGTGGGTGGGGGTGGAATGGTATAAGCATTACAGGTGACAATCCCAAGTCACACCCTGATGCCTGTCAGTCTCTACAGGGTGGGCGTTATGGTGGAACCCTAATGCCTCAGGCGTTTGTTAGCATTTTCACTCCAAATTTTCAACATGTTTTTTTGTGACCCCCACCTCATGAACAGTGGCAATATCAATCTGTTAGCTAAAAGCTGATTTTGCACAGTGACTGCGCCATTTGGCACCACAGGTGCGAAAACACATTTCAAACAGGTTGTGAAAAATGACAGCTGTACTGTTCATGAGGAGGTGTAAAAAATGGCAATGTTGAAAATCTGCAGTGAAAATTTAAAAAAAATGGTGAAGTCACGAGTGTGTATAGAAACTGTGTAATGCACACCCATAATGTAATTAGTTTGGGATTTTTTACAGCAAATTGTCAACACAAGCATTTTGGGACCACCACTCATGAACAGTGTCACTGTGATTTTCTTAATCTGTCCTGAACAGTGATTTCCCACAGCAATCACGCATTTCTGCGCTGGAAGTGCAAAAACACATTTCAGCCATGGTGCGAAAAAATGACAGCTGTACTGTTCATAAGGAAGTGTGAAAAAATGCCAGTGGTGAAAATCTGGACTGAAAATATTACAAATTCATGAACTTACGAGGGTGCGTGGAAACTGAGCAATGTTCACGAGTAACACAGTCATTTTATGGACTTTTGTCACCAAATTTTTAACATAGCCATTTTAAGACCTCTGCTCATGGACAGTGTCACTGTGATTTTCTTAATCTGTCCTAAACATTGATTTCGCACACCGACTGCGCCATTGTGCGCTACATGCGCAGAAACACATTTTGGACAAGATGTGAAAAATAACAGCTGTACTGCTCATAAGGAGGTATGGTAAAATGGCAATGTTGAAAATCTGGAGTGAAAATATTAAAAATACGCGAACTTACGCGCGTGCGTAGGAACTGGGCAACGCATGCTCGTAAATCAGTCATTTTGCAAATTTTTTCACCAGATTTTCAACATAGGGTTTTTGGGGGCCTACCTCATGAACTGTGACACTGTCATTTCATAAATCGGTCCTAAAAGGTGGTTCCACACAGTGACAGCGAAATCACCTTTCGGGGCTGATTAACGCCATGACAGTGCCAGAATTCATTAGGAGGGGTCCCAAAAACCCCATGTTGAAAATGTGGTGCCAAAATTCTAAAAAATGCTTGAGATATGCATCAAACTTGAAACAACCCTATTTATTCTATTATACAACTTACCGGCATTTCTTCAGTTCGTGGTCGGCTTTGAAGAGCGTAGACGTGTTCCTGGTCCACTGAAGATTGTCGCGATGGCCTTCGGAGGTAAGTATGGGATGAGGGAGGGTATGGGGAGGTGTATGCGCAGAAGGTGGGCGCGGGTTGGGGGGGCAAGACAATCAATGAGGGACTGTTTTTTTCTTTTCAGGTGTTTGTTTTCTTTTTAGGAAGCGGCAGGAGTTGTGCCACGCTGGGGTGAGCTCCCAGCATAGCAGCTGGAAAGATTTTAGGGGGTCAGTGGAGACAGTAGGGTTGGGCACCCCGTTGTGCTCATAATGTGTGTGCCATGCTGGGGTGGGCTCCCAGCATGACAACTGGAAGTCTGTTTCTTTGTGGGGGTTTAATTGAGCCAATAGGGGATTGGGCACCACCGTCACCATCACTTATGCCATGCTGGGGTGGGCTCCCAGCGTGGCACCTAGAACTCTGGGGAGGGGAGCGCGGAGCCGATGGGGGATTGGGCACCCCCGTCAGCCATACTGTGTGCGGCAGGCGGGGGGGGGCGCTATTCAGAGACACTCAGAGGGTTGGGGAATATTATTACAATACTGATCAGGTGTGCCAACAGACGCAAACTGCGTCTACTTTTTCAGTCTCTTTGGGGTTCTGTTTTCCTGCTTTTGTCAATGCCGCTCCTACCCTGAACTCTGACTCAACATTCCAAGGATGGCAATTAGATCTTTTTTTGGAAACATTCCAAGGATGTCATTTTAGTCACTTGCCTCCTCCTGGAAAGACAGTCCTAGGAAAAGTTTACTTCAAACTGAATTTATGTTCCAGGAAGAGAAAGCAGAGACGTATACAAGCAGGATTGTTGACAATATGCTAATCAACACTATCTTATCGCTGCTCACCGAAGTGGTCTCTCCCTTTCAACTGTATGCCACTGCATTTTCAACTGCTGTCATAGACAGCTGCAGCATTCATTGGTGAACTGTGGCCGTGCCTGCAAACACACCGACTGAATTGGAAGACAGGGTGCCACACCTACAGAAACTCGGATGATGGCACTATGTTTCTTGCACATGCGTGGAAGCAAACATAAAAACAGTTGATTTCCAGAATAATGAACTGTATTTCAATTGCACGCACAGGTTCTTTCAGTTCACAGAAAAAAATAGTTCCATTATCCAGTCTTAGTATTAACACTTATATAGCCTAGGAAGTGCAATGTATATGGTGACATTCGAATCTTAAATAAAAGTCGGGGTTGGCACTGCACGCACCTCTGCAAACAGCATGCCCCCCCCCATCTTCCTGTCAGTTAAAACACCTCCTGATTTCCTTTATAGGCAGATAGGCCAAAAAGCATCAGCTCTGATGGCTAAATTAGTTACCGAAATGTATTTGGTGCGTGTGTGTGTGGTGGATGGGTGAGTGACCAAACTTAACAAGTACCCCTATCCCCCATAAAGCAACAATTGTCGTGTGCTTCTTGGTGTTGAATTTAAATGTTTCCATGACAAGTTATTGCCAGGAATAGATGCACCAAGAAAGTTAGGGATGCAAAGGCTGCCTTCTACTTGGCCGAGCTCGACTCCTCCTACCATAATCCTGCTAGGTTTTGGGGTACCATCAAGGGTATGGTGGGTGGCAGGGATGCTAGCACCTCCTTCCAACTCAATTACACAACAATTATGGCCCCTATCACTGGCAAAATGGAAATTCTGGACGCCTTCAATAGCTGGCCTTGCATTGATAACTCTCCAGCTAACCTGCTGAGGGAACAATTAAGCTCCCATTACACTGGTGTTCAGAGCTGACTCTTCCTTCAGCTTCAAATCTATACTGTTAAGCAAGTAGAGACCTATTATGGCAGCTGGATACCAAAAAAGTGCAGGGCAGACCCTCTGGACCCCACTTTCTAAAGATTGCGTCCCATGTACTTGCAGTCCCCAACACATCTCTTTAACCTATCTCTAAACTCTGGTTCTATTCCCACACTGTGGAAGACAGCCCAAGTGGTTCCCCTTCTAAAATCAGGGGACCTATGGAACTTAATAATTACAGGCCCATTTTCATTCTGCAGTGCTATCCAAGATGCTGAGAAATTAGTGAGTAACCAGTTAAGGAGTATCTTGACAATGTTAACCTCTTGAATCCAGCTCAATCTGGATTCAGGGCCAAGAATAGCACTATCACTGCACTAGCCAAGGTCACAAATGACTGGCAAACCGAATTAGATAAAATGAATAATGTCTGTGCAGTATTTCTGGATCTGAGCAAAGCATTCGATACTGTGGACCACGAGCTTCTACTACCATCCCTGCACTCCCTTGGCCTAGATCCACCCTCCCTTAAGTGGTTCAGATGTTATCTCACCGGCAGGCCACAGCAGGTAAAAGCTGAAGTTGACTATCCCCATTAAACCACTGTTAAGAAGAGTCCCAGGGTTCTATCCTGGGTCCTATCCTTTTCCATTTATATAAATAATATTGATTCAACCTCACCAATTCCTCTGTACACCTCTTTGCTGATGACACTGTTTTGTATGTCAGCAACCCTCCTACAGCTGCTGCAAGAAATCCTACAACAGAATTCTCCTTGTTACAATATCAGCTACTTGAGAAAAAGCTTCTGTTAAATGCAAAGAAAACTAAAGCAATGATGTTCACAAATCAAAGCTCCACCAGCACCTCCTCTTCAATCATCCTCCCCAGCTATGCACTATACTTGGAGAAAATCTGGAATATGTAGAAAACTTCAAATACCTAGGTGTGTGGATTGACAACAGACTGACTTCACTCATCATTTAGAAGAACTGTAAAAAGCTACTTAAAAACTGCCTTCTCTATAGATTAAAACCCTTCCTAAACAGAGATTCAAAGATGAGGTTAGTCCAGGCCATTTTTCTATCAGTTGTTGACTATGCAGACTTCCTTTATAGTCACTGCCCCATCTCCTACCTACACAAGTTGGATACCTTATACCATAGAGCAATAAGATTCATTACAGATCTGCCATCTAATACCCATCATTGCTCTCTTTATGCTGCAGTTGGATAGGTTCTCTTCACCTCAGAAAGGAACAGAAATGCAGCCCTATGGATTTACAGAGCTTATCAAAAAAACTTCCAAACTATATTCTGGACTGCTTCACCCAGACCATTCCTAGCTCCTATGCCCTAAGAAGCAACAACATCATCCTGCTCAAATTGCCCAAATTCAACACCAGTCTAAGGAGGGCAGCAATCAGCTTATTCTCTAGCTATAGCATGGAACACCCTAAAAAACTCCTAAACTGTCCAATAGTATTCCATTTGCATCCTTTAAACAGCATTGTACAGTCTTCTTCACAGAGAAATGCAGTTGCTACCGCTAGAGCTAGCTTTGTCATCTCACAATCTCCCTCCCAAAAATTAACCATATATGGCATAAATCCTTCCAGGCAGACACCCCATCTCATGGCACCCAGTAATACCTTCACCATCCTAGCATTACATTATGCTGTGTGTTTGCCATGGCCCCTCCACTGGTATATGTATATACTGTATATACTGTAAATATTAGCTCAACTTTCCTGTAACCGATTTTTATCATGTGAATGTTACTGTATATCACTGTGTTTATAAACGTTTTTCCCCTGTATGTATAACTGTTTTATATAAGTGTATGATGTATCTGTTGTGTATCAACTGTTGAACCTTGACCTTATCAGGTCCATCTTGTAAACGAGCCTTGCTCAATGATGTTCGCCTGAATAAATAAAGATTTGATGATGTTGATGATGATGATTTCATTCTTAAAACTGTTGCTTTCTTCTACTACAGGCAAGCTCAAAGTACATCAATAAAAAAGTTTAATCTAGCTATTTATACTTGCTAATAAATGCAATACAATTCCGGTTCTTATAACCCTGGTAATTGTGCTTTTGAATGCTCCAGTTTGGATGCAAAGTGGTCTTAAAACGTTTGTACTTCAGCTTCGGATGTCAATGTTTTAACCCAATCAGTACACTTCCACTTACTGTGTTTCTTAGGGCTGCATGAGTGGAGCCTGCAGTCCTTTAACGATCACAAAGTGAAGACTCCGCAATTTTTCCTTAATTAAAAAGGCTGCATCGGTGGAGCCTGCAGTCCTTAAATGATCACAGAGTGAGGACTCTGCATTTTTTCCTTAATTTAAAAGGCTGCATGGACGGAGCCTGCAGTCCTTTAATGATCACAGAGTGAGGACTCTGTATTTTTTCCTTAATTAAAAAAATTAAAACTGATTCTCTCCGCCCATCACAACCCCTCCCCTCTCTGGTGCCCATGCTCTTTTAGTGCTGCAGTAGTTCCTCCCCACCAAGCTCTCGAAACCCTCCCGCTGCTGCCCACTGTGCACTGTACCACCCCCACCCCTCTGTTCCCATCCCCTTACTACAAAAGAAACCCAGCTGCCCCTCCATTGCCATCCCCAATTTCCCCATACTACAACAAATTAAATAAACTGCATGTTGTTTTGTTCTTTCATTCTGGGTATTGTGTGGACGAAGTGGAAGTGTTGGCAGCAACCAGTGGCCAGTTGCACAAAATGTGACTTAAAATTAGTCTAAATATATGGTCTTAGGACTTTCGGGCATTTTAAAGTTAGCAACAACATGGTTTTAATTAGCAGCACCTACTGCGTTCCGATGTTATGTCTCCCATGACCTGCTGCACCACAGGGCACTTACAGCGACATGGCTGCTCAGCTGTGAAGATTTAAAAAGCCGCAAGTTCAGCTATGTTTACGGCAGTTTCCTGCACGTGTCCCAGTGTGAATTTGTGTGCCTCAACGCAACCATGTCTAGCACCGGGGCGGAGGCTGGGGTAAGTGAGGGTGCTTTTAATCTGGCCTCCTCCACCTCCTGACGAGTTCCTGCCCCCTCCTCTCCTGCCTGCGTGGACCAAGCCCACACACACCCACTTTAAAATCCCCCACATGGTCATTTAACACATAGTTGCTGCACCGGCTCATCTACCCGATGGTTCCTGTCCACTCCCGAGTGGGAGCTTTTAACAGCCACACTGTATGGCAGCCTCCTGCTACCTCTTCTGCTCCCCATAGATTTGTATTTGCCGCCGAGCATCGGCTCAGGTAGGTGGAGGGAGGTACTCCTACACTGGCCCCCTCCACCTCCAGACAAGATCCTGACTCTCCATTTCCCACCTGCTGGAGCAGGCCACAGCCTAAGCGCCGTGCGGGCTGAGAGTAGAAAGGCCACCGGTGCTTTTTACTTGCAACATGTTAGCCCACGCTACCCACACTCTAGCTACAGCATGCCCTCCTTTTCACAGTGCATCTCACTGCTGCTTGGATATGCGCAGAACTCAAAATTTCACACCCAAAATATGAAATGATTAGTAGACAAAATGTGGGACACCATCAAGTCTTTAACATGAAGCTCAGAACACTATACAAATGGGAGTCTTCATATTCACAAAGTGCTGTTAGTCTAATAATACATTTCCACGTCCCTTGTTAGGGATGTGTGCATTAAAACTTTATGTGGGTCAGATCCTCATGTGGAACAGGGGGCTTTGGTCAGATAAAATGAGGAACACTGCCTCTTACATAGGATACTTGAGAGCTATAGGTAGACAACATTGGGGGCCATGGACCACACCCCTTCCCCAAACTTTTTTTTTTTAGTACATTTGCCACAGACTACTTGTGAAACTACACACTACTCCACTAGGGGTATTGTAAAACTCTTTGAACTTCCTGGGAGCTCAAGCCCCTGGCCACCAATGATAACTTATTTCTAATTACTGGCAGGTGCTTTTTCCCATAGGGAAACCAGGTTATAATTTGCCGTTAAATACATGCCAGGTTTCCCTCTGATCAAGCATGTGCCAGTCACAGTGTTCCTTTAATAGGTGACATTCATTCTTCCGAGAAGCAACGCCGCTCGCTGTCTGCATTTTTTTTTTTCTCTTTGTATTTGAAAAAAAAAAAATAGACATTCTCATAAACAAAAACCAGCAGAAAAGGAACACATCGTCTGGTTTTCTTCTCCAGACACGAGAGCTGGCGGGTCTCTCCTCATCATACCGGAGAACACCTTAGCTCCGCAACCACTGTTTGCCGGTAAGTAAGAATACAGGAAACAAACAGAAAAAATATACACACAGCTACCGTTTCTTTCTCCACTTCTTGTTACCTCACATAAGCAGTACTAGAACTTGTCAGACCACAGAACACTAAGACTTTTGACTGGTCCGTGGTTTGCCTGAAAGCGAGATCATTTTATTTTCTATGATTGCTGAGGCAAAAGCGCGTACCAGCAATTATAAAAAAAATAAAATAGGGGTAGTGTGTGAAACTCAGTTTTACACACACACCTCATTGTGGGATTAAGTTTATAAACCCCTCGGGCTTTGCCCTCAGGGTTTATGTAGCATCTCACAACTCTGGTGTGTGTAAAATCTCATTACACACACCACCCCATATATTATTCTCTATATAATGCTGTGCCACTAGCACAAAAACTCTCCACTAGCTTACCTGGGACACTACTTACACTTACTGGCAACTAGGCCATCTAGGTGTTTTTTTCTGAGCCTCTCCCCAAACAACTCTTTTAACTCTTCTTTCGCTACCTGTTTACTCATGTTATTTTATTTTCTGTATTGCTGTTTTCCCATTTTGTCTTACCTGTAACATTTTATCTAAAACTCCCTTTTTATGTTGATGCGCTTGCACAGCCAACATCGTGGGACAGTGCAGCTTTGGGGGCGGGGTCGCTGTTGGGCGAATGCAGGGCATGCAGCGGTAGGTGCGTTCCTCATTCCCCAATCAGCCTGCATGCCGGCACCACACCATGCATACATAATGTGGTGAGCACATCCAAGAAAAGGTCGCTCGCGATCCGGGCAAAGTTCGTCATATGCAGCCGGATCTGTCTTACGTCTTCGCCGACATTATGAGCATGGTCAGTAAAGCCAGGCCGCTAACTACTGCCGACTTGGGGTGCCCAATCCCCTGTCAGTTAACCCCGGCTTTCTTTGTGTACCAATGGGGAGCCCACTCCTCATCAGCATAACTCCCCAATTGTTGAATGCCGAGGGTGCCCAATCCCCTCGGCTCGCCCCCGCTTTGCGTGCCGATGGGGTGCCTAATCCCTGCCGGGCATTACTCCTCATCCCCCTCCATGTTGTATGCCGATGAGGATGCCCAGTCCCCGTCAGCTATAGACCTCTGAACAGTTAGGTGGCACGCTGGGAGCCCACCCCAGCGCAAATCTCGTAAAACAAAAACTGTCCCAATGTTTTTTTTTTTTTCTGTAAAATGAATATGGTCCCTCGTAGTCTCGATGCCCCTCCCCCACCGCACCCACCTTCTGCGCACCCTGCCCTCACCTCACCCTCCTCACCCCGCACTATTCCGCGGAGTCCGGCGCGACGATCTTCGGCAGACTGGGAACACGCTCTGCACTCTTCAAAGCCGACTCACGAACTGAAGAAATGCTGGTAAGCTGTATAATGGAATGAATAGGGGGTTTTCAACTTTAATGCATATCTTGGGCATTTTTGCGAATTTTGGCCTCAAATTTTCAACATGGGGTTTTTGGGACCCCTTCTCATGAATTCTTGCACTGTCATAGCGTTATTCGGTCCCAAAAGGTGATTTTGCAGTCACTATGAGGAATCACCTTTCCGGACCGAGTAACGAAATGACAGTACCACTGTTCATGAGAGGGGCTCTCAAAAAGCCTATGTTGCAAGTTTGGTGGGAAAAAATCAAAAAAATGACTGTTTTACGAGCGTGTGTAGCAACTGCGCAACGCACGCTCGTAAGTTAGTGCATTCACACTATTTTCATGCCAGATTCTCAACATTGGCATTTTACCACACCTTCTTGTAAACCGTACAGCTGTCATTTTTCACATCCTGGCTGAAATGTGTTTTCGCACTTCCGGCGCAGAATAGCACGGTCGCTCTGCGAAATCAGTGTTCGTGACACATTATGAAAATGACAGTGACACTGTTCATGAGCAGAGTCCTAAAATGCTGTTTTGAAAAATTTGGTGACAATGCTCCATAAAATGACTGTTTTACGAGCGTGCGTAGCAACTGCACAACGCATGCTAGTAAGTGCATTTGCAATATTTTCATGCCACATTCTCAACACTGGCATTTTACCACACCTTCTTATGAACCGTAGAGCTGTCATTTTTCACATCCTTGCCGAAATGTGTTTTCGCACTTCCAGTGCAGAATAGCGCATTTGCTGTGCAAAATCACTGTTCGGGACACATTACAAAAATGACAGTGACACTGTTCATGAGCAGAGGTCCTAAAATACCTGTGTTGAAAATTTGGTGACAATGCTCCATAAAATGACTGTGTTACATGGCGTTGCGCAGTTTGGTGTTAACGCTTGTAAGTTCAAAACTTATAATATTCCTCACCTACATTTTCAACAGTGCCATTGTTCTACACCTCCTAATGAACATTACAGCTGTCATTTTTCACATCCTGACCAAAATCTGTTTTCACAGTTCTGGCGCACAATAGCGCGGTTGCTGTGGAAAGCCCGTGTTCGAGACACATTATGAAAATGGAAGTGACACTGTTCATTAGCAGATGTCCTAAAATGCCTATGTTGAAAATTTAGGGACGAAAGTCAATAAAATGAGTGTTTTATGAGCGTGCGTTGCGCAGTTTGCACGCATGCTCGTGACTTTGTGAATTTGTAATACTTTCACTCCAGCTGTTTATCACTGGCATTTTTCCATACCTCCTTATGAACAGTACAGCTGGCTGAAATGTGTTTTCACACGTCTGGTGCAGAATTGCACGGTCACTGTGCAAAATCACTTTTCGGGACACTTTGAGGAAATTACGGTGACACTATTCATCAACAGAGGTCCTAAAATGCCTATGTTAAAAATTTGGTGGCGAAAGTCTTGACAATGACTGTGTTGCAAGTGTGCATTGCACAGTTTCCATGCACCCTTGTAACTTCGTCAATCTGCAATATTTTCATGTCACATTTTCACCACTGGCATTTGTGCACACCTCATTATCAACAGTCCAGCTGCTATTTTCCACAGCCTGCCCAAAACGCATTTCTGCAGCTCTGCCACACAGTGGCGTACTCGCTGTGCAAAATCACCTTTTGGGACACATTAACAAGCTCACAGCGCTATGCCTCTCCACCTCTGCCACTGCCAATGCCAGCGCGACAACATTCGGCATTGACAAATGCTTGTTAACTCATGTGTTGTTCTGTACCCCTTTCATATTCCTCTGCTCTCACTACTGCATTTTGTCCATATTAACCTATTTTTCCTTTTAACAGGTATGCCAGGCTGCTGACTTTTTCCCGATTAGATAAGTATTACTCTATGCCTAATTTGTCCTGTCCTTCCCATTTACTCCCTAAGAACTACGGATCCTTTGTGACCCCTTTCCTATATTTTATTTTACAGGTCCAACAGATGTCTTCCCTTCAAGTTCCCTATTACCCAGGTAAAAGACCCTCTACATATTACCTACACTTGCTTGGTTTACTGTAACGGTTCGTCTGTGCCTATTACAGTGTATGTGTGTGTGCGTGTGTGCATGCATGTGTGTGTGTGAATTAAGGCTACAGGTTAAGGTCCCCGATTTCCCCGTACTACAAAAGAGGCCCTGGTTTTGGGTGATGTGCCCTCCATGTTATTTGTAGCTCCCCAAGTAGTACTGTTAATGGTTTCATTACTACGGCTTTGTGGCATAACTGAGGGAACACTGTACCAAAACATAAAGTCCTTTTGTAAATACAGCACTATCACCATTAGAAAAGTCAGAAGAGTACCGTATAATAACACTGTATAGAAGTACATCCCATCACTCCCAATTATAGATATCCTCCCCACCCAACCCTCCATCTGTAACCCACCACCCCCACCACCAACACATGCAGCCCTTTCGGCTCTGGCCAGAGTTTGTTATTATTTTTATCAGTTTCTGCACCCATTTGGTGAGTTGTTTTGTTTATGCTTTTAACCCTGGTATAGTGGTGTTTGGGGAGAGAGGTTACAGGTCCTTTTGTCACTACTGTCCCCTCCCCACTGTTCAGTTTAAACGTCCAATGCATGCATCCAGTTTCTGCCCTAGAGCTTGCACGCCTTCCTTAGTCAGGTGTAGACCATCATATTTGAAGAGACTCCTGTCCCAGAAGTCCCACCAGTTCCCTATGAAGAGGTGCCCCCTGTCTTGGCACCAGCCCTGGAGCCAGGTATTAAGTTCCTCTATTTGATCCTTGCATATCCTTTGGTTACTGTCTCCTCTCCCCCATACTGGGAGGATTTCCAAGCAGGCAATAGCTGAGAAGTGCGGGTTTAATGTCTCACCTAAGTGAGATATGTGTTTGGTTTCTTCAAGTGTCTGGTTTGCCAGAGCTTTTGTACCTATATGGAGGAAAATGCCTGTGCATTTACCTTGCTTTTTTAGTAACCTGTGAATGCATTCTGTGTCTCTTTTTGCAGAGGCCCCAGGTAGGCATTTGACTACCACCTGTGTTTCAGGACCCTGATTTATGTGTGGCTCCACACCGTAGATCATGGAATCCACCACAATAAGTATTTTCTTTTGTTCCCCTTTCACTTGTGTCATTTGTATTTACCTCCTGGTTTGCCATTGTTGTATGCCCCAACTGGCGGCTGGCATTATGTCCATGTTCCCCCTCCTTGGTGAGAGGGGTGTATCTGTTTGCTGTTTCAATCAATGCCTCCTGTTGTGCCACCTTTTGTTAGAATTGGCACAACTTTCTTCTGCCCCACTTTACCACCTGCCATTCTCCAGGACCAAGGGTGGTGAGGTGTTGAGGGATGGTCCCTTGGTGGAGCTGGAGAGGTGTAAAGGGGTGAGCAGGTTTAAGGTTGGCAGTCAGGTTGTGTTGATGTCTGATTTCCTCCAATACCTCTCTGAGTTGTGCTCTCAGGTCAGTTATTGTCCAGCATGTGGGGGCAGTGCCCTATTTCCTGAACGTGTGCCCTCTGAAATGAAGCCCCACACCACTGGCATGTAAACAGAACAGGGAGATGGCTCTCTCTACTCTAGTAGATGTGTCAGTGGTTTCAGGAAATACAATAATAGTTTTTAACTGAAGTAGAATATTTTTCATGTCTCTTATAAAATAAAGCATATATTCTTGAAACCATTTTTGGGCCTTTTCAGATAACCACATTGTCTTTACATGTTTTAACATGACGTATTGAGGATGAAGACAAGTATAGGTTTTGTTGGTTACTAATTTACATTTAGTAACCAGGAGTCCTGTTTCATCCCAAAGCATAATACCTGACGGTGGTCCAGGTATGACTATTACTGCATGTAGAATCCACTTGAGTCCTAGCAGCAGAATGATGACCCTGGCTGTTACTTGAAGTCTCATTTGTAAGAGACGGAGCAAGAACATTTTTAGTCATATGTTTGCTATCTATGTGCTGTAAGACTATCTACAATAGCTGTATTTTGTCCCGGATTTCCCCCTTTTCCCTCACAAAAAGACAGAGACCATTGTTTGTTGTTGTGCTCAGATCAGCAATTAATTTATTTATATATCATAATTCCAAGTTCCATTTATCATCTTTTATTCTTATATCTCTCACAATCTCATTTATTTTCATCCATATATCAATCTCTGATCATCCCTCTTTCTTCCTCTTTTTGCTCTCCCAGGTGAAACCTGGGTGCGCCTCTTTTCTCCTTTCATTTTAGGTAATGGTGAGAAACCGAGACCGCTTTTCTCCTTCAGCTTCTTCCTCTTTTCGCCTTATTCCTTTTCTTCCTTCCTCCCCTCCTTCCCCTTTTTCCCCACTAGCCAGCTCTCCAGCTTGCATTGGATGACTGGCTTTCCTCACTTAGGTATTGTTCCCACATACCCTCAGGGAAACCACTTTCCAATCCTTCTCTTCTCCCTCTTTTTTTTTATCTGTTCTTTGCATGACTCCTCCATGCTTCTATGAAACCCATCATTTCTGTATTGAACATATCTATGGCTAGATCTGACAGGTGCACGCCATCTGACCTATAGAAATCTTCTACCCACTCTTCCACACCCCACAGTATTACTTGTCCTCCCATTTTCTTTACCAGTGTGCCCCTACCCTTCTGTTCATCTTTCTCCTGGCCCTATCCACAGCTCTATGGCTGTGCTCCTGTCTCCAAACCCTCCTTGGTATCATATCCGACCAGGCAAGACATACTTCAGGCCATCACTGCTGTATTGTCCCTAAGTCCCTTTTTATCTGCATGTATGTGTCCACCCATGGCTTGCCCCCAAGGTCATTACCCCCTAAATGTATAATAATTAAGTTTGGAATGGGTTGCTGCTCCTTCAGCTCTTTCAAGGTGGGGAGCAGTTGTGCCCATCTCATCCCTCGGATGCCGCGCCATACCAGTTTACATTGCTTCACATCTTGGTAAAGTTGCTTTCCCCCAGCCTTTTTCTCAGCTCTCTTCTCTGCCCAATAAATATAAGAGTGGCTGCAGATCCAGACTTCCGTGCTCCTCCCTCTTCCTATAGGGTTTAAACAGAATAAATATCTTATATATGGTCTTAATTTCTTACCATCATATCACCTCTCCCTACCGCCCCCATGGCTCCATATCTGTAACAAAAAACATAGGTGATCCATTAGTCTCCACACTGCAGTATTTTAATGTATCTTTTATAACTGGCTGACCGCCAGCGCCCCTTCTCCAAAATATTATTCACCGTTTCACCTGCCGCTGCCCACTGTCAGGCAGCCCCTCTCCGTAAGGAGTGGGAAGAATAATTAATCAGATCCTCCCCTAGGAATTGCATGCCTTTCTTGAACAATGCTGTGACTTGTTAACTTGTGACTCTATATCCATCACCATGCAGAAATAATCTCCCTGTCCTATTCCCACGCTCTGTGGCGAAAGCCCACGAAGCCTGCACTGGGCACACTGCACCTTCCACATACTTCTTTAATGTTACCATGCAACCCTGTCCCCTTTGATCTGTTTTTGACCTCTTGATCATAAGCTGTATCTCCTTCATCCCCCAGCTTATATCTTCCCATTCTAATCCCCCTTCCCTGTCTTGCTTGCTGTGGCCTACCACTTCACTCACTCTCAAGGCTCCTGCAAACATTACCACATAAATCTTGTGAAATAACTGGGCCTCGACCTTTGATCTGCATATTACCGGTAACACACCCTTCAGTTTCGCCAGCCACTGTTCCCCTATTGGTCTTCTATTATCCACCGTCCCTTGTTTTAACCTACCCTATCCCTGCATCATTCTTCTGATGAACATTGATTTTGTTGGGTCCTTCCATCCTTTCAGACTGCAGATAACACTAATCCCTGCCAAGTAGACCCCCATTGTGGCGTGGGCTGTTCCTTTTTGCCATTGCTCTACGGTGAACTTCCCCAATTGTTCTTCTGTGAGTGGCCTACTTACCTCCATGTGGTGTGTTGCCCTGAATGTTTGAAACACTTGTCAGGCCCCATCGTAGGCCCTCAGAGTCCGTGGTGCCCATGAACTGCGGAACAACATTTCTGCTCCTTCCTGCCAACGTCCCATATGTTCGTTAGTATGGGCGTCTTTTGCTTCTCCGCTGTTGGTGCCAGCTTCCGGAAACGTTCCAGCTGCAGACGGGAAAGGCTGTCAGCCAGGGTATTGTGTACCCCTTCTATATGTTTTGCTCTGAATGACATGTTCAACTGCAATGCCCTTAGCATTAGAAGTCACAAAACTTGCATGACTGTCTCTGACCTGGCTCCCCTGTTGTTCAGGACCTCTACCCCTGCTATATTGTCACACCAAAATGTCACTTTTTGATCCCATAACTCTTCCCCCCACACCAGGGTGCATGCCCAGATGGGCATGATCTCTAATAATGTTATATCTTTTACCTTACCATCCCTTACCCAGTCTAATGGCCACGGTTCTGCAAACCATCTGCCCCTCAGGTAGTCCCCCATGCCTAGGCCCCCGGCTGCATCTGTGTATAGATTGAGGTCTGTGTTATACACCCATTCCTCCTGCCAGAAGGAGCAGCCATTATATTCCTTCAGGAATTACTCCCATACTTTAAAATCCTCCTTGACTCCCTTTGTCATGTCTACCCAATGGTGTGGTCTGGTCACCCCGGCTGTAACCCTAGCTAACCTTTTGGTGAAAGCCCGCCCCAGTCCAATAGCCCTGCATGCGAAGTTCAGATGCCCCAATACTTGTACCTGTTTCAGTTGTACTCTTCTTCTACTGGTATGTATCTGAATCAGTTCCTTCAATTTTTCTACTTTTTTGTCTGGCAGCCGAAATATTTCCCCTGGGGCATCTATCTCAATACCCAGAAACTCTAACACCCTATTGGACCCTTCCATTTTTTCAGGTGCCAATGGGACCCCTAGTTCTTTACATAGCTCTTGGAAGCTGGCCAACATTTTTTCTGTCTCTCTTCTGCCACTGCCTATAAAAAGGAAATCATCCAAATAGTGGATCACTGTTTTATAGCCAGTTCTTTCTTGATATATCCACTGCAAACATGTGCTGAAAGCTTCGAATGTCGCACATGCTATAGAGCAGCCCATGGGCATGGCCTTGTCAAAATAGTACTGTCCCCCTATTTTAAAACCCAACAGGTCCCAATCCTCTCTTCTAACTGGAAGTAATCTGAAAGCTGACTCTATGTCTGCCTTTGCCATCCATGCATCCACAGTTGCCCGGATAATCCGGACTGCGTCCTCCAGAGTGGAATATGTCACTCTACTATATTCCTCACTGATAAAATCGTTCACTGAATCACCTTCCAGAAAGGATAGGTGGTGAATCACCCTGTACTCCCCTTCCTGTTTCTTGGGGACCAAACCCAACGGAGAAATCCTCATATTCTGCAATGGGGGGTATTATATGGTCCTTCTATTCTCCCTGCTGCCTTTTCCTTCTCTATTTTTCATCTTAACATTTCCTCCCTCCCCCTCACTGATCCCAGATTGTTCGCTTCTCTGGCTTGCCTTGGGCCCTCACACTGCAATGAAAAACCTGTGCAAAAACCTTTTTTAATCATTTCTGCTGTATTCTTATCTGGGTATCTGTCTAACCATCCTCTCCATGCTGCTATCCTGATGGGGGTTCTAGCTTCTTTAAATTGCTCCCTTGTCTTTGTTTCTTTTTCTCTGCCAAGGTCTTACCCTCTGGTTGATGTCTGGCCTTGCTGGTCAATGATTCTGACTCCCTCTATTTGCGTGTCTCCTACCCCTCCCCCCCATTCCATGTCTGCCCTTTATATCCCTGCCCTTCCCGAAAAAACTGCTGACCTGACCCTTGCCCCCCAGATCCTTGGCCTCCTTGGACCCATGTCGTCCTGCATCTGCTCGCCGGATGTGATCCCCCACATTTTGAACAGGCATGCCGGAAATGGCATTGTGGCCAGGAGCAAAAGGCCCTATTATAGGCCCAGCAACATCTCTGTGGCGTGGCCCCTTTCTTCCCAAACTCCCCTTCTGGCGTGGACTGATCAGTTATGTAGTCTGTCCACAAGTCCAGTTGTTTCGTGTCCCATCTTACATCCCCATATGTTGCCATTCTCTGCCGAAATAATTCGTCATAGTATATCCACCCCACACCCACTTTTGCTTTTGCTGTCCTTATTATCAAGGAGTATGTGATGAGTGGGATGCCCAACTCCGGCCTTTTTTCCAATACTATGGCTGAGAATGTGGCAAAACCTACGAACCAACCTTCCCAGGTCTTCCCTTTTGTGAATTTATCCTCCTCCTTCTTTTCTAACAAAACTACCGCTGCTGCCATATCACTCTTCCCTATGTTTTCTGTCTCCTCATATTTTGCTGCCACTTCACGGCTTACTAAGGCAAAGATATCTACATACTCCCCCTTCCATATTTTCTCTTTCGTGGCCAACAGTACATGTTTGCCTACCCTCATCCCCGGAGCCCCTATCTCCCTCATTCCTTTTCCTTCTTTCTCCACCCCTCCCTCTTTTTCTTTCAGCCCTTCCTTTTCTGATCTAATCTCTGCTAGTGCCGACTCCATCTGCCCCAGACCCCCTGTCCCCAGTGCCAAATAATTTGATTTATATACTCTTTGATGCTGTCCCCTACATATCTGGGTGTGTTACCTGTGGCCTTGTCCACTCTGGGTTGTCTGCTGTCCTCCTGATGCCCAAGTATGGTGCCTTGTGGTCGGAGGGGTGGTTGCTCTGCTAGTGGCTGTGGAGGAACCACTGTGAGCTGGGGATCTGGTCTGGGTTCCGCTGGGGGAAAACCAAAACTGGTCCTGGGGAGGTACTGGTGGCTCCGGGTTAACAGGGTGCAGGGGTGCTGGACTAGCCACCTTGTTGGGCCCTTCCCTCGGTGGTTGTGTCCTGGCCGGGCTGCTTGGCCCCCCGGCCGGTCGCTTCCCTCTGCCCCCTTTTTCCTTCTCCACTTTCCTTTTCTCCCCAGACCTCCCCAGACCTCTCACGTTCCTCCTCTTTGACCAGCTCCCACATTTTATTGGCGTTTTCTGCCAGCTCCACTATCACCCTGTAGGCGTCCTCCTTTGAAGGCCTGTTCTTTTTTGGGGCCATGTTCCTTGCTGTCCGCCAACTGTGGAAACACTGAAGGAAAGAAAAGAGAATTTCATTAAACCTCTTAGCCCATAATACTCTCCCTATGACCTGGCCCCGTTTCCCAAGATAAACAGTCGACCAATGGTGCCAAAGAATGGCTCCCTCCTTTCCTTATTATTATTATTTTTTTTAAAACGTTGCCTCCTATGGCTGTCCAGGCCTAACATTGTTCCCCTTGCATGTCTTCATGTTGTTATGGTTGCTAAGACTTCCCAGGCCACCCCGTTCCCCTTCCCTTGCTCTGCCCCCAGCCTTCATGGCGGGTGTTGGTTGTCCCTGAGAATGGTACTCCAACTCCTAGGCCACGATCCCCTTCTGTGGCTGATCCTCCCTCCCCCCTCATTGACCCCCGGTTCCTACCAAAAATTATATATTTTTTTATATATATTTTTTTTTTTTTAATTAGGCCTCCTTCCATCGCTTGGCCCTCCTGGTGTGTGACATCACGCCACATGGCCAGGCCCTCCCTTTCCAGGCCTCTGGCCTGCTCTCACTAGTCCCTGCCTCGTGGCACCCACGTGCTTCGTTCTGTCCCCAAGGAACGCCCTGTCCAGTATCCTGAACAACAAACCATCTTGACCCATCGCCTTTAGTGCAAAAAACCTTCCCCTGCCTCGGAAAATGGCTTAGCTGCCCGCTTTTGCCTCCCCCCCTTTGTGTGTGACGTCATGCCACGTTGCCACTCTTAACCTCCACACTAGGCCTTATCGTAGGCCTGATCTAGCCCCACTGGATCAGCAGAGCATACCTTGTTCCCTTTTTGAAGCATCCTGTTGCACTTTCACTGCCCCTTTATTAGTGCCAGTCCAGGCTTTTTACAAGCATAGGCCCTTTGAGGCCGCATGGCTCTCAACGCATTGCCCCGTTGGGGCAGCGAGACTGCTGCTGGCTCCCGAATCGCCTTCTCAGTGGGAGAAACCAGGATATCCCTAAGGCCACAAGGAGGTAGCAGGGAGGTTGGAGGGAGGGGGAGGGGTCGGTTTCCATGCCATGCGGTCGAGCTGGCATGGTAGAGCTCCGTGGAGAGCTGCTCAGCCCCGTACTGCATGCTTCAAAGGAGAGATTCTCCACTGCAAGGCTGCGAAAAACACATCCTGCTCCCATCGCCTAGCACCAGCTCCTCTCCACCATTCATTAAAAGGCCCCGTGGAGACCTTACTCTTGGCACCAGTCCTGGAGCCAGGTATTAAGTTCCACTATTTGATTCTTGCATATCTTTTGGTTACTGCCTCCTCTCCCCCATACTGGGAGGATTTCCGAGAAGGCAATAGTTGAGAAGTGCGGGGTTAATGTCTCACCTAAGTGAGATATGTATTTGGTTTCTTCAAGTGTCTGGTTTGCCAGATCTTTTGTACCTATATGGAGGAAAATGCCTGTGCATTTACCTTGCCTTTTTAGTAACCTGTGAATGCATTCTGTGTCGCTTTTTGCAGAGGCCCCAGGTAGGCATTTGACTACCACCTGTGTTTCAGGACCCTGATTTATGTGTGGCTCCACACCGTAGATCATGGAATCCACCACAATAAGTATTTTCTTTTGTTCCCTTTCACTTGTGTCATTTGTATTTACCTCCTGGTTTGCCATTGTTGTATGTCCCAACTGGCGGCTGGCGTTATGTCCATGTTCCCCCTCCTTGGTGAGAGGGGTGTATCTGTTTGCTGTTTCAATCAGTGCCTCCTGTTGTGCCGCCTTTTGTTGGAATTGGCACAACTTTCTTCTGCCCCACTTTACCACCTGCCATTCTCCAGGACCAAGGGTGATGAGGTGTTGAGGGATGGTCCGTTGGTGGAGCTGGTGAGGTGTAAAGGGGTGAGCAGGTTTAAGGTTGGCAGTCAGGTTGTGTAGATGTCTGATTTCCTCCAATGCCTCTCTGAGTTGTGCTCTTAGATCAGTTATTGTCCAGTATGTGGGGCAGTGCCCTATTTCCTGAATGTGTGCCCTCTGAAATGAAGCCCCGCACCACTGGCATGTAAACAGAACAGGGAGGTGGCTCTCTCTACTCTAGTAGATGTGTCAGTGGTTTCAGGAAATACAATAATAGTTTTTAACTGAAGTAGAATATTTTTCATGTCTCATAAAATAAAGCATATATTCTTGAAACCATTTTTGGGCCTTTTCAGATAACCACATTGACTTTACATGTTTTAACATGACGTATTAAGGATGAAAGCAAGTATAGATTTTGTTGGTTACTAATTTACATTTAGTAACCAGGAGTTCTGTTTCATCCCAAAGCATAATACCTGACGGTGGTCCAGGTATGACTATTACTGCATGTAGAACCCACTTGAGTCCTAGCATCAGAATGATGACCCTGGCTGTTACTTGATGTCTCATTTGTAAGAGAAGGAGCGAGAACATTTTTAGTCATGTGTTTGCTATCTGTCTGCTGTAAGAGTATCTACAATAACTGTATTTTAACTGTACCTACATTAATGCTATCAGCTATTTACATTATAACTCAGTATTTATCTGATGGATGTGTAGGGTTTATGAGGGTGTGGCTGAGGACTGGTCTCCCTCAGGAGTGTCTGTGGTTTCCTTGTAGGGATGATATAGTCTCAGCTGATTGATGTGGACCCATTTATAGATTAGTTTTCCATACCCTGTACGAATTTTGAGTTGATAAACAACTGGTGAGAGTTTTCCAGTGATTTCATAAGGGCCTGTCCAGTTGAGGACAACCATTTTGGTTGGCAACTTTTTTTTAGCATAATTGAAGTAGAACACTCTGTCCCCTATCTGATATTCTTGTGGGGTAGTTTTCTGGTCATAGTATGCCTTTCTACCTTCAGCACTTTTTCCAGATTAACTTGAGTGAAAGCAAATGTTGCCTGTAAATGTTGTCTCAAATTGGTCAGGTATTCATCTGTGGTCATGGCACTAACTAAGTTGACATCACCAACCTGATATAGTTGGTGTAAGGGAATAACTGTTTTTCTACCTGTCATCATTTCAAATGGGGTGACACCAGTGGAGCGGTGTGGTGTGGCATGAATGGCCATTAACACAATGGGAAGCTTAATATCCCAGTCTCATCCTGTTGTGGAGATATATTTTCGAATAATTTTTACAATGGTCCTATTGGCTCTCTCTGCTTGCCCGGAGGATCGTGGGTGATATGAAACGTGGAGTTTTCTTTGGACTCCCAAAGTGAAGTGTGTTCCTGTGTCAGATTCCACTGTCATAGGTAAGCCCCATGTAGTGAAAAGCTTATTGACTAAAAGGAAGGCGGTGGTTTCTGCAGTATCATTTGGTGCAGGGAGGCATTTGACCCATTTGGTGAACAGAGATATGACAGTAAGGAGGTACTTGTTAATTCTGGAGGATTTTATTACGGGTCCTGCACAATCTGTTTGTAAGTCTGACCAGGGCAAGGTGAGGCCTTTGGTTTGGAGAGGCGCTCTGTGTCTGGGTTCAGAGGGCTGAAATGTACAGCATTTTAAACATCCTCTGGTGTAGTTCTCAATGTCTTGGCACATATTTGGCCATTAAGCTATTTCTTTGAGGGTATCATAAGTGGGTCTGCTGCCACGGTGTGCACTAGAGGGTGCATTGTGTGCATCTTGCATGGACATGCCTTAGTGGCTTTTAGGGACCATCCAACGTGGTGTGGGAGTTTGCTCATGAACATAAATCAAGAGGTTTTTGTGCAACTTAAACCTTTGTTTTTGTTTGTACATAGTTTTGAGTTCTGTGTCAGTTTGCAAATCATTAGGTGCGATAGGATTAGTCTCAGGGTTTAATACGTATTGATACAGTTTGTTTACAGTTGGATCTTTAGTCTGTGCTTGCACTAAGTCCAAATGAGGGTCTTAACTTTTCAATACTAAAGTTTGATTTGGAGAATTTGGACCTTCAGGTCATGGGGCTGTCTTTCATGTCTGACCTCTAGTGATTGCGGATAATAGTAAGTGTACGGTCAGAGACGGTCTGATAAGTATCAACCTGCCAGTGGACATTACCAATGGCACTGTTTTTGGCTAATTTATCTCCAAGTCATTGCGATTTTTATCTGAGCCACTCAATTTTGAGTGTCCTTTGACCTTTTTCCAATAAATGTCCATTCCATGTTCCTCTACTTTAAGATCAATGGTCATGATTAAATCTACATGTTTGATGTCTTTACATTTTGTATGCCTTGTTGCTTCCAGAAAGGAAGATGTGCAAGAACGGTTTGCCTCACATAATTGGAATCAGTGTAGATAATAATATCAAGTTGATATTTGAGTGCTATTTCTATAACCAAGAGAATACATGCCATTTCAGCATACTGGCTTGTTTTGGGCCTATGGCATATCCTGTACAGTAGGTGGTTCGGGGTATCCTACTTCCCACACAAGAGCAGCACCTGCGTGTAGAATGTTGCCCTTGAGGTATGCACAACCATCCACATAGACCTTAGGAAGGCCTCTGCAGAGGTCTGCATCATAATATTGGTGCTTAGAGAGCATCTCAGGAGGTAGTTCTGTTTCCCAGGTGTAACTGGGGTCATTAAGACCTTTGGCAGTACAGTCGTGACCTTTAGCAAGGCCCTGAGCTAAAGTATTGTTTTTATTTTTGGCATAGTGGACTTCCAAGGAAAGTCCGTGGAGTGCCAAGGTCCAAGAAACAATCCTGCTTCCACAAACATTTTCCTCTTTTATCTTTTGGCTCCCCAGAAAGGTAAGAGGTTGATGGCAGGTTTTCAGGGCGATCTTCTCCTTCCTATGTAATGCCTAAAGTGTTGTATGGCCCAAACCACTGCGAAAATAGCCTTCTCACAATTAGAAAACTTATTTTCTAGGTCAGCCAAGGTTTCACTAGTGTAGGCAATGATTCGTCTGTCGGTGTTTTGCATTTAGGAAAGGGAAGTGCTTAGGGCGCTGTGTGTGTAAGCGGTATCTAAAAGGAACTCCTTACCCTTTTGGGGGTAAGCTAAACAAGGTGCTTTGCATAGCCTGTTTTTTAACTCCTGGACAGCTTTTTCTTGTCTGGGTTTCCACACCCAGGGAATGTCCTTATTCAACAATTCAGACAAAGGCTGTGCAATTTCTGCATAGTTTGATGAACTGTCGGGAGTAGTTACAAACTCCTAGGAAACTACATAATTTCTTTAAGCTAGTAGGTGATTTGAAGGTGCAAAGGACTTGTACTCAATCTTAGGCAGATGAATACCTTGGGGTCCTATGGTGTATCCTATGCAATCTACCTGAGAGCGACACCACTGTCCCTTGGTCAAGAACAGCATGGCTCCAGCCTCTTTGAGTTGTCCTAGGACATGTCTATGTTCTGCTAAGTGTTCAGGCCATGTGGCTGCTTTTACAAGTATGTCATCAACATAAATAAATGTTCCACATGCTACTGCATCTGGCAGAGCTTTGTGCAGAAAGATATTGAACTCAGCAGGCGAATTACAGTAACTGAACGGTAATCGGTTCCAAGTGAACTGAGAATTACCGAAGGTAAATGCCAGCTTGTACTGGTCATTGGGGTGTACCTTTAGGGTCCAGAATCCATTGGCTACATCAAGGGAGGTTAAGTACTTGGCTCCCTCGATTTTGGCCAGGCTCTGGTCCAGGTAAGTCATGGGCCATCATGAAAGGGGTACCTGTTTATTGAGTTTCCTATAGTCGACAGTAAGTCTGCACTTACCAGTAGGCTTAAGCACAGGCCAAATCATGCTGTTGTGGTTAGGATTAGTCTGTCTGATGATTTCTTGCTTTAGAAGGGTATCCAGGGTTTCCTGGATAAACTCATAAGCTGCTAAGGAGATTCGGTACTACTGGACATACAAAGGTTTTGAACTGGCAACAGTGGGGACTTTTACCATGTGGAGGTTAGTTCTACCACAGGATAAAGAATCTGTTGCAAACTGTCATGATGCTCATAGAAAATTGACCTTAATTGGTCTTTAGCTAGCTCATCTGGTAGGGCAGATAACTCAATTTGTACTTCTATGGTTTCAGTAAATTTAGGAAATTCTTGGGCTAGTCCCACTTCTACTTTTTTCTCCACAGACTCATTAACATCTTTTGTGATGGCATGCACTATGGGAGGTGTAACATGGCTATTGGTAGGGGCATCTCCAGGGAAGGAGAGTACCAGATCGGTACCTTCCCACTAGGAGTGGGTCATGGCACTTCCATCTTCATTAGGGAGAGACTGTACAGCAATTATTCCCTGAGGGCAAGTGTAACATGATGCCTCAGCCCCCCCATGTAGGTCTGGGGGTAGTAGACCAATGACAGGCACCAGGTGTTCAAAGCCATAAAAAGAGTCCCCCACTAGGAATTCTAGCTGAGTGCGGGCAGAAATGATAATATCTGTAGGGTCAGGATTGGTTACCAGGATATGGGTGCCTCACCCAATAATTTCCAGGTAGGACTCACCATGAATGATTAGACCTAAGACATGGAGTAAGACAGCAGGCCTGAAAAAGGCTCTATTATTAGGCATTAGCTGACCTCACTGAATCCTCAGTCTTACTGGGAAAGCATATGCTGTGGCGGGTATAATCACAGACATTGCTGCAATGGCTTGGCAGATTTGGGGCATGGTCTGTCCAGACCTCATGTTCCCGTGGTGATCAGAGAGAGAGAGAGAGAGGAAAGGGGTCATTTCCTATTGTAGACCACAAGATAGCCTAAATAAAATTTATGGTTACATCGAGGTGCACAAGCAAGTTGGTGCCAATATAAACCGAAGGTTTTAGGTTTTTTACTACATACACATAGTGTGAGATTTCCTTTTTTCCTAACATAATTGGAAGATGAGTGATCCCTATGCTTTTTGCAATGCCCCCTTTTATTGGCAAGCCTATGTGTCTAGTAGTTTTCTCTGCCAGGATGAGGGGTTCGATTTTTTTAAGCTCGCAGAATAAAGCCTCACTAATTAGAGTGCTTTCCTGATTAAGGGCGAGTACATCATCGGAAATGAGGTGTTTGGTTGAAACAACTCTCCACCAGTCTCATTATAGCAGTAGATATGTTGCAAGCAGGCAGGGTGATGCGTTACTCTATTGGGGGCATGGCAAGACCATGGTGTGTGTTTTCCTGTTCTTTGTTATTTACAGACTCTAGGGTGTCGTGTGTGCCTGTAGTCTGTGTGTCAGCTTTCTGATTAGCTAAGGGGCTGGAGTGAAAAATGTAGTCATTCAGTTCTAGTATGGTTTGTAATGGGTCAACCTCCTCATTATGGGCCGGAGTATCAGTTGTGTTTGAATCTCGGGTAGTATTTGTCAAATCGGATCCACAACCCAAAACTAAAGCATATGCATGTGTTATGTTTGGATAAGCAAATTTAAGTGCTATACTATTTGAACCGAAGGAGCAAGCAGTGGCTTGTGATCTGTTGTTATCCACACCGGTAACAGGAAGGGGTTCACGGAGCTGTGCATACAATCTTTGAGCACAGAACTCCAGCAAAGGGGCAAAACGTAACAAGAGATCAGATCCCACTAATAAGTTTTCAGAGGGGAGGTTAGTCACATACACAGGATGGGATATGCTTAGATCCAAAGTTTAGCTTCAACCAGATAACACCCAGGACATTAGCAGTGTCTCGAGTGAAACTGGTAAAGCTTACAACACTATCTAACAAGGTCAAAGGTTTTCCTTTTTGAGTAGAGGGGTCCTGTATTTTTGTGAAACTCCCCTGGGTCATGACAGTAATTTTAGAACCAAGATTCAAAAGGGCATCACAATTACAAACATCATTAATGGTGACCTCAAAGTATGGTCTCACTGTACCTCCCTTAATTTATAATGGACCTATGTATGTCTTGTGTTTTAGAGTGAATACCTCCGTTATAGGTGGTGGTGGTTGTGAGTTTTGAGTTTCCCTTTCATCCACTCCTGAAGCTCTGGTGACATACACCACATTGACAGAGCTAAAATTGTTGACGCCACCCCCCCCCATGTTAGGTTATAGAACAGGAGGGGATGGGTTCTGGCCTCATCAGCTGAGACCATGGGGAGTGGCTGTTCATGCTGGTGTGTAGTTACTGGAAAGGGCACTCCTAGGGGTGAAGGGAGTGGCATTAGGGTTTGGTGCAAGGCGCCTGTATGGAGTCCTGGGATTGGATCTATGAATTTCCTCTCTTAATTGTCTGATCTGTCTATTTAGCTGTTCAATAGCACAGCTGTTAGTATTTCTGGCTTGGCTAGGCAATGATTGGTTATTCTAGGCATCCAGGGGCTGTTTGGATGCCACTGTCCCCCTTTTGTTTGGGTCGTGGGGGCTACATGATCTAGGGTTCTAATAGGGACTGTCCCTTCCCTGGTTTGGGAATTTTTTATTATCCCTAGGAAGGCAGGAGGTAGCATCCTGTCTAGTCTGTGGCAATTCTTTTCCTTCCATCTGAAGGGAAGCCAGGTCACTAGTAAGGGCAAAAAGCTTATTTTGAGGTTCCCTGGTAGGTTTCTTACCTGCATCTGAGTTGACAGTTACAAACATCCTTTGGGTCCACTCTATAATGTCATTCATGGGGGTATCTGGTTCCACCCATGGTTGGATTAATGCCCCAACAGAGGGGTGAAGACCTTTTACAAATGCTTCCTTTAGGAGGGGGAACAGATCAGAATCTTTTTCTTCCCCTTCCGAGAAAAACATTTTGCTCAAAGTCTTTAGGGTTTTGATTTTTTTGACGTATTTCTTTAAAAGCTGCTATCGGGCTTTGATAAGTGGTGTATTCTTTGATTAGGGCTGGACACATTTTATCAAAATCCGTTTTGATCTTAGGTTTTTATCTAGCCATCCAGGCTCGAACTTCTGATACAACAGAAAACCTTAGGACCCACAACTGATCCTCAGGGTTATCAATCCCAAAGTATTCCAATTGGGATTTAAGGTCAATGACATCATCTTTAACTTTAGAGCTAGTTTTGGGATTGAAGCTGGTACCTATTGCCTTTATGGCTTGGATTAATTGTTTTGGATCTGGTTTGTAATGGGTTACTGAACCGGAAGCAATGGGGCCGGATGTGGTAGGACCAGGTAATGGCTGGCTTGCCCCTGCAGGGGTACTGGTCTGGCTGTTAGAGGCCTGAGGGTCATTTGAAGGTTGTGCACCCAACCAATTTTAGGTCCTGAATTTCTTTGACTAAATCCTGGGCCCAGACAGCAAGGTCCTCTGCTACATGTTTTGGGGGGGGGGGAGTATCTGGGACAGGAGGTGGCAAGAGGTCAGCTGGCTGAAGGGACCCCAGCTGTTGACCAATAGCATCGAGGGACTCAATAAATGCTTTGTGAATCCGGGTTATCTCTCGATGAGCTTCATCTACCTGCTCATCGGCTCTCTGAGATGTTTTTTTGGCTGCTTTCGTTTGAATCACAGCATCTGCTAATTTCTTCTGACCCTCAATTTTTTCTACCTGAAGTCCAACTATTTTATCTCTCAAGATGGTGTAGGATTATAAGAGAGGAGGGCACCAATTATGGAGGAGATAGGAGGTTGGGAGGGTTCTCTTGGAGGCCCCCGGGCACCTTAGAAGGGCAGAGTGGTTACCCACGGCCATCTTGTACTGGGCTCTGACAAGAAGGCCAATACATGAGCTGATACACTGACAGAACCACCCTTTTGCATGACTTAAGGTAAAGAAGTAAATGGTCCACATAAGCAAAGAAAAGTTTTCTGTTGGTTGGAATATTGTGACAAGTTCAAGACATCACAGCTTAAGTTTTAGATTCTCCCCACCCTTTGTTTGTTGATGTGATTTGAAAGTTGGAAGATACTTTTGTGTAGCCCTCTGCAATGCACAACAAGCTGTATGTAACTGCAGTAAATTTTTTGTCTTTTTGGTTATGCTGTCAATGATGATGGTTGTGTAATGTATGCTGGCTGCCCAGGCTGGCTGTTTCCTTTCCACAATAAAAAGAAGTCTTAAAAAAATAAAAAAAGATTTTTATTTGCTGTTGCAGGTCTCTTACTTCGTTAGGCCCTGGGATAATGTGCTGCTTTGAATCCCCAACCTCTTCTGTTAACCTTTGATTAATTGCTTTTAAGCTGTCTCTATCTGTCTCATTTACTTTAAAGGAGATATGAAATGATTTTTGCACAGTTATCTGCCCTTCCATCTTCTTTTCCATGCCAGTTATGTATTCTGATATGCTTTGATGATTTTTTGATAAATAAATAATCCAACTTTGGGGTGCCCTCGGGTCTACATAGAGTTCTACTCTCCTCTCCAACTACTGCACTTGATTTTCATATTTCTAAGACATTCTATGACATCAGTAACTCCCATTCCATGCTAGTCATCTGAATGGCCTGGAATGAGAGTTTGTGATGTCATAGAATTTTCAGGTAGTATGAAAAGAGAGAACAGTAACTGCTGAGGAGAGTGAGATTCAAGGTAACAAAATTAGATTATTAATTTAACAAAAAAGGTCAAAAACATATCAGAATACTGGGTAGTCAATAAATGAACAACTGGAGGGCATCCAGAGGTGTAAAAACTGAATGCCCAGATATTTTGCGTTTTCTGATTCTAGTTCAAATTCCAAAGCCTGAACTTTTGTGGCCTGGTCTCATCTACATTGGTCAAGTTGAAAACTAAGCTCCCCTAGTGTATGTAGACTGCTTTTTGCTTCCTGATGACAAATCCTATGCTGCAGGTATAAGGTGTATCCTGTCAAGGTAGGGTTGAGCTGTTTTTTCTTTAGTCTGGTTTTGGCCTCATATAAAAGCTTATTCAGATAATCATCCAGTTCTGAATATTGTAGTTCATTAGCTGGTATGTTTTAAGGGAATCATTTGGTTAAAAATTGCTTCATGATAAAAGGTATTTATTTCCCTTTGAACAGGAGAAAGAGTTTCCCCTCGGTATTCAAAGAGAATCTATAGGACCGGGGGATTGTTTTTTATCCTATCTTCCTGAGAACTATTTATGGGGGGAAGTACTGGAGGAACATCCATTTGATCCCCTGGGAAAAGTCCTAGTGAAAACATGTTTTTACCTTTTGACTGTTATGCAGAGCAGAGGCACTGAGATAGTACTTCTGTTTCTTTAGAATCTTTTCTACTCTGAAAAACAGCTTGTGGTTATTGACGATTTCCTCTTTTCTTTAGAATGGCCAAACTGTGTATGTATGTATATATATATATTTTTTGTCTTAAAAGAGGAGGTAATTAGGGATGTGGGTGGAGCCTACAGCCCTTCTGTCATCTGTAGCTCTAAAAATTGCTTTTCCTACAACTTCCTATTTAGACATTTGTATGTATTCCTCCACATCTGCAAAGTAGTGCACTCCCCCTCTGATTTTTGCTGTTTGTTGCTCTATGTTAAAGGCATCTGAAGGGGGGAGGGGGACGCTACTGTGTTGTACCTCAGAACTTCTCAGGAAATTGGGGGTGGAGCCAGGAGCCCAGCCAGCAACAGCAATTTTCTGGAGCTCACAAGCTAAGGCTTTATACTTTAAATAAAAGCTTTGTTTTGCAAAAGAAATACGAGTTACTTATATAATTCGATAGAGGAAGACTTGCTGTATCCAGAGAAGCAAAATCCAAATGAAGATGGGTCGCAATAAAACTGCTAAGCACAATTTCTTTACGACACGCGCTTCCAGCTCGAAACTTCCAGAGGAAGCAGCAGGCCTCATGCATGCTACAGTACAAGTTCTGAATTGGAAAGCGCTACTTTAAAAACTTTGCAGATCGCAGTAAACGCATTGACAAAAATGGTGCAACAAATGGATCAGAAACTGGCGGCTTTTCAGAAAAATTTCTTTCCATGGAAAATAGACTCGATGCCATGGGTGAGACTATGAAGACGGCAGAAGCCACAGTGGGTAAGGCCCTAGCAGCAACTGCCAGATAATTAAAAGAACAGGCCAACCTACGCAGTCATATAGAGCAGTTGGAGAACACAGTTCGGGCCACATATGTGAGGGTACTTGGCCTTCCTGAGGAATCAGAGGGAGAAGCCCTTCCTCCCTACTTACAAGCTTGGCTGGAGGACCTAACTGGACTTTTGGATTTCTGAGTAGTAAGAGCTTAAAGAATTACCCCCATGCGGCCTCAGAATAACTTGGACAATTCCCATACGGCTCTCTTTACCCTCCAGTCCCCAGGAGAATGAGATATGCTGCTCAGGTCAATAAGAAGCAGGGGTCCCATTTATGTGCAAGAGGCTCGTATCTTGTTCTTTCTGGATGTCTCATATGCCACTTGCATTCAAAGGAAGGCATTCAGTGGAGTTAAAAACAGACTCTGCAACTTGGGCATCTCATTTACTTTAGCCTTCCTGGCTTGACTTTGCTTCACAGAGGGCCGCAGACAATACCGCTTCACTGACTCAAAAGAAGCCGGATCCTGTGTAGAGAAAATCGCGGGCAAAAGACAGAGAGAGAGAGAGATAGAAAGATGTTCCTCGGATGATGAGGATCTGGATGGAGATTGATTGTTCTTTTACTAGTAAGAAATGGTTTTCAATATATTTCAGGTTGTGACTTATTGAACAGGCTGGTAGCCTACTATAGTTGCGGGACTCTTAATTCTCTGTTGCACCCCGAGTGGTAAAGTTCATTTTCATTATGTGAGGACCTTGCTTATAGACTGGCTGTTCTTGAGAATTGGAACTTTAACAGACTCTGTCTTTGTGGTTAACTTTTATTGTTCTTTCATTTAGGCAGTTTTTCCTCTTTACCAATTTGCAGTTGTAAAACAAATGCTTATTTAAGTTTTTTTTAAACATTCGAGATATCTTCATTACAGTTATATATTCCTGAAATGTGGATGTAATTACTGTAAAATGGTGCATGATGTTTTGGTGACATTTAAGGTGGGGTATAAAAAGAATGCAACTCTCCTAGTTGCAGATCAGCTTGTGTTAGCTATTTAGCAGTTTCCAGGGAGCCCTGGAGACATGGGGCAGGATTCACGATGAAGGACTTTTAAAGTTCCCCTCTGCAACTGCTGTTGCGGACTGGAATCACCCGCAACTGCAGCGGTAGTGATTCACAGCCACAGCAGTTGTGGAGGGTGCTAAGGCGGGTTCCAATGCCTGTAGCAGCCTTCTGCAGCTGCAGTGCTGTCCATGGCTACAGCATCCACAGGCTGCTGTATTCCATGGAGGTGGTCATACTCCAGCTCCACCTTCGTTAACACCCACAGCTGCGGGTGACGTGCGGCTTCGCAGGTGGATTCCCACAAGTGCCGAGGTTTTCCCGCAGCTGCGGGTCCTTCTTCCCTTTTAGTGAATCCTGCCCAAGGTCTCCTTTGCTTGAGTGTCTTAAGATAGTTCTACTAGAGGCACAAGCTGGTCTTGGTGCTGCTTAAAACTGTAGTCTACTGCAGGACAACAAACAAATGTTTGTGATTTATTTTTTAGGGCAGGTTTCCCTGGGGATATATAGCAATAGCTCCATATATATTCTTATCAAGCCTAAGGGAGCTCTAGAATGGAGATCTTCCACAATATTGATGGGTAATGTTAATATAGACCTTTTAGGTCAGTTTGAAAGTGATTTTTTGTCCAGTATTCCTAACTTGAAAATGTAGGGCATTGGCTGCAAAATAGCTCCTAAACTAAAATTAAAGTATTGATAATATGTATGTACTCACGGTTCCCCCAATGCTGTACCAATCGAGCAGATAGTCTTTATCCTATGTTATGTATTTCTAGATGTGTAAGTCGATATACCTGTTCAGGATGTAAGTATCTGTATGCTTATGTACAACATGCTATAAATAAAAATAAAATCAGGATATTAACAAAAAAACTTTTTAAACTTCTGTTTCTGTCATCTGTCCAGCTCAGTCTAACAGCTTTGTTCTATTTCTTTCAGCAACCTAGGGGTTAACTCATTTCCTTTTGTTTTTTTGTGAAAATGAAAGTCAGACTCAGTGTCACATTACAGACAGTGGAACTGCAGTTTATTAGCTGACATTCCTTTCCGTAGGACAGGTTGGAGGCAAGCACTGGAAACAGAAGACTGTTTTTTTTCTCATTTTATAATATGATGTACTGAGTGTCTATTTAGTTGCAGGGTCAGGGCCTTGAAGAAAATAATAATGTTTATGTAACTCATTCAAGAATCCATCAGGTGGTCAGAAAAAAAGTCTGAGAGAATTTGTGTAAAAACTATCAAATGAAAGATGCAAAAAATAGCATGCACACTGGCCTCTGAGACTGGAAGATCAGAAGGCTGTGGGTTCTATCCCCACACTAGGCATGTGGGTTAAATAGCTTGTGTTCTGCCTAAAACTATTATTAGATTTTAAAAGCAGTCAACCATTACCTTTTATATTTGAGGTACTTTATCTTTTCCCTTTGTTTAATTAGAAGATTGTTCACCTGATGTTAATATGTGTGATGTGTGGAACAGCACTCTGTGTGGCAGCTGACATAGCTAGCTATACTGCCCCCACTACATCACCAGCATTGTGACCTCACTGACTGTGACATCACTGCTACTTAGGAACAGCAATTCAATGATTGCCAGGTCATTCACCTGTGATTTAACTGTCAACTTGACATATAATTTTAATACCTAACAGCAAATCAGAGCTATTTTCCTGATAAAAGGCTACCAACATATTACATTTAAATAAACAACAAAATCACAAATAAGGAACTAATGGCTTATGGAAAAATCTACAGGGGTTTATACGGGGATTTGATGCTGCCTCTCCAGGGAAAATACAGGAAAAATTAGGGCTTGTAACAGGAAATCGTTACTTGGATCTGGGAGCACTGTGGTGATTGTGACTAAATAGCTCTATATGGCACCAACAAGAAAATGTCTTTGGTCATTTGGTAGCTTTTCACAGCCCTATTGGCTCTGGCTAGAATTATTTTTTAGCTTTGGCTTGTAGTTTTGCAAGCAGAAAAAAATATATTTCTGCTGACAGTCTATGGGACATTTAGTGCCAGATATTCAAAACTTTGCCCTAGGGCTAAATTAGCACTGCCCAGTGGGCAAACAGCCTGGAGCACAAAGCAAGCCATATTCAAAAGGAATAGCCCAGGGCAAACAGCTTCTGAATATAGCATGGGAATGAGGCCCGGCAAACTGGGCTGGGAGTGCAGGGAAAACTTAGCCCTGGAATAAGACAGCTCTGAATATGGCAACCAGGAAGTGTAAACCACAACAGCAATACAGTGCACAGCAATGTGAAGGTAGGTAGAGGTGAACTATGTAGCCAATGTGTGTGCCAGCAAATGTGTGGACCCAGTACAGATGCAGGCAGCAGTGTATGTGAAAGTACAGTGTGCAGAACTGTAAAATATTCCCTGAACTGTTTGCGCGGGTTTCGCACAGGGCTAAACCGTTAGCCCAGTGCAAACACGTTTGCCAGGCACTAAACTTTGCCATATTTATTTATTAGCTTTTGGTAACCGGGTAAGTGCGCTAGGCAACAGACCTGCCTATTTTCAGGCACGACCCAGGAGAGCACAGGACATTGGTTACAATATGCAGAAATGCACAGACATAATATAGGTGCACAGGAGCAAAACAACATATACATTGGGTAGCACAGTAATAGTTACATAAGGGTACATTTTAGGCATAGATCATAATAAGGATGTAAAATAAAGCAATTAGGGTAACCATAAGACAGTTGAGGACAGTAAAGACATCAAGATTCATAGCCACCTAGACAAGCATATTGCATGGGAGAACATTAGTGTAGTACTCAGGGTCAGACCCGACAGCCTGCAGTGGGACAAAGCAAATTAAGAGCATTTGCATTGGCCAGAGACTAGAAGGTGGGTGAACAGCGAGTTTTTGAATTCTCGATGGGAGGCTGAAGTTTTCACCATAAGGGGGAGTGAGTTCCAGAATTTGAGAGCAAAATGGGCAAATGCCTGTTCACCCATTTTTGTCATGCAAGGTCTAGTGGAGAGCATGGGGACAGAGAAAGACCTGAGGGTACAGGTGTGTGAGGCAGGAGTCAGGAGGTTGGCAAGATAGACAGGGCAGGAGGTCTAGACAGGGAGTCAATAAAGCAGCCCAGGAGTAGGCTCGAATATCCTTAGGTGACAGCCAATTTAAGCCAGCGTAAAGGAGACAATGATGGGTAAGGCATTAGGGCAGTTAAAGCGAATCTACAGATGTTGTTGTAGACAGTGTCCCATTTGTGGAGTGTAGCAGAGTTTGCAGCAAAGAGGAGGGGGCAGAGCATATTGGAGCTGGGGTAAGAGAATACCTCTCACAACAGAAAGTCTAGCGGAAGGAGTGAGGGGTGGCGCATGCGATCGCTCCGCCAATTTTGCATTGACGGCACGGCACACCATTTGACATGTTGAGACGGTCAGCGTGGGATCCAAAGTGACCCCAAGGTACTTGAAGGACTCAGTGTTTAAGATGAGGGAGCCATCAAGGCATTGAACCCGGAGCCTGTTCGCAGGGGCAGACAGTTTCTTAGAGGATCCGAATAGCATAGCACAGGTTTTTTCTAGGTTCAGGACTTGGTGGTTGCTAGAGAGCCAGGTCTGCAGGAATTGGAAGTCATTAGTGAGTGGAGTTGATGGCAGCAACCGATTTTGACCCAGAGTAGAGAACAAGGTCATCTGCGTACATAAGAGTGCAGCTATGCTGGGACATGGTGGGAATATCATTTAGAAAGAGGGAGAAGAGTAGAGGTCCAAGAGTGGATCCCTGAGGAACTCCATGGGAGATGTTTAGAGGGGAGGAAAGGGCCTTGTGAAATGCTACTGCCTGAGTCCGATTGTGAAGATAGCTATGGAACCAGGAGAGGGCTTGGTCAGATGCTCCAATGGATTGGAGTTTCTTTAGCATGGGAGGATGGTGTGTACCATGTTGAAGGCTTTAGACAGGTTGATAAAGAGCGACCCCAGTGGGTAGGCCACGGTCCATATTATTTCTGATGTCATTTGTAAGTTGTGTAAGTGCAGAGGTGGTACTGTGACTGGGCGGAAACCATGTTGGCATGGGGTTTGAAGATTAAACATGTCAAGGTGAGCAGCAAGCTGGCGGTGGACTATTTTTCAAGCAGCTTACTGAGAGTGGGCAGAAGAGATATAGGGTGAGTTGGACATGAGTTTGACATCGCCCTTTTGTGTATAGGGATGGTTCTGGCAGTTTTCCAGGTGGATGGGACAGTAGATGTATGAATCGAGAGGTTAAAAAGCCAGGTAATAGGTCTGGTCAGCCAAGGTGCATACTGCTTAAGTATGCAAGGGTGGATTCCCTCAGGCCCTTGACCCCCGCATGCCGGAAGGGAGTTAAGTAGCTTGAGAACTTCAAGGTATGTGGTTGGAGCCAGAACGAAAGGGAGGGGTGGGAGCGGCGAGGAAGGAGAAGAGGGACAGTCAGGTTGTGGGCTAGTTCAAAAGTGACATGCAAATGAGCCTACTTAGGTAGTCTCTGGGCAAACATCCAGATTAGCATCTCATTATGCCCTGATTTGCATGCAGTTTGCACTGGGCTAACGGTTTAGCCCTGCGCTAAACCTGTGCAAACATGTTAGCACTGTGTAAACAGTTTGGGGAATATTATACAGTTTTGAACACTGTACTTTCACATGCACTGCTGCCTGCAGCTGTATTGAGACAACACAGCATAGGCACAGATGGTGGTGGTGCTGCATGCAACTGTCACACTGTAGGTCATGCTACAGTGCACAGCAGACACTACAGTAGCAAGGGGGCCAGTAGTGTGTGGACACAGCAGTTCCTATGGTGTATAGGGTAGTGATGATGACTTCACTATACACAGTGAGAGGCCCAACCTGCAGGTGTTTACTGACAGTGAACATTACTGTTACACTGTTGTGTGACCCGCAGATGCTGTACCTCTGGCATGGGATGCTCACAGTGACAGATACTTGTCCAGCTTTGTGTGCTGTGGCAGTTGTACAGCTGTGCGGTATATGGCCGGGGGGGCATATATTATCAGAAGGGCACATTGGTGTTGGGGTATTCCCAATAGCGGCCCATGTGCACTGCATGATGTGTCCCACCCTTGTGGCCACACCTGGTCTGTGGCACAGCCTGGCCACCCATACACTCTCCCCTCAATATCCTTCATGCCCACAGTGCTGCATGTGTGTGCTGGCATCTGTTGGTGTCCACAGAAGAGTGGTCCACAGGTGTGTGCTGTATGGCCACACTGCCATGATGTCCACTGGCAGCAGTGTCACCACTTACTGCCTGGCATGGCTGAGACTGGTGGCAGATGATGGCATCATCGTGATGCCATCAATTAGCAGCATGTTTCCTCTATGTTTGGCTTTGTCTATGTGTCATATTTATTTGTTAGGGTCTCACAAAGCCTCGCAAAAGCCACGCAAACACCGCATAAAGCCAAAGTGTCAAGCAAAGCTGATTGCCCAGGGTTAAGACAAGCTTTTCCCGGGCAGTAAAGTGCACTGCACTAAGTGTCATGCTAAGTAGCGCAAAACCATTTTGTGCGGCACTAGTCGCTGAATATAGCATTGCGCCTGTATTCATGTCAGTTTGCCCCTTGCATACATTATGATTTTGCCCAGAGCTAATGCAGTTTTCCCGTGTTATTTGGCCTTTTGAATATAGCAGACCCGTGTTAAACCTGCGCAAATGGTTTTTGCCCGGTGCAAAGTTTTGAATATCTGGCCCTGAGTGTTCTATTCTTTAAAACTCTTTGATACAATCTAAAAAACTTTAACTGCAAGCCATACCCAAATAGCCTGATGTGGCTAGAATTAGCATAAATCTCAGGCCCACCCAGGGATGCCATTATGTAAGCAGAATTACCAGTAACTAACTTTGTCTCTGTATGAATTAATAAAAAAAGGAATATCTCTGTTGGCTGTTAGTTAAAAAGTAAACCATATATTGTACTCACTTATTTTATGGTGGTAATTACTGAGACGTCAGACTTTTCTCGGATATGGATTGCAATTAAAAGCAGTTTATATTTAGTACCACCGATAACATTAACACATTGACATTTACAACAACAATCCTAGGACATTTTAGTAGATTACCTGTGTGCTTTTACCCACACACAATCTCTACTCTAGAAATATGTGGCCCCTTATCTCTTATCTCTTATCTCTGGGCCCTTAAGGCAGTGTTCTTTCAAGAACAATTTTAATCAACACAAGTGCACAATTCTTTAGTACTAATAATCTTTTGCTAGCTTTAAACAATATCCTATTGCATTCTATCTTTATGCATTTAATATGGAACCAGGATTCTTAAAAGATACATGTTAGATAAACACCTTGGAAGTCTTTAAATATACTCAGCCCATTGTCTCAAGTTGTTTCTCCTCTCCCTGACACCTGGAGATTTGAAGTGTCCTGAGAGGCTAGATGAGGAATGTCTTTTCCTGGCTCCTTGAAGTCTTCTTCTTTCCTTGAGGCTTAAAAAAATAGAACAAAGTTAATACAATTTCAGAGTTTTTTTCTCTTTTGGCATTATTCAAAATTCTTTGCAGAGTTTAGAGGAATAATAGTCTTGAAGTTAGTAGAGTTGATGCTTCTTCTAGATACATAGATACATAGGCAGTGTCGGCAGATAAGGGCCTATGGCCCACCCAGTCTGCCCATTTGAGCTTGTAAGTTCAGTTTATGTTTTCCTAGAAGTCTGTCGCCCCTTACCCCTGACCTCCAGAATTCCTTTATGTCTATCCCATGCATTCTTAAATCCCATGATTTAAGAGTGAGTGTAGAAAAGGGATAGTGCAGCTTTAGATAAGAGCTAGTTGGTAGTATGAAGTTTTAGCTTTCCAAGATCCTCTTTTATACAAGACTGGTTCCTTGCAGATGAGTGACATCCTGAAATGACACAGCAATAAACACTTGCCAGTCTTACGTGTTGTTTTTTTTTTTTTATCCACCAGACCTCAGTCAGCATCTTCATGTCTATTGTACTTTTGACCTGCCCATAAGGTGGCAATTAATAGATTTATAACCACAAGACTGTACACTCTGCATGTTCAAGAATGAGATGATGGAAGTTATGTCACTTGTGGTTAGGGTGCTGCGGTTGCTAGTGGCAGATGGTCTCTGATAAGAGGCAGTTGTGGTCATCTTTAAGGAACCTGTCCATAGGTTGACTGTCTGAAGATTTAGATTTGTTGCAAGCTCTGTAGTTTTGGTCTTGTGACATGATTAATGCTGAATTTTGATTTTAAAAATACATCTTGACTTGTCAGCTCTGCACAGTGTTCATAAGTTTAAGAGTATGTCCAATTGACATTTAATGGTTCTTGAAGCTGGAAAGCTTGAAGAATATTGTTTGATATGGGTTGTTCAATAATCTCCTTACTGAGGTATGTCCATATACCTGGGTTGAGTACTTGCAGGACTGCTTGGCTGTAGAAGCTTAGAAATAAATGTTTTATGACAGACTCTTCAGTGCATGTCTATTGCTGCTTAGATTAAAGTGTGCTCTCCCCTTACATTTTGTCAGAATCTTTTGGCTTATGGCTGTATTGTGCCTACAAGCCCCTACCACATGAAAGTGACATCTGGCACTGCCAATGAGGGAGGCTTATCTGCCACTCAGGGATCAATATCTCAAAAAGGTTTAAAGGTATGTGTTGCTTGGTGGTGGAAACTTAATAATGTATTTTCCTTTTCAGTGTATTGCATGTTTAAAATAAACATTTTCTGTTTAATTGCAGGAAATGGCAAGTAAACAACATATTGGGCCTGTACCACCTCCAGCGAAAAAGTTTTGTAGATCACACCGAGACTATGTAACTATTTCTATTATTTGCCAAAGATAGAGATGCTTCTCAAATTCTTGTTGCAGCCAAAACCAGAGGTCAGTAAACTCTATTCAGATGTATGAGAGAAGCAGATGATGAATTGTATAGAAGCGCTAAAACATTAGGGGAGGGGTGTTGGATGAGACAGGATTCACTGATGCCATTCGTTATCATTGCTGGTGCTATCAGAAGTACACCAGCAAAGAAAACCTTTCACACAAACACAATCCACAAGCAGGTCATCTAAACTTAGAAATGCCTGGAAGAAGCAACCAGGAGCCAGCTATGAGAACAAGACTTACATCCGCAGCATTTGCAGCTAATCAATGCATCATCTGCAATTGTGTGAAGAAACACGGTGATTCACATCTTTTCTGAGTGAGAACATTTCAAATGCAAAGGAACATTCATTCAGTGCCTTGTCTCTTAGTAATACAGATCTACTGACTAAGGTACAAAGCCAAGATCTTGTAGACTTGGAAGCTAAGTACCACAAAAATTGTCTAGCTCAAGTACTGGTAAGGGCCGAACGAGCCAGTGAAACTAGCACTGAACAGACAGAAGAGAACATTGATGTCTTCACAAGAGCATTTGACATGCTTGTAAACCACATTCAGGATGACTTAACACGAGGCAGGGCATTTGATATGACATTTCTGTTGACAAAATACAGAGGATATTTGGACACATGTGGTTATGCTGAATTAGGGACATACCATGCTGAAAAGTCTTGTTAGACACTTTGAAAGTTCAGTTACATTCCATCAACCTCATTCAGCAAACAAACCAGAGCTGGTGTATAGTAGCAAAATAAATTTGAAAGAAACAATCAACAAGATTGCTGAGTTTCAAAGAAAGGTCCAGGAAGAAGCAACTGAGGCAGACCTGGAGCTTCCTGATGATGAGTATGAGAATCTCAGTATTTTTCATGCAGCAACAGCACTTTGTGCACCTGCCAGAAAAGCATCAGTGATTTCCCCCAATGCATGCACTGACTGTAGAGAGATTTGTTTTGAAAGAGCAGAGTCCCTAGTGCCTGCTGATCTGTGCCAGTTTCTGAGAATGCTCATGATGGGTAAACCAGGAGAACATATCCGAAACACTCCTAGTGCACACAGAAGAGTCTTAGCTGTAGCCCAAGATATAATCTACAGCGCTTCAAATTCTCACTGTAAAACACCAAATCATATTGGACTAGCCATATCTGTACACCATTTGGCTAGGAGTTGCCAATTGTTGGATGTCTTACACAGTCAAGGGCATTCCCTGAGTTATGATGTTGTTTGCAGAGTTGAGACATCCACAGCAATTGCCCTCATGTCCTCAATTGCACAACAGGGTGGAACATTTCTTCCAACAAACATCAGTCCCACTCAATGACCCTAGCAAAAGGATGAATCTACCAACGTTTACAAACATACAGCAAGGCAAAGCAAGGCAACTTTTATTTCTTAGGCGCCCAATCCCAGAGGCTCTGGGTGCCTTACAAGTAAAAACAATTTGAAAAGGATAGCACAGTCATAAATACATAAATAGAGCTAAAAGTGTATAAATATAATAAAACAGTAGACAAAGTGCAGAAAACAGCATTACGAATATATCAAAAAAGATCTTCAATGCTCTATATCCAGGAATGCTAAGGCGAATAGATAGGTCTTTAGGCAGTTTTTGAAAACCTCAACTGAAGGGGCCTCCCTGACAGCTGGTGGTAATGAATTCCACAGGACAGGGCTGGCAACACTAAACACCCTGTTGCTGGCAGTTTTTAACCTCATCCTGGGGATTGCAAGGAGGCTCTTACAGGAGGAGTGGAAGGAACGGACAGACACAGCAGGTGTAAGGAGCTCAGCCAAATAGCCAGGGTCAAGTCCATGCAAGGACTTAAAGGTGAGCAAGCCCAACTTGAAAAGAATCTGCCACCTGACTGGCAGCCATTGCAGTTTGCTCAACACCGGGGTGACATGACTGAACTTAGAAAGTCCCAGCAGCAGCATTCTGCACCAACTGCAGCTGGCAGAGGGTCCCTCCAGAGACTCCAAAGTAGAGCGCATTACAGTAATCAAGCCTGGACGTCATAAAGGCATGCACTCTGACAAACCCAAAAGCAGGGACAAGGTAAAATCCATAGATTCAGATAGTCAGCTCTTTGCCAAGCTTCTGGTGATCTCAAGAGACAGAAAGCTAGACCTGCAGAAGTTCTTTGAATATGAACTGTCAAGCCGACCTCTGGCTATTTTTAATGCAAATGGTTCACTAGCAAAAAGTAACAAGGCTCCAATGCTCAGGGACCTGGAGGCCATAGATGATTCCTCATTAAATCCAGCTACTTTCATGAGAAACATTAACTCAGAAAGACACACCACAACCACTTTCATAGACCATATGGCATGTCTTCAGAAGCTGACATCGAGAACCGGCATTGGAACATTTGGTGACATGTTAGATGGACCAAAAAAGTTTGTGGAGGGTGTATTCGGGAAAAGAGACACAGTTCAGGTCATATCAGACAGATGCGACAATGATGTGTCTATCAAAGCTGGTGAAAGGAAAAGACGAGGCAAGACAGTGGGATCTCCAGAAATCAGAATTAGTGCAAGAAACCAGACACTACTCAGAAACATGAAGGCATACCTTTCCAATCCCAAGAACAAGGAGAACTTCAATAACTTCACTTTTGAGGAGTGGTGTAAAACCATGCCTCATCTTCTCACACCATCCCAAATATTGGTGTTATCAGGAGGTTTTGAAAATCATGAACGGGTGGTGAAAATAACTCATGGACAAGTAAAGGATCTTCCTGAACTCTTCTCTACTCAAGAGGAAGCCGATAGTAGGATATATCTGCATGTTGGTGACTCAGTTACTTGCTACAGGACAGAAAATGCGATCATATGTTCATCAGTTCTTGTGCTTGGAATATATTTTGCAGAGGAGCTTGGCATCAAGCTATGGTTCAAAACGGGAACCAAACTGAAGACCCGATACATACCACTGCATATCATAGCTCAGAAACTTGGCAGCTCAATATGCAAGTTACTTCTCAGTCAATTTGATCGAGGCAGTATCAGTACTATGATATTTACAAAAGCCTTGTTGTTTCTTGACCTAGAGATCATCCCTGGAAATGTAATCCAGCAGCTGATCATTGACAATTTTTTCAGAGTCTTGGACAGGGGGGCAATAAGGAGATGGGCCTGTATAGTAGTTAGAGACAGCAGCATGGTCACTCAACTTTTGCACAGGCACAGCAGTGACCTGCTTCCAAATAGCAGATAAAAAGCCATACTGTAATGAAAAGTTAAACAGTTTTTGGATTGGGACTACAAGTTCATCAATAGCTAGCCTAAACAATTTCATGTCTGTTTCGACAGAACCCACTCTTTGTTGGTTCCAATCCTGCCTTATGGGTAGCAAACAGTAGGTACAGGTCGGTTACTCCCTTTCCACTTCCCTCCTTATTACCAGGATCAAAAATGGAGTAAATGACCTTTCAGAGTTTAGATGGGGAATTATTATTATGGTGGTTGGAGTCAAATTACTATACTTGGTACTATACTAGATATTAGGACAGAAGGAGGCAATTTCCCATTGTGTTTGTCCCAATAATAGTTAGCTTTTGCCTCCCTATGGGCCTTGGTGCTGTAATTTCATAGTTGTCTATACCTCAGCCAATCCCCATGGGATCCAGAGGATTTGTAGAGAAACCAGACTGAGTCACAAGCCCTGAAGAGGGTGATGAGTTCAGTGGTACCCTCTTTCCATACTCTGGATGGGACAACTCTTGAGGACACCTCTTCATTTAGATACCTTGGGGTTTGGCTGGACCAACACCTCAACTTCTCAGGACACATTGATGCCATCCTGAAAAAACTGTGCCCCAAGCTTGGTACACTATTCAGGAACCATAGTTGCATCCCTCCTATGGCAAGGCGTGAACTCATCCAAAAGATGATCCTCCCCATTTTTGACTACTGCAGTGTAGTCTACGGTGCTGCTCCAAAATCCTCCCTGACCAGATTGGACACTTTTCAACTCCTTCTGTCGCTTTGCTGTAGACTCTCCTTCTCGATCTCATCACTGTGACCTCTTCCATGCCCTGTCTTTACCCCCACTTGCTAATAGGTGCCTCTCCCACTGTGCTACACTCATCTCAAAATATTGGTACAGGGAACTGCCTCCTTATCTAACTTCATCTCTCTCCACCCCCTCATCTCTCTCCACCCCTCCCCCTCCCATTCCCTAAGATCCACTGACTCATGCACTTTGGTGGTCCCTCGCCGTTCTACTCTCGTAGGTCACTTGACATTTATTCACCACTTCCTTAAAATCTGGAACTCCCTCTCCCCTTAAATCCACCACTCCTCCTCCCCTCACTCCCTCATTACAGCCCTTCATAACTACCTCACCTCTAGCTGTACCTGCTTTACTCATACTTGAATTCCATCTTCCCTACCACTGTCAAAGCTCTCCCCAACATGGTACCCCCAATAAACCTCTGCTCCGCTGAAGCTCTCCTCAACTTTTTATCCTCAATAAACCCCTGCCTTCTCCTCCTCCTCTGCACTGTTGTTCTCCCCAACTTGTTACCCCCAGTAATAGTCTGCCTTCTTCTCCTTCTGTGAACTACTCACTTTGCTCTCCTCCACCACCACCGAGTTCTCCTATACCCATTTTCTACCTTTCTTTTATATTTATCTCCTCAGCTCCGGCTTCCCCCTTCTGTATGACCCACTCAGCCCCATCACCCCGGTATTACCAGGACTTACCTCAGCCTGGTCGCCAGGCGTGGAGCCTGCGGAGGGTTGGACGTCATCCTGCCACCGGGGTTTTTTCCTCCATTTTTTTCCCTTTCCCCATTGTTGGGGTGCACGCAGTCAGATGTGCATGCGTGGAGGTGCATGCATGTCAGCGGAAGTCCTGCAGCACCCTCCCCTTTTCAGACACCCAGCAGACCTATACCACCCACAAGCCTCCACCTGGGGGCAGTCATTCGTGGGAGCACCAGTCCTCCTTTCCCAGGAGAGGAGAGCTGTCCTCTGGATGCTCAAGTCCTTTCCCTCCCTCCCCTGCTGACCCCCAGTGGCCTGCTTGCACCACAAACATGGGTCACCAGCATGGCAGGAGGTAAGGCACAAATGCCTCAGCCCTCCACGCCACTGGGCCGGCTTATTTTCTACCTTTCTAACTACTGGTCTAGCTACACTACCTTTCCCTTCTTCTCTCCTCCCGACACTTAGCTATGTCCTCTCTGGGTCTAATGGCATTTGGAATTCTGTGAATGCACTTCTGATGTACTATATGTTGTCCACCTACTATTGAACTGTATATCTCCTAGCTGATGTAAAAAAAAATTGTATCATTTTCTGTAAGCTATCCTCCTTGTCCCCCCTCCCCTTGGTTGCACTTCTAAAGTATTTTATGCTGACAACCTGCTATTGTACTGTTTATCTCCTAACTGCTGTATTTTAAAAATGGTATCATTTTCTGTATGCCATCCTCCTTGTACCCCGTCCCCCAGGTCGCACTGTGAGACGAGTGACTGGTCGCTCAGTGTGCCTTCCTGGTGAAACATTTCAATAAATAAATAAATAAGTAACCTGACCAGCACATGTGAATATTTGCAGAGCAACAAACCAAGGAGAGGTCATTGAAGAAATTAGAGAAAATGACTCTTAATAGGCCCTTAAAATATACCAGAGGAAAAAAGGAAGGGGAGGAGAGAGGATAGGGAGTCACCAACCTGGACTGAGTGTTTGTCAGCAGTAAGGTAGGAGTGGAACCGGCCAAGAGCAGTGTTTGAGTGACCAGCATATTTGAGCTTACCCAAGAGTAAAGATGGGCAACATATGGGAAGTGGGTGCTTTGCACTCAAAACCTTTTCGGGGTGGGGGGGTCATGCTTATCCCATAGAGGAGACATTTGCATAAAAAAAAAAAAATGGCGTCATTAATGTCAATGCCAGTGACAAGGGGAGCCCAGTAGGAGGATCACATATCATCCAGGAGTATGGGTTCAGAACAACTTGGACCCAACATACCATGGAGGGGTTTCAGGGTGATAAATTTTCCAGACAAAGAGGATAATACATTGATCACAGATGGAGTCCCATTGGGTACCAGAAGCAGATTATGTGGGGATGGGAAGAGAGGATCTAGTCTATAAGTGAGTGATTGAGCAAGTGAGTGAGTGAGTGAGTGGCTGAGGAAGCAAGAGTTGTTGTGAGTTGGGTCAGAGATAAGTTGAATAAGGTTGAGTGATTCAACTTTCTGATTGATGAGTTTATGAGAAGGGGAGAGTCAATGAAAACCAAAAAATCTCCCAGGACAAGTTCACCAACAGAGGAAAGAGTGAGAAGGGAGAAAAGATGATGGGGCACAGAACTCGGTTTAGTACTGGGATAAAGGTTGATGCCACCAGTGAAGATTGGGAGATGTAACCTGCTTATTGCAAAAACGGGTTAGTAGATGGACGTTTTTGATTCTGTGAAATCATTCTTGGCTATAAGGGTTCATTTTCTATCCTGTTCTGAAACATCAATGTTGTTTCACATTGTTACAATTTTCTGCCCCAGTAACAAGGTAGTAATTTTGCTTAGACTGCTCTTGGTACCCACTGGCTAAGCACTTTCCCAAGTTTTCAGCCTGCCAGTTGCTCTGGCTCTCTCCAGTTAGGTCTTCAGAGGCTCAGATCCCACCCAATGCCTGAGGTCGGGGACAGTGAGAGTCTCTTGGTGGCTCACACTGAAGGATGGTCACCCGATGGTTTTTGCACCAAATGTCCTGTATCAGAAACAAAGGAAACCAGAAGCTGAACTGGTATCTGGCTCCCATCTGGAGGAGAAGAAGCTGAGCTATGGAACCAGAGAAACTGTAGAAGAACAGAGGAGGTGGTGTTGCGGCATTGGAAGCACAGAGCAAGTGGAGTTGTGAGCTTGGTATGCCTTGGTCCTGTGACTGTTAGGTACTAAGAGACTGAGACCCGAGTGATGGGTAAGGTGCAGGGCCATTCTAGCCCAGATGCATTCAGTGCCCATGCTAGGGTACCATGGCTGACCATCTAGGAAGGTATTCTCCTCCCTGTTACCTCCTTACAAGATGCTGCATAAACTTTCATGCCTTGAAGGGTACAGGTACATACTGTGTCCTGGTTGCCTTGTGGCTTTGCATGGGCAAGTATCTGAAATGAAATAAATATATAGGTTTGAAATGTTTCAGAGTATGTACTCGTGGCTCGGTATCTCTGGATCAGTAAATAAGTATGTGACTGGGCAGTTGGCAGGGTAGTAGTCAGGGCTTTGATTGTGTAGTCCCCTGTCACTAACTTGTGTCATGCACTGCACCCTGTAAATAAATTTTGTTTAGCAAGCAAGCTTATGCCTCAGGTGTGGTGCCCTCTGTTCTGTGTTGTAAATGTGGATATGGAAAAGGGAGACAGAGATTAACCAGATCTGAAGTATGCCTAAATTAAGTTGCTGTTTAAAGTTGATTAAACAGGGTTGTCATCCCAAGTTGCCAGGCTGGGATCAATGAGTGCACAGCATAAAAATAAAATCTACTTTCTGATCAACCAAAGATAGTGCTGGAGGGCATGTAAACTATTGAAGGGTTGAAGAGCAAAGTTGAGCGTTCCCTCACAGGTAAGGGAGGTGACGGTGGGGAAAGACAGTGAGTCCTTCCTGGGAGGAGCACAGTAAAGCCTACCTGAGCAACTGCACCAGGGCAGCACAGAGACTAAGTAGAAGAAGGAACCCTGGTGGTCATGTCTACTGTGTGTGAAGCAACCAGACCTGGAATGGTAGATAAGGGGTGGCTTCTGGCAAGAAGTTACCATCCCATTACCCCAGACATAGGAGTTGCTCCTGAGCTATGGTGTGCCCCCTTCCATTCCTTTTTTTTGTTTAAATATTTTATTTTTATTAAAAACAGAGGACAGGAGAAGAATACATTTATCTATCACAGCATATAGACAAAGTCAGCGCATACAACGTTTCGACAAATTCTGGCATCAGTGACATAATCTCCAGGCATCTTCCAAGACCGTTACTGGAATAAGTTAATGAATAACCTCCAGAGATAATCTAAAGGCCCTTTAAAGCTTCCCTAATTACAGCCAATATGCAGAACCTTCTATATCTTAAATATTAAATAGAAATCTACAGTTCTCTAGAGAACAAAAGTATCATCTTGTGTCATTAAATAGGTGACCCAACCTTGCCACTTGGTCTGAAACTGAGGTCATCTATTATGCAAAGAAGCAGTTAGTTGCTCCATGTCATACATTTCCTTTACAATCCCTTACCATTGTATTGCTGTAGGGGTGTCCTCTGCATCCAAAGCCTAGTAATGGCTTTTTTTTTCACTGATAGGATGTTGCGTTAAGCCATGTAGAAAGGACTGAGCTGGAGTCCGGGTGGGGGAAGAGATAAAAGCATCATGGCTGGGGGAAGAAGAGCCGCCAGGAGTGACAGCAATTCTAGCTGATGAGCTATGCCACGCCAGAACTCGGCTATCACTGGGCACTGCCAAAATATATGGGCATGATCCATGAGTGTTTGGCCACACTGTCTCCAACAATGACCTTACTTTGGGGGCATAAATTCAGCCAGAATGGCTGGGGTTCAAAAATATCTGTAGCTACACTTCCAGTCAAATTCCCTTCACCAAGTGGAGGAAGTAATTCTAGAAGCAGGGACGGGAGGGCATATTTCATTCAAGTTTTATAAGAAATAGTAGTACTCAGTTCTTTGCTCCATTATCAGTACTGATTGGGTGGAGTCACCTAGGAGATCCTGGAGCCCTGTTGCCCCCCCCCCCAACACTCTTGAGCATGGAAGAGGCAGCCAGTGGGTGTTGTTACAGGATGGAGTAAGTGAAAGAGTGTTTGCACAGAAGTAATTCATGGGAGGAGGAGATGGCTATGCTGTGAGCAATCTCCCAAGTGAGACAGCAGAGAATATACATTAGCACACCACCCCTTCTCTTCCTGTATATCCAGGGATCCCAGTGCCACTATCACTGATTTTGGCTGAAAGCCATGATTTGGGAATAACTAAGACATCTGGGTTGAGCTGCTGCATCCATAGCCAAGTCTGTCGATTATAGGAATTATTTATTTATGGTATAGGGTCAGGGTGTAATACATATAGAAATCAGTGGCTGCTCAAATGTTGTTGTGCACATTCTAAAAGTTGTTGTGCACATTCTAAAAGTTACTGTGCATGTTCTACAATAAATATTCATTACTCCTGCATTAATATTCATCAGGTCTGCACTATCTGCCACCTGATTGGATGAAACTAACCTGTTCAGATGAGGAATCTAAACAAATATGGCAGCGCTTCAAGAGTGCTTCACAGGTACAATCTGGATGTGGAGGGCCCTAGTGGGCTCTGTGTTAACAAAACTGCAACAGTTTAAGGTTTTTCTTTTTTTTTGGAAAATTAAGTCCTGCCATGAATATTTCAAAGCTGAGGACTAAAATGGGACTGCAGCGCGGATCAGGACCCGAGCTGCCGACAACAAGCGGGACCATGAACACAAGGTAGGAAACCTTGTGAAAAAAAAAAAAAAAGTTCAGGAATACAACTTTTCTTTTAAATCTCGGTGGGAACCATATACTATAAAAAATAAAGTATGGGCACCCAAACACAACTCGCCCTGTGTTTCCATCTCGGGGTTGAGATACCAGCATCGACCTCTCGAGCTTCACTCTCAAGGTCCATATGCTGGTATCTCAACCCCTCTATGGAAACACAGGCTCGTTGCGTATGGGCGCCCATACTTTATTTCTTATATAGTGTACAGTGGAACGTTGTTCCAACCTGATTTTCATCTGAGCTGAAACGCTGTTCAACCACGGTACAAAGATCAAGGAACACTGTTCAATCCTTACATGCAGAACAGCATTCTAGCTCAGTTGAAAATTGCACAAGCCACAGTAATGAAACTGCAGGATCAACCAAATCAAACGACCCAACCATGTAATGGCACAGACACTCTCGCAGTCCCACAAATGCAGGATCAACCAGATACAGTAACAAATATGCAGGATCAACCAGATATTTATAATAACTTACTAAAATAAAGTTGGATCCTCCACTCGCTAACCAAGACATACGACTGCCATATTTTTTTTATGATGAGCCCTCCCAAACCTGACTGACAACCAATCAGAGTGTGCACTGCAGATGTAGAGATGTCTGTTCCATAGCAACCACAGACTCACCCTAGTGACCAGTACTAACTTCCTGAATATGATGGGCAGCAACCAGTTAGTTTTTGTAATTAAAAAAAAAAAAAAAAAATATATATATATATATATATATATATGTACTTGACATGTATTTAAATTACATAGGGTGGCACCATACACTATAAAAAAATACTGGATGGGCAACTCTATGCTGAACCAGTGTTTTCTGCCACCTCGGGGCTTTGATTACCAAGGCCCTCTCAAGCTTCACTCTCGAGGTAACAGATAATCAGAACCCCTCTGTGGCAGCACACACTGGTTCAGCATGGTTGCCCATCCAGTATTCTCTATTTATTTATTTGTCATTTGTGACCAGGAAAGGCACACTGTGCTAATACAGCTTGTTTCCAGGTGCATCCTTGGGGGTGGGTTGCATGGACTGGTTTTATGGTCAGGAAAAGCTGGCCATGACACCAAGGAAACTCCCCTGCTCTTTGTTGATAAGCGCCATGGGATCTTTTACTACCACCTGGACAGTGACCAGAAATGGGCAGAAGGGACCTCAGTTTAACATATCATCCAAAGGACGGCACCTCACCAGTGCAGCACCCCCCTTGTACTGCACTACAGAGTCAATTATGGGTATTATCTCAAGTGCCTGGTGTGAGGCTAGAACCCACGGCCATCCAGTCTTCCAGCCCCAGAAAAGAGCGTGCTACCTACTGAGCCACAGACACTGAATTAAAGTCCTAGCATTGGGGTGGAAAATAAGTCCCTTGGGGAGGTGGGATGGTAGTAGTTGGGCTGGGTTCAGTTCACATTGCTGGACAAAAGCTGCAGTAAATTAATGATGTGGAAGGGGGTGGCAACTGACTTGCAGAAGACCACACAGTGAGTCTTTTTTAGTCCTTTTTTTTCTAAATTTACTGTACATTATCTCCCATACTTAACCAGCCCCAATCGGCCACTCTCTCCTGCAGCCCCATCACCCGCTGTCGCTGGGACTTACCTCTGACCTGACATTTCCCCATGGAGCCTCCCAGATTCCCAAGACCTGGAAGGAGTTTAACTCGGATGTTTGGTTGGCAGCCCAGTGAGCAGTGTAGAGCCTGCGAGGAGAGAGGTGGTGTCATCCTGTGGTCAAGGGCCCTGTTTTCCTGTTTTCTTCTCCACTGGGCACCTCGTGGGCGAGGACTGAAATGGAAGCTGCATGCACACATGCTGACATCCACATTCAGGAGATGCCCGCCCACCCATCACGACTCCACCTGCACTGCCAGCTGTGGTCACTCAGGTGGCAGTACTGCAGCGGAACTCACAGATTCTCCCCCCCTCTCTGGAGGAGGAGAGCATCCTCTGGGTTGCTCCATCCTTCTCCTCCCCCTGCTGGCTCCCGATGACTTGTGCTTGCTTCCGAACTCAGGTTGCCAGCATCGTGAGAGTTAATGCTACCACTACACTGATGGGCTTGCTGCACACAGTGAGTCTTGGGCTCTGGTAAGACTGGAACCTGAAAGCTTGTAGTTCCTAGTTCAGTAGTAAAAACAATTAACTTCCCCCTGCTGCATAGGTCAGTCACACAAGAAACGGCACAGGTAGAATTTGCCAAGTAGTCCAAGCCACTTGATAATAGAAGGTGTACTTGCAAAGAAAATGGTTTATAAGACATTCCCAACACATTTTGTTTATATGTGCGTTAGCAAGTGAGGCAGGATTCTGACAAAACACTCTGCATCCCACAGGGTTTCTTGCAGGGGAGAGGTTCATTACAAATCCCAATCTTCTTCACTTTTCAGGAGCACATACTCAAAACATTTTTTGTAGGTAACATTTTTAATAACCAAGAAAAGGGAAAAAAATATTAAAAAACAAACAAACAGTTGTTGTTTCACTGAGGAATGGTTTAGTTATTCATTTTTGTAGTTGGTTTCTTCTAATGCACATCTTTCTCCCTCAACTATTCTTTCTTTCTTTCTTTCTTTCTTTCTTTCTTTCTTTCTTTCTTTCTTTCTTTCCCTGTCGTTATTTGATGCAATCTCATTATGTGTTGTAATCATAATGAATCTGAAACATATTAAAGTAAAAAAAAAAGAAATAAAATGGAAAGAATGGCCAGGAATGAGGCCACAACAGTGGCTGTTGTTGGACGTGACTTTTGGAATAGTTCTTACCACGTAGACAACTTCAGTTCAGTTCTGTAGGACAATACAACGTTGGTTGTAAGAAGTAAAAAAATGATGAGCTTTCATGGGAAACCATTGTGGCGACTGGGTGGTGGTGGGGAGGAGGGAACAGAGAGGCCATGAGCAAGAGGAGGAGATAGTGCTAAATAGCTTCAAGATTAAGGGAGGGAGGGAGGAAGGGAAAGAGGGAGGAAAAGATGCAAGGAGGTTAAGTACAGGAAGGACAGAGGAAGGCAGATGAGGAGGAAGGGGTTGAGGGGAGAGGGAAGCAGGGCAGGGTAGGCAGAGAGGGTGGGAGGGAGGGGAATAGGAGGAGGAGCAGCAGGGAAGAAGTAGGAAAAAAGAGATGTTTGTAGGCAACATGGAGACAGTAATAGCAACAGAACAAAAGGGAGGACAGGTTAAAACAATTATAGTGCAATAAATAAAAGAAACGAAATGCAAAGGTAACTCAGTGCCTGGGAAGTCAAAATGAGCAGATAATGCATAATATTACATGGAGCACGCGGTGCTGTACCAGACAACAGAGATTAAATAAACAAATCAGCTATCCCACTCCATGATACAGACTTTAACAACTGGCAGTAGTATATACATGTGTAACATACCACATAATGCTACAGTAGGATGGGCAGCTGCACACCACATTAGGATATGAAATACTATAGCAGGTGGGGTGACACAGAAGCAAAGGAGGCCGATGATCAGACTTAGGGCCAGAACAGTAGAGAGGCTATGTAGAACACACAGTTGTAACCTAGAGTACCTTAGTCCATGCATTTCAGGGTCCCACTAAAGGAAGAGAATACAGTGCTTACTGTTCACAGGTAGGTTCATGGGCAGTTTCCAAGCATCTCCCCTCAGTTGACTCCCCTTGAGGACTCCCCACTTCTACTGTGTCACTCATGCTGGGATCCCTGCATGTTGAAACCAGTGGGACATGCAGGGCTAAAGAAGCAGAAGAGTCCCACTGTGCCTCCAACATGAGCACAATGAGCGTTGAGAAGGAGCGCAAAGTCACAGCAGACCCTATTGTCTTGGAGATGCTGGTGAGTTGTCAGATGATGTGGGAGCCCAAACACGATTCATGACCCTCTGTACAAGATGGTAGACTGGTCCACTGGCATGCAAAGTATCCTGCTGTAATCCTGAAATCCTACAGCTTGAACAGGCAGTGGCAGGGAGAAAAGAACACAGGAGTCCTGCCCCTGACAGAAGCACACTGAACGCTGATAGGAAGAACAGTGTCACACCAGAGCCTGTTGCTCTGGAGATGCTGGCTGGTAGGTGAGCCCAGGCACAGCTCAGGATCCCCTGTACAAAATGTTGATCTGCTGCCATGCAAAGTATCCCCTTGTACTCCTGAAATCCTTATGACACATAGGTCCATCCCCATATCTCTCAAACCACCAAACTGAGACACACACACACACACACACACACACACACACACACATACAGTCACATTCCCTATCTTGCAAGACTCTGAAACCAAGCTAGCTCACTTTGAAACTGAGCAAAGAACAACATCTTTGGTGGAACAACAACATCAAGATCAATGTCAGTGGTCAAAGGTTGAATTATGCAAATGAGAAAATGCAATGATATACTAAGAATCACTGTGCTCTGAGTTAGGCAGGGATACAAAGGTTTAAGGCAACTCCAATCAGCCCACCAGCTATCTGCAAATGATGCCTATCATTATCTGGAGACAGTATAGTGTAGTGGTTAAGATTTTGAGCTAAAAACCTGGAGAACTGGGTTTGTATCACACAGCCACCACTTGCATACTGTGTGACCATGAGCAAGTCACCAATTTCCCTGTGTTCCCAGGATGCACCTGGAAAAAAGCATGGGCATAGTGTGTCTTTCCTGGCTAAAAATTCCATTAAAAAAATCTGCAAATTTAGCATGCCATATCTGCACAATGACATACTAACCCTTTGACATGCACAGCAATGGATTGGGAGGTGGAGATCTTACAAAACGTAAAGGCGTACTACAGTCAAAATGTATAAAAACATATGTTGTGCAGAGTGTTTTGTTTGCATAGTCCTGGTATGTGCTTCATTTTGTTTGCTGTTAAGAGTTTTTTTTCTAAATTAGGCTACTAGTTATATGGTAGTTTTATGGCCCCTGGGGATCTCCATCTTAGCAAGATTTATTGCTCTTCTTTTTCCTACAGTGCCTCCTGTTTGATGCATCTGGAACTCCTGATTCAGCAAGTACTAGGGACAGGAGCCTGATATTCTGGCTTCCATGAAATAGCTCTAATTCAGTATTTTTGCTTACTGTGTATGTGTTGGGTCTAGCCAACAGAAGTAAATGTTTTGCTTTTAAAACTTTTCATTTCATCAAACTACGCACAGCTATAAAAAGCAAAACAAATCACCCCAGATTATCAATGCTATAATCAGTAAAGACTCTGGCTGTTACAGGATAACCCACTCAATTAGCCCTTAGGTATTTGTCAAACTGTATATGTAGCCATTAGTGCTCACTAGATAAGGAAAGTTACTTAATTTCCCACCTCTGCTGTTGCAGAATTGATTCTAAACCAGTGCTTGCTGAATCCGTGGTCCTGGATACATCACTGTCACATGGGACAGAAGGCATTGTAGGAGAACAAGAAGAGCAATAAACCATGCTAAGCTGAAGATCCCCCAGGGGCCCTAAAACTACAGTAAAACTAGCAGACTAATCTAGAGAACACTTCTAATAGCAGAAAAAGGAAAGGATACACCAGGACTAAACACACAAATCAAAACACTCTGCACAAATGAAAATTATGTACCTACTGTAATTCTTGATCTTCTCTTGTATCTTCACCATTCATTACTGCTGGGTGTAAGCTGGAGGCGTGCACCTGCACAGGAGCTTTTTTTTTGTTTCGTGGGAGAAGTCGGTGCCGACGGCGCTGCCCACGAGGTCGATGCATTGCATGGCACATGTGGGTTGGCTTTTAGGCACCGCAGACTCCTCCTCCACCCCAGTTCTGTTTTGCCACAGAAGATGAAACAAAGAGGGACAGAGAAAACCAAGGTGAGGCAAGAGAGCCGAGGGATAGGAAAAGGAAATGATATAAACTGAAAAGGAATAAGCCAATCAGAGGATAGAGGATTGGACTTTTTATCCTAAGGGGCCATAGGGCACCAATCCTTGGGCAGCTACACAGGAAAGAAGAAAGAGAGAGGGAGAGAAAGAGAAAGATACAAAGTAAGTAAAGGAGAAGGGGGGAAGGAGGGCCCTCCACCATGTTGGAAGAATTTGACATGGTCTTGAAATAAAACCCATGGTGCAAAAAGCCCTCTCTACCCACCCCCAATCCAAATATGAGATGAAAGTCCTGGAGCATGGCCCTCCACCGGTTATCCCTTGATGGCTAGTTGAGGAGAAAAACCTGTTAAACATGTGCGGACTCTGTCCAGAATGACCTCCAGGGTGAAAAAGGGTGGGGAAAACCCATGGGTTTTCCCATGAAATACACTGACGCAGTCCCCACTTCAGGAGATGGGAACCACGGAACATCCGTGACAGGCTAAAGAGGACACAGCAGCGTACCACACTGAGAATGTCAGCTCTAAAGGTAAAGAGGAAGTAAAAAAAGAGAAAAAGGGAGGAAAATCCCAATGGGCTCTCCCATAAAATGCACTGACGCAGTTCCCACTGCAAGAAAATGGAACAAACAAGTGGAAACATCCGGGCCAATTAAGGAGAACACCACAGTGCACCCTAGTGAGAAGCCTAGGGAGTTCCCTCCGAGGCCAGGGTGAAGACCCTGCTCGACACCCTCCTCCCCCAGGTTGGGCGCTCTGTGACTTTTAGAGAAGGAACAGAGGGCCCTGAGGTTTCAGGGGGACTCTCCCTTCAAGTGGCCTTGAAGAGGGGGAGGGCAAGCAGGGTGGAGGTGGCACCCAAAAGTTGAGGCCCAAGAGGGAAGGTGGGTTGGAATCAGTAATGAATGGTGAAGATAAAAGAGAAGATCAAGAATTATGCTAGGTATGTAATTTTCATATCTTCCCTTGTCAGTCTTCATCATTTGTTACTGCTGGGTGAGTACCAAGCCCCCCAGAGGGGACCTGGCACTGCCCTGAGGGAACAGATTTCCTCAGCCTCCTGCAGGAGATGTGCAGGAGAGGGAGACACCATAGCCCTACTAAATCGTATATGGTCTAAGGCTGGTCAGGTCGAGGAGGTGTCCCCCGTGGCATTGGGGATGGAAGACACCCCTGTAAATTCCTCCTCGCCCTGCTGGAAAAAAGACTGGTCCCCCAGAAAGTGGAGGAAATCACCCTACACCGGGCAATGGGTGACAACTTGGATAGATGAAGCCATGCCGTCCGCATGATGCAGATCGCTGTCCCTGCCAGTCTGGAGGCCACCTCATTGGTGTCATAAGATGCCCTTGTCTGGTGCCTTGCAAGCTCCAGACCCTGCACAGAGAGGGCAATTGCCTACCTAGATTACTCCAAATCAGGCAGAGATGCTAACACCTGTGCTAACATCGACAACAGGTGCCTGTTGTAGGCAGCGTGGTGAGCCTGATGTGAGCTGATACAAAGCTGCACACAAGCCAAAGAGAAAACTCTTCTTCCCCACTGATCAAACTCAGTGGAATCTGGATCTGGTGGTTGGTCGTGCACCTTGTGTTGAAGCCCGAAAGGAGTATCTAAGGCCATCAGCCCCGAGGGCGGGTGAGGCAGAGAACCAAGAGACTCCTGGGGAGTGCAATACCTCCTCCTGTGGTCCGTTGGGACTGGGGATGAGGCGGCTGGTGACTACCAGGTGCAGATTGATGCTTCCTGGAAGGGAATAGGCCAGGATGGTACCACTAGGTGGTGTGCACTAAACTTACTCAGGAAGGAGCACATCTCCTGCTCGATATTGTGTCTTGCCACATGGGATATACAGAGTTTCTGTACCAACCTCGAGAGGAACCGCTGATATTCAGTGAAATCAGCATCAGATGAAAGGTGGACTGAAAGGTCCTCTTCCTCAGAAGAGGAAGCTGAGGAAGTCGAGGAACTTGAGTGTTCAGAGTCCTTCTGCGAGGGAGGAGACAGGCAAAAGACCTGCCCGTCCATGGCTCTAACATACCTAGGGAATGCCGCCGCAGTGGCCCTGAATGTCTCTGAGGTTAAGGGCCCCATAGGACCCACATGGCCCGGGGCGGTGTCCGCAGAAGGATTGGGAAAGGGCACCTCACAGAAAGTGTCTGGCCTCTGCCAGTGCTCTGAGGCCCAGCAGCAGATCCTCCCATGTGGGGGGACCCTGGGGGTCAATCCAGTCAGCGAACGCTGCAGATGTGTAAACAAATCCTGGCTGAGCCCTGAGGGAGAATCTCCCCTATGATGTGACTGAGGTTGCATGGTTCCAGAAGGGCAATCCTCAGCGCTGCCCACTAAGGGTGTCCTTGAAGTCTCAGAGGAGGAGAAGTGGGGCTCAGTGCTTCGGCTCCTCCCCACTCCCTTCAGTGTAGTGGAGGAAGGCCTCCACACTTCACTTCAGCCTCTCAACCACTCGAACTCCGAGGCCACCCTCTTCCTCGAACCCAATGACAAAGGATCCTCCAATCCTGCAGGCCCCCAGAGGGAGGCCACAGAAGAGGGTTCCCCGTCCCTGCCAAGGAGGCCACAGCAGCACCAGAAATGGCAGCTGCCATGGCCCCCACAGTTGCAACCACCACACCAGGCCCCTCTGAGACTGCTATCCACTGCAGTGCCCCCAAAGCCGGTGTCGGTGTGGGGGGCCACAACGCTCTGGGGAGTCTGGGAGGCAAACACTGGGCCACCTAGTGCAGTGTCCAAGAGGACTCACTGACTCTGAGGAGTCAAGATACCAATCCAGATCGGTCCGTGGGTCATCCACCTCTGAAGAGGAGACCATGCAAACCACCAGACTAGTGACCCCGGGAGCTCTCTTAGCAATGGCATTGAGAACAGTGCTGTCGTGGGACATGGCACCATCCATGGCACTGCCTCGATCACCGGCACCGTGAATGCTACCAGGATCCAAAGCTGCACCAACAGGCAGTGCCGAGCATCCACTGGTGCCAGGCCCAGCAACTGTGGGCTGCAATACCAGGGGAGCCTGCACCTCCATGGAGGTGACTGCCATAGTGGTGCTCACAACCCAGCTCCGTAGGGAACCAAGCCGCTCCTCCGGCACTGTGGTAGAAACCTCCTCAACAGCAAGGCTAGAATCCAAGGAGATTTCTTCCTCAACAAGCCATATAGACCCAGGAGGGAACCTGGAGGCAGGGTCAAGAGATCTTGCCATAGTATCCCTAGAATGATGCCGTCTTTCGAAAGTCGACAGAGCCCTGCTGACTTTAAATGCGCAGATCTCAAGAACATGGCGGTCCATGGAGAAACAGGCATCGCAGTTGTCCATATCGTGGTTGGGATCCAGACAACGCAAACAAACATCATGTCAGTCCGTAACAGAAAAATGCTGGCCACAGGGACACTGACACATGGGGGCATGGCCTGTTCTGGATTATCTCTTGGCCCCCAAACCAGACATGACATGAAAGAAATTCAACAAACTTTAAGAAAAAGGACCCGGTGCCATTGGTAGAAATAAAAGGAATGGGCTTACTGGTTTCCAATGGCGTCGGGTGGATTCAGAACCAGGATGGAAATGGAGAGGCAGGAAAACTGCATCAAATGGCGAAGGCCTAGTGATGCAGACACCAGATGAACTTCAGCAACTTGAGCAGCAGGTGCGACCTTGACGGCGGGAGAAACAGAAATGGGGTGGAGGAGGAGTCTGCGGCGCCTAACGACCAACCCATGTACACCATGCAATGCGTTGGCATAGTGGGCAGTGTCGTCGGCACCAACTACTCTCCCGAAAAAAAAAAAGCTCCCGTGCAGGTGCGCGCCTTCGGCTTACATCCAGCAGTAATGAATGATGAAGACTGATAGGGGAAGATCATATGTTTTAGAAAATTCTGGCGGGGCGGTGGTACTTCTTTAAGGATCCTATGCTCAATATTATGCTGGTACAGTTCACTAATAAACAAACTTCATAGAAAGACCACAGAGGTAACTGACTAGTAGTCCACACTAACATTGAACATGGACACCACTAATAGGAATGGACAAAATATGGCTTTTCATTGAACAGGCTTCATCTCTGATTGAGCACAAGGTCCAGCAATTCAAATTACTGTGTATAATCTGCACAAAACCCTGAAGAAACAGGCCCAGACTAGTTCAATACCAACAGCACTGTTACCTTATGTGGAAAAATGTTCACTCAAAGCTGCCTTCTAGGAGACAGCAGCAACTTTATTAAATTCAATCCTCAGGCTGGAAGACCTGCTTACACTGGATGTATGCATAGCAAGCAGTGTTTATCAGCAGCACGTGATGTTTAGCAAGAGGCACACAATATTGAACTAAAAGATAGAAACACTGACCAAGCATAGATGAATATTAAAAACAAATTACTGGAGGTCCAAGGCAAACATATTCTCAAGGACAACAACTATTCATTGTCACAAAAGGCAAAAGACCACCATAGCTGACTGATGAGATAAACAGACTTATCAGAGCAAAAACAAAGGGCATTCAAGCAGTCTAGTTAGGAATCATTAATGCAGTCACCACCTACAGATATAAACTAAGGTGGTGCAAAACTAACATCAGAATGGAAAAGAGAAAATTAGAGAATAGGTCTGCAACATCAAAGGGGAACACCAAGGGAGTTTTAGACATACGAGTTCTGTTAAAATAACAATTAGAGTACTTGCCCACATCACATAGATCACATTAAAATCATCAGTAATCTGGCACGGCAAATGCCTCTAATGGGCACTTCTGCTCAGTATTATCATCTAAGAATACCCCACATACTGTAAGAATAAAACATGATATCCCACTCCCCAGTAAAGGGGCACACATACCCCCACCAAGGATAACTTACAACACCGTCTTGGAAAGACTTAGGAATCTGGACTGCAACAGGTCACAGGGACCCAACAGACTCTTATCTAAATTACTGAAGCACACAGCTGCAGAGATAACAGGCCCTCTCCGTTATTTTAAATGTATCATTAAGGGAAGGTGCGGTCCCTAAAGACTAGAGGACTGCAATAGTTATACCTATCCATAACAATCATTTGTCTGTGCCAAACATGTTTGCTTGCATGCTGATGCAAGTCAGAATAACAGTATCTTGAGGTTGTAGGCAGACCTCTCTTCTACCCAGTAGCCATTGTCTCATGGATTTGGGGTTCCATGGGGATGAAGGGTATAGAGCTGAAAAAATGGTGAGCAGAAGAGGCTACTGCGAAACTGGTAGAAGTCAGTTGGGCCCTGCCCTGTTCTCCCAGCCTGTGCTATCAGCATTTGTGAGGTTTGAGAAATTTGCACCATTTGTGTTTTATGCCATATTATTAAACTGCATACGTTTGGACATATATTGTGTCATTTGCCTTTTCTTTTGGGTGACGGGTTGTGCTGGTTTTTGAGATTCAGATTGTGATTTTACAGAGCACACCCAATTGTGGGGCTGCTGTTTACAGAGTATTGAGCAGAGTAAAAAACATCTTTATAAATTCACTGTTTCTTCGTAACTTTGCTGTTTTTTTTTTTTAGTTTTACCTCAGCTTTCCAATGTAGTCTTTTTATGACCCCTCCTTAAGATCAAGACAGCTGGAAGTTTTTAAATCCCATCTGAAAGGAGATTTTGCAGAGCAACTAAGAAAACATGTTTCAGATGGGATTTGAAAAATAACACCTGTCATATTCATAAGGTCGGGTAACACAAGGGCTGTGATGAAAATTTTGGGCCAAAATCTGCAAAAATCTCAAGTTATGAGCAAACATTGAAAAAATTCAATGTTTCTTTCTAATTTTGCTGTTTTTGACATGTTATGATATTTATTTATTTAGCTTTTGTTTACCAAGTAAGTGTGCTAGGCAGAAACCTGCCTATTTTCAGGCACGACCCAGGAGAGTACGTTACAGGTAGCAATACACATATCACAGAGATACAGGTATTCAGAGAAATTAGTGATTACAGAGACTCTAATGAGGTAGAAACAGGATACAATGTGACAGGCAGTGATTACATAGTATAGCATAACAACTAGTGTTGCTCTGATAGTGCTCCCGTGGATCCGACTGTGCTCCGTCAGATGGCGGCACTATCCGGGCGGGATCCAACCCAGGATCCGGCATGTTTGGAAGTCAGATCCTAGGTCAGATCCCACTTTATCTGAGGCCAGATCCAATGCCAGATGCAGGGATCCAACACCGGATCCCAGCACAGGATCCCTGGAACTGGCCTCGGATAATGCGTGATCCGACCTGGATCTGAGGGGTTGGATCCATGGTCGGATAGCTGCCGCTATCCATCGGATCCACTATCCCGCCAAAATAGCAGGTATTTGGTGGATCCGGATTGCTCAGGATACTATCCGAGCAACACTAAAAACAACAGTGTAGGTCAAGAAGAAGTACACAAGCTTTAGCCTAAGATAGGTATATACAATAGCTAATGTGTAAAGAGAAAAAACTACACGGTTGATATATGTAGAGTAACCAGCGAAGTAAGAGGAAAAACACGAGTAATGACAGTCTGGGGGGAGAGGGGAGGAGAAAGGATGATCAACTATGAAAAGGAGGATGGGTGTAAAGGCAGAGGAATAGCAGAAGAAGTAAAAAGTATGAGTAGCAAATTAGACTTAGAAAGAAATTAGAAACATGAGCATATACCCGATGAGCTCAGGTAGTAGAATAATTATTTTTTTGAAGGTGACATGGGATCTAGCGATACGGAAGTGATAGGGTAATAATGAGTTCCAATAATTAGGGGCAGAATGGGCAAATGCCTGGTTGCCCATCTTTGTGGAGTATTTTGGGACTGCCAAGAGGGCCTGGGTGGAAGACCGTAGTGAATAGAACTGGTCAGCTGGGGAAAACATTGAGGTCAACGAGGCAGGTTTAGAACATCTAATGATGTTATCCGCGAAACACCCCAAAATGTAAGATCATCTGGAGGAGAGGGATAGCCAGTTTAGGTTTTGGTAGAGTAGACAGTGATGGGTAAGACAAGGGGCAGAAGATGCAGATCTATACACATTATTCTAGGCAATGTCCCACTTTAATAAACTGCTGGTGCTGGCTTGCTAAAATGAGGGTAGTCCATAATGTAACTTAGGAAGCAGAATTCCCTGGGCAATTGAGAGTCTTGGTGCTGTTGTGAGGGCATGATGAATGTGGTAAGCCAGACCAAGCCTGGAGTTGATGGATTTACATATGTCTGTAAGTCCCCTGCAAAAGTGGGGCTTATATTCCCACTTTAGACATCCCTTTCCCCCTCCTACCCTGCCCCCCCTCCACGAGATAGGAAATGGGTTTAGTGATCTGGGGGATATTGCTCTGGACGTCTCACGTGGCTGCAGAGAGTAGAGTGAGGGTATAAAGTACTGACAGAAAGTAGCGGGGCCTTTTCCAGCCCAGGCAGTAGGTCTGGAGCTAGAGGGGGGAGGCTGGAAGAGTAGAATCAGGACAAGAATAGGTGGGTAAGTGACGGAGCTCGGCGGTCTAGGAGGGCCAGTGGGGAAACCCCCCCAAGTAGAGTGCAGTCAGGATGGTTCTATGTGCCGTGGCCAATGAGAAGTGGGGGTGAGGAGCTCTGTTGGGGACACAGGTAGCCAGGTCCTGCTTCGTGAGGGGCTGGGGCATTAGGAGGCTTTAGCAAGCCTAGCCAAGAGATGTAGGAGCCCTTAGGAAGCCCAATTTTGTGTTTTCCCCAGGTCACCAGGGCTGGGAGGGCTGTGGCAGGGCCCTCTCAGAAGGGAACCAGTGGCAGAGGTTCCCGTCATTCCCGGTGTGGCAGGGTGGCCTGGGGGGTCGAGGGAGCCGGAGAGCCTTTCACCCGTATGTGGAGCATGTTTGGAGTAACAGGTCCTGTGGCACTGGTCCATAAAATTTCGGGCGGGTCGCATACCAAAATAATTGGTAGACCTTGGAGGGTGGTCCCTGTGCTGGAGTTTAATTCAAGCCCAGGAACCATTTGAAGAGATATGGGCCTGGTAGGGACTCCCTGTAGGAGGAAGATAACAGCAGAACACCCCAGAGTGAATTTGGGGCCATGGAGGGTTGAGACAGAGGCAAGTGATCAGTGTAGAAGTGGCCTCAGCCTGTACACCAGTGCCAGCCATTTGAAGGCATGGGGGTCCAGGTGGGGAGGGCAGCTCACTTTCCCACGCCAGTGAAAGGGGGGACGACCAGTACCAGAGTAAAAGGGGACCCGGTTAGAGAAAAGTAAAAGGAAGGCTTGGCTTACCGGATCCTTTATATGCCAGGATATTGCAGGGATCTTGGTTCCAGGGTCTTGGGTAGATCACCCGAGAGAGGTAGGGTAGGAAACAAGAATCCTTTTGGTGTCTGCTAAATTTGTGATTCTGCTGTCTATTAGGTCCAGCCGAAGTGTATGAAGTTTGTAGCCCCATGGAGCTGAATATTTATTTTTCCATAATAAGAATGGTGACCCCTGTATCACTTGAATCAGTTGCCATGCAGGTGAAAATAAAAGCCAGTTGGGGAGAAACAGTGGTTTGTGCCTTATTTGACTGTAGGGGGAGTTTAATGAAATTAAATCCTTTTTCCTCTCATATTTGCAGTATGATTAATTTGTCACATGTTACATTCCAGGGGCATAATCCAGCCTGCTTGGGCTGCAAGGGCTTTGGTGAGACCTCTGTAGGAGAAGAGGGAGGTCACAGTCTGGTGGTTGGCTCAGGGAGGAGAAATCAGATGCTGAAACTGAGGAGGTAAAGTGTATGGTTTGAAGACAGCAAGCAGGTAGGTGACCATCAGTTTTCCTGTTTCAGTGATGTGCCAGGTCTTGCACGTTAATGCTTTGGAGTGCTCCCTTTTTCCTGCCTGGAAGAACTGTGAGTAAAAAAGTACGCCCCTAAACGGGGCAGGAAGGAGGGGGTTACATGTCATTAATGTTCTGAGAGAAATAAAGTGCTGAGTCAAGTGATACACCAAGGTGTTTGACTGAGACGTTTGATGAGACAATGCAGCTGTCCAAAAACCAGATGGAAAAGTCATGGGCTGAAGTACGCATCCTTTTAAAGGCTCTGAAGAGCATAGCCTGGATCTTGGTTACATTAAGGATGAGACAGTTTTGGGTAAGCCAAGTCTGAGTTGAGTGGAGGTCGACAGTAAGCTTGGTATTGATATCATTTAGGGATTTTGAGCTGTGATAGAGTACAAGATCATCAAGATAAAGTAGGGTCTTGCAGTGAGAGGGGGAGTTTGGTAGGTCATTAATGAACATTGAAAAGAGTAGGGGACCCAGTATGGAGCCTTGAGGAACACCTAAACTGGTGGTGGCAGGAGAGGAGAGGGTTTTATTAAATGATATGAACTAAGAGTGGTTGCTGAGATAGCTCAAGAACCAGTGAAGAGCAGAGTTAGAGAAACTGAGGGACTGCAACTTTTGTAATAAGAGGGGGTGGCTGACCAGATCAAAAGCCTTAGGTCCATGAAGGTAGCACCAGTAAGCAGACCTTTATCCATGCAGGACATAACATCACTAGTGAACTATGTAAGGGTGGTGGAGGTGCTGTGGCCAGGCCTAAAATCGTGCTGGGCAGTGCAAAGAAGACTATAAAATAGTTGGAGACCTGAGTGTGTACTAGCTTTTCTAGCAGCTTACTGAGGATTGGTAGGATGGCAATAGGGCGATAATTTGAGATGGATTTAGGGTCACCCTTTTTAAACACTGGCACAATTCTGGTGAACTTCCAAATGGCACTGTGGAGTAAAGAAGGGATAGGTTAAAATTATGCATGACTGGGGTGGAGAGGAGAGGGGCAGCCAATTTAAGTATTTTAGGTTCTGTCCCATCAGGGCCTGCCCCCCCCCCCCCATGTGATGAGATAGTTTCAAGGAGGCGCAGGACTTCAAGATGCAAAACTGGGTGAAGGTACAGGGGAGATGCAGAAGAGGGGGAGTGGTAGGGGTAACATGTAGGGTGGGGCATACTGGATTCATAACAAAATAGATCAGAGAAAAGGGAATTGAAGGCATGGGCAATAGTAGTGGGGTTGTTGCAGTTTATATATATATTTTTTTTAAATCCTCTTTATTATTTTTCAAGAAAAGAGAATTTGGACAGACACACACATACCTGGCATAGCCAGGGTACACAGCCCCAAACTGGCTGTGAGAACTATATAGAAACCCATATATACATTCACAGCACAGAGAACCACCCTTCACCTTTTTCTTATACATATACCACATTTTTGCCTCGGAGTAACAGGGTCAGTGAGTAAATTTAATCAAGAAAGAGAAAGAAACAACCCCTCTAGCCCATCCCCTGTTTCTACCATAAGGGCATCAGATCCTAGACACCTCTATGGTAATAGCCCTTCAAGGTGGTATCTCCTTGCTGTGTCCCCAGAAGAGAGAGAGAGTCCCCATCCTATCGTCTATCCTTGCAGACCAAGAGCATCCAGCTAATTACTTATGCATGTACTGTAACCCTTTCACAGTAACTATTTATCTAACCATTCAGACCAGAGTCATTCTAAACATCTCTGCAGCATGATCCAGCATAACTTTCTCCAGCTAATCACCTATCGACAGACAGGCCTGGGTCTAAGCCATTTTACTCTACCCTGAGTATATCACATCTACTTTTGACCATCTCTTTGCATATAACCCTTTCTTACCTTCCCAGGCATAATATCGCTGTATTTTACCCAAAGCCCCAATAAGATCTCTCATCCACTGATCATATGTATACACCTGATCGCCTTTCCAATGTTGCAATACAAATGATTTAACAATCGCTGACATTAAAGAAAGGTGATATTTAGGTGCACTGCCTGAGACCTGAGAAAAATCACCTAAGATACAGATCTCTGGAGTTATAAATTCTGAGTAATCCATCAGTGGATCCATACGCCGTTTAATTTCAGCCCAGAGGGATGCGATCTTACTACACTCCCACAGCACATGTAGGAGATCCCCTACTTCGGTTTCACATCTAAAGCACAGGTCTGTCTGTCTGAGGTGTTTATCATATAATTTTACAGGGGTAAAATACATATTAGAGACAATAAAGTATTGCATACTCTTATACTTAGGTATAGGAATGTACTTATTACTCTTCCATATGTTGTCCCAGTTTAGAGTCCCAGGGGCCATCTTCTTGACCCAATATGCCACTTGTACGGGAGAATTTGGACTATAGTAATCCAGAAGCACTTTATATACTTGTGACAAAACTTTAGACAATGGATCAACATCCTTCAAATTATCCCAGGTAAAAGAACTATCCGTAAAATCCCCTACCCTTTTCCCCATCCCTTCCAACATACATGTGATTTGCAGTCTTCTAAAAAATGGTATTCCTTCAGATCCAGCTGGGAGGACCACTCTGTTACCCTGAGTCACATCCCTTATCTTCAAACCCATTAACTGCGGCACCCACTTATTAGTGATTACTTGATCCCCAATTAGTAAATTGGGATTGCCCACCACTGGCTGGTCCCTAGCCTTCATTTGGTTCCTCCTCTGGACTGGGGAGAGGAATGACCACCAAGCTCTTGCTGACTTCACAACTGGATTCCAAGATATCTTTTTAGGACCCCTTTCTATGTTAGCAAATAGAATTGCCTCTGACGAGAGTCCTGAGTCCTTTAATATTTGTCTCAATTTGTAACCAAGTTGGAACATAGGACTCCCCTTCTAAACTTCTACTCCACCGTATCATGAGCCCCATCTGCCCTGCCACATAATATAAGTGAAGATCAGGCAGTTTAATCCCTCCCCTTCCATATGGCATACACAAAATGCTATACTTTTTCCTAGTAGGTTTAGCGTTCCATAGAAATTCCGATAAGAGCTTCTTAGTTCTATTAAACCATATTACGGGTATGCAATATGGGGCTAGATATATCGGATACAGTAACCTGGGTAGTAAATTAATCTTGATGAGACCCAATCTAGCCATAAAATTAAAAGGGAGTTTGTTCCATCTTATCATATCCCCCCTAATCGCTGATAGTACCCCCTCCATATTTAATGCAGCACCCTCTTAGACAGCAGGTGTAATCCAAACACTTAGATATTTCAGCTTATCCACCTTCCACTGTACCTGTAATGGTGCAGAATCTGTCCTACATACATAGGGTGTCAAAGGCATAATCTGGGTCTTAGCCAAATTTAGTTTACAATTTGCAACTTTAGAATATTTCTCTATTAAGTCTATTGTTCTTTTGAAACTTATTGCCAGGTCCTGCAGGTGTAGGAGTATGTCGTCAGCAAAAACTGAAAATTTTAGCTCCCACCCCACAATGTTAATCCCCTTTATTTGTGCATCAATATTGATAGCTCTCAGCAAAGGTTCCAAATATATATTAAATAAAATCAGCGAGAGAGGGCATCCTTGATGGGTCCCATTTTCTAAATGTATCTCCCGAGAAACATAACCATTGCACAATACCCTGGCTGTTGGGGCTGCATATAGAATTTTTATACCTCTGATCAAGCCCTCTGGAAAACCCATCTTTTCCATTGTAGCAAAGAGAAAGGGATGGGAGACCGTGTCAAAGGCCTTTTCTGCGTCTAAGGATATCAGAGCTATGGGTAATTGAGAGTCTGGCACATAGCTAAGTATATGATGTAGCTTCCTAAGGGCATCATGTGCGCCCCTCTCTGACATAAAGCCCACTTGTTCCTGACTAATTAAAGCTGGAGAAATGCTCAATATTCTATTAGCTAAAATTCTAGTAAGAATTTTAATATCTTGATTCATCAGGACTATAGGTCTATAATTGCCTGGTATATCCCTAGGTTTATCTGGTTTAGGAACAAGTGTGATATATGCCTGGTACAGTGGAGCATGGCACACCCCTTCTCGCATTATAGTATTAAAGAATTCTTGGAGTATAGGAAGTATCGTCTGTATGTGCACCTGGTAAAACTTGGCCGTAAGCCCATCTGGCCCCAGGGTTTTATCATGGGGCAAAGATTTGACCACCTCCAGTATCTCCAATGTCGTTATAGGGGCCGCTAATTTACTAGCTTGTATAGGATCCAAGACTGGGAGTGGCACTCCCTCTAGAAATGTTCTAATTTCCTCCTCACTAGCTCCACCTTTTGCTTGATAGATCTCTCTAAAATAATCCGCAAAGGCATTCGCCATTTCTTGGGGATCTGTTAACTGTTGTCCAGCATATTGTATATAAGTAATCCTCTAACTAGCTTCCCATTCCTTAACCCTAGCCACTAGAAATCACCCAGGTACATCCCCCTGCATTAAATACTTAGCCTTAATCTTTTCCAACCAAAATTCCACTTTCCCATTCAGGATATCCTCCATTTCCCCTCTCAATCTTTTAAGTTCTGCATCGATTTCCCCAGAGGACCCTTCCAGTGGAGACAGCGACTCAATAGCCCCCATAATAAATTCCTCCTTTGCCCTCTGCAATCTATTTCTTTGCACTGCAAGGCCCTGGGCTGCCCCTGCATACAGTACCTTACTTGTTGGCCATTTAAGCTTTTTATTCTGTAGTGTAGGTAACTGTTGCTGGATAATCTCCCTGAGGGCTTCCTCTAATTTTCCTTGAATTGAAGCTACCGCTAATAGGGAATCATTTAATCTCCATCTATGCGGTCTAGGAGGGATAGGGACCAGCTCCCAACTTAAATGAATAGGGGAGTGATCTGACAAGAGTCTACCCTCAGTAGCCAATTCCTTAAACCCCTAAAGTGCCTCCCCATTCACCAAAAAAAAGTCAATACGAGATTGACTCTTGTGAGCCACAGAGTAGTACGTCATATTGTTGCCCCCCACAGAACAGGTCCTAAGCGGGTCTACTAAAGCCATAGCCTCCATTAAACTATTCAGAGCAATCTGAGCCCTAGACAGAGGGCCTCTAGATGGTGGAATTCTGTCTTCCAAATTATTTAAACAAATATTCCAGTCCCCTGCCAAGATAAGGGAATGCTGAGATAACACAGCCATATCCCTTTCTAGTGAAGCAAAAAATTCAGGATGGGGGGGGGTTGGGCCATAAATAGAGGCCACTGTTAATGCCTTACCAAACAGGGTACCAGAAAGATATATCCCTCTGCCATCCTCCCTAACAGTTACTTGTTCCACCTCGTACAAACAAGTGTTCTTTATTAAGATCACTACACCCCCGATGCCTTTTCCTTACCCACCCCAAAAACCTGACCCACCCACAATCGCTTGAGGCAACTCACCTCCTCCGTTAATAACTGGGTTTCTTGCAGGGCAACAATGTGGTCTCTCAGCTGTTCAATATGTCTAAGGACTACCATTCTTTTCTGCTTACCCCTAAGTCCCTTGGTGTTCCATGACAGAATTTTAACCCCTGCCATTCCGGAATCTGAATCTTATTATAATCAGGCCTTCTTTTTGCACATACTCTTGGTCTGCTGCTCCCTCTCTCTCTCTAATGGACTCTCTCTCCTTCCTATCCCCAAAACCCCCCCAACCCCTTGCCCCGATCCTGCGATTGCTCTTCTTTCAAATCTCGATTCATGGATGAACCTCTTTCCGCGCCCCTCCTCCGCCCCTCCTATTATCAAAGCATCTCCATGGATAACTGGAACATATTTACATCTCCTCCTCTATCCCACTTTCCTTCTAACTTTAATCTTCCCCTCCTTATCTATATTTCTCCCTCCGGGTACCAAATCTGCCCCTATGTCTCCTAAGCTAAGATATTTAACCTTCCACCTTGGGGTTTCAACCAATACTATAAATAAACCCCTCTATCTATCTCCTCAATCCCTACTTCTCAACTAAATGGGGTATCTCTTCTACCCACTACCATCCACCGTCAAGCCCCCCCAACATTTCCTTCTACCCCTATACTTTCTCCCGCACCATTCCTAGGGTGAGAGCCCCATCCCTCTTCTATCGCCGGTTGTCCACCACTCCACCGATCTCACTCTTCCCGGCTTAGCTTAATTTCCCAACAGGGGGTCTACTTAACATTTAAAACTATATATTGAACCCAACAAGACCCCTTGATTTCTCACCCCACATTACCCTATCTTTTAGGCCCACCAGCTCACCTGAGAACTAACACATTCACATCTGCCTCAAACCCTACAACTTTAACTTTGGAGCCATCCCCTCTTACCACCCCCGAGGTTGACCCACAATACCAGAACCAATAAATCTTAAACCGATTCAGCCTATTTTATAAATCCTTCATAATGCAAACCCTAAATGTCAAGATAAATTTGTTATATCTTTTCATTGTCCACAGTCCCAGTCTTCCTTTCTATCTCGTCTCTTCCCTTTCAGCCCGAAATTCAGGTCGGTGCTTTGAATAGCTCTGGGAGTTCAACCCGCAGGCCCTCCAGGGCATCTCTCGCAGTCACGTATCTCTTCTCCCCAGACTGGAGCCGCACATTCAAGATTGCAGGGTATTGTAAACGGAATTTAATTCCTGCAATATAGAGTTTCTTTTTGATCTCGGAGTACTCCTTCTGCTTCTTCCTGACCATTGGTGTCTGATCCTGGAACATCCACAGCGATGCACCATTCCATTGCAATGTCTTCTTCTTCTTCTGTCTTGCAATAGCCAGTACATGGGTCTTTTCTTTATAATTCAGAAATCGCATAATTATCACCCGTGGCCTTGCACCCGGAGGAGTGATCTCTCTTAGAGCCCTATGGGCTCTCTCCAGGTTATAAGCTTCCCCAAAAGGAGTAGGACCCAGTAGCTTGAACAGTAGATTTTGAAAAAAGGAAACGCAGTCTGACCCTATTATAATTAAGTTATTCCTCCGGCTTCTGGACTCTTGGTCATCCATCCTCTCTTCTAACTTTTTGACTTGCTTTCTCACAGCCACTAGTTCCTGATCCATTGTGGCAACCTTCCTTTCCTGGGCGGAGATTCTTACTTCTGCATCCCCCATCTGTTGTGCTAGTGAATGTAATGCAGGCTTCACCTCTGCAAAATCCAGCACCAGCCCTTGTAATAGTTTTTTAATTTCCTGAATATCGTCAGAGGTCTTCACAACACCCCCTTCTTTGTTCGAGTCCCCCCTCTTGCTCATTCCGATCAGGGGACAGGGGCTTCGGCCTTTTGGCTGCCGGTGTTCTCGCCACAAGGGGCTCCGTAGCCTCCACTTCCATGCTGGTGCTGCAGAAAGGCCCTCTGTGTCTGTAGTAACCGCGCTGTCTGAGTGGTCGCTGTCGATTCCTTGCAGCTTTCTCCTTCGTAGTTTAGTTCCCGCTTAGACCCGCTACACCACCACAACTAGTACCCGGTGTTTTAAGTCACCGCTTACCAGTACTGGAGACTTTCATAACTTAAATTCGCTTCGGGGTCTAGGAGCACTGCGGAACATGTCCACTCAGACTCGGCTCATCACGTGATCTCGTTGCAGTTTATATTGTTGATAAGACATCTCATGGGGGGTTTGGCTTATGTTTTTCCCTAGTAAGCAATTTATGTGGGACCAGTATTTCTTTCGGTCATTGGCCATGGATGCTAGGAGGTCTCTGTAATACCGGCCTTTAGCTGAATGGATCTCATGTTTACAGGTGTTTCGTAATGTGTGGTAGGTTACCCAATTCACAGACAAGAAGGAGGATTTATATTTAGCTGATTGCTTATCTCTGGCTTTAAGCAAGGAGAGAAGGGGGCAATTTAACCATTTGGTGGGCAATCCTCTGATTCTATGTCTAGTGGTTGGAATATGTTTGTTTTTTTGACTTACTATGCTGTATTTATCTTCCAGTGGCTCCCCTTCAGCTGTCCCTGCAACTGGACTGGGGATCCTCCCTGGACGTAGTGCTGTCTGGATTACCCACAGGGTGGAACCACTGGAGCCCCCTCCAGTAGCCCCGATGGATTCTATCACGGGTGCGCCGGGGAGATCACCAGATCCATGACAGCCAGAAGGCATCATGTGGCATGCTGGAGGCCATTTTTTCTTCTTTTTTCATAGGGGTGTGTCAGGGTGGATACTGCCATGCAACCGCGTCATGCATCCGACACGCCTCCCCGAGGAGCAACGTGCTCTGGTGCTCCAGTAACAGCATGTCCCATGGTCACCTGGGAGGACTGAACCAGAGGCACTCAACCCTCCCTTCCCCCCTCGGGAGGAAGAGCTGGCAATGGCTGCTCAATTCACCCCCTTCCCCAGCCAGCCCTCAGGCATCCTGAGTCCGTTCCCAAACCCAGGTCGCCCGCGTCACAGCGATAAATCTTTCTGCTGTGCCAGCGGGCTGGCTGAAATATGTTTTATTTTGAAGGGAGACGATAGTAGAGATGAGGTATTCAGTGATGAAGCTGACGCTGCTTAAGAAGAAGAGAGGAGACCAGTCGACATGTGCGAGGTTATAAAGAAAAACATCTGGGTTGAAGGCGGTGAAGTTGGTGATATTAATAACTTTTGGAGGGCAGGACGAAAGGGTGGCATCTCAAACACAGTAAACTGGGGAGTGGTCACTGATCAAATCTGCAAGAACCCCAGCTGTAGTGACCCTTTCTTTCCTATGTGTTAGTATCCAGTCAAGAAGAGTATGGTGGGATCCTTTACATGAGTGTCTGGTGGGGCATTGATGAGTTGAGAGAGATGTGTCTTGCTAATGATGGATTCTAGGCTATTTACACTGGGCCCAAACCAATCAACATTAAAATCTCCCATGATAATGGCTTTATTTTTTTGGAAAGCCAAAGGGAGATGGTCTACTAATTCCATTAAACCAGGCAAGCCTGTTTTAGGGAACATATAGGCACACAATATGTGCAGCTTGTTTGCTCCACTGAGAAGCAGCAAAGAGTGAAATAGTTCATAGAATTGAAATAAGGGGGTGGGCAGGAGAGTGATATTTAGATGAGGCTTGAAAAATAGGGCTAGTCCACCACCCCTTTTTGATGAGGGGCAGTCAGCCCTCAGCAAGTTTTATCCAGTGAGGGAGCACACATTATCTCGAATGGTGGGTTTTAACCATGATTCAGATATACCCATGATGTCTGAGTCATGGAGAGAGGCCCATTCTGCAAGTTCAGAGAGGTTGGCCATCATACTCCTAATATTGAGATGCGCGCTATTTTCAGGCCATGGATATTGGGCCAAGAGTGGGAAGGAGTTGGATTTGGTATACTGTGGGAAGGAAAGGGTCCTGGATTGAGTTCAGCATCCCCTGACAAGGATATGAAGCTAGCAGTAATCCAAAGGGTAGCTATTGCAACTGCCATGGACAACTGAGAGGTTGAGATGTATCTCTTCTTTGTGAGAGAACTCATGAGGAAGCCAAGAAGTTTTGGACAGTTACATAGCTTAGGGGAGTAGGCTGATTCTGTGGTAACCATCATCTTAGAGAAGTAGACATCATGGTGATGGTACTCTGACGGGGGGGGGGCAGGGGTTGAGAGTCCAACTGGGGGATCAAGGAATCAAAGGCTAGCAAGTCACAGACTGTAGTGAGAGAGACAAGGATGACATGATTAGTACGCTTGGTGAAAAAAGGCATGTGCATCAAAGTGAGGGTGTATGATTGGAGGACTAGATGAGACTTACCAGTAATGTCACCCCCTGCTCTAATCCAGCTCCAAGACTGTCTCCTCTTTCCCTCCCCATATTTTTCCTTCTCTTTGTAAATAACTTCTTGATTACTAGCTCTCTTCCTTCTTGAACCTTGTTGCTGACCATCCACTGTTGTTTTGCCAATTACCACCCCTGACCTTCCTTCTGTCAGCCTTTCTTGTTATGTTTGAACATTCCTCACATTTCTTTCTATATAACCTTACTATCTTATTAACCCTTTCACTCCACAGGTCGGGTCTGTGGTTTCTGCACTTATTATATATCTTACTGCCGTTATCTGTATAATGCTTGCCATTATTTTTTGTTGTTTCTACCCATTGTATTTTTGTAGCACTGCTGTACTGTTCCTCTATTTGTAGTATTGTACCCATGTTGCTGCTGTTCAACTGTTCTCTTTTTGTTGTACTCTCCCGGGTCATGCCTGAAAATAGTCATTTTATGGCTAGTGCACCTACCCAGTTAACAAAAACTAAATAAATAAATAAAAATAAATAGATAAAGGTGATGTCTGCTTCAAGGTACGGAGCCGACAGAGAGGATTAACAGAGCACACTAATCTCTGGTGCTGACACCAGAATCCGGGTTGCACGTTGTAACTAACAATGCACGGCAGAGTAACAGGTATCAGTCAGCTTGCTAGAAACACCTAATGATGCCAGCTGTTAGTCTGCAGAGCCCAAAGTAGGAATTGCTAGCTATTCCCTGTCAACAGGCAAATGGTCCATTTCAGTCAGCAGTGGGTCTGCAGAGGTAAAACAATGTTTTTTTTTTAATTTATTTTGTCGATTATTTCAGATAAAACCTTTGAGCTAAGAGCTCTTTACATAGGTTCCACGTCAGGTTTGAAAACAACATAGATAACGATAAGTGGTAGACAGTCAGGTAAAACAACCGTGTGATAGGCAAAGAACACAATTTAAACATTGAGGTGGTGAGGAATAGAAATGTGACAATTGTGAGTGGTAAACAAAAGCTGGCACAGGTTACATTGGAAAATAGGAGGACAATATTGGCTTACAAACAATCTGCAATATAAGTTGTAATAACGAGTGTCAACTCAGGAGGCCCCATCTTGAAGACAGAAAGAAAGAGAGAGAGAGAAGGGGGGCAAGGAATGGGAGGTAGGAGTGGTAGGAAAAGAGGAGGTGGGGAAGGTTAGATAGGAGAAAGGTATTTGCATAAGGTGAGGAGGGTGAGGGCAAAAAGAGTGGGGGAACGTGGAAAAGGAGGGAGGGAAGGAGGGAGGGTGAGGACAAAATGAGTGGGGGGGACATGGAATGGAGGGTGGGGAGGAGGTAGAGTGCTTGGGAGTGGCCACTCTAAGAAATGAAGGATATAAGATGTGAGCCAAGTAATGCTGAAAGTTGGGTACTCACAGTAGTAGGTACACCTAGTGGAAGCAATCACAGCTAGAAGTGGTTACAAGGTGCTTCTGAAGCTTGAGTTTAAAGGATCCCAGCATGCAGGAGGAAGATATTTCAATAAGTAGAGAGTTAAGCCAGAGCGGGGTCCTATGGGCAAAGACCTTCGACCATGTGAAGTACAGCAGCGTGAGAGCTTGAAGAGCTGGTTATCGGAGTTTCTAATTCAATGGTGATAGCCATATGGGGTTAAGAGCTTCTGAACCCCCAAGGGTATCAGTCTTTGGAGAACTTTATTTTACAACAAGACAAGTTTGGTACTTAATTCGGTTATTGAACTGGAGCCAATTTGCCTGCGAGTACAGGTCACAGGTGTGAGGCGTGCAGATCCTGTGAGAAGATGGCAGGCTTTATTTAGAGCCGTTTTAATTCTACATAGGGAGGTATCCATTACAGACCCATATATTACTAGACCATAGTTGATCGGAGAGACAACTGAGCTGTGAATAGCCAGCTTTAAAACATCTGAGGTCAGGCAGTGTTTATGCCTGTAAAGCAGACCATTACGCATGTTTACAGCTTTTGCAATGTTGTCAATATGTCGCGCATAGGACAAGGAGCTATCAGTTGTAACCTCCAGGTATTTGAAATGCTGGACCAGCTCTTAGGGGGAGCCCACATCACTAGTGATGGAAAGGGGGTAAGTTCTATGTCTACTTAGCAAGCTAGGAAAAAAGCATCGTTTTAGTATTTTTGTAGTTTGTAATGAGGTAATGGTCTCCAAACCATCTCTTCACATTGGTAAAGCTGCGTTAATTGGTTTCTCGAGGGGTGTAGGTTCAGGATTGCTGGAAAAGATAACAGCATTATCAGCGTATAGTGAAATGTGACCATTGAAAGATTTAGGGAGCTTGTTAAGAAAGATACTGAACAGGAGTGGCCCAAGAATGAACCCCTTGGGGACACCTGAGCAGACAGGTCTTTCATCTGAAAGGAGGTCACCTATTTTCACCCGCTGAGAGTGGAAATCAAGATAACTCCTAAACCAAGCAGTGGTATCATTGGAAAGTCCTGTTTTGGTTAGCTGGTCAACCAGAAGAGCATGATTAACCGTGTCAAAGACTTTGGTTAAATCAATGAAGATCACACCAGCCAGGTGTCCTTGGTCGAGAGTGTTATGGAGGAAACCAATGAACTCTAATAAAGCTGTGGTGGTACTATGCCCGGGGATAAAGCCACATTGTTGAGGGCACTGTAATTGATATTTGTCCAAGTACTCAACCAACTGTATAACAAAGTGCCTTAAAATGTAAGTGAATTTTAGGGCACTTTGTTATACAATTTATGGGGCCTCAGGGGAATCTCGCTATTGATAGGTGGCGGGCGGATGTATGGCACAGTTGGGTTTGATTGTGTGTATTGAGTCTGTTAAAACCAAAAAATCGATGTAGATATCAGACTACTGTATAGCTAGCTGCTTTAGCACAAGGCAGTGAAAGAAAAAGGTTCAGTAATATACAATGGCAACTAGCCCCAGTATCAAGGACTGGCAGAGTCCATGTTCGGAAGGTCAGGAGGGAGGAATGTGGATGAAACCAAGAAATCTGCTATAAGGGGTGCAAAAGTGAGCTGATTGTTTTTGATCCCAAATTTTCAAGGCAGTCTTTTAATGTCACCTCCCCATGATCAAGACAGCTGTAACTTTTTTCATAATGAAAGGTGATTTTGCGGGGCGACTGTGAAAACATGTTTCAGAAGGGATTTGAAAAATGACACCTCCCTGTGCGCCATAGACTCCAAAAGGATAAGTATTTGGAAAGGTGGCACTTTTGGCTGAGCTGGGAGACCGGGATGGAGGGCTGAAAATTGGTTTCTCTATGGATTTGGGTGGTCTCCTAGGGTGGAGGTCCTTGATACAGGTGGCCCATGCCATAGGTACACATTGTCTCATATATATTCATTTTTGTGTTTAGGTCTATTTTTTACTACATGAGTTGTCTCTTTTTGTGTGGCCTCCCTTTCTCCTGACTGTCCCTTCTGCCCCCCCCCCACTCCCCTCAGTCACTTCTGTCTTAATTCCCCCATACCCTCTTTTAGGGGGAAAGGGGCATGCTTTCTGTTTCATACGGTGGACTGGAGTGTGTGGGAGGATTTTTTTCTTGGTAGTTATAGTATACTGGTGAGAACTCTACTGCAGCGCACTCTGTTTTTGATGGCTGGGAAGTTTGTAATAGTTGTGGTTGCTGTTGTAAGTTGATATTTTATCCTTTCTTCTGGTAAGAACATAACAAACCTTGTTGTTTATTGCATCGACTCCTTGGGATTTGGGATTTGGGCTGGACCACTGTACTTTAGTTTATCAATTTGGGGGGGTATGGTATAGCACTGTTTTGTATGGTGGTCCCAGCTTCTGCCTGTACTGCCTTGTTATTGATTGGTTACCATTTCTTTTTATGCCTATTGGTTTCTTGCCATTATTATTTTTTCTTGAATAAAGATGAGTTTAAAAAAAATACACCTTCCTTATACACGAGGTGAGGTAGTAGTCAAGTTTATTGATTAACAAAGGTGGTACCAGCACCAGAGTTATTACAATTATATATATAAATATATATATATATATATATATCTACATCTATAGGGCATACATGCTCAGTTGCTGTTGCATACATGATTTATCTGAACGAGCTTGATTGATTTCGGGTGACCTCACTAGTGACAGAGTGTAATGTAACCACGAATGATTGTCCCCGAGGTCAATTAGGCCGAATTCAGATAAATCATATATGTAACTGGCTGCCCAGCATGCATTTGATTTATGCAAATAGTGCTGACCTTAGAGTGGTGTATGATTTTTTCAATCCAGCAGATGATTTTTACAATATTTCTTCTTTTATGCTGGACTATGTGTTGTTTGCTGTTACTGTGCTGCACTTTTACCTTTTTTTTTTATGAATGGGGGTCATAGTTGTAGATCTTGATTGGACATTTGTTCGGTAGCTGCTTACTATTGGCTATTTCATTGCTTGTGTTCCGATTGGTCATTGCAGCATGTGTTAGCACCGATTGGCTGAGAACAGTAAGTGGGCAGGACTTTCAGTGATGGCACAATTTTTTTTTCAATCGGTCAGGAGTCGGCGAAGAGGGAGCTTCGGCACGTGCATCTTGGCCTGCCTGGGGGACATCGTGGAGGAGCTGGCTGTTGGACTGGACTTGTGAGCGGTGTAGATCTTCATGGTGACAGCATGAAAGGAGACTTCCGGCAGAGCCTTTCTCGGACTGGAGCAGCGTGCTGGGTCATCGGCTGGAAGTTGCAGTCCTCATCTGGACTGAGGCGTCTTCGAGTGGATTTAACCATTGGAGAGTTTTATGGGGCTGTTATTTTAATTTTCACACTTGGATTTTGACACTGAAGAGTCGCAAAGTGGTGGGGATACCGTTTTTATCAGTTTTTGGAGTATGACACTGAAGTTTCGCACCATTTCTGGGTGGAGGAGTTACATTTCTTTTTCTGCAGTCAAATTTTTTATTCTTTTTATATTCCTACATAGAGTACGACTTTCAAGAGTTGCAATGCTTTTTATACACTGCTTGGAGTGCTTTTATCTACATTTGTGGAGAGGCAGGGAACCATTAAAAAGTAAGTTTCAACATTTTATTGAAATCAAGAAACTATTACACATGCTTGTTTATCAAGTAAATGTCATTTCACTTAGTCTGAGTCTGAGTCTGAAGAAATAACTTGGAGACGTCTTCCTTTCTTGTTTTCATACAGGTTGCCTGTCAAGGAAAAGAAAATGTTTTGTGCTTGCACTCATGAAATAAGATACTTTAAAACTGATGGTCACAGCTTTAGGAAGTGGGGTGTGGGGTATGGGTGTCAAGATACTGAGTCAGGTTTTACATTCCATGTGTTATTATTGCTTGTATTATGAACTACACACTTTCCTTATTTAAACCAACCATTTTATTATTTTTATTTGGGGGGGCATATGAGGGATCTTTTCTTACGCTGTGGTTTTACTATGAACATGTTTTTTATTTAATACAGTTTGGACAGTAAATGTTATGCTTTGCTTATTTTTACCCACTTGTATGCTTACCTTGAATAATGCTGAAGGTGATCTTTGAGGCATTGATGGTGGGCCTGTAGAAACAGGCTCCCATTACATCATTCCAGCTTTGGGGTTGTGTACTGTAAGTCACTGAACTGCTCACATGCTGAGAGTTAGATGGCATCTGAGGACAGTTTAGGATTGCTGAAACCTGGTGCCACTTTTGTTCATTTTACTTGGCATAGTTATTGAGAGACTGCAGCTGTCTGTGACCAGAAACTTGGATTATTTTGGCAGGAGCTATTCTGCTATTTGTTAACTTCTGTACTAGGTGTTTTCACACTGAATGGTTTGTAAGACGTTTGTCACAATGAATTCCATCCTTTTCAACCATGGTCTTCACTATCGAGCCTATTTTGTTGATGTCCAAGAGCTGGTTCTTATACCAGGTTGTAGGGTAGTTTGGTTTGGCATTTGTATTGATGGAGAGGTAAAAAAGGAGCACCTGGCTTCAGTGTGTTTTGTGGTCGCTGGCTTTTGTATAGCTTGTAGTTGGCCACTGGACATCTGCATTGGTTCTCTGTTTGATATGCTCTGGGCTTTGGTTTGTGAGTGTTTTTGGGGTTAGCTCCAGATCTTGTTTTTGTTTGTCTTTCTTTGTTACACTCGATGTAGCTTTTTTGGTTCTTGTCTACTTTCAGTTCAAAGTCTCCCCATTTCAGTTTTCGGGTCTCCGTGTTGCCTCTTCTGCCGAAATACAGTGTGACAGTTAACTAGATTGTATGAAGCAGTGATTCTGGGTTTGCAGGGCCTAGCTGGCTGGCAGCATACAGTTTGTCTATCATTGAATCGGTTAACTCATCAGCTGCCCTCTCTCTATTTCCTTTTCCCTCTCCTTTCAAGTTTTTCTGCCTACTCTGCAGTACTTGTCTGCTTTTCTGGAAATGTAGGGAGGTAGATAGTGACTCCGGGTACATTTCTAAATTAAGATGTCTCTCCAAGCTCTGCATTATTGATCTTAGTATAAGAGGCTCGTAGGAAGTGCTGTCTTTTTTTTTTGCAGTGCATAACATAGTGGCATAGCAGCCTGTCTAACTTGGCAGGTGCCAGCTCGTGTATTGGGGCACTTATGTTGAATTCTTTTGAAATGTGACTTCTAAACATTTGAACATCTGTTTCTGTTTTCTTTGCAGTATTCTGATTTCTTGCCTTAAGTATGTATTCGTCGAAGCTGTCATATCTATTGTGGTCAGTGAATTGTTCGCTGCTGCCAGTTCTTGATTGGGTGCCACCTCAGCTTCATGCTCACACTCTCCAGGGTCAGTTAGTGGTTCAGTATCATTCTCCATCTGGGTGAGAATGTCTTCAAGCTCCAGCGTGAAACTGTTGTCTGCTCTTGACATTTCTGAAGATTTTTACGAACGGAACTGTGACTACTGTTTACTGTTTTTATCTGTGACGTTCACTCGCTTTAGATATTGGAAGGGATAACGTTAAATGTGACGACAGTTTGCCAAATGTTTTAATGATTTGTGGTATACAGTCGGTTGGTGTTTGGTGTGAGTTGCTGCTTGCCTGAATACAATTACATCATTTGGAGCTTTGAAACTAGTCCGGCAAGCAACTACATAGTGACGTGTTTACTATGGACGTACCCTGCTGTGGCGTGTCTACTATGTGGATAAATAATATTTATACAGCAGCTCTGAAGATATATGGATTTATTCAATGACTTTTGAGCCCACCCCTATTGCATATATATACATATATATGGAAAATACAAAAACATATAAACAACACAGATGGTAACACCACATAGACATAATTTCATAAAAAAGAAATGGATGCTTACATGAATAATAAATATACATTGTTTATAACCAGTTGCTAAACATCTATTATTCCTTTGTAAAAAATGTTGATCTAGGAAAATTCATCAAAATGAAACAAACAGAGGAAAATGTCTCCCATCAAATGTTGTTTTTAATTCTTAAGGGTTTTTTTTAGAGGTGGGGTAATAAAAGGTGATGTAGAAAATTTAGGCCAAAAATATTAAAATAAGACAAAGTCATGAGTAAAATTTTATAAAAAATTAAAAAGCCACTAACCAAACTTTCGTTGTTTTCAGTCAGTTCGTGGTCAGAGTTGGTGTCAGCATGACATGGCGGTGGAGAGGGGATTGTAGCACTGTACCGGATAGGTAAATGAGGGATGCTGGGGTGGGGGATGCTGAGAGGGGAGCTGGAGGGCTGGGAGGAGCAGAATACATCAAAGAACTGTTTTTTTTGTTTCAGAATAACTGAGGCCAGGAACAGACTGTGGGAGAACACACAGAGGGATGTGGAAGGGGATTTAAAAATTGACATCGGGGCCAGGAATGGAGGGTGGAAGTGGGAGAACATGCAGCTTTAGGGAGCATGTAGGGGTTTTAAAATTGAAACCTGGGCTGGGAATCCAAGGGTGGGTGTGGGGAACAAGCAGAGGGAGCAGGAGGGATTTTTAAAAAGTGAAACCAGGTCTGCAAACGGTGTGTGGGATAAAATCCAGAGGGCAGGATGGGGTATTAAAATTGAAACCAGGGCCGGGAAGGGAGGATGGGAGAACATGGAGGGGAAGGGAGTGGGAGGGGAATTTTAAAGTTAAACTGGGGCTGGGTACAGAGGGTGGGTGTGGGAGAACACGCAGTGTTAGGGAGCTTGAGTTGGTTCTAAAAGTGAAAATGATGCCGGGAATGTTGGGTGGGAGAACATGCAGAGGGAGAGAGTTGGAGGGTTTTTTAAAAGGGGAAACCATGGGCCAGCCCGGTGGCACTGAGGGTTGAAGCGCTGGACACCACACTTCGCGTTATGCCGGCGACCCAGGTTTGGGAATGAGCCCAGGCTGTTGGGGGTTGGCAGGGATGGGAGTGGATCAAGCATCTGATGGACAGCTCTCCTCTCCCGGGAGGGAGGTGAGGTCCTTCCTCAGCACTTGCCTGGCCTCTAGCAGAAGCTGGAGGTGCAGCAAGTGCTGTAGTTAACTCAAGGAGTTAGGGAGTGGCGATGTCGGCGGTGATGCCATGACGTCTGGGTGCATGCCACTCCCTCAGAACATGGAAAACACCAGTGCCCGGTCTCCCTGATGATGGAGACCACAGCGGAGACCCTTATTACTCGTGTCTGCCTGATGTCCTGGTGAGTCTGACACTGCAAGATTCTCGGGGTGCCACTGCCCCACCCTGTACCCACCTGGGGGGTACAGGCACGGCTCGATGGGGACTCACCGAGGTAGAATCGGGCAGGTCGCAATGCAGGGAGAACGCTATATGTGTCTCCAGGGGAACGAGAGGAGGAGGAGGCATAGAATAGAAATTTCAAAAAAAAGGGAAACCATGGCAGGGAACAGAGGGTGGGAGAGTACATACAGAGGGAGTGGAAAGGGATTTTAAAAGTGAAATGAGGGCTGGGAACGGAGGGTGGGAGAACAAGCAAAGGAGGGACCAGGAGGGTTTCCTTAAACATACACTAAGGAGCAGGATCAGAGGGTGGAGGTGGAAGAACATGCTGAGGGGGACTGCCTCCAGTGCTGCAAAGCTGGGACAGCATGGAGGGAGACATTGCTTTACTGCTCGATAGCAGCTAGAGTTGGCAGCAGCAGGACATGCTGGTGAAGAAAGGATTGCAGCATTGGACTGAAGAGGTAAGTGAAGGGGGTGTGTGTGTGTGTGTGTGTGTGGGGAGGGGGGAGTTGTTGAGAGGATGCAGCTACACTGTGCTAGGTGAAGCTGCATCCTTTCATATGTGATATGTTTCCGGTCATCAGCCAGCAAAGCAGCGCAGCCTTTGCCAGGATTGGTTATTGACTCACACACCTCCTGCAGGCTCAGCACACACTTCCCTAGCTTCTACACTGCTGAACAAGCTCTAATATGTTTGCATTTCACATGTGTGTAAGCAAACATAAAAAGGGAAGGACAGTAAATCACTCCATCAAATTACAGACTCATCTGTGTGACTGCAGTGGTGGGGAAAGTCACAGAGGCCATAGTCAATACCCAATTGATGCACATAATATTGATACTAAGCAGCATGGAATTTACAAGGGAAGAATTTGTGTCAAAAACCTCCTGAGTTTCTATGAGCCAGTTAGTAAAGGACTAGATGAGAGTACACCTGTCGATGTTATTCCCTTCGATATTCGCAAGGCCTTCAGTTTGGTTCCACATATGGCTACAATCATGAAACCCTCAATCTAGGCTTTTATAATAGGATCATTAAATGGCTCCGCTATTGGTTGACTAACAAATCTCTGTCAGTGATCTGACCAATGATGTTGATAATTAGATTGATTAAGAACTATGCAGATGATACCAAACTCCGGGGAGCTAGTACAAACTAGTGAACTGGCAACATCCCCTCAAAATTGCCATGAGAAATTATGTAAATGGTCTGTTAAATGGGGCATGAAGTTTAATACTGACAAATGAATAGTGTTCCAGCTAGGGACCAGGACTCCAGAAACTAAATATTAATAAAATCCAACTTAGGAAAAATGCAGAGGAAAAGGACTAGGCAGTTATCATGTGAACTTAAACACACAAGGCAATGTAAACAGGCAGCTGCCAAAGCAGGTAAGGTTCTTTGCTGCATCAAACAAAATGTTCAATGTCAAAATGAGAATTTTTTTTGTTCCATGTGCAAAGCTTTTGCTGACTGCTGCGAACTGTTACCAAATCTGGTAAGGCATGTGGACAGGGTGGAGATGGAGCAAGGGTAGGCCATCAAGATGGTTTGGGGTATGGGTGATATGGCATATGATGATAGACTTAGAAAGTTCAATTTGTTTAGAAGAAGAGACCTCCTACTGCTATATGATATTGTCAAGTACTCCATTTTGATGAAGAATTTAAACATAGATTGCAAGGAAGATATCAACAGAACTAGAGGTCACAACCAACAACTTCAGGCAGGTAACCCCTTCAAGAATGATCACAGGAAATACTTCTTCACTGAAAGAGTCATACTGTAGGTATATGGATTGTGTTACCCCAGTGGTACCAACTCAAACAGGAAGGCTACAGAGGGGAGAAAGGGTGGAGGGATTGTGCTGTATGTGAGGGAGGGTATCAGAGCAATAGAAATGCAAGGGAACCTAGGGGCAAAGGATGGGCTGGAGGTGCTGTGGGTCACCCTGGAGACAGGAGTTGGAACCACTGTTCTCACTGGTGAGATATGCAGACCTCCAACACAGGGGGAAGAACTGAATAAGGAACTGGGGGAAGCCATCAGCATGATGGCAAGAAACGGGGAGGTGCTGGAGGTGGGGACTTCAATCTGACAGATGTAGATTGGACCATCCCAGCTGTGGTCTCAGCTAGAAGCAGGGCCATCCTAGACCCCTAGTGGGGAGGGGGGCAATTAGTCAGACAGCACACTCAAGATAGGGCAGTACTGGACCTGGTGCTCATAAGGACAGAATTGCAGACATCAAGGTGAGATGCCACCTGGGGACCAGCAATCCCCGTACAGTGTGGTTTAACATAAGGACGACAGCAGAGACAAACCACACAAGGATGAGGGTCCTGGATTTCAGGAGGGTAGATTTTAAGGAAATGGGTGAATGCCTCAAAGATGACCTAGTGGAGTGGGGGTTGCCTGGTGGGGTGTAGGAACAGTAGGCCAAATTATGGGATGGCACAGTGAAGGCAACAAACATCTGTGCAAGAGAAGTGGACAAAAACAGGAAAAAAAAGAGACCACCATGGTTCTCGAGGGAAGTGGCTGTGTTGGTAAAGGCTAGAAGGGTGGCATTCAGGAGGTACAGGAAGATGCAGAAGAAAGAAGATAGGGAGGTGTACCAGGAAAAGCAGAGGGAAGCAAGGAAGGAGGTGTGGAGTGCAAAGGCATGAACGGAAGAAAGGATAGCCAAAGGGGTAGCTTAAGGGGACAAAACCTTTTTCAGACACATAAGTGAAAAGATTAGGGAAAGGAGAGGGATTGTAAGGTTAATCTTAAGAACCTTAAGAAGGGCAGGGGGAGATTGTGCAGAGGAGGATCAGGAAAAAGTAGATATCCTGAAAAGATACTTTAGCTCAGTCTTCACAGTGGAGGGAGAAGGGGACTGACCACATAGAAGAAGCAGGAACATGGGGGGGGGAGGTGGACACACAAGTCCATTAACAGAGGAAAGAGCCATGAGAGGACTTGCAAATCTGAAAGTGGTTATGGCTATGGGGCTAGAAGAGGTACATCCAAGGGTGCTGAGGGAGGTACTGGCTAGACCTCTGACAGCTCTATTCAACAGCTCATTGGAAAAAGGAGTTGCACCAGGGGACTGGAGGACAAGAGGGCATGCAGAGAAGCTTGGGAGGTTAGAAGGAATGTGAGGAAGTAGTACTTCACTGGAAGATTGGTGGATGCCTGAAACAATCTTCCAGCAGAGGTGGTGGGAGCAAAACAGTGGAGGTCTTCAAGCATGTATGGGATAGGCACAACGGAATCTTAATAGGAAAGCAGAGAAGGTAGCCAGAGATTAGGTAGGGTCTGCGGCGACGGTATAGGTAGGGACAAAATGGGCAGATGGGGTGGCCCAAGCAGTTTCTATCTGCCGGCAAATTTTATGTTTCTATGTTTCATTATTTAAAAAGCAATTGTGCATATTTAGACTAGAAGGAAACATGCAAGGATACTACCACTGAAAAGTGGGGGAGCAGTCTCAACGGGTACCTATGCCTTCTTCTGCATCACAGATCTTAGTATGTACCTTGGTATACCTTAATATGTATCTTGGTATGTGACTTACTATGTACCTTAGTATGTACCATAGTATGTACCTTAGTATTTACCTTGGTATGTGCCTTAGTACGTAACTTAGTATTTACCATGGTATGTGCTTTAGTATGTACTTTAGTATTTACCTTAGTGTGTGCTTTAGTATGTACAGTACCTTAGTATTTATCTTGGTATGCACTTTAGTATATTTACCTCGATATGTGCTTTAATATGTGCCTTAGTATTTATCTTGGTATGAGCTTTAGTATATTTACTTTGGTATGTCCTTTAGTATATTTACCTTGGTATGTGCTTTAGTATGTACCACAGTATTTACCTTGGTATGTGCTTTAGTATGTACCTTAGTATTTACCTTGGCCTTTGCTCTAGTATGTGCCTTCATATTTACCTTGGTATGTGCTTTAGTGTGTACCTTAGTATTTACCTAGGTATGTGCTTTAGTATGTACCATAGTATTTACCTTGGTGTGTGCTTTAGTGTGTACCATAGTATTTACCTTGGTGTGTGCTTTAGTATGTACCTTAGTATTTACCTTGGTATGTGCTTTAGTGTGTACCATAGTATTGCCTTGGCATGTGCTTTAGTATATACCTTAGTATTTGCAGCAATATTAACTGGTATGTGCCATAGTATTTACCTTGATATGTGCTTTAGTGTGTACCATAGTATTTACCATGGTATGTGCTTTAGTATGTACCTTAGCATTTATTTTGGTATGTGCTTTAGTATGTACCATAGTATTTACCTTGGTATGTGCTTTAGTATGTGCCTTAGTATTTACCTTGGTATGTGCTTAGTATGTACCACAGTATTTACCTTGGTATGTACTTTAGTATGTACCTTAGTATTTATCTTGGTATGTGCTTTAGTATGTACCTTAGTAGTTACCTTGGTATGTGCTTTAGTATGTACCTTAGTATTTACCTTGGTATGTGCTTTAGTATGTACCACAGTATTTACCTTGGTATGTACTTTAGTATGTACCATAGTATTTACCTTGGTATGTGCTTTAGTATGTACCTTAGTAGTTACCTTGGTATGTGCTTTAGTATGTACCTTAGTATTACAACAGTATGTGGTTTAGTATGTAACTTAATATTTACCTGGTATGTGCTTATACAAATTTTAGTATTCAATTTTGGTATGTGTTTTATATGTACTACAGTATTTACCATGGTATGTGTTTTAGTATGTACCTTAGTATTTACCATGGTATGTATTTTAGTATGTACCATAGTATTTACCTTGGTATGTGTTTTAGTATGTACCACAGTATTTACCATGGTATGTGCTTTAGTATGTACCATAGTATTTACTTTGGTATGTGCTTTGGTGTGTACTTTAGTATTTACCTTGGCATGTGCTTTAGTATATAGCTTAGTATTTACCTTGGTATGTGCTCAGCTTCACTATGTACCTTAGTATGCACCATAGTATGTATCTTAGTACTGCATGTACATTGGTATGAACTTTAGTATATACCTTGGCATGTACCTTCAAATATGTACCTTAGTGTGTACCTTTCTATGTACAGTACCTTCATATGTACTTTAGTATGTGCCTTTGTATGTACCTCAGTATATACCATAGTATATACCTTAGTATGTACAATCGTACTGTATGTACCATAGAATGTACCATAGTATGCATCTTAATATGTAGCTTGGTATGTACCATAGTATATACCTTCAACTATACCTTAGCACATACCCTTGTATATACAGTACCTTAGTATGCCCCATAGTATATACCTGACTAAATACTTTAGTATGCACCTTGGTATATACCATAGAATATACCATGGTATATACCTTAGTATGCTCCTTGGTATATACCTTAGAATATACCATAGTATGTTCCATAGTATATACCTTAATATGTACCTTAGAATTTACCCTGGTATGTGCTTTTGTATGTATCTTAGTATGTACCACAGTATGTACATTAGTATGTTTGATATGTGCTTTAGCATGTATCTTAGTAAATACCATAGTATGTACCTTAGTATCTACTTTGTATGTAGCTTAGTACATACCTTAGTGAATACCGTAGTATGTAATTTAGTATCTACTTTGTATGTAGCTTAGTACATACCTTAGTATGTACTGTGGTATATACCTTAGTGTGTACCATAGTATATACTGTACATTAGTATATACCCTGTAATATATTGTATACTGTATATTACTTTTGTCCCTCTGGATGTACTTATTGTACTATCCCCCCCCCCCCAGTTGCACCTGGAAATGAGCCTTAGCTCAGTGTGCCTATCCTGATTACCAAGATGTTAAATAAATAAATAGAACATAGAAACATAGAATTTGACGGCAGATAAGGACCGCTTGGCCCACCCAGTCTGCCCATTTTCCTACCTAATGGATAAGCTGCAGATCCTAGTTAACCAGCAGCCTACTTCTTCCTACCCCCACCCCTAGAATTGCCTTATGACTGTCCCATGCATGCTTGAATTTCACCACTGTTTTTGACTCCACAACCTCCTCCGGAAGGCTGTTCCACGCATCCACAACCCTCTCTGTGAAAAAATACTTCCTTAAATTACCTCTGAGCTGCCCCTCTATCTTCAAATTGTGCCCCTTGTTCTTGCACACCTCTTTTTTTGAAAGATGCTACCATATTGGACTTTGTTGATTCCCTTGAGGTACTTGAAAGTTTCTATCATGTCCCCCCTCTCCCTCCTTTCCTTGAGGCTATACATATTAAGCTCCTTAAGTCTCTCTTCATATGTCTTCCGGTGCAGACCCTGCACCATTTTAGTTGCCCTCCTCTGGACAGCTTCCATCCTGTCTATGTCTTGCGGAGATTGGGTCTCCAGAACTGCACACAGTACTCCAGATGGGGTCTCACCAGCTGTCTGTACAGAGGGATAATAACTTCCTGTTTTCTACTGGTGATGCCTCTCCCTATGCATCCCAGTATCCCCCCAGCCCTCCTTGCTGCCCTCTCACATTGCTTGCCCACCTTTAGGTCATCTGATATGACTACCCCCAGGTCCCTTTCCATTTTTGTTGTTGTTAGTATCTCACTCCCCATTGTGTACTCTTCCCCTGGGTTTTTGTTTCCCAGGTGCATTACCTTGCACTTCTTAGCATTGAATCTAAGCTGCCATACATTTGACCATTCCTCTAACCTTGCCAAGTCCCTTCTCATCCTTTCCACCCCACCTTGTGCATCAACTCTGTTGCAGATCTTTGTGTCATCTGCAAAGAGACATACTTTTCCTTCCAGTCCCTCTGCAATGTCGCTTATAAAGACATTGAAGAGGACCGATCCTAATACTGAACCCTGCAGTACCCCACTAGTAACCCCCCTTTCTTCAGAGTGGACTCCATTTACTATTACTCTCTGTGTCCTATTCTCCAGCCAATTCTTTACCCAGGCTGTCATCTTGGGACCCACTCCCAGGCTGGCTAACTTGTATATTAATCTTTGTGTGGGACTGTGTCAAATGCCTTGCTAAAGTCTAGGTAGGCCATGTCCACAGCCCCTCCTGATCTACTACTTTGGTCATCCAGTCAAAGAAATCTATCAGATTTGTCTGGCATGACCTTCCCACTGTGAATCCATGCTGCCTTGGGTCCTGTACCCTCTGGCCTCTAGATACTCAACAGTTCTTTCCTTCAGAAGTGATTCCATCATTTTCCCTACCACTGAGGTTAAACTAACAGGTCTGTAGTTTCCTGCTTCTGCCTTGCTCCCACTTTTGTGAAGGGAATCACATCTGCCCTCCTCCAGTCCTCGGTACCACCCCATCCTCCCATGATTTGTTAAAGGGTAGTCAGTGGTGTCACTAGTTCTACCCTTAGTTCTTTTAGAATTCTGGGATGAATTCCATCAGGCCCCATTGCTTTGTCCACCTTCAGTTTTAAGAGTTCTTTCAGAACCCTTTCTTCTGTAAATGGGCTGGTATCAACTTCTGTATCCAGAGTGTTTCTACTGTTTGTTTTAGGTACCTCCTCTTCCTTTGTAAATACTGAGCAAAAATATTTGTTTAGTATCTCTGCCTTTTCACAGTCACCCTCTTCCCACCCTCCCTCCCTTTATTAAGCCTCACTATCCTCCCTTGGTCTTCCTTCGCTCCCTGATATACCTTAATTAGTATTACCTTAGTATATACTGTACCTTAGTATGTACCTTAGTTTATACCTTAGTATGTACCTTGGTATGTGCTTTAGCATATATCTTAGTATGTACCATAGTACATACTGTACCTTAGTATGTACCATAGTATATACCTTAGTATGTACCTTGGTATGTGCCATAGCATATATCTTAGTATGTACCTTAGTATATACTGTACCTTAGTATGTACCATAGTATATACCTTAGTATGTACCTTGGTATGTGCCTTAGCATATATCTTAGTATGTACCTTAGTATATACCTTGGTTTGTATCTTAGTATGTATTGTAGGGGTGCGGCCACGGCCCTATAGTTAGGGTTCATTCTTTACATCTATGTTAAACTTAAAATTGTGCACTTTTAATAACTTTGCAGCTGTTCAAATTATTTACATAGAATTTTGCATGCACCATCAAGGATAAAAGATCTCCTGATGTGGCAAGTTTTGTTCTGGTTGGATATGTGAGTGCAGCGATATGGAGTGTCAAAAAACGTGGAAATAGCTGTTTTTTTGTCAAATTCTTTGTCACCCCACTGAGCAAATATGGTGTGGAATTTTGGTCTGAATTTTTTAGGGTATATAGGTCTTGGGTCACAGTGATGCCTTTTGAAGGTTTGGTGAAAAAATATTAAACTGTTCAAAAGTTATTACATTTCAAATTTTCCTGTTACAGTATTTCCTATTGGAGAAGTTAGATGTTCACCTCAAAAAAGGGTTCTATGTCGCAAATGGATAATCCTTTGTCACAAATGGGAAATCATTTTTCATGCTGCCACCATCTTGTTTTCAGTTATTGCTGGCAACAAAATGAAACAACTTAATAAATAAAGGGATTTAGTAAACACCAATGGTTGTATTTACCTAATCGGGGCCTGTAGAGCCCAGTTCTGGGCTTAGTTTCTTCATAACTTCGTCAGAAGTGCATTTTCTTAACATGACCAAATCCTTTTTTGTAAATTGCAAAAAAGGAATCATGAAACACGATCATTTTTCACAACTTGTGAAAAAGGATTTGTTCCTTTGCTGCAAATTGCGAAGGAACAACTGCAGAAAAGGATTCTGAGACATGGACAAGGACCGTTTTTCACAAATTGCAAAAAAGGAATAGCAGAAAAGAATTATTTTTTGCAATTTGCTAAAACAGACTACCCAGGTAGTTCTTCCCACCTCCCCGGATGTCTGATTGCCATTCTTGGTTATGTAAAATTAATTGCCTGGTAGTCTAGTGGTCCCTCCCCCAATGTCCAATAACCATCCCCATATAAAAAAAATATATATATATATATATATATATATATATATTTCTCTGGTAGCATAGCTGTCCCTCCACCTGCCCCTGTTCACCAATTGCCATGCTCGTATAAAAAATATATATATTATTCCCTAGTAGTTGAGTGGTCCCTCCCAGTTCACCAATCGCCGTTCCTATATAAAACATATATTATTCCCTGGTAGTTTAGTGGTCCCTTCCCCCTCTCCCATTCACCAATCACTGTGCTCATCTAAAAAAATCTATTATTTCATGGTATAGATTTTTGGAGCAGGGATATTGATGGAGTGAAATAAGGGAGGGGAGGCTCCTGAACTACCGGAAGGGCCCACAGATGGGGACAGTGAACAGTGAATGGGAGAAGGGAGATACCACTAAACTACGAGGGAATAATATATTTTATTATATTATTATATTTATTTTTATTTATTTATTTGTATTTCAGATGACACCATTGAGCTGAGGACTCTTTTACAAATGTTCCACATCAAGGCAACAAGGACAATAAGGAAAAAAACATAACATGATCATTACAATGGAACTTACAAAAAAAAGACAAATAAAGTTACAATAATAGCAGCAAAAGGCATTGTCAAGTAATTGTGTTGTGAGTTAATTATACAGTACAAGTCATAGGTGGCTCAGTGAAGCTTTGTTAGGAGTGGGTTAGTGGGAAAAGAGAAAGAGGAGTGGTGGTGAGGGGGTGGTATGGGAGACAGAGAGAGGGAGGAGGGAGAAATGGGAGGGCATTGCATTGGGTATGTGGTAGATAGAGAAGCAAGGGAGGAAAGGGGGATGAAAAGAAAGGAGACAGATTCATCCTATACTCAGTAATGGGGGTAGGAGAGGAGGAGGAGCTGAGGCAGTGAGGAGGGATGCTTGAGGGTAGTATGCCTGGAGGGGATTATAAGAAGCAATCACAGAAGGCACTAGCCACGAGGTGTTGACGCAGTTTACACTTAAAAGCACCAGTCGTGGCAATGTTGGAGATTTCTGTAGGTAGCAAGTTGAACCAGGTGGAGGCTCTGACAAGGTAAGAACGCTGAGCTTGAGAGGTCCGACAGCGAGCTATTGTAAAGGTTAGACTGTCTGATCTTCTAGCTAGGTGGCGGACATGCTGCGGGGTCAATATTGATTGGACTCCAGGGGGCATAAGGCCCAGTGATGTCTTCTTAGCTAGGATGCAGGTCTGGTACTTTAGCCTGCCGGATAGCTGAAGCCAGTTAGCCTGCTTGTAAATGTCACACGTGTGAGAAAGGCGGGCAGCTGAAATAAGGAGTCTACATGCCTTATTAAGGGCTACAGCTATGCGCCGGAGTGCAGTATCAGTAGCGGATCCATAGATAACAAGCCCGTAGCCAATAGTTAAGATAACAGAGCTCTGGATAGTGAGGTTCAAGGCTTCAGCCGTTAGGCAATGTTTATGCTTGTATAGTAGCCCTATACGGGAGTTCACAGTTTTAACAATATTGTCAATGTGTTTGGTATACGAGAGGGAGCAGTCAAGGGTCAGGCCCAGATATTTAAACATATCCATCTGCTGAAGAGTGGCGCCCGTGGTTGTTAATTATGAGCTCATGGTCCTTGCACTTGTTGTGGGTTCCATGGAACAACATTGTTTTAGTTTTTTTTTTGGTTAAGGATGAGTTTATGTGAGCAAAACCAGTCTTCCACTTCTGTGAAACTTTTCTGTAGTTGAGACTGAAGGGAGTTGGGATCGGTGTGGAAAGTGAAGATTACTGCATCATCTGCATACAGTAACATTCTGTCATGGCAGGAGTCAGGGAGATTGTTCAGGAATATGCTGAATAACAAGGGACCCAGGATAGAACCTTGGGGTACTCCAGAGTGGATTGGTAGGGATGATGAGAGGAATTCACCAATCCTGACCTGTTGGGTCCAGTTACTGAGGTAGCTTTGAAACCAGAGGGTAGTTTCACTTGAAAGACAAAAGAGGGCTAATTGTTTGAGGAGAATGGAGTGATTGACAGTGTCAAATGCCTTAGTCAGGTCAATAAAAGAGGTGCCGACCAACTGGCCCTGATCAAGTGCATGATGGATATGTGTGGTGAATTCGAGCAGTGCTGTGGTAGTGCTGTTCCCTTTGCGGAAGCCATGCTGCTGGGAACATTGCAGGTTGTATTTTACAAGGTACTCTGTGAGCTGATCAGCCACTATCCATTCCAAGACTTTGGGTAGAGGAGGAGGGAGGATGGATATAGGCCTGTAGTTGTTCGTGAGAGTCTTGTCACCACTTTTATGAACTGGAGTCACCACTGCCAGTTTTCACTTTTGGGGGAACTGGGAGAGCATGAGGGAATGGTTGAGGATTTTGGTTAGTGGGAGCAGTACTTCGTCAATGGTGAATTGCCAGTGACCCTAGACTTCCCAAGCACTTTAAGAATGTGTTTTTTAGCTAGGCTTTCTGGGATTGCTTTGAAATGGAAAGGAGGGTGCCCTGGTGGCAAACCTGAACTAACAGGAGCTGGGTTGACTATGGTGGGATCAAAAAAGTTAGGGGGTATCACATGACTAAGGTCAGCAAAAGTGGTGTTAAATGCGTTGGCAATGATTACATGGTCAAGAGTGATGGTACCAAGTATGTTCAACATTGTGGGTGTTGTTTTGGGATCCTTTCCAGTCACTTCAGCAAGGTTACACCAGAATTTACTCCCGTCATTCCAGGTGCTGGCTAAGGCATTCCTGTAATAGTTAGCCTTCTCATGGTGGATTGCTCTGGTACATGCATTCCTAGCTGTTTTGTAGGCCTGGATATCAGTCTGGGTGCCAGTAGCCTTAGCACGATACCAGAGCTGGTCTTGAGATTTCATTTGTGAAAGGAGGCCTAGTGTCATCCATGGGTTATTGACACCCTTGATCTTACGCTTCTTGAACGGAGCATGAACATTGCAGGCTGAGTTGAAACAGGTGATAAAGTATTCAAGTGCTGTGTCTACATCGGGGGGCTATATCAATTGGTGACCAGTCATATTATTATATAAGTACCTGAAGAATGCAGACTGGTCCCCCTTAGATGGCTGCAAAGATGCCAATAAAGCTCTAAACTACTTCATAACGGTATTCAGCAATGCATGTGACCTATTTGCCCCGGTCAGAACTATTAAAATAAAAGGGGGCCATTAACCCCTGGCTCACAGGACCGCTCATTGCCCAGATGAAACAACGTGACAATCTCTGGCATATTGCCAGAGAGACAGGCAGGCAAATTGACATCACGGCCTATAAAATGGCTAGGAATAGTAAGACAGGCCAAAGCTACCTATTACAAAGAACAGCTGGAAAAAACCTGGGGAAATGGCAGCGAGTTTTGGAAAAACATTAGGTCCCTCTCAGGTAAAGAATCCAGAGCCCCACCAGATCTAATAGTCACAGCATCTGGCACTTTGCAACAACCTCTAGACCTGGCTAATGCCTTTAACAAGGCCTTCACAGACCTCAGCTCAGTACTGCCCCCTGAATTTCTCCAGTCCTCGCCAGCCATGGATACCATAGACACAAACCCTCTACTATCATGTAGGAATGGACAACCACCTTTCTACTTCAGGCAAATCACGAGGCAACAAACTATGAAATATGTTAAAAGGATTCTAAACAAAACCAGGATTGGCAGTGACCCACTAGAAATGAAACTGCTCACGCTCACCCTGGAAGAACTTACCGCCCCACTAACCAAACTATTCAACACCTTCTTGCGAACTGGAATCTTCCCAGACAGATGGAAGACTGCCCTGGTCACCCCTGTGTTTAAGAGCGGTGACAGAACTGATATGGGGAACTATCGCCCTATCTCGATACTACCACCTCTCTCAAAAGCATTGGAAAGGGATGTCTCTGATCAGCTCACTGACTATTTAACAAGTACAATCTGCTTTGCCTTCGACAACATGGTTTTTGTCAAAAGCACAGCACCATTACTGCCCTTATCGATTTCACCTCCCACGCATATGAAGCCCTTGATTCAGGAAAAACAGTGGGGTCCATATTTATTGACCTCACAAAAGCCTTCAACACTGTTAACCACCAAATCCTGCTAAGACACCTATGGACCCTGGGACTGTCAGTAGATACCATCTCCTGGTTCAACAGCTACCTATCATGCAGGATGCAGAGTATTAGGATAGGGGGTGTTACCTCTGATCCCAGAAAGGTAACACTAGGGATCCCACAGGAGTCGATTCTAGGGCCACTTCTCCTCAGTCTCTTCATAAATTCCCTTCCCAAAGCCAGTCCTACTAAAATGCTGCTGTATTCAGACAATGCAGTGATCTGAGTTCCAGGCAGCAATGCTTGTGAAATCTATAAAAACCTACAGAGTAGCTTTGCCATGCTAGAAGCTCAGTTCTCCCAAAACCATCTCCTACTGAAATATAAAATAGCTAAAACTATGCACCTAACCTTGCAACGTTCCAAAAGGAATGTTGAACCCTTGACTATCTATAGCCAAAAAGGGGATAGCATCGAGCAAGTCTACACCTTCAAATACCTCGGAGTACATATTGATGATACACTCTCCTTTGTGCACCATATTGACCACGTAGTCAAAACTGGCAATATTAAGCTAGGCATCCTATATAGGCATAGGCAAGCCATGACACACGAGGCTCTTAAACTAATTACTCAAAGCTCTATCCTGTCTATCACCGACTACACACTAGTCATTTATGGTGCTGCTACCAACTCAGCCTTAAACAGAGTTAAACTACTAGCCAACAGGGCCTGTTGCCTGGTCCTTGGTGCCAACCAGCGTACCCATACATGCACCCTTTACTCCTCTACAGGTTGGCTCCAGCTCCACCTCAGGACAAAGTATCAGGCGTGCATTATGGGGAAAAAATTCCTACTAGGACTCACGCCCAACTCTACTGTCGCACTGTTCCAGCAACACCCCTCCTCAAAGGTCACTAGAGGAACGGCTAAGGGAGTGCTCTATGTCCCATTTAAAAGAACATGCTTTGCTCAGCGGTCATTCTCCTACTGTGGCCCTACATGGTTTAATGAACTCCCTACTACCACACTGGAGCACACAAAAATTAGCCTCTTTAAAAGAGACCTGCTAACCCTATTGGCACAAAATAACCAGCATGGCTGCAACCACTAATTGCAGGCGACCATTATATATTCCCCATCCCACCCACCCACACTTCTCCCACGCCCTGCACCTCCCTGACAAAGCATCTGGGCAGCTGTCCCTCCTGCTCCACCCCTCACCCCTTTTCCAACATTTGACACAGCCTCCTCAGGCTACTCCTCCCTAACTTTAAGCTTGATTCCTTGAGGCCTTTTTTTTTAAGACTTAACAATATAAGTTGAACCGCATGCCAAATGCATTTCCGGTACCTGTGCGACTTAGGAAATGCAATAATCTACTTGCCTGCATGTACAGCCTGACAGTATTCTGTCATCCTGCAATGCTCATCAAACTACCACTGTAATCTTTTCTCTTCCCCTAATGTAATGGAACCTTGTAATTTGTTCTGTCTGTTTGTTCTACCTGACATGGAACCTTTGGAAAAGAGCCTGTTAGCTCAAAGGTGTTAATCTGAAAATGAAATAAATAAATAGATAAAATTTATTTTTTTTTGAAATTTAGTATCTTTATAGACTTATATAAAACAACCAACAACACATGAAATAGAGACTATACATCATACTATGCTAGGGACAAATAAAAAACAGGTAATAAAATAACAGTCCCCAAAGAGAAGAAGAGTAACAATGAGCTCCTTAATTAAATAAAACCATATCAAACTAAAATTAACACCCCTTTGCCCCCACCCCCACCCGGAGAGTGCCTTAAAGAAGGAGAATGGCAAAGAGAGAGAAGGGTGTCGGAGAAACAATCCTAAGTAACAAAAGCCATCCAGGAGAGAGAAATTAGACAGTGGTTGTCAGAGGCCCCATTGTATTAGGCTTGGTTCAGATACAATGCACATAATCTGCCCCACTTCTGATTAAACAAGGCCAAGCGGTTTCGGGAGCTGGCTATTAGCTTCTCTGTATTAAAACAAAGAGACATTTCTTTGAGCCATTCTGAGTACTTGATGGAGTCTTGATCCATCCAATGCCTAAGGACCAGCTTTTTAACAACTATGGAGATTAAAGCCATATGGTACCTGCGTTTCTTCACCTCAATATTAGAGTATAGCCCTAATATACATATCTCTTTGGTGAAGAGATCCTTTAACCCCAGAAGCGGGTCTAACTTACTTCTTATTGTGTTCCATAAAGGTGACACTTTATTGCAGTACCAAAGGACATGTAACAGGTTCCCTTTGGCCTCTCCGCACCGTGTGCAGATGGATGATTGGAGTTTACCAAATTTAGCCAGTTTAATTGGTGTGTAATAGAGATTATTCAAAATGTGGTACTGGGTCAATCTGTGGTTGTCCCGAGAAAGGTATTTGTATGTATCCTTCCAAATCAAACTCCAGGGAAGGGGAGACTCCGGGAAAAAGGGTGCCCAGATTTTAGAACCCTCCAAGGTATTGGGAAATAAAAGATCCAGCAGGTAAGCATAAATTCTGGCAATACCATGGGGTTTAACTGCAGATTCTTGAATCCTCTCAAAAGGGCCTTGTTTTGGAGGAATAACAGAGCCCAAATAGCTTAGCTATTAGGGTGTCTCAGTTGGAAAACCTTGAAAATGTGCCTCTGGGGAATGTTAAGGGAGATTAGAATATCTGGAGAGGATAAAAGTGAGCCTTGAGAATATAGGGACTCGATTGGGGAATCCTGAATTTGTGGGAGCCACTCCGAGGTTAGTCGACTGCCCCCAATTTTAATGTTAGGGTTTAGTATGAGGGGCTGTGCCAGATCTCTGGTGTATGGTGTGTTGAAGAAACTCCAACATTGAGATAAAATTTTAATAGAAGTACCTATAACCGACTCCTTAATGGTTATGGGTAATGCGGAGAAGGAGTAGCAGAAAATTTGGGGAGGTCGCAGGTTAAATTGGCCCAGAAGTTTAAGCTCCAATTGGAGCCAGATTGGTTGGGGTAAGTTGGGTTGGGGGGCTGACTATTCCCCTATTTTATGGAGTTGACTAGCCCAATAGTATAGTAAGAAGTTAGGGAGACGAATGCCCCCTTTGTACCTGGAAACATTAAGTTTTAGAAAGGCCCTTCTAGGTTGCTTGCCTTTCCAGATGAAGTTGGATAACTCAGAATGTATCAGTTTGAAATACGATCTGGGGAGCCATATATTTAACAAATTTAGGGGGTAAAAAATCCGGGGTAGTACATTCATTTTAACAATATTGATGCGCCCCCATAGGGATAGTGGTAAGTTTTACCACCTACTAAGGTCTCTCTGGACCTTTATCAACAAGTCATCCAAATTAAGCTTCCTAACCACCTCAGCCTCCCGGGCCAGGTGAATGCCCAGATATTTGAGCGAGACAGGGGACCACTTCATATCAAACTGGGAGAACTTAGCTCAGAAGGTGAGAGAGTTTAATGGGAAAATGACTGATTTAGAGAGATTAAGTCTGTAGTTGGACACCTGGCTGAATCGCTCAATAATTTGTAAGGCTTGTGCTAAAGATGATTCTGGATTAGTAAGATGCAGTAAGATATTGTCTGCAAAGACCGACAAAGTCAGTGGGATTTGAGAGATCACACAACCTGTAACTTGTGTTGAGGCCTTAATGCTAATTAACAGGGGTTCAAGATATAGGTTAAAAAGGTAGGGAGATAAAGGGCACCCTTGTCTGGTGCCAGAACCCAGGGGGAATCGAGAAGAGAAGACCTTGTTGCAATAAACTTTGGCTGAAGGTGACTTATAGATCGTTTTGATCCACTGGATAAAGGTATCAGGAAAACCCATTCTCCTCAGAGTGGCCCATAAGAAGTCCCAATTCACCCTATCGAAGGCTTTTTCTGCGTCTAACGCAACCAATGCCATGGGGGACTGAGAATTTTGGGCGGCTTGAAAGATATGAGATAGGGTACGCAGATGGTCTGATGCCGATCTGCCTTGAACAAATCCAAATTGTTCCGGGCTCAACAGGCACTGCCAAATCTTTTTAATTTGAAGAGAAAGAATCTTGGACAGGATTTTGATATCGTAATTTAGTAGTGAGATTGGTCTGTAGCTGGCTGGATCTAGCAAGGACATATCTGGTTTTGGGATCAAAATTATCATGGCCTCTAACAAAGAGGGATCGAGGCAGTCTGAGGAGAACATGTAGTTGTACAATTTCAAAAGTAGAGGTGCTAACTCTTTGCAAAATGATTTATAGAAATTTGGAGGGAATCCATCGGGACCTGGAGCCTTATCCAAAGGCAGCCCCTTAATTGCCTCTACAACCTCGGTTAAGGTGATAGGGGAGGATAATACCTCACAGTGGTGCGTCTAAAGGGAGGGAAGTGTGACGCCATCCAGAAACTGCTCTATCATGTGGAAAGATGATTGGGATGCACCTTTACCATAAATCTCACTGTAGAAGGATTCAAAAATTTGGGCTATATCTCATGGCGTAGTTTTAACAGACCCGTCATGGGAGTTTAGTGCCGGGATAAGTCTTGAACTCTCCGTCTCCCTCAGTTTAAGGGCAAGCAGTCTTCCTGGCTTCTCCCCTTGGTCCAGATACCGAGACTTGGTTTTAAGCATAGCATACTCAGCTTTATCTCTTAGCAAATCATTGTATTCGCTCCTAAGTTTAATTAAAGTTGCCAAGTCTTTCTGACAATTAGATAGAAGGAGGTCATTTTCAGCTATTCTGATTTTGTTGGACAGTAACATAAATTTAGCTTCTCTTGCCCTTTTCCTACGGGAGGATAGCTTTATAAACTCTCCTCTCATAAAACATTTGAGAGAGCACCAACCCTGATTAAATTCTAAGAAAGATAGAATCTGAGATTTAATATGGGAAACTGTTCGATCTTCCTTTAGAAGCTGTGTATTTAATTTCCAAGAGGTGTCCCTCTGCCCTTGTAGTCCAGGGGAGGCCGCGAGCCACACCAGGGAGTGGTCTGAGATAACAATTGGCTCGATGCCTACTTGATGTACGTTACTCAAAAGGGAAGAGCTGATTAGGATGTAGTCGATTCTTGACCACGTTTGATGGACCTGGGAATAAAAGGAGAAGTTGCGGCTCTTAGGGTTAAACAGGCGCCAAGGGTCGCATAACCCTAGTAGGTGCATAAAATCTTTGAGAGCTAGTTGCGGGGGGGACAAAGGTTTTAATGGTCTATAAGTTTTATCCATCTCCTGAGATGGAGCTATATTCCAGTCGCTCCCTAGAATGAAAAGGGAGGGCAGGAATCTGCTCAGTTTATCCGCCAGGGACATAAGGAATTGGGGATCGTCCCCTACTGGACCATATATTGCACCCAATACCACATTTCTATTATTGAGCTGGCCTTTGACCATAACAAATCTGCCCTCCAGATCTATAATACTATCTTCCACTACAAACAAAATATGTTGTTTAATTAGTATAGCCACCCCCCTACTAGCATTCAGACCGCTGGCTGCAAAGGCCTGGAAAATCCCTGCCTACGTAGCCTTTAGCTTCTGAGGTAGACAGATGAGTCTTTTGCATGAAAAGTATATCCACATTTAACAATAAACAGTTATGGAAAATCTGATATCTTTTAGTAGGATCTCTAACGCCTCTGACATTCCAGCTGGCAAATTTAATCGGCCTCATGGCCATATGAATTGGTAACATGAGCGAGAAAACCTGAGAACAATAACCCCTCTAGTATATACTGAAATATTAGGCACTCTCCAACCCCCCCACTCATCCCCCCCCAAAAGGCACCGTTAACATCCAAACAATCCATAACAACTAAAGCAATGGGTTGTAGGTAGTAGACCATAAACACAAAAAACAGCGTCCTGTGTATATTGAACCCGGATAGTAAGATAATCTGCCTTCCCCACCCCTAGTAATTTCACTTTTACAATCATTTATACCCCCCCATAAACTATATACAAGCGGTCCCCTTGGATCCAGCAAAGCATACCCTAACCGAACAGGTCTAATGGGCCAGGACCGTCCCCCACGTCTGGCAGACCCAGGCATTACTGAAACGACTGCATAGCTGTAAGTAGATTGAAACAAACTCAGTAACACAAGAGCAGCCGCCCGAAGCAACCCAGAGAACCTTGATATCCTGGGTACTGCCAGCACCCCTCTGCGCCACAGGCTGCGGAGCAGGTTACCCAAGGCTAGCTCAATCCTTGTACCCCACCGACCCAACCGTAACTTCAGGGTTTTTATTTACATGGCCTCTAGAAAAGGAAAAGCCTTACCAGTAAACTGGAGGGGATGAGAACAAGAAGGGTCCTACCAGCATTCTCCCGGCACAGAGAGACCTCGCTGTATCAGGACACCAATTATCATGGGCAAAGCAGGTGAGCGCACTGCCTGGAATAACACCAAAAGCTGACGGGGCATCACAAATCAATTTATGCAGGCAATAAGGGTAGCACCTGCTGTACTACACATTATTTCCACGTCGCAGGAAGAGGGAGGGGGCATATTAAGCCAATGACCAATTGGTCCGCCGAAATTGCAGACCGGCAAGAATCATTTTCAGGAACTTTGTTCCTACCCTCCCTCCCTCACCAGGACCATGCTACAGGCCTGCAAATGGTATGTTAGGCCTTTAGGCCGCACCCGACCCCTAGTCAACCCCCGGCAGACCAATGAACCGAGAGAAAAGGAATAACATATAGATATCAGGTAAGAAAGCCGCTCAATTCCAACATTTGAGAGAAGAGAACTTATGTGGGCAATGTCCTAGGAGCACAGTTCAGCCACTCTTGAAAAGGTTGGGCAGCTTCAGGGTCAAATCAGCCACAGCTTGATCTGGCTTCTCGGACGAGTGCCACACGCCATCCAATGCCACCTGCAGCCTTGCTGGGTAGCTCATCCGGAAGCGAATACCCACAGCCATCAGCTTGGTCACTGTCGGGTGGAAAGCTTTCCTCTTCTGTCTGGTCTCGTAAGGCAAGTCTTGAGTAATTCTTAACTTGTTGCCATCCCAGTGTATAGTTTGCAGTTCCTTGATTTTGGCCAGGATGTGTTGCTTTTCGAGGAAGCTTAGCAGCTTAATGATTATGGGCCTCAGAGGAGCGCCTGGTGGGGACCTTGGCTTTAGTGAGCAATGCGCCCTTTCCACATGGTACTGAGGATTAAAGGGTGAGGGACCCACTATTTTATTCAGCAGTTTTTGGATGAAGGCCATGATGTCCATACCCTCCTCGGATTCTGGTAGGCCCAGTATTAAGATGTTGTTCCTCCTGCTTCGGCCCTCGAGATCTTCCATTTTTAGTTAGAGCTTAGCTACTTGTTTGAGGTAAGTAATTTCAGGGTTGGCTTTCGCTTTCCGGTTTTCTAGGGAGCAGGTCCTTGCTTCGGAGTCGCCAACTCTTACAGTGAGTGAGGCCAGATCGCTCCGTAACGATTTAATCTCAGTTGAGATATCTTGTAGAGTTTCCCAGAATGGGATTAACTCCTGTAAAAAGCGATCCTCCATGAGAGGGCTGGAAAGAGAGCCAGAGGTACTAGCTTTAGCGACTTGCCCAACATTTTGTGTTTTGGATTTCTTGGGAGCCTTTTCTGGAGTATTCGTTGGCGTATGCTTGGCTCCCGCCGGCTTCATCTCGGCCTCCATGGACTCCAACAAACCAGAGCGACCCAAATTAGAATCCGGTTACAAATCTGGCACCGTAGCGTTGCTGGCAGTCAGCTTAAGCTGGTAGGCAAGTTTGCTTTGTAAAACGGCCACAAAAATGGTAAAAACTAGGAATTTAGTTGGTCGGTAGGAGAGAGCTCTCGATTATGCTGCCACTAGGTGCACTGCATCACGTGACCTCCATAGATAAAATTTATACAGGGATGGCGATTGGTGAAAGAGGAGGGGGGCACAGCTACAGTACCAGGGAAATACATCTTTTTTTATATGGGAACAGCAATTGGACATCAGGTGAGGGGGGAGGGACCACTAGAATACCAGGCAATTAATGTTATACAGTCGAATGGCGATCAGAGAATGGGGTAGGGGGGAAGGACCACTACACTACCAGGGAATTGAGACACTAAGGTAAATACAGTTCAATGGGGTTTGAAGTTTGGTGCATGACTTTATTATTTTTAACGATTTTGACACCAAATTTTCAACATGGGGTTTCTGGAGACACCGCCTCATGAACAATGTTTGTGTCATTTTGCAAATCCTGCCCGAAACATGATTTCGCGGTCAATTGGCGAAATCATCTTTTGAGCTGGATTTCTAAATTTTTACCATACTTGTTCATGAGGTGGGGTCATAAGAAGGGTATGCTGAAAATGTGGGATCAAAATATGTTAAAATGGCAATGTTGTGCACATCTGTTGACATTTCGCAACACTCACTCCTAACTTTTGTAATTTTAAATATTTACACTCCAAATGTTCAATATAGCCATTTCTTTACATCACCTCATGAGCATGACACTTGTCAGTTTTCAAATCCTGGCCAAAATGTGTTTTCTCACTTGTGTGGCATGACGTTGTGTCGTGTGGAATAACATTTCAGTGAGGATTTGAAAATTCTCAGCCCAGCGTTCATGAGGTGGGGGTAATAACAAGGCTATGCTGACAATTTGTTGCTGTCTTGGCTGAAATGCTTCCATGGCAACATGCATGTTTTTATTTATTTATTGAAATTTCAGATAACACCTTTGAGAACAAGCTCATTTCACAGGTTCCACGTCAGACGAAAAATAGATATTAGGAAAGTATGAGACGGAGAACAAACAAAACAAGGAATTATACAAGACATTACAAGAGTGTATAACTAGAGAAGTTCCAATACATGTGGCATTGTACAGTGTATGCCATGGTGCATATTTGATTAAAATCTGGAATTCAAAGGGTCATATTGGGGGGGTCTTATGAAATGACCCTTTACAGGAAAATGAGAACAAACTCAGCCTAATATCTAATACTCAACAAGGTAAGGGATCGCATCAGCCCAGGGGCCTCATCAGAGGTGTTAAGGTATGGGACAAAGCATTTTAAAGAGAGCAAGGAAGGTCAGGAGATATAACAGGGGGAAGGGGATAGGGGGAAATTCATAGAGGGGTGAGGGGAAAGAGTGGAAGGGATCGAGAGGAAATGTGAAGGAGAATGATTAGCAACTTAGAGCAGTTATTTACATGCTGAGAACAGTTATGCATAAGGTCAGGATAGCATAAGGCTAGGATAAGTGCTGATCACAAGAAGGAAGGTTATTGGAAGCAGTCACAACTGGTGTCAGCAACTAGCTGTTGCTTAAGTTTAACCTTGAAGGAGCCCAAGGTGGATGCTGAAGTGATGTCATGGTGCAGCGAGTTCATCCAGAGTGGGCATGGTAGGAAAAGGACCTTTGTCCCAGAGAAGTGTGACAGCGGGGTATATTAAAAATCTAGGTAGTAGAGCTTCTAGTGCAATGACGGTTGATAGTGGGGGTAATAAACTTTTGCACTCCTGGGGGTATTTTGTCTAAGCTTACTTTTTTGGACCGTAAACATGTTTGGTACATGAGTCTACCTTTGAATTGGAGCCAGTTAGCCTGAGCGTACATATCGCATGTACGCATCTATGGAGGGAGGAGAACACAGGGCTCTCTACAGCCAAATGAGGATGTAGTTATACTATCTCAAAAAGTAAGGAAATTCTTAGCAAAAAACTTCATTAATGCCTCAGTTAGGGTTCCAGTGACAGAAGTTTGGAAATGTGGTGTTAGGGTTTCCAATCCTAACACCTCACCCCCATCCTGCACACACCAACAGGTGTCAGGCGGGGTACCTTGGGGTCATCAGCCCTAATGCTTACCCCATCTCCTATACTGTACCCATATTAGCTTATTTACTCATGGAATGGGGTGTGCGTTAAGGCTGATGACCCCCAGGCACACCCCCGAAGCCTGTTGGTGTGTACAGGTTGGGGCTGGTGTGTTAGGGTTGGAAACCCTAACACCACATTTCCAAACTTTTGTCAGCAGAACCCTAACTGATGCATTAATGACGTTTTTTACTAAAGAACCCTAGTACAGTATATACCTTGGTATATACTTTAGTATGTACCACTGAATGTATCTTATTATATACTTTAGTATATCCTTCAGTATATACCTTACTATGTGCCACTGTATATACCTTAGTATGTACTTTGGTATATACTTGCAGTCGGCATTGGAAAGAGAGAAAGAGAGAGAGAGAGAGAGAGTTGGGGGTGCAGCATGCAGGTACTGCACCACCTGTGGTCAATGTCAGATGGGGGTGGGAGTGCAGCAAGCTGGCTAGGGACAGCGGCAGAATAGCACTGGAAGCCAGGGAGGGTGGGAACATTTTGAATTAATTTGCCAGAGTAACTTAACTTTTTCCTCAATTCATCTGACTAACGTGGGAGTTACGGGACTCTGAGAGCTGAGGAGGAATGAACAGGAGCACAGCAGGTGATGGCAGGAGCACAAATTGCAAGGAAGTGCCTGAATTGTTGATTTCTCTCTTTCTCTCTTGTGCCTACATTTAGAAAAGCTAGTAGCAGGGGACTTGGATATCATGTGTTGATTTTGTTGGTCAGAGCTGATGAAGGGCATAGAAGGCCAAACAAAGGGATGGCTACTATCTCGGGGAAGGGGTTGATTGTCTCACGAGGGACCGTGGAGTCAGGGCAACCAATAGGGAACTGGGGCAAGGTGTTAAAATCAAAAGACCGGGGCCTGTTTCAGAAGCCGCTGGGCTTGAACTGCGACACTCACAGTCAGCATTGGAGAGAGTGGGGGGTGCAGCGTGCGAGTACTGCACCACCCGTGGTCGGTGTTGGAAGGGGTGGGAGTGCAGCGAGTCGGCTAGGGACAGCAGCAGAATAGCGCTGGAAACCGAGGAGGGTGGGCACATGTTGAATTAATTTGCCAGAGTACCTTAATGTTTCCTCAATTGATCTGACTAGTGGAGGAGCTGTGGGACTCTGAGAGCAGAGTAGGAATGAACAGGAGCACAGCAGGTGATGACAGGAGCACCACTGCAGAGAAGTGCCTGAATTGTTGATTTCTCTCTTTCTCTCTTGTGCCTATGCTTAGAAAAGCTAATAGCAGGGGACATGGATAGTATGTGTTGATTTTGTTGGTCAGAGCCAGCAAAGGTCATAGAAGGCCAAACAAAGAGATGGCTACTATCTCAGGGAGGGGGTTGATTGTCTCACAAGGGACCAGGAAGTAGGCTCAAACCCACCCTCCCCCATATCTCCCATCCAAGCTACTCTCCATCTATATTTATTTATTGAAATGTTTTACCAGGAAGGCACACTGATTAACAAGTTGCTCATCTCCTGGTGCAACCTGAAGGTAGGTAGGCTACTGCCTCCTGATTGGAGGGGGTGCACTGGGGTGACGTGGGACAGGACTGGATGTAAGCTTGTGTGGCACATTATTTGAAGCAGCCAGTCCTACACTGCACTGACTCGATTGGACAGATGCATTCAAACTTATTAACCCTTTCATGAAGAAGGGACATTTCTAGTCAAGGGGGCTAGATTTTGTATAGATACTGCCAATTGTGCATAGGCTGCTCTGTAGGAAGCAGCACAGGATTGTAAAGGAGTGTGAAGTCCTGTATAGATACAGCTAATAGGGCATAGACTGCTCTGAAGGATGCAATGCAAAGACTGTAAAACCATCAGGGACATCTTGAGGGGTAGAACATTGTCGGGTGAAGACAGATGGAGTGGGTCAGGGATGGACACACCGGAGGGTGGGGGAGTTCTGGTGGGGGTGGCTGGGGTCAGTGTGGGGGTGGGTGGTACAGGGGGAGGCAGGATGCAAGGGGGGATAACACAGGTAGAATTGTGAGATGCAGTGGATGTGGGGTGACAGTTTGGATGAACGTATTGTGGAGGCTAGGAGGGTGCCCAATCTGTAAAGGTTGAGGAGGCTGAAGGAGGAGGAAGTATTATGGCTTAGTAAAGTGTTGGAGAGGATGGGGAAGGGGGAGGGGCCGGCCTTGAGGCAGGAGGGTCTCATCTGGGGAATAACGTGAGGATACCACATGGGAGGAATAGTGGCTTAACAGAAGGAATGAGCAGAAAGGGCAGGAGCGGAACAAACAGGGGGTCTAGCATTAGTGGGAAGGCTACAGTCAGGCGGAAGGAGCCAAAGCACAGCCAAGCATGAGGGGCAGGAAATAGGTTTGCTGTGCTAGCAACACTGGTGGACGAGGATGGGATACGCAATAGCTGGGGGAGAGCAGGAGATGGCAGGGGAAGGAAATTCACAAGGGACAGGAGCCTGTCAGAGGAGGGAGACAGGGGTGAGGGGAGAGAAACAATGCTGGTGGGTGGACAACAGGGGCAGAGTGGGGGGCAGGGTGGAGGGAGGATGTGGAGGGGGAGCAGGAGGGAGCAGGTGACAGGATGGGAGAAGGGGGAGCAGATGGGAAGGGAGATAGTGATGGGGCATGCTCTAGTGATGGAGACCTTTGGAAAAAGGTGGGGTGGGGGTGGGGCAAGGAATGAGGAAGGGGGTGTGCTAGTGCTGGGGGATTCCATACTTAAAGGGATCAGATGGGGCAGCAGGGGGGAATGGTATAGTAGAATATGGGTGGAGGCTATACCCAGGCTAACGGCAGACAGGGTGGGGCAGGCAGTTCTTAAGTGTGCAAGGAAGGGCAGGAAGAAATCACATGTAGTGGTGGTGCATGTGGGCACCAATGACCTGGTGAGGGAGATGGTGGAAGTAGCGAGGAAGTGGTTTGAGGAACTGGGAGGGCTATGTGAGGAGGTAGGAGAATCAGTGGCCTTCTCAGAGGTGCTTCCAGTGCCCTGCGTGAGTACGGGACAGAAAGGGAGGATTGGGGAGTTCAGCTTTTGGCTGGAGGAATGGTCTCAGTCTAAGGAGTATGGGGTAGTGGGGGACTGGGGCAGAACCTGGGAAAATAAGGATCTATATGCAGGGGATAGGCTGCACCTGAGTGGGGAGGGGAAAGGGGTATTAAAGCAGAGGTTTGAGGGGTACATAGCATCAAAGATAGATTTAAACTAGGTGGGGGGGTTGGCATGAGGACAGCTAGTAGGCAGGGAACCCTGAGGGGGGAGCCGAGCATGCCCACCCCCAAACTATTGGTGAGGTATTTCTGGTGGGGATACAAGTAGAGGTTAGGAGGGAGGAAACCAGGGTGGGGGGAACACAGGTTGGAGGGTGATCTTGTTAAATGAGAGAAGCTGAGGTAACAAATCAGCTGAGCTACAGGCTCTCATGGCTGTGGGGAGGGTGGACATTGTGGCCATCATGGAAACATGGGCCACCCAGAACCAGGACTGGGATATGATGATCTCAGGGTACATGATATTCAGGAAGGACAGGGCTAGAGGGAAAGGGGGCGGTGTGGCAATGTACATGAAGGATGGGAAAAAGGTGTATAAGGGAGATGGGTGGAGGAGGGCAGGACAGAGGCCCTGTGGATGCAGTTTCAGGACTCCAAAAGAAAGACATTGAGGATGGGGGTAGTGTACAGGCCACCAGCTCAGGGGGATGACCAGGATAGGGAGTTGGCTGAGCAGATTAGAAGGATCTGTAGCAAGGGGAACACGGTAGTGGCGAGGGACTTCAACCTCCCTGGGGTGGACTGTAACACCCCAACCACTACATGTGCAAAGCAGCAGGTGTTATTAGATGCATTTTAGGACTGCTTCCTAGTGCAATTGGTCCACAAGCTGACTAGGATGGGTCGGACTCTGGACCTAGTATTAACAAATGGGGAGGCTGTAAGGGATCTGGGAGTGGAGGACCCCCTGGCTGGGAGTGGCCATCACACAGTGTGGTTCACACTCAATATGGGTAGGGAAATAGGAGGAATGGGTACCAGGGTGATCAATTTTAAGGGAGTGGACTTTAAAAGGATGGGGGAAATTTTAGTTGAGCATCTGGTAGGATTTCAGGCAAGCATGAGTGCCAGCCAAAAATGGGATATCATTAAGAAAGGGATAGCAGAGGCAACTGAGACTTGTACCAGGACACAGAGTAAGAAGGGTAGGGCAAAGAAGCCAAGCTGGCTGACTTGGGAAGTCATGGAAGGGTTGAGGGCCAAGAGAAAGACATTCCAGAGGCTTAGAAAATTGGGAGGGCAAGGGGACAAAAAAGAGTAAATTAAGAAGTCCAGGGAGGTTTCCAGGCTTGTGAAAGTGGCCGATTCTTCCAGAGAGCTAAGACTAGCACAGAATCCAGGACGGGGAAAAGGACTTCTTCAGATACATCAGAGAGAGAAGAAAAAACAAAGACCAAATTGTGAGGATTAAGAAGGATGGGGGGGTGAGTGGAGAAGGGGGAGCACCAGGCAGAGGCACTGAATGAGTACTTCTGCTCTGTGTTCACAAAGGAAAGGGGAGGGAAGATACCCCAAGGGAAGGGTGGAGTGGGCAGGGGGGTGGGGGTGACTGATATCGGGATTGCAAAGCACAGAGTGCTGGAAAGACTAAGGGCACTGAGGGTGGACAAGGCACCTGGACCAGACAGCATTCACCCTAGGATACTTAGAGAGCTAGCGGAGATCCTGGTGGGACCACTGGCAGACCTGTTCAGTACAGCACTGGATACAGGGTGTGTGCCACAGGACTATAGGATGGCCCATGTGGTGCCCATTCATAAAAGCAGCCCGAAGGATGACCCAGGCAATTATAGACCGGTGAGCCTCACTTCCATCATGGGGAAGCTCATGGAGTTGATCCTAAAAGTGAGGCTGGTGACCTTTTTGGAAGACAATGGTCTCCAAGACGGGCATCAGCCTGGTTTTGTCTCGGGCAGATCCTGCCAGACAAACCTAATCGAATACAATGACTGGGTTTCTAGGGAGTTGGACAGGGGCCATGCAGTGAACATCCTGTATTTGGACTTCAGCAAGGCCTTTGACTTGGTGCTGCATGGGAAGCTGGGGGGAAAAACTGGAATACATAGGGGTGGGAACAAAACTGGTCAATTCGATCACCAACTGGCTGAGGGGTAGGCAGCAAAAGGTGGTGGTGGGGGGGAACTGTAGTCACTGAGGGATGTTATGAGCAGGGTACTCCAGGTATCGGTCCTGGGACCGATACTGTTTTGGATATTCTTAGCCGATATCTCAAAGGGGATCCAGAGTAGGATCAGTCTGTTCGCACACGATACTAAGATCAGTGCTGTGGTAGATGACATAGAGGGGTGGAGGAGGCTGCAGGAAGACCTGACCAAGCTACAGGAGTGGTTGGAGATGTGGCAGCTGGGGTTCAATGCCAAGAAGTGCAAGGTTCTGACTTCAGAGCAAGGAACCAGGGGAGGAAATATCAGTTGGGAGGGGTGCAGTTGGAAAGCACCATGAAGGAAAAAGACCTAGGGATACTAATAACAGGGAATATGAACCAATCAGCTCAGTGCAGGAAGGCGGCAGCAAAGGCAAACAAGATGCTGTGGTGCATAGTGAGGGCAATCTCCTTTAGGCACAGAGAGGCGATCCTTCCCCTGTACAGGTCACCGATCAGGCCACACCTAGAATACTGTGTGCCGTACTGGCATCCATTCCTGAAGAAAGACATCAGTTTTCTGGAGGGGGTGCAGCATAGGGCAACAAAGATGATCCAGGGACTGGAGGGTAAATCCTATGAGAAGAGGCTGGGAGAGCTGAGCATGTATTCCCTGGAGGAGAGGAGAGGAGGGATATGGGAGATATGATGGAAACCTTTAAATACTTAAAGTGACTAAACAGGGCTAATACAGAAGGGGTTCTTCAGATCAGAAGGGGGAGGAACAGGAGAGGGCATCGGCTGGGATTGGAGGGGGGAGATTCAGGGGGAGATCAGGAGACACTTTTTCATGGAAAGGGTGTGGACAAATGGAATACTCTGCTCGAGGAAGTAGTATCATGTAAAATGGTAGGAGGATTCAAGAGGGGTGGGATAGAGTGAGGAGGGATTGATATGAGGAAGGAAGAGGAGGGTGGGGCAGCTGCAAGTTGAGGGACTGGCTGCACAATTGAGCAGACTCGAAAGACCATGAAGCCTGTTTCTGCTGGCATTTTGTACATATTATACACTGTGACAGGGTGGACTAGGACTCTGTCCCAACTGTTATGGAAAGAGTTTGAATGCAGGGATCTATTCTATTCTCTCCTATTCTGTCTCTTCTCTGTCTGGTTGCACAACCAAATTTTCCTGTGAGACCAAGGATTTGATCACCCCGACAGTCTTGCAATTCTTTGCCTCTCGTTATCTCTCAGTCTTCCCTTGCTGTTTGTCTTTTTCTCCCTTGTATATTTGCTGATATAAAAATATATGCAAATCATTATGTGGAAATGTAACTGATATTGGGATCCCTTTAGTTAGAAATGATATAGTGTTAATTTTTGAAATGTGTATAATTATAGTTTGAGATGATTGCAAAAAAACTGTTGGAAACTCAAGAGATTACCTTAGTGCAATTTTTAAGCCTTTTGCAGAAGAACTGTAGAAAAGGGGCCTCAGCTCTGGGACACTGTGTTCCTGCCAGCACCTGCCTGAAATATACTAGAACATATGAGAAAAGACAGGATGCTTGTTAAGAAGGAGGGTTGTTGCAAGGACCTATAGGGCTGAGCTGCAATTGCTTGCAAGATGGACACAGAGACTGAAGGAAAACTCTGATAGATCTTCTCTATTTTATTTTGCCTTTGTAAATAGTTATACTGAGCAATTTTATTTTTTATGTTATTGCTTGTACAAATAAATATTTTGGTGAATTCTACAAGTGCTTCTGGTTTTCCTATGCTTTCTGACCTGTGCCTCGATGACAGATACCTTAGTATATACTTTGGTGTAAACCTTAGTATGCACCATATACTGTATCTTAGAATATACCCTGCTATGTGTCACAAACCCACTCAGCAGGTCAGCTCTCTACTCCCAAAGTGCCAACCTCTGAGCACAGTCTTGTGAACAGTTAACAGAAACAGGGTAACCCTCCTGTCTGTTTTTGTGGGTTCAAATCAACCTTTGGTCTCAAGTTTTGGAAGGATTCTAACTGTGAACCTCTTGTTAGCATACCCAATGCACAGGCTAGATAATTCTGTCTTCAGGGGGCCAGATATCTTTGCCTACTGGCACCTAACCATGCGTACAGAAATGAACCCTTAAAAACTCTAATAAAAGACCTCAGATTACTCTTACCTTTTTCCAGTTTGGTATGACCATTCAAGTTTATGCACAGTGTCTGCTTTAACCATATATACTTCACTTGTTAAAGAAAAGAAATTCAAAGACAGACCGAGTAGGCTCTAAAAATAGTTTTACTAAAACAGATAAAAAATATGTAAAACATAAAATGCAGTACTATATATCACAAGAACCATATAATCTTTTAAGAGAACAAGTTTTTAACACTGCAATTCCTACTACAGTACTTAGATTTTGTCTCTTTCTACCTGTATACTTGCTTAAAGTGCTCAAAGATGTTTCTTTGTCAGAGTGTAGATAAAAGTCTCTCCGAAGGAAAAAAAAATACTCTTCAAAAAACTGTATTTGCCAACCCCTTTGTGTGAGGTCACCTAGCTCCTCCTCTGTTTATTAAAAATCATACACCCAGGAAGTTTTATCATTTTAGAAGGAAAGTTAATTAAGGTTACATCAGCAGAAACTCCTTTCCCCATGTGACTTCCCCAATCAAGTCTGTAAATTTCCTTTCATCTATGAGCAGTATCCCTTCTTACACAGACATCAAAGCATTTATGATTTTGCACCAGTGTGCTAAACCACATTTCCTCCTCGAAACATCATAAAAGGGATACTGATTTCCCGCTTAGCAGTTAAAGCTATATTTAACTTAGATAACAGGAGATTCTTGATTAAGGCCTGTTCTAGTCTGTAATTAGCTTCTGGCCTTCCAGGTAACACCTTGTATCTAAAACCTGTGTGTGTGTGTGTGTGTGTGTGTGTGTGTGATCTCACATGCTGTCTCAGCAGCTCTCATGAGAGACAGTCCATAACGCATTTTTATATTACAAAAAAAATCACAGTGTACTTAGAACTGGCTGTCCAAGTGTCACAATCCTCCCCACCTAGACTGAATTTGGGGGCTCTATCCCCGGCATGGGATGAGCTTCCCAAATCAGTTCACTCCTTATACACACGAGACAGACCTTTTGAGTTCTGGTTCCTGGCTCCAGCTCTATGTACGATTGTCATATCGTACCCTTGCAAAGTAAGACTCCATCTTAGCAATCTACCATTGTTCTTTCCCATCTGCATCAGCCAAACCAGGGGGTTGTGGTCAGTATGTACCACAAAATGCTGCCCATACAAGTATGGCTCTAATTTCTTTAGGGCCCACACTATGGCAAGACACTCTTTTTCCACAGTGGAGTATGCCTGCTCCCTGGGAAGTAACTTCCTATTCAGGTACTCTACTGGGTGATCTGTCCCTTGGCTGGATGTCTGACTCAGTACTGCGCCAATACGCACGTCTGAGGCGTCAGTCTGAACTATAAAGGTTTTGCTATAGTCAGAACTTATCAAAACAGGAGCACTGCACAGTGCTTCCTTTAGTTTGGAAAAGGCTTCCTCACAGGCTGGGCCCCAGGTAATTTTCTTGGGCATCCTTTTCTTTGTAAGATCAGACAGGTGAGCAGCCAGGGCACTGTAATTGGGTACAAATTTCCTGTAGTACCCTGCTGTCCCTAGAAAACTCCTGAACTGCTTCTGTGTTTCTGGTCTGGGCCATGCCTTGATTACCTCTATTTTTATTTGGTTAGGACGGAGCTGTCCTCAGCCTACCACATGCCTGAGGTACTGTATGCCACTTCTCCCATGGCCACCTGGCACTTCTCGGCTTTGACAGTGAGTCTGGCTTTCTGTATCCTGCACAGCACTTCCCTAAGGTGGGATAGGTGTTCCTCCCAGCTGGTACTAAAGATGGGAATGTCATCCAGGTATGCCATGGCGTACTACTCAGCACCATTTGACACCTGGTTCACCAACCTTTGGAAAGTGGCTGGGGTGTTCTTCATTCTGAAAGGCATTACTTTAAATTCAAATAAGCCTATTGGAGTGATGAAGGCTGACCTCTCTCTTGCTCTGTCTGTCAACTCTACCTGCCAATACCCCTTGGTCAGGTCAATCATCGTAAGGTAGGTCCCCCCCCAACTTGTCCAGGTGTTTGTTCGTCCGGGGCATTGGGTGGTCATCTGACTTCATGACTGCATTCAGTCCACGATAGTCCACACAGAAATGAGTAGAGCCATCTGGCTTAGGCACAAGGACTACGGGTGAGGTCCAGGGGCTGTGGGATCTCTGGATTACCCCTAAATCCAGCATCTCCTCCACTTCCCTCCTAATATCCTTTTGGACAGCCTCTGACACCCAATATGCTGTCTGCCGTATGGGCGTCTGTGTCCCTGTCTCCACATTGTGCATTGCTAAGGGGGTTAGTCGAGGCTTGGTGCTAAACAATGGGGCAAAGTCTGCTAAAACCTCCCTTACTTTCTGGATCTGGTCCGGGGCCAGCTGGGGAGACAATTTTACTGCCTCCACAGAGGACTCCCACTTACTTTCTTCCAGCAAGTCCAGAAGGGGGTCTCTTTCATCCATCCCCTCCCCAGGACTACACACTGCAAACACCATGTCAGCCCTATTTGCATATGGCTTCATCATGTTGACATGGTACATCCTTTCTGTCTGTCTTCAGTCAGGTAACTTTACAATGTAGTTCATGTCATTTACCTTCTTAATCACTTTGTATGGTCCTGCCCACTCAGACTGCAGCTTGTCCTTCCGGACCGGAATAAGGACCATGACTTCCTGACTCACCATGTATGAGTGAGCTCTGGCTCTGCGATCGTACCACACTTTTTGTTTCTGTTGGGCAGCTGCCAGGTTACTCTGGGCTGTCCCCATAAGCTCCTTCAGCCTTTCCATAAACCTAAGGACTTAATCCACAAGGGGAGTTCCCTGGGTGGCATGCTTGCCTTCCCAGTCCTCCTGGATCAAGTCTAGGGGTCCACATACCTGGTGTCCATATAAGAGTTCGAAGAGGGAAAATCCTGTTGACTCTTGGGGCACCTCCCTGTATGCAAACAATAGGTGGGGAAGGTATTTCTCCCAGTCCCTCTCATGCTGTTCAGCAAACACCCGGAGCATTGACTTTAGGGTACCATTGAATCTTTTCACAAGCCCATTGACTTGTGGGTGATACAATGTCGTGCATCTCTGCACCACCCCACACTTCTCCCATAAACATTTCATCAGGTCCGACATGAGGCAACCCCCTCAATCGGTGATAACCTCCTGTGGAAACCAACATGGGAGAACATGCCAAGTAAGGCATCTGCCCCTTTGTCTGTCCTCAGTGAGGATAGGGCAACTGCCTCTGGGTACCGGGTTGCATAATCCACCACAGTGAGGATGAATCTCTTCCCTGAGGAGCTGGGGGTATTTAAAGTCCCCACAATATCCATTCCCACCCTCTAGAATGGCTTCTCTACTATGGGCAATGGAATCAGAGCAGCTTGAGTTTTCTTGCCCGCCTTCCCTATTTTTTGGCACTGGTGACAAGACCTGCAATACTCCTTCAACTGCTGGGTGAAGTTAGGCAAGTAGAAATTTTGGGCCAACCGCTGCGTCATGCACGTGATTCCCAGATGACCAGACAAGGGAATATCATGTGCAATCTGAAGCAACTGCTCACGATACCCCTGGGGAACGACAAGCTGCCTGCCTAGCATCCCTCCCTCTGTCTGCACAGCCTGAGTATACATAAGTCCATTTTTCCAATAAACCTTATGTCTGCCGTCACCTCCCTGTGGGCCATCCGAGTCTGCCCATGCCCTCAGCTTCTCTAAACTAGGGTCACTTCTCTGACCAGCTGCAAACCCCTCACACATTCCCAAGGCATGGGACAGGTCCCCTTCAGTTGCTAAACTAGGGTCCCTAGCACTAGCGTCAGGGCACTCAGGATCACTGTCAATCCCAACCCTCTAACAATGGGTCACCCCTCCCTCCTTGGAGTAACCTTCTGTAGCTGTGTGGTTACTTGCTACTGGGGAAATTTTTACCCCCTTTTCATTAGTCTCCCCATCTGGAGACACAGGCTGGGGATCCAGCCTCTCAGCGGTTTTCACAATGGCTTCTGTGGGGTTCATGGAACTACAATTTTCCCCTGCCACTTGGCTATGGGTAACTGCACATACCATCCCCTGTTTGAGATTGTTGCCCAGGATCACATCCACTGCTAAGGTTTTGGTTACAGCCACCTGTTGCACAGTTCCCCCTGTTTCACCCCAGTCTAGGAGAACACTAGCGAGGGGCAATGTTTTTGCCTCACCAGTAAAGTCCTGTACAGTGACATATTTATTGGGTATAAGCTGACCAGGCTGTACTAGATCCCCTTACCAAGGTCCAGAAGGCCCTGTGTCCCTTAACCCTGCGTCCTGTACACCATTCACTATGACTGGGTGAATGTGTCCTCATGTTCACAGGCATGCTTCTAGGGACACACAAACAACCCACTTCTTTTCTAGTACCATTCTGCGTATTATTGCTCATTCTTTTGGGACACTGTCTGGCAATATGCCCAGTTTCTTTACATAACCAACATTCACTTCTCTTTTCAGAGAAATCTTTTCTCTGAAACCTGGGGCTAACTGGTTTCGGTGGAGGCAGTGAGGGTTTTAGCTGCCCTGAAGGTGCGCTTTTCCCTTTCTGCATTGCCACATTCACCCCATTCACTCTCAGAGCAGGTCTGCTCTTGGCATAGCGGTATGAGAGTTCAGCAGCCTCTTGTACTGTTTTGGGATCTCAGTCCTCCAGCCAGGTTTTCAGCCCTGCTGGGCATGCCCAATAAAACTGTTGTAACAAAATCACATTTTCAATTTTATCAACAGAGTTTGCCTCAATTCCTTCCCACCAACGTTTTAAAAACTGACGTTGTTTTGTGACTAGCTCCTCATAGCTCATGTCAGAGCTTCTCCTGAGCTTACTGAATTTAGCTCTATATGATTCAGCCATTAATTCAAATTTTTTTAACAGTGCAGCTTTAACTTTGCTGTAATCATCACTGTCCTCATTGTCCATTTGACCCAATGCATCCCGAGCTTTCCCAGTAAGTAGCGGGGATAGCTGGAAGCTCCAGGACTCTCTAGGAATTTTAGCCTGAATACAAACTTTTTCAAAAGAATTTAAAAAGGCATCCATATCCTCCCCCTTTTTAAATTCAGCTATTAATTTGGAATTCTGTTTGTAACCCAGTCCTGTAGTCCTAGTTAAACCCAAGTCACTTACCCACTCTGGTGCCACTTGTTGGAGTCGTAGCTTCTCCAGTTCATGTTGCCTCTGATGCTCCTGCTCCTCACGGTCTGTGTCTTGGTGTTCTCACTCTCTCTTCTCCTCTGCAGCTCGCTGGCACTCATGCTCCTCACTGTCTGCCTCCCGCTGTTCCTGCTCTGCCTCTAGTCTCTCTCATTGTCTCTTCTCCTGGAACTCCAGCTCCATCCTGCACAACTCAATTTGCAGGGTGAGTACTTCTGGATCCACGATACTGGCGACCTTACCCTACTGCAGTGGCCCTTCACTGATAGTGGCCCTGTTGCCCTCCTCATCGGATCTGGACACTGCACTGGCCACTAGCCCTGCCACACTCGAGGTTTGGTCCTTTTCAGTCACGGTCTGTGACTCGCTGCTCTGGGTATCTGCTACCATCAGGGCATCTATGAGGATCTGCTTGCTGGCTTTCACCTTGAACGGGACACCTCTGTCCCCACACAACTGCCTTAAGTAGTCTACAGTGTGCCTGCTGTAGTTGGAAGCCATCTTCCCTAACTACTGCTACTCTGACTTGCACTTAAAAAAAAAAATAAAACAGGTAGGAACTTGACTGTATGCCAAGTGATATAGTTCTGTCTCCTTTTAAAATAAAACTCTGCCTTTTTCTTTCTTTGCAAGTGAGCTGATGGTCTCAAGCTGACACACTGAACAATAAAAGCTTGCAATATCAAAATTTTATCCACACCGCTGCCAACCAATCTGTCACAAACCCACTCAGCATGTCAGCCCTCTACTCCCAAAGTGCCAACCTCCGAGTGCAGTCTTGTGAACAGTTAACAGAAACAGGGTAACCCTCTTGCCTGTTTTTGTGGGTTTGAATCAACCTTTGGTCTCAAGTCTTGGAGGGATTCAAACTGTGAACCTCTTGTTAGCACTCCCAATGCACAGGCTCAGATAATTCTGTCTTCGGGGAGCCAGATATTTTTGCCTACTGGTACCTAACCAGGTGTACAGAAATGAAATTTTAAAAACTCTAATAAAAGACCTCAGATTACTCTTACCTTTTTCCAGTTTGGTATCACCATTCAAACTTATGCACAGTGTCGGCTTTAACCATATATACTTCAATTGTTAAAGAAAAGAAATTCAAAGACAGACTAAGTAGGCTCTAAAAATAGAGTTTTACTAAAACAGATAAAAAATATGTAAAACATAAAATACAGAAATATATATCACAAGAGCCATACAATCTTTTAAAAGAACAAGGTTTTAACATGCAATTCCTACTACAGTACTTAGATTTTGTCTCTCTCTCTACCTGTATACTTGCTTAAAGTGCTCAAAGGTGTTTCTTTGTCAGAGTATAGATAAAAGAGTCTCTGAAGGAAAAAAGAATACTCTTTAAGAAACTGTATTTGCCAACCCCTTTATGTGAGGTCACCTAGCTCCTCCTCTGTTTATTAAAAATCATACACCCAGGAAGTTTTATCATTTTAGAAGAAAAGTTAATTAAGGTTACATCAGCAGAAACCCCTTTCCCCATGTGACTTCCCCAATCAAGTCTGTAAATTTCCTTTCATCTATGAGCAGTATCCCCTCTCACACAGACATCAAAGCATTAATGATTTTGCACCGGTGTACTAAACCTGGTTTCCTCCTCAAAACATCATAAAAGGGATACTGATTTCCCTCTTAGCAGTTAAACCTACATTTAACTTAGACAACAGGAGATTCTTGCTTAAGGCCTGTTATAGTCTATAATTAGCTTCTGGCCTTTCAGATAACATCTTGTATCTAAAACCTGTGTGTGATCTCACATGCTGTCTCAGCATCTCTCATGAGAGACAGTCCATAACACATTTTTATATTACAAAAAATATAATAGTGTACTCAGAACTGGCTGTCCACGTGTCACACTATGTACCATAGTATGCACTTTAGTATATACGTTAGTATGTAACTTATTATATAACTTTGCATGTACCTTCGCAGGCACCTTAGTATGCACCATAGTATATACCTTAGAATATACTACAGTATACACCTTTGAGTGTACCTTAGTATTCACCTTGGTATGTGCTTTTGTATGTACCATTGTATGTACCATAGTATGTACCTTGTGTTACATGAGGTCCCTGCACCCTAATTTGTACCCTCAGAGGTACAACATAGACAGCTAGTGCTTAAACACATGTTATACTAACATATAGGGCTAAGGGCATCTACCGTACAAGAGTAGATGTCAGGATATTGTTGTAATACACTTTGCTTGCTAATACATATATTCTGCTATGTATTTTCTGTGTATTTCTTACTTGTAAGATGCCAAGGCACCTGTGTCCTTGGAGTAATTATGAGATGTAAGTTGGCATTGCCACCTTTTGGTGATTTGTACTACTACACTGAGCTATGTAAGACTCTGTATAAGAACTCTTTTGTTCACAAACTGATGACTACTACAAAATTGTATAATGCTATCTTGGACTGTGGAGCCACCTCTAATTTAGCCAATAGGGCTCATCTCTGTAACTAGAAATGTTTCTATCTTACAGTAACCATAGTAAATATCATAGGTGTATAATGTGATACACTAGTCTTGTACTTCGGAGATCCCAAGAGACACAGAGAAACCTCAAGGTATAGGGAATGCTTAGCACTGGCTCCCGGTTCGTATTGGTAAGAACTGCTTAGGGCAACTGTGATTTTATCCTTTTTGGTAGTAATAAACAAGTTTATTACTCTTATGCAACGTGTCTGTGATTACTTGCATTCCCAATTTTGCCAAGAACCTGAAAGTGAGGTTTAGACCTCCTGACACTTGATATGTGCTTTAGTATGTACCTTAGTATATACTATAGTATGTACTTTAGTATGTGCTTTGTATGTACCTTAGTATGTACCATGGTATATACATTAGTATACACTTTAGTATGTACCTTAGTATATACTGTACCTAAGTATGTGCAATAGCATTTATTTATTTTATTATTTAGTTGTTTAACCAGGAGTGGCACACTAACTGAAAGCTTTTTTACAGGCGCGACCTGGGAGCACAGGGAAGTGAAGTGACTTGCTCAGGGTCACACAGTATGCACCTTAGTATGTACTATAGTATGTATCTTATTATACACCATAGTATATACCTTATTTATTTTACTATTTCATTTTGTTAACCGGGGAGGACACTGGATAAAAAGTCCTTTTTCAGGCCCGACCCGACAAAAACAGATGTTACAAATGTACCCCCCACCAGCCCCCCTTCTTTACTGTAACTAGCAGGGCTGCTCCTCTCATCACAGACATCTAGGGGCAAACGAGAGGGGTAGGGGTTTACACAAGTGAATACAGATGTGAAAAACAGAGAAATGGCCACCATTAGGCTAGCTGATCTGACTGTTACACTAGAACAGTCAAACCCAAGTGTGGCTACATGGCACACACTTGGGGGGACCAATTACCATGGCCAGCAACCCAGGTCCCTGAGAGAAAATGTTTGCTTACAATTATGCTAGGTTTGCACTTCTGGATAGGGGCACCCAAGTAAATCCAGACACATGGAAGCAATAACAATACTGTCCAAACCAGGCTGGTATTCTAGAGTGTGGCTTTTATTCATGGAACAAAGTAGGAATAATCACAAAGTGAAGATGGACCCCCATAGGGCTACACATATTGGTATTGCAGATTCTCCAGGGTACAGAAATTCCTGACATTCCCATTTAGCATAGGTTGAAGTAACACAAAGCAGCAAACATCCTGGTTCTGAAATGGAGATTGGCACACACAGCCAGAACTGGTACATTTCCCATCAACCTGGCACACACAGCCAGTACTAGGACACCTTCCCATATTTCATGAGGAATGAAGGTGGTACACACAACCACAAAAGAGCACATCCAGGCTCAGGAACTTTCAGAACCCACCACACTGGGGTAAACAGAGAGAAAACAACCCACATCCAGGGGTAACTACTCCCATTAGGCATTGGCCAAATGCACTAAATGAAAGAGTACTGGTGCCCAACCTGAACCCAGAGTGGTAAACAGGGTCACACCAGATGGGGGTCTCCCACCTTTTGCTTCCAAGTTTATACTCGGCCATTCATCTGGTTAAAAACACCACACAACTATAAAAAACTGTAGATGCTGTCTTAAAATGTATTTCACACTTAACATACTACACACACACACCTCTGAGGTGTCAGAAATTAAAAGTTCTATACTTGGATGGTCACATACTGGACTCCAATGTAGGCAGACACTTTTAAAACACAGCAAGTCTAGGTGACAGAGTCTCTTTGGCAGAGAAATTCACCCCTAGGTGTTGCAGGTGCCCCTCCTGGGTTTACTCAGAAGAAAAGTTGTACTCACAACAAATGAAGATGTCCAAGACAGCTTCACCAGACAGAATGGATTGAGGGGATTTCCCCTGAACCCTGAAGATCGCCCCATCCCTCCTGGGATGTGGCAAAGGAAAACCCACTTAACAAGGTCTCCACCACTTCAGACACTGTCTTCTATATTCTTCTTCTAGGGTGCGCACAAACTACCCAAAACAAAAGAGGTAGCTCTCAGTCAGAGCTAAATGAGGAGCTGCACAGCAAGCTGCAGCCTCCTCCAGAAAGACTCACTCACAGACTACTGAACATTCTACTCTAGCTGACAACTGTTTGCCAGAGTGTGGCTTATACCGCTGCAAGAGTTCTAAGATGACATCATCACTCCAGCTCAGCTGAGGCTGAAATCAGAGTGTGACAGTGTGTAACCCATTTACCTGGTATTTCACAAGCTGCCTTTCCTTCCTGCCACTGATTCTAACTGGGATTCTAGTAACCCCTGGGAACAAGCGGGTTGCACAAAAAAATAACAGTACAAGACAATACAATACAAAAAAACTAAACTCAAAGTCAACATTTACAAACATCCAAAGTAGGTAAATAAGCCTTAAGATTTGATTTAAAAGTACATAAAAACATAGCAGAATGTAGTTTGCCAGGAAGCTCATTCCAAAAAAGTGGGTCCGCAATTGAAAAGGAACGATACCCAGATTTAAACTTATAAGGAAGGGTTTGAAGTGTGAAACCTATTGAAGACCTCAAATTAGTGGAGGGAGTACGAACAGTAACCAAATCAGAAAGAGGAAACAAAGACTTACTATGAATAGCTTGAAAAAATTGACAACCCAAAAAGCAAGCAAATATAAATCTCAGAGATCACCAACCTAATTGAGAATATAATAAACAATGATGAGTTTGAGGGTACAAATCTAAAACAAAACGACAGATATTGTTGTACGCAACTGTTGAAATGTTACTTTCTTTTACACCTAAATTATAATAAAAACTAGAAATATAATCCAAGTGTGGCAATAGAGACCCCTGGGCTATTGAGCAGCGAATTTCATAAGAAAATATTGTTTAAACTTATGCACTATACCCAACTTTTGATTAATAACCTTACTAACTGCCTTAACCTGAGGTAAAAACATTAGCCCAGGATCAAGTAGTAGCCCTAAATACTTCAATTCAACGCCTGATCAATTGTGGCCCCACAAATGTCATGAATCAATAAACTTGGATTGTCCTTCAACATGTGAGCAGAACCAAACAACATTGTTTTCATTTTCTTTACATTCAAAATCAAAAAATTAGCTGAAAACCAGTTACAAAACTTATGAAATTCATGTTCAAGACAAGAGGTTAACTGGGGAACTGATTTAACCTGATAATATAAAATCATATCATCTGCATATAAGAAACATTCACATGAATTGCAAAGAGAGGGCAGCTGATTAATTAATAAATAGGGAAAATAACAGGGGTACTAATATGGATTCCCTGTGGAACCCCACATTTCAAAGCGCAAGCATTAGATTTCACAGCATCAATATAAACAGATTGTGATTGGTCAGTTAAATAGTTCTCATACATTAGTATGTACCTTAGTATTTACCTTGGTATGTGCTTTTGTGTATACCTTAGTATGTGCCATAGTATGCATCTTAGTATGTTCCTTAATATGTGCTTTAGTATATACTATAGTATTTACTTTAGTATGTACATTGTATGTACAGTACTATAGTATATACCTTAATATGTACCTTAGTACATGCCTTAGTATGTACCACAGTATGTACATTAGTATATAACTTAGTATATACTGTCCCTTAGTATGTACCTTGGTATGTGCCTTAACATATATCTTAGTATGTACCATAGTATGTATCTTAGAATATACCCTTGTATGTACCATAGTACTACCTTAGTATGTACTGTAGCATATACCTTATTATATACCATAGTATATACGTTAGAATACACCTTAGTATATACTGTTCCTTAGTATGTACCATAGTATATCCCTTAGTATGTACCTCTTAGTATGTACCTTGGTATGCGCCTTAGCATGTACCTTAGTATATTCCATTGTATGTATCTTGGTATGTGCCTTAGTATATGTATGTACCATAGTATGTACCTATACGCAGGGCCCCTAGTTCTCTGTGGCACTTTATTCTGATTTCTGTGGCAAGGATCTTATGCTTCTGCAGCAGCACTTCTTTGGTCCTGTGGCATGACATATTCATTTCTGTAGTGTACTGCAGTCGTATCACTGGCTAAAATATGATGGGATGTAATCAATGAGACCACATGCAAGGCATAAAGGAGGGGCTTCAGAAAAAAAACGGGGAAGGGAATTCAGCTTGGCGCTATCGCAAAATAGTACATCGGAATAAGAAAATCACCAAGAGCAATGAATTTGGTGGTGCTAGATATATTCAATGGCATGCTGCAAGTGCTTCAGGAAATTCCATGGCTGTGGAATTGCAGAATTCCAGGGGCCCTGCCCATACCTTATAGGCACAGTTGCCAAAAAATACAAATACTCCTTAGTATGGCTGGACAAGAGGGCCCCAACCCACAGAGAATGGTTTATGGAGACACTTGAAGCTTACTTGAAAAACTATTGTGCATCATCCATAATGCACCCCAAGATTTTCATAGACCATTTGGTGCCCTGGAGAATCTTATCACAACCACTGATAAGTTGTAACATACCCTGTGATCTTTCCATCTCTCAATAGCCCCCCCATCCATGTCTGTCTGTTTTTGAACTGTGACCCTAGGTTAATATAATCTTCTTGTGATACATGCCCCCTGAGTAGAGACAGTGAGCCCACACATTATATGCTTATAAATAGCCTGCTACAAAAGGCCTATACAGTACAGGACCACACACCTTGACAAAGCGCCAGGAGCATATGGTACAAAACATTCGGGCTCCCCATGGGTCTTTTTGCACTATAGTCTGATACAGTGAGTAGCTGTTTTGCATCTTTGCACATCTAAATTGAAAAGAAAAATGAAATCAAGTGTTGCACACAGCCAGTGGTATTGTGCGTTACTTCACAAGCCTGAGTGCTAAATCCCTTGTTCCTGTTGGTTAGCTATGGGATTTGTAGCATCATGTCAAGCCACTGGTCCTTTCCTCCCAATTATATGGACATGCCTAGTGGGCCTTGACCAGCACAAGAGTCTATCATTTGCCCTACAAATGCTGATTTAGAGCTATAACTGGAAGGACTTATATTGTTTATGTATGTATGTATTTTGTATTTTATTTTAATTATGTTTGTGTACATTGTTAGTGCTCACAAAAGGTGCTAGACAGAAAGCACTGGAAATGGAAGCCCTCCTGTTATTCATATGAAAATACAGCACAGGTGATCACAGTACAAGCTTCCCTACATTGTCCCACCAATGTGTCTCAACCCTGCCACGGAGGGACCACCACATAGGTGACAGGTTAGTTCAAACTCCATGCCCATTCAGTCTTTGGCTTCTCATATGAGACTGCCAAAAACAATGTCAATTGTGTTTGTGGTTCTTGTGGATATGGACACCTACCCACTGGCAACTGGATGGAGACCACAACTCATTTCACACTGGCCACTGAATAGCCCTTAGGTGACAGTTGCTTTCGACCCCTACTGACATGGACTGGATTTTGAACCATTGTTCTAGAGGTGAAAGGCTCCTTAACCTATTACCAATCATCCAGCTCCTCTAGGGCTTAGATTAAAAAAAAAAAACAGACTGAAAGTTTAATGAATTTTATTAGCTTAGTCCAGCAGGAACCAGCACGGTCCTGGACTTCAGGAGGGCAGATTTAAAAAAAAATGGATGAAACGTCTCAGGGATGAAATGGGGGAGCGGATTACCTGGGTGGGGTGGAGGAACAGTTGAGGCCAGATTAAGGGATGGCACAATGAAGGCAACAAACCTTTGTGCGAAAGAAGTGAGCAAACACAGAAGAAAAAAAAGACACCACTGTGGTTCTTGAGGGAGGTGGCTGTGAAGGCCAAGGCTAAAATGATGGCATTCAGCAGGTACAAGGAGATGCAGAGGAAGAGGATAGGGTGGTGTACCAGGAGAAGCAGAGGGAAGAAGGGAAGGCAGTGAGGGGTGCAAAGATGCAAACAGAGGAAAAGATAGCCAATGGGGTAACTAAAGGGGATAAGACCTTTTTTAGATACATAAGTGAAAACAGGAAGACAAGGGAAGGGGTTGTGAGGTTAAGAAAGGCAGGGGGAGACTTTGCAGAGGAGGATCAGGAAGAAGCAGATATCCTGAACAGGCACTTCTGCTCAGTTTTCACAGTGGAGGGAGAGGGGTACAGATCACACAGAAACAGCAAAAAGTCTCAGGGGAGGGAGGTAGACATGAGTCCATTCACGGAGGAATGAGTCTGAGAGGACTTGCAAATCTGAAAGTGGATATGACTATGGGGCCAGATGGGCTACACTCAAGAGTGTTGAGGGAACTAAGGGAGGTACACTACTTGCTGCACCTCTCATAGCCCTATTCAACAACTAACTGGAAACAAGAGTGGTTTCAGAGGACTGGAGGAAGGCAGATGTAGTCCCGCTTTATAAAAGCAGCAGGATGGAGGAGACTGGCAGCTATAGGCCAGTCAGTCCAATGTCAGTAGTGGGGAAGTTAATGGAGACACTTAGAGAGGCTAGTGTAGCATCTTGAATCCAGCGGGTTACAAGACTCAAAGCAGCATGGATTCATGGGGGGAGATTTCATGTCAGACAAACCTGATTGAATTCTTTGACTGGGTGACCAGGGAAACAGGGTGTGGCCTTCTTAGACTTCAGCAAGGCCTTTGACACTGTACCACATAGTAGACCTACAAGGAAACTGGGCACTTTGGGACTGGAACTATTGATGGATAGGAGACAGGGGGTGGTGGTAGATGGCGCTCACTATTATGAGGGGACAGTGACCAGCAGGGTACCTCAGGGCTCTGTACAGGGACCATTCCTCTTCAATGTCTTTATAAGCAGCACTGTAAATCAGCTGGAAGGGAAGATATGCCTCTTTGCAGACAATACAAAAATCTGCAATACAGTAGATAATCTGGAGGGGTGGAGAGAGTGGGTAGTGACCAGAGAAAACTCAAGGAGTGGTTGAAGGTACGGCAGCTGGGTTTCAAAGCAAAAAAGTGCAAAATCATGCACCTAAGGTACAGAAACCCAGAGGCGGTGTATACAATGGGAGAAGAGGTATTGATAGGCACTAAACAGGAAAGAGGCCTTAGGGTTATCATATCTGATGACCTCTGGGTGACAAATTACTGCGACAAGGCAGCAGGCAGGGCCAACCTGATGCTAGGGTGCATAGGGAGAGGTATCATCAGCAGAAGGAGGGAGGTGGTGTTACCACTGTATTGATCGTTAGTGAGACCCCGCCTGGAGTACTGTGTTTAGTTCTGGAGACCACATCTCAGGAAGGGCATAGATAGGGTAGAGGCTGTCCATAGCAGGGCAACTAAAATGGTGCAGGGGCTGATCATAAGACTTATGAAGAGAGACTGAAAGATCTCAATATGTATGCCTTGGAAGAGAGAAGGGGGGCATGATAGAGACTTACAAGAACCTCACAGGGCTGAGTAAGGTACAGGACGAGAGTATTTTTCAGAAGAGAAGGCGCATGGGAACCAGGGGGCATGCAGTGAAGCTGATGGAGGGAATTTAGGAAGGATGTGAGAAAGTACTTCTTCACTGCAAGGGTGGTGGATGCCTGGAACAGTCTTCCAGTGGACATGGGAGAGCAAAAATACTTGTGGGCTTCAAGCATGTATGGAATAGGCACAAAGGAATCTTGGTAGGAAAGCGGAGAGTGGAGTAGCGAGAGATCAGGTAGGGTCTGTGGTGACAGTATAGGCAGGGACAAACTGGGCAGATTGGGTGGGCCAAACTGTTCTTATTTCCTGTCAAATTCCATGTTTCTATGTTTAAACATTTTTACAAATATAATTTTATCAATTCCATTTTTAAGCAGTGACCCCATTAATATTTACAAAATGCAGAATGAAATACTGTGGTTATTATGTCTTAGTTAGGAATGTCTACTCACTCCAGTGTAATGCAAAGTTCCTATTAAACATAGAAACAGAATTTGATGGCCGATAAGGACCACTTGGCCCATCCAGTCTGCCTATTCCTCCCTACCTATGTTATTACCACAGACCATAGCTGATCTACAGCTCTTTCTCCCTCCTCACTTCCTTTCTACTATGATTACCTTGTGCTTATGCCAAGCATTCTTGAACCCCCACCACTGTTTTTGCCCCCACCACCTCCACTGGAAGTCTGTTTAAGGAATCCACCACTCTTTCTGTGAAGAAGTGCTTCATCACATCTCTCCTGAATCTACCCCCCTCCAGCTTCATAGCATGACCCCTTTTTCTTGAGTATCTTTTTTTCTGAAAAATGCTTCCTTCCTGTACCTTATTTATACCCGTAAGGTATTTGAAAGTCTCTATCATATTTCCCCTCCCCCTCCTTTCCTCCAGGGTGTACATACTGAGGTACTTTAGTCTCTCCTCATAGAGCTTTTGATGCAGACCCTGCACCATTCTAGTTGCCCTCCTTTGGACTGCCTCCACTCTGTCTATGTCTTCTGGGGATGTGGTCTCCAGAACTGGACAGAGTATTCTAGTTGTGGTCCTATCAGCAATCTATACAGAGGCAACACCACCTCCCTCTTTCTTCTGGCAGTACCCCTCCCCATGCACCCCAGCATCCCACCAGCCCACCCTACTGTCTTGTTGCACTGCCTCTTACTCTCCCACTCCATTACTGTGCACCTTTTCTTCCTGTAACCACTCCTGCCTGTGAGGTGAAAGACTAAGTCTGTATGGTAGTCTGTGAGCAAAGTCTATGAGACCTGTGGGTGGATGAGGCCTGGATTTGAGTGGTTTGAAGATATTTGGTATGTGTCATGGTGCCTCCACCTATGGTGATCCCTTCGACAAGTTGCTGCCAGGGTGAAAGGGACAAACAAACAATATAATCACCCCGAGCTTGTCACTCTAAGCATGCGACTAAATAAATACTAAATAAAAGCAACAAGCACAGTAAAAAAATGCAATCAAAACTCAGATATTTATTAGTGAACAGGAAAAGCACTGGATATGAGTAGCTGCCAGGGTGAGAGGGACACACAACAATATAATCACCCTTGAGCTTGTCACTCTAAGCATGCGAATATATAAATACTAAATAAAAGCAACATGCACAGTAAATGCAGTGTCAGTGGCTCAGCAGGTAGCACACTTGCCTCTGAGGCCAGGAGATCCAGAAGGCTGTGGGTTTTATCCCCAAACCAGGCACTTTGGTTAAATCCCAGTACTGACACTGTAGTGCAGCATGAGGGGGATGCTGCACTCCTGAGGTGCCGTCTTTCCGATGAGATGATAAACCGAGGTCCTGTTCTGGTGGTAGTTCAGGTGGATGTTAAAGATCCCATAGCACTTCTTGAAAGGAGTAGGGGAAGATTTTATTAAAGAAATCATACAATACAAAACTCATGATTGTACAGAAATTAAAACAAAACCATCCTATAGGAACAATAATAGAAAAAAATCAAGAAAGAAAAACAAAAGGAAATATGCAAACAAAACTGAAAAAACAAGCCATATCAAAGTAAAAGTCCCTATGTAACTGGAAAATCATTATTAGTAGTCCAGGGTAAATTCCTCCACATAGCTTGTAAATGTACCCTGTTTAAACTTCTGGATTCTTGAAGATAAATATCCTGTAGAGTCTTTAGAATATTTCCATACAATTCATAATAAGTATGTTCATTTTGTTGGAGAGTAAATAAACATCTCGAATGCCATACATACCATTTGATTACTACAAAAATTACAGTCCGAGTACTTGCTTCCCAATTACCCCAGGAGTGAAGATAACTTCCATACATGAGCACAGGATATGTAACTTGTAAAAAAAAGGAAAGATGAGATTTGTCATAAAGAAATTTCCAAAAATCAATAATATATGAACAAGTAAAATACAAATGCAGAAGAGTTTCTGGTTGATTAATACACTGAGGTCTAGAGCAGATTCGTTCCTCTACCCGTTTATGCTTTTGGTTATCTTTCACATTCAAGTTTTCATGACAGTTAAGCCAGTGATGACCTTTAAATTTAATTGGGACACTCTTCTCATTCCAAAAAACAAGTAAAGCTGTCCTGTAACCCTCTGGACACTTGGGAAAGGGTTCTAACTCACTAAAATGATTCTCTGTTACAAAAGCATACAACTGTTTTTTTAGTTTTAGAGATCACTAGCCTACTATTTATCCCCCAGTAACGAAGCTTAACAAATACCTCATGTAAATACATCAGAGAAGTAACTACTTGCCTAACTTGGCACAAATGTCCCATATCCCATGCTACAAACCAAAGTGATATTGCGTGAATAAAAAAGTCACACCAGTATTTATCAGGAGAGATAAACAAAGGCTTTAGATTAGCATGCAAAAACTGGCAGAAAAAAAAGGACATAGGGTTAATCATTTGTTGCCCACCTAGATTACGGGGCAAATACAATACATTCCTTTTAATAGGATTAAGTCTACTCCCCCAAAAGGACCGAAAAAAAAGGCCATAAAGTTTAACCTCCCTTGTCTTGGGGACAGGAAAAACAGAACTAAGGAACAGAAAAAGAGGCACAAGGTAAGTTTTAATTAAACACGTTTAAAGTAACTCATTTTAGTTTTATTCCAATGCCGTACCATTTGAGTACCAAGCAATAATTTCCTGTCCCAGTTCTCAATATCCATTTGAGATGACCCATATTCAATGCCCAAAATTTTTAAAGAACCAGATGTGAGGGAAAGACCAGCTATTTGGTCTGTGGGAACAACTTGACCACCCAGAGGTTTCCCAATACTTTTAGACATGTTCAATTGGGTACCTGAGAACGTGCCATACGTCCTACAGAAAGTCATAGCCATTTCAGCAGACTGGGTGTTCCCAACCAGGAGAACCACATCATCCACATAGGCCAAGGCAGTGTAAGGTACCGTAGAATTAGACACCTGAATTGGAGCAATACTAGTTGTAGAATTGAGAAGCCTTAATAGGTGATCTATACTAAATACATATAAAAGGGGACTGATCAGACACCCTTGTCGAACACCTTTTTGAATATGGACATAAGGGCCAAGAAACCCATTAATACAGGGGCGAACAGTGGCCGTACGATAAAGGGCCTGCAACCATTCTGCAAAAGTGTTAGGGATACCATAATGACGAAGCACCTGCCATAAAAAAACATGTGCCATGTTGTCAAAGGCCTGCCTCTGGTCCAGGGAAAAGATATAATCTTCCAATGGAGAAATAGAATTGTGGAAAAAAAGTTCCTGTAATAAAATCAGTTGGTCCGTTATAGAGTTCCCAGGTACAGTACGAGATTGTGCCGGGGAAATCAAAAACTTTGCCACTGACAACAACCTAGTATTCAACAGTTTAGAAAGAATTTTAAAATCATTATTCAATAGGCTAATAGGCCTCCAATTAATGAGATCCAATCTATCGCCCTTTTTTAAAAAGAAAGATAAGGATTCCTGTAGCCATGTCAAAGGGTACATTTCGAGTACTCAAAATAGAATTATAGACCGAGGTAAGTTCCTCCAGGATTTCACCATGTAAAACATGATAAAGTTTGGAAGCAAGGCCATCCAGACCAGGGGCTTTACCTTTAGACAGAGCTAGTATAGCAGTAGCAACTTCCTGAGTCTGAAAAAGAGCCATCAATCCAAAGAGCAGATCCTGAGGGGCCTGGGGAACCGGAATTTTATCAAAAAAAGGAATGAAATCTAGAATCTCAACAGTTTTGGTATTAAATGAAGAAGCAGCATAGGCATTGGCTATGTGAAGAACACTACCCTGCTCAGTTTGGACCACTCCCTGTTGGTCATAAAGAGCAGAAATAGTTCTTGTCTGAAGACTCTCTTGACGTCTGAGTAAGGGACAAGTGGTAGTAAATGGCCCTTGTATACCATGTTGCTGCTGTAACTTAAGACCTTCAGTCAATTTCAGATGAAATTGCATCATCTTTTTCTGAAAATAAGTAATCTAATCTGAAAAATCATGTCTGGTATCTTGAGAGAGAGAATATAAGCGTTGAAGCTGTTTCCTATCCTGTAAATACAAAAAATAAGTTCCGTTCCTAAAGTGTCTGTTGTGGGAAATGAGTAATGTCCTCAGTTTTGATTTCATTTCCAGCCACCAAGTAACTGGATCTCCATATAAAGCAAACAAAGATTTCCGACAGGACAAAAAAGAGGAGATGAGCTGCAGAAATCCTGTTTACACCAAAAGACTGGAATTTAATTTCCAGTATCCCGGTCCCACAGGGGCAACGGCCTTACCTAACGAAAATGTTAGAAGTCTATGATCTGAATATGCAGTAAGTTCCACAGAAACAGTTTGAAGAAGCAAAGAAATGGACAGAAATAGAAAATCAATATGAGTAAATAGTGCCCCTTTAAAAAAAGGTTTCTCCCTAACACCAGTATGAGAAAAAAATTGCATCTTTTAGACGAGCATCACGAACTGCCTTATTCAATGCGGCCATGTCTCCAAATATTTTATCTGTCATTGTAGCTGAACCCCTATCCAATTTACTTAATCCGCAATTAAAATCTCCTCCCCAAATGACATAGTGGGCAGTGTGCAAGAAGGGACTAATTTTCTGGAAAAGGAGCATACGCTTGCTTTAGTTTGAGGTGCACATGTGTTAATAATTCGAAAAAGGACATTATCCAAAAGAAAGTCAAGTAAGAGTACTCTACCAGGTACAAGGTCTAAAGCTCTAACAATAGTGGGTTCTATATGATGAAAAAGGATCCCTACCCCCATGCAACGTTCTGGGCCAATTGACCAAAAGGAAATCCCCGAGAGCCATGCCTTAGTGGAAACGGTCAATTCCAGAATAGTATGTAGCCTGATATCCTGCAAAAAGAAAAACTCCAGGAGGATAAGTTTGCAAAATATTAAACACTACACTCCGTTTAAGAACATTCTTAATACTATTGACGTTAGACGTCAAAAGTAAGGAAGGAGGGGAAAAGGACATCTGAAAACTCAGAGGGGACTAATCATCATTTCTTTTTCCTGGGCTTCCCTTTCCAATGCGGAGGTTGAGAAGGGGACTCACCCCTTTCAGTCACTAACAATTCAGAAACATCCTTGGGTAGGACGGAATCGACAGAGGAACACACTGAGTCAGTATTGGAGTGATCAGCATTCAAAAGTACAGAAAATCTATTTGAAGAATCCTGCATTGTAATTTTAGGCATCTTAGGGGTTGGTTGGGCCCAAGTAGACCTCTTCCTAGTTGACATTCTCCGTTCAGTAGGTCCCTCTACCCTGGGGGGCGGCATGGAACCAGGTAGAACCTTGTCCAAACTAGTAGGCATGGAACCATCTTGCAAAGCAGGGGTGTGCTCCGTAGATACCACAAGTGGAGGAGAAGAAGTCTCCTGCAGAGCCAGGTCCAGTCGGCTCCCAGACACAATAGGGGGTGAAGGGTCCAAATCAACAGTAACAGGCAGCTTAGAAATAGGAACATCCTCTCCAACTGAGGTGTGGAAGTTTTATTAAAGTCTTTCTGGGCCAAGGTAACCAGGAGACGTTGCTCTTCCCCATCAGCAGAAGAGGATTTCCTATGAGCAGCCTCAGGACATGCAACATAAACATGTCCTTCTTTCCCACAGAGGTTACAATGAACAGAGTTGGAACATTGACTGCTGAGATGATCTGTCTTGTGACAAAGGGTACATTTAATCTGATCACAAGCACTGCTAATGTGACCGGGAAGCCCACGCTTATAACAGGTCCTGGGCTGACCAGGGTAAAATAGAACACCTCTATCCCTACCTAAAAAGAAATGGTAAATGTTGGAAACCCCCTTCCTCTGAGAGCAAAATCACCTTTATTCTCCACCCACCAGTCCAAATCCCTTCAGAATCAAAAATGGCCTCTGGATGACCAGTTACAGTACGGCGTTGCTTAAGCCAAAACAGCAAGTCAGTAACACTGACACCCTCATTTCGAAAGAGAACAGTGATAGTTTTGTGAGCAGGCCTGGTAAGAGGAAGCACCCCAAATGGGGCCCACAAAGGTGTGTTCTTTACCCGATGATATCGCACCCAGAACTTATTAAGGCCACTCCCTAGCTTAAAGCTAACATCAAACACATTCTCTCCCGAAACATGAATCAGTGCATACAATTCAGAAACATTAAATTGTAAACTGTTTTTCAGTAAAGTACGCCCCACATAAACCCTATCAGGAAAGGTATCCAAACCCCCTTTATATACAAGACGCATAGCATTATGGCATTTGGCCGGAGGAGCAGTATTATGAAAAAGGGAGGCATAAGGTCTAGGGGCCTTAGGAGGGGGAGGAGGGGGAGGCTGTTCATCTACTTTATGTAATACACTTGGACAATTCCCTAGAGCCGCTGAAATATTTTTCGGAATGTCAGAAAAGTCAGAAATGTCACTAAAACCATCCTCCATAATATCATGTGGAGGAGAACTAGCCCTTGATGTACAATTTGGTTTTAAGATAGGAGTCTGTGTAAGTTCAAGATCCGAAGGCAAGTGAAGAGGGGAAGTCTGTAAACCTTCCACAATGGGAAGAGGATCCTCCACAGGAACGGTCAAAGGTAAAGCAGGTGAAGAAAAAACATCAGTTAAAGGAGTGTTAACAGTCTCAGGCTCAGTACTTACAGGAGTAGAAGCTAACATCTTAACCCCTGGTATTTTAATAGGCGCAAAGCCCGAAATCCAGTTCCTAGTATCAGGGGAACGAACCCAACCTGCAGCTTTCAAGGAGTCTTCCACCGACCAAGGACCCCATACATAGCAGGAACATCAGCCCAGCTCATTTTGCTGGGGCTCCCTTTACAAATAACCCATTCTGAGAGTCATTTGTCCTAAGCAGCAGTGAAGGAAAAAACTGTAGCGGCAGCTTGGTTTTGTCCCGAGCGGTGAAAAACCACGCTCGGCTCACTCCGAACCTCCTTTGGGTCCGTGACCATAGTAAAACTCTGTTCAGTGTCACTACTGACTCCTTGAGTCTCCGCCATTTTCCCCAAACATTTGCACTGAAACTGTTCCACGAGTTCCCGTTTCTTCTTCAAATAGTGTTGTTCTTCAAGAAGCAATAACTGTTGCAACGTAACATCATTGGACTCATCATCAGGTATTTTAGAAATAGTAGAATCTTCAGAGAGATCCAAACGGTCTGTAGAAGTCAAAACAGCCGAACAGGCAGCCTCCATAGCCACAGCAGACATAGTATTTTCGGAAAAGATGTCCGACTGTGATAGCTCATGAGCCGAGGAGGAGACAGACTCCCCGACCTGCTGCACATCCATCTCCACTGTCGGCAGCACAGCAACTGACTCGACCATTCTCCGACGGCCAAAGGATCCCCCTATCGTCGAGTAGGGGAAGTTTTTATTGAGAAAAAACATAACATCACAAAGAAAAAGGGCAAACCAGAAATATAAATACAAAGAAATAATTATACAGAAGAAAAACAAAAAGAAAACAATGTGTTACATACAATCCTAGCGAAAATCATCACGATATAGGAAAGTGTTTCCATAGATTTGTAATTTTTTCATTAGAAGAAAACTTCCTATCAGTCATATGTATAGCAAGCAAATCATTGCAACAGACTCAATTATAACAGGATAAGATATCTGTTGCTGTTGTAACACGAATTTACAGCGAGCTTGCCATAATGAATACTGTAATAAGGCAAGAAAACATTTAAAGTGCTTTTATGATAAGTTTTCCAAATCCCAGTATATTCCCTAAATGAGAACATTATAAGTTAATAAATTTAAATGTGGCATCTTCCAGTAAAGTGCTGCTTGAGACCAAAAAGCCTTACTATCTACGCAATCTATAAAAAATGTTGTTGACTTTCTTCATATTAATACATTGTGGTCTTAAACAATATCTTTCATCTAGAGGTTTATATTTCAGATTCCTCTAACGCTAATCTTCCGTGAGCAGAAATCCAAACAATGTCCCAAGTTTTTACTGGGATTCTATAATCTGTTAATTTATGCAATGCAAAATCATTTTAGTGGGAGTACAATTAGGAAATAACAGTGTAATTTTCTGGACTTCATAAACAATATATGAATAAAAGATTTCCGAGACAGGGAAAGCAATTTTGTAGTGGAATCTTCCACTGATATAATTTCTCAGGGTGGAAGTCCATACTTAGGCAAAGAATCAGAGGAGATAAGTTTTGGGGAAACAATGACCATTTAAAGAAATATTTATGCCAGATTGACTGGACCCAAAAATGCCATGGTAAAGAAGGTTGTGACCAAAGAAACGAAAGAAGAAAATAAAAATTAGAATGGAAAAACAACAGGGTTGATCATGTGTAGACCTCCATCTTTTTTGAGAGGTATGTGTATTCCCTCTTAACAGGGTTAAGTCTGTTTCCAAAGCATCTGGAAAAAATGCTATATAACCTAGTCTCTACAGATATAGGAGGGGAAAAGATGACTAATATATGAAAACAGGGGTACAAAAATTGTTTAATAATAGCTATTCGCTTTAGTTTACAAAGAGTCCAGCTTTTCCAAAGGTTTACTTTGATTCTCCTATACCCAATTGTCTTTCCCAATTATAGAGGGCCATATCATCAACTCCGAACCATATCCCCAATATTTTTGAGGAGTGCATGACACAGGTATGTTAAAATAGTTAGTGAGCAGTGAGGGAGTATGTTGTAAAGGTATTATAAAGCTTTTCTCCATATTAAGAGATGCTCCTGAAAACTCCCAAAAAAAGAAAAATCTCTAATGCTCTGTAGTGACAAAACATTTGCCAATAACAAAGTAACATCATCTGCAAATGCTGTAACTTTCTACTTTGTCTAACCAGGGGAGGGAGAAAGCCCTATAATCTGATGGTCAGACACAATACTTGATGACAGGATCCAAAATGAAAGTATACAAAAGAGGGCTTAAAGGGCAACCTTGCGACACCTTTATTAATTTTAATTTCAGTGCCCAGTAATCCGCTCACAATTGGTATAGTAACTGCCTGACTATATAGTTTAGTTATCCAGTGAACAAATGTTTCCGAATACCGTAATGAGTTAAAACAAAATACAAATAGGAATGACAAACCGTATCAAAAGCCTTGGCTTGATCAAGGGCTACTATAATCCCAGGATCTAGAGAGTTTGTGGTAAAGTGGAAAAGATCTCTTATCAGAAAAAGATTTTGTTGAATAGTTCTAGTAGGTATAGAGCAAGTTTGTGCCTGATGAATCAGAAATTTTATGCCTTTATTAAGCGATTATGTAGAATCTTAGTTAAAATCTTATAATCGAGTTTAATAAACTAATTGGTCTCCAATTAGTTACCAAACTTTTATCGCTTTTTTGTAAAAAGGTCATAAGAGAAATAGACAAGGTCGATCAGCTGAGTTTGAATTTAAAACAGAATTAAAACCGAGGCAAAAAGAATTCCATATATTTAGAGCAAGCTTTATAAAACTCATTAGGTATACCATCCAGACCTGGAGCAGTTCCAGTCTTTAACTTTTAATAACCTCTGCAACTTCATATGAAGTAATAGGAATTACCAGTGACTGTAAAAGATTATCTGGAAGCTTAGGTAAAGTGGGAAATCTTTGAAGCGAAATGTTTCCATAGACAACGTGGTTGAAGACGAGAAATATTCTTGTATATGTTGCTGAATAATAGATAACATACCGATATCTGTGGTAATCAATTCCCTGTGAATTAACAAATCCTGTCATTAAGGTGTTAGTGAGACGAGTTTTACAGGCCTGGAAAGGATCAGACATAGGACTTTGTTTAATTCCATATTTAAATTCTAAATCTAAAGATTTAGCCCCATCGTATTGAAAAGCTTTCATTAATTTCTTTATTGTTATAATTTGGGAATGGACTAAGTACCGGCTCTTTAGGCGGTAAAGACATTAATTTGTACAACTGATTTCTATGTAATAAATATTGCAGATATTCTGAATTTGCCTTAAGTTTGCCCCACTTAATGAACAAGGATTTAATTTCACCCTTCATTTGCACCCACCAATCGTAGGAAAGGTCAAATAGATCCATAGTAGAAAATTTCATGGAAAAACTTCTAATTTAGAAAAGAGTGTGCGCCCTGTAAAGGAAGTGTTTAATCTCCACCGACAATTTATAGAGGAGAAAATAGGGGAATATGTGTCAGTGAGAGATTGCCAATTAAAATAAAATGATCAGAAAATTCAGTAGGTGCAACTGAGCAAGATATTGGAAAGAGATATCGAGAAACAAAAAGCATATCAATAATGATTGCAAAAGTATATCTAAAATATGTTTCACCACCCTGTGGGTGTAGACTTCTAAAAACATCTTGAGACCAGAATCTTTGATGAGTTTGTGAAGAAAATTAGTATCGCAATATACTTTTACCAAGCTGTTTACTCATATTAATGTCTAGGGAGCAGTTAAAATCTCCACCCCAAATTATATGCTTCTAGTTAGTAAAAAGGGTTTAACGCCTTCAAGATTTCTATCCGAGATAACTTTGTCTGAGGTGCATACAAATTAATTAGGGAAAGGAAATTTCCCAAAGAAAAATCCAAAATTAATAACCTACCAGGTCTAAGATCTATCACTTTAGATATTTTAAAAGACGATTCCCAAATAATACCCCAAGACCATCCGGAATGTTCGACCAAAGGTCCAAAAGGAAGGTCCCCAAATCCATTTCCTTTGTAGCTGTTTGGTTTCAAAGAGAGACGCTACCCTAGTCTCTTGTAAAGAATTATATCAAGCTTCAAAGACCCCAAATACATCAGAATGGGTAATTGTCTTTGAAACGTTTTATACTACATACATTGTAGGATGCTAGCTTCAAAATGGTCATAGGGAGCTAAGGTGTCAAGGGCCATGTTTCTTAACTTTCCTTTTCTTTCCTTTTTTCCTTTCTTTTCTTTCGCTAACTCCGTTGCTTTGCTATCTTCATCTTCAGTAATAAGTTCTGATACATGAGAAGTATCAGATTCAAGATCTGACTCTAGGGTCATCTTGTAGAGGGAGAAAAGTTTTCTGTAGGTAATGGGTTATAGGAGGTTGTTTTATAGAGGCTCTAGTGAGGCGCCTGCTTTTCACCGCTTCAAAAGGGGGGCATGGAAGGACCAGAAGTCTGTTTACTGAGGCAAGAGGTGGGAGTAGCGTGAATGCCTCACAGAAGTATAGGGTTCTATACTACCAGTCCCTGTAGTTTTAGAAATTGCTAAATGATCTACAACCTGAGGGGTTGGGGCATAGAAGCAGTTTTATCAAGAGGTCCTTGCCTTTGCATGGGCTTTTTTAACAAGTCATCCTGATCCCAACCTTCAGTACAATTTCATGAGCCAAGGGCACTGATGAAAGGCATGGCCCTTCTTGTCGCAGAGGTTACACTGAAAAATGTTAGTACACATATCCAGAGAATGACCAAAACCTCCACATAGGGGGCATTTCAATACGTCACAGACACTACTGATATGGGTTTTAGCTCCACACTTGTAGCAAGCTCTGGGTTGACCGCCATAAAAGCAGACTCCCCTATCTTTACCCAAAAAGAAGCTGTTAGGAAGATGCACAACTTCAGAATTAACTAAAAAAAGCTTCACTTTAAATTTCCAGCCCCCGGTCCATATGCCTTCAGAATCTAATAAGGCCTCAGGCGGACTCAGAATGTCACATTTAGACTGTAACCAATGATAAATATCACTTACATTTACCCCTTCATTACGAAACATAATAGTAATGTAACGGATTTGTGGCCTGGTAAGTGGGATAGCAAAAAAAGGGGTCCATACAGGTGTGGTTTTGTGAATAGCGTATTTATCCCAAAATTTGTCTAAGTGAATATTAGTCTGAAAACTAATGTCAAACGAATCTTCACCAGAAATGTGGATTAAGGCATAAATGTCAGAAGGGGAAAAGCCCATAGAATTTTTCAAAAGCTGTTTAAAAACATAATACCTATCCGGATGCTCTGGGAGACCTCCTTTATATCGTATCCGAACAGCATTGCGTCTCGGGGCCTGCTCTAATTTATTTCTAAATAACTCTGACATAGGAGGTCTGGATTGGGAGTCTTTACACCCCTCCCGCAACAAATTTGCAGCATTATCCCCAGTAGAATCTTTAAAGGAGGTATTTGGTTTCAGAGAAGCCAAAGTACACTCCCCACCCTCAGTAATCACAGCGCTTCAGGTGCATTGTCTGAATATGGAGGAATACCTGGGCCCAGTGTTTCCGAATCGGTGGCATGCTTTGAAGAAGAGGAGTCCGACGAGAAGGTATTCCAGGCAGAATCAGGAATCCAACGCACGGATTCAGTCTTTCGCCAGCCCGCTCCTGAAAGAGCTGAATCTTCAGACCAGTCCAAAGAGAAAGTCTGTGGGCCTCAACGCAGTCCAAAGCGCTGTCACGACTGATTGTGACGCCTGAGTCCGTCTCAGAAACAGTCCCTGTAGCATCAGTTCCCGGAAATTTGTTCAGAGAAGCGCCTGCTACTCATTGAATTTCCGGTACAGGAGAGAAATGTGCTGAAACAGGGTTTAATGCCGCCGACCCAATACCTCCTGCCAAGCAACTCCCACTCGCTGGAATATCCCCAGCCAACTCTTTGGATACTCATGTCCTCTTCGGTGCTGTTTCCAGCGAGGATTGTGCATGGGCAAACTGGTGAGTCCTGCAAAGCTGTACATAGAGCAATATCAGATACCGTACATCTCCGACCTCCATCTCCGAGTGCTGTTGCTGAAGTGCTGCCATCATGCAGCGTGACGTCAGCGAGACACCTACTGACGGCGACTAGGCAGCCAGTAGGGGAATTTCCCCGGTGCCCTGGCCAAATTTCTCATTCACGAAAAATACCACCAAGAGCTTCAGGTCAAGGTCAGTTGCCATTCATCTGTATCCTCCTCCCCCGGGTCATGACTGAAAATAGGCAAAATCTGTCTAGTGCACTTACCGGGTCAACAAAAACTAAAAAAAAAACAAAAAAAAAAACTCAGATGCAGATTTATTAGAGGACAGGAAAAGCACTGGATATGAAAAAGGAGGCAACTTAATGTAATGCAAGCAATTTGTTACACTCCTCAGCAATATGCCCCTCCAGTAAATATCAACAGCCTCTGTGTTACGCCTCACTGGTGCACCAGTTACACAAAGTCCCTTGGGGGCTCCCACACAGTCTCTTATGTGGACCTTGGTATGGCATGTTAGAAGGCTGGTGTTTTTTAATATGAGCCAACATAGCTGACTATTTTACAAGTTGCTTCTGCTGTTACAGCCTCTCTATGGGGGTAATTAGGGCCACCCTCTTGCCCAAGTTGTATCAAACACAAAAAATCTGCTTCACAAACAACACAATCTGGTCAGATCCACCACGGCTGCATAATGAAGTGAGTGAAGTTGTGTGGAATTGTTAAGGAGGTATGGAGAAACCACACAATGATTTGTAAGTAGTAAGATTTGTTTTAGTTTCTGTTCTAAGTAAGGCGTACACATTATTAGGAAAATATATGGAGGTGTACATTGTAATGGAAGGAATCGGAAGCAATATAGGTTTATAAAAGAACCCCAGAGTAAATGCCACTGAGGTATGTGTTATTCCGGATGATATTGGCCGGACACCCAGATTTTAAAGAAAACACAATTGCACATACCCCAATAATGCAAAGCATCATGGGAAATATATGCAAATCCCCATGATGATACAGAAGGTGGCAGTACATGAAAAAGTAATGGCTGGCATATGTTCAGCCTTGGGATTATTTATAGTTTTTTTTTGTTTTTTTTTAGAGAAACAGGTTTTTTGTCCATGAGGTGATGTAAGTTATATTTAAGCAATGTGTTGATGTCAGGAAGTCAGCTGTAATGATGGACTGTTAGCAGAGAAAATGTGATAGTAACTTTCAGAGGGGGTCACTTTTGATAAGGGCAAGGTAGTTATGCTTGTGATAATGGGAATATTAGGAAAGTATGAGGTCTATGCAGAAGTGGAGTACAAATATGCACAGCTTCATAATTATGTGCTCAGAGTGCAGGAAAATGTGATATGCAGGTGTAACCCCTCACCCCTGCCTTTTTAGCAAAACGACAGGTGGCATGCTGTTGAAGCTGACAGCAGTACCTGGTGGGGACTGGGTTCGGGGAGGATGAGGTTACTCGGCACAGGGGGCCTAGGTTTGGCTACTCTGCACAGGGCACCTAAGTAAATCTGAACACAGGAAGCAATAACTGTAATGTCCAGAACCAGGAATGGGATTCTACAGTGTGGCTTTTATTCACATCCAAGCTGAACAAACAAAGCATAGACAGACCCTCACGGGCTACATTCCTGGTAATGCAGATTAGAGACAACAGAATACTCTTTACTATTTCCAGCCCCTAGGCTTTGAACCCACCAGGCACACAGCCCGGTTCTTGCACGCAGCTTTGGGTACACAGCCCGACTTGTACACTACTTGGGTTTTCCCCACTGGCCTGGCTCCCCCGCCAGCCACTTGATCTGCGGTCCATTTTGGGAAATGAACCAGTTATCCTGTTGTGGCTCCCCAAACCACACTAGAGCCTTCAACTCCTAGAGGGAATTTTCCTTCCAATCCCATGTCTGGGTACTTCCCTCATCACTGGCCAAGTGCATGAGGCAAAGTAGAAATCCACAGAGCAAATCCATAGAGGTGGACCTGGTCACTAAAGATGGGGAGTCTCCCACCTCCAGCTCCCACAGTCCATACCCGGCCATTTCTCTGGAAACTAAACAACTCTTTTACTGAAAGCTTGGCAATGTAGATTCTTGGGTAGACGTATGTCACATCTCCTCTACATATCTTGAATTCCCATAAGTGCTGGACTTGAACATACTTTTACTTTTTGGCTAAGCCTATTACTCTAGGCCTCCCACTATTTCAGTAGTCCAATCCCCACTTGTCACACAAGTCCCAGGGTGAAAAACATAGGCCCTTTCAGGAAGAGCAGACACTCACCCTCCGCTTCCAGGTGCCCCACAGGCGATTTACAAATCTTCTTGTTCTCCCAAAAATCTCTGGAACAAATAGGCAGCTTCTCCATTAGTAGCAGAACTAGGGGGTTGCCCCAGGAATATGCAGGAAACCCTTTCCTGCCCCCATCCCCAGAGGAAGGGGGCACTGAGACCTGAAACAGCGGTCTCCACCACTTCAATTATCTTCTGTGTCTCTCTTTTGGTGGAGACACACGCCCTTTTTACCTAAAAGTAGCCCTCTGTCAGGGCTGAGGCTCCAAGAGCCTACACTGAGCTGCTGTGCTGCTTTCACAGCAAGCTCCTAACACCAACTGACCTACAGACTACTGTTCAAATCTCCCAACATTCTATTCCAACTCCCTTGCTGCAGATTCCATTGTGGTTCATGCAGCTCCGATAGTTCTGTTGGTGATGTCATCCCTCAGTCTCAGCTGAGACTGAGAACAGAGTGAGACAGTGTGAAACCCATTTAACTGGAGTTTCACAAGCTGCCTTCCCTGCCTACCACTAGGTCTTACTGGGATTCTAGTAACCCTGGCAATAAGGGGTTACACTTGCCCTGACCAGGAAAATGACTGTCCGCAGTCATTATTTACCCGCCTAGGCCATCCCACCCTATGTGCTACCTGCAGAGGGGGGTGATCAGGCCCCCTCCTACCATGTGCAAGCACAGGCAGGCAACACTAAGGGCCTAGAGGCCTTTAGCTGACATATCAGCCTCTACTCTAGCCACTTACTATGGACGCCTAGTGGCTCTGGTAGAACTATCCAGAGCATAGCCCTGATAGATCAGCACTGCGGTCCCTATGGCCATTCAGGACCACAGCCTGTCTATCCCCCCTAACCCTCTAGGGAAAACCTATCTGCCTTTAACTTAATACCCCAAAAACAAAAACAACCCAGGGACCTCCCCGACCTTGGGCAACCTGCAACCACACACCAAGAAAATACCACATTTTATACCATTTTACTGCCTCCTCCCTACCCCCACAACCACACCTATGGAAGGAAAGGGTTAATACAGTAACAACAACAGTAACAACACCACAGTACTTTAAATCACTACACACTGAAGTACTAATGAGGAATTCTGATGAGCCCCTCCTCCTCTTCTTGTCTTCTCTTCTGTCTTCTCCAGAACACCTGCAAGAAATAGAAAGACAACACACACACTCCTAATCTGCATACACAGTCTGCCTAAAACCCCTACCATCAAAACACTGGAGAATCCCAAAAATATATATATTTTTTTTTAGAAAAGGTAGAAAAACAGTATTTACATTAGAAAACAACGACATTATTTACAATACACATTTGGGGGGATGGAGTGCCCTAAAATTCCCAACTAGTGACCACAATGCCCGAAGGCTAGTCCAATAAAGAGTCTCTCCTGGGCTGGAGCCCGGTGAAGCACAGTTCTAACAGGCCAAAGTCCTGAAGGGGAGAGTCTTTGAGGACAGTTCACACATTTTGGAGTCTGCTAGTGTAGGGTGTGTACTGCAATATCATAAAGATAGAAAAATTCAAACTTACCAGCCCCTTGTAGAATGGAAAATTCTGCACCGACCTGCACCTCTGACGAAGACTCTCCCTGGCAGCATTTCTTCCGATACAGCTGGGCGGACATCTTACGGGAACCACAGGAGGGCACATCTGGGAACTGCTGGGATGATGTCATCTCTGAAGGTGGAACCTTAGAACAGGAACAAAAAGAAAACAGCTGGTCCGACGTCATCCGATTACCAGGCGATGAAGAAGGATACAGCTGGGCTGGTGTCCTCTCTGGATCTGAAGTCATCTGGTGGGCCAGTCAATGGATTCTGGAAAGGCCAGTACACTGTAGAACTGATGAATGTGGGGCACCTGAGTCCTGGATGTCCATACTGGCAGATCAATAAAGGCAATTCACAGTCTGGTGTGGCAGTATTGACTACCACTGCTCGGCTTTCCATTTTGTAGGCACAGGCACATTTGCTGGGTGGTCCTTGCACTGAGGCCAATAGTACCGGGGGTCAGGAGCTTGAATTATTACCCCATCTGGGTGCACATAATTCACACAGTGGGAGAGTTCACGTCCCTCTCCGTCCACTATTTGCACTCTGTCCATAAACAGTGTCCTGCCTCTCTTCCACTGGGTATACTTCTCATGAAACAGTCTGTTCTTCACATGCTTGTTGGCCCCAGGATGCACACCTTTCATTGCTTCGGTCCAGATCCAGGATTTCCTGCTGTTCTCAATCTTCTCCCAGACTTTCCGAGGAAAGGCAGGAAAGGTCATATCATAGATCTCATTTGCCTTTCTACGAACCAGTCTCTCCTCTTTACTAGCTTTGGTCAACCTGAGACCGCTGGCCTGGCTTGGGGGTGGCCAGTCCTGGTTCTGCCAGCTTCGCATCCTTAATGAAATTAAAAACGGATTCTTGACTTCTTCCTCTTGCAAAGCCAGGGCAGTGGCATCACCACTTTCTTACATGCATTCCTCCGAGGCAAGATCTTGATGCTGTGTACCCGTTCCTTTTTCACAAGGTCATATAGGTTCCCCCTCATCTTCCTCTTCACTGAGGATCTGAGCCCAGGAGTGAGCAATCGTTCTCACTCCCGAGACTATCCACTCATCACGAGGCGCGGAGGTCAACACCTCCTACTCAAAGGCCTCCCGCATCTCATCTTCACCTAAGAGACTTGGGCTAGGCTCCCCCCTCCAGGGGTCTATTGATGCTTTATCGAACTTCTCCTTCTGGGATCCAGCATCCACACTTCAACTTCTGGTTCTGTCTCTAACTCTGCACCCTCTAGCTTTGTGCCACACTTCGAGGGCTCTTCCTCTACAGGCTCCGCCTGGTGCTGTGTACTGCCAACTGCAGATTCCTGAACCTTTTTATATGTGGGAGCCAACCGAATTTGAGCCGCTTTATACAAGCCGTATTTTTCTAGGCATCCAGCACAGTGAGCAATCATGAAGACGTCCCTTTCAGCTCTCAAGCATATTTGACACACATGCATTGGAAAACCAGGAATCGCCACATGAGGAGGCAGTTGTCCGCCGTAGTACCACTTTTCAATATCCCTCAGTCTATTCACTGCTGCTGTTACTGCAACCTGGGCATGATCCGGATAGCGAGCTGGTCCTGAAGCCATAACTGCAGAAAAACAAACAAAAGTTCACTGTAGCTGAAAGTCCCACTTTATTGAACACTCTCTTTAGTTTTAAAATGGCTCCTCTGCTGCTGTGTTTACGTTACTAGCCCACCCTGTAATGACGGCGGCAGCACTCCTGTGCATCAACATTCAGAAATTGGGTCAAGCCACTGCGCACCTGATTTACACGCACTACTGATAACTTTTGCTCAAACTGCACAAACTTGCACTGTTCTGGTTCTAACCACATTTACTTGATTTTCCACGGACTTTTTACATGCTGGAAACATTTCTTTGACTCACAGTCCCTTAAAGCTTCAGCTTTTTAAGCACAGGATTGCCTGTAAAACTAGTGCTGCACTTTGGCTACAACTCACAGTCTCTCTCTCTGGCTTTAAACTTTAAACTGAGGCTGAACTCATTACTATGCACACAGTCAATGGCTTAACAGACTTGCACTTGCTGGCAGGACTTGACACAGTCGTTACTTGCAAAGCGACTACACTGCTGCACACATATTTATATGGCATAGGGCTGAAAATCACTGTTTGAGCAGTTTCCATGTTAGTATTTACTGTTATCAGTAGCAGTTTGCTGCGATGGGGAAAAACGGCCTGCAGCCAGTTCTTGGAGGCCTCAGAACAGAAACGGGTGGGCAGTTCTGCCGATCGTCTTCTCGATCACCACACTTGCTATTCCGATGATCGATTAGCGGGTTGAGCCCGATTTTGAACAAGAAAGTCTATTTTTAGAATGTTTACAGCGATTTTAACACTCTGCGACGCTCCTCCACTAGCCAGTACACGCACTCCACTCACACTCCCTCTCGAATGCTGGGGCAATCACTGTAGAGCTGGCTGAGGGGCAGGACTGATTGCAGCCTGACCAATCACACGATGCCATGCAAATGAGCCTCTTCTTCCTCGCAAGGGCTCTTCTCCTCACGGCGATCGTCGAGCAGGCAAATTTAAACTGCAGAATGCAACTTTTTATTTTTTCTCAACTGACTCCACGGTGGGAGCCCATTTTAGCCATTTAACATAGCCATTCACACCTGCAAGTCCCTCAGTTCATTCAAAAAACATTTCCAACGCCTAGGGCACAATTTTCCTGTTGCTACCCCTAGTCTTCCACACTTTTCTTTAACACAGTTCATTTTAAAAGCATTTCCAACGTCCAAGGCACAATTTTCCTGTTGCTACCCCTAGTCTTCCACACTTTTCTTTACCACAGTTCATTTTAAAAGCAGGCAAAAACACTGTAAACAATTTGATGCAGGACAAGGGCACACTCTTTTAGCTTTACTGCTCCTTGGTAAACAGTTGCCATTTTAAACAGCAGCATAAGATCCACAGCACACAGCGACACACTAATTAACTTGCTTCAGCTTTTTGGGCTACCAACTGCCAGATAGCCAAAACGCTAGCCCCTTGCCCGAGCACCTTCCTCCCAGAATTAAATCCAAAGCAGTGCCTCCATTTTTGTAACCCTCACCCCTGCCTTTTTAGCAAAATGACAGATGGCATGCTGTTGAAGCTGACAGCAGTACCTGGTGGGGACTGGGTTCAGGGAGGATGAGGTTACTCGGCACAGGGGGCCTAGGTTTGGCTACTCTGCACAGGGGCACCCAAGTAATCCGAACACAGGAAGCAATAACTGTAATGTCCAGAACCAGGAATGGATTCTACAGTGTGGCTTTTATTCACATCCAAGCTGAACAAACAAAGCATAGACAGACCCCCACGGGGCTACATTCCTGGTAATGCAGATTAGAGACAACAGAATACTTCTTTACTATTTCCAGCCCTCAGGCTCTGAACCCACCAGGCACACAGCCCGGTCTTGCACGCAGCTTTGGGTACACAGCCCGACTTGTACACTACTTGGGTTTTCCCCACTGGCCTGGCTCCCCCGCCAGCCACTTGATCTGCGGTCCATTTTGGGAAATGAACCAGTTATCCTGTTGTGGCTCCCCAAACCACACTAGAGCCTTCAACTCCTAGAGGGAATTTTCCTTCCAATCCCATGTCTGGGTACTTCCCTCATCACTGGCCAAGTGCATGAGGCAAAGTAGAAATCCACAGAGCAAATCCATAGAGGTGGACCTGGTCACTAAAGATGGGGGGTCTCCCACCTCCAGCTCCCACAGTCCATACCCGGCCATTTCTCTGGAAACTAAACAATTCTTTTACTGAAAGCTTGGCAATGTAGATTCCTGGGTAGACGCATGTCACATCTCCTCTACATATCTTGAATTCCCATAAGTGCTGGACTTGAACATACTTTTACTTTTTGGCTAAGCCTATTACTCTAGGCCTCCCATTATTTCAGTAGTCCAATCCCCACATGTCACACAAGTCCCAGGGTGAAAAACATAGGCCCTTTCAGCAAGAGCAGACACTCACCCTCCGCTTGCAGGTGCCCCACAGGTGATTTACAAATCTTCTTGTTCTCCCAAAAATCTCTGGAACAAATAGGCAGCTTCTCCATTAGTAGCAGAACTAGGGGGTTGCCCCAGGAATATGCCGGAAACACTTTTCTGCCCCCATCCCCAGAGGGAGGGGGCACTGAGACCCGAAACAGCGGTCTCCACTATTTCAGTTATCTTCTGTGTCTCTCTTTTGGTGGAGACACTCACCCTTTTTACCTAAAAGTAGCCCTCTGTCAGGGCTGAGGCTCCAAGAGCCTACACTGAGCTGCTGTGCTGCTTTCACAGCAAGCTCCCAACTCCAACTGACCCTACAGACTACTGTTCAAATCTCCCAACATTCTATTCCAACTCCCTTGCTGCAGATTCCATTGTGGCTCATGCAGCTGCAATAGTTCTATTGGTGATGTCATCCCTCAGTCTCAGCTGAGACTGAGAACAGAGTGAGACAGTATGAAACCCCAGGAGGCAGTATAGAGCAGTGGTCTAAGGCTCTGAGCTGCAAATCTGGTGATATCCAGCAGACCAGACCTGGGTTTGAATCCCACAGCTTCCACTTGCATACTGTGTGACCCTGAGCAAGTCACTTAACCTCCTTGTGCTCCCAGGTCGCTCCTGTAAAAAAGCTTTCGGATTAGTGTGCTATACCTGGTTAAACAACTAAATAAAAAAAAAAAAACATTTAACTGGAGTTTCACAAGCTGCTTTCCCTGCCTACCACTAGGTCTTACTGGGATTCTAGTAACCCCGGGTAACAAGGGGGTTACACAGGTTTGTTTTAGAAATAGGTAAAAACAGCGATACATGCAATTGATAGATAATTACATAGACATATACATATATATATATAGAGAGAGAGACAGAGACAAACAGGCAGAATAGGAATGGCAGTGAAGTATTGAAGTGATGCCAACCCCACCCCCACCCCCACACTGCAGAGATGGACAGGCATTGGGGTGTGCCTTTGGGTCATTGCCCATAACGCTCACGCCATTTCACCTCACCCTACCCTACAGACACAGACAAGTGTCGAGGTGTGCCTTGGGGTGTTCAAACTTTACACTCACCCCATTCCATAAGGAAATATGCTGAAATGGTGCAGTATAAGAGAATGGTGTGAACTTTGGGGCTGAAGAATAAAAGGCACACCTTGATACCTGTCACTGGCTGCAGGGTGGGGATGGGGGTGGAATGGCATGAGCATTACTGCTGACAATTCCAAATCATACCCCTGATGCCTGTCAGTCCCTACAGGGCAGGGTGTTATGGTCAGAAACCCTAATGCCCTGGGCGTTTTTTTTTGTTTTCACTCCAAGTTTTCAGCATGGGCTTTTTGTGATCCCACCGCATGAACAGTGACACTATGTTATTAGCCGAAAGGTGATTTTGCACAGCAACTGTGCCATTTGGCACCACAGGTGCAAAAACACATTTTGAACAGGATGTAAAAAATGACAGCTGTACTGTTTATGAGAAGATGTAAAAAATGGTAATGTTGAAATCTGCAGTGAAACTATAAAAAAATTGGTGAAGTCATGACACTGCTCCTGCTAATGTATACTTTTTTCACATTCCTATGCATCCATTGTTTTCATCTCTATTGCTGTTATGTGATTTCTTAACCTAGCAACAGCATTTAATGCATTACATTATAAGGACAAGTAAATGTTTTTAATAAGACAGTTACATAAATTTAATTTTCTTCATAGAATAATTTAAATTTAGTAACAGTGGTAGTATAAAGCAATTACTCAGACAACTTGAAAACTATAACTACTTTATATTGTACATTGACACCCCATAAAGACCTCCTTGAAATTGAGATGCATACATCGCATATTTATCAGTTTTCTAACAAGAATATTTTACTATCCTAAATACATTTCTTGTTTCAGTAACTGCTCAGCACATCTATTGCATGGCCTACTTATTGACATTTTACACCTGCTATGCAATGTACTGCTGCTTACTACACCAACATCATGAACCATAAAACAGATGACTACCATAACTAGAGAGGCAGTATAGTACAGTGGTTTAAGGCTCTGAGCTGCAAATCTAGAGATGTGGGTTTGAATCCCACAACCCCCACTTGCATACAGGGTGTCCCTGAGCAAGTCACTTAACTTCCATGTGCTCCCAGGTTGCTCCTGTAAACAAGCTTTCAGCTTAGTGTGCCACTCCTGGTTAAACAATTCAAAGAAAAAAAAAACACAATATATTATTTTTCTTGCTTTATTTTGCTACTACAGACTTTGACTAATACATCCATCCTTAAATGTACTTTTTATAGCTTATGTGTCTGTGACCTAGGCAGAACTACACTTAAACTCTTACACATAAATAAATAAATCATTAGAATAGCATTTATTTCAGTAGTATCTCCTTCCTTTTCAGGTGCCCATGACACTATGGCCCAGATATTCAAAAGGGTTGCGCCATGCGCAATAGAGATGCGCCAGCACAAGTACGAAATTGCGCCATTCTGCTATATTCAGCGGGAGGCAACTGCACCGCACAAGTCGCAATGCACAAGAGCACAATGGTAATGAATGCATGCGCAACCGTAGGGGGAGGAACCATGAATAAATGGCTCAGTGCGATATTCAACAGCATGCGCCATGCGCAATAGGGGAGCAAGCGGAAGTTGCATGATAGTGGAAATGATCCAAAATAAAAAGGAATAAGAGAGAGGTGCAAGAACACTACAGGGAAGCCAGAGGTGGGAGCAAGGTGACAGCAACAGGAAAGAGGGTAGCAGTGAGTGGGACTGGGCAGGAGCAGAACAGGGCACATCTGGGAACAAACAGGAACAGGACAGCAGTGGGGGAGCCTGTGCCACTGTGCAGGAGAGACAGGGAGGTGTCACAGTGGTCTGAGGGCAGTGGCAGTAGGCAGGACAGCCAAACGCTGGAGCTGTACCCGGTGCAGGGGGAGCATCACAAAGGACAGCGGGGGGAATGGGATAACAGCCACCAGGGGGGGAAACACCAGCCAGGGACATGGCCAGTGCCACCTTCCAGATGGAGGCGGTAATGAGGGGTGTGAGAAGGCAGGCAGCAGGGGGAGCGTGTCCGTGGAAGGGCCCATCGGTGGTATGCCCCCAACAGGCGGTACTGAGCCCGCACCACCTTCGAGCACTACAGTGACACAGAGGTCATCGGCTGGTACCACCTGAACCAGGAAATCCTGAGGTGGCTCTGTGAGCCGTGCAGTGATGAGATGCAGACACCCACATGACAGAGCCATGCTCTGTCAGTGGAGACAAAGGTGACAGCTGTCATGTGCCTGCTCACCACGGGCACTTTCCAGAGACCAACAGGGGACACAACAGGCATAACCCAGTTGGCCGCATCACACCTACTCACACAATTCCTCAGCGCACTACTGCCACATGCTGCAGAGTACATCCATTTCCCCAGCACACAGGCAGAGCACACAGCACACATACAAGAGTTCCACAGGGTAGCACATATGCCTGTTGTGCTCAGGGCCATTGACTGCACCCATGTGGCCATCCACACGCCACCTGGCCCGGATGGTGTAGCATACATCGACAGAAAGGGTTATGCCAGCACCAACTTCCAGGTGGTGTGCAATGCCAGGGGGCGCATAACCAATGTCTGTACCATGCACCCTGGGGAAGCACATTATGCCTTCATCTGGCACCAGTCTGCACTGTGCCACAGGTTCGAGAGTGGGGACATCCCCACTGGCCACCTAGTGGGCGAGAATGCACATCACGCAGGATGACATGGGCATCTGGGGTGGGGTTACATAGTCAGAGGTGCCATGGGTACCGGCCTTGATGGCCCATGGCAGAGCGATGCTGACCACCATACTAATGTCCACCTTCTACACACAGGTGACAGTGGCTACCCACTCCGTCCCTGGCTGCTCACACCATACCGGTGCCCCGCGACCCCATCGCAGCAACGGTACAATGAGGCACATGCCACCACACGTAATGTCATAGAGCGGGTGTCCGGGATGCTGAAGGCACGTTTCCATTGCCTGGACACGTCTGGTGGTGCCCTATAGTACAGCCCCTCAAAGGCCTGTGGGCTATTCCTGGCCTGTTGCATCTTGCACAACATGGCCAATGACTGTGGGATAGCAGTAGATGTCGAAGAGGGGGACAGCGATGGGGACGATGAGGATGCCAGTCCAGACGGTGATGGGCAGCCAACCCTTGGGCAAAGGGACCCCCGCCTGATCCGGATGCCACAGCTGCACCGGGACACCATCACAGAGGAGCACTTCAACCAACACAGGTAGGTCATGGGGCCATGTGCAACCAAAAATGGCAAGGGCACAACCCACAAACACGCATGGACGAACACCAGGGGCGCATGGCAGCAAGGGAATTGGCTGAGCATGGAACCGCACATGCCATCAGGGTTGGGCAAGGCCTAACACGACACATGGTCACACACACACACACACACACCCACCCACACACACCGCACTAGACATGCACAAGGGGTAGAAGGTACGCTGACCCCGACTGCTGCCCCTAGCCACACACAGGTCCACAGATGACCACGCCCAGTGCCCTTCATTGTGCATGTCTAAGACGCTGGGCACCATTACACACTGGCGGACAGCACAACCCAAGCATCATCATGCACATGCCACAGCGGCCAGCAGCCGGGAGGGTGTGCACATGGACCGTGTGTGTGTGCAGAGCCAGGTACCCCAACCGTGTGTCGCATGTTGCACAACACACTGCACACAGGGCAGCGTCAAATAGTAGTCATGGTGGGAGACAGGTCAGTCATGCGGTACAGTGCCACGGCCACCATGGATGTGTGGGCAGCCAGCCGAGACCTGCCAGCCATGACAGGCTGACCAATGGCCTCATGGGGTGGCACCGATGGTCCCCCAGGGGTGACGCTGCGGGAACACGACCGTGTTTGAGCAGGGGTCTGCAGCCCACCGAACATGCCAGCGCCAGGCGTGACCGGGATGCCCACAGCTGAAACCGGTGTTGATATGGAGGGTGTCACATGACACCAGGAACGGGGGGTGGACGTGACACTGTGTGGAGTCTGCGGCGCATGTGCAACAAACTGTGTGCCCAATGTAGTCATGACAGCTGTGAATGCATGTGTCTGCCTATCAATGGCAGTGGTCACATCCTTCTGGTGCCAGGCCATCTCTGCCAGGAGCAGAGCATGGTCTCCACTGCACCGCTCCTTTGCCTGGCGCAGAACCGCACTGAGTGCGTCCACTGCCCTAACAAGCCGCGACTGCTGATCCACAGAGTCCTGGAGTAGTCGGCTGTGCTCATCAAAGAGGTCATCCGCCGGGTCGGAACGATGTCCCTCATGGTGTTCCTGGCTGTTCTGGGCATCACCCCTTGATGATGGGTGCTGCACACCAGAGCCATGCCGGGGCACGTCCACAAACGGTGCACTGACGCCGCCCCCCGACACTGTCCCCCGTCGCCATTGGCCGACTGCCAACACTGCCCCTCCAGCCGCTGCTCGCCAGGGCTCACCGGTGCTGCCACAGCAGCCGCAACAGCCCCACTGGCCTGGACACACACCAGTGCTGCCCCACTGGTGCATACAGGCACAGGCTGGGACTGTGATGTCATGCAGGCCTCCACGGTGGCACCAACCATGGCTATGCCCATGCTGTTTCCTGCTGTGGGGCCATCCTGTGGCCCACACGTATCACTGTCCATGATGTGTGCTCCATCATCATCATCATCGGTGCTGGATCCAGCACCAGTACGTGTCACAGCATGCTGGCATCCATGGATGCTGTCATGCTGGGACACAGGCAGGGCCTCCTCTGCACTAGCACCACCAACTTCAGTACGGACAGACAGGCGGGTATACTGTTGTCCTGACCCTCAGACACCTGTGGAGGTGGATGGGCGCTCCTCCGTGTCCAGGGTATCGCCCTCAGTGGACACACCCTCCACCGCTGACCCATGGAAATGCTCAGGATCTGTAAGGGAACACAGTAGCATTAATGTCTCTGCCCTACACTGTGGCATTCCCCCCACCCTCACACAGTGACAGAACAGGACCTACCATGCAGTGACGGGCTGCCACCCATCTGGAAGCCACCACCTGGAATGCCCACTAGGGCACAACGCCGCATGCTGCCAGCCACCCGCTCCTCCTGTGGCATCAGGCATGGCACATCCTGCTGTCCACCACCAGTTTCAGCACGTGCTGCCCTGATGGCAGCCACCTTATCTTTTATCCTCCTCTTGTCCGTGCCCACCATCTTCTTGCACTCCTGCACGGATCTCTGGTGGCTGCCATGCTGGTTGACGGCATGCACTACCTCATCTCATGCCGCCACACGGGCCTGTGGTGTTCCCGCTGTCCACTGAGCAGTGGTTCCCTGTCGAGGTAGACCTCAAACAGGGCATCTGATTCTGCCCGGGTGAAGTTGAGCCTCCTCCGTCTCCCACATCTCTGTTCCTCCTCCTCCTCATGTTCGATCATTATTGATCCTGTGGGAATGACAGGTGTTACCTCTGAATATGCAGTCCCATGCATCTCCCACACACACCACAGTCCACACTTCCAAACAGCATGCAACCCACCACAGTACACTGCAATACCAAACAATGACCTCTGAAGCCCCATGTCACATTTATATAGCACAAGGCATGCAAATGAGGCGAGGTGCAACTTTAAGTGGATGCTAATGCAGTGGCTGCGCCATGGAATTGCTGATGAGCTGATTTGCATATGCTGGCTGAATATCATTCTGTTGCACCTTGCGCAGTTGTGTTGAGCATGCTCAGGCAAAGGCGCAACTCTGTGATGTGCACAGTAGGCACCGCACGGCGCATGCCCGGGTGTGCTGACACCGACGTCTGCTGCACTGATGGCATGCTGAGCGCGGGAGGCAGTGCAGGGCACGACCACCACTGTGCCAGCAGTGCTAGTGCACTGTTCACACATATAGTGCTCATGCCCTGGAGCACCGTAGGTGCCATGGTGCCACAGCATGGTAGGCCACTGCAGGGCATTACACACAGGCACCCGACCGCACTACACACAGGGAGTCCCAATTGCGCTGTGGCGGTCTGTGCTTGACAGACCCTTGACCCTCCATTTGACCTTTGCCCCTAGGCGCCATGCGTCCGCAAGGGTGCACCCCTATCGAGCTGTTCGGTGACAGCGCTATGGGGAATGACAGCTCTGTACTGCACAGCATCTGCACGTGGTGGACGTGTGTTACAGAGTGCCATTTTGTAATCCTAGCAGCTTTAGCAATGGCATGCAGGAGAGCAGCACTGTGGAGCCCTCTTGAGCTGGCCAATTTGGGGCCATTGTTGAGCCCCATGCTGGGGCCCTATTTGGGGATGTGCCTTTGGATAGGGCTAGGAGTGCAGTGTTGGAGGAGGTGGCAGTGTCACTTGAGGAGGCCACCAGCATCTACAGGACTCCAGAGCAGTGTCGTCACCGCTATGGGGACCTCGGCGGAGGGACCTAGACAGGCTTGCCCATCTACGGGCACGTGTCAGGTGAGGTGCAGTGCCACATCCAGGTAGGTGCTCCATCCATACACTGGTAGCGTACGTCCGGGTATCGCGGTGGGCATGGGTCCACCCGGGGGGGCTGTCCAGTGTGGGCAGTTTTGGTCATGGTGGGGTTGCGGCATGGCTGGGCTGTGCAGAATCACACACACCGGGGGTGGGCTTTGCTACTGTTTTGTACTGATGTTCCCCTCTCCATGTTTGCACCCTAGGCCCTGAGGAGAGGCAATGAGCCCAAGAAGCACGGGTGGATCAGGAGGCTGCCCAGCAACAGCCACATGATGGCGGGCAACATGTCCATCAGCACCAAGATGTTGCAGATGCAGGTGAGTACCTTACTTCGTGAATATTCTGTGCATGCTGTGTTGCGGGATAGGTGGCGGGGCATGGCCACCATCCAATGATGCCATTGATGTGCATGCCACACGGAACACTCAGCACTGTCCTGTGGCACTGCATGTGTGCATCGCTGGTGGTTCATGCATGCACCAGGTACGTGGCTGTGCCACTGCCTTCGCACCGCATAGCCATGTCACTGTACAGCCATGGAGGTACTGTGCTGGACTTGGGCAGTGGGTGTGTGCAGCAGTCTGCATGGCTGTGTGCACCTGGATGGGCAGATCTTGTGGACACGATCACTGTGGGAGGTCGCACACCATCACAGGGGTGTGGCCCATGGCTGTATGCCATGCACAATGGGTGGGCTGCAGGGGGATGGACATTCACACCTATTGACTCTGCTCCCTTGTCCTAGGTGGTCGGTGTTGGAACGCTATGGAGAGGGCATTGCAGGAGTTGCTGCAGCTGTCAAGGACGTCCCTTGAAATATTACAGCAGCTAGAGAGGCATGGTGTGCATAGGAGGTGGTCGCACAGACACCACAGGACAGAAGAGTGGGGCAGACATTAGGCCCTCAATGCCCCAAGATGATTTTTACCTCCCTGGACCCACCCTCACACCCCTTCGTCCCTCTCCCAGTTGTTCACCCCTGCCCCTTACCCGCCTCCACCTTGTTTGTGGCCCTATCCCCCCACTTGTTTATATATATGTACTGTATATAGTTGTGTTAATTGGAAATGTATAATACATTTGTTTTGTTATGACAGCTGTGGCGGTCTATGATTTACAGTGGGCTACAGGTGCTCAGCTGCAGTGGTGTGCATGGTGTCAGGATTGTTGCAGGCATGGGCATGTATGTGTGTCCAGAGGGGAACCGCCTATGGTGTGGGTGGGTGAATCAGTCACTGTCTGTGGTTTGTGTGTTGTTCTCTGTACACTGGTTGCCTGTGCAGTGGTCCATGGTGCATGCTCTGTGTCCATGGCACCCGTCAGACCATCCATGGGCTGTGCAGCTGATACCCTTGCATGTCTGTGATATGCACTGTCTGCTGGCATGTCAGTTGTGGCTGTTCATGCTGGACAACCACTGTACCCGGCACAATGCCAGGTTGCCTCCTGTCACTGGTGTGGTGCACATCTGCCTTGGGTGGCACTGTGGCCTCCGCTGTTTTTGTTCCCCCTCCATGCTGTCACTTGTGTCTGTTGCAGGGGAAGTGCTCCACTGTCTGTCACTTGTGCTCCAGCCATGTGCTGGTGGTGTACGGCTTCATGGTGCATGTGCAGGGTGGCTGGTACACCTGTGCTATGGAGGGGTGCTAGCCATGGGTACACGGCTGCTGTGGCCACACACCAGTGGGTTTGTTGACCCACTACTGTGTCCCTGTGTTGGTGTGCACTTGGGTATGGGTTGGTGTTTGTCCATGCACTGTGTTGCATCCTGTGTGGTGCATGCTTCCATGCACCACTGTGGGCTTCTTTACTGGCTGTTGAGGCCAGTGCTGGGATGGGGTGTGTCCTTGGGAGGGTGTGCAGGGTGCTGTATCACTGGTGGTGGTGTCCAGGGCATGCCCTGTCGCATGTGTGGTACCTCATGTGCCGACGCGTGGTCAGTCTCTCAGCTGTACATCGGGGGGGCCATGCTGGGCGGCACTGTGTCTGCAGTTGTTGCATCAGTGTCTGTTGCTGCACACTTCAGGGTGCTCGTGGTGGGGCTGCCTTGCATGTCTCAATGGTACACAGGGTTGCATTGTCACAGTGGGGGTGGTGGCATGCATGGGGTGTCCTGCAGTGTTGGGCGCTGCTCCTGGGCAGGGTATCTGTGGAACGCTGCGCAGGGTGTGATCTGCATTGGTGGGATGGTGTAGCACAGGGTGGACAGACCTCCTTGTTTGCTGGTCACAGCTTGCCAGGAGGTGTGCTGGGGCACCATGCCCCAACTGTGGGATTGTGGCTGGTTTCCATGGGCCAGTGATTCTTCCAGCTCTCCTCTGGTTGAGTGGTTCATGGGGTGTGGGCTGCACTGTCTGTTCTGCTGTGTGCTCCTCAGCCCATATCTTCCATGTGTGGGGGACCCCTGCATCCTGTCCCTGAGCATCCCTGGTTGTGCTGATGCGCTGCTACCCTGCTCCACTGCACATCCCTGGTTGTGCTATTGCACACCAGACCTGTGCCACTGCACATCCCAGGTTGTGCCATGGTGCAGTTGCTGCGATATTCAGTTGTGTGGTGCAAGCACATCTAGCCCTGCGCAATGTTTGAATAGCGCGCGTGTAGTGCATAGGCAGAATGTACTTGCACCTGCTATTGCGCTACTATGTGGTGCATTTTGAATATCTGGGCCTATGTACATATATTTATATCTTTTAACTTCAAAGCACTAAACCTATTCAAATGCACAAAACACAAGACTTTATTCTCTTCACACATTACTGTTAAACTTCAGGTCCCAGAATGGCCAAAAACAATTGTTAGACTTCACTCTTGCATGCCACTGTCACACCCACTTCTCATGCAAACAACAATCAATTAGGCAAACTCTTTCATTTCTATGCTATGCACTCTTACATCAGAGATACATAAATCTTATAGAACTGCTAAAAAAAACAAATTTATCAAGACTGTATTTCTGAAGTAAAACCTGTCGATTACAGTATCTACGTAAATAATAGTTTACTGGCTACAAATGTTGCTACAGACATGACAATAACAACATTTCTGTTTTACATGGAAAACATCCATATAATGAACTTGTCATACAGGATTTGTGACCTTCTGTCTGCATGTATCTAACAAAGGAAAAGGCACCTGCTTGATCCTTTTTTTTCTATTTTATTTTTATGCCCAACTTGCCCATACTGTTAGAACCAAATATTGACATGCTTAGAGTTAAAAAAAAAAAACATGATGTCTATGTGTGTGTGTGGGGGGGGGGTATGCCAAGATGCAGTTTCAAGCACTCCTTAATTACTTCCCCAGGCAGCTCTGATAGTCAGTTGTTCCAACATGACAGATCCACCTCATGCCCCTCCCACATGAACCAAAGAAAAAAGGTGGGGGTGGATCTTTAGGAGCTTCTCGGGTGGAGGTGGGAGTGGATCTTACTCCCCCAAAAAACTAATGCTGCCTCCCACTACTCAGGTTCCAGTTCCTACCATTTAAGAAAGAAAATAATAATACTTTATTTATTATGTGCCTTTTGAATATCAAGACGCAGTACGATAAGGCACATCTCTTTAAGTTGTGTAACAGCGTGTGCTTTGAAACAACTGAGAAGCTGCATGGGATATACTATATTGGACTAGAAATCTGCAACAAATCTCTCTTACTTACATCTGAGGGAAGTTTTCCTTACTTTACAGTCTTACATTGGTATTGCTTTGTATTTAATTATTTTCGTTTTTAAATCAGGAAGGGGTTTTTCAAAACTGCTTATCTTGTGAGCAACTTCAGAAGGGTTGAAATAACTGCATATTTGATTTTTCTTTGTGGGTAACTGGACTGTCTACTAGTATTCTGTGACAGTTTGCATCAATATATTTTGAAATAATTTACTGGTAGTGGCTGTGTACTTAGAATAGCAAAGGCTGCAGTTTGTAATTTGATGCCAGACACAGCCTCAGGTGGGGGAAATTGTCTTCACTAGTCAGGGAGACCTTGCATCATAGCCAATTGTTTTGGGTGGAGGAACATTCCAGCATTGATCAATTGCTATAAACTACTGGTGTGATCCTGTTTCAGACAGAAGCCCATCTCTTCAAGTTGTGTAACAGGGTGTGCTTTGAAACAACTGAGAAGCTGCATGGGATATACTATATTGGACTAGAAATCTGCAACAAATCTCTCTTACTTACATCTGAGGGAAGTTTTCCTTACTTTACAGTCTTACATTGGTATTGCTTTATGTTTAATTATTTTCATTTTTAAATCAGGAAGGGGGTTTTCAAAACTGCTTATCTTGTGAGCAGCTTCAGAAGGGTTGAAATAACTGCATATTTGATTTTCCTTTGTGGGTAACTGGACTGTCTACTAGTATTCTGTAACAGTTTGCATCAAATTACTTTTAAATAGTTGACAAATCAGTTACTGGAGGTTAGCTGAATTGCTATATAGGGCAGCACTTACCAGGGTGGTGGAGCAGTGGTGTATTTGATTGTTTCTAACACCAGTGGTTGTGGACTACCCACCACCCTTCCCCACACCCCACCCCCCAGGTGTGACGTTTCCTTTATAGCCAAGGTTCTGACATCACTTCCTTAACAGGTCTTGGGGCAGAACTGTCATATTCTTAATAACCCAGCACAGTGCATAAAGGGTAAGTACACATGACAACAAGGAAGAAAAAAATATATATATATTTATATATATTACATATTGTATATTATAAGGGAGAGGGACATGTGGGGAGTGGTGCAATGCACTGGCTGTGGGGCAGCAGTTTTCCTTGAGGTATTCTGGAAACTGCGTTGCTGTCCTATCTGCAGGCAACTGTCAGCTCTGAAGGAGGAGGCTGCCCACCTCCAGGCTGAACTGGCAAGTACTAAGGAGGCCTCCCCCACCCAAAGAGCACCGCTGCCACAGAGGCTGCCAAGTATGAAGAGCAGTTGGACCACAGTGGGTTCTGGGAGGGTGTGGGTGGTGGAACAGAGGTGAAGCCCCCTAGTTGTACCTGTACACAAACCATATGCCAGTCTGGCAGAGCAAGGTTCCTCTATGATGGCATCCTCAGTGGAGACCAAGAAGAATGCTGAGGACACCCACAAGGGAGACCCACAGAAGAGTGGCAAGGGACACCACAGGGGAAGGAAACAGCTTCTGATAGGGGACTCAGTTGTTAGAGGGGTAGACCTGGGGAAGGGAGAGGAGAGGGAAGTAAGGTGCTTGCCTGGTGCCATGGCTTGGAGGGACAAGAAGCGAATCCTCAGGATTGCAGAAACAGCATCACAGGAGAGGGAACTAGATATCATTGTCCACCTTGGAACAAATGACCTAGCTAGGCATGGGATCAGTGCAGTGCAGGATGAAATTGTGGAGTTGGGAAGGGCCTCAGACAGGTAGCAAGCACGGTTACCTTCTCAGAGGTGCTGCCAGTCCATGGCAGGGGTGAGGCTAGGGTACTACACACCATGCAGTTTAATGAATGGTTGCAAAACTGGTGCAGAGCATAGGGCTTTGGCTTCATTGGGGACTGGGGTACACCTGGAGAGATGAAGGTCTATACTGGCACGATGGTCTGCATCTGTCCATGAAGGAAACCAAGATCCTAAGTGACAGGTTTAAATGCTTCCTTGGCAAGCTTTTAAACTAGCCATGAGGGGAGGTGCTAATAAGAGGCAGGAAATTTCAAGCCTCCTCCCACAAGACATGATGGGTAGTAAGGTAAACACTGAGGTACGGTGCTCAACAGAGGGCAGAACAGGGGTAAATGGAAAAATAGACAAGGGCAAAAAGAGCAGGCATGGGGGAAAAAAGGATAAAGCCAGTCAGCGTGGCTCAGTTGGTAGCACATCCGCCTCTGGACCAGAAGGTCGTGGGTTCTCATCCCACACCGGGATTGGACTTGCACCTAAAAATCACTGGCATCCGAGTGCAGTATTGGGGTGTGCTGTACTGCTGGGGTGTGCCGTCATTCGGATGAGACGTTAAACCAAGGTCCCTTCTGCCCATCCTGGTGTTGTCCTGGTGGATGTCCAGGTGGAAGTAAAAGAACCCAGATCACTCTTTGCAAAGAGTAGGGAACATTCCCGGTGTCCTGGCCAACATTCCCCTTCCCATAAAACTGGTTCATGCAATTATCCAGGCTGTGTGTGAATGATGATGTGTGATATGGCCGCCGCCACACATTCAGTCACTTCACTACCAGTCTAGCATTGCTTGTAAAGTGCTTTGGATGTATGAAAAGTGCTATATAAATGCTGATTCTTCTTCTTCTTAAATGGAGGGCAATGAGTACCAATGCCCGTAGTCTGGGAAACAAGCTTCCTGAGCTAGTAGCCTTGATGTAAGATGAAAAATTGGATTTTGTGGCAGTCACAGAAACATGGTACATGGGGAACCATGACTGGGATGTCAACATACCGGGGTACACAGTCTACAGAAGGGACAGGGAGGGGAAAAGAGGAGGTGGAGTAGCTCTATACACAAGGGAAGGAATCAAAGCTACAGAAGTAAAAAGTAAAGGGGGAGGACAAGAGGCACTCTGGGTCACCTTGGAGACAGGGAATGGCATCACAATCCCCACAGGGGTTGTATACAGACCCCCATCTCAAGGGGAGGAAATGGACAAGAAAATGATAGAGGACATTCTCAAAATGGCTGAAAAAGGGGAGATACTGTTGTTGGGGGACCTGAATATGCCAGATGTTAACTGGATGACATGTACTGCAGCCACATCCAAGAGCAGGATCATTCTCGATTCCCTGCAGGGGGCAGGCCTTAGACAGCTAGTGTTGGAACCCACTCGGGAGGGAGCAATACTAGACCTGGTACTCTCAAATGGAGAGAGGATCACAAATTTAGAAGTCAGTAGACATCTGGGAACAAGCGGCACAGTGTGCTTCACAATAAGCACAACCATGGAGACAAGCCATACAAAAACAAGCATACTGGACTTTAGAAGGGCTGACTTTGGCAAAATGGGTGAATACCTGAGGAATACACTAGCAAATGGCCAAAAAGGAGGGGTGGAAGAACAATGGAGAAAAATCAAAACTGCCATCATAGAGGCAACAAGCCTTTGTGTGAAACAGATAAAGAAAACAAAGCGGAGTTAAAAAACACTATGGTTCTCAAAAGAGGTGGCAGGGAAGGTTAAGGAGAAAAAGGCTGCATTCAAAAAGTATAAGGCATCACAGAAGGAGCATGACAGGGAACTGTATCAATTAAAGCAGAAAGAAGTGGGGAAGGCAGTCAGAATAGCAAAAGCCCAAACCGAAGAAAAATAGCCAATTCAGTTAAGAAGGGGGATAAAACCTTTTATAGGTATATTAGGGAGCATAGAAAGGTTAAGGGAAAAATAGTGAAGATTAATAAGGGAGAGGGGAGGTGGACAGAGGGAGACAGTGAAAAGGCAGAGATACTGAATGAATACTTTTGCTCAGTATTCACAAAAGAAGATGAGGAGGAGTTACCTAAACCAGACAATAGAAGCACTCTGGGTAAGGGGTTGACACCAGTCCATTTACAGAAGAAAGAGTCCTGAAAGAACTCCTAAAACTTAAGGTGGACAAAGCAATGGGGCCTGATGGGATTCACCCCAGAATCCTAAAAGAACTAAGGGAGGACCTAATGACACCACTGACCACACTTTTTAACAAATCATGGGAGGATGGGGTGGTACCTGAGTACTGAAGGAGGGCAGATGTGATTCTCCTTCACAAAAGTGGGAGCAAGGCAGAAGCAGGAAACTACAGACCTGTAAGTTTGACCTCAGTGGTAGGGAAAATGATGGAATCACTTCTGAAAGAAAGAATTGCTGAGTACCTAGAGGCCAGTGGGGCACAGGACCCAAAGCAGCATGGATTTACAGCAGGAAGGTCATGTCAAACAAATCTAATAAATTTCTTTGAATGGGTGACCAAAGTAATAGACCAGAGAGAGGCTGTGGATATGGCCTACCTCGACTTTAGCAAGGCATTTGACACAGTCCCGCACAAAAGATTAATAATCAAGTTAGCCAGCCTGGGAGTGGGTCCCAGGTGGTAGCCTGGTTGCAAACTGGCTGCACAACAGGACACAGAAGGTAATAGTGAGTGGAACACATCTCAAGAAAGGAGGGTCACTAGTGGAGTACCTCAGGCTCAGTACTGGGTCCAGTCCTCTTTAACATCTTTATAGGTGACATTGCAGAGGGTCTGGAGGGAAAGGTATGCCTCTTTGCAGATGATACAAGATCTGTAACAGAGTTGATACACAAGGGGGGTAGAAAGGATGAGAAAGGACTTGGCAAGGTTGGAGGAATGGTCAGACATATGGCAACTTAGATTCAATGCAAAGAAGTGCAAATTAATGCACCTGGGAAACAAAAACCCAGGAGAAGAGTACACAATTGCAGGGGAGGTACTAACAACAACAAAAATGGAACGGGACTTGGGGGTAGTCATATCAGATGATCTAAAAGTTGGTAAGCAATGTGAGAAGTCAGTAAGGAGAGCCAGGGGATACTGGGATGCATAGGAAGGGGCATCACAAGTAGAAAAAGGGAAGTGGTTATCCCTCTGTACAGACAGTTGGTGAGACCCCATCTGGAGTACTGTGTGCAGTTTTGGAGACCTCATCTACGCAAGGACATAGACAGGATGGAAGCAGTCCAGAGGAGGGCAATTAAAATGGTGCAGGGTCTGCATCAGAAATCATATGAAGAGAGACTGAGAGAGCTTAATATGTATACCCTTGATGAAAGGAGGGGCAGGGGGGACATGATAGAAACATTCAAGTACCTCAAGGGAATCAACAAAGTCCAGGAGGGTAGCATCTTTCAGAAAAAGAGATGTGTAAGAACAAGTGGGCACAATTTAAAGATAGAGGGAGGATGGCTCAGGGATAATGTGAGAAAAAATTTTTTCACGGAGAATGGTGGATGTGTGGAACTGCCTTCCTGGGGAGGTTGTTGGGGGTAAAACAGTGGGGGAATTCAAACATGCATGGGACAGACACAAGGCAATTGTAGTGGGGGGTGGCAGGAAGTAGGCTGTTGGTTAACTAGAATCTGCAGCTTATCCAGTAGGTAGGGAAATGGGCAGACTGGGTGGGCCAAGTGGTCCTTATCTGCCGTCAAAGTCTATGTTTCTATGTAAATACAAAGATCAACATTATAAAACCAAACAGAAACAAATCAGTGAACAGTAAAACCATAAGCTTTTTCCCAAAGGAAAGATTTCAAAGCCTGTTTAAAACCCCCCACAGACATGCACTCCCTAATCAGACGGGGTAGAGAATTCCAAAGGGAAGGGGCCACAAACATAAAAGCATGGGCCCCAGCTGATTTTAAAATCACCCTTGGAATCTCTAGCAACCCCTCGTTGGCTGAGCGGAGCGGTCTCACAGGGTGGAGAGGGATCAGGAGTTATTTCAGGTAATCAGGGCCCAGATCATGTAGGGCTTTAAAAGTCAGTAATCCGACTTTGAAGGTGATCCGCCACTGAACTGGCAGCCAGTGCAGTTTCCGCAGCACTGGTGTAATATGAGAAGATCTAGGAGTACCCACCAACACCTGTGCTGTGGAATTCTGCACCAGCTGCAAGCGGCAGATATCAACCCCTGGAAGCCCAAAGTAAAGCGAGTTGCAGTAGTCTAGGCGTGAGGTCACAAAGGCATGGATTAAGGTTGACAGATCACCGGACGGAACAAGGTGCTTGATCCTAGCGATGTTTCTTAGATGGTAGAAAGATGACTTAACCACCGCTGACACCTGGGACCGAAGAGTCAGCCCCGCATCTAATATCACTCCCAGGTCTCGCACCCATTCAGTGACCTGTAGCTCGACATCCCCAAAAAACAGTCCAGATGGGGAGCCGGCCCCAGGTCCCCCTATCCGGTGATCCGGATCCAAAACCAACACCTCCATCTTCCCAGAGTTCAACTTCAGCCAACTGGACCTCATACAGTCCTGGATTTCATTGAGGCAGCTGTTAAATACTGAGATAGCTCTTTCCTGGTTGGGTGCAAAGGACAGGTATAGCTGGGTATCATCCGCATAACAATGAAACCTCAGCCCATACCGTCTCACAATGTCTCCGACGGGAAGCATGTACACCGCAAACAACATGGGGGACAATATAGAGCCCTGAGGAACCCCACAAAACAGAGAGATGGGATCAGAGGAAAAAAATCCTGAAACCACCCTCCGAGTTCTTCTGGTGAGGTATGAAGTGAACCATCTGAGAACAATCCTAGAAAGCCCACAAATACATCTCAGGCGCTCAAGTAGGACCCCATGGGCAACGGTGTCAAATGCTGTTGCCAGATCTAATTGTACCAAAATGGACCGTTTTCTTTGGTCTCTTGCCATCAGGAGATCATTGAGCACCCGAACCAGCGCAGTCTCGGTACTATGCCTCTTTCGAAAACCTGATTGGGGAGGTTCGTAGATGCTATGGATGGTCAAGTGGTTCTCCAGCTGGGCCGCCACTACTTTCTCGATCACCTTCCCCACAAAGGGGAGGTTCCCTGCAACCAGTGCTCTGCAACCATTGACTAACATGAAAGCATATTTATTTGAGGGTGGAAAACATTTCTTGGCGAGGGTAAGGTGGAGGAGACTATTTGCACCTTCAGTCAGTTCCACGGACAGAAAACATGACATCAGCCCTTTTGTACATGCAAAACATCTGTAGGCTCTGCCCACTGCAGCCGTAAAAACCAGGAAGCAGTACTGTAAGACAATTATTTATTTCAAACTGACATCCAGTACATCAGCATATTGCCTTGTTGTCCAAGTTGCTAGACTGACTTGTTGCAAGAGTCACAGGAAAGGTGGGGTATTGACCCATACACACAGCCTCTGCAGTAGGATGGATGCATTGGGGTATCGTCTCAGGTTCCTAAGATGCAGGCTGGATTACAGGTGCTATGGACCCAATGCATTTCTGGGTGGTGAAGGGTGTGGGCCATGAACATCCTCAATGTCCTCATCATCTTCACCCCAAGGGAGAGCTTTGCTTCACCTATTCAAAGGAGTTGGCAGTCATGTAGGACCCATGGATGGTAAGGCACCCTATCAGAACGAATACTGACAGCAACCTCAGGAAAGCAGCAGACTTACAACTCTCCCAGGCCTAGAGCTTCAAGCAAGGTAACCCTGGCCCCAGATTCACTGTAGCACAAGAAAGACAATCCCTGCTCCATCTTACCCAAAGCCCTGTAATGGCACTTTGCGTTTGTTTTGCTAGAAAACTGAAATCCTGGTTCAGAGATCTCGAGGAAGTAGCTTCCACTGTTTTGGCTGACTGTAGCGTGCACGTGCACACACACACACACGTCTGGCTCCTTCTGTCTCTCTCTCTCTCTCTAAGACTGATCTGATCTCCAACACACGTCTCTCCATCTGCACCAATCTGGGAATCTACTCTGGCTGGCTGACACTTCATACATCCATAGTTATGCTAAACCCCATTCTCTTAGTACCTGTCAGTTTTGTGAGCAAAGCACATGCACACGAAGTGACATGAAATTTGATCCCACTTGCATTTTGCAGCTCTGCAAAGCTGAGATCGGGACTGGCTGATTTTCCCAGGCTAGCTGAGTACCCTCTGACCCCTACCCAAGAGTCTTAGGCCCAGAAAGACTATAAACATGGCTGCTCTGATAGTCCGTTAGTTTGAACATGTTTCCATCCCTCGGTGCAGCTGTGGGCCAGTTGGGTTAGTACTTCCTGGTCCCCACTGTGGTTCAGTGAGAAGAAGGGCTGGCTATGTGGCAGACAAAGGGTGTCGGGTGCTCCTGAAGTGATGCTCTCTGTAGGGAGTAACTTCAGGTGTATAGCTGAGAGGTGACTTTGAGAATTGCTGAAGAACAAATACTGACTCATAACATGCTCTCTGGCACTGATGCTAGTACATGGGACCCAAGCAGCAGAGGCATGTGGCTCACTGGCCAAAGAGTTCAGAATTGGCAGTCCTGTCCTCCCTTTGGTCCCACAGTTGCAGTCTAGGAAGGTACCGAGGATGAAACACAACACTAATTGAGAGGCTGCAGTGCTCCAGATGGGAGCCTTACGGTAAACCTCTTGTTTGGGGGGAGGGGGTTACTTTCCTTTTTTTCTTTTTAGAAGTATTAATAATGAATGTAACAAGATGTTATTTTCCTCTGTCTGTTAATTTGAAAAATTGCAAAAAAAATATAATTTATTAAAAAAATAAAGGACAGTGGTCCTGTTTTCATCCTTCTGTGCCTGGGTAACATTAAAAGGGGAGCGGGTCAGCAGACATTAGTGGAGGACTACTGACCGTCATCTAGAGTTAGCACATTGAGAGTATGCGGAGATAAGTGTTATCATCTAGTACTGCTTCGTTATTGAATCATGCTGAGGTAATTTGTTAATGTTCGGGGCTCTGCCCCCTACCCACTGTTTTTAATGTAATTTTAATTTAATGTAAGCCCCATCAATGAGAGGGGCTTACGTTCACCACTAGAGGCCCCACTTTTTGTGCCTTCCCCTCCAGTTTAGGGGTTTTGTAGATTTTTTGGGGAAGGCACCTTTGGACTATACCGTGAGACTGCCACTAGGGGCAGGTTCTTTTAGCCCTTAAAAGCTGGGAGAGCAGTTAGTCTGGGAGGAGATGGGAGGCTGGCTGGGAGATGGCAGAACAGGCAGGCAGGCAGGAAGGTGCTCATTGGTCCAGGTTTAGGGCCATATTCCCAATGAGTCCAAGGTAGTGCCAGCTATGTGGTGCTGGTAATGGGAGGTGCAGGGAAGGGCATTAGTTAGCCTGCGAGCATCATGTGGGGCAGATGGGGCTCCAGGGAGAAAGGGGTGGTGAGAGAGTCCTAGGAGGTAGCCTGGTGGCATCCTAGACCTGTGGGAAGTAGGCCTGGAGTGCCAGGGCTGGAGGTTTTGTGGCAGGATTCCTCCAGGGGAGGGGTGGTGGCAGCTCCCCTCCCAGCTCCCGGTGTGGCAGGGTGGGCCAGGCATGTTTAAAGAGGTGCCAGAGGCTTCTCAACCACTATGGGGCCTGCTTGGAGGGGCAGGCCTCGGGGCGCCAATCACAAGCTGTTTGGGTGGGCCGCAGATCATGTAGGGCAGGCCTTGGCAAGCCCTCCAGAACCTGGTAGCTTAAAGCAAGCACAGGATGAAAGGTGTGTGGGGACGCAGGCCAGAAGTAAGTTGAGAGACCCCCCCCCCATGTTCTGTATGTGGAAAGGAGACTGGGTGTGACTTTGGCCACAGTTTATGGGGATTTCTTCACCCTTAAGTATTTAAGAGGACTGATCAAGGAAGGAAAATTCCTGCATCCCTTGGCACGGGACTAGGTGGGAGAAGCAGCTTGATTCTCTGAAAGATGGAAGACTGACCAGAGAAATACAGTAAAGAACAAGTAAAATCAGAGATCAGCTTACCAGTGCCAGAGGGTAGGTTGGGCTCTAAGATCCAGTGAAGGTCTGAGGGAGGCCTTGGGTAATAACAATTTCTGAGGTTTCATCAGCTGCCTGGAGTGAAATGCTACCTAGTACATCTGTTCTCTCAATCTTATGCCCCCCTGGTTCTGTAAATAGTTAGTGCTCCTTGGAGCCGGATGGCTGATAAGTTTTAAGCAAGCAAATGAGAACCCCTGGGTCCTGGCAGAAACCATTGGGACTTCGGATGTAATAAATTGGTTTGTTTCTTATTCCTGAGTGCGTGAGAGTGTTTTTAAAGATTACTAGATAGATGAATTCCAGAGAACTTAATGAATTTCTAATCAGATTTCTTTGGGGGGAGTTTAAAGTTTGCAGCCCCTATGACTTTTGGTGCTTCCTGGGCCGGGATGCTGGTGGAAGACTCCAGAGAAGAAAGAGAAAAGAGGAGATCTCCAGCTCCATCAGACAGTATCCAGAGGAGTGGCAAGGGGTAGCGGTTTCCATTATGTTGCAGTAGGACCTTGGCCGTGGTAAGACAACGCCATTTTATTCTCCATGGTAGTTTAATGTTCTGGTCTGGGTCTCTTTGAGTAGGCCCCCTTCCCTTTTTGTAACATCAGGAGCCCCTAGACAAATGGGAAGGTGGGGTGGCTACATTAATAATCAGGGGTAGAGCCCCCAACATAAACAGATAGCTGTTAGCTAAAAAAAGCAAAACATCTGCCTGAGTCCACTCTCCTACTCACACTCTCTTATCCAAATAAGTATCACATCTCAATCAATCTATCAATAGGCTTACTAGTGAGCAAACTTGAGAGAAATCTCTTTTACAAATGCAACCAGAGTACAAATGTATAAAATACATATTACACGTAGAATAAGTTACATACACTACAACACATGTTATACAGACAATGCATATTGGGGTTAAAGTGTGTAGATAGATAACAGATGAATGATAACATTCAGAGTGACTGTACAACTATCAGGTAATTAAGGCTTTAAATCATGAAACAGATACAAGTCAGTTTAGTCAATTTTTGTATTTGCAACCAGGAATAAGGTATTGCTGTTTACAATGTGAACCTTCCAAGTTTAGTTTGTGCTCTTAGGACATAGTATCCGAACAGATCCTGGGACCACATTGCTTTTCACGGTTTTCATCAATAATCTCTCCTTAGCTCTCTCCTTCAGTCCTGTGACATCCACATGTATGCTGACGACACAGTTGACTATGCATCCAACCCTACTGCTTCCTCCATTGAGGAGCCCCTGCAAAGGATTTCTCTGCAGTATAAAAATAGTTTCTGGACAATTGACTAGTCATGAACCAGAAGAAAACAGTCTCCATGTTATTCAGTTCCAGTCATTGGTTAAGCGCCTCCCCAGACTCACTAAACCTATGATTCTTACAGGGCAAACGCCTTGACAACGTGTCCTCATACAAACATCTAAGCATGTACCTGGACAAAATTTCGACTATTCTGGTCACATCTTCCAGGTCACAGTCAAGTGCTATGCAAAACGTGGTGCCCTCTACAAGATGGAGAGCTACCTTCTGCCCCACATCAAGAAACTAGTGGTTGAATGCTCCATTTTTCCCCTGCTGGATTACAGGGACATTGATTATGCTGGCACCAATTCTTCCACCTTGACCAAACTTTCCTCAGTATTCAATGCCTTGTGTAGATTCATTCTGGCCTGCCACTCCCCAGAACACACTAGTACATCATGTGCAATGATCGCAAGTGGATACTGCCTCAGAGAGACACTTGCTGCACACTGCTCTAGGGGGAACTATGTACTAGTCAAGTAAACCCCTAAGCTCATCTTGGATCTTTTCACACTGGCAACAAACCACAGCTGCTCCCTCAGGTCCGAGGGAGGCTGATGATTCCAGATCCCACTTTGCAGGCAAAATCTAGGACAAGCCTCAATCACCTACAGACAACTCTTTATGTGGAACAAACTTCCTGCCAGAATCACCACATCTATTACTTATTTCTTGTGTAAGAGACTAGTAAAGGCTCTTCATTCCTCCTTGATTTCATGCCCCAGCTGCCCCAGACATGCCTCCTCTGGTTGTAACTGACATAGGTCTACTATCACATAGTGGGTCTGCTATTACAAAGCAGGACTACCGCACTACAATGACCCTAGTAGGCTTCCTATCCAAACCCAAGGGTCTTGGATGTTACTACCTCCACCTGCTACCATGACTTGTATCTTCTTCTGTAACTCCAGTGTGTGTGCACAGTGTTTTTTTGTATGTACCATACCCTGTAGAGTGGGGTTGGGCAACCTAAGATAATCAAAGGTTCCACAGGTGCAGCCCTCAAATACTCCCAGGGGCTGCAAGACCACCTTTACCACAGTCACAAGCCAAAATTATGCATTTGAATTAAAAACAAGTTATATATGTTATAACATTAAGAATGTAATAAAGGACATGACTACTTCAGTGCAGAATAAACAGCAAAATCAGATGGATTAGGGGGCCACAGGTTGACCCCTGGGGGGTCCGCATGCAGCCCTTGGGCCACGGGTTGCCCACCACTGCTGTAGATAAACAGGGGACAATATTGTAACACCATTATTTGCATATTCCTCATTGTTTGCACCTTGTATTTTGCACTGCACCCAACTTCTAGTTTGTATTTTGTACTGTTTGTGTATTTCAGAACCCTTGTAGACACATTTTTTCTCCCTATGATCATCCTTATTACCCCCAAATCACAACTGGAAATGAGTCTTCTGGCTGTACTTTTTCACCTGTTAAAATATGTAAGCAATAAGACATGACAGGGTGTGCATGATGGTGAAATAATCGTACACCTCAGGTGCATTTTTAGGTATGAGGCGCGGCCGAGTGCTGTTAAAGGCACCTGAGAAGTGGGATTATTCCACTATAATGGCACACCCTGGAATGTCTTATTGCTCTTATAAAATGGGTTTTTAAATATTTGACTTAAAATAAATGACAATAAGAAGACTGTATTTTAAAAAGATAAAAACTGGACCTTTTATTGAAATATGCTACCATTTTAAAAATGGATACAAAAAAATAGTCCCTATTCTGGTAACGGGGGTTGGGGGTAGCTAAAACAATAAAACATAATGAAAACTATGTCTGGCACACATTTTTGTAAGAAAAAAGCATGTTACCTTGCATATCAGATCAATACAAGTAATCATTTTTTTTACTATTTATTTTATCTCTTGTTATGTCCTCCAGCAGCCCCCTTCCAACTGAGCCTCCCCCAACCCAGTCACCTGGCTCCCCCGGGACTTACCTTCATCATGGTCCTCTGCCACAGGACCCATGGTTGTGCCCAGCCATCGGTGCGGTGCCTGTGAGGGATCAGTCCTTTATCCTGCGGCTCTGAGGGTTTTTTCCTGTAATTTTTCTCCCTGAGTCCGTGGACATGTAATAGGCACAACATCTGAACTCTGCTTCTGCAAAGACGGCTCCAGCACCCTGAATGTGAGCTCCCTTCCCCTGCATTGCGGCGTGCAAGTGCTGCAACCCAGCCATCGCTGGGTGGCAGGCAAGCAGTGCACCACAGCAACCCCCCTCCCCAAAGAAGGAGAGCTGTCCTGGGGCACTCTATCCTTCCTCTCCTCGCCGGCCTCCAAGCAACCTGAGTCCATTCCCAGCCCTGGGTTGCAGACATGGCAGGAGGTAAGACACCCAATGCCGCAGCCCTCCACGCCACTGGGTCGGCTTCACAAGTACTGATTTTAATGGAAATTTGTTCAAAACTTTGAACCTGCCAGGTTGTTTTTTTTTTGAGGGGGGGGCGGGGTAACAGATTTCACCTGAAAACACCCATATGTGATTCAAATGTATATGCTTTTATAAACTTCACAGGGATGTATTTGAGCAGTTTGGGTCTGCCAGTGCCTATGTGTGTTTTCCCACCTTTTCTCTTTGTTTATAAAGTATTATTGCCTACTTTCTTCATCCTATTTTTTTTCTATGTCATTCCCCACATTCAACGTATGGAATGTTTACCATGGAACACAGGGATTCAAAATTCTGCTCAGTTCCACTGGCTGAATATTTCTCTTTCAACATACTATACACACACACAACAAAGACCTCTTGTGGAGCCAGAGACTCAGCTTTATCTCTGTCAGGGCAAGCAGAAGAGAGTTCCCTGATAAGCAGGTAAAGACAGGAGGGATTTTTCATTGTCTGCAAGGAAACACTTGTAATGAAAACTATGTACAATACTTAATGTTTCTGATTTGTTTATGTGTGTAAGGAGAGTGTTAGGGAAACAACATTTAATTAATTCATTTTGTTTTTTATTTAAGGTCATTTTATTTTTAGGGCCCAGCTGAAGGTTTTTACTGTGTAAAAGTAGCATCCATGTTTGTGACTGAAGATCAGTTCTGGTTGTAGGGGGACTGATGGAAGATCAGTTCTGGTTGTAGGGGGCATGATTTGCTAATTGTGTGATGTGGCTGCTGACAAATCTAGTCAGGTTTAGGACCAGAATGCCTGTGCATTATGCTCTAATAATGCACGGTCACCTGACTGGTTTTAACCAATTAAAGTTCTCTGATTTTTAGACCCATTTTATAAGTTTCAATAATAAACACATACATACATACATACATTAATGAATAAATGAAATTGTTAGATCTTAAACCAGACTGCACTTTATAAACATATACCAATGTTGGTGACTCCTAAGTGTCTATGATACTCAACCCAAAGAATATAATACACAATGATGAGTTTGCCAGGGGAGACCAGTGATAAATCTAATTGAGCTGTGATAAAGAGGATCCAATGTGTCAAGAAAAGCAGTGGTGGCATTTCAATACATGAAACCCCCATAATAAAGGTGTCCCAAAAAGAATGAGTTGACCAGCAGTTTACAAATGAAAACACTACAGAGAGCCTTAGTTCTGTAAAAAAATGATACTATCTGCTTTAGTTTACAGGAGAGATGTTTAATATGATTTTTAAAGTACGTTTACTGTCCCAAGAAAATTCCTATATATTTGTATGAACCAGCCATTGTAAATTTGTACCATCTTTGGCATGAATTGAAAGATCAGAGAGATTATCATAAGTCTGTTTACAAAACAACATCCATTGTTGTTTTTTTTTGTATTCAGCAAAAGTCTAAGATCAAACAGTGCCTGCTGTATTTTATTAAAGTCACTCTGGAGTAAATACGAACATATGAATAAGCCAGCAGATAAAGGCCTTACTGTCAGTCAGGTCTGCTTGTGAGTGCAGGTCCCACATTGCTTACTGAGGGACCCACTGCCCCACCCATTCCTTCCCTCAACCCTCCTCGCTAATGCCCTCCCCCTTCCTCTCCTCCCTCTATATGTAACTTTCCCTTTACTCTGTCCCATTTTCTGTTGAAACCAGCCACTGTCTTCAGGGATAACACCTCCTGCAGCAACTTGTTCCACTTGGCCACCACCCTCTCAGTGAAAAAGTGCCTTCTTATCTCTTTCCCGAGCCCCCCCAACTTTATGCTGTACCCCCAGTGGACTTGTTCACAATAAGGCTTTAGAAACTCTCCATGCTCACCCTCTTGATACCTTTAAGATACTTGAAGGTCTCAATCATGTCCCTCACGCTTCTGTCCTTTAGGTAGTACATGTTGAGCTCTCTTAGTTTCTCCTTATTAGCCTTGCCCTGCTGGGCCTGGGTCATTTTGGTTGCCCTTCTCTAGACTGTTTCCAGTAAATTGACATCCTTCTTTAGTTAAGGGCATCAATACTGCACACTGTACTCCAGGTGTGGCCTCACCAGTGATCTATACAGTGGCAGAGTGATTGCTGCCTTTCTGCTTGTTATCCCCCAGCTATGCACTCCAGCATCTGGTTTGCTTTGGTGCCTGCTTTCTTGCATGGTGACAAGTGCTTTAGGTCACTCTTGATAAATACACCCAGGTCCTTCTTCTCCTCTGACCAGGTTACCTGCACACCACTCAGCCAATATTTGGTCTCTGGTTTCTTCACCCTCAAGTGCTTTACCTTGCATTTTTTAGTGTTGAGTCCTAGTTGCCAAATGCTGGATCACTTTTCTAGCTTAGCCAGGTCTTCCCAGAGGTCCTGTCGCCCATCTTCCTTTTCCACCCTTCTACAGAGCGTTGTCTTGTCTGCAAACAGGCAGATTTTACCCTTAAGCTCATCCACAATGTCAATGACGAAGATGTTAAATAACACAGGACCAAGCACTGAGCCCTGTGGCATCCCACTGGTCACTGGCCTAGCCTCAGAAACCTCCCCACCCCGACCACCACCCTCTGACTTCTGTCCTGCAGCCAGCTTTCAACCCATCTAGCAAGCTTACCCCCTACACCCAGGTCTTCCAGCTTCCTGATTAATTTCCTATGAGGCACTGAGTCAAACACCTTACTGAAATCCAGATACAGGATATCAACTGCTTAGCCCCTGTCCACTGTCCTGGTTACTCAGTTAAAGAGGTCACTCAGGTTAGTCTGGCAGGATCTCCCCAACACATTTCCATACTGCCTCTCATCTTGGAGCCCATTGTTCTGCAGAAAGATCATCAGTCTTTCCTTCAGAATGGTCTTTATTTATTTGAAAATATTTCACCAGGAAAGACAACATGAACTGTAGCCAGCTCGTTTCCAGAAGCATCCTGGTGGGAGGTGGTTACAAGAGTAGGAGGAGCAAGTAAAAAACAATAGTTGAATAAGTGCAAATACACAAAGTTAGACATGCAGTGTTGTACAAGTACAGAGTAATACAATCCAGAACATTTGGATGAGGTAACAACCATATGCATGACAAATTTTGTTGTAGCCAAGGAACTGGTAAACCAGTGGATGGCAACACCTTTGAAGTGCTAGAAATAGGAGGCCAAGCACAGGGTTAATTAGTGTTAAGGAAAACCCTAGGAAAGGAGGAAAGGGCTGAGAATGGGGAGGAGGAGGAAGGGGAGAGTGAAAGAGATAAGCTGGGGAACTAAACCCCTTCAGGGCTACTGGCTAAGGTAATCTAGCGTGAGGAGGGGAAGGATTGGAGGGTGGGTTCTAGGGGAAAGATAGAGCCATAGTGTGTAGAGGGGAGGAGGAGGGGGGGAGAGAAAGAGACAGGCTAGAAAACTATACCCCTTCAGGATGCTGAGAACCCAGCAAGGGGGACAGGACCCAGCAGAGAGAGGTGAGAGGGGGGGTAGGAAGGGAGTAAAAGAAAGGGGATCAGCAGCTGGGAAACTATACCCCATCAGGATGCTGAGAAACCCTGCAAGGGGGACAGGACCAGGCAGAAATAGAGGTGGGAGCGAATGAAGAGGAGGGGAGAGAAGAGAACAAGTTGGTAGTTATACCCCTCAGGTTGCTAAGAAACTTTCAAGGTAGACAGAGACCGGCAGAAATGGAGGTGAGGGGGGCGGAAGGAAGGGAGTAGATGGAGGGTGGTGGTGAGCAGCTGGGAAGCTATACCCCTCAGGATGCTGAGTACCCTGCAAGGGGACAGGACTCGCAGCAGAAATAGAGGTGGGGGAGGGGAAGGAAGGGAGAGAAGAAGGGGAGAACAGAAGGGGAGATATGGAAGTGGACTACTGACTAAGGTAATCAAGGTATGGGAAAGGACTAATGGCTACATTAGACTAGTGTAAAGAGGACCAGAATAGAGAAGGGTGTATAACTAGATGAGGCAGAGGAAGCAGGAGAGGGTAAGAAGTGGGGGATTGAGGAGACAAATTATGAAGTTATACCCCCTCAGGATGCTGAGAACCTTGCAGGGGGGACAGGACCCAGCAGAAAGAGGTGGGAGGGAGGCAAGGAGATGGTGTGTGTGTGTGTGTGTGTCTGTGTGTGGAGGATGAGTCAGGGATTGTGGATGAAGGAATATTGGGCAAAAATGGAGGGGGAGGAATAGAGAGGGGGCTAATAACAAGTACAGTTGAGGGGGCTAATAACAAGCACAGTTAGGGGAATACAAGTTATGTAAGGCTGTGGAGATAGAAGATGAGGATGAGAAGAGTCTGATAGGAGGAGGGAGCAAGTTCCAGAGCTTTGGGAAACAGTAGGAAAAAGCATCCTGGCCTGTGGATGTGGAGCAATGAGGGATGCTAGAGTGCGTGAGTCAGTGGGTCTGAGTTAGCGGGAGGAGGGGAGAGGAACAGTAAATGAAGAGGAAATGTAAGAGGGGAGAGTCTCAAACCAGAATTTAGAGGTGAATTTAGTGCAGTGGGAGAGTTGTCTGCACTCCAGGGACAGGAAGGCCAGAAAGTGGTACAATGTACAGTGATGTGTGCGGGAGGGGGAGTCGAGAGCAAAGCGACAGAAGGTATAGAAAGGAGAATCCAACCTGGTAAGGGAAGACTTGGGAGCAGCACTGTAGACTATGTCAACAATAGGGAATATAATTTTCTGAACAAGATTTCGCCTAACTGGCAGCGGTAGGCTACTATGGTTCCTGTAAAGGGCACCAAGCTTGGGGTGCAGTTTTTTCAGGATAGCATCAATATGTACAGAAAAGTTAAGGGTTTGGTCAAGCCATACACCCAGATAGCTAAAAGAGGTGGTATCCTCTAGTGGAGTCCTGTCTAGGGTGTGGAAAGAGGGAAGGGAAGGTAGCCTAGACAGTCTCTGCCTAGTGCCAAAGGTCATTAAGACTGTCTTCTTGGCATTGAGGAAGAGTTGATGTGAGTTGAGCCAGTGCTGAGCATTGCTGAAGTCAATCTGTAATCTGGTTGTCACATCAGAGGTGGTGAGGCCAGAGGTGAACAATACTGTATCGTCTGCATACATATGGATAGTGGACAAGAAGTATACTGATGGTAGGTCATTTAGAAAAATAGAGAATAGGAGTGGGTCAAGTACTGAGCCTTGAGGCATAACAGAGGAGATAAGTAGTGGTGGGGGCATAGAGTCAGCTATTTTAACAGATTGAGTTCTACCTACCAGGTAGGCTCAAAACCAGTTGCAGGCAGTCAGCGAAAGGCCAGCTGATGAGAGGGTTTCAAGGAGGAGGGAGTGGGAGACAGTGTTGAAGGCCTTGGCAAGTTTGACAAAGATTGCAGAAGTGATGTGACCTTTATCCATGGCAGTATGGATAGAGTCCGTGAGTCTGAGAAGGGAAGTGGTAGTGGAATGGTTCTTCCTAAAACCAGAATGGAAAGAAGTGAAGAAGGTGGAGTCATCTAAAAAGGTAGAGAGTTGAGAGACAGCAATGTGTTCCTGAAGTTTAGCCAGAGTAGGTAGAAGTGAGATGGGGCGATAGTTCCTGGGAGATGAGAGATCTCCGCCCTTAGGTAAGGGGAGAACAGTAGCATGTTTCCAGGATGTAGGGATAGATGAAGTGTGGAAGGACAAGTTGAGGAGATCAGACAGAGGGGTAGAGATAGCAGGAGCAGATAGGTAAAGTAGCTTTGGGTCCAGGCCATCGGGGAGCTGCCTTTTGACATGTTTATAGAGAGAAGTGTCTTTAAGGTATCACTTGGAGAGATGAAAGAGAAGGAAAAACTCTCCTCTAAGGGGAGCTTTAGGGAGGATGTAGCAGATGGGGATGGGGTAGTAGGAAGGCTAGGGAGGAATGTGAGCAGGGAGGAGTCACAGGTTGTAAAGTAAGAACTGAATTTGGCAGCTCATTCATAGTCATAATTTGGTTTCCATCAGTTTTCTCACTATTGAAGTCAGACTGACCAGCCTGTAATTCCTAGGGTTGTCTCCTGATCCACTTTTGTGGAGAGGCACTACATGTACTGTCCTCCAGTCCCAGGGTACATTCCCTGTCTCCAGAGAGGTATTAAACAGGTCATCCTGGGGACCTGCCAGTACCTCCACCAGCTCCCTCAGAACTCTTGGATACATGCCATCTGGCCACAGGGATTTATCCACCTTCAGGGCTTTTAGACCTTTACATGCCCTATCTACTTAGATCACACCATCTGTATGCTTAGAATATAAAACTGTGTCATCTGTGTACATCAACTAGTTTGTGTGCACAGAACAGTATTTTGTCATCTCATTAATTTACAGTTAAAATGGTAAATGACCAAACATTGAGCCCTGTGGAACCCTTCGCGTGACTGTAACAAAGTCAGAGCAAACATCACCACTTGTGACACATTGGAGTTGATGGTTAAAGTATGAAGCAAACTAAATTAAAGATGAAAAATTCAGACCAATGGATCTCAGCCTATTTAATAATAGTCTATGGTCTACTGTCGAAAGCCTTTGATAAATCCAGGAAAACTGCAGGAGAATAAAACTAGTCAAGGGGGGAGGCACTGATAAGCAGCAGGGAATTCCCAGCCTCCCCCTACAAAACAGGATACTAAATGAGGTAAAGACCAAGGTAGAAAGGTCAGTAGGGAGCAGGACAGGGGTGAATGAAGAAAGCAAAGTCAATAAGGACAGGGATGGTGCTACAAGAGGTAAAGCCATCAAAAAATGGAGAGCAATGAGTACTAATGTCCGTAGTCTGGGTAACAAGCTTCCTGAATTAGTGGCCTTGATGGAGGAGGAACATCTGGATATCGTGGCAGTCACAGAAACATGGTACACACAGAACCATGAATGGGACGTAAACATACCAGGATACACTATCTACAGGAGGGACAGGAAAGGTAAAAGAGGAGGAGGAGTAGCTCTCTACATAAGGGAAGGAATCAAAGCAACAGAACAAAAGGGTAAACAGGGAGGAGAGGAAGCACTGTGGGTCAATTTGGAGACAGGCAATGGCACCACAATCTGCACAGAGGTTGTATACAGACCCCCACCTCAGGGGGAGGACATGGACAAGGAAATGATAGAAAGTAGCCTTAGAATGGCAGAAAAAGGGGAGATGCCACTGATGGGGAATCTGAATATGCCAGATGTTAACAGGAGTGCATTTGCAGCAGCCACTTCTAAGAGTGGGGTCATTCTAGATGCCCTACAGGGGGTATGCCTTAGACCACTAGTATCGGAACCCACTTGAGAGGGAGCAATCTTAGATCTGGTACTCTCAAATAGAGATGGCGAGAGGATCACAGATTTAGAAGTGGGTAGCCATCTGGGAACTAGTGACCATCGAACAGCATGGTTCACGGTAAACACAGCAGTAGAGTCAAGCCATACAAAGGCAAAGGCACTGGACTTCAGGAAGGCTGACTTTGCCAGAATGGGTGAGTGCCTAAGGAATGCACTAGCAAATGGGCAGGAAGGAGGGGTGGAAGAACAATGGTGAATAATCAGAACTGCCATCACAGAGGCAACAAGCCTTTGTGTGAAGCAAATAAAACAAAACAATGTAAAAAACTACTATGGTCCTCAAAGGAGGTGGCAGGGAAGGTTAGGGAGAAAAAGAAAGCATTCAGCAAGTACAAGGAATCACAGAAGAAGCAGGACAGATAATTGTATCAATTAAAGTAAAAGGAAGCAGGGAAGGCAGTCAGAACAGCAAAGGCCCAAACCGAGGAAAAGATAGCCAGCTTAGTTTAGAAGGGGGATAAAACCTTTTATAGGTACATCAGGGAGTGAAGGAAGACCAAGGGAGGGATAGTGAAGCTTAATAAAGGAGGGGGGGGGTTGACAGAGGGTGACTGTGAAAAGGCAGAGATACTAAACAAATATTTTTGCTCAGTATTCACAAATAAGGGGGGGGGAGTACTGAAACCAAACAATAGAAACACTCTAGATATGGGGGTTGATACTAGCCCATTCACAGAAGAAAGGGTTCTGAAAGAACTCTTAAAACTGAAGGTGGACAAAGCAATGGGGCCTGATAGGATTCATCCCAGAATTCTAAAAGAACTAAGGGTAGAACTAGTGACACCACTGACTACCCTCTTTAACAAATCATGGGAGGATGGGGTGGTACCTGAGGACTGGAGGAGGGCAGATGTTATTCCACTTCACAAAAGTGGGAGCAGGGCGGAAGCAGGAAACTACAGACCTGTTAGTTTAACCTCAGTGATTGGGAAAATGATGGAATCACTTCTGAAGGAAAGAATTGTTGAGTACCTAGAGGCCAGAGGGGCATAGGACCCAAGGCAGCATGGATTCACAGTGAGAAGGTCATGTCAGATGAATCTAATAGATTTCTTTGACTGGGTGACCAAAGTAATAGATCAAGGAGGGGCTGTGGACATGGCCTACCTAGACTTTTGCAAGGCATTTGACACAGTCCCACACAAAAAGATTAATATGCAAGCTGGCCAGCCTGGAAGTGGGTCCCAGAATGGTAGCCTGGGTAAAAAATTGGCTGGAGAATAGGACACAGAGGGTAATAGTAAACAGAGTCCACTCTGAAGAAAGGGGGGTTACTAGTGGGGTACTGCAGGGTTCAGTACTAGGACCGGTCCTCTTTAATGTCTTTATAAGTGACATTGCAGAGGGATTGGAAGGAAAAGTATGTCTCTTTGCAGATGACACAAAGATCTGCAACAGAGTTGATACACAAGGTGGGGTGGAAAGGATGAGAAGGGACTTGGCAAGGCTGGAGAAATGGTCAAATGTATGGCAGCTTAGATTCAATGCTAAGAAGTGCAAAGTAATGCACCTGGGAAATAAAAACCCAGGGGAAGAGTACACAATGGGGGGTGAGATACTAACAGCAGCAAAAATGGAAAGGGACCTGGGGGTAGTCATATCAGATGACCTAAAGGTGGGCAAGCAATGTGAGAGGGCAGTAAGGAGGGCTGGGGGGATACTGGGGTGCATAGGGAGAGGCATCACCAGTAGAAAACAGGAATTTGTTATCCCTATGCACAGACAGCTGGTGAGACCCCATCTGGAGTACTGCGTGCAGTTCTGGAGACCCAATCTCCGTAAAGACACAGACAGGATGGAGGCAGTCCAGAGGAGGGCAACTAAAATGGTGCAGTGTCTGCACCAGAAGACATATGAAGAGAGACTTAAGGAGCTTAATATGTATAGCCTTGAGGAAAGGAGGGAGAGGAGAGGAGAGACATGATAGAAACTTTCAAGTACCTCAAGGGAATCAACAAAGTCCAAGAGGGTAGCATCTTTCAGAAAAAGAGGCGTGCAAGAACAAGGGGTCACAATTTGAAGATTGAGGGAGGACGGCTCACAGGTAATGTGAGGAAGTATTTTTTCATGGAGTGGGATGTGGATGCATGGAACAGCCTTCCTGAGGAGGTTGTGGAGTCAAAAACAGTGGTGGATTTCAAGAATGCATGGGACAGTCATAAGGCAATTCTGGGGGTGGGGGTAGGAAGAAGTAGGCTGTTGGTTAACTAGGACCTGCAGCTTATCCAATAGGTAGGGAAATGGGCAGACTGGGTGGGCCAAGCGGTTCTTATCTGCCATCAAATTCTATGTTTCTATGTTTCTATGTCATCAAAAGCAGAGTAAAAATCACTCACCATTCTGGATCCATGTGCAGTATTGTGACCTTTTCGAAAACCAGATTGATTATTGGAAATTAAATTGAATTTTGACAAATATGAAAAAAGTTGTTTATTTATAAGTTTTTCAAAGTACTGATGACAAAATGAATATTGGTCAGTAATAGTCTGGGTTAGAAATATCTGCCCCTTTACAAAAGTGGGTTACGAAGGCAGATTTCCTATCTGGAGGAATGTCAACACTGGCCAAAGAGAAATTAAATAAAAAAGTGAAATATTTGACAAAAACATGAGCTCCAATTTTCAGAAAAAATTACTCAATCCCATCACAGCCAGCATGCAGCCTTCTTAATATCTATTTTTCAATGTGAGGGAATAACGTGCTTGTGTGAACTTATGATTATGTATTACTTTGGCTTTACTTCTTCTCACCCCTTTTTGTCGAAAGGCCAGGATTGGGGGAAAAATTAAGGCCTGGAGAAGGGGTAAGAAGAGTGCCGAGTAAGAGGAGGTAGGAAGGGTGTCCAAAATTATCTGAACATTGAGTGAGTTTGGAGGCATGCTAAAATAGTGTTAGGGGTCAGCGTTACTCCCTCCATTAAACAGCGGGCTTAAGCCCTCCCATTCAATGTGAGGGAATAATGTGCTTGTATGAACTTATGATTATGTATTACTTTGGCTTTACTCATTCTCATCCCTTTTTGTCAAAAGGCTGGGGTCGGGGGAAAAATTAAGTCCCAAAAAGAAGTATTGTGAAGACTTCCTCCAACTCAGAGAGTGTGAGCGTCAGCACGCAAGAGAGGACCCCCCCCCCATGGGGGAACCTCTGGGGAACCATGGCTGTTGAACTGCCCTTCCTCTGGGCATACTAAGAGGAGACAATCTAATGCTATAAATGCAGATTTGGAATTTTGGAGGGTGACCATCTAGGAAGAATAGGGGTCATTGAAGTCTTGTTTGGAATCTTCTTTGATGATGAGTGTGTAATCCAAGTGACATGGGCGGATGGCTGCTGAACAGTTTGCTGATGTAAAACAGGTCCTTGTCCATGAATGTTGATGAACTATGAAGAAAGTCCTGAGGAGTGCTGCTGTGATTTTCAGGCCCTTCATGGGCTGAGCTAGGATGGATGACATCTGGGTAATTCAGCCGGGAAGAAACTGGAGTAGTTGTACAGATTGCTAAGTCCTGTGGAGGCCAGATTGGAATTGGCTAGACACCCCGAGTAGGACTGCTAAGGGAGGAATCCAGAATGTTCATGTAGGGAAAGTAAAAGCCCCATGATGGCTGAGCTGGAAGAGACTGGACCCCCACGTAGGTCCGCCATGAAATAGAGAGAGAAGGGTCGAGTTGTGAGAGAGGCCCCCATGTGGGCCAGGCTAGGGATGGTGGGACCCCCATGCATGTCCGCTATTAGATAGATTGGAGAAGGTTCGAGTTGGGAGTGAGGCCCCTACATGGGCCAAATCAAGATGGGGGGCCCCCACGTAGGTCTGCCATGAGTTCAAATGCAGAATGGGTAAGTTGTAGGTGAGGCCCCCTGCGGGCCAAGCCAGGGATGGTGAGACCCCCATGTAGGTCTGCCACAAGTTCAACTACAGAATGGGTGAGTCATAGGCAAGACCCCCTTGTGGGCCAAGCCAGGGATAGCAAGACCCCATAGGTCCACCACAAATTCAGATGCACAATGGGTGAGCATAGGTGAGGCCCCCCCAGGGGCAAAGCCAGGGATGGCGAGACTCCCATGTAGGTCTACCTCTGGATAATATACAGAATGGTTGAGTTATGAACAAGACACCCCCATGGGCCAAGCCAGGGATGGGGAACCCCCATGTAGGTCTGCCACTAGATAATGTGCAGAATGGTCGAGTTGTGAACGAGGCACCCCTGTGGGCCAAGTTAGGGATAGCGACACCTCCACGTAGGTCCACCACCAGAGAGAGTGTAGAAGAGTCGAGTTGGGAGTAAGTCCCCCATGCAGGCCAGACCAGGGATGGCAGAACCCCCATGCAGGTCCACCACATGGGATAGGGAGGAAGGGGAGTCATGAGAGAGGCCCCCGTGTGGGCCGAGCTGAAGATGAAGGAACCCCGATGTAGGTCCTTCATTGAGAGTATCATGCAATTAACAGGATTATTACGATTGAAGGAAGTCAATGGCTAATGAGCTGGCAGGGAGAAGGGATTGAATAATTGAAAGTATTGACAAGTACTGTTATTGAGATAATCGTGGACAGTTGACCTTAGAATGGGCTTTGCTACAATAGCTGCAGGTATGGAGGTAATGACACCCGTAGACGAAGCAGTTGGATGTATTGTAGTTATTGCAAATTGGCTGGTGTCCCATGAAGGTCATTGGCCGACCCTGGCTATTGTGGCTGGAGTGAGGAACAGCCCTAGGATTGGGTATGGTGCAGGTAATGCCCATGGAGGCAGGTGGGATTTATGAAAGTGGATCCATAAAAATAGATAGTGGTAATGGGTAAAATGAAGAGAAGTGGGAAAATGCACCCCATAGCTGTCAGGATAGGGCTTGTTGGCCGGTGAAGTGGCAGCAAAACAATTCACTGTCCAAGGTAGACCAGTCAATCCTGGTAGTAAAATGGGCTAAGGAGGCAGCTGCTTTGGCAGAGAAGAAGCGGTGGTAATCATAGAAGAGCATGCCCCCGTATCTGGCCCCCAGGTCTACTAATAGATATAGGTAGGAATTCAGTTCCTGGCATCGAGCGGGGGAAAGCAGAGCATATAATGTCCCTTTATAGGCCAAAGGCCAGCACAAAGTCTGGGATGGCCAGCTTCTTGGCGAGCCGAGGGTCTTTAGAGTTAAGCTAGCAATATGAAATAAGACTCTCAACCCCTGTAATCCTGTATCAAGCACATCTTTACTTGGTTAAGAAGATTTTCTTGTGGATTTTAACAGGTTCATCCAATATGTAATATTCTTAAGTGCAGCACACATTCATCAGATTCTGTATCTTCTTTAGATTTAAGCACCACCGAGACGTCCCCACAGGAGATGACCCTGTTTTCTAGGGTGTCTTGGTAGGAAATCAAGAGGGAAATAAGGTTAACATCCTTGCCCTCGATGACATCTTTGTGCAAGTGACTAGGAAACAGGCGAATTGCAGGTATCACAGGAAGAGGAGCAGTCATGTTGGACGATACAAGGGCTGGAGCAGATGGTGAAGCTGAAGCTACTGGAGCTATGGACAGCAGGACGACTAAGGGCAACTCCGCTGAAGAACTGGAGAGGCTGGTAGGCAAAGAGGGAGGCAGTTCAGAAGCAAGGGGAATGGGCTGTGTGCCCATTCGGGTCTCGAGAGCTGATAGGCAGGTCTGCAAGTCTGTTAAGGCAGGATCAGGCAGCTGTTGGATAGACAGGCAGGCTTCCAAAGTTATAAGGTGATTCTGTAGGTCAGAGAGGGAGGAAGCCAAGGGAGTCAGGAGAGAGCAGATGTCTGCGTAGACATCAGGAACAGGCTGGGGCAGCAATGCAGTAGGAGAAGGAGCAGTGCTGGGTCCAACTTCAGCCAGGACTAGCAGATTGAACAACTCCTGCTTCTTTGCGGAGGGCAAATAGGGAACGCCCAGTCTCTTGAGTGCCAAAACGAGATGAAGTCTGAACTATACACCATGACATCATCCTGGTACGCAGCACAATAACCAGTGTAAGGGGATAAAATTACATCCATGTGCTAGAATGTAGCAGGTGCACCATGTAAACCAAACGGCATGGTGGTGAACTGATATAGTTCTATAGGAGTGGCAAATGCAGTTTTGTCTCTGGATTCTTTAGCTAGGGAGATTGCCAGTAACCCTTGGTCAAAGTTATTGATATACTTGGCACTCCCCAGTCTGTCCACCAAATCATCTATTCTGGGCATAGGATAACTGTCAAATTCTGACACTTGATTAAGTTTCCTAAAATCAAGGCAGATTCTTACACCCCTTCTTTTTTGTTTACAGTCACTATTGGTGATGACCAAGCACTTCTTGACTCTTCTGTGATGCCCAATTCTTTCATTTTTTGTATTTCCTTAACCACGACCACGCTTAACCGCTCTGGTAATCTGTATGTCTTCTGTCTAACAGGGCAAGCATTCCTTGTCACTATTACGTGCTTGACCCCTTTTGCCCGGCCTGGTGCTGTGGTAAAAGTACTGTTAAATGTCTTTAGCAAGTTAAACATTTCTGCAGTCTGTTCGGAGGTTAAGGAAACATTCACCTTTACAGCATCAGCAGTAACAGTTTGCTCCAATCTATCATAAGCTACATCAATATCTTCTTTATCAGTTTCTGGTAAAACTGGCAAAACAGCTTTTGGTGTTTTTCAACCAATTTCTTGAGGAGGTTAGCATGGTATATCTTAGTGGGATTTTTCCTATCAGGGGTCTCAATCTCATAGTTAACTGTGTCAGTATGTCTAAGCACTTTATTAGACCCTTGCCACTTCATTAACAGTTTATTTACTGTAGTGGGTAACAGTAGCAAGACCTTTTCACCTGACTTAAAACCCTTTTCTTTTACCACATGGTCATAATACACCTTCTGCTGGTTTTGGGCTTCTTTCTGATTAGTATGGGTGATTTCAACATATTTTGCCAACTCTTTCTCGGGGCACACATATGAGATGTAATAGATTGTTTTTGATGGGGGTTATCTTCCCATGTTTCTTTTATTACATCCAGTGGCCCTCTAGGTTGTCTACCATACAGCATTTCAAATGGTGAAAAACCTGTTGATGCCTGTGGCACGTCTCTGTAAGCAATAAGCAAGTACAGTAAGTATTGGTCTCAGTCTTTCCCTTCCCCTTTTACAAACCCTTTTTAACATACGTTTTAGGGTTTGATTAAAATGCTTAACAAGACCATCAGTCTGAGGATGATAAGGTTCTTATGGCAGTGATACCTAGTAGTCGGTACAGCTCCTTCAGTAATGCAGCACCAAAATTACTACCCTGATCAGTAATAATCTCTTTTGGTATGCCCACCCTAGTGAAAATTTTGGCAAGCTCTGCTACCACTTTTGGGGCTGTGACAGTTTTCGTGTTTATCAATGCACTCCGCAGTGACAGCCTTAGTTGTAATGCTCTTCTCTATGCTGATGATCTTGTCATCTATCACAGTGACAAATCAACTGACTCTATCTCCACGGCCCTCACACAGAATTACTGCTCTGCCCACTGGTGGTTCCTCTCAAACAAGCTCCTGGTCAATGAAAAAAAGACTAAATCAATGGTCTTTGGATCTAAACCCTTCCTAACCAAGGCAGCCAAAATAAGCTCCTCCCTCCTGGTAATCACTCCTGCTGGCCCTCCCCTTGACAATGTCACATCCTTCAAATACCTAGGAGTCACCCATGACCCCTCCCTCACCTTCTCTGATCATGTCAATCACATCACTCGTAGGATCCACCAAAGGCTGGGCGCTGCATACCGACACAAACATTACCTGTCTACTGAGGCATGCCTGGCCATTGCACATGCTAACCTACTACCCCTCCTGGACTACTGCTCCCCTATCTACTCACACCTTTCTTCTACTCTACTCTCAGGGCTAACCACAACCTATAACTCTGTTTGTCACTTTGTTCTTCTAGCCCCTTTCCGCTCCCATCACTGCTCCCTGTATAAGATCGCTTTGACTATGCCATGGGCTGTCTGGTGGACAACTCCCATTGAAGCCAACACCTCTCTCCCCACCCCCCCTTTCTGACAGGTAGAGTGGTTTCAAGAAATCATAGAGCTTCCTCAATCCCCCCCGCTAGAAGTACCCTGTGTAACTACCACTATGGGTAACCGAGCTTTCTCAGTTGCAACTCCCTCCCTATGGAATAAGCTCCCCTTGTCCATTTGCTCATCTGTCACCCACCAAGCTTTTAAACATAACTTGAAAGCCTGGCTCCTTGCGGCTGCAAACTGTTGCTGCACCAATCATAGCCATTAGAGCCTTCATCACATATTGCCCTCAACAACAAACAGCACTTACTTCCACGCTTTGTCTGCCCCTCCTCTCCTCACCCTGTCCTCCCTACACACACCTTGACTACCCCTACTTTTTTTTGTTCCCTGTCCCTCCCCCACACCTGTATGTCCCTCTGCCTCCCCCCTTCTCTTTTCTCCCATCTCTGTTCCTAGAGTCACACAACATGTGAGTTATTGCCTTGTAAGAATTTGCACAATGTATTGTATTTACATCGTGTTGTGTATTCTCCTTACCCCATCCCCTTATCTCCCCCCTCAGCCTAACATGTACCCCCTCTCATTTCCCTTTCTTATCCCAAATGTTTCTATAAATGTGAGGAAGTGTTTCTGAAATTGCACAGCTTATGGTTGCTACGATTGTTTTGAACCCTAACAATTGTAATTGTACACTGTTATTGTTTGTCACCTGTACCATCTGCAATTATCTTTTGTCTTTTGTCTCTGCTCTTGTACTTTATACCTTGTAGAACCTAATCCATTTATTGTATACCTTACACCGCTACCTGAGCAGACGTGCTTTGTACTGCATTTTGTATGTATTATTTGTATCTGTTACTATTGCTGCCACCTTTGTGGCTCAGGTCATGACTGAAAACGGTCCTCTGGATCAGTGCACCTACCTGGTTACCAAAGACACAACTAAATAAATAAATAAATAAATAAATATTATAATTTTGAATGCATTGGAGACAAGAGAAGATACCTGAGGAGGACACAGGGGTTTTCAGAATTAAGATTTTCATCCTTCAGTACCAAGATCCAAATTCCATAAGACATATTCTAAACAACCTTAATACAAAGTGGGGGAGTAATACAACAAGGACATTCAGGCAGTCGAGAGGGTGCAGCACAGGATCCCCCAAATGATCAGGAGTACGGAGGATAAAAGCTGTAAGAGGTGACTGGTATCCCTTCACATGTTCATATGCAGGACAGGAGGCTGAGAGGAGACATGATCTCAGTTCTCTGCATACTCAATGGTACTGACAAGATGAAACAGTCAGAGATGTCTGGTATGATGTCCTGCAGCACGACACAGGAACATGAGCTGGAGCTTAAATGTAGTAAATTCAGGGGTAACCTTAGGAGACAGTTTGTCTCTCAGAGGGTGATGAACCTACAGAATAGCCTGGAGGGGAGATAGTGGACAGATGGTGGACATGAAGATAGTCTGGACCTTCTAGGTAAGCCTGGCTAATTTCTGCTTGCCAAGGGAATCACTGGGTACCCTGGGTGGTAGAGTGGTTGGCAAACCCCTTTAAGTTAGTACATATGTAAGCCCCCCCAAATGGGCTTACCTTTGGAGCTTCATGCTCCAAGCCCCCCCTCAGTGCTGGCTGTCTGTGGCTCTGGTGGGAGCTGCACCTTGCAGCCCCGTTGGTGTAGCTTGCAGTTCCGGCCACTGGATTCCTTTTGTTTCAGCCTGGGCAGGGCCAGGCTGAGCAATGGAGTATTTGTTCTGTGCCGTGGGGCGGGGCGGTAGTCTCGGGTCCAGTGTGTAGGCTGACCAGACTCAGGACTGTGTTAGAGAATTAAATAAATAATTTAATTGTAAATAAAATGGCAGACCGCACACAGTGAGCATGTGCAGCCGCCAGCTGTACGAAAATGTAAAGGAGCAGCTGAGGAGCAGCTGCTCCTTTTAGTAGCAGTAGTTTCTGTGTTGGCTGGCACTGCGTGGGGCTTACTACACTGCCCATAAAGTAGCAGGGCCAGTTTGTGTGCCAGGACCCATAGTTAAAGGCGGGGCCCTGGCAACGGCATATAAATGCCACCATGCAGCGGGAATTGGGTCTTCTTCTGTTTGAGGAGTCCGGGAAGTGGAGGTGTGAAAGCTAGGAGGGTTGGGTCCATGGCCTGGAGTCTGTGGTGGGGAAATGGCCACCCCAGCCCCACTGCAGTGTCAAACCCCCTGGTCAAAATGTGTCTGAGGGTCCGCGAGACCTGGGTGTTTTCCACATCCCATAGGAGGTGTTGAAACCAAAGTACTGCAGCCTGGCGTGTAAGGGTCCATGCCATGATCTTCGGCACTGGGATGGGCCAGACCAGGCAGTTGGAGCCATAGCACCCTGTGAGACTGGTGGCTGCCATGGAAGGCCATGGTCTGGAGAGTGAGAGGCTGGGCCATGGGGACCTGGGTGTAGCAGACCTGGGATCCTGCACAATGTTTCCATGTCCACCGGAGGGAAGTCATCTGTTGGAAAGGTTTAGAGCCCATTGTTCAGCCCCACAGAGCTGCAGAAAGTGGTGTGGGCCCTTGCCGCAGAGGCTCCCTCTTTGGGTCTGCAGAGCAGCTGCCTGCATCAGACATGTAGTGTCTGCAAAGGGGGGCTGTGAGATGTGAAGCTGCATTTCTGGATTGAGAAGCCGTGTCTCCCGAAACAGCCTTATGCAAAATATAGCCAGTCTAAGACCCCATTGCTGAGTTGAAGGGGGTGGGAGTGCAGAAGGACATTTAAGTTGTGCAGAGCTGCTGCCATCACCAGTAACATCTGGAGCTAGTATGGACTCCATTTCAGAGGGACCTAAGTTCAGGACTGTGTGCCCCAAGAGATGAACTGTGGCTGTGGCCATTGATCAGAAGTGCCATAATCAATTGTGCCCCCACGCTCCTTGGGTCTGAAAATCCATTGTGGCTTGAGCCTTTATGAACTTTGTGTGCTGGAAACTGAAAATAAACTCAGACCTGTTTTACAGTTTTTATCCGTTTGGACATTTGAGTTAATATTTTGGATGTTAAGCCATGAACTGTTATCCTGCCTACTTGTCTAACTAAGATTTTGCCCCCGAAGGATTGCCAGGCTGCACCCCTCACTACCCTCCTTTTACCCTAATAGAGTCATTCCGTCACCTAGAGGACTCCAGGATTTCAGGTACATTTTAATGTTATCAGTATGGTTCTGTACTGTGTTTCTGGCTGTAAGGCTCCCCCTTTCCCATGAACTGCACCATCTAAATACCCCTAGACAGAGAAGGGGGCTGACGTGTATTTACACAGCATAAATATTTCATCCCTGCTTATGAATCAGGGAGGGTGGACATGATGGACCTGGAGTCCCTTCTGACTACTGTAGGTTACTAAGTTAGAAAGTGTGCAGCCATGGGATTTCCAATCTTCAGCATAGTAGATGGGGGGACTGATTGGGGAGTGGAAAAAAAATAATTAGAAAGATATAAATAGTCATGGCCAGTTGGCACAGCGGTAGTGCTACTGCTTCTGATATGGGTAACCTGGGTTTGGGAATGAGCTGGGGTTGCCAGGGGCTTACTAGGGGAAGGAGGTTTGAGCATCCTAGCAGGCATTCTCCTCTGGGGAGGGAGGGCAGCTGGCTCCACTGTGATGCTGTGATACGAGGTGACCACAGGTGGCAGAGCAGTTGGAGCAGCTTTGTGAGGAGGGAGGATGTTGGTAGGTGCCACGCTACACATGCTTTCATGCATGCACATGCGTACCCTCACTGCTGTTCTGTGGGGATGGGACAGAAGACTGGAAAACCTTCACCAAGCAAAAGGAATTCTGACCTCCCGCTGGCCCTGCAATAGTGACCTTGGCACCTCCTTCGGAAATCTGGATCTGTTCCTCGGTGGGAGTTGGCGAGCACCCCCAACTCACCATGGGCAATAAATGGAGTAATGGGTCAGTCCAGGAAGCATGTGACGGGGCTGGGGAGGTCGGAAGAAGGGGGTCCGGTTGGTGACAAGGAACAAAAATAGAATAACAACAACAACAAAAAGGAAATATATGAATAACAAAAAAAAAAAATAATGCTACTTTTTTGTAAATGAGCAACTACAAATATCATGTTAGCCTCCAAATTGCTGCTACTTAAGAAGATACAAAGCATATCCCTGCTGATAACTGTCAGGTACACATTCTTCCAGAGTCCTTTTTTTTTTCAATGCCCTCTTGCCTGACCTAGTATAAGACTCAACACCAGGACTTAAAATAAAAAAAAATAGGCTGCTCTCCAGGGTCTCTCGGAGGCGATGCAGTTCAGTGTGACGAGGTACTCGATGTTCATTTCCTCCCGTCCAGTTCCATCTCACTGTCCTCCCACCAGCCGGAGGTGTGGGTTAATGTTCTGGAAAATGCAATGCAATCCAAGCCTCTCAGTGTATGATTGATAGTCCTTTACTGCAGTAGTAAATAGGGTAGAAAAAAGGTATTGGGGGGGTGTCTCTCAACCTTCCAGCACTGACTCCAAGGAATGGTGAAGAATCATTCAGAAATTCATGACGTGGGGAAGATTGGTATCTGTCTCAGTCCCCCACTGCCCCAAAAAACATACTGCATGTAGTGCAATCAGCCAGTGGGGACGCAGTGCTGCAGGACTTACTCATTGTGCCAGTAACTTAACATAGTGCTGCACAGGGACAGGTTTACATATATACTAACTATGCCTGTGCATAGGGCCCTGTCTGCTTTAATTTTTAATTTAATTTTGAATAGTCCAGTTGACCCGGGTCCATGATTATCCCCACTAACAGCACCTTTCTCTTAGTTCTAATACTTCACAACCAGGTCAGAGTGACCTAATCCAAGCCAAGGTAGTCAGAGGGCCTGTGAGCAAAGTGCATGGAGCCCATGGGTAGGTACTGTAAATCCAGTCTGGGCGCTATTGGGCATGGGCAGTCCCTTTATGCACCATATACAGCCTTTTTTTTTTTATATTGTATTTTTATTGTTTTGAATGTAACGAGCGACATTACATTTAATCGCATATAGGCAGGCATACATTAATTTGATACAAATCCATATTTTTACAGTAACTAAAAGGTCAATGCCCCTATACATTGTTACCACACATGAGGGTTATCAAATGCATTTTTCTTAAGTAACATCCTAAAAAATTAGAGTCTATGCTACTTAAGGCATAGTAATTTAAGTGGAAATTAACCATCATTTTTATATAGAAAAAGCTTATACAGCCATGAGCAGGGCCCCACAATAAAGCTATCTGCATCATCCTCCCTAAGAATTAAGGATAAATTGCCCCAACTAAAATATCAGTTGTATATCAATAGTTGCACAGATTTCTCCCATCCACATCCCATGCCCTGCAATCAGCAACCAACTTCAACTTCTAACATATATCAACATTTTTCCCCTTGTTTCTTTATAAAACCAAAACCCAACTATACTCAGACTAGGGGGAGAGAGTAGTCGTATGTCTGAGCCCATAACAGAGTATTACAAAGCGTATTTCCCTTATATCTCTAAAAGTGATATGTCCATTTGAACGTTCTTTAGTTTTTAAAAGGGAAAGTTAGAGCCTAGGACCCGTTCTTTGAGAGTTTTTACATAAAATAACTCCTCTCAAGTGTTCCGTTCTTCATTGGATTCTGAAGCTTCCTCTCTTGTTGAGAATTGTAGTTCTATTTTTTCTAGTAACTTGGAGGCCTCCGTTGATTCTGTAAATTGAAACGTCTTACCCCCGTACACAATCCGAAGGCTTGCAGGCATCAGAAGTACGTGGTGAATCCCCAAGGCTCGCACTCTGTCTCTTATGCCATCAAAACTCCTTCGACGTGTCCTGGTCGCAAAACTTAGATCTGGAAACAGATGGATTCTATGTTCATTCCAAGTAAGAGGGCTGAGATGTTTAGTCTGCTGTAAAATCACATCTCTCTCCGCGGCAGCTCGTAACTCTACCATGAGCGTACGTGGATAAGGCATACCATTTGCTACTCTCCGCTGGTAGCCACGTGGCGTGATCCGGTAGGCCTTAAGAATCTGAAATGGTTGATCTATCCGAAGTAAATCTTGCAGCCATGTTTGCAGGAAAGTTAATGGAGAGTCCCCTTCAGATTGCTCTGGCAGTCCCAGGAGTCGCACATGGGAGGCTCGTACCACATTTTCTAAATTTTCCAGCCGTTTCCGAAGAAGTCCATTTTCCTTCGAGAGCCCTGCCGAGAGTACTAGGGCCCTGTCGGCTTTTTGAGAGGTCTCCCTTATGTCTCCTTCCATTACTTCAACCTTGGAATTCAGTTGTTTAAGGTCGGTCCCCAGATTTTCAATTTTGCGATCTAATCCTTGGATCGCTTTCAGGAGGGTAGCATTAGAGGGCTGGGGCCCTTCTTGTTCTGTCTCCTCAGACTGGTATTGCTTACTAGTGGATGCTCTGGTCTCCTTCTGGTGGGTTCCTTCCACCGTGGCTCCCGGTTTATTTGCTCGACCCATATTTCAACAAGCTGAGGGTTTTCACCAGAGATTTTTACGGCGACATGTAGCTCTTACTACTCTCTCTCCTCCTATATTAGTTTAATATCAGGATTTTTATAAATTTGCGTTTTGCAGGCTCTGATTTAGGACCCGATGTGGAGCTGTGGAAAAAAGCTGTTCGTAGCTCGGCTGCTGGCCACGCCCCCCCATATACAGCCTTCATGATCATCCAAGCACAGGGATTGCCCACATGACCTGGGCTTGCTCCAGCACCCCTCCCTTGCTTTTGATAATTAGCTTCTTCTTAAATCACTTGTGCCTTTTTACTACATACTTATTTTTTTAAGACTGTGCTTTTTAATTAGTTTACAATATACATAAGTGTGCATTCAACTTTGCACTGAACAACCACACTAGTATTTTATAAGTTGCCTATTGAAAAACATATACTACACAAAAAGAGAAAAAGAAAAAAGAAAAGAAAACTGCATTTTTGTTTAATTGAAAATACTGGTAAAGCATGGTAGGCAAAGTAATGCCCATTTTCACAAGTGACCAGACTAATTTAAACATTTAACAAATTTTACATTAACAATGGTAAAATAAAAAAATAAATAAAACAATATAGATACAGTACGTATCATGACTGCGTGTTTCACTGACATGTAGACACCTAGATACCAAGCACTAAGACAAGCATGTTCCCTCTCTTTAAACACTGAACTCAGTCTCCCAGTAAGCATAGCATTCACCAGTGCCTTGATTTTCAGTGTTTACTATTGCACTTTAGTGAATCTGTGGCACATTCTAGGATCCTGTTGTATGAAGGACGTTATTCAAATTGAAACACTGATTGTAAACCAGTCACCATTTTCAGGCTCCTCGGTTTACTAGTGTGTGATGCATTTCAGAGGTCAAATATTTGACCAGCCAAGCCAACCCAGTGCTGTGGCAGGCTGAGATGCTGACAGCCTTACCCCTGCCACACCCGTGACCTGGGTCCTGGAATAAACCGGGTTCCCTCGGGGGTCCGCCAGGGGAAGGAGGACTGAGCATTCATCTACAGCTCTCCTCTTCCAGGGAAGGGGACAGACCGTACTGCTGTTTGTTTGTTACCTAGTGGAGATTAGATGGCACAGCAGTGGCCATCCCACTCGAAGGCTGGGAGCAGGCATTGAGGCGTGCAGCATCTTAATTCTGTATGTTTGCACCACTGCTTGATTGCTGGCCCTGGGAGAAACAAGGCAGAAAAGGCCCTCCTGCAGCAGGATGAAGCTGGCACCCAGTAGGCTCCACACCACCTACAGGCACCCACTCACACATAAGAAGATGGGTAAGTCCTGGGTATGGTGGGTGATGGGGATAGGGGGTCACCGGCAGAAGGGGGCCACTGGAGAGGAACCAGAACAGAAAAATAAGATGGAATTTAAAAAAATGTGACTTGCTCACTGGTGCACTAGTGATGCAGGTAACCTGGGTTCAGGAACGGACTTGGGCTACCAGACAGCTGGCAGAGGGAGGAGATCTGAGTGTCCCACAAGACGCTTGCCTTTTCTAGGTGGGAAGGGTGAAAGAGTCCCACTGCATTAACACCACTTGTGGTCTCACAGGTGAGGCAGCAAGTTAGGCTCAGTAGTGGGGGGAAGACGTGAGCACGTGTGCACCCACACATGCCCATTGCATGCACCTATGGAAACATATTTGACTGCTGTCTTGTGGGGAGGTGAGAAAAGGAGAAGCCACTGGCTGCTGCAGGATGAAGTGAATCCTTGGCAGGCCCCACACTGCTGACCAAAGGCAACCTTCTTCACTGCATTATATAACAGCAGTGGTGCTAAATTTTCCCTGATAAATTTGTACGTCATGTTATCTAACCTTCAGATAAACATTTATCTAGAGGTTAGATACGTCACAATCAATTTCCTTGACCTTTGCATGGAACAGAACCAATCAGAGAAGAGCAATTACAATGCTGATGACATCATAACAGACCATAATAGGCAGTATAGCGCAGTGGTTAAGGGCACTGAGCTTCAAACCTGAACACCTGGGTTTGAATCCCATCAGCCTCCACTTGCGTACTGTGTGACCCTGAGCAAGTCACTTAACTTCCTTGTGCTCCCAGGTTGCACCTGAAAATCAGCTCTGGCTTAGTGTGTCTTTCCTGGTTAAACAATTTCCCCTTCCTCTCCTCTCCTCTCCTTTGCAGCACTGAAGCCAGCAGTTCAAATCACAGAAAAACAGAAAAATGTTCACACAGAAAGGTGATTTAAAAAAGTGATAACTGTTAAACTGATGTATAAACTGAACACACAATGGCCTGACTCAAATGCACAATTTGCCTACACTTGTGAATGGACAAAACTTTCATATCAGACAGGGGAGAAATGGATAAGAGTACTCACCCCTGCTAGTAGGTACACAGCCAAAAATGCACACTACAACAAGTGTAACCTCAGCATTTTATTTTTCTGGTTATTTTTCTGGTTAAAGCAGCAAAGCGTAAACAGATTGCAGCCATGGTTATTTGTGCTTGGATGGGAAGAGTAATTTCTGCCAGCCGCCACTTGGTGGCAGCAGTGAGTGGTTAGCTTGGATGGAATCAGAAGTTTCTGGTGTTTTTGGAGGCAGATAAGGAGTCTGTCAATACTGCCAGGGCAGTAGGCAGCATGTACTGCGACGCGCTATGTCCCTGGGTGGGCATCCGCAGGGATGTTATTGTTAGGCAGCTGCATTCTTTTGGATCCAGGCCCTGGGAAAGTCCAGTAGGGGAAGTAGGCAGTGTAGGAGCAGCAAGGAAGGTGAGTGGGACCCTGGGGTTGGTTTAGGCCCTTGTTTGGAGGTGTAGTATTCCTGGGTCATTAGGGCTGCAGTAGGTTGTGGCAGGGCCGCTGCAGCTCAGTGTGGCAGGGCAGCCCAGGGATACTGGTGAGGGGGCCTGGGGGACTCTACCCGTTAGGGGGCCTGTTTGGAGGGACAGGCCTCCGGGGCTGCTGGATTTGCCGATTGGGCTGCGGAGTGCCCTGGATGTTTCCCCTTGAGCTGGATTGCACTTATCGGGCAACAGATTGTGGTTGAAAAGAGTGATGTAGCTGTTTTTGCAATTTGAGCCATGTTACAGGTATATGGCGGATGGAATAAGAGATGCAGAGCACTTTTGGGACCAGGTGGGCCAATGTGGAAGCCTTGGGGCTTACAGCAAGTAAAAGGTTTGGCAGCAAGTTTAGCAGGCTGTAGGGACTGAAGCACCTTGATGTAAAATGGTCAGTTTATAGGTGGCTTGGGGGAAGCTCATTGTTTCCCCGTAGAGACAGTGCTTCAGTGAGAAAAATTAAGGGAGCACTGCAGTCCGAGTTATGGAAGTGGCCTCAAATGGTAGTGAAGCATTAGTTAGATACTTACCAGTGCTGGAAAATGTAGGAGCTTCACGTTCCTGATTCAAAAGGTTTTTTGCCCTGGTGGAAAATCTCTGCCATGAAGTCTGTTGTGTAAAATCTTGCTCTGCCTATAAATACCACTCTGACAAATAGTCCCTTCTTAGAGATGTAAAAACGTTAGCCCCATGGAGCTGTTGTATGTTTTCAAGTACAGTAATGAGGCCCCAGAGCTCGTAATCATTTTGAGAGCTCAGAAAAAATAAAGTTTAAATTGTTTGAGAGAAAGTTCTGATTCCAGTGGGTTTATTGTTAAAGGTGATTGAAAAGGGTCCCAATGAAATTAGATGTTTTTAAGGTCAGCAGTCTTTACAAGTTTCTTTTAGCAGGGATCAAGGTTACTGAAGATCCCGCACCTTCCTGCTGCCAGGGGTCAGTGGGATTATGGACTGCCTTGCTGATGAAATTTGGGGTTGTCACCTACCGGATCCCCCCCGAGGACACTGAGTACCTGCTATAATGCCTCTAGAAAAGGAAAGATGATTTTTTTTTTAGTCTTTGGTAACTGGATAAGGCCCACTAGGCACAAGTGCCTGTTTTCAGGGGTGACCTGGGAGCACTGGGCAGTTAAGTGACTTGCTCAGAGTCACACAGTATGCAAATGGAGGTTGTGAGAATCAAACCCAGGTCTGGTCTACTGGATGCACCAAGCTCGTTCACAGCTCGTTACTCTAACCTCTAAGCTATACTGCCAGCCCATGTCTTGAGATAGGCAGTATTTTTTCCATCTGAATTGTGTATGCTCTGGGAGTTTTGGTTGAGATTTCTATGACTGCGGGCCCCCTCTGCGGAAAACCGGTAGCCAGTGGACAGTTCGGGGAGGGGGAGGCTGCACCTACATGCATCAACTTGAACTTTTTGGTGTTGAATTTCAAGTACCAAACTCTAGACAATCTCAATGACCTTGGCAGGTCCCTCTGTAGCTCCCTCACCCCTTCGTCGCAAGCTACCCTCCTACAGAGCTTAATGTCATCTGAGAGGAGACACATCTTGCCCTGTATACCTTCCCCTAGGTCGCTGCTGACATGTTGAAAAGGACAGGCCCCAGGATTGACCCCTGCATCACTCCACTTGTTACTTCCCTCTCCCCCATTTGACCCTGTTAACCATCACCTTCTACTGTCCCCCTCTAGCCAACTTCACGCCCATTTAACCAAGTCCTCTGCTGCTCCCAGGTCCTCTAACTTCTGCAGCAGCCTTCTGTGTGGCACAGAGTTAATGCCTTGTTGAAATCAAAGTAGAGTATATCCACTGCTTGACCCTTATCCCTCTTCCCTCCATTACTCCCCATCCCTTGGCTCCCTCAGGCTCCAGTTGAAACTCAACCCCTACCCACCTGTTCCTGTTACCCTTCCTCCTGATACCTCCATGGCTGAGCCGTAACCCATCCGGCCCATTTGTTCTGGATACTATTTATTGTTGCCAAGTTTGTTTCCATGTACTACTTGGTATTCTCAGCACTTTACTTCTGTGCCTGCATTCTTTTGGTTCACCCATATCGGTGCGACAGTCTTTTTGTTGACGCTGATTAGGACACAGATTATATGCTGCCTGACATTGCCGCACCAGGCATTGCGCCTCCCAGAAGTGACAGCACCGAAATGCCATCCCGGAAAATAGTCTGGTTTTGTGGGGGGGAGGGCCACTCCCTAAATCTAAACAGAATCTCCTCTGGGGCAGACTTGCCCTGAAGGGGAGAGAAATTGTGCTGGCGCTGAAGACAGTGCGAGTGAGGGACAGTGTAAAATCAAGATCGCCCCTGTCACTGTCACCCTTGTTGCAGCACCCTAATTCTGGCACTGTAATGAAGTCGTCCCACTAACAACATATGCATTCTTTTAATATTTATTCTTTTTTGTATCATATTGTACCTCATGTTTGATCAGGTGTTTTTCACACTTCTTTTGTATACTGCTTGTTCCACCTTCCCCTTCCCTGGGTTGCGCTCGGAAATGAGCCTTAGCTCAGTGTGCCTCTCCTGGTTACCAATCATTAAATAAATAAATTATCCACCACCCTTGTTACTAAGTCAAAGAATACTGTGATACGAACATACAAAAATAGCCAGCAGAAAAAGGCCTTGTGGTCTATCTAGTCTGCTTGAGTTTGCAGACCTCTCAGTTTCTACCAAGTGATCCACCCCCCCCCCCGGCTATCCACTCCTCTCTGTCTCTTGACATCCCCCACATTCCTTCCTTTCCTTGCAAGTTTCCCTCTTACCCTGACCCATCGCCTCTTAAAGCTATCTATAGTCTTTAGGGAGACCACTTCCTCCAGCAACTCGTTCCACTTTGCTACCACCCTTTCAGTGAAAAAGTGCCTCCTTACTTATCTCCTGAAGTACCCCACCCACTAGTTTGAGGCAATGCTTCCTAGTGGTCCTGTCATCCCTAAGGTTAAACAAACCCTCAGAGTTCACTTTGTTGAAATCCTTAAGGTGTTTAAAGGTTTCAATCATGTCACCCCCTTCCTTCTATCCTTCAGGGAGTAAATGCTGAGATCTTTAAAGGAGAACTGCAGTGAACCTGTAAGTAATTTTTCCCCCGTAGAAGTTGATTTTTAAGTGCTAGTTCAAATTCTTTTATTGTTCCATCTCTACAGGCTGTTTTGTTATCCTAGTGGGTGTTTCTGATTTACACACAGATAGCAAGTGCCATTTTAGAACAGTATGATGTAGTTTATGTCCCTTGCTCGGTTCTTCCATGGTTAGAATAATGCATCCATGTTCTACTATAGAACTCTGGGGTTAGAGAGGGACATAAACTACATCATAAAATTCTAAAATGGCACTCAACACCAGAGTGTCAATCGGAAACAACCACCAAGGTCACTAACAGGCAAGTGTAGATGGAACAATAACAGAATTTGAACCATTAAAAAAAAAAAAAAAAAAAAAACTTCTACTGAGAAAAATGACCTTCAGGTTCAGCGCAGTTCTCCTTTAAGTTTCTCCTGGTAGAACCTACCCTGCTATCCCTGGATCATCTGAGTTGCCCTTCTCTGCACTGTCTTAATTAAGTTGATGTCTTTCTCTACGTAAGGGCTCCAGTATTGCACACTGTATTCCAGATGCAGCCTAACCAGTGACCTGTACAGTAGCAGGTAGACCTATACTGGGTTCTGTACTAGGTTGTTGAGACAGGAGAAGGTGTTAGCCCATCGGGCCTGTCTTCTGCCTAGGCGGGGCTTCATTACACTTTACTCATAAGGTATATATCCAGCCTAGTTTTAAATATCTCCAACGTGTGTGCTGATACCAGTTCTCTCGGGAGAGAGTTCCAACACTGAAGGAGAAAAAAACTCTCCTGGTATTGTTGGTACAGTGGTAGGTATGAACTTGCTGGCTATTGCATCTCAGATTGTCTTTTTTGGTACAGTCTCATCCCCAGGCTATCCATCAGTTCTTGGTCTCTAACAATTTTAAACATTTAAAGCATGTCTCCTCTCCTTCTCCTCATCTCGAGTGTGTACAGACCCAGCTCTCTAACTCTACTTTTGTATGTTTTATCCCTCAGTCCAGCCACCATCTTGGTTGCCCTATGCTGAATCCTTTCTATGTTGGAAACATTTCTTTTTAAATGGGGGCTCCAGACTACAGAACAGTAGTCCAAGTGAGGCCTTACGTATGCTGTGTAAAGTGTTCTTATACAGTTCCTATCTCTAGATACAAAAGCATTCTTGATACATCGCAGAATTGAGTTAGTTTTCCTTACTACTTTTGCACAGTGGTCCCCAAAATGAAGATCCTTGTTAATTAAGACCCCCCCCAGTCATTTTCTCTGTCTACTGTTTTCAATGTTTTCCCCATAATAACTTGCCTTTCTATTGGTTATACCCTTGGCTATATATCCTGATATCCTGTTTGTCTTGACTGCAGCTCTCTTGCTGTGTGCTGAGTGCTTCATGCCACTCGTGATGATCACACCCAAGTCTTTCTCCTCCAGTGACTTGGTGACCTGCACACACCCCAGCCAATATGTGGTCTCTGAGTTCTTCATTCCTAAGTGCATTACCTTACAATTTTTGGCGTTGAATCCCAGTTGCCAAATACCCAACCATTCTCTCTAGTTTAGCCAGGTCTTCCCTAATGTCATGTCTCCCTCATTCTGTGTCCACCCTCCCACAGAGCTTTGTGTCATTCACAAACAGGTATATTTTGCCGTTTATACCTTCAGCAATATTGCTGATGAAGATGTTGAATAACACTGGGCCGAGCACTGAGCCCTGTGGGACCCCACTAGTGACTGGCCTAGCATCAGAGAATCCTCCCCCCGACCACCACCTTCTGGTTTCTATCCTGTAACCAGTGTTTTACCCACCTAGCTAGTTTCTCTGCAGACCTCAAGTCCTTCAGCTTCCTCATCAGTCTCCTGTGGGGAACAGAGTCAAATACAGTCTGTCCACTGCTTGGCCTTTGTCCACTGTCCTTGTTACCCAATCAGAAAAATCAATTAAGTTGATACAGCAGGACTTCCCTGACACAAACCCATGCTGCCTAGCGCCATGGAGTCCTTTATCATCCAGAAATGTTGCCAGTCTTTCCTTCAGAATGGTTTCCATGAGCTTCCCCATTATCGAGGTCAGACTAACGGGTGATAATTCCACAACAACGGAACCATGGTCCATGCCAAACAGTCCATGGTGCAACTGGTACAGGGATGTGCGGTTCCCCATTCAAACCGTAATCACAGTAGAACAGTGCACTCAAGGAAGGCAGTCTAGGCATATTGAAATACCTTTATTCTGCTATAATAGAAGTTAGAATAGAACAAGGGCTAAGGCTAAAACCCGCTGAAGAAGACCCCTGGTCGAAGCGCTGAGATTATAGCCTTAGCCCTGTTGTTTTCTGTTCTAAGTGCCTGTGCTATTTATAGCAGAATAAATAATTTTTTCAAGGTATTTGCTGTGCCTAGCCTGCCTTCCTTGAGTGCACTGTTCTGCTATGATAGTGGTGATCATTTTCTGGGTCATCCCTTGGCCCACTCTTATGTACCGGCACCACATGTACTGTTCTCCAGTCCAGAGGAACCACTCCTGTTTCAAGAGAGGTGTTAAACAGGTATGCCAGGGGACCCATCAGCACATCTGCTAATTCCCTCAGAACACTTGGGTGTATGCCATCTGGCCCTGGGGACTTATCGACCTTCAGAGCCTTTAAAGCAGCAGTGCATGACAGCAGTGAAAATGTTGACCTATACTTTTTTATTCTGATTTGAATTGCCTCTTATCTCCTGACTTGTATAATACCCTTCTTTCCTCATTTTGAGTCTGCTTTGATACTTCTTTTCACATTTGAAATAACAAGCATTTGTCAATGCCGAATGTTTGCCTGCTGGTATTAGCACTGGAAGTGCAGGAGTTAGACAGATGCAGAATAGGAAAGGCAGCAAAGTATTGAACTTCACGCCAACCCCACCTCCACCCTGCAGAGAAGGACAGGCATTGGGGTATGGCTTTGGGTCATCGCCCATAACGCTCATGCCATTTCACCTCACCCTATCCTGCAGACACCAACAAGTGTTCAGGTGTGCCTTGGTGTTCGGCTTTACAGTCACCCCATTCCATAAGGAAATACACTGAAATGGGTGCAGTATAGGAGAATGGGGTGAACTCTGGGGCCGAAGAGTCCAAGGCACACCTCAATGCCTGTCACTGGCTGCAGGGTGGGGGGTGGAATGGCATGAACATTAAAGCCGTCAGTCCAAAGGCACACCATTGATGCCTGTCAGTCTGTACAGGGTGGGATGTTATGCTTAGAAACCCCTAACACCCTGGGCATTTGTTGGTATTTGCACTACAAATTTTCAACATGGCCTTTTTGCAACCCCCACCTAATGAAAGCATTTGGGGCCTCTGCTCATGAACAGTGGCACTATGATTTTGTTAATCTGTCCTGAACGTTGATTTTCCACAGTGACCATGCCATTCTGTGCCAGATGTGTGAAACCACAGTTTGGGCAGGATGTGAAAAATGACAGTTACACCACTCATAAGGAGGTGTGAAGAGATGGAAATGTTGGAAATCTGGAGTGAAAATGTTAAAAAGTTACGAGCGTACGTGAAAACTGTGCAATGCACACTCATAACACAGTGATTTTTTTTTAATTCTTTCACCAAATTTTCAACATAGGCATTTTGAGAACTCTGCTCATGAATAGTGTCACTATGATTTTCTTAATCTGTCCCGAACGTTGATTTCCCACAGCGACCGCGCCATTGTGCGTCAGATGTGCGAAACCACATTTCAGGCAGGATGTGAAAAATGACAGCTATACTGTTCATAAGGAGGTATGAAAAAATAGCAGTGTTGAAAATTTGGAGTGAAAATATTAAAAATTCTCAAAGTTACGAGTGTGCATGGAAACCGTGCAATGCACGCTCATAACATAGTTATTTTCTAGAATTTTGTCACAATATTTTCAACATGGGCATTTTGGGACATCCGCTCATGAACAGTGTCACTGTGATTTTCTTAATCTGTCCCAAACATTGATTTCCCACAGCTACCATGCCATTGTACGCTGGATGTGCGAAAATACATTTTGGGCAGGATGTGAACAATGACAGCTGTACTGTTCATAAGGAGGCATGTAAAAATAGCAGTGTGGAAAATCTGGAGTACAATCTTAGAAATTCCTCAGAGTTACGAGTGAGTGTGTAAACTGTGCAATGCACGCTCATAACACAGTCAGTTTTTGGAATTTTTTCACCAAATTTGCAACATACGCTTTTTGAGAGCCCACCTCATGGACAGTGGCACTGTCATTTAGTTAATTGGTTCTGAAAGGGGATTCCACCCAGTGACTGTGAAATCACCTTTCCGGACCAAATAACGCCATGACAGTGACTGAATTCATAAGGAGGGGTCCCAAGAACCCTATGTTGAAAATTTGGTGCCAAAAGTCAAAAAAATGGCTGAGATATCCACATAAGTTGAATTGGGGTGGGCTCCCAGTGTGCCACCTACTTTTTGGGGAGGGGGGACTTGAGCTGATGGGGATTGGGCACCCCATTGGCAAAGAAAACTTGATTGGGGGGGCATGATGCCGAGAGGGTTTGGGCACCCCCCTCGGCACACAACAAATGGGGGTAACATTATGCCAATGGGGATTGAGCTCCCACATTGACAAATGAACTGGGGTGGGGGCATGCCAACAGGGGGATTAGGCACCCCTGTCGGCTTTTATGGGGACTGAGTGGATGGTGACAGCTGTCATGTTTTTGTGAAATTTTACACCAGGCAAGGCACCACCCTGCAATGACAGGTCGCTCCCTCATTGCAGCGGTTAATTTGTTTCAAGTTGGTGGCACGCTGGCTGAACTAGTGTCAGCAGCAGTGTGCCACTGCATTGGAAAATGAGGGCCAAGCCAAAGAATGCAGTGATGGCATTGGCTGCCTCATTGCCGCACCTCCAAAACCCACTTCTCTCCTAAGCTGCCACATAATGTTTCATGCACATGGCACAAGCAAACATAATAAAAGAAGTGCTCTTTTTAATATGGCTTGGACCAGGTTTTTATCAGTAGTCTCAGCTGTTTTTCCAACACCTATTGTTCCACAAGCCTAGGAAGCACTGCCTGCTGCATTATAGCTAATTTTTGTCACAACAGAAGTGATTTTAAACAACTGATGCCTTATGGCACTGTTATCATGCACTGCTGCTTGCTCTGCATGTAATTTCATCATTCAGACCCCACAGGGTCTGCCATCGGACACACCTAATCCATACAATCCAACCCCTCCATCAGATGGGTTTATCCTATCTTAGGACCCTTCACCTCAAGCTTATCCAGGGCCAATATCGACCCCGCTTGAGGACCTACACGAACTCACCCCATTAAGGGTGCCTGAGCTTAATGCCCCTTGGTTGGAGGATTATCTAGGTCGACTTAATTTACCACCTCTGACCACACCATTGTTCTTGGTAAAGGAGGTAATGCCCCCAGACCAGGCTGATGGGAATACTGCAGACCTTCCACACCCTGGATTTTGAGAGCTTGTTTGTAATCAGATAAAAATGCTCAAGCATCAGCATGCTGCTTTCTTGCTAAACACTGATTTGTCAGTAATAACCACTGTTATCATATATTACTAATTAATAGTTAATGATAAGAAATAAGTGTGATCTATTTTGTACTAATCAATTGACAACTTTTAACCTAATATTTACAAATAGACGTGTGGATTTTTGTTCTGATTGACTTAAATTATATTCTAATAGTTTGTAGGTTTATAGACTTATTTTTAAGAAGCTCTTACTTTTTAATTTTTTACTGTCAGCATGAGACAAAAGTCTTTGACATCTGCTAGGTACTTCCCGCCGGTAACCACAGTGTATTTACAGCTACTCAGCCTAACTGGAGGTCAACCTTGTCTGCAAAATAAATTAGAACATGCAGTCAACCTTGTCTTGAGAAGAGAGCTGTAAATGGTTGGTATAATTATTATTATATTTTTGTATTGAGTGGTACTCTTGTAGTCAGGAACTCCGTGTGCTTTTTATAACCACCTGGAGTTACTACAAACACCACTAAATGAGACTCACATGGACAAATGCCATATCTAGTAATTTACACTATCATAGTCAAATTTAATATCCATTGAATAATATTCTAGTGGTCAAACTCCATATGCTATTTATATCACCTGGAGTTACTGCAGGCACCATCAGGTGACATTTTTATAGTCAAATTTGATATTCATTAAATGATACTTTTTAGTCAAAATTCATACCCATTAAATGATGCTCTTATGGTCGAACACCATGATACTATTCTTATCACCTAAATTCCCTGTAAAGGTGGTGACATAGCTAGCCCCAAGCTAGCCTAAAGTATATGAGACTGGTTCAAAACAAAGCCCAGATAAAGTCTCCATTAAGTAACAACTGTCAACAACAAATTAGCAACCGGTTTTGTTGGAAAACCCATAGCATCCAGTTGCAGCTCTATGTGGCTAAAACTATTTAAACAGCCCAAATTCCAAAGCAAGGTAGGAGTCTGAGGGACAAGACTACAGGTCCACAACTCTTAGGACTTCAAGAGGCATCAGGCTGACTATAGGTTTGGTGAATGCTACCATTTTGGGTATAGGTCCCATTAACTGGCACCCTGGCTATAATTATCATTTTCTTTTAAATGCAGTATACTTCACCTGCAAACAAATAAATTATTTTAACTTTTGCTTGCACTGTTGTTCAGAAAAAGTTATGACTGGCTTTTAAGATGTTATATAATTCAGAAACTTGTCTTTGCCTATTTACATGCCAAAAAAATCCGCATTTAAGAAATTGTTATTGAACGCAAGTTAGGATTGTAAACAAGGTTATATAATTGTGATTGCCTATTCATTCCATGGTTAAAACCATTTGTAAACCTTGAACATTTTTGCCAAAAAGTAAACGTTTTGTTTAATCATGAATCCTGACTATAGTCTTTATTGTCAAAAGAATATTTTTAAACTTAGAGCATTAAGTTTAGAGACAGATAATCTTAGAAGTAAGACAGGACTAGATTTTAGCTTCCTTGGCCATGCGGGGATGCCGAAACTAACAGTCCCAGGCTATATTCGTATGTTAAATTGTGTAGAACTTTTATGTCCAGAACCATTACACAAATACTTAGGCTAGATTCCAAATACAAATACGGATGTAGGATATATGATTGTCCTAGACATCAGGTGACTGATGGTTTTAAAGTGCACATCAAGATATTTGCAGAATTAGGGCTGTCTCATTGTCCCCTTACAATTACGCATAGTCACAAGTCAAACTTAGATTTTAACAAATTCACAGCCATCATTGATCGAGACCAAACAGTTTTGGTCAGTCAGGTGTCAGATGAAATAATAGTGGCAGGTGCCCTAGGTCAAAACTCAATGGACACACTGCCAACCCTCTGTGTTTCTGCCCCGAACAAAATTTGCCGACATGAGCAGACTGGTGGATGAATTACAAAGGCATCATTCCCAGTCAGTGGAATACTCAGAGGAGATGTCAGGTTCCACCAGTCTTGGTGGAAGCCAACGTGGTTATGAGAGGAAGCTTGAGGGCACCCCATTCCATAATGCCAACTCATCATGCTTTAAACTCCTTCTCACCCTATCAGTGTCTAGCTCCCCATCCATGGCTCCTCCCCCCATTACCCCCCCACCTTCTCTGAGGGACTGCGCTGTCCTTCTCTTTCGTGAAGACTGAAGTACACATTAAGTAACCCTACCTTTTCCACACTACCCTTCACCCACTCCTTCTCCTTTTTCAGCCTGACAATCCTATTATCCTTGATAACCCTCTTCTCCTTGAGGTACTGGAAGAAGACCTTCTCAGGCCTTCTCCTCTATCAGGCTGGTCTGAAAAGAGCTCCCTGCCAAAAACTAGTGCTGTTTATTTTCCTGAAGCCCATTGCTTTCAAGGTAGGCCACTATGTCCTCTTTGACTAGTGTCTGTATCAGTTTATCCACAATGGAGGTAAAACTGATGGGTCTGTAATGTCCTGGTTCCTCCTTTGTGGAGCGCAACCACATCTGCTATCTTCCAATCTTTCTGACACCATCCCCCTCCCTTGACTGCAGTGAGCTCAAGTAGCCCTGCTAGGTGCTCTGTCCGCTCCAATGTCAATTCTCTGAGCCTCTTCAGGTGCTTCCCATCTGGCCCCTGTGCCTTATCTACATTCTAGTCTGCAAGCCCTTTTCTTGCTCTTTTTACTGTTGTTTCCATTTGTCCCATTTCTTGGATTCCCCTTGAAGTTGCTTTTATGCCACTTTCTGGCAAAGCTCGCTTTCCTCCACTGTGAATAATACTCATCAGAAGTAGTCATTCAGAAATAGCTGCCTTCTGCTCGTCATTCTCTATAACCCTCCCTGTCTCCACTAGCCTTACAATTGCTGCTCTCTTCCTTTTTTCCCTTCCTTTGACCTTCTCCACAATACGTAGGCAGCTTTATGTCTGATTTTGTGTCCCTAACCTCCTTCTTGATCCCCTTCATCTTTGCCTGATAATCACTCCATTCCTTTCCCACCTCTTTTTTCTTGTAGCTAATGAAGACTCTTTTATTGGCCCTCACTGCCTAAACCTTCTTGGAGAACCAGATAAGTCTCTTGCATTTGCTACTCTTGGCAGTCATTCTTAAGCATGATTTGATTGCTTTGAGAACAGTTACCTTAATTTCTCCCCACCTCTCCTCCATCGCCCCCCATCTTGTCCACACCTACCAATGTTCCCACTGTGCTACAATAGCTCATTTCCAGATGCATCCAGGGGGGTTGGGGACGGGAAATACAACTGGCGCATACACAAACCAAGATATAAAAAGTAAAACATCATACAATAATATAAATCTGCAACAATTACAGCTGTGTACAGCTTAATATGTGAAGTGGACAAAACAAATAGAACTAAAATATTGCACATCCCACACTTGAGCAGAGACAGAGTAGGTGATGGGACGAGAGAGAAAATAGCTAGAATGACAGAAGAAAGGAGCAGAGGGAGGGGAAAGGATAAAGAGGGTGACAGACCTTAGTCACTCTGGGATGTTCTCCCTACAAGGACCAGACTCAACAGGGAGCAACTGGTTATCCAGGACTGCAAGAACAGAGAATAGGGTAGAAGGGAAGAAGGCAACCCTGATCTTGCATCTGCCACCATTTCCTGGAGTTTGCTGATCTTATTTTCCAGACTCCTGGCATTTAGGCAGACTGCCTCCCAGCTAGTGCACCTCCCCTTCTACTTCATGTCAGCAGCCCTCCATTTGCCCCACCCCACTCCTTGACTTCCTGGTGTTCCACTTTTTGAGACCCCCTCAACAGATATTCCCAATCTGTTCTGACCTCTTTCTGTGCAACTTCCACTTTCCTGCTCCTAACCCTAATTTCTGAGGGAGTCCTAGACAGGCTCCCATTTTACCTTTCATCTTTTGAGGTTCACTATATCCTCAGTCCCCCCCCCCCACTCCCGTCAGTTTAAATGTCCACCTATGGACACATCTAACATCTGCCCGAGCACACTGGTCCCCTCTCTTGTTAGATGAAGGCCATCACCCTTGAAGAGTCTGCTGTCACATAAGTCCACCCAGTCTTTCACAAACATGGTACCCCTCCTCTTGACACTATTCATTCAACCACCTGTTAAATGCCTTAGTCTCCTCCTTCCTCATCCTATCTCTTCCTTCCCCTCTATCTCCCACAGGAAGGACCTTGGAAAAGGCTAGGCAAGCTAAGTTTGCTTGCAATCAGTCCCCTAGCCTCCAGTAGTTATGCTGGACTGCTTTCAGAGGCTGAGTCACCAGATAATTTGATACCCAAGTGTACCAGCACCCCAAACTCCCTCTTCTCTCTCTCTGCCATCCTTTCTATCTTGTCAATATCCTAGATGGCCAATGCACCTGGAAGGCACCTGACCACCCCCTTCCCTTCTCCCATCACCCACAGTCCCCTAAGCATAGCATTCCATACTATTCAGAAGTCCCTTTCTGCCTTCCTCCTGCTCCCTGCACTGGGTGACACCTTGTCTTCTTACTCTGCCTTCACCACTGGCTCAGAGCCCCTGCTGTGGCAGTCAGGTACCTTCACCTCCCCCAGAGGTGCAAAGAATTTGAAGTTGGAATTGAGGGAGCTTGAATGACATTTTTGTGACTGACCCTGCTACCATCTCCAACACCTTCCAGCTCCCTGGGCCAGTAAGCATCTGGAGGAGTGGGTGGGAGTGCAGTGCACCCATGGGTACCAGTTTAGACAATGATGCAGCAGGGATATCTTACCTTGCCACTACCAGCTATGCCTGGAGATCCACAAATCTCCTACATATGGGGCAGTGGCCCACCCTCCCAATCCTATATCTCTGCTGTACCTGTGCTCCATATTGCATATCATTTCCCATCTCACAATACCTAATAACTCCTTCCTACTGTGCAATAACACCTTAGTAAGGAGTGATGTTAACCATACCAGCCACTACCTGCCTGAATCCCCTCCAGTAAACAACTTCAAAAGAGTGCACCACAAATAGTTCTCAGGCAGCAATCTTTTTTTTTTTGCTTCTTACAGCAGTGGCCCCTTGTAGCTAAGTGACCTCCCAGCCCCATCCTCCCATTCTCTGCTGCTTACTCACCACCTCTAACCCTGGACATACCCCTCTGTGGTTGGGTCCATGAGGACCTAATACCTTGAGCTCCCCAATGAGCAGCAGAGTTCCAGGAGGTGGAGGACAATCAGTTCATAAGGGCCTGAGAGTTTCTGCTCATCTTTTGTGCCTTGTGTGTTTTTTTTTTCTTTGTTACTTGCAACTCAAACAGGATGGCAATGGCGCAAAACTTAATGGCACACGTCTACGCAGATACATGTTCGCATGTGGTGGAGTCAATCGGTGTCCACTCTCCCACTACCAGCTCCACCTCTGAGATGTTTTGATCCTCCTCCCCTGATTGGTCCTCTGATTTACAGGCTCATTCTCAAACCCAGGCCACCAGCATCACAAGCAGTAGCCCTGTTGCTGCACCAAAGGAAGTCATCTTCTAACGGTGAGCCCCCAGAATGGGGTTTACCTTTATGGGCTATGTGCCATGAAAATTAAAAGCCGTCCTAGTCCCATGGCAGGCAATGGAACCAGGACAGAAATAAAGCAACCCTCATGGGTTAAAATAGAAGCAGTTGAGGCCAAAACAAAAGACCTGCAGGATTGTACTGGGTGGCCTCCATGCAGATCCAGCCTCTGACTCCAGCATAGACTAGTAGAAAATGGGTCAGAGGTCACAGATCTCCAGCCTGGGAATTTGGGCCAATCATCTGTTTGCAACACTATAGACTCTGCATGCATGCTTTGCATGGCCAGGTTGGCATTCCATAGCTTAGCCAGCCTGGGTTTAGACCAATGGGGTGCTGAGGTCAGCAGATACAAAAGGGAATTGAAGTAAACAAGTTGAGCTCAGCCAGTTCTGCCACTGGGATGGAGAGAGAGGAGCTGTGAGCCAGTGAGTCACTGCCTGCCAGGGACTGACCTGGCAGGCCAAAGATATCTGGGATCCCAGCAACTGATTCTTTTGAGAAGAAAACAAGTTTTTTTTCAAACCTGACAGTTTGAAGGCAAGGATTGGAGCTGGGGTTTTCCTGCCCCACCAGTGACTTTCTCTTTGGAGGGACAAGCTTCTTCAAAGATCTACCAACTGAGAAGGCCACTGCCTACTTCCGAGTCTCTGGACCTCTTCACCTGCAGCACCAGACCGACCACAGAGAACCAAGACTGGAGAATAAACACCAGACAACCCTGGCGAAGCCTGCTTCCCAGCTGGATGCATATCCAGCTGTCACGGCTGTTCTATCATCAGACACCACAGGTATCTGTGAAGCTACTAAGCCATCACCATAACCATTGAAGTTTCAGCCTCCCAACAGGGGAAAATTATGACTGTGCCAGGACTGAGGGAGAAGCACTGGGCAGGACTTTGCCACTTTGATAGACCCAGGCAAAAGATCTGTGGAGGTCATCTGGCCACCCATTTTTGTGTGGACTGCAAACAGCAGCCCCTTTTCTACAATTTACAGTTTAATTATTCTGCAACAGTTTGGGTTTTAAAGTGTGTCTGCAACAGTTAAAGCACTCTCCTAAACTCCTACCCTGCTAGCAGCAAATGTAGCCCCAGCGAGGTACCCACTGTAACTAAAAAGAGAGTTCTCACCCATGGCCTTTGGAATGATTTAAGTTAGGTGCACCTGCTTAGGGTTTTGAGGACTGCGTCGGGGGGGGCAGATTGTGTGGAGCAAATTATTGTTGTTTTTACTGCATAGAGTATAAGGATTTTACTGTTACCCATTGCCCCCAATTTTCCTGCTGTCCCCTTGCTCTTTCTGTACCCTCCCCTGTTAAATAAATTGTTTGAACAGCATTTCTTGGTTTGAGGGTTGCTTTTGCTGTTACAGTGTCACGTATTCGAGGGGTGGGATCATGTGGGCAGGTTATGCGGTGTTTTCTGGGGGGGGTAATAGCCTTGTGTGTCAGCATTCAGGTACCCCACATTGCTACTCCTGTTGGAGGTACCACATAACGTTTAGGCCCAAGTACCCAGTGTAGCACAACTATAGGCAACCCAGGCCAGCCCCCTTGGAAGGTCTGGAGAGGTGAACCCAGAGGGCCCTGGGCAGTCTGCTACATAACAGTTTATTAAAGAGCTTCGGACATTCTGGGGGATTGTGAATATATGAGATGTAAACTAAAATATGTCTCAGATTAGATTTTTCCAAAGGACAGACAGCTGCACTCTCCAAACTCTCTTCAGCACGACACAATTAGTGATTAGCTGAGAAGCACCTTCTCACCTCCCCTATAGCCTGTGATAACAAACTGCTTTTGTAGAAATCCCTTGATTCCTTGTGGCAGCTACAGCTTTCAATTAAAGTAGCACTTTCTTGTGTAAGGGCTGGGCACCCCCTATGTCTAGGGGTATTTGGTAGCACTTCTCATCATGAAACCTATACCTCTCACCTACTGCTGCCACCTAGAGTCAGGCAGAGGGGGGCCAGAGGCACCTTTATCATACACTGGGGCACCACTAGCTGGGGACCACACTCACATATGTGTCTGCGCTGGGGGCTAGGATCAAGCAGGATGTCTGTTTATTTAGCTGTACTGGTCTTGCACAGCTCAAAAAGCACTACCCTCGCCACATTCAGTTTGATCACTGGCCCTACTTCATTTCAGCTGGCATGTTCAATTGCCATTACTGTTTAAGTACATACTTTGCAGTGCCCTGCTTTCATAGACCCTCACTATGACTGGACATATACTGGCTGCTTTCTGAAGTTTCTCTGTCTCCCATATTCAGTGTCTTGAGGGGGGTCACCCATAAGACCAGTAGGCAATGGCACCCTCCCAGTTAGGGTGAGCACTAACTATCCTAGGTTCAGATGTGCCAGCGTGTGGCTACTGTTCCAGCAGGTGGCATCAAAACAGATTAGTACATCATCATTACAATCTACTCCTAAGTTATAATAGATAGTTGGTCCAGCCAAGTGTGCCTAGCACCACAGTGATAGCTGTAGTGACCCAATTACTGCAGTGAGGCTTCCTATTCCTGGCCCATCCTAGGGACTTACTGACCTCAACTCTTATGAGCCCCCCCTCCTGATGGCCCATACCATTTACCATTCTCAGTTCCCGGGGGTTACTTATTATTTATTTATTTTTTTTATTTCACAAAGAATCCTTTAGGCAGGTGCCTATTTTCAAAGGGTTCAGAGTCATAGACATCTGTACACAGCATCGTAGATATACATTACAGTCACTATACATTAGATACAGCAGGTGGACATACAATTGCAGTAAGCATACAGAGTTTCACAGGGCAAGTGAGCCAATAGAAAAGGTGCATAACAGTAAATGCATAACTCTGAGGCAAGAAGATAGACAAATTGTAACAATAACAGTAACAGGTTTACTTTGTCGGTATCAAGCGAGCATCACTTAAAGGAGTTGTATTGGGAGAGGTGAAGCCCCGACCGCTGCACAGATTAAGGTTTCACCTCTTCGATCCCCCCTGCAAGCACCAGATTGCAATAGTATTCTATTAACCTTGTCACTTGTAAAATCTTATAAATCCTGCAGTGCACCCGGCATTTTCATTATGGCGGCCATGAATATCGCACGATCCCTGTGGTAATCTCAGGCTCTGATAAGATTGCCTTGCCCCTTCTGTAATAGTGCCCTTATGTACGGAGATGTTACTAAGTTCATGTCTGCGATGCCCAGTGATATTTGTACAGGATTTGCCTAAATCCCATGGATATGGCAGCATACCCATGGGATTTAGGCAAATCCTGTAAAAATATCACTGTACAAAGAACTAATTTAATGTAAATGAATAAGTTGATAAACCACTCCATGGAGCACTGGGTACACAGTAACAGTGGGGGCAACTTCGGAGGCACAGAACCTGACAGTAAGTTTGCAGCAATCTCTTTTTCCAGCAGATTGACTTTACTTTATGCAACACTTTCTCTTAAGCTGAAAAGGCTACAGTTCCTGGCAGCAGCATTGTTACCATGGGCCGAAAAGGCCGCACCAGATTTGTACTTCGAAACTTTGCAGCAATTCCTTTACATATTCCTGGCACTTTCCAAACTTTCCATACACCAGCACATTTACTTAAGCTCCTTTTCCTTGGGCAATTAAGTACTTAAATTTGGGGTAAACCGGGATGACACGAGACGTTTCTACTGCTCAGTCCCATTTCCTAGTTTGTTTCCTCAAAACGGAGAGCACTTTGGTCTCAATGATGGTGGTGTTACTTTAGCATGGACAGTCCCACTGAAAGCCCTCCTGCTACCCAATCACTGATGCCACATACCTGCGCCAAGCATCCCAGAGAGTTTCATCTATCCCAGGTGATTCCAGAGACCCAAGGCACTTTCCGCTCATGCAGCGAATTCAGTGCAGGAAATGTCTTTACCCAGGGGCCTGGCCGAAGTGCCACACAGAGCACACAGATGGCCTGCCACCCCGTCTAAGGTCCCAAACAGCCATACCCCATGCAGAACTCCTCATGCCTCTACAGTCTGCACACACCCCGATTGCTCCAACTCTGCAGTGGTGCTTGGTCCTGGGAAAGGGGATAGACTGCCACCACTATCCTACCAACGATCCAGGCTGCCACTTCTGGACCATGCCCCAGACCCCTCCTCCCATAACGGGCCCTGCCGCAGTCCTCTCACAGGCTCTCAGGGATGTACTCACCCACAGGTGAGAATTTTACTGTACGGGACCCCCTCTGGTGCCTGCCCCAACCAAGGTGCCGGAGTTCACTTGGCGGGCTCCTTTATTTTCCTTACCTGGGCTACAGCTCCCACAGAACAGCACCAAAGGAACCCCATTATGCTCCACAATTTTCCCATCGACCCAAACTGCCACACTTTACCGGTCTTCAAGGGAGGAGGGCCGGGGTGGCAGACAGTTCACCCCATTCCTATCGTGGCCCTCATGGTCAAACTCACGGGCCGACACCGTAACTCTCTCCCTCTTCCTTTCCTCCAATCTCCTCTTTTGGCACCAAACTACCCCTATTTATACCCTCTGGGCTGAGGCTCCACCTGGAGTCAGCAGGCATGCCCACATCCCAGACCTCAAAGCACCACAGTTTCCCTTGCCTAAAACTACACTTGGCTAAAGAAAATTTTACTAGTAATCTCCTGAAGGGGTGCTTACACTAGGAAGGTGAATAGCAGTTACAAAACATCCATGGCTGCGTAACACAAAAGTTCCATGTGTATTTCATTTAGCTTGGTTGCAGTACAGTATATGGAATTTCATGACAGGAAATGTGTTCATGAAACAGTTACAAGTGCTAGTATGTTTTGGGGTACTTATGTACGATTATGGAATGTGCCTGATTTCAAGAGGAAAATGCTGTTTTATGATGTATGCTAATGTGAAGGTGCATTTTATTTTTAGGGCCTCTGCACGTCCTTATCCACTGAGAGGGCGTCAAAATACTTCCTCACCTTTGTGATGTACAGACCAATGTGAAAGGTATAGCAGTATGTCATGTAGAGCTGCAATTTTTTTTTTTGCTAATGCTTTGGTACTGGGGTTAGGCCCACTAGGCACAAGTGCCTGCTTTCAGGGGTGACCCGGGAGCACTGGGGAGGTTAAGTGACTTGCTCAGAGTCACACAATATGCAAGTGGAGGTTGTGGGAATCAAACCCAGGTCTACTTATATGCCAAGCTCAGTCACAGTTCATTACTCTAACCTCTAGGCTATACTGTCAGCCACTGGTCATGGTGATTAAGCACTGAGAGGGTGGTAAACTGTGGATCAGATTGTCGGCAAAAGAGGAAGGGGTGGCTACCCTCAATGGATTTAAACATGGTTGGGACAGGGCAAGAGGTCTCATAGTCCACAGGGCCAACAAGGGTTGAGGGGCAGGGTAACAGCAGCCACCAGCACAGTAGGTCTATGGGGATGAGGTAGCACAGAAAAGGCAGACTCGGTGGACCTTCAGTCTCCTTCTCTTGTCAATTTTTATGTTTCTGTGTAAGCATTCTCATTGGTAAAGCAGGCTGTCAATCACTATGATTGTCAGTCCAACAGTCTAATTGAATGCTGTAATTTCCTTGTGTAGCAGCAGGGGGCTGCTAAAGTGCAGGTACCTTAGATTTTTTTCTGGGTTGAACACATCCCCAGTCATGAAGAGAGCTACAAAATGTATCTCACACCTTCATGATGTATTAACCAATGAGAGAGCTTAAGAAAAAGCAGTATACTTAAGTATAATAAAAATACACTTACATCATACTCACATGCTTGAGCAATACTTCAAGTATATTAACATGCTGTATACTTATACGTATTTATGCTGGCTTACATATGAAATATATTTGTAATATACTGAGGTGCTTAACTTATATTTCTTTTACACTTAAAAGTATACTGGCACATTTTTATACTACATTTTTTGTTTTATTCTCAAATATACTTACAGTATACTTACAATGGGCTTGTTTACACCCAAGGTGTATAAGTATATACAGTATCATCCATTTTAAAGTCTACTATGCTGTTAGGTTCTAGTGGTCTTTTACATACCTCCCAATTTCATGTTTCTTCATGCGTTCACAGCCTCACCATCAGTTTAGGGAAATAGGTAGGAAACCTCTCAGCAGATGCAGCTATACTTGTATGTTCGTGCTACATCTGTGCTGAGTACAAGAAGAAGAAGAACATAGAGACACTTACTGCAGTGTAAGCAGTTATAGTATCAGGCCGAGGGGTTCTGATTCTAGATTTCCAGAGCGAAGCTCAAGAGGCCACACAGAATCAGAACCCTGAGGTGGTAGTTTGCTGGTTGGGCACAGTTTGCCCAGCCAATATTGTTTGTAGTGTGTAGTGACCCCACAAGTTCCGCAACAACATTTAAAAAAAAATTAAACTTGAAATGCATTTGAATTTATGAGTGTGCTCTGCCACTTACAGAAATAAATGCCTCCGCCATCCTGTCAGAAAATTTACTGTTAGAATTCTGAGATGTGTGCACGGTGGTTTTTCCTTTAGTTAAACTGCTGGCTTGTGCGCTCTCAAAAATAGCCAAGATGTTGTTGTACCACAGTATGGTATTACTGCATTTCATGACTTTGAACTGTGGCACAACAACATTTTGACTGGGATGGATTTCTATGTATAACAAGGGGTTACTGTACACTATCATCAGCATTTCTATAGCGCTTTTCCTACACATTCTATCCCAAGGTGCTTTACAAGCAATGCTAGACTGGTAGGGTTGCCATCTTTGGATGAGGCAAAACCCGGATCCTAAGCTCCGCCCCTAGCCCCACCCCTTTTCATGACTCTTCATGCATGGTTCCTCCTAGAAGTCCATTTGTTATATCATTAAAAAACAACACTTAATGCAGCAGTTAAAAACTGTACTGTGCCTGTTAAAGTTACTTTCCTAGGTTCTTCCTAATTATTTATTTATGTATTTATTTATTTATTGACATTGGTTAACCAGATAAACATACAGAGATAAAAGAAATCTCATTTACAGATATGATCTGGGGGCAGACAAGGGAAATGCTGTGAATAACATACAACAGTAAACATACTTTATCTCTTCTTCTGTCTCCATTTCCTGTTCTTGTCCACAGTACTATTTCAAAGCCAAAGAAGTGACCATACTTTTTTCTTGAGGAAAAAAAAATAATTTAAAACATTTAAAAATGCCTAAATTCTGTTCGAGGTGAAAATGTTTACCAGCAAATAAAAGTGGAGGACAACTGGCTCTGCTACTGTTACAAAAGGTGGGGACAGCTGTGCTGCTATGACACTTTAAGATGCAGTGGAAAGATTAGGTAAGTAAGTGCTAATGGTGTTAATGGCCATCCTTTACACCTCCCAGGGTGACTACATTCACAAACAAAAGGCTACATTGACAACAGAACTTGTCTGTAACCTGGACATGTAGCTGAAACAATTAATTATATGACAAAATTTATTTCAAAAGTATGTGAGCACTCAAAATGGCTCAAAAACCTGACCAGCACAGAGCAAACCCGGATTACCTGATAGAGACCCTGAAAACCTGATCACCAGGTAAAAAACCTGACAGGTGGCAACGCTATAGACTGGTAGTGAAGTGACTGAGCATGTATTGGCAGCCATTTTGCACATCAGTACCCACACACAGCCTTGGACAATTGCATGATCTGGCTTTATGGGAAGGGGAATGTTGGCCAGGACACTGGGGAAATTCACCTACTCTTGACTGTAGGGGGAGCTCCATTCTGCCCAGCCGGCACGATGGCTGACCAGAGTGTTGCTAGGGAGGCTGGTGGAGACATCATGATGACTTTGCAGCCTCTGAAGGCCGTCTCAGCAGTCCTTCATCAGTTGGACCCAGTTCTTCAGAATTTACTGGAGTTACCCGTGGACACGAATATGTCCGAGGCTGCATCATGGACTGATTTTTGGTCTGCCAGTGTTGCTCTTGTTCCTGAGACGTCAGGGATTTTATGACTCAGGACATCATGGCACAGGAAACTTCAGTACACTCCCAGCCACCGGGAGTAGTAGATTTTACACAGACTGCTTTGCTGCACAGAGGATTGCACTGGATTGCACTACTAGTAGGACCAGAACCCCAAACTACCGAGGTTACGCTGGCAGACAGCCATAAATGGAGACAAAGACTGATGCAGTTACTGGTGAGTGAGGAGTGTGATCTCCACACTTTTTTGGGGGAGAACCCAGCAGGTACTGTGTTTCATTTTTCTGGTAATTCTCTGGAACATGCTTTGACTGTGCAGACTCCCTCTTCGGGGTTAGAATGATCATGTTTACACACAGTACAGCAGGCGGTCGTGGCTCTTTGGTTGCTGGCCCGAGCCATATTGGAAGCAGCCTGGACATCAGCCCAGAATGGGGCTGCCTGGGCTGCTGGGGTTCATCCCTTCAGCTGCAGACATTTGACAGTTGGCCCATACAAGCCCTCCCAGGTACTCCTGGGCACAGTGTGATTTGCCTCTCATGCATAAGGCTGGGTTGCTTGCCTCTCTAAACTGTACAGAACTGCTGCCCCTACATCTTGGGGCTCATGCAGTGCCCGCATTCCCAGTTCATGATCCTGATCCACACGGGGCAGTTTGAACTCCAGCCCAGTGTACCCTCCCTAGGGTGGGGTTCTCAGGTCCTCCTGTGGGTCTTCCCCTACCTCCTCAATCTGTCTTGTCTGCACCAGATCCTGCACCTACTTCTGCTCCACATTCTGGTCTGTCTCCTCTACCCAGAATGGCATCAGCTCCTTTTCAACTGTCCCAGGAACATGTTGTCATGAATACCAAGTTTGATGTTTTTGCTTCAATTCCCCTTTTGGACACATTGGATACCAGTCATCTGCTGTGCCAGGGAGATCTGGGGCTGGACCTCCAAGCCAATGACAATCAGCAGGAGGCAGTGGGGCTGAGGTTGACAACCTCTGACCATCTTGGCTCCTAGAATCTGGACTCAGTGTCACCAATTGCTGCGCTTCCTATGACAGCAAGTTCCCTGGCTCCCCGGGGCTCTCCCGCTGTGTTGCACTCCGATACCTCCTCGCTGGTGGTGGACCCGCCCCCCAATCCTCCCACTAGTTTCTGTTAGGGCTTGTCAAGTTCCGGGGATGGCAGAAACGGCTGGCCTTCTCCCTTCTACTTCTGCAGCTCAGCCCTCGATTATTTATTTATTTATTTGAATTTTGGTGACCGGGTTAAGTCCACTGAGGCAATTACAGTCCCTTTTTCAGGGCCGACCCGGGGTCGCAGTGAGTATAGAAACAGTGCAATATTACAGAGAAGTAGAATAATACAGCAAAAATTCTCATTCGGTAAAACAATAATTACAATGAAATATGAAGAAGCGTGTAATATAGATTAGGCAAAATCTTAAATTGCTAGACATATACAATTGAGAACTGAGGGTAGTAGAACCTAGAGCAGGAAGTAATATTGAGGAAGGGGGAAGGGGAAAGTGGCAAGAGACAAGAAGTAAAGAGGGCAAGATGTCCTGGGCTGATATCATGGATCTGGCTGATGCTCAACCTGGTATGGCTACTACTACTCAGGTACCCCCCTTCCCAGATGGAAGGTGCTAGTTGCTACCTCCAGAACTTCTTCAGGACGTCTCTGCCCCAGCTCCTCCTCACAAACCTGGGCCAGATAAACCACCTTTCTGTATGACTGACTTGTTTTTCATTCTAGGTGAACTGGCAAAGAGGCGGAATGCTGTCTGCCTTAAGTACAAAGGTGGTCTTGAGGATCCGCTGATCGTATTTTTGTTGCCTGTAAGCTGTTGAAGGATTCCTTGAGGTTTATGGTGGCTGATATTTTTGCCCTGAGTCACACCTCGGGCGACGCCCAGTGTGACATTAGCTTCTGAACATCCCAACTGTTGGAACATTTCTGGGCAAAGTTCCACACTGTCAAGTCCTCCCCCCTCTGGACACCTTTCATTTCCATCCCCTGATGAAACCTTCCATTAAGATCATAACAGTTCTTTTTAAGAACTAGGGGGTACATATCTCTGACATTTTACGTTGGGTGAAGTAGCGGGTAGATGTGACTAACCATCCTCTTCCTATACTGGACACTGAAAATATCTGGACCTGAGGGCGGAAAATCATGGTAAAGCTTTGCCCCATAGCCACTGGGATCCAGCATCTTCCCAGCAGTTTTGACATTGGCAGAGATAGGGGGCTTTTGCTTCTATGACGGGCATCCAAGGACATGTCATAGGTGTGGCTCTTTGTCCCATCTCAGTAATGCCTGTGACATGCTGGTGTGTGAATTATGCTTTGGGACTCGGCACTCCAGTCACTACTGTACTAACCCAGTCCACTGTAACCTCTGTGATGAACTGGGACACTTATTCTGGTCCTACCCTTGGGCTGTGCACAATAAGGGCACCTACTATGACCAGAAAGATATGGTGGAGGAAGCCCAGAAATCTTGAGAGGCTGCAGATTTGGCAACTTTTCCAGTGTCACCTTCTGATCCAGCTCAGCCTCCCTTCCCCCTCAAGTCCAGCTGGCTGAGATCTTGCTGGTACCTACAACCCCTCCTTCTGTTTCTTTGGTCCTTGAGCAGGCTGCCCCAGTTACTACTGGGGTCCCCCCGGTCACAACTTCCTGCTCAGAGGAGACTTATCCGGTGACCATCATCGATTTTGCTTCAATTATTTTGCCAGAAAATGATTCAGAGAATCTACCCCATGGAATACCCCCTTCCCACCCCCCGTGCCACCTTCTGATAGCTTTACGGTGGTGGCAGGGAAGAAGAGGAGCACTCACATCACTTCAAAAGCTAAGATGTTATGTAAGGACACAATGTTAACTCAGAATAGCTATTCTGCCCTGGAGGGCCAAGCTATGGAAGACGATGAGGTCTCTGAGGCTTCCTCGATTCACTCTTCCCACAAAGAACTTTTGGATGTGGAGATCGACATTACCAATGTTCCATTTGCCCAACAAAAGATGTGTCAGAAGCAGCTGTAATGTTTAATGATGTTTTTTTAGTTTCAGTTATCTTTCTTTTCCTTTTTAGGGATGTCTTCTGCCACAGCTTTAGAGGTGAGGGTTCTTACTCTCAATGTGAACAGCATCAAGAATTTTCAGAGATGACTGACTATTATTGCTGCTTTAAGTACCTCTGGGGCTCAGATCATTCTTTTACAGGATACCAGACTTAATACCACAACCTCTGTCCATCAGGTGCAAAAAGCCTGGCCCTGGGGACCATCGGTCTGGCCCATGGGGGAGGAACCCTGTACAGGGGTGGGTATCTTATGCCACTCCCTTTCCATCTGCATAGTGAAGGTAATGGTTGCGGAATCAGGTTGATTGTTGCTCTTGGATATTCTTGTTCAGACACACCCCATCTGTCTTGTGGTGGTGTATGACCCCCCCCAACTAAGGCATCCTGGGTTGCCTTGTTTACTATGTTGCAACCTATTTATTTATGGCTAGTTTACTTTTTATTGGTGGTAATTTTAACTGCCCTTTGGATCTCCAAGACAAAACAGGCAGTACCCAGAAACCTTTCTGTGATATCACCTTTTTATGGCAGATGATCTCTTTGACTGGCCTCCGGGATGCTTACAGATGTTTGCACCCCCAAGAGGGACATACTTATCACAGGAGTCCCCTTTTAACGAGGATTGAGTTTCTCTTTGTTTCTCCCAGTGGTGAGGGGCTAACTGCCTGGACGGTAGCCTTGGCCACCTCTGACCACTCCATAGTACATATTACTTTGGGTCTCAGTGTGCGCCAGTCCCTCGGGAGGGGATACTGGAAGTTTAACAGTTCCTTATTGGACAACTCTTCAGTAGTTTCTGAGGGTAAGGAACTCTTTAAGGCCCGTGGGTCAGTGGTGCCTTGTTATGACTCTGTACTGGACTGGTGGATAGATATGAAAGCTGACTTCTGGAAGCTTTTTTGGTCAGCAGGGATGGCCAAAGGCCGTAAGGAATATTTTAGATATTTACAACTCTGAACTCAGCTTTTTCACCTCGTTTCCTTACAAACTACAGAAAGAATCTCTTGTAAGCCCTGAATTGACAAAATAAAAGCTGATATGTGTACATACTTGTATGACAGGGCTCGATCCTTATGCCTGGAGCACCAGTTTGGTGGCACAAGATCAAAAAAGACTAGAGATTTTTAAGCATTGTCAGAAGGGAGTCTGCTCTAAGATCCTTACTTCTGTCTGGGATGAATCCGTGACTGTGCATACTGATAAAACACATATCCATACCACTGTTGACATTTTTTTGTGGACTGCCTTTGGTAACCCCCCCTCCCCCCCATGAGGGGTTTACTCACTGACTTCATTGGTCCCACTTTGCTAGACCTGGTGACAGTGGAAGACCGGCAATGACTCTTGTCCCCAATTAATGTGATGGAAGTGGTCCAGGTAATTTGCTCCCTTCAGCCCAAAATGGTCCTGGGCCCAGATGGCCTAAGGTCCGAATTTTATGTTTATTTTTCAGATATTATTTCAGTGCTCTTGCAAGAAGTGTTCAACGTTATGCCGACCCCATTGTGTGCCCCTCTGGAAGTTGCCATACTTGATTTTATTGTATACTTAGATGGAGCTGATTTAGGTAATTGGAGACCTATTTCTCTTCTAAACACTGATTTAAAGATCCTTGCAAAGATCCTGATGCAACAGCTAGGTCCGATTGCGGCCAAAACAGTCTCTCCATGTCAATGTGTTTAGAAGAGAAATGGGTCTCCAACTACCTAAATCAGCTCGATTCCCTTTCTTATACAATAAAATCAAAATTGCTTGAAACATTTCCAGGGGGGCATACAATGAGGTCAGCATAACATTGAACACTTCTTGCAAGACCACTGAAATAATAGGAACTTGGGCAGACTGGATGGACCACTGGTCTTTTTCTGTCATCATTGTCTATGTTTCTATGTGTATCATGTTCCATCCCAGGCAGGCTGATCAGTAACAATCTAATTCAGCTCCGGGAGGTTGTTACTGGAGGCAACATAGGTGCAGCGTATGGGTATCCGGTCTCTTTGGACCAGCAGAAAACCTTTGATCGGGTCTTTCATGACTTCTTTTTCCAGGCACTAGGTTTTCATGGGGTTCCCTGTCAATTCATTTCATGGATACAATTTTTATACCAGGGGGCCCACATTTTTCCTTTAGCGAATGGGTTCCTGGGAAACCGCATTCAATTTTATGGGGGGTGCGGCAAAGATGCCCCTTAAAGAGCAACTTTTTCAGTCGTGTTCAGTTTAATGCACAAAACAAAATGTGTTGCATAGCGCAACACCACGTGTGAATCAACCAATTTTGTTAGCTAGTTTTTGCATATTTTAATTTCTTTATTTTATCTTACCTCTGTGTAGTGCTCCATTTGTGTCTGCAGTTTCTTTCCACTGATGCCCATTTATGCTGCTCTTGAGTGATGTTAAAGTTTGGAGCCCTGCTTTGCTCACGCTGTCTAGTACCATTTCTGATTAATGCCCTGGTATGGAGAGCGATCTTTTGGATGAGGGTCTCTCTCTGTTATTTAATCAAAGTAATGACTCTTTGGGTGAAAGCAGTGAGGGTGAGGATAAAGATGATGCCCTCAGAACCCTGCCTTATCAGTTCGAGCTGGAGGTTGATTGTACTGTAAATAGTGCCAGCCAGCTTTCTACGTCTTCACAATCGGAGATTGGTGGCCACCTGGCTGACAAGGAGATGTCATGGTATAGCACATATCCTGTGTGTGTGTGTGTGTGTGTGTGCATGTGCATGTGTTGGTGTGTATGTGTGTGTGTGTCTGCATGTGCCTGTGTTTCCAGTGTGTGTTTGCGTGCACCAATGAATGTGTATGTGTGTGTGTGAGAGACAGTGTGTGAACGTGTGTGTGTGTGTCTGCACGTGCCTGCGTGTTTGTGTGTGTGTGCATGCGACCGTGTGTGTGTGTGTGTATCTGTGTGTGCCTGTCTGTCTTGAGGAATGAGGGTACACAACCACCCACACTGGGAGGAGAATGTCCATGTGGAATCTCTGCGTCCTCCCTGATCACCATCGCTCATAATGTCTCTGGGCTCAGAGTGTGAAAATAAAGGTCGCTAGCATATCCGAGTGGTCCACTACCACTTAGAACCACAGAGCTTCCTTTGTGAATGTAATTTACATCGCAGACTTGGGGATGTTAATGACTGGCAGTGACAACAGAACGATACCATGTTAACTAAAAAAGTATGCTGAGCTGTCCCCATGGAGAAGGCCATGAAAACACAACTCAGCTATTACTGTATGGTGTCTGCAAAGGGTATCTGGTCCAGGATCTTTACACTGTACCTGTGAAGAGACTGCTGCTCCATCGTGTGTTAATAAGCCCTTCTGAGCAACTCTTACTGGTATGAGGGTTTGAAAATGTGTTGTTGGTGGACGGAACAGGAAAGCTGAGCCGTTCTGCTACCCAAACAAAATAAGTGCTGCTGAGTAAGTGCAACTCCAAGGGGCGTATTACCACATGATAAAGCTGTCAACATCGAAACAAGTTACAATTTGCCTTTGTTCTTGTTGCATTGCTGATGTACTTTTATCAGGCACCATGGCGACATCACCCTCTGCGCCACAGACACTATTCACTGTATAAAACTGTCTCTAGCTCTTTGAGTGTGGTGCTTCTGATTTATTCACATTTGTCTCTTGATTTTTAATGCCTGCAGAAAATTAATTTAGAACCTGTCTTGGGATGTGGCTTTTGGGAATCTGGGGCCCTACATGGGACAATGCTGTCGGAAATGCAAGGCCCAGCATCCCTGATGCTTTGGCAGCTCATCAGGACAAGCATCCATCACTGTGGAGGGTCGCTGTGATGCACTAGTGGCTTCTCAGGACACACAGGTTGCCACCTAATGCTAACCTGCACTGTTGTTGTACATACCAAAGCAGCTGCAGAAGAACACTGCTGGACTTGCACAATTTGGTACCAGACCATCCTTTTGTTTCATTTTGGGAGCATAGAGCACACCTGACTCAAAAGCTACCAAGAGCTATGTTAGAGTATGGGGTTTTTATTTTTATTTCTTTTTAAGAATGAATATATTTTGTTCATCTTTGCACCATGACACTAAATTTTAAACACTGTCAGTGGTCCATTTATTGCAGTGATTCTGGCCTCAGTAGTGAGCGCACCTTATGGTGGCCACAATTATAAAGTAACCTCATCAGGTATATGTGAAATAATTTGTCATCCTTCACCCTGCCGCCCAACCTTGAGAAGTCTGAACAGCTTCACCCTGACACCCCCTGAGGAAGACCGTTTGTGGTCAAAGCACTGGGCTGCTAAACAGTGTTCCTCTAAACACTGGCTTAAATATCTGAAGCATTCATCACTTGGTCATTTGTGTGTGAGTGTGTTGCATTTTGAGTGTATCTTTTTTTGTTGACTGACAGTGGGAGGTGTTCGAGGGGATGTGGAGTAAATGCAGAAGTGCTACAGTGGTTCATCAGATGATGTCCTCCGAGTCCCCCTACAATCATAGTGCAGTCACTGCTGTGGCCATCTTGGCTGTATCGATATAAAAGTAGTACAGTACCAACAAATCTGCTGTGGTATACTGAACTTATCCCTCTAGAGTGGTATAAGAAATGTACTTCCAAGCCTGCCTGCCAGTGGAGTGGTAGTGCTTCATCTTGCGACACCGACACCCCAGTTTCTGAAACAGACCCAAGGAGTCAGATGGCTGGCCTTGGGTGAGGAGAACTGAGTGTCCCATGAACTGCTCTCTTCCTCTGGGGGAAGGTGGGTGAGCGATTGGTGCTTTATTGACCTCTGGCTGAGATCATGTGGAGCAACGGCCAGAACTGAGCTGTAGGTGACACGTATTGGACATCAGTGCCTTGGCACCTTATGTAATTGCATGCCATTGCTTCTGTGGACTAACCATGTAAAAATGCCACCCCACGGATGACGCCCCTCTTCCTGGTCCCACTGCACACACTGCAACACTTGGTTGCTGACTGCACTGCCCATGCCAGGGGTGCAAGCCAGGGAGGAACACCATCAGTTTATGGATCTGCCTGGAACCAGCGCCATTCAGGTTGCCTCCTTTTCTCTCATCTTTCCCTCACAGTTTCACTCTCTGCCGGTCCAGCCCCCCCCCCCCCTTTTTTGTATTCTTCCTCCTGTACAGCTACTTGTGGGTTGTATGCTGTCTTCGGTGCCACAGAGCAATCTGTCTTCTCGGAACTGGGTCAAGATGTTGAAACATAAACTGCGCAGGACTAACCGCGCAATGTGAAGCATGCTGGGATTTAGAGTGACGGGTATTACAGTGATAGGGAATTACTGCTACCACTGTCACTCTGCACTCTTACTGGAGAGAATTAAGTAGCTGTGTGCTGGGGTACCTGATTGAGCCACTCCCGTGGTGGAGTGGCTAGGGCACCCACACGTGGCAGGATGGGAGACCTGGGACTGTGGTTTGGTTCCCCCAGGTCTCCTGGTATTGCAGCTTTTCTGTTAGTTTTTTTTTAATGTAAAATTTTCCCTCTTGAGTTTCAGCCCATCCTCGAATCCACACCCCTTGGAGTTTATCTAAAGTCCAGGGGTAGGGCAAAGGCCCCCATGTCAGGATGGGGTAAAAGCCCCTCCATAAAAAAAAAGAAAGTCTCCTTGTTTTCAATGGGCTGCACTTTTTCCTTATTTTTGCTGTTTTTTCCAACCCTGTTTCAGTTGGCTCTGTGTTGCTTGCGGCATTTGTGGCTGTGTGGTTTTTGTTGGCAGCATTATGATCCCGTGCCTGTCATCTCTGGGGCCCCAGTCCTCTCCTGGGAAGCAGCTGTCTGTTGACCATCACATTCACTGCATTCCGGTGTATGCCTCATGGCAGTGCCTTCATGGTTATGGGGTGTCAGCAATGGAAAGACTGTCTTGCTAACATGGTGTCAGTAAGGAAGGGTACATATTGCAGACATTGTGAGTACACACACACACACACACACACGCGGTGTCTTTCTATGTCATGTAGTAGGTGACAGTTGCAAACTGAGTCATGTGTGTGGTTTCATGCAGCACTCAGTCTGTCTTGGTGACACAGTGCATCACACAGAGTGAACAGTCCGCATTTTACAATGTTACACACTTACATAGTACTTGACGGTGGAAAAGGACCTCATGGTTCATCCACTCTTTCCTGTTTCTCTATTGAACTTACTGTTGTAGTACATGTCCTGCCAGACATATGACCTTACTTCCCCCTTTCTTGATTTCACTACTCCTCTGTGCTTATCCCAATGCGTGTTTGAATGACTCCACAGTGCAAGCAGTCAACACCTATGCTTGCTGCCTGTTCTAGGGTGCCACCACCCTTTTCATGAAGAAATACTTCCTTACGTTACCCGAGTCTTTACTCTTCCAGCTTCTGCTCATGTCCCTTTTTCCTAGTGTATTCCATTTTCTGGAGAAGGCTGCCATCCTCTACTTTATTTATCCCCTTCATGTATTTGAATACCTCTATCATGTCCCCCCTGTCCCTTTTTCCCTCCATTGTGTACATATTTAAGTCACTGATCACCTCCTCATTGATTTTTGGCTGAATGTCATGTACCATCTTGGTATGCCTTCTCTGCGCTGCCTCTATCTGATCAATGTCCTTCTTTCTATGTGCCCTCGAGACTTCAACATTGTTTTCATGGTGTGTCCTCACAAGTGAGCTGTACAAGGGCAGAATTAGCTCTCTCTTTCTACTTGTCATGCCCCTCCCTATGCACCTAAACATCCTGTTGTCCTTCCACACATTTATTGTTTCTCCATTGCGATTTAGTATATCCATACCCACCATGTCACCACTTTTGTGTTTAAACCGCCTGCCATGTCGGCCCATGTTATCTGAAGAGGTATTTCATGGTACCTGATGACTGTGGACATTGCTAACACACCACCCATCTGGACAGTAGTCAAGTACACTTTGTATAAGAAACAACAGACAGTAACGACAATGTCAAGTACACGTTCTGCAAGAAACAACTGACAGTAACGCTAATGTTAACATTAATGTATTGATTAAATGACTCACTGTTACCAGAAGGACAGTACAAGTGTTTAACACTGCATAATTTCACAGTTTCTACTGTATTTATAACAGTTTTCATCATTATGAACTATACTCCAAAACTCATTGTCCTTATCATGTGATATAGAACCACTGCTGACTTTTGTAAACATATGTATAATTATAACATTAATGCCATGTGGCACCATGATTGACGTGCAACTGAAGACGTACTGGTCAGCAACATACATGTTTTCAAGTCTTTTGATTTGTCAACTCAGTTACAGTAATCATGCAAAAACAATTTTATCACACGACTGTCATCAGGAGAATCTGTCAGCAATCAACAATGTTGGGACACACAGTAACTGCTCCTGTGTATACACACTGTAACGGTCGGTTCACTGTCTCATGTGTTTTTCAATCAGTTTACTTAATAAGGGTGTCTGTGCATTTGAATGCAACAGGTTCACTGCTTTAAATGTCACAATGATGTCTTGTTCAGTACTATTATGTATTTGTCAGTATTGCCTCATTAACAATATTTTCTCTCTTGTTTCAGGAAATATCGGTATACAGCATACCGCCAACTTGCCCGATGGTGCTGGGGATGGTTGGAACGTAAGGACCATGTGGTCCTTCCTGCCTGTACCAGTTTCCAAGATTCATTCCACTTTTCCTTCGGCAACTTACACAGGTTTCTGCAGCGCTGAGTTGGAATGATCTACAGTTGTCACTGTCAGCATCACAGTACAGTACTTGGACAATTCATGTCACATCACGTCAGTGACATTACTCACTGTGAATGTCAACTTTAATTGGATCAGAGACTGTGAAACATATTCATGTTGACCATCCTAATGAAACATAGGAACACAGCAGTAGATGGCAGGGAACAAATGCTTGTCTCACCTACTCAACCCATTTCCCAACTACTGTACATACTGCACACCAGAATTGATCTGCGGGTTACCCTCTCTTTCCAATTTGTAGGAACAAGAGGTTAAGATGCACACACAGAAGGGTCTGTGAGCTCACCAGTAGGTAGGTAGGTAAATGGGCAGACTTGGTTGGTCAAACGGTCATTTTCTATCCTGAGCTTTATGTTTATATGCATTATGCCGTCAGCAGCGATGTATGGTCATCAAGTAATGTGCATTACCATTGAGGACTTGTCTTGTTCATTTGTATATGCTGACAGTAATGTTTGTAAGTGCAGATATGCGTGGCAGTAGGTTGATCACATATTTTAATACCAAACCAAAGGGGTCAGATCCTGGACTATCACATCCATATGTAAGGCACACATACAGTAGCATTGTGACTAACCACAGGATTCATGGTCACACACTACCATGTGTGTGAAGAATACTGCAACACCTGCAGTCACCCAACCTTGCTGTCACTTTGTGATGCCTGTGTCACCAGTGAGTATGAGTACCATAGTGACGCACACAAGCTATACAGCTTTGACACATGTTGTGCGTGTGTATACAACCATTCTTGACATTCGTGTTGTGCTGCGGGATTGACACTGCAGTATGTAATCCGTGGTGTCCAGCGCACTAGTCAAATGTGGATGGGTGGTTGTAGCCATCATTCCACAAACATGCCCACACTGAAGAGCACCTGACCTGGTCACATACTGCTGGAACCCCCACACCCAACTTCTGACCCACAGCCTGGCAGCCCGAATCACGCAACTTGCCAAAATGCCAGTACAGGCTCCTAATGTAGGTAGCTGTGTAATGCCAAATAAGCACAGCAGTGCATGTTGTCCACCTCAACCTCTGCTCGGTAACATATGTCACCCACCACAGCATCAGTCACTGTTGGGTACTAGACTCCTCAATCCTTTCATCCTGCTTGTGTACACAGACATGCCACCCCTATCTCCTCAACCTATGAATGTGTCGCCCAACAGAGATTTACACATGGCACAACACATTTTGGATTGGCCGTCCAAATGGTGATGGGAGTACTGTGCCTATTTATGGCCCCTGTTGCCCTAAAAATAGGCAGCACACTCCAAGCTTCAGTTGGATGGTGGTAGGCAGAGCCACAATGTATGGTGACATGTGTCAATCGCACAGACGCAGAGACTCAGAGGTACAGGGGATAGGATGGCAAGTCTGTGCCACAATAGGAATGAAAGGAGTGAGGGGTTCACCAAATCACCATTGAGTGGTTCTTGGGTGGACTACATATTGTACTGTGTAGGGGTTGTGGTGTATTATGTTCACTGGTCAGTTCTGTTACTCAGCCATGGCACTGGACCACCGTAAGTGCTACTAGGTCAACTCAGACAATGGGAAATTGCGAGTTATGGTACATAACCTGTTACCTATGTTCATGGCCTGTCAAATCAGTTTGGTGACATACGTGATGTGGTTTTCAAGGCCGTTGCTTTGGATGTTGGGTGGGGCCTGCAGTATAGGACCAATAAACATTGCTCTGCTGGGGTTGGTTATATGGATGCACAACAGGCATTGCAGGGAGCAAAGTGTACTACAGGGGGAAGGCATACAACCCATTAGGCACCAACAGGAAGCAGCTTACGGTAATGTCATTGTGCCAGTGGTGGTATCGTACACATTCACCACCTTCGACCCATACATCTGCACAGGTAACCACACTGGGACACAGTATGGGCATCCACTTGTATGCATGCATGTGTACATTACTCCAACAACCTATGCCCTCTGATTACATCTGCAGCAGCATGATGTGACTGCATACAGGTGTCCAGAGACAACGAGTACCACCACTGCATACCTGTCCACGTGTGGGGAACAGCGGGGTCACTGTACACATCTTTTCTTCATACTATATTCTCTGTGATGCATGAAGGCCATTGACATAATATAAATACGTGTTTGGCAAGGGATGATTATGGGGTTTTCTGTGAGGAATTGTACAGGTACTCTGTGATGCTACATTGTGTAAGTACTTGTGAATGATGACTATCTCCTGCATTTGCAGTGAAACTATTTGTCAATAAGTGCAACAGTACTTCAAATGCTGAGTTGATGCAAGTAATAAATAGAATTTATGAGTACTCATGAATGGTCATTTTTTTTGTTTGTTTCTTGTCATCAATATGAAATTGGACATAAGTAGTTGACAGCTACATGTATAGCCATTTAGAGACAAACTTGAAAATAGATACAGTAATAGTTAAACTTCTGGTTCCAGCATGAACTAGTGCACATGGTGATCGAGAGGCTCTTTGCAGCAATCCAGTAAAATCTGGCTTCTTTTCATGCTTATCAGAGCTAAAAACCTTCATAAACCCTAATAAATACAGAAAGGGAGCCCTACCGAATGAAATGGCCAAATCCAACTGGAATCGATTCCAGTTATTCGCCGATATGGCAGACCAGGAGGACCGCGCTTCCGATGACTCTGAACAGCACTCCAGGCCTCTGCCTGGCTCTGAGCAGAAAAAGTCTTCCTCCACCTCCAGAACAAAGAAATTGGCTCCTGATTCTAACTCTGACACAATCCTCCAGGCAATTGCCAATTTCTGAGGTGAGGCGAGGGAGTCGATGCAAGAAATTAGAGCCGAAATGGGGTCCTTGCAGAGTTGGATGACCGAGGCCGACCACCAGATCACACAAAACACGGCCTGACTGGATGATCTACAAGACAAGATCAAAATCTTGGCTGCAGAGCAGTTAGCTATTTCCATCTGACGAGAGAATGCTGAAAACCAGGACAGAAGAAGAAATATTCATATTTTTGGCTTACCGGAAGATGAGAGGATAATGACCCTATGGCCTTCTCGGACTGTCTCCTTTGACTGGTCCTTGAACTTGACCTGGATTACCAACTCGATATCGAGTGGGCCCTTTGAGCTCTCGGCCCCAAGCCCATGCGCCCCGACTCCAGGCCACGATCCTTTGTCATATGCTTTTTGAGTTACCAAACTAAAGAACATCTACTCCGGAAAGTTTGGCAGAAAGGTCAGGTGATGCTGGGCTAGAGCTGACTCCTCTTCGATAATGACTACATGCCCTACACACAACACCAGTGTAGGGAGTACAACCCTCTGTTCCCAGTACTCCACTCTCAAAAAATATGCTTTTGTACTCTATATCCCACCAAATTAACTGTTTTCCTGCCCTTGGGAATGCAAACCTACAACTCTGCAGTGGAAGCATCCGAGGACTTACTAGCTAAAGGCTATATCAATGTGAAAATTCTGGAAACAGTGAAATCGCGCCTCAAACAGACGTCACAGTTGGACACCGAAAAACAACAGAACCAAGCTTTGAAGATGATGGAGATCTTGAGACATCTCCAGCAATACAGAAACCCGACTCTCAAAACCTGAGGTACTCTGGATCATGGTTTGCTTTCCCTGGCCTCATTTTTCCCCGCTGACTGGGGGGGCGACTCACTGTTGAGGGGCTGGGCTGGAGGGTGCCTCTTAGAAGACCAGGCAACGATCACAAATTATGTTTCAGCTTTTCCTAGATTTCCCAACCCATTCAGTCCTGGGGTTGTCATTTGGTCCCATTCAGCCCTCTGATGGCAGGATCAATTACAAGCTAGAGGGTCTTATTACACAAGGCCATAGCTCTCCACCTTATATTTGGCTCCTGGTGATTCCTCTGCCTCTCAGGGGGCCTCCTCTTATCCTCCCACTCCCTTGTGGAGCTATTCTGGTGGGCAGAGGGGCTATTCGGTGTGATAACCTGACTAGGGTCAATAACAAGCTTAAGAAGGGCTGATGAAGACCTGATACCAACAAAAACAATGTTTCTTGTCCTAATACATACATCTCTATAGTGTGCTCCTAGTTATAACTTGAGACCTTAGTGGGGTGTTCCCCCTCACTTGTCAATGCACACAAAGAAGTAATGTAACATCTGATCTTTAACCAACAAGGACCTTGCATCTATTCCTCACTACACAGAGAAACCTTGACTGTGCTGTCTTTGACAGACCAGCCCCGCCGGATCAGAAAATAAAGAACAGGGATGGCTTCCGGGGGTAGGTGGAGAGATGGAACAAAGGGCCAGCCTAACTAATAAATAGGGGTATTCACCACTGACCATTGCCCTAATAATTTCCAGATTCTGGATGTGGGTAGCCCTGTTGGATATTCCTCCCCCTCACCTCTTAGGCAAGCTCCCTTGCTAAACTAGCTATCCAAGGTTACCCACCCTCCGCCCAAAGCAAGGAGAGCCCTACCAACCATCACTCTGTAAAACTAAGTTGCCTGGCCCCGAATGTGAGTGACGAAGCTGGAGGTCGGGGGGTGGAGGTCGGGAGTGATAATAGGGTCCCACAATTATAAATACAGAGACGATGGTCTGAATGACTCATCGGCTAGTGTGGGCCCCGGAGTTGTCGCCTCCTTGGTTATCTTCTCATCCCTCCCACCACATTGTGGTGGGGGCCACTCAGAGATTGTTTCACAACCAAAGGCCGAGCCTATACAACACGAAGGAGCAGAGAGCATCGTCCACCAGAAATGGTGCACACAGAAATACCGGTTCTCACCTGGGGTTGGCACAGTAGAATGCTCACCCCTTATGGGGCCTTTTCACTTTCCATCAGGATTCTTTTCTTGGCAAGTGTGGTAGCCCCATTCTCCTCTTCTACTCCCACAGGGAATTAAGACAGGAGCACCCCGAAGGAGCTTAATAAAAGCACCTCCTATGTGGGAGTCACGTTGCATATAGTTTGTTTTGGAGTTATAAAGGTTTCACATGGTTATACTCTATTAGATAGCCAAATGTTGTTTCACTGTAAATATTTAACATATAGTACTAATGGGAGATGGGAGGGGGCCGGGTACAGAGCTCAACACTGTGCGGGGCCCCAGCCCACTATATTTAAAGACAAAATGTTTGTTTCTGGATACTGATTTTGGTATCTTGTGTTATATCATTTTATATTTCTTATTAATAAATTATGGGGGGAGGGGAGAAAGAAAAAAACACACGAGTCAAAGTGTATTATTGTTTAAATCTGTTTTATTGAGATTAATAATTCGAGTCAATACGCCAAAAGGCCCTGAGCGGCAATTGAGCCAGTTAAGGAGAGGGCGAGTGATCTGGATTTCTTCATCCCCATTCAACCTAGGAAAGAAAACAAAGAACAACATGAATAACAAATGATATCATGGCGGTTAACCCTATAAAAATGTTATCACAGAACATCAGTGGTCTCCATGACCCTATAAAAAGATCTCGCCTCATGCAGCACCTCAATAGACAAGACGCAGATCTTAATTTCCTTCAGGAAATGCACTTATCAGACTCTGAGCACTTGAAACTCTGCTGGGGGAAACGGTATAAGTTATTTGCCTTTTCCTATCCTAGGGGCCGAAAATGTAGCACAGTAATCCTAGTACCCGCAAAAACCCCTTTAGAGATCCAGAAAACCCACATAGATAACAAAGACAGATATGTAATTATTCAGAGCCAATGATATGGTCAGAAAGTTACATTAGCCAATGTTTATTCCCCCCCCCCCCCGATAAAGATGTTAGCGATAAGAGGGTTCTTTTCAGTTTTAATGGACCACTTACATGGATGGTTAATTCTTGGCAGGGATTTAAACATGACCCTTACCCCTCACTCCTCACCTTGATTATTTGAACCAGCAAAAATATATGCAAAATAGAACAGTAAAACAGTTCAAAGATACCATGGAACACCTCGGCATTGTAGACATCTGACGTCAAATATTTCCAACCTCCCCTGGATCTACTTTTTACTCAGCCAGACTTCAATCATATTCATGGTTGGACTACTTTTTAATCATGTGTGAACGCGTTTCAACAGTCCAGGACATCTCAATTGGCCCCAAAATATTATCCGACCATCATCCCTTCATTCTAAAATTGGACATAGGGCGGGTTTTTAAAAGGACCCTGTGGTGACTAAACCCCCTAACCCTACAAGAAAAAGAATTTCAAAATATTATTAAAAAAAGGATCCCCCTATTTATTTCGGAAAATTCTTTACCAGCCATAACGGAGGCTATACAATGGGATGCTATGAAGGCCACGTTGCATGGTGAGATCATAGCATACACTGCCAAAAAGAAAAAGGAAAGGGAAGCTAAATATCAGGAAGTAACCGAATCACTATTTAATTACCAATTGCTATACAGGGATGGGGACAAGGAACTTCAGAGAAAGATTAGAGACACCAAGGCAGCCCTGCAAAAGATAATAGATAATAAGATCCAGCAATCCCTAGTTTTCCTGAGACATGCAACTCATCTCTATCTGTCATCAACTTCTATGTTTCTATGTTTTTGTGTTTCATGAAGGGGGCTCGAGAGGCACGAGGAGACTGGCCGAGAAACTCTGCTCCAGAAAGGGCACATCTATGATACTTAAACTTAAAACCCCCAAAACAGGGGCTGTTCACCATACGGAACCCCACATTTGACAAATCTTTTCCTATTTTTTTCCAAACCTCTATTCGGAAAGCACTGAGTTCATCCCGGAGGCTACATCTTCTTTTCTGGAATGACTAAACCTCCCAACACTAAATGATTCCCAAATTAGGGCCCTGGATGTCCCCATTTCCAAAACTAAGATATAATTAGTAGTCAAAAAACTGTCTTCAGGTTGCTGTCCTGGCCCAGATGGGCTAAGTGGTACCGTATGTTCTCAAAGGAACTTATTCCTAAATTACAGTCCTTATTTGTTAAGATAGCTCAGGAAAACCCCACTCCCTCCATCTTGGGACTATGCCATGCTGACCTTCATTCTCAAACCAAACAAAGATCCCTCCGACTCCACAGCCCACCGCCCCATTTCAATTTTGAACATAAACTACAAAATATATAGGGCCTTATGGGCCTCGAGAGTGGAATCTATTCTTCCACAAATTAACCACCCGGACCAATCTGGATTTATTAAACAAAGAATCACCTCGGATAATAATCAAATGACCCTAACGCCTCAGGAATATATTCAGACCAGGAAAATACCAATAACTCTCATAAGACTAGACGCGGAAAAGGCCTTTGATAGGGTCTCTTGACCTTTCCTATGAGACACCTTAAAGGTCTTTCACATCCTCCCCTCTTTTATAACCTGGCTGAGTAATTTATACATATCACCTATCACCAAAGGCCTACATTAGTGTAAACGGATCCCTGTCTGACCCGACCACATAAGGCAAGAGACAAGGCAGGGTTGCCCCCTCTCTCCCTCCCTCCCTCCCTGTTCGCACTATATTTGGAACCCTTGGCGGTTGCCTAAAGGGGGACAGTGGAGGTGGAGGGCATCCCCATAGCCCAACGAGAATATAAACTCAGTCTGTTTACAGTTGATATCCTTTTAACACTGGCGTCACCAAACACTTCTATACCCTCAGCCTGGAAAATATTGAAACAATATAAAAAACTAACAGGATTCAAGTTAAATGATGCTAAAACAGAAATTCTGGTCTTCAACTTCTCCCCCTCTCAAGCATTAAAATAGTCTCATCCCTTTAAATGGCTATCGACTAAAATAAAATACTTAGGGAATTTTATCCCTCTAAATCCAGAAGTCCTAGAATTAGTGAAATATGAGCCCTTGTCCATATCCTTTCAATTGGACCTACAAAAATGGTCCAGTAATCCTCTCCCTCTCCACCAGAGAGTTGAGACAATTCGCATGAATATCCTCCCAAAACTTCTATACCTGATACAAAACACCCAATTTTTCCCCTCATCCTACTATTTTAAATCATGGGACAAACTAATCTCAAATTTCATCTTGGGGAATGGGCATCCCAGGATTCACTTATCTATTCTAATGCTATCCCCCTCTCAGGGTGGGATCAATTTTTCTGACTTTAAATAATATACAAAGGTGGCCTTTATAAGGATTATACTACTTTGGCTGGCCGACTATACCCCTCCCTGGAAAACCTTTGAATTCCACCTCAGTGATTTTTTTGACATCAACAAGATTGTCTTCTCATCAGAAGGGAGGTTCCTACCACCTAGAGCTTTTCTGGGGATTACGGCCCATACATATAGATTATGGAAGAGAATGAGGCGATCAAAGGCCCTACTCTCCACGTTTGAATTCTGTAAGCTAATCTCTGAGGACGATTCCTTCTTTCTGTCACAATCAGATCTTACCTTTACTAATTGGAGACAGCTAGGTCTAACACACTTCTTCCAACTCCTATCCCACCAAGATATTCTCCCGTTTGACACATTAAAGATTAAAAACAACCTTCGTAGATCTGACTTATTTAGGTACTTCCAAATAAGGAACCACATTCTAAGGAACAGAATAATTCAGGCTAAACTACCCTCTCTGATACCAGCATTGTTAAAAATTTTCATGGAAGCCATACAGGGGAACCTCAGAAACCATATTATAGGGTACACTTATAAGGGACTGAGAGATGAGGCACCAGAATCCACTGATTCCAGCCTAGCGGATTGGAACAAAGATCTGGACCTAGACATATCAAAAGAGGCCTGGCTAGAGACAGCTCTACTGGTCTCAAAGACCACATCTTCCCCCAGGTGGAGGGAATTCACATGGAAGTGCCGATTAAGATGTTTCCGTTCTCCAGTGATCCTTTTAAAATACCTCCCTGCAAATTACTGATCATACTGGAGAAATTGTGGCTGCTCAAAGGCATCTCTTGGTCATATCTTCTTGCAGTGCCCCCTCCTGTTGCCTTTCTGACTCTCTGTGCAGAGAGATCCTTCACTCTATATGGGTGAGCCAGTGGAGCTAACAGCTGAACAGGTATGGATGGGGATCTTTCTGGATCACTATCCTCTATGGGTGCACACATTTCTACCAATATGTCTTCTGGCCACCAAGAAGACATTCACCAGGAGGTGGATGTCTAACATAATACCAGCTACCAAGGACTGGAGATCTATAAAGAAGGACCTATACTATACAGAAAGCCTGAATGCTAAGATACAAAATAAGACCCCAGCACATGAGATAAAATGGCAGAAATGGGTACTCTGCCAATCATCGGTTGACCTGGATTTCTGTCCATAACATACATGAATCCTGGCACAAGAGGATGAGTACTGGGGGACAGCCCCAGAGAGAGAAGAAGAATTAAACTAAAGGGTATATGGTAGAAGGCTGGGTAGAGCCAGCTGCCCTAAGGTAGAGAGTTGCCTGGAATAGCTGGTGGCAGAATGCCATAAAGGCCATGTAGAGCAGCAATAGAAGGCCAGGGTGAGCCAGTGACCAATAAAAGATATAATAAGTTAAAAGCTGCTCCCGCTGCCTGGAGCCACAATGCCCAATGTGACTCCTCAGTCCCCCGCTGAGGAAAAACAAAGAAACCACAAACAGGACACAATACCATGCAGCTAATGAAATAAGTTAAATACATGCCAGCCATGAAAGTCATGAAAGCAGGATTAGGTTATCAACAGAAACAAACTGCAAAGGGTTTGGTATGAATAAGGTTTGATAAAGATGGGAGCAGCCATAAATTAGCCTAAATAACACAAACAGAGACATGAGGAGTAATGCAGTAGGGCTGCAAAAGTAATTGAGCAGCATCCAGCAGCAATTAACTATAGCTTGTAGCTTGTAGGGGTAGCAATCTGAATGAACATAGAAACTGTAGGGAGAGGCAATGCACTGAAAACAGCAGCAATATTTGCAGGAAGCAGGAATGAGTTCCATGGACTAGGTTGCTTAAATAATAGTGAAGAAGTAAAATAGGGAAAAGTTGTTAGCTAGGCATCAAAGCCATGAACAGGTGTAATCAATTAAGGGGAAACAAGGCAGCAGATTGCAGTGTGAGCTGAAACAGACAATGACAATTGTAGGGACTGAGGCTTGTTAGACAGAAAGCAGGCTGAGTGAAAGCATACAGAGAGCAATGCAGTGAACAGAGGGCTGCAATAGTAGGTGAGAACAGAGCCTGGGGGTACAGGCACAAGGTAGCATGAGGCAAGGAAACACAGAGTGCAATATTCAAAAAGGTTGCGCATGGCACAACAGGGGTGCGCCATGCACAACCCACTTATGCGCCCCGGCACGATATTCAAAAGGGGAAAGTGCCCAGCACAAATCCCGATGCACCAGGGTGCATCAGTAATGTATGAGGCATAAGTGGGGGGGTGTGCCCATGCATACCCCGCACATCCCGATATTCAGCCAGGGATATGCTGAGCATAGGCAGGCGCAACCCCTACGTGCACCGCACACAGTTGTGCCAAAAAGGAAAGGAGCAACAGTTGGCCACCCACAGGTGAGCTGCCATATTGCAGGGTGCAATACGGCAGCTGCCAGCTGTGAGTGGCCACCTGAGCTCCGGCGGCACCGTCTATTGCGGTCACCCCCCCATGCCCGATCATGGGCTTTCATTATGTAAACATCCCTGGTGGTCCAGTGGACCCGATCCCTCAGCCCAATCGTGGGCTTGCAATATGTTAATATCCCTAGTGGTCCAGTGGACCCAATCCATCTGCCCAATCACGGGCTTACAGTAATTGGAATAACCCTGGTGGTCCAGCGGTAACCCCCTCCCAACCCGCCTGCTCAGTTCTGCCACCCCGCTCCCACCCCAAGTCAGCGGCGGGTGGCAGCACCCCACCTGCAAGCTGCCCGGCCGCCCGCTGACTAACAGTGTACAGTATGGCTGTACACCCATTGGTCCACAGCATGGGCCAATGGGCGTGCAGACTGTACTGTACTATGCAGTCCCAAAATGTGAATGAATCCATTCACTCACATATGAGACTGTGTAGTACAGTACAGTCTGCATGTCCATTGCTAACCAACAATGGACCAATGGGCACTCTGACCATACCGTATGCTGTCAGTTGATGGTTGGCAGATGACTGGGTGGGGTGCTGCCGCCATGGCTGAGGAGTGAGGACTGGCAGGCGGGCGGGAGGAGCCAAGTATTCAATACTATGGCCATGATCGCTGGTCCGGTCCACGGACCACCGGAATATAACATATTACAAGCCCACGTTGAACTGAGCAGACCCCAGGACCTCGAATACTCAAAGCAAACGATCCGGACTGTGGACTCGGGTTCACTGGACCACCAGGAAGATTAGTATACATTACAGCCCACGATCGGGCTGGGGTGCATTGCCAGTGAAGGGCAGGGGGCATCAGTCCCCGAACGCTGCAGCCTGGCAGGGCGCCAGGCGCAAGTCGCCGGGGATCGGCGCACCTGCATGCAAATGGGGACATAATGACATGCAAATGGCCCCATTTGTCCTTGCGTGCATTATGGCCCCATTTGCATGTCCACCGCTGAATATTGCGGTTGCTGCACCTAGCACAACGGCACTTGTGCTGGTACATCCTCCTGCTCCTCCCTGGCCCTTGTGCTGGTGCAGTGCTACTGCGCCATGTGCAATGCGAGTGGCCACGAAGCGATATTCAATGGTGCTGAGCCATGGCGCAGCACCATTGAATATCACCTTGTCAATGCCCTGGCACATCCCAGTTGTGCTGAGCCCATGCTTGCGCCACAGCCTGGTGCAGTCTGAATATCCCACCCACAGAGTATAACTTGAAGCACAAGTAGCAATGTATAGACAGGGCACTAGAAAACTAGAAAGCCCAAAAGAAACAAACAAGGCAAACACAAGGACGGGAGCAGAAGGGAACCAGCACACACAGAAGCACGGAGTAATACAAACCAAAAGCAGAAAACAGGAGTCCAGCACAAACCAAAGCAGAGTCCAAGTATGTGCGGGGCAAAGCCCTAGGAGGCCACAGGAAAGAAGTCAGACCAACAGAGCCCCAGGCTGCAAGGAAAAATGTTTGTGTTTCACAACCTGCTAAGCGGAGAACTGCCAGAGGAGGCTGGCTTATGTAAGGGATGTGGGAGGAGCTATTCCCCCACATTGAACCACAGGTTATAGCCCTCCCATAGAAAAGCGGAACAGGGACATAAACTACATCATTTAGTGTTAAAATGCGTCTTACCTGCAGCAAGTAACTCAGAAACACCTACTAGAATAACTAAAAACCATGTATACCTAGAGCAATAACAGAATTTGAACCAATATTTAAAAACAGCTTCTACTGGGAAACATATCTTCTAGATTCAGCGCAGTTCTCCTTTAAGCAGCTCTTCTTTATGTTTTCAGTACTGATATTTTATTGCAAGGTATTTCTGGTTCCCCCCTCATTTGGGGCATTCCCACTATGGCCCAAGCAGTACCCTGTAAGGTGAATGCTTATGCGGATGATGTGGTTCTTTTTTCGGCTGATGAGGTTTCCTGGGGTGCCTCTTGGGGCCTGTCAGAGTGATTTCCTAACCTTTCACAGGAACACATTAATGTCTCAAAAAGCTTGGCGCTAGGCCTCGTTGGATGGCAGGGCTTGGACTGACACATTTGGGTTCTATTTCACTGGTGGATTCAGATATTAAAATTTTTGGAGTCACTTTTATTTATTTCAAAGTTGATAACTGGGAAAGGCACCAGTGAGCCGAGGCTCATTTCCAGATGTGACCTGGGGTAAAGGGTCACATAGGGAGAAACAGCGACATAAAGCAAAACATTGGTGGTTAAGCAAAAACGTGGGCCATGGTTACAAGACCCAAAAACAATGACATAAAACAACAACAGCAAATAAGCAAATGTGGGTCGAATTTACAAAACACAAAACAGGAAGTAACTCAGCCTGATACAGGCAGTCAATTAAAACACTAATGGAGCCTCAGTTATAATACTAGTACAGATGCAGGACCTGTGGTAACACAGAATAAGGATGGAGTCAGGTCAAGTTAAGCACAGGAGCAGGGAAATCGGTACAAAACTGAGATCCACTAAGAAAGTGGGAAGCGAGGGACTATGGAGAGTAGACGACTAAGGGTGGAGACAAGTTCAATATTTAAGAAGGGGAAGGTTAGGAGCACTGAGAGCACAATGGATGGGGTAGGAGTCTGAGGAACCTTTTGAGAGCGAAAGGGGAGGGGGGAATGTTGTAGGTCAGGGGGGAGTTTATTCCAGAGATAAGGGAAACAAAAGGAGAAAGTAGACTGACCAGAAGTGGAGTGGGGTCGAGGGATAGAAAAGGTGCATGGATCTCTGTAGTGAAGGGAGTAGTTTGAGGTGGCAGCTTGGGAGAGGCGGGAGGAGAGGTAGGTAGGGAGGGTTCCAAACCAGAACTTAGTGACAAAGGATGCAGAGTGAACCATTCTCCTGTGAGATAAAGGATCAAGGGATAGGGCAGAATATAGGAGACAGTGGTGGGTAAGGAGAGGAGGTGGTAGCGAAGCAGCAGAAGGAGTTTAGCAGAGTGTCAAGTTTGGCAAGGGATATTTGAGAGGCTGTGCCGTACACCACATTGATGTAATCAAATACGGGTAGGATCATTTTGGAGACCAGTTCTAGGTGGGTAGGGAAGGGGAGACTGTCCTTGTGTCGATAGAAGACACCCAACTTGGGTTGAAGCTTAGTGCAGATGACGTCGATGTGGGTGGAGAAATCCAAGTGGCTATCCAACTACACTCCTAAGTATTTGAAAGCTGGGACGTTCTCAAGGGGAGAACCATCTAAAGTAATAAAGGTGGGAGAGGACTGGAGGGTGGCCAGTTTTTGTCAAGATCTGAAAGTCATGGCCACTGTTTTTTTTTTTGCATTAAGGTTGAGTTGGTTGGACTTGAACCGGGACTGTACTCTGTCAAAGTCTTCCTGAAGGGGGGCCTGTACGCTGATGACGGAGGGCCTGGAGATGAAAATGATAGTGTCATCAGCGTACATGTGTATTTTAGAAGATTTGCAGACTGATGGGAGGTTGTTTATAAATGGAGAAAAGAATGGGGCAGAGGATGGAGCCTTGAGGGACTCAGGAGAGGATTGGGAGTGGGGAGGAAAAAGCATCACCTATTTGAACCGATTGCTCCCTGTCGTGAAGATAAAAGTGGAACCAGTTAGCAGGTTCAACAAGGCCGACAGATCTAAGAGTTTGTAGCAGGAGGGGGTGGGAGACAGAATCAAAAGCTTTTGCCAGATCAGTGAAGATGGTGGCAGTAATAAGGCTCTGGTCCATAGCAGAGAGTGCTGAATCTGTGACTCTCAGTAGTGAGGAGATGGTGGGGTGATGTTTCCTAAAGCCAGACTGCACAGGAGAGAAAGCGTTTGACTAGCTAGGAAATCGGACAACCTAAAGCAAATGAGGGATTCTTGGAGTCTGGCAAGAGAGGGAAGGTGGCAGATAGGCCTAAAGTTACCAGGGGCAGAGGGGTCACCTCCCTTATGGAGGGGTATGACCTTAGCTGATTTCCAGGCCTTAGGAATGGAGGAGGAGGAGGGAGATATGTTTAGGATGTGGGTGAGTAGGGCTGCTATGGCAGTGGCAGGGATGTGGAGAAGCTTGGGGTAGAGACCATCAGGGCTGGACTTGGTAGGGTTTAGACCGAGGAGGGCAGAGTAGATTCTGAGGGGAGAGAAAGGGGGAAATTGGAATTCAAGGGGTAGACCTGGTACATTCAAATGGGCTGAGAGGGATTCGGAGGATGAGGGTATGTGGATATCGGAGAGAGGACAAATGGCAAAAAATTTGTAGAAAATCTCTGCGACTGATGCAGGGTCAGAAACTTGGGACCCATCAACATTTAATACTGGGGTAGTAAGTTGGGCAGGCGGGTCTAGGAGAGAATGGAGAACCTTCCAAAAAGATGCGGGGGTGCATTGATCTTGCTGCAGGTGGTGCCTGAAGGAATTAGCCTTGGAGAGGTGAATAGCCTTACAGCAATTATTCCTAAGGGTTTTATAAGGTTGAAGGTCCACATGTGATCAGGAGTCTTTATAGTGGTGCCAAGCTCTGTCCTTGGCCCTGTACTTGGCCAGCAAGTCAGCAGTAATCCAGGGGTGGTGGTTTCTTTTCACTCTGGATTTCTTTAGGGGGGGCATGGTGATTCCAAATGTGGAAGAAGAGGTTGAATAAAAGAGATAAGGCAGAGTCGATGTCAAAAGCTGAGAAGATAGGTTGCCAGTTTGCCTCAGAGAGATCTTTTTGTAGGGCAGCGACATCTAGATTGTGAAGGGGTGGGACCAAATGTATCTCGGGGATGCACAGGGAATATGAATCTTTCTTGTGCAGAATGTGATACAGTGATCACTGATGACATCAGGCAGGGTCCCTGCTGCAGTGATGTGGTGGGAGTGGGAGGATAAAACCCAGTCGAGCAGTGTGTGGTTCTGGGAGCGGTGTTTTATGTAAGTGGGTTCATGGATCAGTTGAGTAAGGTTAGGAGCTTCTATTTTAAGGAGGGTAGGCTTGGAGGAGGGGGAGAGCCAGTCAAGGTTGAAATCGTCGAGAAGCAGTAGCTCACCACATGCTGTGAGGTAGGAGATGGAAGAGATGATGGATACTAGGGCAGCGGCTGTCATTTTAGGTGGGGCATAGAGTGTACCTATATAGAGCAGGGCAGAGGAAGGGATGAATAATAGTGCAATGGTTACTTCACGGGAGGAAGTACAGGACTCTTTGAAGATAATGGAACTGGGGAGAGATTGTCTGACGTGAAGGGCAACGCTGTCTCTCTGCTTGCCTTGGTCTTGATGAGATAAGTTACATTTTTGGGCACGGCAACGTGGCTTGGACACTCCTGCAGGGAGAACGGCTCATTGCCCTTGGTCCTCCATGGCCATTTCCAAGTGGAAACGGGTTAGTTAAATTACAACATTATTATTGCCTCTCTTTTTGTATTTAGGTTATGTTTTTTCCCACCATGCAAGTTAGAGACACAGTCAGGAGGCAGTATAGCGCAGTGGGTTAAGGCTCTGAGCTGCAGATCTGGAGACCTGGGTTTGAATCCCACAGCTGCCTAGGTGCATACTATGTGATCTTAAGTACGTCACTTAACTTCCTTGTGCTCCCAGGTCGCATCTGAAAACAAGCTTCAGCTTAGTGTGCTACTCATGGTTAAACAATGTTCCCTTTCCCCTTATATAGTTTATTCTTTTGTGCCCTATGGAGAAGTTTAAATCCAGTAAAGAGGCAAGTTACAGTATGTATCCCCCTGTTGGTCAGGGAGGTTTGCATATGGTTAATCCAGTCACTTTTTTGTATAGCACTTTTTTTCTATTCCCCTTTGGTCCTATTTGATGGGTGAAGATATAGACTGGATTGTTTGGGTCAAGGAATTGTTAGACCCCATATTTCCGACCTGGGAAACAAAGTAAGTGGACTTCGTAGGCTGCCTGGAAACTTCCCTGATAACCAGATTATATGCGCCAAGCTGTACAGAAGGTGTGACGGTGGTTGGGCCCAGTTCTTTTTCTTAACTTTTCAAGGAAGGGGTTGTATCAACATATTCTGCAAATCTTTTTTTTAGAGCAGTTGGTTTTCCCCTCTAGGCACCCCCCAGACTACTTCCCTGACTTTGAGACAATTCACTGACCCTAGACTGCTGATACAGGTGTGGGATATGGTTTGACTTTCCTGTTGTGGTCAGCTGGGAGTTCATAGTACCCACAAGCATAAACAGTTTACCAAATGCTTTTGTCCTAGGGATGCTTGCAGTGGTCTTGAGGAAACATAAACACATTTTTTTTTTAATTGTTCCCAATGTTTCCTCCTTCTGGAGGTATCTCGCCATTCAGGTCCAATGTCCTGAATTTGCCTTCTTAACTTATGAAGTCATGGTGTTGGAACTTGGACATTTATACTGGTCCTTGGAGTATGTGTCACCCTGGTGCGCTGAATGTGCTGTGTGGCCTTTTGAAGTACTACACTGGGCCAGCTTGATGTCGGTGGGTAATTAATCAGTAGTACTGGCCCCACCTGGAACTGTTTACTTGTCTGAAACATCAGTTCTTCCTTTTGTATCAGGCAGCTTACAGACGGTTCCCTAAGTAGCAGTTTCAACTTATGTGGAAATGCTGTGTGGGCTGGTGTTTTGACACCTCCCCCATTGCTTTTTATTCTTTTCCATGATGTTGGTTTCCATTTCCTGAATTGATTTTGTTTGCTGCCAGTTTAATGGGCTTATTTTGCTTTCTGTGTCTTTAGTTTTTGTATGAGATTTATGTCCTCAATAAAAACTCTCCTACTCTTGTGAGAAGTACCTTGGGTCCTTTTATTTCCACTTAGATACCCACCAGGACAATACCAGAGATGGGTAGAAGGGACCTTGGTTTAATGTCTCATCCAAAGGACAGCACAACACGACAGTACAGCACCCCCTAGTACTGTACTTGGGTGCCAGTGTTTAGTTATGAGCCCAATCCCAGTGTGGGGTTAGGATCCATGCCAACGCAGACTTCACAGTGGTATGTGCAGGGTTTTGTGTGGTGGCTGAGTTGTGTGTCACCCTAGACCCTGAAAGTCTGTAGTATGGGTGGGGAGCAGGTGAGCTGTTTTCTGGATGGTGATGAGTCTGGTTAAAGCTACCAACAGTCCCTATTTTCCCAGGACGGTCCCTATTTTCATCGGGTTCAAGGTCACTTGGCATTCATCTGTATCCCCCTCCCCCGGGTCGTACCTGAAAATAGGCAGGATTTGTCTAGTGCACTTACCCGGTCAACAAAAATTAAATAAATAAAAAAATAAAATTTTAGGCAGCATGTCCCAGTGTCCCCACAAGTTTTGCAAAATGTCACTTTTGTCCTGTTTTTTGCTTACTTGTCCCAGTTTTGTCCCTTTTGTTGCTGACTGCTAATCCATGAGTGACAGTTATTTCAGCATCACTGTGGCACTGCTCGAGCTGGACAGCAGTTTACAACTTCAACCCCTGTGCCTGTGTTGCACCTCAAGTATGTCAGTGGGAGCACAGTAAAGCATGTTCCTCCCTGTTGCCTTTTGGCACCATGCATTTCTGCTTAAGGTTGGACCAGCATAACATTCTGTGGTGATTTGCATATGCAGCCCATGATGCTTTGCATTGTGGGGGCATGTGTGACTTTGTATTTTCTTGAAACTTGGCTTCCCAGCCAAATGCCCTTTGGGGTAACCCTTGCCTCAGTGTTTACGCACAGAGGTTCTTTGTCTTTTCCTCCCTGTTAGATTAGACTGGGTAGTAGTGCAAACAAGCGCATGTGGATGTCTACCTGCCAGCAGCTGAGAGGGACTCCAGACAGAAAAGAAAACGGCAGCAGTGAACTAAGGTACCCGGACCTGATCAGCTGTAGGGAAGTGTGTGAAAACAATCTGGTGTGGTGGTAGGAGTCACTGAAGTGAAGTTTGCTCAGCAAATTAGGTGAATGTAAATTAGGGTTGGATGGGATTGTCAGGAGGAGCAACACATGTAGCTTGAATGTCTGATCTCAATTTAACGTAGGTTTGCTTCTAATGAACTTTCTGTTTATTATGATTTGGAACTTGCTGCAGCAGGGATGTATTGTTTTAATCTGATTGTTTGCTACTGGTGTTACTGTGGGGCGGCATGGCCAGAGCAAGCAGCAAAATGTAATTGATTGTGCAGCATTGTCTGCGGTGGTGCCCGTGGGAGTGACACCACAGTGGGGGCATGGTCATGATGGACCGTCCCAGTTTTAGGCCTCAGAAAGTTGGTAGCTTTAGGTCTGGTTTATTTATTTATTTGCTTTTGTTAACCGGGTAAGCACACTAGACAGCCTAGTGACTATTTTCAGGTGCGACCGGAGAGTTACAGGTAAAAATTTGTACATGAACAGTTGAGGAATCGAGAAAACACATAGGGAATAACAGGCATTACAAGGTTAGCTCTAGAACAGGTTGGCACATTGCAATACAATAAAATGGTGCATACAGGATGTAATTAGGAGGTGAACAGCAGAGTAAACAAAAACAATGACAATGATAAGTGCCGGGGGGTGGTGCCCTATACTGAAGAAGTAAGTGCAAGTAGCGCTGAGGCCCTCCACCCCACCGGGCTAGGGGGAGGAGTGGGGCTCCGCTAGTGAGCTACGAGGTGCAGGGACAGGTGGAGGAAGATTTCAAAAAGTTCCAGAGAGAAGCTTTAAAGCTTGGATGGGAGGTGGTGGACCGAGTAAGCTCAGGGAGCGAGTTCCACAGTTTAGGGGTGTATGTGTTGAAGGCCCGATCCCCCGCAAGGGTGTGGGTTCTAGGAACTAGGCGTTCCAGGTTTGTCCCAGATCTTAGATGGTAGGATGGGGCACCTAGCTTGAGGGGAAGAGCAAGGGCAGAGGGGGTGGCAAAGCGGATAATGTTGTCAATGAAGTTTCCAAGTACGAAGGAGCGGTGCTTCTCCGGAGGGAGCCACTCCAGGCGGCTGTAAAGATCACATTGGTGTCTGAGGGGAAGGGTGGAGAGCGCGAAGTGGCAAACATTGTTGTAGGCCATGTCCCATTTTGAGAGGCTGGTTTTGGGGACTGGGGCAAATGTTACAAGTCTGTAGCAGAGTGAAGGGAGGAGGACCACCCCTGACTAGGGCCAAATGAGTGGCTGGGGTGAGGCAGTTTTTAGCTCGATAAGCTAGGTCAAGCTTACCATTAGCGGCCTTACAAACGTTCTGGATGTGTAGGGTAAGGTCCAACTGTAGATCCAGGGAGACGCCCAGATACTTGGCGGTGGCTACCGTCTCAAGGGGAGAGCCGTCGGCCCCGTAGATTTGCAGGGGAGCGGGGCAGGATTTTATTTTGTTCAAGGAACCAAACAGCATGGCTTGGGTTTTCTTGAGATTGAGGGTGAGCCTATGGTCCCCCAGCCAGGTTTGGATGCATTCAAAATCGGTATTCAGTTGGGAGTTAATTGTGGAGATGTCCCGGGAGCTGGGCAGGAGGACGAGGTCATCCACATACAGGGTGGTATGACCATGGGCAGTGACAGATGGTAGATCGTTAATAAATAGTGAGAATAGGGTGGGACCAAGGATGGATCCCTGTGGGACCCCACAATGGACTGGTGAGAGGTTGGAGAGTGTCTGATTGAAGTTGGTGTATTGCTGCCTGTTGGAGAGGTAGCTTATAACATTATGAGAAAAAAATGTGAGACATTTGACTGGCTGAGAGACCACTATTGGAGTGTAATTAGAGACCATGAGCTGGATTCATGAAGGGTGATGGCAGAGCTTGCATAAAGCCCTGCGGCAAACCTGGGTGTCGGAGCAGCTGTGCTGAAAAGTTTGCTGCAGAATGTGCCCAATTCAAGAAGATTGAGTGCATTTATGACAATTTTCCAATTTATGTCAGTTTGCGCCAAATATTTGCACAAGGCCCATAAAACGGGTACCCAAGATTGCCACAAGTTAGACCAGAAAAAGCTGGTCTAACTTGCGGCAATGAACGCATGGGCTCAGGAATCCCGATTGACAGCTAGGGAATCCTGCAAGCCCCATGCGCCATAAGTTCAGCACACCCGGAGCATGTGGCATTCTCATGAGTTTAGAGAATCAGGCCCCATATTTACACTCCTGTACTTCTTTCAGCCTGCTAACCTCTGCCACTGTCACAAATCCATACGCTCCACAGTGCCACTCAGAGTGCCAGTCACTGTACCAGCAGCAGGAAGCAAAATGTATAACATGACAGAGCTGCCTTGCTCACAAACAGGATTACCTGAGGGGTTTTGCCCAGAGAAATGGCTGGTGCAAAATCTTGAGGGTCCTGGACTGGAAATTGAGACTCCTCATGAAATGCCACAAGAACCTTCCTTGTGACACACTTGTAAGAAAAACATATACACCAATAAAAAGGTTAATTGAAATGCCACAAGAACCAGCTGCCCAGACTGAACCAACTGTAAGCAGGCATGCTGAAATTGAAAAAGCAGACTTAGATCACTTCGAGACAGAAAAAAATTGAATGCCATAAAGCAAAAATCACACACAATTACTGTGTCCCAAGAGTGGCTGGCTGAGAAGAAAACACAGCAAACTTAAGAAGTGTGAGCCCTGAGACACTAAATGAAACTCTATATGATAGTTTTTTGCAATGGTCTGAACAGCCAAAGGTGAACAATAAAATCTTTCTAGGTACATCTGCCTGAGAGCAGCTATCAGTCATTACTTCAGTTCACCAGAAATAGCCAGAAACAAAGTATCCGACAAGACATTCAGCTAGTCCAGCAATGTTTTTTGTGGCCATGGTAAAAAAAGTACTGAAAATTGGGCCGAAATACAACTGAGCACTATCAGAGAATCTCAGACCGTGACCTGCTTCATCTGAAACAGCCTCCCACACTTTTCCCTGACATTGGGCGCAATTCCCTAATAGGTGTGGAGCATGCACATAAAAGCAAGTTCAGCTCCACACCCTCGGGAGATCTGCATTCATGAAGCAGCAGTCCCCGCCTGGCTTCCTTCTGTGTCCCTGCCCCCACCCCCAGCGTGGAGGTTCGCAAGGGTGGGGTTGTGGACCCGGGTCGGTGGCCAATCAGCTGCCCTACCCGGGTCTACAGTGGATCACTTGTGCCAGTATGGCGCCATCTTGCAGAGGGCATGCAGAGCACTGGTCAAGCTGCTGGGGGGGCATTTGCTGGCCGCCTGTCCCCTGGCTCGACCATTGTCCCTCGGCACCTGTGGTAACATCTGGAGGGGGTCCGATGATCCTCCGCCTGCACCAGCGGGTCTGGCGGCGGCATCTGGAGGGGGCATGTGTCCATTACGGCTGCCCTCCAGACACGTAGCCGCCGGCCCCTGCATATGGCACTCTGTCCACACATGAAGCTTTGTGCTCGGCCGGGGATCTGGTGCAGAAGGGGGCTACAAAAGTAAATAGTGAATGCTGCTGAGGGTGTGCATTGGGCTCAAACTGGTACAGGGTGGCCACACACCTGGGTTATGTGGTGTGTACCCACCCTGGCCCATTCGTGAACAGGGCCCATTGTGCACAAGGTATGGTTTGACCTCCAGCTTCACTTAACTAGAAGAGGTCAAGAAGCACAAAGACTACTAACCAAATACAGTTTTAGAATCAATGCTGATGAGAATGGACTTAGATTTTGTTGAGCTTTTCTGTATACATTTAATTATCCTGTCTGTCCCGCTGCCCCCTTCTGAATGACCTCCCACTCCTATTACCTGGCTTCCCCAGGACTTACCTTCCTACTGTCGTCCTCTGCCACAGAATTATGGAGGGTGCCCAATCACTGGAGCGGGGCCTGTGAGGGGTCAGTCATCATTCTGCTGCCAGGGGATTTTTCCACTGATTTTTGCCCCTGGCTTCATGGATGTGCAGTGGGCGCGATGTGCAAGCTCCACCTCTGTGAAGATGCCGCCTAGCTTCCTGAACACGGGTCCCTTCCCTTTCTTGGTGGCTGCACATGTTCTGCTAGCTAGCCACCACTGGGTGGCAGTTGACAGCGAGCCACAGCAACCCCCCTCCCAAGGAAGGAGAGCAGTGTCACAAACTCGCTCAGCCAGTCAGACCTCTACTCCTAAAGTGCCAACCTCTGAATGTATGATTTGTGTACAGTGAACAGAACAAGGTAACCCTCTTGTCAGTTTTGAGGGTTCAAGTCATCTTAGTCTCACACTCTGGAGGGATTCAAACTGATAACCTCTTGTTAGCGTACCCAATTATCAGGCTCAGATAATTCTGTCTTCAGGGGGGCAGATATCTTTGCCTACAGGCACCCAACCAGGTCTTTCAAATGAACCCTTAGAACTCTATGCAAGACTTTTGAAAACTCTATCCATTTTCCCAGTTTGGTATATCAATAAGCTTAAAATACAGTGTCACTTATAACCATTCTAAGCTCTACTTAAATAAAAAGAAATGTCAAGGCACTCAAAGCAGTTTCCATTGTAAAAATATATCTTTACTTTAAAATATCAAAACAGAACAATAAATACAAAACAAAATATATCCCAACACATACAGCCTTAAAACAAACAGGTTTACAGTGCAAATTCCTACAAATAATAACTTCAGACTAATCTTTTCTAAGGTTCTTACTTCAGTGTTTTGATGGTCTCTCTTCTCTCAGTCAGTAATATTGTCTTGTGTGTCTGTCCAGGTTCTCACAGCAATTAAACACAGTTCTGAGCCGGCCTTCTCATGAGGTCACTAACTCCGCCTTGGTGTAACAACATCTATATTTTATCTCACAGGATGTCGAAATAAAATATTTAAAAAAGCATAATAGGTGACCTCACTGCCTTTCCTCCCTCAGGTTAACCAGACCAAACTGGTTTGTGCTCTGCTACACATACATCTCAAAAGTTTCTTTGATCTAAGTCACTGTATTCAAGCAAAAGTGCATTTGCCTCTTTAATACCGTCTGGACCTTGGAATCTACACCTCAAAGGTCTCTCTGACGTCATTCAAGGGTTCCCTGGGAAAGTATATTGGATCTTCCAAATTCATCTGGATCCTGCCTGGCCCAGACATCAAACCTCTTCAATGTCCATTCTGGCTTCCCTCCGACACCCCTCCCCACACAGGTTCTTCCTGGCAACTATGCAAGTCAAAGGATCTCCCTGAGGGCATATAAAGTGGATACTTTGGTTCCTGCCTTCAAAGAAAATTTAACAAAGGAATTGCATTTTAAATAGCTGCAGACTCAAACCACCTCCTGTCCTTTGAAATATCCATGGGGGGTCTTTATGTGTCAGTTCCAGTAAGACAGCCTTTTTCCTCTGCCACAGTCATCATACATTCATTTCTTATATTTATGACAAAAATTATACAGGGATCAGAATCAGTGGTCCAAGTGTGACAAGCAGTACTATAGATGCTCAATCCTCTCTCTCTTAGCCAGCCTCTGAGCACCCCGGGTCAATTCCAGACCCTGGGTTACTGATGTGGCACGAGATAAGATGCACAGCACCTCAGCCCTTCATGCCACTGGGCTGACTAGATTTCGTTAACCTTTAAAGAAATCACTAAAAACCATACGGTCATAAATGAGCAAAATGAAGTGGTTTTGTATTCGAGTGCCCGCCTGACCCATTCTGCCCAGTGAAAGGTTTTGTTAAATATACTGAGAAAATGCCCATGCATGTTAAGGCATTCTTTTGCACTCCAAACACTTACCGTAACCCTTCCTGGACAGCCAGCCAATGTGCTAGAGTAGCTAGTCAATGGGAGTGAATTATTTGGCCAAAATGCTCCTCTGTCTAATGAAATGTCACTAAGTTGCCATTACATGAATCAGTCCCTGAGGAGCATGGCTGTGGATCTCCTTAGTGATGCTGGCCTGGAGTCTCGACAAATTATGTATATAACCGACCATAACAATGGAAGCAGCCTGCAGAGCTGTTGGAGCGCCTCCATGGAAGACAGATGTACCTAGAGTAATATATTGAGAGGGCACAGCATGGCATCAACTCCAATGCAGCCATGAAATTCTCAAGAAACTGACATCAGAATCTTCCATGATGGCACCAAGTGGATCACATGGAATCTGACTGGGCCACTGAATGAGCCCAGCAATGTAAAAAAACAAACAAAAAAAAAAATGTTGATGTTAAATGTGATGCTGCGGCACACTTAACTCCAGAGTTGAAACCTGCGACAACAGCTGAATTTGCTGAACTGATGTTTGTGTCTTCAAGTGCAGTTAAAAAAAAGGAAAACAGAAACAAAAAGAAAACAGGATCAGAGCAAAGAATAGTACTATCCTGCAAAGCTGCACATTCTCTGGTGATGTGTTTCATTTCAATTAAATTGGGACAAATGAACCATATTGCAGCCAAGTTGATGTTTGACACCTTACAGCTGAGTTTTCTAATGTAGACCAGCTCCCTTACTGTTCAAGGGAGAACAACATCATTTCATGCAGTTTCTGAATAACCCTTTAGTGCTTAAAGGGACTGCTTTGTCTGTTTGCAATAGGTTCAGTAGTTTTTAAGCATTCAAAACTGTTGTAAGTTGATTTTTATTTGAATCGATGTCTCTCATTTTTCTCCCCGTCTTAAGTGTGATAAGACACTTCAGGGATGTGTAATAAGGGAAATAATTGCACTTGCCTCTTGGGGTATTTGGCAGAAGCACCTCATGCCTAACAGCCCACTCGAACTGTACAATTTTTGCCCCATAATTAAACACCCTGGCGTGTCTTAGTGCATACATAATGCACATCATGTTTGCATGTTATTATGCTTATAAAAATCCATTTCTAAAGCTGTATATAATAATCTTAGAGTTAATCAGACATTATGTGCACAGTGTTTTCAAAATGTTAAGAAAGACGATTTTATTCCTAACTGCCAACAATGCCTAAAAAGTATGGGGCAGTACAGTGTGCCTCCTTAGAGTCCACCACCACCATCTCAAATGTCATTTCAAAAAACATGGTAGCTGATTAGCCCCAGAGGTCTGCAGGTTATATTTCAGCTACATCATCTCTTCCAAACACAATAAATCAGAAAATTTGGTGACAGACAAATAGACTTGCACAGAATTGAGCATTCTCATTTTACATACTGTATGTTAAGTTAACTCCTTCAGTCCAGGTGGCCAGTTTGGGTCAGGTTCAGCAATGGATGGTTCTGAAGCCATATGGCGGCTACTGAACATTGAAACAAGAAGAATTAGAGTTGATTTACTTTTATTTTATTATATTATTCATGATCCGGCCCTCGTGTCTAATTCGGGTATAGATTTTAAAAATAATGTAAGGGACTATAGGGGGCACCTGTTACAAATTGTTGGCAAACCTTTTAAAACTGTCCCTAGAAAATATTTTTTTACCCTAAGGATGGCAAACCCATGGAACAATCTGCCACTTGCAACTGTGATTAGTAAAACTAAGTCTGAATTCAAAAGGCATCTAGATAACTATATTCTATGGGGAGGTAAACTACAATATTATTCATATTAGATTTTTTATGAGCACTTATGGGCAACCTTGCCTCCTTGCTCCTTGTCCTCTGTAGTATGATCCGTAGGTGCAGCCAGCACCTCTGTGAGCTCCCTTAGTATCCTGGGGTACACCCCATCAGGTCCCACTGCCTTGTCTACTTTTAATTATCAAATGGGGAGAGAAAATCCTGTGCTGTGATTGGTTGTTACCTGTGCATCAAATCCGTCTGATGCACAGGTAAAAACAAATTATGGAAACAGACACTACAGCAGTAAAAACAAGAAATCGGTGTGCCATTAGAACACCGCATTTCAAGATTCTGCCATATTTTCCCCTTACCGACCAAAACACTCAAACTGACAGTCATAAGTATTAATTTCTGCATAGTGGCACCCATAGTAAAATGGCACAAAGTTAAAAATAAAGAAAATCATGTAAATAGTTTTTTTTTCTTGCCTAATTGTAACTGCTTTCCCAATGACAGTTCAGGACCAGTAGCATGCCAGTTCCCACACTATTTGGTAGTGGTTCCGTCCCTGTACTTTTAAAAAGGAAAAAATTCAGTTACTTTATGTTTTTTTATGTTTTACTAGGCAGAGCAGTTCTGGAAGGCAATGCGCCACCGAGAAACAAGCGATTCATCCCGAGCTGTCCCATGTCGCTGTCACCACTCCCAGTAGCATGCCAGCTCCCGCTGTCTATCTGTCTGTCTGTCTATCCATCCTTCTATCTATCTCTCTATATTATGTTAACACTTTGAAGCTCGCTAACTGATCTCACTCTCAGGTGACAAAACTGGCATCATTCTCTCACCTATGAATCATGTTTCTGATCCATTAGCATTCCTGCTTTCACTGTTTATACCCTGGTCTCCGCTAGCGCTTGTACTCTCCCACCTCCACAGTTCTAAAAGTAAAATCCTTAGTTGTAAAAATAATGAACATGTTTACACTGTAAGCAAATAAAAACCATTGTAGCTGACATTGTGTTGCCGCTTCTCCAAGTCCACCCCCCGTGTCCGCTTCTGCTGTGTTGTTGTGCTTCTGTTGGTGGTGGTGGTTACATTTTTAAAAACTCAGTTTCGCAAATTACAGTCTCTCTCTCTCTCTATGCTATAATCAGTATGTCTCTCTCTCTCTCTCCCCTATAATAAATAGAGCTCCTTCATCACACTGGCAACAAAATAAAACTAGAACTACTGCTGCCAGTAATGGACAAACTTTGTGAAGCACATACACAATGATGTCATTACTGGGTGGAAGGACGTTTTTATCATAAACTATCATAACCAGCTCTATCTTTTGAACATAGAAACATGTTTTTTCTAACAGTTACAATTAAAAAAAATGTAGCCCATTTTGTAAGTGCAATAAGACACTCTGGGGTGTGCATTAAACAGATATTACCACACTGCCAGGGGTTGAACTCACTCAGCTTGTGGCCTGCACCTTACTATGCCACTCGGTGTGCAGTAATATCTGTTCATTTCAAACCTTGTCATGTCTTATTGCTTACTTGTGCTAGTGCCTTGAGGACTTTCTTCTCTGTGAAATGTACCATTTATGCCCTTGTCCCTTATCTTTGGCCTGTCACCTACCCCATCTTCTGTAAATACTGAACAAAAATTATTTGTTCAATATTTCTGCCTTCTTTTGTTCTCTTCCTCCTCGCAAACCCCTTCTTCCTTTTTGTACTTTCTAAATGCTAGTTGTTTTGCTCTTACTTTTTCTGCTATGTCTTTAGAGAGCCATAATGGTCTCCTTTTTCTCTTGCCCTTGTTAACCTGCCTGAAACAGAGATGTTTTGCTTTTTCAGTGCCCCCCCCCCCCTTATTTTTGCCCATAGGTCCTTGATTCCCTCGGATCCTCTATTTCTGTGGCTGACCAGCAATCGGGGAGGGGCAGGGTACTAAGCACCAGGGACCTTTATTACTATGTTATGGGCTGGTGGGTAGGAAGGAGGGGGAACAGTAGGCACCAGGAAGGGTTTGTTTTAGTGTACGGGCCAGCAATAGGAAGGTGGGGGGGGAGGTCTACTAGGCCACAGGGAGGTTTGGGGTCATACATGGGTTGACAATTGGTGGGAGGGAGGGACCACTAGCACCAGGGAGGTTGTAGTTTTGAATTTAAGCTGGTGATTGAAGGGTGGGGGTGACCACTAGGCAACAGAGAGCATTTTTTTCTATTTTATGGACTGGAGGGCAGGAGGGAGGGTAACACTAGGCACCAGGGAGGGACTTTTTTATTGAACAGAATGGGACAGGGAAGTTTGGGACACTGGGCACCTGGGGACCTGTATATGTGTCACTGACCGGTGATTGGTGGGGGGTCCACTAGGCACCAGGGCTAACTGCCTTTTGCACAGGACGGTGTTCTCGGGGAGGGTGTGCCATGGACCACAAGGGGGGGTGGGTGTGCTCCCCCACCTACAGCCATGTACTTTACTACAGTACCTCTAACAGCAACTAGGATTCCCTGGAGTAAGTTGGGGTTTTGTTTGGCGGCATTTGCGCTGCACAAATGGAACACACTAAGCCCGTTTGCGTAGCGCAAATGCTCTGAATATGGGGTTGCATAGATATTCTTGTCCCCACCCTCCCTTTGCCCACCTGCATACATTATGTTGTGCATGGGCGCAAACCCTGTTTGCCCCCACAACTGCCCCTTTTGAATATCGTGCTCCACTGCAAACCCTGGTTTGCGAAGGCAAACACCCAGGTGTTTACGTCTAATAAATAGATTCTATTTTATTTATTGTATTTGGATGTGTTAGTAATTATTTTCTACCTTTTATAATAAAATATTTGTTAGTGCAGTGAAACAAGTGGGTTTTCACCTTTGCTTTTCACACTGCTAGCAAAAATAATTCAGTAGCGTTCTGATATTGTGATAGTAGCAACTGCCAACCAATTATGAGCCCAATGTATTTCAATGAAAAACTAGATATATTTTCTATAGTTTTCAAAAGAAATAGATACTTCTTTCAGCAACAAAGTTTGCCTTTTATATGTTTGTACTATTGATGGTACATCTGTACGAGTTAACAATTTTTATGTTTGTTTGCGCGCATGCGCAAGAAACATTATGTGACAGCTTAGGAGAGAAGCGGGTTGTGGAGGCGCGGCACTGTTACAGCCAAGGGAGGCACTGCATTTGGGGGCTTGGCACTGGTGGACCAATGGAGGCACAGTGTGCCGATGACACTGGTCTTCCAAAAGTGCACCAAGTTGTAACGTTTTTGCCGCAGCAATCAGACTGTCTCATCATTGCAGCGTCAATCGTTCTGCTGCAATGAGGGTGACCTGTCATTGCAGGGCGGAATGTTAGCTAGCCTAATACTGTTTGTGAACATGGCGGGTGGCTTGCATGCATGTTCACAAACAATATCCCAACCTACGTGCCAAGGGGTGCCCAATCCCCTTGGCAGCATTTGCCCCGCAAACAGTCTGTGTTTGCCGATGGGCCCCTCCCCATCGGCATATCCTGCCCAGCCATTAATGCAACGGGGGAGCCCACTCGCCGTCGGCATAATTCCCCCCAAAAAGCTATGTTTGTGCCGAGGGGGTGCCCAATCCCCCTTAGGTACAGTGGCCCCCCCATCAAAAAAGTAGGGTGGCACACTGGAAGCCCACCCCAGCATGCCAAATGTCCACTGAAATGTCCCTGTAAAGCAAAAACTGTCCCATGATGTGTTTTTTTTTCTGTCCTGTAAAGAAGGAAACGGTCCCTCGGTGGTGTCCCTGGCCCCCCCCGCCCACAACCCGCACCCACCCACTGCGCACCCTGCCTCCATACCCTCCCACCCCATACCTACCTCCGAGTCCGGCGTGATGATCTTGGTGGACCGGAACACGTCTGCACTCTTCAAAGCCGACCGCGAACTGAGGAAATGCCGGTAAGCTGTATAATGTCATAAATAGGGTTTTTTCAACTTTGATGCATATCTCGAGCATTTTTTGGAATTTGGCACCAAATTTTCAGCATGGGCTTTTTGGGACCCCTCCTCATGAATTCTTTCACTGTCATGGCGTTAATTGGCCCCGGAAGGTGATTTCGCGGCCACTGCACGGAATCACCTTTCCGGACTGATTAATGAAATGTCAGTGCCAGGGTTCATGAGGTGCACTTTCAAAAAGTCTATGTTGCAAATTTGGTGGGAAAAATCAAAAAAATGACCGTTTTGACGTCGTTCGCGCGGATTCCGCGCGTTTTCCTAACGCCCGCGAGATTTGCAATGTTTTCACTCCAGATTTTCAACATTGGTATTTTAATGCATCTCCTTATCAACAGTGCAGCTGTCATTTTTCACAACCTGGCTGAAATGTGTTTTCGTGGTTCCAGCACAGAATAGCGCGGTTGCTGTGGGAAATCCATGTTCGGGACACAGTACGAAAATCACAGTGACACTGTTCATTACCAGAGGTCCTAAAATGCCTATGTTGAAAATTTGGTGAGAAAAGTCCATAAAATGACTGCGTTACGAGCGTGCGTTGTGCAGTTTCCATGCACACTCGTAACTCCGCACATTTGAATATTTGCACTCCAGATTGTCAACACTGCCATTTGTCTGCAGCTCCTTATGAACAGTACAGCTGTCATTTTTCACATCCCGGCCGAAATGTGTTTTTGCACTTCCGGCGCAGAACAGCTTGCTCGCTGTGGGAAATCTGTGTCCGGGACACATTAGGAAAATCACACTGATGCTGTTCATTAGCAGAGGTCCTAAAATGCCTATGTTGAAAATTTGGTGACAAACGTTCATAAAATGAATGTGTTACGAGCGTGGGTTGCGCAGTTTCCACGTACGCTCAGTACTTAGCACATCTGCAATATTTTCACTCCATATTTTCAACATTGCCATTTTTCCGCACCTCCTTATGAACAGTACAGATGTCATTTTTCACATCCTGGCTGAAATGTGTTTTCACACTTCCGGCACAGAAGAGCGCAGTTGCTGTGGGAAATCACTGTTTGGGACACATAACAAAAATCACAGTGACGCTGTTCATTAGCGGAGGTCCTAAAATGCCTATGTTGAAAATCTGGTGATGAAAGCCCATCAAATGACCGTGTTACGAATGTGCATTGCGCAATTTCCACGAACGCTTATAACTTTGCACATTTGCAATATTTTAAGTACAGATTTTCAACATTGCCATTTCTCCGCACCTCCTTATGAACAGTACAGCTGTAATTTTTCACGTCCTGCCCGATCTGTGTTTTCATACATGTGGCACAGAATGGCACTGTCGCTGTTGGAAGTCAGATTTCAGGACACACTGACAAAATCACACTGCCACTCTTCATGAGAAGAGGTCCCACATGCTTTCCTGACATGGGGGTCACAAAAAGCCCATGTTGAATATTTGTACTGTAAATAACAACAAACACCCGTGACATTATGGTTTCTAACCATAACGTCCTACCCTGTACAGACAGACAGGCATCGGGGTGTGCCTTTGGATTGCTGACTGTACTGCTCATGCCATCCCACCCCCAACCCCCAGCCACTGACAGCCATCAAGGTGTACCTTGCACTCTTCGGCCCAAGACTTCACCCTACTCCCCTATGCTGCACCCATTTCACCGTATGTCCTTATGGAATGGGGTGACTGTAAAGCCAAATACCCTAAGGCACACCTCAACACGTGTCAATGGCTGCAGAATAGGGTGAAGTGACATGGCTTGACCGTCATGGGCGATGACCCAAACACTTAGCCCACATCCTGTCCATCTGTACAGGATGGAGGTGGGGTTCACGTGAACTTCAAACCTTCACTGCCACTCCTATTCTGCATCTGTCTAACTCCTGCATTTCCAATGCTAATACCAGCAAGCAAACATTCAGCATTGACAAATGCTTGTTAAAACAATAATTTTTTCTCTTTTCTTCTTCCCGAGTAAAATCTGGTTATGAAGAAAATGCCACCTGCTAAATTGTAATAAAAGATCATAAGTTATCAAAAATCACATGTTTCTATTAAATATATAATATTTTAATGGAAGACAGTGTTGTTCTCTATAAAAATCGGAAAGCAGCTTTACAGTCTCCATTGAAACCATTGTATTTTTTACTAGCAGCTGGCAATATACAACTAAAATGATGAAAATGGAATTAAAGAAACAAATCAAAGCAATACAAATGATGACAGAAGCATCCAAAGCCCCAAACCGTCATTCTTAAAGATATACATCTTTATTAAGCACTTGTTCTTTAAGAAAGAGGAGGCTAAGGCAGGAGTACGAAAACCAGAGGCAGAAGATCTAGAAGCAGAGCCTAAAATAAAATCCAGTGCAGCATGCCTAAGAGATCTGTCTGCAAGGTCAAAGCTTTGAACCCCAGGGGCACACTGTTTTAAATCAAACTGGACACAGTGGCTGTGGAATATCAGGAGGCCCTTGCTACTGCTGCAGAGTGTATGGTGGCCAATGCTGGGAGCTGTAAAAGAGAAGATCATTGTGTTTTCCTGCTTAAATATTTAGTTCAATTTTTTTTATTTTATTTAAACATTTGGAAACCGGGAAAGGCACACTGAGCCGGGGCTCGTTTCCAGGTGCAACCCGGGGGAAGGGGGTACAAACATTTTACAAACATTTCACATTTGAAATAGTACAAGCAGAGAAGAAAAATTTTGTACAGAATTTCTGAAACACAACAGGATAGGATATATAGTACAATTAATACAGTACATAAACGTACATATAAATGCAGCTGAGATGCAGTCAACATACTCAAATAGGATATACATGAGAGTAGCGAGTATGAATGCTTTAGTGTGGTGATTGGGTACCGGAGTAGCAGGAGCATGTGGGGGGTGGTAGTGCATGAAGTTGCTGTTTGATGGGGTATTATTTATTTATTTATTTATTTTTAACCAGGTAAGGCACACTAGACAGCCATGTGCCTATTTTCAGGTGCAACCCGGGAGGGTTACAAAGGTAGAGGCATACATATAACAGTGAGGGAGTCAGTTACATACAGATGGTGCAAAACGCTTAACAGGAGTTGTATAGGCAGCTGACAGTACAAGTCAAATTTAGCAAAAACAGGAAAACAACAGACATAACCTGGAAGGAATAAGGGTTAAATGAGGGGAGTTTCTTAGGAGGGGAGCCTGTAGGACAAGGCGGATTTGCCCGAAGAGGAGAATGGTAGGAGGAGCGAGAAGGTCCGATTATCCCTGGACCTTAGGCCATATGGCTGGGGAAAGGCCCTCAGAGAGGTAGGGAGGTAACAAGTTGAACCAGTATTTGGCTATAAGAGTGACTGAGTGGACGTATTGGCGATGGGAGAGGGGTGTAAGACCGAGGAAGGCATAAAGGGAACAGTGGTGTGTTAAGAGATGGGAGATTGTGGTGAAACGGCAGAATGCATTAAGAAGGGTGTCAAGTCTGGATAAGGATAAGGCTGGGTCAGTACTGAAAACCACATAGGTGTAGTTGAAAATGGGTGCAATCATCTTGGTTAGGATTTTGAGTCTGACTGGCAAAGGGAGGGCAGGGCGTCTCTGTTGCAGTAGAGCACACTGAGCTTGGGGCCTAGTTTGGAGGTGATATCTTCTATATGGGAAGAAAAAGTCAAATGGGGGTCCAGCCATACACCTATGTATTTTTATGAAGTAACTGAGTTGAGGGGTGTCCCATCCAATGAGGTGATGGCAGGTGGAGGAGGGACTCTAGCCAGTTTTTGTGCAGTCCCAAACATCATCAACACTGTTTTAGAGGTCTTTATTTTCAGTTGATTGGTCTGGAACCAGGTCTGCATATTATGGAAATCCCTTTGAAGGTTAGATTGGACATTGTCTAGGATGGGCCCTGAGGTGAAAAGTATGGTGTCATCCACATACATATGTATCTGGGAACTGGAGCATACACAGGGGAGGTTGTTTACAAAAACTGAGACAAGGATGGGGCAGAGGATAGGTTTTTGAGGTACACCAGCTAGAATGGGGAGGGGGGAAGAGGAGGAGTTCCCTACTTTAATAGATTAGATCCTGTTGCTTAGGTAGGAGTTGAACCACTGAACTGTAGGGAGAGACAAGCCTGCTGCCTCGGGTTTGGTAAGGAGGTGGGGGTGGGAGACTGAATCAAAGGCCTTTGCCAGATCAACGAAAACTGCTGATGTTAAATGGCTTTGGTCAGAAGCAGTATGAATATGTTTAGTGATTTGCAACAGGGAAGAGATTGTGGAGTGGTATTTTCTGAAGCCTGATTGGTATGGGGAAAGGAACTTGGTAGACATAAGGAACTCTGACAGGGGTGTAGCAACAAGGGGTGCAAGGGGTGCAGTGGCACCCGGGCCCACAAGGTTTGAGGGGCCCAAATCATAATTTTGATGTTTATTCAAAACTGGGGAGGGGCCCTATAACATCGCCTTGCACCCAGGCCCTTTGGGAATTTGCTATGCTACTGAACTCTGATAGGACAGGACAGGTATTTCCTGGATTTTGGCAAGGTCTGGTAGGAAGGAGATCGGCCAGTAGTTCCCAGGCACTGAGGGGGTCATCATCTTTGTGGATGGGGATTACACTTTCTGATTCCCAGGCTTGTGGGACAGTACCAGTGAAGGACAGATTTAGGAGGTGGGTAAGAGGTGAAACTATTTCCGAGGCAGATAAGAATAGCAGTTTAGGGTGGATCTCATCGGGACTGGACTTGGTGATATTAAGGGCGCAGTGGGCATCCAGCACTTCCTGAGGGGAGATGGGTGCAAACAGGAAGATATTTCTATGTGAGTTGAGAGGGTTTTTCATTGGGGAGGGGTGAGGGATGGTCAGGGAAGGCACAGGAAGTGAAAAATGTATTTAATGTGTCGGCAATGCTGGTGGTGTCTGGAAAAAATGTGGCCATCTTGCTTCAGGGCTGGTGTGTTGGATTGAGTGGGGGGATCCAACAAGGAGTGCACCACCTTCCAGAAAGAGGAAGGATGTGTGTTTTGCAGATGTGATCTAAAGTAATCAGCTTTAGCTCATTTTATGGCTTTACAGGCATTCCTGAGGGTGTTATAAACTTGTCTGGCTTGTGGCATCTGAAGAGATTTATGTTGAGACCATGCCTTGTCTCGGGCTTTGCACTAGGCCAAAAGAGGGTCAGAGACCCATAGGTGGTGGCACTTCTTTACCCTGGATTTAATCAGGGGGCATGGTAGTCCCACACCTTGGAGAAGTTGTGCAGGAATCGAGAGAGTGCTGTGTAAACATCTACAGCTGAATAGACCTGTTAAAAGTCAACGTTTCTTAGGCTGAGCAGGAGGGCAGAGGAGTCAAGTGAATTTAATGGGCATATTTTTATGTATGTGAGAGCAGATTTTGGTAGCTGGGATTTCCGGATGCAGCATGTGGTGCAGTGGTCACTAAAGGTATTGGCAAGTATGCCAGCAGAGGCTATTCTGTGCGGATGGGAGGAGAGGACCCAGTCGATGAATGAGTGGTTTGAGGAATGAGGATTGTAGTAGGTGGGCTCAGTGATTAATGTTTGGTGAATACAGTGGTGCTTCTGTATACTAGAAAATACTTTTTGCTTTGGCCTGTCTCTATTCCCTTCCTTGGTAGTTAAGCCGGGTAGTGTGTAGGGAATAGAAGGCCCAGCACCAAGCATGAGCGGAGTGGTAGTGGAGGAGGAGGATTACAGGGAGGATGGTGGGTGCTTTGAAACATGCTATGCTAAGGCTGCTGTGAGAGGCTGGCTTTTATTGGGAATGTGGGAGGAGCTATTTCCCCACATTGAACCTTGGGTTTCAGCCCTCCCAAAAATGCATGCTTGTACACACATTCAATCAGTTAAGGTCCTGAATGACTCTAAGGTCATGATTTTCAAACAGGATTAAATCAATGCAATGGACTTGCACCAGGGAGTCTGGCACAAGTGGGAAATTGCACCTAACATTGGCGCAATTGCAATTTTATGAGGAAGGCGGTCACAAACCCTTGATGCAAGTCTCTTGCGTCGAACGCAGCAAAGTTAGACCAGCTCCCCCCTGGCCTAACTTGGCACCTTTAGTAGACCCTTTTTACAGGGCCTGTGCCAAAGCTTTGGCACATGCTGCTGTAAATCAGAAATTGTCACAACGGCATCAAACATTAGAAAATTAGGTGTAAGTTGCAGTGAACTCTTTGGTGCAGTTGCATCAAACTTCGCGGTGGATGCAGGGCTTGACTCCAGTCTTGCATCCACCTTTAAAAATCAGGCCCCGAGTCTCTAAACCATTTCCTCTGCCTTACATTAGTAATTACCATACCACCACTAGCCACGCTACTCACCATGAAAATGGATGAGGTCAAGCAAGATATGATGAAAACTGTAGTGAAAAGCATACCCCATGATAGAACCTTTGCTGCGGTTCTTAAGAGATTTCTACTGCACGGTCAAAGCTTTCAACCCCAAAGACATGGTTTTAGAACTGAAAATGGGGACCATGGCGGGGTAATTTAAGGATGCCCTTGGTACTACTCCAAAGGCTTTGTTGGCTACTTTTGTTAGTTGTATTAAAGAGAAGACAATTGTGCATTTCTGCTTTTTAACATTTAGGAAATTCATGCTTTTGCACATAATTAGGCAAGGACCTGAAAGGCTCTAACCCTTTTCCCCACCATCAGTAGCTACCACCACACTACTCACCATTGGGACTACTGCATTACATTGTAAAGGAAGCTGTGAAATGAATCAATTCCTTATTCTCTTTTCGTTGTTATGTAGTGAGTTATTGTGATGTTTTGCATCCAGTGTTGCTTACTGGAATTATGCAGCATTCCACAAGCCACTGTTCATTGCCCTTGTCTTTCACTGGGCAACTATTTTGGTTGGGCAACTATCACTACCCATTTTTATTGGTGTTTTCTATGCCTCACGTAGAATTCTCCCTCACCTCTGATGGACTCACTCTCCACTCTGTCCTCACACTCCTCAACTGATGAGCTCATCCTACCTTTCCCGACATCCAGGCTTACCACCCACAGGATTGAGCCCCTCAGTCTTTCACAGCTCATCACAGAACCCACCTGACTCAGTCTCCTCATTATACCATACCCTCCTGGGCTGGGTTCTTGCCTCACATCCCCACCACATTGTTGCAGCAGGTATATTGCCTGACATCTGCAGTGACCTCTGCATGACATTTTGTGTCAGGAAAGTCCAACTCCCTTCCTCCTACCCAGAGTACATCTGGCCCAGGTCCCTTCAGTCTCTGAACAAAGAAACTCTACTGAGCAATCTGGCTGCAACTGACTGGTCCCCCATGCTCACTGCCCCAGACATTGTCATGGCCCTCTCCCACTTCCACTTAGCATTTACTTCTGTCCGGGACAAGCACACTCACATCAGGAAATCCAGGGTTAAAGCCTCTCACCACCCCTAGATCATCTTCGGTCTTATCAACGTATGCAAGACCCATGACCGAGCCTGAACCAGGTACAATTTATCCCGCTCCCTGGCAGACCTCCTGTCCTACAGGGCATTTAGGAACTCTTGCACTAAGGCTATTCATACTTCCAAGTCCCTCTACTTCAAGGCTAACCTCCAGAATAATTTTAATTCCACAGCCAAATTCTGGAAGGTGATTCACTCACTTTTGACCCCCCCAGCCCAGTCCTCTCCCCTGTCCTCATGGATAATGGCTCACCAGTGTCTGAACTTCCTCTGTTGCTGCTTATTTCGATGACTTTTTACTATTTGTGCTCTCCTCCTCCCACCTCATGGCTTCACCTCTCCCACCCTCTCCTCCCTCCCTTACCTCATCCCCTTTGGGGGTTGATTACCCCCCCATCACTCTCCAGGAGACCCTGTTCACTATTTCCTCTCTCAGACCTTCAAAATCTAGCCCAGATGGCTTGCACCCTAAACTTCTCCATCTGACTGCCTGTGTCTGATGTTCATTTTGGTGTAAATGACTCTTATAACTATGGTCCATGTCCAAGCTTTTTTATTATTGTTACAATACATGTAAACTCTGCTGCTTATGTGAACATAAACTATGTGTAAAATGGTAATGTTAACATAGGACCTCTGAAGTTTACTAAAAAGGTTGATGGAACAGTAACACAGTCACTTAATCACAGCTTCGATTTGGAAAATCTAAATTGTTCAATGCAGTTCTGTGAATTAGCCTAAAACAATAGTACATCTGTTCACTTGTCTCCAACCTGTGTTTGTTGATAAAAAGCTTGAAAAAATGGCTAGTTTTTTTATATGGATTAGGTAATGCAGTAACATAACTTTTCCCATTCACATTAAAACATAAGCATTTCGTCTAACGGATTTCGAGACCCACTGCCGTGGTAGTGTGTCCCTCTGTAACTTCCTGTATAAAGTTCCTCTTCATGTTTATCTGTGAATCTTGGCATAGATTTGTTTTGCACTTAAGTTCCTTGATGATTGCACAGCATCTCTTACTACACATACACAGGTTGTACTGTTTTCATGATGGCAAGCATTTTTGAAAACCAGAATGCTTCATATTTTGCATATTCTGCTATCAGTTAACATAACTACAAAGCTTTTTTTTTCAGCAGTCGTTGATGCCTTGGGTATCCTGTCAAAACCGTGCCATTCAAAACAGCATGGTCAAAACCTCTTCATCATAATCACGCAAGATGGAAAAGTGAAAGATAAAAATTACCAACTGGATTTCATCAACAAACTTGTAGAATACAGAGCCACCAAAGACTCACCATCCTAGAAGGACAAGAGTAGCTCTCCGTCCCCCCCCAGCTGCTGGAGGTCTGACTCTGAGCTAGTAAGGAGACTACTGAGAAAGATAGGAACTTCCTGTCTCAGAACAGGAAGATCAGGAGCTTTAAGGGCACAGAGGCAGTAAGCAAGTATGGAGAAAAAAAAAATTAAACAGAGGAAAGAGTTCATATTCCAAACAACAGTTAGGAGACTAGAAATAAGACAAGGTAGGAGTGGTGTAGTGCAGTGGCTGTGGAGCAGCAGTCTTCCGGGAGACATTCTGGAGGATGCGGTGTTGTCCCATCTGCAGGCACCTCTCTGGGCTGAGGGAGGAGGTTGCTCATCTCTAGGCTGAGTTGGCCAGGATTTGTGGGACCTCCTCTCCCATCCAGGGACCACCAGGGCCACTGCCGTTGACTCAGACGTTGCCAAGAAAGAGGAGTGGTTGGACCACAGTGGGCTCAGGGAGGGTGAGGGTGGTGGAACTAAGACACATCCCTCCAGTTGTACCTCTCCACAATTCATATGCTATTCTGGCAAAGTGTGGTTCCTCTGTGGAGACACCCACAATGGAGACCAAGGAGGATGCTGGGAACTTCCACAAAGGAGACCCACAGGAGGGTGGCATGGGACCCCACAGGGGAAGGAAACAACTCCTGGTGGGGGACTCCATTGTTAGGGAGGTGGAACTGGGGGAGGAAGGGGAGAAGGAGGTAAGGTGCCTGCCTGGCACCATGGCTTGGAGGGACAGGGAGCGAATCTTCAGGATCGCCAGAGCAGCCGCACAGGGGAAGGAGCTTGATGTCATTATCCACCTAGGGACAAATGATCTGGTTAAGAAAGGGATAAGAGCTGTGCAGGAAGCATTTGGGGAGTTGGGGAGGGGCCTTAGACAAGTAGCATGCACGGTAACCTTCTGGGAAGTGCTGCCTGTCTATGGCATGGGTGAGGCTAGGGTGCTCCTCATCATGGGATTCAGTCAGTGGTTGAAAAACTGGTGCAGAGCTCAGGGGTTTGGCTTCATTGGGGACTGGGGTCCACCTGGAAGGATGCAGGCCTATACTGGCATGATGGTCTGCACCTGTCCAGGAGGGGAACCAGGATCCTAGATGATAGGTTTAAATGCTTCATTGGCAAGCATTTAAACTCCAGCCAAGGGGAAGGCACTGAAAGGAGCAGGGGAAATCAGCCCCCAAAAATCAGGGTACTAAGTGAGGTAGACACCAACATAGAGATGTCAATAGGAGAAGTACAGGGTAAATGGAGAAAGTACAAACGTAATAAGGACAGGGATGGGGCAAAAGGGTAACACCATCAAGAAATGGAGGGTAATGAGTACCAATGCCCATAGTCTGGGCAACAAGCTCCTGAACTGGTGGCCTTGATGGAAGAGGATGCCTGGATATCGAGAGTCACAGAAACATGGTACACAGAGAACCATGACTGGGATGTTAATATACCAGTGTACAACCTACAGGGAGAGACAGGAGGGAGAAGAGGGGCGAGTAGTTTCTCATGTAAGGAAGGATAAAAGCAACTGAACAAAGAGTAAACATGGGGAGAGAAGGCACTGTGTGTCACCTTAGAGACTGGAAATGGCACCACAATCTGCACAGGGGTTGTATACAGACCCCCATGTCAGGGGGAGGGAATGGACAAGATATGATAGAAGGCATCCTTAGGATGGCAGAGAAATGGGAGATACTGTTGATGGGGGACCTTCATATGCCATATGTTAACTGGAGTACCTTTGCTGCAGCCACATCCGAAAGCAGGGCCATTCTCGATGCCCTTCAGGTGGCATGCCTCAGACAGCTAGTTTTGGAACCCACTCATGAGGGAGCAATCTTAGACCTCATACTCTCAAATGGGGACAGTGAGAGGATCTCTGATCTAGAAGTGTGTAGCCATCTGGGAACAAGTGACCACCAAACGGTGTGGTTCACGATAAACTCAACTACAGAGTCAAGCCGTACAAAAGTGAGGGTTCTGGACTTCAGGAGGGCTGACTTTGGCAAGATGAGAGAGTGCCCTAGAAAAGCACTAGCAAACAGGCTAGAAGGGGGGGTGGAGCAACAATGGGGAAACATCAAAACTGCCATCACAGAGGCAACAAGCCTTTGTGTGAAGCAAATAAACAAATCAAAATGAAAGAATACGCCACTATGGTTCTCAAAACAGGTGGCAGTGAAGGTTAGGGAGAAAAAGATGGCATTTAGGAAGTATAAGGAAACACAGAAGGAGCAGGACAGAGAACTGTACCAGTTAAGGCAGAAGGAAGCAGGAAGGGTAGTCGGAATAGTAAATGCCCAAACTGAGGAAAAGATAGCCAACTCAGTTAAGAAGGGGAATAAAACCTTTTATAGGTATATCAGGGAGCGTAGAAAGGCAAAGGGAGGGACAGTGAGGCTGAATAGAATGGATGGTGGGTGGCAGAGAGGGACAGTGAAAAGTCGATACCGAATGAATACTTCTGTTCAGTATTCACAAAAGAGGAGGAGGGGGAGGTGCCTCATTCAATTAACAGAAGCACTCTGGATAGGGGGGTCAATCCCAATCCTTTCACAGAAGAAAGGGTTCTGAAAGAACTCCTAAAACTGAAGGTGGACAAAGCAATGGGGCCTGATGGAATTCACCCCAGAATTCTAAAAGAATTGAGGAGAGAACTAGTGACACCACTGACTACCCTTTTTAACAAATCATGGGAGGATGGTGAGGGTGGTACCTGAGGACTGGAGGAAGGTGGATGTGATTTCCTTCACAAAGTGGGAGCAAGACAGAGGCAGGAAACTATAGACCTGTCAGTTTGACCTCTGTGGTAGGGAAAGTGATGTAATCACTTCTGAAGGAAAGAATTGTTGAGTACCTAGAGGCCAGTGGGGAACAGGACCCAAGGCAGCATGGGTTCACAGAGGGAAGATCATGTCAGACGAATATAATTGATTTCTTTGACTGGGTGACCAAAGTAGTAGACCAGGGAAGGGCTGTGGACATTGCCTACCTAGAGTTTAGCAAGGCATTTGACACAGTCCCACACAAAAGATTAATAGTCAAATTAACCAGCCTGGGAGTGGGACCCAGGATGGTAGCCTGGGTAAAACATCGGCTGGACAACAGGACACAGAAGGTAAATGTAAATGGAGTTCACTCTGAAGAAAGAGGGGTTACTAGTGGGGTACCACAGGGTTCAGTACTGGGTCCAGTCCTTTTTAATGTCTTTATAAGTGACATTGCAGAGGGACTGGAAGGAAAAATGTTATGTACGTGAAATGGTAATGCATTGCGTTACTTCTGCCACTTGAGGGCAGCATTCCGATATGTGTAAGCTAGAAAGAGAGCAGACAGAGAGTGTTGTTGTTGAGACTAGAGAGGCTCCTGAATAAAAATGAAAGCTGCTCTATTCCTGTTGCAGTGTGAGTTTGTTGAACAAGACCAGATTAAATGTTAGAACATAACATAATTGGCGACGTGGTGTTTAGTTACTCTTCGGTACCTTACCAGAACAAACTACAGCTGTGAGGGTTTTTCCTGAGACATAACTTTTGGACCCACGAGTGAACCTGTGAGAAACTCAAAAAGATGGCTGCGACTATAGGACATATTGATGCCTTTGATGAAAATGTGGAACAATGGACAACTTATATTGAGAGATTTGGACATTTTGTCACAGCAAATGATATAAGTGATGAAAAACAAGTGGCTGTGTTACTGAGTGTCATGGGCAGCACAACGTACAGTTTGCTGAGAAGTCTTATAGCATCAGAAAAGCCCGGGGATAAAACTTTTGCCAGTATTGTGGAGGTCTTACAGACACATTTCTCCCTAAGCCTCTGGTGATTGCTGAGAGATTTCGCTTTACAAACGTAAATCAAGCAGAGGGTGAGTCTGTTGTGCAGTATGTGGTTATTCTAAAGAAATTAGCTGAGCATTCGAGTTTGGCACCCATTTAGATGATGCCCTCCGAGACAGATTTGTGTGCGGTTTGAAAGTGAAGCGACACAGAAGCCGCCTTCTAACTGAGTCTGGACTGACATACAAGAAAAGCGATAGAGATCGCTGTATCGATGGAAACAGCTGCACGGGAGGCTCAGCACCTAAGTGATTCCCTGAATGTAAATGCTTTATCCTTCTCTTCTCCCAGGAAGCCTAATAAATGTGGTCATTGTGGCAAGGCTAATCACAGTGATAAGGACTGCTGGTTTAAAGAACAGACATGTCATAACTGTGGGAAGAAAGGCCGCATTAGGCGAGTGTGCAGAGGGAAAAAGAAAGGAGGGGAAATCAATGGAAGCAAAGGGAAGCAATTTGCAAAATGTAGAAAGAGAGAAGTACATCGTGTGGAAACACAGGGAACGTGCAGTGATGACACTGATACTGAATTAGCATTGCACGTGCTGACTCTTAAAGGGGAAACGGCAACCATCTGTGTAACACCTGAAATTGAAGGGAAACCACTGAAAATGGAATTGGACACAGGGTCTGCAGTTTCATTGATTTCTACAGACAAGGTGCAGGTGAAAATAAATGGGCAAATGGCACTACTGCCTTTGTATGTGGTTAAAGGTAACTACCCTTCACTCTTAGGCAGGGAATGGCTGAAGAAAATACGCCTCAACTGGCAGGAGATAAGGACTGTCAATACGGGTGACCACAACACTCTAGAAGCAGTGTTGCTGAAACATGCCCCTTTATTCAAGGGGGAGCTAGGCACAATGAAGGACATTGAGGCAAGAGTGTTTTTGAAGCCACAGCACAAAACCAAAGTTTTGTCAACCTCGCCCAGTACCTATGCACTCAGACGAAAAGTGGAGGCCGAATTAACTCGCTTAACCGTTGGAGTCTTGTCACCTGTACAGTGTAGTGACTGGGCAACGCCAGTAGTGCCAATGGTAAAGAAAGACGGGTCCGTGCGAATATGTGGAGACTTTAAAGTAACCATAAATCCAGTTCTGTGTGTGGAACAGTATCCGATTCCATGCATCAAAGACTTGTTTGCATCCCTGGCACAGGGCCAACGCTTCAGTAAGCTGGATTTGTCACATGCTTATCTGCAAATAAGAGTAGATGAAAACTCAAGGAAATATCTCACAATAACCACCCAAAAGGGTCTCTTCTGCTATAATCGCCTACCTTTTGGCATTGCATCAGCTCCAGCCATATTTCAGCGAGCTATGGACCAGGTTTTACGAGGTCTTCCAAATGTTCACTGTTACCTGGACAATATACTGGTGACTGGAAGAAATGATGCAGAGCACCTGAAGAACCTGGATGCAGTTCTGCAGCGCTTGGAAGATTTTGGTTTGCGTGTCCAGAAGGAGAAGTGTGAATTTTTCAAGACTTCATTGGAGTACTTGGGCCATACCATAGATGCAGCGGGCTTACACAAATCACCTGAGAAAGAAAAAGTGATTGTGGACACCCCAGCACCGGAAAATGTGAGCCAGTTACGGTCGTTCTTGGGCCTGTTAAATTATTATGGCAGCTTTATTCCCAATCTGGCTACGATTCTCAGCCCACTAAATGGCTTGCTGTGCAAGGGGAAGTCCTGGTGTTGGACAAAGGACTGTGAGAGTGCATTTAAGAAGGCTAAAAGCAGCTTGTTTCTCAAGATGTGCCTATTCACTATAATCCACAGCTGAACATCAGACTGCATGCAGATGCCTCACCTTATGGGGTGGGAGCAGTTCTTTCTCATGTTCTACCGAATGGGGATGAAAAGCCAATTGCCTTTGCATCCAGAACTCTCAGCAAAGCTGAACAAAACTATGCCCAAATAGAGAGAGAAGCTTTGGCAATAGTGTTCGGAGTTCGCAAATTCCACCAATACCTCTATGGTCGGGAATTCACACTCCTCACTGATCACTGTCCCCTCACAACCATTTTCAGCCCCCACAAAGGTATTCCTTCCATGGCAGCAGCCAGAATGCAACATTGGGCTCTCTTGTTATCAGCTCACAACTACTGCATTGAATACAAGAAGGCCGCTCTTCATGGCAATGCTGATGAGCTCTCAAGATTGCCTCTGCAGGTAGCCCACAGTGACAAAGTGGATACTGTCAATGTCTTCTACATCAATCAGCTTGAGAAATTACCTATCACAAGTTCTGAAATTAAAAAGGAGACAAAAGTTGATCCTGTGTTTTCTCAAGTCTTGGACTTAGTAACCAAAGGGACTTTTACTGTGAACCAGGACATTCACGGTGAGTTATTACCATTCTATGCCAGATGTAATGAGCTTTCAGTACAGCAAGGTTGCTTGATGTGGGGTGTCCGGGTGATTGTCCCTTCAAAACTACGTATTCATGTTTTGGAAGAGCTACATGTGGGACACCCGGGCATAGTGAGAATGAAGGCTTTAGCTAGAAGCTATATTTGGTGGCCAGGAATTGATTTGCAAATTGAGCAACAAGCAAAAACATGCACTACCTGTCAGCGTGTTCAGAAAATGCCGTGTCCCTCACCTCTACATCCCTGGATGTGGCCAGGTGCACTGTGGAAGCGCATTCATGTAGATTTTGTGGGGCCATGGGAGGGACACATGTACTAATTGTTGTAGATGCCCACTCAAAGTGTTCCAAATTCAAGTCATGGACACTACTACTACCAGTAAGACCATTCAAGTGCTGCAAGGACTATTTAGCTGTTATGGGATTCCTGAACAGCTGGTCAGTGATAATGGACCACAATTTATTTCTAGTGACTTTGCAGCATTTTGAAGTCCAATGGTGAGGCATATTCTTAGTGCTCCATATCACCCCGACTAATGGTCTAGCGGAGCTGCTTTTGTGCAAACCATGAAGAATGCTCTGAAATTACGCGGGGGTCTTTGACCTTACAACACAAGTTGGATAACTTCCTGTTGGCATACCGAAATACACCCCATGCTACAGCAAAGGAATCTCCAGCAATGTTGTTTTTTCGACGCAAGCTCCGCTCCCGTCTTGATCTGCTTAAGCCAGATGTGGCATCAGAGGTTTTGAAGAACCAAGAATCTCAAATACTACGCCGGCAAGCTCGTTCAAAGGACAGGCAGTTCATTGTTGGTCAAGAAGTGCTTGTTCGAGATTACCGGAAGGGGAAAAAGTGGACCTCTGGTTTGGTGACATCTCAGATGGGTCCAGTGTCATATACAGTTGATGTTGAATCTGGAGTGAAATGGAAACGTCATGCTGAACAGCTCCTAGATCTTCAACAGTGCATGGATGGGGACACCTCCAGGGAAGAAAACCCACGGGAAATGTGGATTCCATCTGCCGTAGCTTACAGAAGCCCCACTATGGAAATCCCAACACCTTCTGAAGATGTAGAGCGGGAGGTGGAGAGGAGCAATGGTGAGGCTGTACAACCATCAACCGAGGATTGGAGGGAGGTACCAGACAGGGCAGCCATGCCAAGGGTTGCTCACGAGAGATGTTATCCATCCCGAATTTCAAAACCTCTAGATCGTTTGAACCTGTGAGACATTTAAAAGAAATAAATGTTTTGTGTAGTTAGAGAGCCAGATCAGATTATTGGGGCAGAAAAATACCCTTGACTGGTTCGAGGCCTGGGGCAGTCTACCCCCTACCTCTAGCATAGTATGAACCATCTTAATAATAGCGAATAATGCTAATACTTGTTCATTTGGTAACAATATAATTTAGTGGGGAGGAAATGTTATGTATGTGAAATGGTAATGCATTGCGTTACTTCTGCCACCTGAGGGCAGCATTCCGATATGTGTAAGCTAGAAAGAGAGCAGACAGAGAGTGTTGTTGTTGAGACTAGAGAGGCTCCTGAATAAAAATGAAAGCTGCTCTATTCCTGTTGCAGTGTGAGTTTGTTGAACAAGACCAGATTAAATGTTAGAACATAACAAAAAGTACGCCTCTTAGCAGATGACACAAAGATCTGCAACAGGGTTGATGCACAAGGAGGCATGGAAAGGATGAGAAGGGACTTGGCAAGGTTGGAGGAATGGTAAGAAGTATGGTAGCTTGGATTCAGTGCAAAGAAGTGCAAAATAATGCACCTGGGAAATAGAAACCCAGGGGAAGATTACACAATGGGGAGGGGGAGGTAGTAACAACAACAACAACAACAAAAAGGAAAGGGACCTGGGGGTAATCATATCAGATGACCTTAAGGTCAACAAGCAATGTGAGAAGACAGTAGGGAAGGCTGGGGGGATACTAGGATGTATAGGGAGAGGCATCACCAGCAGAAAACAGGAAGTTGTTATCCCTCTGTACAGACAGTTGGTGAGACCCCATCTAGAGTACTGCGTCCAGTTCTGGAGACCCCATCTCCGCAAGGACATAGACAGGATGGAGGCAGTCCAGAGGAGGGCAACTAAAATGGTGCAGGGTCTGCAAGAGAAGCCATACGAGGAGAGACTAAAGGAGCTTAATATGTATACCCTTGAGGAAAGGAGGGAGAGGGGGTCATGATAGAAACTTTAAGTACCTCAGTGGAATCAACAAAGTCCAAGAGGGTAGCATCTTTCAGAAAAAGAGATGTGCAAGAACAAGGGGACACAATTTGAAGATAGAGGGGTGGAACGGCTCAGGGGCAATGTGAGGAAGTATTTTTTTCACAGAGAGGGTGGTGGACTCATGGAACAGCCTTCCTGAGGAAGCTGTGGGGTCTAAAACTGTGGGAGAGTTCTAGAATGCATGGGACAGACATAAGGCAATTTTTGTGGGGGGTAGGAAGAAATAGGCTGTTGGTTAAATAGGATCTGCAGCTTATCCTGTAGGTAGGGAAATGGGCAGACTAGGTGGGCCAACTGGTCCTTATCTGCCATCAAAGTCTATGTCTCTGTGTTTCTAGGATTTGGTAGGAATACGTGTTTTGGCACACTCATTTTATTTTTCACTTTGTTTCTGCACCCCTGAGATGGTGGGGGATGTACCACCTTTCTGTGCCCAGACCCACACTCAGCAACCCCCACCAGGCCACCACAGTCTGAAGAGACCCACAGCTTGCCCCCCATGGTGGGGCTTCTCTTGGGGGGAGAGACCAAAATCCACCTGAGGCCCCAGCTGAGGCTACAGTCTGGGTTTTATTTGGGCGGAGGTCTGGGAGCATCACAGTGCTTGGCCCAGAGGGCCTTTTACCTTTAACTGTCCCCCAGAGGTGCAGACATGTGATGATGGCAGCGTGGGATGGACACGCTTCTGCACCTGACCCGTAGACGTCTGCTGTTGCCTCCCAACTGTAGAGAAGCCCCTGCTGTTGCACACTCAGCCTCCACTGGGTGCCGCTAGTTGCCTGGCACACCCGTTTTGTGCCTCAGAGATTTTTTCCTTGACGCGGTCTGTAATTCAGTCTACATACCTCTGTGTTTTTGGTTTTTACAGCACTGTGATTGACCGTGCTGTCATTGTTTGAGCAGTCTTGACATGGAACCAATGCCTTGCACTGTGAAGAAGAATTTCATTCACTATGATACAAGTGTAATACTGGAAACAGTTATTTACAGTATCATGTAGACTGTTTCCAACTGCTAATCTGTGAACAACTGGTAATGTTTGAAATACAGGTGGGCTGTCAAACACGTAAACAGTCTGCTTAATGCTTCCTGACTTTTCAGATTCTGATTTGTTACAATAAAGCTCCCTGCACAACCTTCCCACATGTCATTTGCACTGCTCATGCATCATGTCACTGTTTATGGTAAGCTCCTCCTTTACATGAAGGCCTTCGTGATTTGCTGTGGCACATGTTTTGTTCCACTGAAGTAACTAAGCAGTGTATCATTATCTGAGTCAAAAGAAAATGTTGATGTCGCCCACAAAGGATCCCAGTTTCTAACACTCTTTGGAATGTGCATATTAACAGTCATATGATATGATGCATATAGTACTTCAGATTCTATCAGAAGGATTTTCACAGTCATTTCTGCTAAGTTAACCTCTTGTGGTGAAATCTTTTTTCAGTAGAGTGTATATAATAAATAATAAAAGGAATAAGTTTTTCCAAAAACACCTTGGTAGAATGCCATTTTTTTTTTTTGCTCCTTCCTTGTCCTCTGGCCTGCCTCTCCTTCCAGCTTCTCAAGGACCCCCAAGACCCTCTCACTCTGAACCCCTTCCACTCACCTCACATTGCAGCCATCTCAGGAATGGCCCGATATATCCCTTCACTAGATGGGTCCCTCTCCTCTGAGGGGGAAGGCGCCAGGAGGGGAAACCAGCACACTCTCAATCAGTCCCCGGGCACTGCTGAGGTGGATTCCAGGGTGTCAGGGTACTTGAGTCAGCAGGAGCCAGCAGCCATCATCTGGCTGACCAGGAAGCTGAGTTTCCACTTTTCTCCCCGGGGCGGGGCGTGGTGTGGTGTGCCACGGACGTCTAGGCTAATGCCGACATTCGCCACGCCCTTGTGTGTAATGGGGCTCGCTTGCACTGCTGCTCCCACAGACAGTGAGCCACGTCCCATCCCTCCCCCTGGAGAAGAATGCCATTTAACAGTGGCAGACCATAAAATATTTAAAAGGCCCTCCATTCTGAAGCCTTCTCAAATTTCCTTTTGTTGAGCAATCTAGGTACTCTAGTTATTTCACTTGGTGACTTAATTTGAGTTAATCGTCTCTCAACCTCATCAATTTTTGTACCTATGTGCCATTGTCCTTCATGATATGTGTTATACCAAGGCATACAATATGCTCGTATTCTGGAATAAATCCACTAATTATGTTAAAATGAGTTAGTTTCATTAATGGAGATGGCCCTTCAACCCCAAGCACAGGTTCTTCTACTGTTGCAGACATACAGTAGCATGATCATAATATTTACTTGCTGTGACAGCAGGCTGTCTGCTGTATGGATAAGCTACTTCACCAACATGGTAACAGAAATCATATCCATAACTACCATTAAATTGTTTGGTGTACCAAAGTGATGGCCGTGCCACAGAATATGAACTACATATGACAGCATATACATTGGAATTGTGATCATTTTCATTGTCACCTCTCCAGTTTATGCCTTGTTGTTCCAAAAATAGTAATTCATTAATAAATGGTTTTACAAATGCCATCATTTTTGGTTTCTTAGGCCCAAACCGTAATGCGGGAATTAAAATATGTTCTTTATGCTTCTCCAGCTGCCATTCAGAAATTTGACATTGTATTGTCCAAATCTGAAATTTGGAACTTTTGACCATTGGAACACCATTGTAATTCCAAAGCAATGTGAAATCGTTATCTGATAGAAGGCAATCACTCACAAGACGCCTATATCCGTTTTCACATTGTATATCCACAGTGCAATCAGTGTCATACTTTTTGGTGACAGAGTTACCTTATTGTCTTCAGTTAACTGTTTAATTCAATGTGCTAAAGGCATTACTGAAAACCCAAGCTCCAGTCAAGGTGTTGCTAATATCATAATCAGTGTTGCATGAATCACAAACTGTAGGAAAACTCTCTTTTGTACCAAAACATATTGTGCAGTGTGTACAATAGAAGTGCACCACGCTTTCTGCATAATTCCCTAAAGGTATTTCAGATAAGTAGTTAGTTGTTGGTGCTATTCCCGGAAACTGCTCATTAAAAAGCTGAAGCAGGTGTTTAAGGGCTTGGCCTGTAAGGGCGTGTCTTAACACGTACGACGTCAGCAACAGTATGCTCTTTGCTTTGGTAAGTGGTACACCTGGATAGATCTACTCATCTTCCAAATTCTTGTGTCCCTGTGGAAACTAAAAAAAAAAGGTTACACAACTATAAATTGTTTCAATGAACACATTGCATGTCTCAAAATTTCCTCATGTCCTTGTGACGTATACTTCACAATAATGTTACTTAATAGCATGGTTTCATCGTAATCATGTTTAACAGGAGCGCCACCTTTTGTGGTGCGTTTCACAGTTCCAAAACTAAACTATATATACTTCCAGTGTCACTCCATGGAATTTCACAACATAACCTTAAACTGGCATTGACCACGTGTATACCCCGTCTGCTTTACTTACAACAGGATCATGATGCACCTGTCACTTAGTTAAGCCTGAAAGTGGCTAAAGTAAAAACATGCTTACTGTGCCAGACTAAGCTATCAAAAACACACACCTAAATACATGCAGTATACTTTTGTTATGAACAAGATGCACTAGCAAGGGTATAGAATCATATCACTTTAGGTGAAGACAGCCTCCAGAATATGTTATCTGTAAACACATACTTGCAAATAGCACGTTTCATATGTAGAAAACAGTAAATTATGAGAGCAGCAAAACCTAAAAAAAAACCATGTCTTTCAGTCATTGCTTCCATCTTCTGCATTGCCTTCTTCTCTGTTTCTGCTTTTAGGGCTGTATTGATAGTACCAAAAGTACTGGATTTAATGACAGATAATCCAATTTTGTCACACCATAATGAAAATTGTTTTTAAAGAAATGAGGGTTAATGAAGTTCAGGAAACCTTACTGAAATTCAATACAAAAAAAGCCTGTGGTCCTGATGGAACACCAACAGTGTTGCTGAAATATGCGGCACCGATAATTGTCTATCTATTAACTAAATTGTTTAATAGATCGATTACACAACTGGAATTTCCTACACAATGGAAAATAGCCAGAGTTGTCCCAGTATATAAATCAGGGCTGAAAACCATTATAGAGAATTATAGACCCTTATTCTTATTACCGATTATAGCCAAAGTATTTGAGAGATTTCTTGCTACCCAGTTACAGTGTTACTTGGAAGAAAGAAAGATCACAAATAAATTTCAGTCGGGCTTTAGGCCATTACATAGTATGTCAACTGCTTTGTTAAAAGTAACAGGGGACATCAATGAGGCCTTGGACAGGGGGATGTCTATGGGTGCTGTCTTTACTGATTTATCTAAAGCTTTTGATACTTCGGCCCACAACATCCTCCTGTCCAACCTCAAGGATATTGGAATGTCTGAATCAGTAATTATGTGGTTTAAGCAATACCTTGTAGGGAGGAAACAAATGATAACCCTCAGTGATTGGACATCGGACTTGGAGACCACAATATTGGGTGTCCCACAGGGTTTGATATCGGGGCCAGTCTTGTATAATATATTATATATATATATATATATATATATATATGTGTGTAAACATAATCCAGATTTCTAATTTACTGGGTAAAATATCACCCATATGCAGATGATACCATCACATACATGGAAGGTCCCTCCGTAGATTAAATTCAAAACCCGCTCCAGATGGCATTTGATGAATTGCAACACTTTCTCTTGAAATCTAAATTAGTGTTAAATGCTAAAAAATCCCAGGGTGTTCTCTTTACTAGAAAGAGAAACCTGAACCCTCAAATATCACTTCAGATCAAAACATTAAGTAACACTAATCTTGAACAGGTATTACGTTATAAGTACTTGGGAATGTTGATGGACCCGGCCTTAAAGTGGGAATTACATATTGAAACTGTTGAAAAAAAGTGGGTAAATGTTTAGAATTTTTATACAGAAATAAGTACTGCCTGACAGAAAAAATTAGGACCCATGTAGTACAGACTTTGATTATGCCCATAATCGATTATGGAGATCTTGTGTACCTGGATGCTTCCCAGAGGAGCCTCAATAGACTTGATATCACTTATCATAAGCTGGCTAGGTTTATATTAGAAGCACCATGGAGAACTCACAGGATAGACCTTTATAAAGAATTACAATGGATCTATCTGGCTGAAAGACGAACACTACGCACAATACAGTTCATGATTAAGAGTATTAAGGGAATAGCTCCAGATAATTTTGCATTTAGATACATTAAACAAGGGCTACAGTCTGCACAGGGGCTAGAGTGTAACCCCCCAAATTATAGAACAACCCTGGGATGAAAGCATTCATTTCATACTGGTCCCATGACTTGGAACACTTTACCTCCAGCATTCCAGCCTGAAAGTGAAAAAATTGTACAAGTGCTATTAAGAACTGGTTTATTGAGGAAGCCAAAATAAGAATAATGACAGATTTAACATAATAGAATTAATAAAAGAAGTAAGGGAAAAATTAATAAAGGAAGGAAGGGGTTATGTTACAGGAGATAATATTATATAATTATTTACTGTGTCTATTTTCTATGTGTTTATACCTTGCATGTTTTGTTGTTGTATAATGTGATGTTTTATGTATTATATACAAACAGGTGTATTACAAGTTTGACCATTGTTATTGTAATTGGTAACTTTGCACAGTGGACCTCGGTTGAAATTAATTTTACTCACATGAGCTATCCAATTCATAATGAAATGAATACAAGCTTTTACTACTACTACTACTACTTTGTGGGACATGGGTTGTTAAGTACACGCTGATCATCATCAGAATTTTCTGTAACATCTTGATCCCTATAACTTGCAAAACATGGGTGGTGTGTCACAAACCCACTCAGCAGGTCAGGCCCTCTACTCCCAAAGTGGCAACCTCTGAGTGCAGTCTTGTGAACAGTGTAACAGACAAGGTAACCCTCATGTCTGTTTTTGTGAGTTCGGATCAACCTTTGTTCTCAAGTTCTGGAGGGATTCAAACTGTTAACCTCTTGCTAGCATACCCAATACACAGGCTCAGATATAGCTGTCTTCAGGGGGCCAGATATCTTTGCCTACGGGCACCTAACCAGGTATACAGAGATGAACCCTTTAAAACTTTAATAAAGACCTCAGATTTAAAATGCTTCTCTTTCCAGTTTGGTATCACCATTCAAGCTTATGTTTAGTATCTGCAATAGCCATGTACTTTTCTTACAAATAAAAAGAAGTCAAAGACAAACCAAGTAAGTTCTAAATATAGAATAGTGGATGGGTGAACATCCACAACAAGGCTGTGTTTCCATTGAGGGAGCTGATGACATCATAGAGGCCTCGAGAGCGAAGCTCGAGAGGTCTTTCTGATGTCATCAACTGCCCGAGATGGGAACACAGATTTAGTTGTGGATGTTCACCCATTCATTGTTTTATGTAGTATATGGGTTTTTATTTGTTTTACTGAGATTTTTCTCTTACTTGTTGTAGTCACACTGCTCCCGTTCCCGCTCGCTCCCGTTCTCACTTGTGCTCCATACGGCTTCTCACTTTCTCCTCTGCACATCGTTTATTTTTTAAATAACGAGAAAAAAAAAGAAAGTTTTTCAAAAAGGAGCCATGTATGGCTCTTTACAATTCGGATTCCGACTTAAAAGTCGTGGCTCCACTGCCTGGGCTCGCCAAATCGTGCCGCCATGTTTTTTTTAATTTTCTAGACAGAGTCTCCTGTGAGCCAATCAGGCGACAGGTCAAGAGTAAAAAGCTGTTGTACTATCGATGTGATGTCAGAATGATAGTACAACAACTTTTTTGACATTTGAACTGTACTACAACAAGATTTCAGCAATTGCTGAAATCCATCCACAGTATACAGCACCCATATACTATAAAGAATTTTACTATGATAGATAAGAATATGTAAAACACAACAATACAGAACTCCTATATCACGAGACATACAAATCTATTAAAAGAACATGGTTTTAAACAGTGCAATTCCTACTGCAGTACTTAGTCTCTAAATACTTGCTTAAAAGTGCTCCCAAGATGTTTCGTGGTCAGAGTCTAGATAAAAATGTGTATCTGTGAAGTAAAACAGACTAAATTAAAAGCTGGCTTTTACCCCACCTCTTTTCAGGAGGTCACCTAGCTCCTCCCTGTCAGGATATATGAAAATATATATATCTTATACAAAAGTATTACATTCTGCAACTTCAGCATAATTCATGTCCTTCAAATGACACTTCTTTTGATCCCATAATAAGCTTCCCTTCCAGGACAGGAAAGCATCTTTATGATTTTGCACTCTATGTAATAACCTGGGTTTCCTTCCAACGTCATAAAATGGATATATTATAGCAACTACGGTTGTAATTAACTCAGACCAACAGGATCCTTAATTAAGGCCTTCATGTAACACATGGTCTCTAAAAACTGAGTGTGTGTGAACTCACATGCTGTCAGCATTTTTCTTATGGCTTTCATCTTTTAGCTAACATTTGGGGGGGGGGGACGAGTGAGGTCATTCTAAGAACACCAGATTTTTCAGCAGAAATAGTCAGTCATACATTTTATATTAATAAAAATGATACAGCACTCAGAACTGGCTGTCTACATCACACTCCTCACCACCTAGACTGAATTTGGGGTATCTATCTCCTACATGGGATAAGCTTCCCAAATCAGTTCACTCCTCATAGACCCTAGACAGACCATCTGAGTTCTGATTCTTCGCTCCAGCTCTATGTACGATTTTTAGATCACACCCTTGTAAAGCAAGACTCCATCTTAGTAATCTGCCATTGTTCTTTCCATCTGCGTCAGCCAAACCAGGGGGTTGTGGTCAGTCTGCACCACAAAATACTGCCCATACAAGTATGGCTCTAATTTCTTTAGGGCCCACGCTATGGCTAGACACTCCTTTTCCACAGTGGAGTATGCTTGCTCCCTGGGAAATAGCTTCCTGCTCAGATACACTACTGGGTGATCTGTTCCTTGGCTAGACATCTGGCTCAGTACTGCCCCAATACCCACGTTTGAGGTGTCCATCTGAACTATAAAGGTTTTGCTATAGTCAGAGCTCGTCAAAAGAGGAGCACCGCACAGTGCCTCCTTCAGTCTGGTAAAGGCTTCCTCACAGGCTGGGCCCCAAGTAATTTTCTTTGGCATCTTTTTCTTTGTCAGGTCAGATAGGGGAACAGCCAGAGCACTGTAATTGGGTATAAATTTCCTGTAGTACCCTGCTGTCCCTAGAAAGCTCCTGACCTACTTCTGGGTTTCTGGTTTGGGCCACACCTGGATCACCTCTATCTTTATTTGGTTAGGATGAAGCTGTCCCCGGCCTACCACATGCCTGAGGTATACCACTTCCCCCATGGCCACCTGGCACTTTTTGGCTTTGACAGTGAGCCCGGCCCTCTGTATCCTGTCCAGCACTTCCCTAAGGTGGTATAGGTGTTCCTCCCAGCTGGTACTAAAGATGGCAATGTCATCCAGGTATGCCACAGCATACTCCTCAGCACCATTTAACACCTGGTTCACCAACCTTTGGAAAGTGGCTGGGGCGTTCTTCATTCCGAAAGGCATAACTTTAAACTCAAATAAGCCTATCAGAGTGATGAAGGCTGACCTCTCCCTAGCTCTGTCTGTCAACTCTACCTGCCTATACCCATTTGTTGGGTCAATGGTTATAAGGTAGGTCGCCCCTCCCAACTTGTCCAGGAGTTCGTCCGTCCAGGGCATTGAGTGGGTGTCTGACTTCGTGACTGCATTCAGTCCACAATAGTCCACACAGAAACGAGTAGAGCCATCTGCCTTGGGCACAAGGACTATGGGTGAGGCCCAGGGGCTGTAGGATCTCTGGATTACCCCTAAATCCAACATCTCCTCCACTTCCCTCCTAATGTCCTTTTGGACAGCCTCTGACACCCAATATGCTGTTCGCCATATGGGCATCTGTGTCCCTGTCTCCACATCGTGTGTCGCAAAGGGGGTTAGTCCAGGCTTGGCGCTAAACAAGGGGGCAAAGTCTGCTAAAACCTCCCTTACTTTCTGGATCTGGTCTGGGGTCAGCTGGGGAGACAATCTTACTGCCTCCACAGAGGACTCCCATTTACTCTCTTCCAGCAAGTCCAGAAGGGGGTCTCATTCGTCCGTCCCCTCCCCATGACTACACACTGCAAACACCATGTCAGCCCTATTTGCATATGGCTTCATCCTGTTGACATGGTACGTCCTTTCTGTCTGTCTACGGTCAGGTAACTCCACAATGTAGCTCACGTCATTTACCTTCCTAACCACTTTGTACAGTCCTGCCCACTCAGCTTGCAGCTTGTCTTTCTGGACCGGAATAAGGACCATGACTTCCTGATCCACCATGTATGAGCGAGCTCTGGCTCTGCGGTCATACCACACCTTTTGTTTCTGTTGGACAGCTGCTAGGTTGCTCTGGGCTGCCCCCATAAACTCCTTCAGCCTTTCCCTAAACCTAAGGACATAATCCACAATGGGAGTTCCCTGGGTGGTGTGCTTGCCTTCCCAGTCCTCCCAGATCAAGTCTAGGAGCCCATGTACCCGGCGTCCATACAAGAGTTCAGAGGGGGAAAATCCTGTCAACTCTTGGGGCACCTCCCTTTATGCAAACAACAGGTGGGAAAGGTATTTCTCCCAGTCCCTCCCATGCTGTTCAGCAAATGCCTGGAGCATTAACTTTAGAGTACCATTGAATTGTTCCACAAGTGCATTGGCTTGCGGGTGATACAGTGTCATGCATCTCTGCATCACCCCACACTTCTTCTATAAACATTTCATTAGGTCCGACATGAAGGAACCCCCTCAATCGGTGATTATCTCCTGCGGAAACCCAGCACGGGAGAAAATCCCAAGTAAGTCATCTGCCACTTTGTCTGTCCTCAGAGAGGATAGGACAACTGCCTCTGGGTACCAGGTGGCATAATCCACCAGTCAGGATGAATCTCTTCCCTGAGGAGCTGGGGGTATTTAAAGGCCCCACATTATCCATTCCCACCCTCTGGAATGGCTCCTCCACTATGGGCAAGGGGATCAGGGCAGCTTGGGTTTTCTTGCCCGCCTTCCCTATTTCTTGGCACCAGTGACAAGACCTGCAGTACTCCTTCATCTGCTGGGTGAAGTTAGGCTAGTAGAAATTCTGGGCCAACCGCTGCATAGTTCATGCGATTCCCAGATGACCAGATAAGGGAATATCATGGGCAACCTTGAGCAACTGCTCACGATATCCCTGGGGAACGACAAGCTGCCTGCCTAGCATCCCTCTCTCTGTCTGTACTGCCTGTGTATACATAAGTCCATTTTCTCAATAAACCTTATGTCTGCTGTCACCTCCTGTGTGCCCTCTGAGTCTGCCCAAGCGCTCAGCTTCTCTAAACTAGGGTCACTCCTTTGAGCAGCTGCAAACCCCTTACACAGTCCCAAGGCATGGAACAGGTCCCCTTCCGTGGCTAAACTAGGGTCCCTAGCACTAGCGTCAGGGTTCTCAGGATCACTGTCAATCCCAACCCTCTGACAAGAGGTCACCCCTCCCTCTTCGGAGTAACCCTCTGTAGCTGTGTGGTACACTTGCTACCAGGGAAACTTCTATCCCCTTTTTATCAGTCTCCCCATCTGGAGACACAGGCTAGGGAACCAGTCTCTCAGCAGTTTTTACACTGGTATCTGTGGGGTTCAAGCAACTACTATTTTCCCTTGCCACTTGGCTATGGGTAACTGCACATACCACCCCCCTGCTGGAGATTGTTACCCAGGATCACATCCACTGCTAATGTGTTGGCTACAGCCACCTGTTGCACAGTTCCCCCTGTTTTACCCCAGTCCAGGAGAACATTAGCGAGTGGCAATGTTTTCTCTTCACCAGTAAACCCTTGTACAGTTACGTATTTATTGGGTATAAGCTGACCAGGCTGTATCAGAACCCCCTTTACCAATGTCAGGGATGCCCCTGTGTCCCTTAACCCCTGCTTCTTTACACCATTTACTATGACTGAGTGCATGTGTTCCCTCATGTTCACTGGCATGCTCTCAGGGACACACAAACAACCCACTTCTTTTCTAGCACCCTGTTGTGTATTTTGGCTCGCCTTTTTGGGGCACTGTCTGGCAATATGCCCAGTTTCCTTACACAGCCAACATGCATTTCTTTCTTCAGATAAATCTTTTCTTTGAAACCTGGGGCTAACTGGTTTCGGTGGAGGCAGTGAAGGTTTTAGCAGCCCTGAAGGTGCGCTTTTCCCTTTCTGTGCTGCCATGCCTGCCCCATTCACTGTCAGAGCAGGTCTGCTCTTGGCATAGTGGTCTGAGAGTTCAGCAGCCTCTTGCACTGTTTTTGGATCTCGGTCCTCTAGCCAGATTTTTAACTCTGCTGGGCATGCCCAATAAAACTGTTCTAATAAAATCACATTTTCAGTTTTATCAACAGAGGTTGCCTCAATTCCTTCCCACCAACGTTTTAAAAAATGACGTTGTTTCATGGCTAGCTCCTCATAGCTCATATCAGGGCTTCTCCTGAGCTTACGGAATTTAGCTCTGTATGATTCAGCAGTTAATTCAAACTTTTTTAACAGTGCAGCTTTTAACTTGCTGTGATTGTCACTGTCCTCATTGTTCAATTGACCCAATGCATCCCGAGCTTTCCTAGTAAGTAGCAGGGATAGCTGGAAGCTCCTGCACTCTTTAGAAATTTTAGCCTGAATACAAACTTTTTCAAAAGTATTTAAAAAGGCATCCATGTCCTCCTCTTCCTTAAACTCGGCTGTTAATTTGGAGTTCAATTTGTAACCCAGTCCTGCAGTCCCAGTTAAACCCAAGCCACTTACCTGCTCTGGTGCCGCTGATCGGAGTCGTAACTTCTCCAGTTTGTGTTGCCACTGGTGCTCCTCTCTCCTCTCCTCTGCCTCTTTGTGTTCTCACTCTCTCTTCTCCTCTGCAGCTTGCTGGCACTCACGCTTCTCATGGTCTGCCTCTCTCTGTTGTCGCTTTGCCTCCAGTTCCATCCTGAGCAGCTCAATTTGCAGTTTGAGTACCTCTGGATTCAGGATACTGGTGACCATCCCCTGCTGCTGTAGCCCTTCACTGACAGTGGCCCTGTTGTCCTTTTCAGTCATGGTCGGTGACTCACTGCTCTGGGTATCTGCTACCATCAGGGCCTCTATGAGGTTCTGCTTTTTGGCTGTCACCTCGAACGGGACTCCCTTGTCCCCACACAACTGCTTCTTGTAATCTACAGTGTGCCTGTTGTAGTCAGAAGCCATCCTCTTCTTCCCTGACTACGGCTACTCTGACTTGCAAGTACTTTCAAGTACTTTAGAAAAAAAAATAAAACCGGTAGGAACTCGACTGTATGCCAAGTGATATATAGTTCTGTTTCCTTTTTAAAATAAAACTCTGCCTTTTTCTTTCTTTGTAAGAGAGCTTACGGTCTCAGCTGACACAGAACAATAAAGCTTGTGATACCAAAATTATGCCACTGCTGCCAACCAATCCATCACAAACCCACTCAGCAGGTCAGGTCCTCTAATCCCAAAGTGCCAACCTCTGAGCACAGTCTTGTGAACAGTGTAACAGACAAGGTAACCCTCTTGTCTGTTTTTGTGAGTTTGGATCAACCTTTGTTCTCAAGTTCTGGAAGGATTCAAACTATTAACCCCTTGCTAGCATACCCAATGCACAGGTTCAGATATATCTGTCTTCGGGGGGCCAGATAGCTTTGCCTACGGGCACCTAACCAGGTATACAGAGATGAACCCTTTAAAACTTTAATAAAGACCTCAGATTTAAAATGCTTCTCTTTCCAGTCTGGTATCACCATTCAAGATTATGTTCTTATACACGTGTATTGCTTTCCCATTTATATTTATTGGGGGATTACAGCAAGGTGCACCGACACCACAAGGTCATGTTCCTCCTCAGAACCAGTATGCAGTGTGAGTATACCTTACGTATGACACCCATAGAGGATGAAGATGCATGTTTCTCACATCTTAGTCTTGCTCCTGCTTGTGATATGAATAATGTCAGTGTCTTAAGTGTAAACATCTTTTTGATCAAAGTGGCAACCTTGCAGCCCTTTGGTTCAGCTAGTAGTGTTGTATGGCCTCCATGTATCATTTCTTAAAGGGGAACAGTCATCAGTAGGAGCCACAGAACAAAGTGTGGTTCAGGTCTCAGTTTGCTGTTTGTGCATACATAAGCTTCAATCAGCTGTTTGTAGGTCCCGCTGTTCTCCTAGGGCTAAGGTCCACTGGGACTGTCCTTAGCCATGGGAGGACAGCATCTAACATGCACTGCAGGCCACTGAATCTCTCACCGCTGCAGCCCTCCTCTGGTGTCATCTGTAGGGAATGCTGGGATTTGTAGTTACAGAAAATGTCAGCTTGTAAGTCTGATACAATCTACTATGCTGCAATAAAACAGTAAATAAGAAAGGTTTTGCAAACAACCTGAAAACTGTGATCAGACACACACTTGAGTCTGGGTCTCTTACTGATGACTGCTCCTGTTTAAGAATAGAACCCTGCAATGTGCACTGCACACTGATGTGCACTGTTGCCATGTGCCTACCAGGTCAATATAGCTAATACATAACAGTGCATGTAATATAGGACATGCAATACAGTGCAGGGCAATAATAATGCATGCAACATAACAACGTATGCCAGAATAGCAGATGGGGGGGGAGTCAAAAGAGCGCATGGCTCTTATATGGAGTGTACAAAACAAAAACGGGTTTGATGGGAAATGGAGCTTGTTCTACCTAGAACTGCTTCAGCCCCCCTTGAGGCTCTTCAACAAGTGTTTATGTGCAGGGTTGGGGAGCCATTTAAAATAATGCCAAAGACTCTTGAAAGGTCCATTTATAATTCCCCTTTTTTATTCCCCTATGTGTCACTCCCATAAGGAGCTTGTTCACGGGGTTCACTGTCTTTTTTTCTCCTTCATATTCTTGAACTGCTGTTAATACATAATTGTATATTGTTTATCTTGTTTTTCTTTATACAAACTGTATATACAGAGGCTAGACAAACAGTCTGAAACCATTAAGGTAGGCTGATCTTACAGTTATACAGTGGTACACGTATATGTATTGTAGAAACAATTTTGATTACAGCAGGCTCCCACAATTCAATAGATTGATTTATCTATATGTTATTTTAAGGTTTAAAGCAAATGAAGGGAACATACAGTGCTGTGAAACCAATGTCTGAAAACAAAAAGTAAAAGAAACAGGAGACAGCACTGTTTTGGTATGTTGAGCAGTAAATAAATGAATGAATTTATAATGAAATGATGTATGTATAAAGAAAAACAAGGTAAACAATATACAATTATGTATTGACAGCATTTCAAGAATATAAAGGAGAAAAAAAGGAGAAAAAAAGAAAGAGAACCCTGTGAACAAGCTCCTTATGGGAGTGAAACGTAGGGGAATAAAAAACTTAATTATAAACGGACCTTTCAAGAGTCTTTGGCATTATTTTAAAGGGCCCCCCAACCTTGCACATAAACACCAATACGGAGGGTGCCAGATAAGAGCATGTCAATACAGTGCATGTTTTAATGGCACATGTAAAATGAGTGCAAGGCAAGATGTCATCCAGCAATACAGGGAACAAACCCCTGTCAATACACTGCCCTCATCCCCTGTGACTTTTTTCGGGGCGGGGGGTCCCCACAGCATGCGCGAGACATGGCACTCCTTGGGAAACAGAGGCACTCACACCGCTCAGCAGCATCCATGGTATAGTGGGTGTGGACACACGTTCAGGAAACAGGCAGCCAGCATCGTCAGCCAATGGGTTCGACACCCGCGGCGAACAAATGCATCCACACACTCACCCACAGTCGCCCACAGTCCGTCATACATGCTGCAACCTCCCTCATGCTGGAAGCTACAGAACACATGGACAGGACTGCCATTAATGCAGCATCTACAGCCATATACCGTGCTGCACTCACAGGTGAGCCTACGTGCAGGAGTACCCAGCCCGTGCATGGGCCTACAAAGTATGTGTTTTCATGTTGCACAGTAAAACCACCAAGAAATGCCTTGAATTTATTGCCCCACAAACCCTACACAACGGACGTCCAGTTGTCTGACCCCCACCACTGGTCACCCCATTGCAGACCTCCCCCAACCCACTGACAGTGTCCTGCCCAAGCACCCCAGTACCCCAAGCAACAGATGAGTAACCCCCACATCGCACTGGCTTACCCCCACCAATGCAAGTGTCCTCAGATGCTCCAGCCCCAGCCAGTACTTGCGGAGGTGGTACATAGCCGCCCCAGGCCTGCAATGTTGCTGCAGACCCGCCAGTGCACCACCGAGGCGGCAAGTGAACCTGCCGCCCTGCAACCCACACCCACATGGAACGGCTGTTTCCATGACTGCAGTGCCTGGGGCTGCACTGTGGAGGCCCTCTTCAGGTGCATGTGCAGCCTGGCGGACATGCACAGGAACAGGCCAACTGCACACAGCACTGCAGCGGTCCAGGGATGCAGGGCCATTGTGCTACTGAGGGACTGGGGGGTTCGGGTGTACAGGTCTTGGGGCACCAGGGCAGCCAATGGTGGGCATGGCAGGGATAACCACCCCCCAAGGAAATGTACACAGGTGAAGCGATGGGGCAGGATGCAGCCCAAACCTCGGCTGTGTCAGGGACAGGGCACATGCCACACAGACACAGGGCACCCATGTCAGCCACTATGGAATGCAACAATAGCATATACCAGGGTCATTGGCAGGGGCCGCTGTGTGCAGGCCCACCAAGATGCCCACACCACTTTGCAAGCACAGGCATGAGGTGCACGGCCTCTGTGCCATGCAGTGCGGGACAGCCTGCTACACCATAATGCCACGCGCATACTGTACTCACCTCCTTGGCTGCAGGGTCAGCATGCAGTACACACCTGGGAAGGGGGCAGGGCCATGGCAGCCCTACTTGTACTGCATCCTACACACATGTGGGCTATGTGGGGCAAGCCCCCCTCCCACTGAACGAGCCATGCTAACGGTCTGCACCTGACCCTTTATGGGGCCTGCCTGCCACACACCTTGCCACAGTGCACACATCTCTGTGCAGTATGTGTCTGCTGCAGAGAGAGGAAGGAGAGCCACCCTGCGGCAGGTGCATACACTCAGACACACAGCAGGCCCCCATATAAGGGCAGTCACACTGCAGGCCAGGTATCCAGACTGGATATTTTCTGCAGTGTGAGGATGCCGCTTACCTACGTCCATAGCCAGAAGAGTGCCTCCCTGCTACACTATGCCGGCTTTTTGTACAGGCAGTAGAAGGCACACATTGACCGCGTGTGATGGAAATGCATCGAGTACGATAAGGCGCGATGTCCAGCCAGGGTGCATACACTAGGTGAGGAGGTGGCACATGACATGGCCAATCACAACCACATCCTGGATGCTGCTGACATTGCTGCCAGGGAGGTGCTTGCAGAGGTCAAGGACCATGCCCGTTGGATGAATGAGACCTTCAGTGTGATGGTGGTGGCCTGCACAATTGGTGTGCCAGCAGCTATCATGGGGAGACTGCCAGCAATGCCTCTCATCAAGAGGATATGCTCCAGGGCCAGGACCGCAGCACACAGGCTGCCATCCCAATCGACATCCCTGCGGGAGCTGGTGATTCCACCAGAGTACACCACGATGGAGTCGGTGGCTGCCTTTCTCCAGTATGACAGTGTCCCTGGGGATAACAGGTTACTAGTGTTCACCACCCAGCTGACACTGGTGCAGTTCAAGAGCTGTGGCACAATCCTGGAAGATGGCACGTTCAGTGTCACACTCCCACTGTTCCATCAACTGTACACCATACATGGGCTGATTGAGGGCACAACCTTCCCAGTGGTGTATCTTCTGATGAGCACCAGGACCACTGCTGCCTTCCAGAGGATCAAGACCCTATGCCCTGGCCTCACACCAACATCAGTCCTGTCAGATTATGAACTTGCGGCCATGCGGGCCTTTGGAACTGTCTTCCCTGGCTGCCAAATGCATGAGTGTTTCTTCCACCTTGCCCAAGCGGTGCGGCAGTGGTGCCAGTGCATAGAGGGGTTTGTGGCATGCTACACTGATGACCCGAAGTTTGCCCTACATGCCAGAATGGTTGTGGCCCTAGCATTTGTTCCCCAGATGATGTTGCCACATTCGATGTGCTGTGGGAGTTGGGGTACTTCAAGGCCAATGGGGACCTGCTTTTGGAGTTGCTGGACTACACCTGGGTTGGCAGACCTGTGGGATATACAGGCAGGAGGAGGCTTCTCTTCACCATTGACAGCTGGAATGTGGACGAGGCAGTGGGGGATGGTATGCCCCATACGACAAATGCAGTGGAGGTGTGGCACCTGGGGTTTGGTGCGTAGCTCGGGGTGTGCCATCCGAACCTCTGGAGGTTCATCAGGGCACTGGGCAGCAGCTCATGGATGTGAAGCTGGCACAGCTAACTGCTGGGACCACTGTTCAAACTGCACAGTGGAGATATAAGGATGCCAGCAGGAGAACTGCAGGCATTGTGGCAGCCTATGCTGAGTGATCCACTTTGGACTACCTGAGGGGGATCACATTCAACCTGTCCCTCCAGGTGTGAGATGACTGTGTGTTTGGGCATCTGTTTGGGGGGGTAGGGGTTCGGGATTGGTTCACATTCACGTTTGCACTGTGTTCATTACTTGTCCTGCACCAGTAAAATCACATGTCACACGTGTTCATTGCCCTTCCTCTTTTTTCCTGGTCATGCCATGTGGGCCTGCATGCACTGTTTCTGTGTGAGACATTCTATCTGTTAGCTATTTTGTTTTTAGCTCTTTTGTATGCACTGTTTTTGCTTGAGCTGTTTTTGCATTAGGCATTATAACCCCATGCCGACCATGCATGGCTGCCAGTTTGATTTTAGTACACTGCTTTCAGGTGGTTTGCTGTGTGTAATCTACAATATCATCATCTTGCTTTCAAGTGTGACTCTCTTGACTTTCGGTGTGACGGCTATGGCGGTGGATGCAAGGCAGTGAGCTCTGAGGTGAGTCACTAATTTCATTATATTTTTTCTCAATGACCTCGCCTCCTCTGAATAAAAAATTGGGAATATTGGTGTATTAAACGGTCCCAGTTTCATAATGGTGGCTATATAAATTCCAGAATGGCAGAAAAGGAATCTGGGAGACAGACGATACCTGCAGCTATACTACAGAGGCCCTGACCAGCAAAAGCCTTCTAAATGGCACAAAATAGACTCTAAGCCCAGTGGCCCCTCAACTGCTGAAGACCAGGGCAGAGATGCAGATCAGAACACCTATTTACTCGAGTTTGCTTTGATTAAAGCAATTTTAATGGAGCTTATCACCAATGTGAAAACAATAAAGTCGTCCCTAGAAACTTTGACCACTCTGGTTTCGGATGTAGAAGTAAGAGTGAGTTTGTTGGAAAATCAAGCAAATATGGAAGATAGAGAATTAATAACTTGAAGATGAAAACTGCAGAAAATGGAAGAAAAAGTGGATGACCTGGGAAACAGGCCACGAAGGACCAATCTTTTCATTATAGGCATCCCTGAGGGAACAGAGAAATCTAATACCATTCTGTTCGTTAACTCTTTTTTGTTAAATTGTCGGCCCACTGGAGAATGGTAACACACTATACTAACCCAAGCTATGTTGTTTGGGACTGCTACCAAACTTAAATCTGCAACAACAACGTCAAGGTCTCCTGCTCTGGCTTCCCTCCCATAAACACAGTTACCTCGTTCAAATATCTTGGGGTAGTCCTTGATCAGTCTCTTGGCTTTGATCTCCACGTCCAATCCACCTGCAAATCGGTAAACTCTAGGCTAAGTATTGCCTATAGATCCAGATTTGCACTTACTTCATCCACTAGGCTGGCTGTTGCCCGTGGAATCCTGCTACCAGCTCTGACTTATGGAGTCATCACATACGCGGCCATACCCAAGACCACGCTTCATGCCTGGGATGCCAGCTATAATAACATTTGCCGCTATGCCTCCTCATCTCGTAGGCTCAAAAACCACTGCCAACTCTACTCAGAACTAAAACGGCTATCACCTTCTGCGCTGAGACTCCACTCAGTTGGCTCCCTAGTGGATAATGTAATTAGGGCATGATCTCCTGCAAGTCTGGCTATGCTACTGTCTCCTTAAACATCCTGCTATGGCCTATGCTCAGCTGATAAGTCCCTACTGCAAATAGCAAGGTGTAAAACCTCCAAAGGTTCCCATTGCCTTCTCCCACTACGCTCCACTGCAATGGAATGCCTTACCATTAACAACTCACCAGGCGCCTTCCCATGCCCTCTTTAAAAAAGAGCTTTGTGCTATTTGATTCAAACTCATGCACCTACTCTCAACCCCCAAGATCCCTCACTCTGCCTATCTTCCATCTGCCCACTGTGTTTATGCCCTCTAACCTGTCTCTCTTTCTCTTCCTCCTCCTACCTGACTGGATGCCTATTACGTCTGTACCTGTACTACTCTCTATTGCCCCACCCAGTATAAAGGCCTTTATCCTTTCTTCTCTTACCCTACCTATTCCTAGGATGGTGGCTTTGCACTTCAAACTGCTTGGAAGGAAGATTGTAATTCCTGACTTCCTTTCAATGTGTAAACTGTACTTACTAAACGGTGCACTTACTATGTACTCAAAAGGTTACCGTATATTTGTTGCCTAGCTCTCACTGTGTGTTAGATAGCTGGTTTTATGTCTGTTGCATACTTACTCTGCTCCCACTTGTATTTTGTCTCCACCATGTATACATCACAGTCTATTTGTTATATGCTTCGCATGTATTCTCCAAGTTTTGTATGCTGTACTGGCAATGTTGTTTTTATGTTGTAATCCTCCTGGGTCGTGACTGAAAATAGTCATTCTATGGTTCGCTCACTTACCCAGTAAACAAAAAACAAATAAATAAATTCTATTAAAAGGGCACACAGGACTGTCCAACCATGATGAAAGACCGAGGATATTAATTTTCAGACTCCTCAATTTTCCGGTTAAGCTGAAGATCCAGGGAGCAGCACAGGTGCAACCAACGCTATTTTGGCAACAACATTGTTTTCATATTTTCAGTGATGTTAGTCAATCTGTTAGAGAACAACAGAGGGCTTACACAGGTATAAAAAAGCATTTACATCAAGGAGGAATAAAATTCTGGATGCAGTTCCCTGTGATATTACTACTACTTCTGACTCATAGTAATTTTTATGTTGATTGCGCGCAGCGCAAGAAACATATTGGGAGAGCTTGCTGAGAAGCAGGCTGTGGAGGCAGGGCACTGTTGTGGCCAATGCCCCCACAGCCTGCAAAGGCTTGTCCCACTTCCCCCAATGCCGTGGCAGGCTGCTGGTGACACAAGTTTGGAATGTTTGCACCAACTTGTGACAATTTAGCCGCTGCAATCAGGGGCCGCCTTGTCATTGCAGCGCAAGCCATCCACTGCAATGAGGGAATGACCCGTCATTGCAGGGCGGGATGTAAAAACCTTGATATTGTTTGTGAACATAGCGGTGGGTTGCCGCCATGTTCACAAACAATATTAACCCCTCTCCACCATGTTTTTCTGCCGATAGGGGAGCCCACTCCCCGTTGGTATAATGTAGCCCTTCCCCTGTTTAACTGTCTGCTGACGGGGTGCCCAATTCCTGTCAGCAAAAAGGAATCCCCCCTTTTGTTGTTTGCCGACGGGGGTGCCCAGTCCCTGTTGACACAAAGGAATCTCCCCCCATTTAACTGTCTGCTGACAGGGTTCCCAATCCCCATCGGCAAAAAGGAGCCCCCCTTTTTGTTGTTTGCTGATGGGGGTGCCCAATCCCCGTCGGCACAAAGGAATCCCTTTGTTGTTTGGCCGACTGGGGTGCCTAATCCCATCAGCTACAGCTGGCCCCTCAAAAAGAAAGCCGCTGGTGGCATGCTGGGAGCCCACCACAGTGTGATACATGGCCCTGTAAAGGGAAAACGGTCCCACAAGTCTTTAGTTTTTTGTACCTGAAAAAGGAAACTGTCCTCGAGTCTTCGCCCCCCAATTCGCAACCAGCACTCCACCCACTGCGCACTCTGCCTCCACACCCCCCCACCCCATACTTACCTCCGGAGCTGGGCGCGACGATCTTTGGTGGACCAGGGACACGTCTGCACTCTTCAAAGCCAACCGCGAACTGAGGAAATGCCAGTAAGCTGTATAATGTAATAAATGGGCTTTTTCCAACTTTTCTGCATATCTCTGGCATTTTTTGGAATTTTGACACCAAATTTTCAACATGGGGTTTTTGGGACCCCTCCTCATGAATACTGTCACTGTCATGGCGTTAATCGGGCGGGAAGGATGATTTTGCAGTCACTGCATGGAATCACATTTGGGGCCGATTAACAAAACAACAGTGCCAGTATTCATGAGGTGGGCTCTCAAAAAGCCTATGTTGCAAATTTGGTGGGAAAAATACAAAAAATGACTGTTTTAGAGCATGCACTGTGCAGTTCCAACGCACGCTCGTAACTTCGTGAATTTGCAATATTTTCATGCCAGATTTTCAACATTGGCAGTTTGTCATACCTCCTTCTGAACAGTACAGCTGTCATTGTTCACATCCTGGTGGAAATGTGTTTTCGCACTTCCAGCGCAGAATAGCGCGGTCACTGTCAGAAATCAGTGTTCGGGACAGATTAAGGAAATGACAGTGACACTGTTCATGAGTAGAGGTCCTGAAATGACTAAGTTGAAAATTTTTTAACGATACTCCATAAAATGACTGTGTTACGAGCATGCATTGCGCAGCTTGCACGCATGCTAGTAACTTCGCGAATTTATAATATTTTTACTTCAGATTTTCAACATTGCCATTTTCCCACACCTATGTATGAAGAGTACAGCTGTCATTTTTCCCATCCTGGCCAAAATGTGTTTTTGCATTTCTGGCGCAGAATAGAGCAGTCGCTGTGGGAAATCACTGTCCGGGACAGATTAATAAAATTACAGTGATACTGTTCATGAACAGAGGTCCTAAAATGCCTATGTTGAAAATTTGGTGATGATAGCCTAACAAATGAGTAAGTTACAAGTGTGCGTTGCACACTTTTCACACACCTTTGTAACTTTGCAGATTCATAATATTGTCATGCCACATTTTCAACAATGGCATTTTTTCACACCTCCTTATGAGCAGTACAGCTGTCATTTTTCACATCCTGACTGAAATGTGGTTTCACAGTTGTGGCACAAAATAACGTGGTCACTGTGGGAAATCAGTGTTCGGGACAGATTAAGAAAATGACAAAGGCACTGTTCATGAGCAGAGGTCCTAAAATCCCTATGTTGAAAATTTGGTGACAAAACTCCATAACACGACTGTGTTAAGCGTGCATTCAACTATTTCCACGCACCCTTGTAACTTCGCAAATTTGTAATATTTTCACGCCACATTTTTAACAGTGGCATTCTTTCACACCTCCTTATGAACAGTACAGCTGTCTTTTTTCACATCCTGGCTAAAATATGTTTTTGCACTCCTGACGGAGAATAGCACGGTCGCTGTGGGACATCAGTGTTTGGGACAGATTAAGATGGAACGAGTGAGAGGGGGGAGTCACCGAGCTCAACTGAGCTCTGTCGGGACCGCTCCAGATTTGTTTGTGGGCAGAAAAAGGCCCCAACGCAAGAGGCCAGTACAAAAGGGCAGCCTGCAGCACTGGAAGAAACAGAACGAGAGAGCATGTGAGGGAGGGGGAGTGAGCAAACTCACCGGAGCACTGTCAGGACTGCTGTGGATTTCTTTGTGGGCAGGAAAAGGCATCAATGCAGGCAGGGGCCCAGTAGAAAAGGCCAGCCTGCAGCGGTGTGAGAAACAGTACGAGTGAGTGAGACAGGGGGACTGAGTGAGCTCAACGGAGCTCTTTCAGGACTGCTGCGGATTTCTTTGTTGGCAGAAAAAAGTGCCAAAGCAGGCAGGGGCCCCGTACAAAAGGGCTACTTGCAGCACCAGGACAAACAGAATGAGTGTGTGACAGAGGGAGACTGAGTGACCTCAACGGAGCTTTGTTGGTACAGCTGCGAATTTCTTTGTGGACAGACAAAGGTGCCATTGAGGTCACATGGGGCGGTGCTCTCAATGGCGGCGTAGTTCTCGTGCTCCCACCTCTCAGCCAGACAAGCTCGTTGTTCTGCCATTCCCTACCAACTTTATCTGGTGATCTACCTACTACTTAAACCCCCACAGTGTTCACCAGCACTTTATTTTGTCAATCGGGAGTCATTTCTGCAAGATTCTCGCCAAGGTGTGGTGTGATGATGGAGGCCGAGATGAAAAGTGCCGGGGCCAAGCACACACCACCGAACACCCCCGAAAAAGCAGCCAAGAAATCAAGAACTCAACCCGCGGGGTCTAATGCAAAATCTAGCTCCTCTGGTGTCTCGTCCGGTCCGCTCACCAAAGCCCGTTTTTTACAAGAGCTGATTCCCTTCTGCGAGACGTTACAGGAGATCTCGACAGAGCTTAAATCAATGCGTGGGGACCTCACTGCCCTCACGACTCGGGTCGGCGACTCGGAGGCCAGGATTAGCTCGCTAGAAGTTTGGAAGGCCAAATGTGAGCCCGAGATAATTATGTTGAAGCAACAAGTGGCAAAGCTGAAACTGAAGATGGAGGACCTTGAGGGGAGAAGCAGGAGAAACAGCATCCTGGTATTGGGCCTACCTGAGGGCGAGGAGGGCCCGGACATTTTAGCGTTTGTGCAAAAGCTCCTTACCAAGGTTGTGGGCCCCTCTCCCATCTACTCCACCTACCACATCGAGTGTGCACACAGATCCCTCAGGCCTAAGCCTGCACCTGGTTCCTCACCTAGACCTATCCTTGTTAAGTTGCTAAGCTATTTGGAAAGACAACACATCTTGCTGAAGGTTAAGAGTCTGCAGGCTGTCATGTGGGGGGACCGCACACTGAGAATTTCCCAGGATCTTCCGTTCGAAATTAGGTTGAAAAGGAAGGAGTTTCACCCGTTGGTCTCCAAACTGATTGCTGCTGGTCATCGCTTCCGTGTAAACTACCCGCAAGGCTTCAAGTTCTTCTGATGGTGTCTGGTCCACATACGAGTCTCCAGAGCAAGCTAAATGGATCTCACCAAAAACTGCCTGATCAAATCGGGCTGACTGTCTATCTTGAACATTTAGCTTGATCATAAGTGTCTCTTGTGCCTACCTGACTGTGTATTTTGGTTTCTGGGTTCCTGAGTCCACTTCTGGCCTTCACGGGGTGGGCCTCCTGTGTGGGTCGGGGTGGTGCGGGATTGTGGTGGTGGCTTGGGCCTTCTGGTGGCGGTGCCTTCGCCTTGGGGTGTGAGGGAGGGGGGTGGAACCTCGGTTCTGGGTTGCTTTGCAAAAGTTCCCGTTTTACTGTTGCACCTGGTGGGCCCCACCCGCCTCTCCCTCCCTCCTCTTCCTTCCGGTTGGCGCGGTGATCACCCCGGGGCTTTGGGCACTTCTTTTCCGCGGTTTCATCCGCTCCTTTACCGAGTCCTCTCACACCACTATGGCGGGGATGGGTTGGCTGGTCCGATCCTCGGGTGAGTATCTGCTGATGCCACCAGTCCAGTTGGCTGTGGGAGCTGCGATGTCATAGAGCGATTGGGCTTTCCAGCCTAGCTTTGGGGGAGGCTGTCTTTCAGTATGGTAGCTGTTTTTGGCTTCCCAGTTTTTCCCTTTGTTTTTCCTGGCTGGGGGATGGAAGGGGTGAGCGTTGAGATGCAGTTCCACAACCGTTTTTTTTGGGGGGGGGGGCGGCAGTAACCGACTCCGTTATTGGTCTCTGTTTCCTGTGGCCTTTTCTCAGCCAGGTTTTTTGCCAGTGCTATTTTCTTGGGTGTCGGTTTACTGTCAGCCCCGAGGGATACTCCCTTCAGAGCTTATTTTGTTGGGTTGTTTTGGTCTATCTGTTACTGAAGGGCTGGGTTGTACATAGTTTGGGGGACAGTTTTTGGTTTTGGGTTTTGGGGGTTTTTTCAACGGGGATCGGGGGTGGCTTGATTACTGCTTCTGGCTCAATGTTTCCTGGGTCTTGTTTCTCCGGCAATGAGGGTCACAGGGTTTTCTTTGTTCTATTTTTTTCTGTGGACAGGGCAGGTATCGTTATATTCAGGGGTCTGTTTTCTGTGGTTGGGGGGGTGGGGGCCTTGGAGAGTTGCTTCATCGGGGTGTTTCCTTGTAATGGTTGGACCACTCTCATGATGTCCCTTATTTTCTCCTTTCTTCAGATACTGTCTACGGGAGGGTGCTGCTCTGCTGTCTGGTCTCCTGGTGGTTGCTTGAATGGCTTTAAGTTTTCTTAAATTTGCCAGCAGGAATATTAGAGGCATTAACGACCCCCTTAAGAGACGCCAGTTTTTTCTGAACAGTGCCTTGCTCAGTGTAGACATTATTTTTATACAGGAAACACATCTGGCTGCCTCTGAGGATAAGCATTTGCGTAGAATAGGGTTTTCTCAGGTATTTACACCTCAGGCTCGCAAGCTAGCAGAGGGGTGGCAATCCTGATTAAGCATCATGTCAGATTTGTTGCTGAGGAATGTGTCACAGACTCAGAGGGCAGATATGTTTTGGTCAAGGGCCAGTTAGATAATAGCAGTCTGGTGGTGGGGGCGATTTACGCCCCAGTGGGGGGTGACCCATCCTTCCTTATGTCCTTGACTGATATCTTGAGCAGGTTCCTACCTTCCCCCTTTAGCTTGGGGGGCGACTGGAACATTGTCCCTTCCAATTCACTCGATAAAACATATAGGCCTGTGAGACCAGTTTCCCCTGCCCAACTAGCCCTTCTAGACTTTACTCGCTTGTTGGGTCTTTGTGACCCCTGGCGTCTTTTAAATCCCGATGGTCGGCTCTACTCTTTCTACTCCCAGGTCCATTTAACGTGGTCGAGAATTGATTTTTTCCTCATCAGCTCTTCATTAATTAGTTGTGTCTCTCAAGCCGGTATCGAGCTGATAGTCATCTCAGATCATTCACTGGTCTGGATCAAAATCTCTCCCGGCATCCGTGGTCAACGAGATACGATGTGGAAGCTCAACACTAAATTCTTAAGGAGGAACACTCAGTTTCCCAGATCAAGGATTTGATCCAGTATGTATTTCGCCTGAACCTTGGTTCAGTTCATCGTGGTGGACGATTATGGTGTTCCTTTAAATGCTTCCTTAGAGGTGAGCTTATCAAGATGGCGCCACTAGAAAAGGGTCAGGAGTCTAAAATTAGCTCTTTGTTAAACCGCTGAGAGTAGCCGAGGAACAACTTTTCTGTTGAGTCTCCTGCAAACTTGTCGGCTCTCTTAAAACTTAGGAGTGAGTATAACGACTAACCCGGACAAAGCGGAATACGCCCTTCTCAAGTCCAGGACTAAGTATATTGACCAGGGGGAAAAATCGGGCCGGATGCTCGTATTGAGGTTGAAAGAGGTTGAGGGCTCTCGTCTAATACCAGTATTCACAGCCGGCGATGGTTCTTTTAAGTCACTGCCGAGGGAGATCGCTCAGATTTTTGAAGCCTTTTTTAAAGGCTCAGATGGCGGAGCGGTTTTTGGAGAGTATTAAGCTCCCGTCCCTTCGGCCTCAGCACCGTGATATGCTTTCCGCTCCCATCACTTTGGGGAAAGTAGAAGCGGCAATCAACGATCTGCCTCTGGGAAAGGCTCCGGGTCTGGATGTCTTCCCCCCCTCCTTCTACAAGGTGTTTTGCAAAGAATTGTCCCCTATGCTGCTTAAGCTCTACGAATATTTATTTTTGGTGGTTGAATTTGACCCCTCCCTTTTAGAGGCAATTATTATTTTAAACCCCAAACCTGATAAGCCACCCTTGGACCCTGCCAGCTATCGCCTATATCACTTCTCAACTATGATATCAAGATCCTCTCAAAATTTTATCATCCAGAATTAAATCGGTCTGGGAATACTTGCTGAGTCTGGAACAGGCTGGTTTTGTCCAGGGCGCCTTGCTGCCGACCACTTGAGAACTCTCGCCATGTCCTCCAGGCTTCTCGCACCTCTCTGATCCCATGGTCCTTGTCACTCGACGCTGAAAAGCCTTTGACCGTGGTGAACTGGGACTTTTATGGCTACCTAAGGAATATGGGCTTCCCGTGATTTCTTCATTCGAATGGTTATGACTATTTATAGGTCTCCTCAGCCAAAGTGTACTGCAATGGAGTATTCTCCTCCAGTTTTCCCCTCTGTGCAGGTACCCGGCAAGGCTGTCCCCTGTCCCCCTACCTTTTCAATTTATACTTAGAACCGCTATTGGTGAGCATTAAAGGTTCACCACATATCAGGGGCTGCACCCTTGCACAACTTCCCCTTACCCTATCGGTCTTTGCCGATGATATACTATTATACCTTTCTGACCCTGTTCACTCCTTAACTCAGGTCCTCCAAATTATTGACCGGTTCGGTCTGGTTTCCAATTACAGGCTAAATGTCTCTAAATCGGTGATTTTTCCGGTTAACTCCCATACCTTCAAAGCGGATTTTGAGCGCTTTGGAATGAAATGGGTTTCTGGCTCCTTCAAATACTTAGGGTTACATGTAACTAGGGGAGAGGGTCTGGCTAAGGAACTTAACCTAGTCGATGCGGTCAGGAGAATCAGATGCGATCTTGACCGCTGGCAGCTTCGCCTCTTCTACCCTGGGCATGATTAATATCATCAAATGAACATCTTCCTTGACTCTTATATCCCTTGACTCACCTCAACATTTGGCTCCCAAGCGGTTCTTTGTTCAGGTCAATTCAGTGTTGTCCAATTTGATGGAAGGGAAACAGCCCCAAGAGCCTTCCTTAAGCTTACTGCGCCTAGAGAGAAAGGGGAATGCGGCTACCAGCCTCTTGCTGTATTACTGGGCATGCCATTTGGCTCGACTAGGAAGCTGGCTAGCACCCAGCCCTCTACCCTTTACCCATCTGGCAACAACTCGAGGCCAACTTACTAGTTCAAGAGGGTTTGTGCCCTTCTCGCATTTTTTGGATCCCACTCTCCAAGCTTCCCCCGGGCATTCGTGAGTCTCCCATTGGCCTGTCCATTAGAGTTATTTCCCAGTGCTGGAATTTCTTTAACTTTGTCCCGTCCAAAGACTCATCCCAGCCCCTGACTCTAAATCCTAATCTCAAAATTGGGGGTAGGAGTATAGCCGAGGATTGGCTCCTGCAGCTTGCCAACCTGTCCGCGGAATCTCTGTACGACCAGGGCAATCTTCTTAAATCGGACGACATCTTAAAGACCTTCCACATTCCTCAGAAATCTATTTTCAAAGTTTTTCAACTGAGACATTTGATTCTCCAAACCTTGGGTCCTACTCTTTCCCTTCTAAATTAAAGCCGCTTTTTGTTAAGGTACAGGAGGCAGTTGGATTATGAGATGCATTTCCGGATTTATAGCAATTTATTAACTGACCTCTTTCCCGTCCCCCTTGCGGGCTCCAAAATCTGGTCTCTCTCAGGTTTGTGTTCGACCCCCAACTGGGGCTTGATTTGGAGGGACGTGTATCGCTACTTATCCTAGGATAACCATAGACTGACTCAGTTCTATATCTTAAACAATCTTTATTACACCCCAGTCAAGCTGGCGAGGTTTGGGAAACAAGAGTCCAATCTCTGCGTAAGATGTGGGGCTGCCGAAGGGAATTTGCTGCATATTATTTGGGCTTGCGTCAGGGTGGCCCCTCTTTGGGACGCTCTTAGAGCTTGTCTTAATCCGCTTTTAGACTTGAAGGATTTATTTACCCCCGACATATGTATTTTGGGTGATTACTCCGCCATTTCGGTGATGGAGCATAAATATCACATGGCCATTATTTCTATGGTTGTTAAGAAACTGATCCTCAGGCACTGGCTAGACCAGCTCACTATAACTTACCAGGAATGGCTGAGGAAGTTGTCTCTCAATCTCAATACCGAGAAGCTCATTGCTAGCTACAGGCACAACCCCGAGTCTTTTACTCGGAAATGGGGTAAGTTGAATGCTCTATTTTTAGTATAGTCATGTCCCCAGTTGGTTTTATGTTCTGTTACATAAGCCAGCTTGATCCCTCCAGGTTGACTCGTGTCCAGACTCCAGACAGTTCTTTGTCCCCTGTTTTCTGACAGCTCTCCTGTCTACTTTCTTCTTTCCTGTCCTCACTTTCTAGAGGTGGTCTTCTTTCTAGTGCAACTCTCCGGCCTTGGGGTGGGGGGTTTGGGGGTGGGGCGTTTGAGAGGTGGGGGGGTTTGGGGGTTAGGGGTTTCTGTGAATGTTTTGGTTCTGATTCCCTAGGTTGCCTATTCTTTCTTTACTTGCTTTGTTAACTAGATTACTTGTTACCCTTCCCTTTTCCCCCCTTTCCCTGGTACTTCCTTACGATGTTCTGTTCCCAGTGTTTGGTGTGTTTTTCTTTTTATGCATCTGTAAACTCAATAAACTTAAATTTCAAAAAAAAAGGTGCCATTGCAGCCAAGAGCCCCGTACACAGCGCCAAGAGAAACATAACGAGTGAGTGACAGAGTGGTAGTGAGCGAGCTCAACAGAGCTCTATTGTGACTGCTGTGGATTTATTTGCGGGCAGAAAATGCGGCAATACAGGCAGGAGCCCAGTACAAAAGGCCAGCTTGCAGAGCGGGCAGAAACGGAATGAGTGAGTGAGAGGGGGGAGTGAGCGAGCTCAATGGAACTGTGTCGGGACTGCTTCAGATTTCTTTCTGGCCAGAATAAGCCACCAATGCAGGCAGGAGCCCAGTACAAAAGGGCAGCCTGCAGTGGCTGGAGACACAAAATGAGCCAGTGAGAGAGGGGGGGAGTGAGTGAGTTCAACAGAGCTCTGTTGGGACTGCTGCAGATTTGTTTGTGGGCAGAAAAAGGCAGCAGTGCACGCAGGGGCCCAGTGCAAAATGGCAGCCTGCAGTGGCGGGAAAACCAGAATGAGCGAGTGAGAGAGGGGGAGTGAGCGAGCTCAACTGAGCTGTATTGTAACTGCTGCAAATGGCGGCAATGCAGGCAGGAGCCCAATACAAAAGGGCAGCCTGCAACACGGGCAGAAATTCAATGAGCGAGTGAGAGAAAGGGAGTGAGCGAGCTCAACGGAGCATTGTCAGGACTGCTGCAGATTTCTTTGTGGGCAGAAAAAGGCACCAACAGAGGCAGGAGTCCAGTACAAAAGGGCAGGCTGCAGTGCCAGGAGAAACAGAATGAGTGAGTGACACAGGGAGAGTGAGCAACCTCAACGGAGCTCTGTCGGGACAGTTGTGGATTTCTTTGTGGGCAGAAAAAGGTGCCAATGCAGGCAGGAGCCCAGTACAAAAAGGGCAGCCTGCAGCACCGGGAGAAACACAATGAGTGAGTGACAGAAAGGGAGTGAGCGAGCTCAATGGAGCTCTATCATGACTGCTGCAGATTTGTTTGTTGGCAGAAAAAGGCGGCAACACAGGCAGGAGCCCAGTACAAAAGGCCAGCCTGCAAGCTCGGCAGAAATGGAACGAGTGAGTGACAGACAGGGAGTCAGCAGGCTCAACAGACCTGAGTTGGAACTGCTGCAGATTTCTTTGTGGCCATAAAAAGCCACCAACAGAGGCAGGAGCCCAGTACAAAAGGGCAGCCTGCAGTGCCAGGAGAAATGGAATGAGCGAGTAAGAGAGGGGGAGTGAGCCACCTCAACGGAGCTCTGTCAGGACAGCTGTGGATTTCTTAGTGGGCAGAACAAGGTGCCAATGCAGGCAGGAGCCCAGTACAAAAGAGCAGCCTGCAGCACCGGGAGAAACAGACTGAGCGAGTGAGAGAGGGGCAGTGAGCGAGCTCAACACAGCAATGCAATCAACATTCGGCAGTGACAAATGCTTGCTTTTTCCAGTCATTAGAATCTGCAAAGCAGCAGTTGCTGAACATTCTCCCAGACTTATTCTCTAAACCAAGCTTGCAGCCACCTCCACAAGATAATATGTAGCATTGAACAAATTTTTATAATTGCTTCAAAGTTTATTGGGTTATCAGATAATCTTTAACTCAATAAATGAATCTGAACTTGTTCATTGATCTACCATTTGGTGTGATAACAGTATAAATAGTATATTCATAATGACTAGCATGGCTTACTAAACACTATTTACCATCAAGTTATTACTTATGCAAAGTAATGAGTCAGTAGCTCATAACTCTGCTAAATTTCTTTTGGTTCAGCTTGGGCAGTTTATATTGACTTTTACACTTTTAGTATAATGACTACTGTAGTGAATTGCTTCCCTTTTTCTTTATTTACTGTGTGATGCTTTATATGTGATAGTTTATATTATAAGGAATGTGCGGAATTCTTGAAAAGATTATTTATAGAGGGCTTTGAATAACCTGGTTACGATATTTGAAACATATCTTTTGTCGGTTTCTATAGATAAGCCTTGTTAAACTGTATTTGCTCCCTTATCATTTCTTGGAACCCTTGAACGTTCGAGGGGTCTGAATCCTTGTGATGGCATTATGTACAGTTTGTTAATGCTCCTTGCTCCCTGCAGGAAAAAGTCTGAAATATTTAGGGTAGATCATTTAAGGTTCATCTTCTTCCAGTCTGAACCTTACCTAGTCAAGATAGAAACATTCTTTAAATGGGGGATCGACTTTCATATAGTTACTATATGGAAGGACTCTAAGATTTTGTACTCAGAAGAAGCCAGTAGGGGAAGGAAACATTCAATTCAGTGCTTTACAGTAACTGGTAATTGTTATTTTTCTTTTAAACTCAGATTGTGGGCTTTTAGTGACACTGTAATTTCTTTTGCTGTCTTTACTTAGAATTGTTTTTGGGCTGTTGAAAATTTTAAATGTAGTAGTGGTGTATTTCTTTGCTGTCTTTAATCGCTGCAAATTTAGTCTTGGCTTGTCTGACTTGCCCTGTAGTTTGGGTGAGGGGTGTTAATTGTGGCCTCTGACCTCAGCTACATGATAACTGGAGGTGGGGCTTAGTCAGAGTTGAGGTATCAAGTGAGTTTTGTTTTCTCAGAAGAAGCCAGAAGGGGAAGGAAACATATTCAATTCAGTGCTTTACAGTACCTGGCAATTGCTATTTTTCTTTTAAACTTAGATTGTGGGCTTTTAGTGACACTGTAATTTCTTTGCTATCTTTACTTAGAATTGTTTTTGGGCTGTTGAAAATTTAAAATGTAGTGGTGGTGTATTTCTTTGCTGTCTTTAATTGCTGCCCCCTTCCTCCCCTTCCCCCAACTCTTAATTATATGCCCTGTTAAATCTGATTGACAGGAGCTAAACACAGGGGATAGTAGGGGGTGTGGAGTAGGAAGGACATAAGGGGGAAGAAGCCCACCCTCAGCACAAGTGTTTTGACTCATTTATTTATTTATTGGTTCATTTTCTTTTTTTAAAAGAAAAGTATCTGCCGATCAGTGGCAGGATTTTTAGGACAGTAAATTAATAAAAAGGGAACTAGGAGAGCTTCAGTAACAGACAAGTAGTGTAATTGCAGTATAATTGCAGTATAGTGTGGGGAGTGGTGCAATGCAGTGGCTGTGGGGCAGCCATATTCAGGCAGACCTTCTGGACACTGAGGTGCTGCCCTATCTGCATGCATCTCTCTGGACTGTGGGATGAGGTAGCCAGACTCAGAGTGGAAGTAAACTGGGTCAGGAGTACCATCAACCCCCCATCCAGAGACCACCAAGTCCAATGCAACTGCCTCAAAGGATGCCAAGAACGAGGAGCACTTGGATGACAGTGGGCTCAGGGAGGGTTAGAGCGGTCAGGCAGAGGCACATCCCAGATCCTATTCCACTCAAGAACTCATACACTGGCAAATGGGGACAACCAAATAGAGGTACCCAGAGAAGTGGAAGGAAAGGATGTGGAGGTTAGCCAAGGAGGTGACCTCAGCGGGGAGAGCAGTGGACCCCAGAGGAGGAGGAAGCGAATCCTGGTGGGGGACTCCATCATAAGAGGGATCCAGCTAGGAACACAGGAGGGGGAGGACAGGGAGGTGCGGTGCCTACCAGGTGCCATGGCATGGAGGGATGGAAGGAAGATCCTGAGGATCACTGGGAAGGCAAGACGGGAGGGTGAGCTGGATGTCATTATCCACCTAGGTACCTATGACCTGGCAAATGGGGAGCAAATGGGGAGCCTATGTACTTGCATTTCTTGCTATGATGACATAGCTCCAACTATTTAGTTTAAAGCGAATTTTTTCGATTTTATAGATACATAAATACATAGACAGTGTCAGCAGGTAACGAAATATGGCCCACCCAGTCTGCCCATTTGCGCTTGTAAGTTCACTTTATGTTTTCCTAAAAGTCTGTTGTCCCTCACCCCTGACCTCCAGAATTCCTTTATGTCTAGCCCATGCATTCTTAAATTCTGTGATTGTTTCAGCCCCCACCACTTCCTCTGGCAGGATGTTCCACTTGTCCACCACCCATTCTGTGAAGAAAATTTTCCTCACATTTCCTCTGAATTGTCCTCCCTCCAACTTCATCCCATGCCCGCTAGTCCTGGAACATCTTTTTTGCTTAAAAACAGTGTATTCCTGCACCCTGTTCCTCCATGTAAGATACTTGTTTGTCTCTATCATATCCCTTCTCTCCCTCCTCTAGGGAGTAAATATTCAAGTCCTTCAACCTGTCCTCATAGGACTTGTGATGCAATCCATGTACCATATTTGTTGCCCTCCTCTGAACCTTCTCTACCCTGTCTATGTCCTTATGTAGGTAAGGTCTCCAGAACTGTACACTGTACTCCAGGTGGGGCCTTACTAGTGTTTTGTATAGTGGAATTATGACCTGCCTTTTCCTGCTGGTGATGCCCCTGCCTATACATCCCAGCATCCTATTTGCTTTACCTGCTGCCTTGTCACACTGTTTCTCTACCTTGAGGTAATCAGAGATGAAAACCCCAAGATCCCTTTCCTGCTTGGTACATGCTATATCCTCACCCCCCAACTGATATATTGTGACAGGGTTTTTGTGCCCCATATGCATTATCTTGCACTTCTTTGCATTGAATTTCAACTGCCAAACCCCTGACCATTCTTCAAGTTTCTGCAGGTCCCTTCTCATTCTGTCTCCCCCCTCTGGTGTGTCCACTCTGTTACAAAGCTTTGTGTCATCAGCAAACAGGGAAATTCTGCATTCTAGGTCCTGCACAATGTCACTGATGAAGATCTTGAATAAGACTGGTCCCAGCACTGATCCCTGTGGTACACCACTGGTCACTCTTCCCTCTGTAGAGTGACAGCTATTTACCACCACCCGCTGTGTCCTGCCACCCAGCCAGTTACCTACCCACTGCACTACTGTCCTCCCCACACCCATATTCCCCAGTTTGTGTAATAGCATTCTATGTGGCACAGTGTCAAAGGCCTTGCTGAAGTCCAGATAGGCCACATCCACTTCCCTCCCCTGATCCATCTCCCAAGTCACCCAGTCGAAACATTCAATGAGGTTGATCTGACATGACCTCCCCCTGGTGAAACCATGCTGCCTTGGGTCTTGCAGTCCATTGACAACCAGATGTTTCACCAATCTCTCCTTCAGTAGTGCTTCCATGATCTTCCCCACTACCGAGGTGAGGCGGGCTGGTCTGTAGTTCCCCGCTTCCTCTTTGTTCCCACTTTTGTATAAGGGGACTACATCTGCTGTCCTCCAGTCTTTTGGTACCTCTCCTATTTTCAGTTATCGGCCAAACAGGATTGAAAGAGGTTCAGCCACCACCTTTTTTAGTTCTTGAAGGACCCTGGAGTGCACCCCACTTGGCCCCATTGCTTTATCAACTCTTATTCCTTCCAGTTCATTCAGGACCCTTTGTCATGTAAGGGACTTGTGTCCATTTCTGCATCATTCCCACCCCTTGTACTTCCTTCAGGCCCATTACCCTCCTCTTCCTCAGTAAAGACTGAGCATAAATACCTGTTCAATATGTTATCTTTACTGTTGTCATCCTCCACACGGCTCCCATCCTCCCCCTTCAGTCTCACTATCCCTCCCTTTGCCTTTCTTTTTTCACTTATGTACCTGTAAAAGGTTTTGTCCCCTCTACCCACTGATTTTGCAATGTGTTCTGTCTGAGCTTTGGCTTCCCTTACTGACCTCCATGCCTGCCTTTGCTTCTTCTGGTACTTCACCCTATCCCCATCTGCCTGTGTCTTTTTGTATTGCCTGAATGCAATCTTTTTGGCTTTCACTTTCTCCGCTACCTCCTTGGAAAACCATAATGGTCTCCTCTTCCTTTTCCCCTTGCTAACCTGCTTAATGCATAATTCTGTTGCTCTTGTAATCCCCATTTTAAATACTGTCCACTGTTTCTCAACCCCTGATTCCTGCCCCATTCCCCTTAATGCCTCTTTCAAGCATCTCCCCATTTTCCCAAAGTCTGCCCCCCTAAAATCCAGGATACGTGTTTTTGTGTGGTTTGGTTCTGCTCCTTCTGTGATTTCAAACCACAATGACTGGTGGTCACTATTTCCCAGGTGCTGCCCCACTGTTACCCCCATCACACTGTCCCTGTCTGTGAGCACAAGGCCCAGTATTGCCTTCTGCTGAGTTGGTTCCATGACCAGTTGCTTGAGGAAGGCACCTTGAAGGGAGTCCAGGATAAATCTGGTCCTAGTTGATGCTGCTGCTGGGATGCTCCAGTCCAAGTCTGGAATATTGAGGTCTCCAACCAGCACTACCTCACCCATGTCTGCCATCCTTTGGATGGCTAGCATCAGCTCCCTATCTGTTTCTTCCTCCTGGGCTGGTGGTCTATAGACTACACCTGTGCGGATGGCTGGCCCCATTTTCCTTCCCAGCTTAACCTACAGTATCTCTCCTCCATTTTGTTCCTCCTGGATCTCAGTGGCCTTTATGTCATATTTCACATAAAGTGCCACTCCTGTGATCCACTACTTTATACTACTGAATAATATGATCCGTTTTTTCCTTTTTCAGCACAGCCCAGATAATATTGGTTAAATGAGCACATGTGATCAAAGAAGTTTTGTATATAGGCACTTGTGTGACTAATGGTTAATTAATGCTGAGAAAGCGCTGTGGAGGGCGTTACGTAAGCAGGCAGTGTGCACTCAATGTGGTCTTTCTTCCGTTGGATCTATATTTGGCTGAAGTAAAAGAACTGCAATGAACTGAATTGATTCAGCTTCTTTCTTCTAAAGATCCCGAGTGATTGGTGAGTGCAGCTGCCTCTGTGTTTCACAAAATTACTGGCCTTACAGCAGCACCACCACCACCACTAAAGTGCCTGACCACCCTGAAACATTGCTTTCACATATTGTTACTCCTAACTTTATGAATATGTTAGAGGTCTGATTAATAAGCTTTTTAAACAAATATACAACATTTTAACTAACCTCTTGTCAGGTTACTCTTAAAAGGTAGCTTCACAAAATTCAAAGAGCTCTTATACTGATATATATAATGTCTATTAAGCAGGATTATTGTTACTTGCTGAAGGGGGCCTGTTTTGTTCTATTTTTTTATAGTGACCCCAATCCCACTATCTATGCGGTACTTCCAAATAGTGACACCCCAGTTGCGAAGTAGTGTGGGGGGAAGGGGGTTATTGTGGTTGTATATTGTGGTCATGCAATTTTTTATTATTTTTCTTACTAGTGGGTGTGGACTATATCTTTCTTATTTGGAATGAAATATTAAAGAGAGTTATGGGATAAGGGTGGCTAAGTACTTCACTTATAATTCAAATGCAGGGGTATATTTTATAACGACATTTAGCCAACTTTTACTGTTTCAAATTATATTAAGGCTAAAGCATGTATTGTTTATGTCGGGCTATAACGGCCTTTTATATTGAGCAGTCCCATGTCTGTGTATGAACATCACTCTTCCTAAATGATAATTTATTCCCTTATTTCCTGGAATATTAAAAGGTGCCAATTCACCAGTTTAAAGATCTCAAATACTTGCCCAGCTCCATAAATAACAACCCTTTAGTAGTCTTTCTGCAGGAGACCCATCTCCTTACAGCAGATTTGCTTTCTTTAAGGCTTAGTTGGGCAAGTCAAGTTTTTGGAGTGGGCACACATAAATAGAATACTGGTGTGGCCATCCTTATTGCAAAACACATTGATTTTACTTTACACCCAAAAATTACGGACTTGCAGTCCCGATATATAATAGTTCAGGGGACCCTAGGCTGTAAAAAGGTCATCTTAGCTTCTTTGTACAGTCCTAATAAAGATGACCAGCAACTCTTCACAGATTTTTCTTTACATTTAGCAAAGTGGCTTGACATACCATATACAATAGCAGGTGACTGGAATGTTATTTTAGAGAGTGATTTAGATAAGTCTTGGTCCTCTACTTTTGCTATAACTCCAAATCAGAGGGCTCTTCATGAGCTGACAGATTCTCTTTCCTTGGTAGATCCATGGAGGAAACTGTGTCCTCAAACTAAAGATTTTACTTTTTTCTCTAATGCTCATAAAAGTTACTTAAAAATTGATTATTTCTTAATAAGTGCTCCTTTGCTGGTGGGGCTGGAGCAAGTTGAAATATTACCTCTGGTTATTTCAGACCACTCTCCTGTACATTTATTATTGAAAATGGAATTCCAACTGCAGATTGACAAAATCTGGAGAATGAATGATACCCTTCTGAAGAATAACCAAATAATATCCCACCTTAAAAACTTTAGCAGTCATTTTTCTAATGAAAATTCTGGTACAGTAGATAAATAAGTCACTCTATGGAGTGCAGATAAATGCACAATTAGGGGCTAAATTATTTGGATTGCCTCAAAAATTAAAAAGGATAAACAAAGCAAATCGAGAGAGTTACTTCAAAATATAAGAACCTTGGAACTTCAACTTGTAGATGGATACTCTGATAACATAGTTTTAATAGCTAACTGCAGCTCGAGAAAAATATCATGAGCTTAATCTGGCCCAAGCTGAGTTATGGTTGCTTAAATCTAGAACCTCTTATATTTCTTCAGGTGAATGTACTGGCAAGTTATTAACATTATGTATAAAACAACAAGAAACTGTGCGCACTATTAAACATCTATATAATAGCGAGACTAAACAACTCATAACTCAACCTAAACAAATTGCAGAGGAATTTTGTAAATTTTATAAAGAGATGTATAGTGTGGGTGACCACAATTTTATTCCAACACAAACAGATGAGCATCTTAGTCAGTGCCACTTACCACAGCTAGACCAGAAAGACCGAGATTTGTTAGCAAGACCCCTTATACTACTAGAACTCTGAGAGGCTGTCATGAAAATGGCTATTGATAAAGCTTGGTACGGGGTCAAAATCCCATGAACAAAAACAGCATGGCAAACAATGCCACAAGCAAAATGTCATGTGCGCAAATAAGGTCAGTAAAAATGCCAACCAATACAAAATGCGCACACACACCATAGGATTTAATGGAAAAAATATACAGTTTTTGTTTTTGCAGGGGGGGGTCTGCCATCTACGCCCACTACTCCCCCCAGAATTATTATAATCAACTCTGAGGGGGTGTGGACTTTGGGGATAAACTCGGGAGGAGGAAAACTTTATTTCTGAGCTGAAAAAAAAATAATATCAGGAGACGGGGAACCAAACCCTGGTCCCCAGGTTGCCACCGGTCCAGGTGCTTGTGCCTTCGCCATTCCACCACAGAAGCAGCTTGACCATGCACAGCACCTGAGGTTTCTTCAGCTCTTCCTCCACTGCATGGACAGTGACAGGGGTAGCTGTAAATCTCTACTGCTATTATACCCTGTCACTCTAAATGGTTTCACGCTTTACACAGCACAGTGCTTGCCACGCTATTCTTGCAGCAGCATATTGACCTAGTACTGTAAAGCTCCTGGCCTGGATGGCCTCACTGTACTTTTTTCTAAAACCTTGTCAGAAGAATTTCTTCTGTGGCTCTTATAAGTCTACAAGGAAGCTTATACTAGAGGTAGGCAAGCCAGGGTTTTTTCACCTACAGCCATGCCAGAACCAAGCCAGGGGTCTGGCTTGACTCTACAAGCCAAAACATGAGCTGTGCCCTTTCTATTGGAGGCTGTTTCCTGCATAGGAGTCAAATGTTCCAGACTCTACTCTGACAGCTCAGGCTGAAATAAAATGCTTATTTTTGACCATAACTGGCTTGGCCTTGGCTCTTAGTTGCTTATAGAGGTCAAGCCAAGTCAGGCCAGGCACTAAGCTCCAGCCAGGCTTGAGCCTGCTCTGGCTTGTCCAGTTCTAGCCTATACTAAAAGAGAGTTAGGTACCTCACTGCCAGAAGTGTTCATTTCAGTCTTACCCCAAGCCTGGTAAAGATCCCACAAAAGTTATCAACTATCGACCTATTTCACTTTTAAATATAGACTTAAAGATCTTAACAGAGGTGTTAGCCTCCCAACTCCAAGAAGTCTGGTCAGCTTTAATTAGCTCAGAACAAGTTGGGTTTATGACCAGCAGATATGCCGCAGACCATCTTTGAAAACTGCAGCATGTAATTTCAGCATCCAGGGAGGCCAAGACCCTTGTGGTCTTGGCCTCCCTGGATGCAGAAAAAGTTTTTGATAGGGTTTCTTGGCAATATCTTTTTAGGACATTAGCTTATTTTGGTTTACCTGACAACTTTATTCATTGGATCAAATTGTTATATTCTCACCCTACGGCAAGGGTACGTTGTAATAAAGTCCTATTATCTTCTTTTCTTCTTTGTAAAGGAACTCACCAAGCTTGCCCCTTTTTGCCATTTTTATTTAATTTATATCTTGATCCTTTAATTAAATGTACTACACTTCACCCTTTAATTTATGGTATTCTATAGGAATCTAACCAATATAAAATCTCAGTTTATGCTGATGATATTCTTGTGCATCTTAATAATCCTAACATAATTTTTTTTTTTTTATTTAGTTGTTTAACCAGGTATAGCACACTAAGCTGATAGCTTTTTTACAGGAGCGACCTGGGAGCACAAGGAGGTTAAGTGACTTGCTCAAGGTCACACAGTATGCAAGTGGAAGCTGTGGGATTCAAACCCAGGTCTGGTCTGCTGGATGTCACCTACCTAATGTTCTTGAGGAAGTTCATATATTTTGTTTGATTTCACATTATAAACTTAATATAGAAACAACTCATTTTATTGCTGAATAATTATACTAGGCGGGGCAACCTAGAAGGCTTTGTACTCATCTGGGCTGTTAATGGTATAACTTATTTAGGAATTAAAATTCCTATTTCTACCACAAAATTAGTTCAAAAGAATTTTATAGATACCCTTCAAACAAATAAAGATGACATTGAAAAGTAGAATAATTTACCATTATCTGTTTGTGGAAAGGTAAGCATAATAAAATTAATATATTACCAAGGATGCTTTATCCAATGAATATGTTAGCGGTTAAGCTCCCAAAATACTAGTTTCAAGATCTACAAAGGGTAATTACACAATTTTATGGCTAGGCCATAAAGTGAGACTTCATTTCCTTGGATTTGCTGCCCCCAAAATACAGCGGTGGCCTCGGTGCCCAAGATTTTTATGCATATTATCATGTGGCTCAAAGGGTAAAGTATTTCAGATGGGCAATACTTGAGATGGAACAATTGCTCTCTTATACTCCTCTCTGGTTGACTATTAAACATGATCTTTGTCGCAAAAATAGCATTTCTTTGAAAGCTCTATTTTATCTTAAACTCTATCCGATACCAAAACTATTAAAGTTCCTATCCAATAGGACTATCTCTAATGATTTTTGATCATTTTAAATAACACTTAAAGACTACCATTGTAAATTTAAGGGAACAACCTATTTAGCTAAATCCTAACTTCATAGTGGAAGGTAAAGTGTTATTTAATTCTGTTTGGCAACACAAAGGTATCAATACCCCTCTTCAATTAACACAAGGTAATAATTGGCTTTTCTTTCATCCATAAAACAAACACATGCCTTAGCTAATAAGGACCGTTTCTTTCATTCTTTACTGTGCTATTTACGCTCCTCTAAACTGGGCAAACCTCATTCCTTAACAGATTACTCTATTACTTTGACAATACTGGGAAAATTGGGTATGGAAAGTCATGCTATATCTAAAATATATCAAATAATTCAACAGGAATGGGCTTATAACTGTAACCCCCCGCCCTCCAGCGTCTAGGTTTTCCTGGTGGTAAAGATGGGAGGGGGGCACTGTACAAGCCAGAAAACACAGTCCAAGGAAAATAGAAATGTGCTCTTTACCTGGGTCTTTTGACTGCAGCGAGATGACTTTGCTAGTTGGGGAGCAGGCTTTCTTTTAAGTTCCTGATACGGGCTGCAGGGGGCAATGTATAATAGCAGACACACAATTGCACAGTTCAGATTGATTAAGTTCAATGTCCATGCCAGAATCAAAGATGCAAAAATGGATTTAATGAACAAGAAAGTTAATAAACCACTCCATGGAGCATGAGGGGTACATACACTGTGGGGACACTTCACAGGCCGAAACCTGACATTCCTTCTGCAACAATCTCTTTATCCAACAGACTGATTTATTGTATGCAGACATTCTCTCGCACCAAAACAGGCTACATTCCTGACAGCAGCAATACTGTGGGCTGAACCAGGCTACACATAGAGGTAGCTTGCACTTAGCAGCACTTCCATTTCATATCCCTTCTTTTCAATTTAATCCTTACTCAAGCACTTGCTTACTTTTCATTCTCTGTCTCTCAAAACTGGGCATACACTGGGAACTATGACAGCACAAGATGTTTCTGCTGTCCCAATCCCATTTTCAACTTGGCCTTTCCTTAAACATTCTCCACTGGGGGGAAGTATTATATAAAACATAGAGCATTTTCTTTACTTCAAGGTCCTAAACAGTCAAAATGGTGTTCTATTGCATGAACCAAACCACTGAAGACCTTCCAGATATCCAATCACTGTTGCCACGCACCTTCTGTTCTCCCCTGCAGAGTGCTGACCACTCCTGGACCAACTGGGACTAACCCCCCCACCCCGCAGAGTGTCACACTCCTGGACCTACAGAGTCCCAGAGGCACTTTCCACTCATGCAGTGATTTCAGTATTTGGACTGCCTTCGCCCAGGGAACTGCTGCTTGTGCCACCCAGATGGTCTGCCACCCTGCCAGGGTCCCATCCGAGCATTCTCCACATGGACCTTTCCCTGCCTCCACAGGCTGCACAACCTGAGGGTCCCAACACTGTATCAACCACCAGCCAGGGGAAAAGGGGTAGTGCTATCACCACTAACACACAACAGTCCAGACTGCCACCTCTGAACTGTGCCCCAGGACCAAACTGCCAGAGCAGACCTGCTCCCAGGACACTCACTGACCCACAAGCTGCACTTGCCCATGGGCGAGACTACTTTAAACACAGGGCCCACATTGGTGCTTACCCTACCAAGGTGCCAGAGATCATTTGACGGGCCTCCTTCCTTCTTGCCTCTCATGGGCTCCAACTCAGAAAATGCACCAACAGGCCCTGAACTTGTGCTCCAGTGCCCCCCATCTGAATTGACTTACAACACTTCTCATTTGTGGATCTTTGAGGGATGAGGGCTGGAGTGGCAAGCGGTCCACCCCAGCCCCACCGTGTCCCTCCGGCTGAACTTGTGGGCTGACCCTCCGACTTCTCTTCTCTTCTGGAAGATCCCTCAAAATCTAATCTCTCTCCTGTTTATTCTCTCTAGGGATGGGGCCCTCACCTGCAGTATGCAAGCCCAAATCCCAGACCTACTGGCACCATCTCTCTCTCTCTCTCTCTCTCTCTCTCTCTCTCTCTCTCGCTCGCTAAGTGCACCTAGCACCAAATGAACTAATAAGCTCCCAGAGGGTGCTTACATAACTATGGTCCTATTTCTGATTGTTGGCCTACAACATTACAGTGGACAATAACTGATCAGCAATGGACATCTATTTGGCAAAATGTCTATCAATAAATAAAATTTGATGGCTACTGATACACCCAATTTAAACTTATACACACAATTAATAATGCTTGGTTACTTGGTTTGATTAGACAAAGAAGGCCTGATGGGCCACATATATGTCTCCCACTCTGAGTGAGTATATTATTTTATTCTTGTGGATAAAATAAAGTCAGACAACTCTTTTTTAAATCTAGAAAATGTTGGTATAGTTACTATATTAGAAGGAAGTTTATTCCAAAAATGTACTGATCTCACTGTGAAAAAGTTATCTCTTTTTTGTGCATACCCTGGGGAGTGTCAATTGATTTTTGTGTGACCTTAAGTTTGTTGATCTATTTAGGAATTCTAGCTCACATTGATTCATTCGATCAAAGTTTTTTTCTGAAGTTGTATAATAATAGGAGCTCCCCTCTCGTCCTTTTTTTCTGCAAACTAAATAATCTTAATGATTCTAATCTCTCCTTATAACTCAGAGTGTGCATCCCTCTAATCAGTTTAGTCATTCTCTGCTGGACCCTTTCAACTAGAGCAATGTACTTTTTCAAATAGGGATTCCAGAACGGGGATCTGAAATCCAGGTGCGGTCTTATATACGTTCTGTACAGATGCATAATACACTGTTGGCTCCTAGATACAAATGTGCACTTAATTGAGCTTATCAGTTTATTTGTTGTTTTTAGCACTTTTGTACAGTGGTCAATGGGAGTAAATTCATTATTTACTAGTACTCTCAGGTCCTTTTCCCTGACCGTTGCTTTAAGCTCAGTATCATTGAGATAGTATGTAAATGACAGACTTGTTTTTACAAAGTGTAACACAGTGCATTTATTGGGACTGGATTTCATTTTGTTAGCTGTTGCCCAAGCCTCAATATGTTGCAGATCTTTAGTCAGAGGCATGAATCTGTCCATGGTATCCACCTCACCACCTAGTTTAGTATGATCCGCCAACTTGTTGCTCTTATTGGCAATGTTTCCATTCATGTCACTTATGCAGAGGCCAAAGAGTATTGGACCCAAAACAGATCCCTGCAGTACCCCACTACTCTCAATGCCATTAGATGAAAGTTGCCCTTTTATTCTAACTTGTTGTATGCAGTCAGTGAATCAATCTTAATCCATCTGACCATGTAAGAGTCAAAACCCATTTTATCTAATTTTGTTACTCAAAATGGCCGGCCCAGTGGCATGGAGGTCTGAGGCATCACTGCCTTACCTCCTGCCATGCCGGTGACCTGTGTTCGCAGTGTGAGTGGATCGCTGGGGGTCAGCTGGGGGGGGGAGAGGATTGAGCATCTGGAAGACAGCTCTCCTCTCCCAGGGAGGGGTGGGACAGGAGACTGGTGTATGCCTGGCCCCTAGCAGCAGCTGGAGGCTAGCACACTGGCTCCATCGACAGGGGGCGGAGATGAAGCAGATGCCTGGTGTGCCATGCATGGAAGAGTACGTGGCTCGGCCATTGGCGTCATTGCACGCACCACTCTGCACTCGGGATTGGGGGGGAAAGAACAGAGGCTAAAAAAACCCACTGAGTGGTGAGATGATGCCGGCCCCTTGCAGGTGCTGCATCCAGCCGGCTGGCACCTCTAACGCCAAAAGATAAGTTCCAGTGGACGCCGATGTGACGGGGCTTGGGGGAGCATTGGAAGAGAGCCAGTCTGTGGAACGAGAGGAAGAAACCAATTAAAAAAATAATTTTGTTACTAAAAGGTCATGGGGATGGTATCAAAAGCCTTCCCTAAATCCAAGAGGATAACATTTACAGGTTTTCCTAAATCGATACTTGCACTTACAGTGTTATAAAAAGTAATAAGATTAGTTATGCAGGAGAGTCCTCTTCTAAAGCCGTGTTGTAAACTGTCATCAAGATCCAGATGTTTTATTTTGTTTTCAAGAATTTGTTTTAAAAGTTTTTCCATGACCTTTCCGCATACTGAAGTCAGGCTTATGGGTCTATAGTTCATAACATCACCCCTATTTCCCTTCTTGTGGATGGGGACCATTATACAGTAGCTCCTTTCCAGTCCCTTGGGACCACACCACACCACACCACACACCAATGACTTATTAAACAGTATCTTTAGTGGGAGGGATACTCCTTTCAAATTACATAAGTGGGGAATTCTAGATTCACCTGTATGTACTAGGTGTATGTCAGCAGAAGGTTCCTTATTGTACATATTATGGGACTGCCCAAAAGTCCAACCACTTTGGATGAAAGTTAAGGAGGCATTAGATCAAAATATGCGACTGATAGCCGGCCCAGTGGCACTGAGGGTTGAGGCGCTGGACGCTACACCTCGTTTCACACCGGTGACCCGGGTTCGGGAACGAGCCAGGGTCGTCGGGGGTTGGTTGAGGAGGAGGAGACAGATCAAGCATCCGTTGGACTGCTCTCTGTCTCCGGGGAGGATGGTTTCATGCCTCGGTGCCTTAGTGGCCTCTAGCGATGGCTGGGGGCATTGCAGGGCACTGGCAGACAAATGAAGGGATCTGCTGTGGTCGATGCTGGGGAGAAGTGCGTGTGGTGGGCTCCAGTCATGGCGGCATGATAGCTGTCTTCATGGGGGACTGCTCGGGCAAGGAATGTGGCACTGGATATAGGGTTGCCACCTTTAGATGAGGCAAAAACTGGATCCTAAGCTCCGATCCTAGCCCCACCCCTTTTCATGACTCATCATGCATTGTTCCTCCTAGAAGGCTATTTGTTATATCAATAAAAGGCAACACTTAAAGCAGCAGTTCAACAAAGATGTTAAGATACTGTACTGTACCTGTTACAGTTACTTTGCTAGGATCTTCAGAGTTACTGTATTTTTTTTACTTATGTGTTCATTTATTTATTGACATTGGTTTACCATACAAACACATAGAGACAAAATAAATCTCATTTACTGATGTGATCTGGGGGGAGACAAGAGAAATACTGTAAATAGCATGCTATATAATAATATATAATAAAGGAATTGTTTCCTGTAATATGTACTTTATATCTTCTTCTGGCTCCACTTCCTTTTCAGGTCCACAATACTATTTCAAAGCCAAAGAAGTGACCCTACTTTTTTTCTTAAGGAAAAAAAACATAATTTAAAACATTTAAAAATGCCTAAATTCTGTTAGAGATGAAAATGTTTACCGGCAAATGAAAGTGGAAGACAACTGGCTCTGTTTCTCTTACAAAAGGTGGGGGCAGTTTTGCTGCTATGGCACTGTAAAATGCAACGGAAAAGATTAGGTTAAGTAAGTGCTAATGGTGTTAATGGCCACACTTTACACCTCCCAGGCTGACTGCATTCATAAAGAAAGGGCTATACTGACAACAGAACTTGTCTGTAACCTAGACATGTGGCTGAAACAATGAATGATAAGACAACATCTGTTTCAAAAGTATGTGAGCACTCAAAATGGCTCAAAAACCTGACCAGCACAGATCAAAACCAGATCACCTGATAGGGACCCTGAAAACCTGATCACCAGGTAAAAAACCTGACAGGTGGCAACCCTAACTGGATACAGTCTGGGTGGATGAGTGTTGGGGACTCTCTACCTCCTCGCTGCGGGGGGTAATCTGAGGGAGTATGCTGTGGGCCGAGCCGAGGATTCCTCGAGACAGTGGCCGGATTCCTTGAAAGTAAGCTTGGATGTGATGAGGTAGGCAGACTGGTCGCCCAAGGGAGAAAAAGTATAGCAAAAAAAAAATAAAAATATGGGACTGACACAAGTCTTTACAATCAGGAATTATATTCTAGGATTGAATATTCAGAACCTAGAATGCTCCAAGCATTATCATATTAGTTTAATTGTAATGGTTATGAAAAAGATCATTTTAAGACACTGGTTAGATCAAAATACCCAATCTTTTACTGAGTGGTATAAAGAGATGTTTCAAATATTACATATAGAATGAATGTTGGCATCAATTAGGAATTATTTTCAAACTTATCTTCAGTGCTGGAGCACTTTGGAAGCATGGCTTTTATCAGAATAGATTTCTGTTGGTTGTATGTCTTTTCCAAATACTATTTTGTTACTTTATTTTTTTGCACCCTGTGTAATCAAAATTTTCTATTATTACATGGATGGGGGGGGGTGCAAGTGGGTTTTGACATTATGTGTATGTATCTCTTTATTTCACATTAGCTATTAACATATATATTTGATTGTCTTATTGAAAGTTGGAAAATCAATAAAGTTTATTCAATTTAAAAAAAAGTGTGACCCTCTTTGTATGTGTGGTGATTACACTGTCTTCACACAAATATTGCTTATCTGGGTGGGGTAGACAGAATTGATGGTCCACTGTGTCATATGCTTTCTATGTTTCTGTATAAATAGCAAAGTTACTGTAGCATATATTTTCAGCCATGAATATTGGGCGACAGCATATTGATACTGAGCTTCAGAGATGAATAAAGTTGATGAGGCAAGGAATACTTTGACAATGAAATACATTAATATTTACTTGATAGCTTCTATACTTGGTTCTGCACGGAACTTTGCATTCCTCTTCAAGATACTTTTTTGTATGGTCCTCTTTTACATGACATTTCTGTGTGAGAAACAAAGCAAATAAATATCAAAAGGAGACAGTGTTCATGTCCCCCAGAGTCTATATAATAAATGAAACAATGCTCATAAATAGTTTAGTAGTACTGGAGAATGCATTACTTCAAACAACTTGATCATTTCATGGTAGTCAAGTGAATGAAAAATGGACCCTGAGAGTGTTTACTAATGCATGTTTAGAAAACACAGACAGAGATGGAGAGCCTCAGTTATCCCTGTGATGTATTTTCAATAGGGGTACAGGAAAATCACACACACACATTAGTTGCCCTGAATTGTGGAACAGACTCATATCAACATGGGTTATCTAGATAAGGAGAGTACTGATTATTCATCTGACTGTTCTCCTCTCAGATGGAGTGTTGAACAGCCGCACCACTCATACTGCCACCACATAAGGCCTTGGTGGCAGGACAGTGGGTGTGGATTGAAGACCATGCCTGGCATCACATTTTGGCAAGGGACAGCGAAAAGTTGTGGCAGCCATCCCAGATGACCATGGGTCTCATGCTCAATACAGTGCCACAGCCTGTGTCCTCCAGTATGGGTTTCTGACTCCCTGAGGGGGAAGTCCGTAAGGACCATGGCAGTCCCTCATACGACTGTTGCACTTGAAAATTAAGGGCACCTCGCTGCACTAGGACCATTCATTATAATAAATATATATCTGCACAACCTACATCTCTTTTCACTGTTCTTTGGTCTTGAAAGCCACATGTTTTACTGTACAGGGCACAGGTTACCATTCACATATGGCACATCAGCAGAAGAAATCATCAGGGCAAGAAAGCAACTAGGGCCTTGGGGAAGGGATCACTGAAAGCAGTTAACTGATTTTTAGTTCCTTTTGCAAAACTATATCTGCAGACACATTTATTACAGAAATTTTAAAGTACAGTTTTGATTGGCATTAAAAGAGCAGCTGCACATTTTTTGTCATATTTTGTGTATCTATCGCCCCAGCTGGGACTCTCCAAGTCCAATCTCCCCGCATGTTTGAAAATATTAAGCTGTGACTCTGAGCATGTGCAGTAGTGCAGCATTACTGCTCATGCTCAGAATGATGGATTAATATTTAAAACAGTGAATAAAAGATTACAGAGTGACCATTTTAGCAGAACACTGACTCTGCGGCACTCAGGGAACAGCCCTCTATTAAAAAATGCCATTCTCTCACACCACTTGCAAAAAGGAAACCTTGTTACATGCACTAGTTTGTGCTTTTGTGCCACGTTACCAGTGTACGCATGGAGAGAGTGGACTACCCAGTTAGCTAAGATGATAAATATATAAGCTATGAAAAAAATGTGCAACTGCTCTTTCAATTCCAATCAAACCTTTGCCTATAACTGTCTGTAATAAATGTGTCTGTGGATGCAGTTTTGCAACAGGGATAACAAAATCATTTGTATGGAGGCCATTGTACACCCAATAAAATAACTGTTTAGCACTTTATTATGAACAGTTGCTATAAATCACTCACTGTAAATTGTGGACTCTTGCTCTGAGTTAACTGCTTCTTGCGTGAGATGGGAACCATTCTGCCACTGCTAACCAAGAGGAGAGACTGGTCAACGTGCAAATGTGGATTGCGTGACCATGTTGTTCTTTTGGGTGGCTGGAGTTTCGAGCTGCAGTACTGGATATGGTAGCTGTCAATCATTCTAGTGTGAGTTGAGCAACTACAAGTTCCTTGCTGCCCACAGATAATTGGATGGAAGCATCTGAACTGCATAAGGACAGTTTATGCAGCACATGCGGGAGAAGCTGGTGAAGAGGAGATGATCAGAGCAGACAGGAGCTGTGGAGCTGCGATGCACCTTTTGAAAAATCACAGTTGCTAATGAGCAACTAATGGATCAAGATGCATCTCTCCCACGCTCTGCATTATAAAGTAATTAAAAGGCTATTTTCTGTGTAGTAAACTTAAAATTGATATTCCTCGTACTGCTGAAATAGTGCTACTATGGAAGATTACCTCATCTGGGGCAAAATATTCTTCAGCTGGCTAAAAATGCAAAGAAAGTGGGCTCACAGTATGGTGGGATGACCAATGGACCAGGCCCAATCTCCCTCTCAGCCGCGGAGATAATTTCAATTAGCAAGGCGGTCACTGAGTAGATCCTCACTAATATTAACCCAAGATGGGACCAATTTGAAAACTCGATCTCTAGTCTGATGTCAGAGCTTAAACAGCACTCTACTAGACTGGATGAACTGGAGCAAAGAGTATTGGACATAGAGGATGCCATGTGGGTAGTGCCTGTCAAGGTCGCCAAGCTGGAAAAGGATATGTAGGAGTTAAGAGAGGCCATGGATTACCAGGAGAACTACAGCAGGCACAACAACTTGAGACTCAGAGGCCTCCCGGAAGGGGCTGAGGAAAGAGAAGGCTTGCTCTATTTCTGTGCTGAAACCCTGCCTAAACTGCTGGGAATGTCCCTGACAAATGTCAAGTTAAAAATAGAAAGGGCACACCAAGCCCTGGTCCCATGTCCACCCAACGATCAACCACCCAGAAAAGTTATTTTTCGACTGCACCATTTCCCAGACCAACAAACAATTATGGCAGCAAATAGGAAGAAAAAGGAGCTCACATTTGAAGGGAGCAGACTTTCGCTGCATCAGGACATGTCGGCACAAATTCAGAGAAAGTGGCAGGCATTTGAATAGTCTGAGGGAAAGAGGCCTGGAATTCTTCAAGATGTACCCAGCCACCATGAATGTACATTTGGAAGGGGCCACGTATCCCTTTTGGGAGCTGGGGAATTTGCAAGCCTATACTGAGGAATGGGACAAATGAAATAAGAAAGGATGAAGTAGAGAAAGAGAACTCACTGATGTGTAACACTTTTTTTCCTACCATCGGGGCATGGCACTTATCCTGGGAGAACTAACTGACCACATGGAGGACTCCGGAGGGATCTGGCCTCTCCTTGCCGGGACATATACCAGGGACACCCATTGGCCGGTATGAACACAGCTTTGTTTCAACCTCTACCACCTATGCACACAGTGGAAGAAATCGGGGTAAAACACATTAGGGATTTTGAATTCCTTCAGAAAGTGAACACTGGGACTTGGGCCTAAATATTTGTGGCCTACAATTCAGAGGGATATTTCTACAATGTGAGAGGACTATGTGTCTCCCATGGAACCAACTGGATGGACCGACTAAAGAGGGGGTGCTCATTAAATAATGGTGGAGGACAGTTCCCAGAAGGGAGAGATGATCGCTGCAGCTAAATGTGAGTTCTCGGGGTGTGTTGGGGGGGAGCGGTGCAGGAATTTAGGGGCGCAGGCTCTACCCACCTTTCATGCTCTAGGTTCTCGAGGAGCTGTGTGGGACTTTATACAGACCATGATGTTTAACATATTAAATGTATACTTGAGGGGGATGGCATGGGGGATGGGAGATGAAGGAAGGAAGGTGATGGCATGAAGCCTGGGGGTGAGCTATGGGATTTGTTTTGCTCCCTGATAGGAGAGAGGTATAATAGAGATAATGAAGATGGGACAGGGGTAAAGGCAGGGCAGCCAAGGGTTGCAGGCCTCTTCCCATTTTCTCCTGGGGGCGAGGGGGAGGAGATGAGGTGAACCGAACACATAATGGGCATTAATTGGTCTAATACTTTGGAAGGAACGCACTAAGGTGTGTGAACTGGGGGGATCTCCGGAGGAGTCTGAGGAGGGTAGGTTGGGGCTGTCAAAGCCGGATGAACAGAGTTTACCCAGGAGAGCAGATGCCATGTTACGGGTGGGGAGGGGCTCATAATGCCCCAGCTGGGGCAAATAGGGAAAAGAGGTAGCACCATAAGTGATAATATATTAGGCTTTGACTAAAGTGTTGAAGCATTGCTTATAGATAGCAATGGGGGTAATAGGGAGTGAGACAGAATGCAGAAATAAAGGGCCTATAAATGGTAATAAGGAGGGAGGGTGGCGTATGGGATGGATATGTGAACAATCATACTTGCAATTCAAACTGATAGTTGGGGGGAATGAGAGAAGGGATGAAAAGCAACTATGGTTTTGTAGGCTAGTACGCAGGGATTTGGAGCAAAAGACGGGAAGGTTGCTTGGATGTTCATTTGTTTGATGTTTATAGTTATATTTCATGTTCATATAGATCACACAGTTTTATATATTCAAATGTTCAGAAGCCTGAGAGTTATGGACCGGTTCTCTTCAATGTCTTTATAAGCGACATTGCAGAGGGACTGGAAGGAAAAGCATGTCTTTTTGCACATGACACAAAGATCTGCAACAGAGTTGATGCACAAGGTGGGGTGGAAAGGATGAGAAGGGACTTGGCAAGGTTAGAGGAATGGTCAAATGTATGGCAGCTTAGATTCAATGCTAAGAAGTGCAAGTAATGCACCTGGGAAACAAAAACCCAGGGAAGAGTACACAATGGGGGTGAGATACTAACAACAACAAAAATGGAAAGGGACCTGGGGTAGTCATATCAGATGACCTAAAGGTGGGCAAGCAATGTGAGAGGGCAGCAAGGAGGGTGGGGGGATACTGGGATGCATAGGGAGAGGCATAACCAGTAGAAAACAGCAAGTTATTATCCCTCTGTATAGACAGCTGGTGAGACCCCATCTGGAGTACTGCGTGCAGTTCTGGAGACCCAATCTCCACAAAGACATAGACAGGATGGAAGCTATCCTGAGGAGGGCAACTATAATGGTGCAGGGTCTGCACCGGAAGACATATGAAGAGAGAGACGAAAAGAGCTTAATATGTATAGCCTCGAGGAAAGGAGGGAGAGGTGGGACATGATAGAAACTTTCAAGTACCTCAAGGGAATCAACAAAGTCCAAGAGGGTAGCATCTTTCAAAAAAAGAGGTGTGCAAGAACAAGGGGCACAATTTGAAGATAGAGGGGCAGCTCAGAGGTAATTTAAGGAAGTATTTTTTCACAGAGAGGGTTGTGGATGCATGGAATGGCCTTCCGGAGGAGGTTGTGGAGTCAAAAACAGTGGTGGAATTCAAGCATGCATGGGACAGTCATAAGGCAATTCTAGGGGGTGGGGGTAGGAAGAAGTAGGCTGCTGGTTAACTAGGATCTGCAGCTTATCCATCAGGTAGGGAAATGGGCAGACTGGGTGGGCCAAGCGGTCCTTATCTGCTGTCAAATTCTATGTTTCTATGTTTCTATGGTGCAGTATAGGGTTGTGCTGATGTATAAACAGGAGAATAAGGGATTTTATCAAAAACAAAAATGGTAAAGGCTCACTCTACAGTGGTTATATCGTGGAATGTAAAGCGGTTTACTTCTCCATCAAAAAGGGGCTAGTGTTGCACTGTTACAGGAAATTCATCTGACTGTGCAAGAACATGGTAAACTGGTGGGAGGCTGGATGTGGGTCAGCCATGTATCATCATATAATTCTCATAAGGGGGGGGTGGCTATATTGTTACATAGAAGTGTCCCATTTCAGATACACCATACAGTTAAGGACCCATTGGAGGGCAGATATATTTTTGTAGTAGGGGAACTTGATGGAATGGAAGTGACATTTGGAAGTGTGTATGCCCCATCAGTGCTGGACCCAGCCTTCTACCAGACAATCATAGATATACTAACTAGAGGGCAGTTCCCTAACTTAATAATGGGAGAAGACTTCAATTGTGTAGCTGATCCCAGGCTGGACTATTCTGAAACGAGGTCTAGAATGGTGGGGGCGGTCCAGCAGTGGCAAATGGGGTTAGCAGGTTTGAATCTGGTAGCTGCATGGTGGACCTCCAACCCTGGGGCCTGGGAATATACCTTTTTTCTCACTGACATGTGTCTTGGTCAAGGTTGGATTGCGTTTCTATCCCCAGAGAGCTTTATCCATGAGTGACAAATGCGAAGCATAGCCCAGTCTTTGTTTCTGACCATGCTATGGTATAAATTGAGGTACTTCTCACGAGGAGAGAAGAGGGAAGGGTGGCAGTTACCCACATACTTACTAGCAAAGAAAGAATTCTGGGACTACATTAAAAAGCAGTGGAAATCTTACGCTGAACACAATCAGGGAATAGTGGACACAGTGGGTAGCTATTGGGAAGCTGGGAAGGCCTACATGAGGGGGGTAAGAATTGGTTATATGGCCAAAACCAAAAGGGAGAAAAGACAGAAACAGCTGGATCTGGAGACAAAAATTGCAGACTTAGAACACAGGGCCATAGACACCGGGGACATGGGGGTTTTGAGAGAGTTGCAAATGGCTTGGGAGGCTTTGAATCTGTGCCTAACAGAGGAAGCTAAATCTAGAATGTTTTTTGCCAGACAAAAAAATATATGAATGGGGAAATAAACCTAGGCCCCTATTGGTGCACTTGATGAAGGGTGGCAGAACAATGAAGCAAATAGTAAATATTAGAATTAAAGAAAGAAACCTTGTACAGGAGGATGCACAAATTCGGAAATGTTTCCATGACTTCTATGAGAAGTTATACCAAGCAGAATGCACAGGCTTGGAGCAGTTCATGGAAACATTTATGAATGGGCTACGGATACCAAACCTAGATGAAGGAAGAAGAGTCACACTGGGGAGTAAAATAACAGTTGCAGAAATAACTAAAGCCATGGGGACCCTACAGAGGGGAAAAGTGGCAGGGCCAGATGGATTTGGGGCAGAGTACTATAAGGAATTGAAAGGGGAGTTGGCTGAAACACTGAGGGATTTGTTGGAAGAGGCGAGAGAAGAGAGGGGATTACCAAAAGCATGTTGTGAAGCTAATATCTGTGTTCTTCCAAGCCGAATAAAGACCATGTGGAATGCTCCCCATATAGACCAATATCCCTTTTAAACTATGACTGTAAGATTTTGACAAAATCTTTTACCCTGAGACTTGAGAAGGTACTTCCTTTGACGTTTCACCTTGATCAGACTGGATTCATCCAGGATAGATTGTCATTCATATCATAATATGAGAAGGTTGCTAAATGTGATATGGTGGGGCTCTCGGCATCCTGGATGGGCACATGTCCTGTATATGGATGCTGAGAAAGCATTCGATAGGACAGAGTGGCCATACATGCTGAACGTTTTAGACAGATTTGAATTGGGGGTGGAATTTATAGATTTGGTAAGAGTCTTTTATAGACTCACAAAAGCCTGGGTACTAGTTAATGGGTTACCATCAGACGAGTTTCGGCCTCGGAGGGGCACCAAGCAAGGGTGTCCCCTCTCTCCTCTCCTTTTTGCTATTGCAATAGAGCCATTGGCAATTAAAATTAGATCTGATCCACAGATAACGGGAGTCATGGGGGGGACACACCATCACACTTTACACAGATGACATCTTACTTTTTATAACTAATCCGGAGAGGTCTTTGCTGGCTCTCCAGGAGAATGTGAACCTGTTCACAGAATTCTTGGGGTACAAATTGAATATTAATAAGTCAGAAATAATGTATCTGAAAGGGGGGGATGAAGGAAGATGGGCCACATGGGGTCTAAAAGTATTGGATAAGGCATTTACATACTTGGGCATAAGGGTGGGATGGGATTTGGGTAGTCTGTATGTACTAAACTATATCCCCATGTTTTAAACAATCCTAAAGGACTTATGCAGGTGGAGGGCCCTCCCGATTTTGTGGTTGGGTGGAATTAACCTGTTAAAAATGAATATCCTCCCTAGAATTTTGTATATGATGCAGATGGTGCTCACATGCCCAACTAATAAAGACATTAAGAAGGTGGAAAAGGGGGTTCACAGACTTTATTTGGCAGGGCAAAAAATCTAGAATTAGCCTGAAAAGGCTAAATGCCTCAGGGGAAAATGGGGGCATGAATTTCCCTGACATCAAAGGATATTACCTGGCTACACAGCATAGATATATACATAATTGGGTTAGCAGGAGTGAAGCAGCCACTTGGCTTGATTTAGAAGAGGAATGGTGCCCGAGATGAGTGTCGTCCTACCTGGGAGAAGGTGGAGTGCAGGCCTACAGCGACTGATAAATCCAAACCTACTAGTAATTACAGTGTTAGAAGCGTGGGGACATATCAAAAAAGGAGGGGAGCTGATCAAATAGGTACAATGTTGGTCCTAGTGGCGGGTAACCTGGATTTTTTGCCAGGGTTCCAAGATGAGGGATTCCAAATGTGGCAAGATGGGGGGTTAGATGTATAGGGGACCTACTCACCCGAGAGGGAATACACACATTTGAGGATCTTTAAATGGGGCTGGGAATATCAGCTACATGCCTGTTTAGGTTCTTTCAGATTAGGAACTACTGGCAAAAACTAAATATGGCATCAACAGCAGACACTCCTTTAACAGGGATGGAGAGAGAAATTTTGTGGGCCAACAGGCATGAAAAGGGATTGATGGGAAGGGTTGTCAAACTGGATAGGAACTTCTTTCAGGAGGACACTCAGCGGGTGAAGCAATGGTGGGAGCGAGACTTTGGTGTTCTGATCTCAGAGAACAATTGGAAGCTAGTATTGGTCTCTCATATGGAGCTACTCCTTTGCAATATGTTTAAAGAAATGCAATACAAATTCCTACACAGACTGTATTACCCACCCAGTATGGTCCACAAGTTCTACCCGGGTGTATCCCCAAGCTGTAGCAAATGTGGGGCAGCTGGGGTACCTATTTCCACTACTACTGGGAATGTCCCCATCTTGCAGCATACTGAAGGGGTATTGCACCTGAATTAACTAGACTAGAAGGGGAGAACAATTAAGAATTCCCCACTGTCACTGTTGCTAGGAGTAGAGGATCTGAGGGAGGGGAATGGGGCCTGTACCCCCGTTGGCTGAGAGTCTTTCTATTGGTTGCCCGTCAAGTCATACAGAACCTGTAGATCACCAGCTCAGTCCCAATGGTGGAGCAATGGAGGGGACTGGCCATTAAAGTACTGGCAACTGACAGACTCACATATGTACTAAAGGGCAAAGAAGAGAAATTTATGAATGACTGTGGCAAATTTTTAATGGCCCTCACCCCAGGAGAAGCAATGATGCTGAGGGATGGGGGAGCAGCATAGGCCCATGCTAAATTGAGGGGGGGGGGCCCAGAGGGGTGCACCCCCAGATGATAGCCTAAGGATATTAGAGGCAGATTATGGGGACATAAATATAGGAAGCTGCACCACACAAAACAAAATAACATTTGTGAAGAAAGCTTTGAAATCTGCACAGCAAAAAAAAAAAAAGGGGATGAATAGATTGTGTTATCTTATCACTTTAGTTTAATATGTTGTCTGTAGTCCTGTTGGGACTTTGCTGTTTTTTATTACTGTGTCTTCACTTGCATATGCCAGGTGGTAAAGGCTGTATAGGCCTCTCACTTATACACTGCACCAATGTGAATGGCGAATATGAAAAGGTATACGAAATGTGCAATTATGCCCTTAATGTCAGCATATGTAATTGGAATTTGATTCATTCTCTTAAAATTTAATAAAATATATTATATCAAAAAAGACAAGAAAAATCACAGGTATGTGTCTTGGGGTACAGATCGAGATATTGAGAGGTGTATGAAGTACTGGTAGCTGCTTTGATGCAATTTTAATCAGACTCCTGACATTGTTCTGCCAGAGCTGTCCCCGCAAAAAAAGAGAATGCAAAACTACACGTGAGCAGAAAAGTTGCTGCTTTTTCTGGGGGGTGGAGGTTAAGAGGGTCAGGCTGCTGCAGCCGTGAAGATTTTAAGTAATATACAAAGGAAGCACCACAGAGGAGCGACGGCAACCATGCCAACACCCCCCATAGCGACACAGCCGAACTGACGCAGAGAACCCCAACGTGCACCATCCTGAATTACAGAACAGCGATGCACAGCACCACACACCCTGATGGACACCACCACGACCGGGCCACACAGCAATGCACCACGTGCAAACACCCCCCGAGCACAAACCGCTGAGAGTGACCCCCCACCGACAGCGCAGTGATGGCAACGGACATTCCCCAAGTGGAATGACTGGGTGCAGCATGCGACCGAAGAGAGCCTCACGGCAGCAACGCATGGCAGGGATGGGCAGCACGGCACACGAACAATGCACCACAGGTGGACCACAGCCCAGAATCAGACCCCGCACCTAGGACACATAAGTTGCCAGCAGCAGGGAAAACACCCCAGTGAAACAGGATCCGAGCGCCCCCCCCAGCCAGCTCAGATGCATTGATGCTCGGGGGGGGGGGTTGCTGTGATCTGCCAGGCACTGTGGTTGCGGTCGAGTCACATGTGTCGCTGTAGGGTGGATCGGTGCGGGTGAGTCGCTCTCACTACGTGCTTCCATATAGAAAACCACAGCTGCTTTATAAGACTATGCTGCTTTGTGCTAACTGCTGCTTTTGAATCTGGGAGTGGAGCGACAGATATTTTACACTTGGGAATGGAGCAGGGAATAAACCTGCACAGCATGGCATATGGGTAAAGGGAGAGTGTGATAGTGTTTGAAAGGCTGTCACAGTAGGGAGCTAGCAACTGCAGAGCTCCCTCTTTTATCCACCAACTTCCATACATACTAAATGTTGGTGGCTAAAAGAGGGTGGCAGATAACAGAGGGGGAGATAACATTTCTGGAAAATTGGACAAGAGCTCACACTGGCGGTAAGTGAGGGTGGTGGATAAAAAGGGGGACGATAAAGGAGGGAGCACTGTATTTCTCTGCAAGAGAGATTGCTACATACTGCACAGTACAGTTAGGCTCAGCTCATGTAAATAGCAGTATAGGCCAAACCAAATGCTGTATGTGTGTGTGTGTGTGTGTGAGTGCTGAACGCATGTACAAGGGAGAACTGTTGATTTTTTTTGTTTTGTGGAGACCTTAACAGGACTGCACTGCTTGGAGCAGGACCACCAGGGTTGACAGCAGAGCAGAGATGCTGAACATTTTGGGAGTGGAGCAGGTAACATGCACCTTGTGCAGCATGTTTTTAATTGTTATAGCCTTCAGGGAGGGATCTGAAAGGTAGAGTGTGATGTCGTGTTTCATCTACCATCGGTTCAGCGTCCTGTAGGGTTACAGATAGGTACTTGAGGCAAGTATTTCTGATCAACCAGTAGTGGAGCTTGCCAAGCCAAGGAAATGCCCCAGGCACAACCATAGAAGACTTCCATGTGGTTGTTCTGTGTGTGTGTGTGTGTTTGTCTGTGGTCGGAGATTAAAACTGATGTTTCAGGATTTGGGGGGACGACAACCAAACAACCATCTGGAAAGATAGTCACACTAGAGGAGAGCAGGGGATTGCATCAGATTATAGTACTTGTTTTGGTGAGGGAGAAACACAGTGGTGGTAGTGGTGGCATACCCTCTCAATAACCTGGGTGTGTCCCTTATGTTATCACTCTCACAAGTGCAGATAAGAAAGGTGGTGAAACTTCAAACATTCCTGTGCCCATATTCAGAGCTGGTGACAAGCTTTGAGAAGGCTGAGCGAGATTCAAAGGGTCCGTGCTTGCCAGTGTTGCAGTGCTAACTGACTGAATATCAGCCCATGTAGGTGCAGCCCTAAGTTGATTTGTGCTGTTCAATGCAGACCAACGCTGCACATGGCCCACAGGAAAGAGCGCTGCCCAATACGAGATAATGGCATGGGTGCTGTGGCCCATATTGAGCCAGACCATGTAAATGAGCTGACTTGGCATGCAAGGCATTAAGATGCCATCCCCATACACATTATGGGCTCATTTTCATGCAGTTCAGAGGACCCCAAGAGATGCTACAGCAGAACACAGCCCTAGTGGAGCAGTGCTTCCCCAGTCCCCATCGTCTGTCCAGCATGATCCATTAATAACCTTGTAGTGTACTGTGCCACCCACCAACAGAGGCCCCCAGCCCTGTCCCATCCCTCACCCCATTCTTCAGCTCCATCAAGAAGAGGCAGCAAGTCTCCAAGCACATGACCTTTGCCATTTTGCACATATGGGGCCAGATTCTCAAAGGGCGGCGCAGGGCTTGTGTCATGCCCTGTGTCAAATCCGTTTTTTTCGCATAACCACGCCAATTACCTTTGCCGCAACTGCACCTGATTTTAGTAGGCCAGGCACAGTTATGACACTTTACACAATTTATGGCAGCATGTGCCAAATATTTGTCGCAAGCCATGTAAAAAGGGTACCCATGACTGCTACAAACTAGACCAGAAAAAGTTGGTATAATCTGTGACAATTGGTGCACGGGATTGAAAATTCTGATCGCCAGCCAGGAGAATGCTGCAAGTCCCATATGCCCTTTGTGCAGTGCACCAGTGGCTTGTGCCATTTTGGACCCCTTGAAAATCTGGCCCATGGTGTGATAGCAATAGAACAGCACTTCATATTTCCAAGTTGAAGCTGTGTTGTTCTTTGTTTTGCCAGGGTTAGCAGCGTGGCTGCTTGATGCTACCTACAAGACCCTACGATCCCACAAGGATCAGCATCTTTGGCATGAATAGAGGCTTCCTTTCTAAGTTATACACCCAACTGCATGTTGCTGAGGGGGATAACATAGAGACGCACCTTGTGATTGAGTGCAATGTAGAATTTGTTCCATGTCATCTAAAAAAACACACGTTTCATCTCTGTCTTTGTCTAGGTACCACTAAACATGGACTTTGCCTTGTACTACTTTCAACATAAATCCTTTGAAGTTGGACGCATAAGTCTTGTGGACAAGTATGATCTGGATAATGTGGAAATGGACATTGTGAAGTGCCCAGATCTGGCCACAGATGAAGACTCGGTATTAGTCAAATGGACCAATGGTAACAACATTCGTGAAAAACCAGGGAATCAGAAATTCAACAAATATACTGCAAAAATTTTGATGATTAGTGGTATGTTGGTATTAACTGATTTATTTATTAATTTATTCCTTACTGTTGAAATGTTCTGTGTTCTTACATAATTTAAATTTTCTTTAGATGATTACAGTTAACTGGTGGACAAGAGGGAGAAGTTTTATTAATGGACAGGATATGTGGCAGCAGGATTCGGTTGGGAAGAGGAATGTTAAAATCAGCAAAAGACTTTATTCTGATGATGCAGATGATGAGGAAATGGAGATACCAAAAGAAGTCAAGGTTAATTACTAACATATACCAGCACCATGTGACCTTGTTTGTTGGGGGCCAGAACTGAGGAGGGGGGGAGGACTGAGCATCCCATCAGATGTTCTTCCAAAAGATCCAGCAGTGCAGTCCTAAAGGATAAAAACCACACTCGTGTGATTTTCTTGACACAGAATTATTACTCCAAGCTTACATGCAGTGCTGCTATCAATACATGTGGGAACTGGGTGAGTCCACTGGAGCACCGAACATTGCATATCTGTGCTCCTATGTGCTTTATCCAACAAAGCTATACTGCATGTTTATGTAACATTTGTAATCTTGAAGGAATAAATCTGTTTGTCAAGCAAGTCATACCGGAGTGTTTTTCTTATTCTTTAAAACTGTAGTGCTGGGTCTTTGGGCAGAAATTACTGATTTGGGACCTTTGAGCACCACATAAACTGTAGCGTCCTTTTAGCATAGTAGCACATATAATGGTCTCCTCCTCCATGAAGGTAAGGTATGCTCCACTGTTATAGCACCACCTGGTTGCCCACATGTGGTAATAGGCAGGAGCAGCAATAGGTGTCAACATAGTGATGGTGACCTGAGGATACCTGGGTGCACCCCTGACATGGCAGCACCCCTTGGGGGGAGAAAACAACACTCAAACAGTAAATGATCGATGACTGACATAGTTGGTGGAGAAATGCCTGCAAGCTGGCATCAGTGGAAGTAGGACATTGTTGAGCAGATTTTTCAAGGAAATTGCTGGTGTGTCTGTCCATCAGGATGCTGACAGCAAGCTTTGGACAGCTTCCCGCAAGACATATGCAGTGTCAATCCCACACCTGCATGCAACACAAATAGCCTCCTACAGTGTCGCTCTCAGTCTGCCTTTAGCTACCTGTCATTGCAATGCAGTCAGCCATCATCCCCCAAAAATTAATGGCTCCATCACTAACACATACGGATTGCCAAACATCTCCTGGGAGGGCTGTCATTATTCCATGCCCCAGAGCACATCCCCATGTAGAACTAGGCTTCAGTAGGTGGTGCATCTTCTGTGTCGGAAGTGTGTTTCAGCCCAAGTGCAGTGATGTCATCATACATGCGTGTGGAGGCACTGCAGTGCGACACATCTGCCCATGGCCATTCAGGGTCATGCCACACGGTAATGTGTCTTAAAGCCTGAATTGCTGGCAGTATAGGAGCCTTGCAACAGACCTGGACATGAGAGAGGACAGCAGGATGCACGATTCTTGCAGTAGATTGTTGCATTATGTAAATTTATTTTTATTTATTTATTTTATTTTATTTATGCTTTCGGAAGACATCTTTGAGTCAAGGCTCTTTTACAAAGGTTCCACATCGGGGAAACAATACAGAACATAGTGAGGACAATAACAAGTACAGTAGTTTCAAGCAGCCATATGCTTTGTCGGGTACATTAAAGCTTTCATATGGAATTACTGTAATATGTACAATGATTCACAGTATGTATGTTAAGTTACAGTAATTTGTGTATATTATTCAAGAACATATGTACAATAAAAAAACACAGTTGTAACATGGTTCACTAGAATAAATTAGAAACTGCTAGGAGAGATGGTAGATACATGTAGAGGAAGGTATGGGGAGAGAATGTAGATAACAGTGGGGAAATAAAAAGGGAGGAGAAAGGATATAGTGGAGGTAAAGTTGGGAGGGACTTGGGGGGGGGGAGGAGAGTAAATTTAGTTAGGAGAAACATTCACAGGAGGCCATTGTGACAAGGTGCTGATGCAGGTTTCACTTGAAAGTGCCCAGGGTAGTGTCGTTGGTAACAGCAGATGGAAGCGAGTTGTACCAGGATGAGGCTCTGTATGTAAAGGAGTGTTGTCCTTGGGTAGTGCGGCAGTGTGGAACAGAAAAAGTAAGATATTCTGAGCTCCTGGTTAGGCGGGCCCACAGTGGGGGGCCAGTAAGGACAGAACCCTTGAGGGTAGGAGATTTAAGGTAATCTTATTGCTAGCATACAGGTCTGGTACTTGAGTCTGCTGTGGAGTTGGAGCCAGTTTTCTTGCTTGTAGATGTCACAGGTATGTGAGAGGCGTGGAGCAGAGGTCAGTAGACGACACGCCTTGTTAAGGGCAATGGCTATTCGTCAAAGTGCGGTGTCAGTAGCAGAGCCGTAGATCACAAGCCCATAGTCGATTATTGATATAACAGAGCTCTGAATGGCAATGCTTAGGGCTTCATTGGTGAGGCAGCTCCTATGTCTAAAGAGAAGTCCTATGCAGGTGTTCACGATCTTGGCAATGCTCTCAATGTGTTCAGAATAAGACAAGCTGCTGTCGAGGGTAACCCCCAGGTATTTAAACAGTTGAACATGTTCGAGCAACGTCCCTTCACTGTTTGTGATAGACATTTGTTTTTATGCCTCATTGCTGCTCTATCTTATCACCAGGACCTGTTTTTACTGTGATTGTGTGTTGTGATATATGAAACCCATTGTCTTATTCAAAGTATGTTCCTTTTATTTTGTAAACCTGTTGTTGTACACCTGTCTTGTACTAAGATCTCTTTGTGAATGAGCTTGCTCAATGAAGTTTTCCTACAGTCAACTTGCATTGAACTTGAACTGCAAACCCAACCACCATTACAGATGAGTATGCTCCTGAACATGGGTTGACAGGTTTGTGGGTGGTAGCTAATGCCGAGATGCAGTGACAGCCCTCTACCTATTGTAAGTGTTGAGATGTGTAATGTTTCTCTTTACAGATGCTGCCAACAGGAAAAAAAAGATTAGGCACAGAGAACAGCAACAAACACGATGATTGAAAAGGAATCTGTAGTTCAGAACAACAAAGATGAAGAACAGAACACATTAATGGTGAAGGAGAGCAGTATGGGCAAAGAACATCATGAAACAGACACTGTTGACCGAAGTAGTGAGAAGGTAGCTGAAAGTGAAGTGATAAAAGATAGGACAGAGAAGACTGGTGAAGAAACAGATGGATCATCTGTAACAGACATTCTTGATCGAGAGCAGGTATTTAGAAATCATTTTACTTAGTGTACATTTTTCATTAGGACAAAACTGTGATAGCTATAATAATCTTGAGGTTTTCTAATGAAAAGTACACCTTACAGTACTATTCAAGGTATCATATAAAGTGAAGCTGTAACAAGTGCTTATAATGTGCACAGTAAGGTAACACTTCAGGTAATATCAGAAGAACCAGACAGGGCCGCTCAAGCAGGCGCCGTGGTACAGGCAGTAATAGGCATCAGTTAGGGAATAGAAACCCACATGCACACACTCACGCAACTATACAGATGTAGTTGCAAAAGGACAGTCCCATACAAATCAAAGTAACTGTGCTGGAGATTTTTATTCCTTAGTCAGTAACAGCAAACAGAGTGACCACCACAATGCAACAACCTCCAACGTTTTGTGCTTACATGCTTTGTCAAGACAAAGCACTTTAGTGTGAACCATTGGAAGTTTGCTGCACTGTGGTGTTCTCTCTGTTGTTACCAACTAAGGAATAAAAGTCTCCAGCACAAGTTTAAAAAGCATCCCTGTAGCAGTCTATGTCCAAGTCCCTTGTTGGTTGAGCGGTGACCTTTATTTGACCAAATTGGAACTCTAAGGGGAACTCTAACCCTTCAAGGGGATTGTCCCCAGAGAGACTCCTGGCAGTGGCTGACTTATGTAGTGCAGACATTGCATGTGCAGTTGGCATAGGTGAGGCAGTGGCTGCCTATAATAGAGTGGTCTCTGAAGCGCTTGATGCAATTGCACAAGTATGTATATGACCCAGATCCTCTCATTTGAGATCCCCTTGGTTTGATGGGGATCTCAAGGAGATGAAGATCAAGAGACAGAAGTTGGAGCGTTGCAGGGGAAGTCCCGCTCGGAGGGGGACAAACTGGCCTTGCATGCTCATTACCATGAGTACCAAGGGGCAATCAACCGTAAGAAGGAAGAATTCCTGTCCATGGAGATTGCCACGGGGAAAAACGGATCATCTCAGCTCTTTCAAACTGTACACAGATTGTTATATCCTGTCTGTTTGTAGCCGAAAAAGCTTTTTCAACCATGTTGTGTGAGGAGTTTGCTGTTTTTCTCTGACAGGGTGTCCTCCATCCAGGCAGGGATTCCATCAGTGAGACAAGCTTTGTCTTGCAGTGATCAGCTTGGAAGGAGCAGAGGCACTCCTTCAGTCTGGGATGAGTTTAAACCAGTGGAGGTGGCCGAGGTCATTGAGGTGATCTTGAAGCTAAAGCACACTTATTGTGAACTGGACCTGGTCCCAACTCGTTTCTTGATAAAATGTATCAGGACCATTGGACTGGTGTTCACTGGGATTGTCCGATGTTCAATGTTGGAGGGAATCTGTCTGAATGCCTTGAAAGAGGCTCTGGTGAGACTACTCCTGAAAAAGCCATCTCTGACCTGGACATCCTAGCGAATTACCTTCCAATCTCCAACCTGCCATTTCTGTTCAAGGTTGTTGAGAAACTAGTGGTGCAACACCTTGAAGAACACCTCTTGTCTGTTGACATCTGTGAACCATTCCACTCAGGTTTCAGGGTTAAGCATAGCACCAAAACTGCATTAGTGAGGGTGCACAGTAACCTCCTAAGGGCTAGAGACAGAGGAGACAGGTCAATTCTTGTTCTCCTTGATCTTTCATCAGCCTTTGATACTGTGGATCACATTGTGCTTCTTGATCACCTCTGAGAGTATTGCGGACTCACCGGTACTGTCATCAACTGGTTTGAGTTGTATAGCTCTGGCTGGGAGCAGCAGGGGGTGATGTGAATTTCTCTTCCTCCCCGAGGAACCTGTCATGTGAAGTACCTCAGGGTTCGATCTTGTCACCGATGTTATTCATGGTATACATGCTGCCCCTGGAAGAGCTTATTAGACAATACAGTGTGGGGTTTCATTGCTATTCAGATGATACCCAGCTGTATTTGTCTTTTGGCCCCAGAAAACATGATGCCGTGGAAGTGATTAACAACTGCCTGGCTGAGATCAATGACTGGATGTCCTCTAGCTGGTTGCGACTGAACCCAGACAAGACAGAGGTACTGATGACTGAGTTGGGTCATGTGCATGATGGAAGTGCCTCTGGAGTGGGTACAGAATTATTTCTGGGATTCCCACCATTGATGGCCTCCCCTAGGGTGCATGATATTGGCATTGTTATGGACGGCAGATTGACACTTGAAGCTCAGGTGTCATCTGTGGTCAAAAGTGCTTTTTACCACTTGAGGAACCTCATCGGGATTAAGCTCCTAGTTCTGCCTGAAGACCTGCCGTCAATGGTGCATGTCTTTGTGACTTCGAGGCTGGATTACTGCAATGCTCTATACTTCGGGGTCACTGGAGGGACCCTCCGTCGACTGCAGCTGGTGTGGAATGCAGCGGCTAGGTTGCTAACAGGCCTGGCAAGGTCCAGTCATATGACCCCAGTCCTGCAGGCTCTGCACTGGCTGCCTGTCAAGTGGAGGATCCTCTTCAAGGTGGGCTTGCTCACCTATAAGACCCTGTATGGGCTGGGCCCTGGTTATCTGGCTGAGCTCGTAACACCTGTCTCCTCGGCCCGTTCCCTCCACTCCTCGACCTGAGGCCTCCTTGATGTTCTGAGGGTCAGGCTAAAAACATCAGGCAACCATGCTTTCAGTGTTGCCGGGCTGACCCTGTGGAACACTTTGCTAGCTGCTATCAGGGAGGGTCAAGCTGTTTAAAAAGGGCTAAAGGCCCACCTTTTCTGTTTGGCCTTTACCGACAAAGATGGCTGACCTGTATTAATTTTATGAAATTATTTAATAATGCTGAGATTTATTTATATATTTATTTTTTAAACTTTTATTGTGTGTTGTGCTGTATTGACCCTACTTTTTATTGTAAGGTGCCCAAAGCCTCCAGGATTGGGCGCCAGATAAATTAAATTTGCCTTGCCTTGCCATTTGCCTTGCCTTAAATATTGAAAAATTAAGTTTAAAAAGCATACCTATAGCAGTCTATGGGGCACCTATCCACGCTATTCATATTCTTCTAGCAGCATTAGCAGTATTCTTGTAGGAGGCAGTATAGCGATGTGGTTTAGCGCACTGAGCTGCAAACCTGGAGACGTTGGTTTGAATCCCACAGCTCCTACTTGCATACCGCGTGACCCTCAGTAAGTTACTTAACTTCCTTGTGCTCCCAAGTTGCACCTGAAAACAAGTTTCGGCTTAGTGAGCCTTTCCTGGTCAAACACTTTCCCTTTCTCTTCCTTACATCACACAATGTGTTAGTGTGGAGGTGGCACTCAGGACAAGGGAGAAGAGGGGATCAGACTTTTGGCTCTGTGGAGCCAAAATACAATCCTTTCCCTTACCAACTACAGGCAGAGAACAATTGTACTTCATACTGAATTGGATGGCAGGTAAGGTTGCTACCTTTCTGAAAGATGCTGGTGATTAGGATCTGCAGGCATAGGCGTGCGTGGGGGGGCACCCTGGCCCTGCCCCCCCCATTAAAAATCATCCTCCAACTAAATTATAATATAATTATATATGCCCCCAGACCCCCCTTGCTTTTATGGGGATTCTGGCCCCCTTGTTCACTGACTCTGCACATGCCTCTGGCTGCAGCGCCATCCTGAGAACATCTCTGAAATAGCGTCTGGGGGCTGGGCTTTCAGAAGGGGATTGGCGCACAACATAAGAATTCTTCTGATTCAAAGGGCATGCCTCACCTGACAGAAAATCCCTACAAGGAACCTCCTGCAAGGTGTATCCTGTGTAACATACCTGTTGATTATAAGAATGTGCAGCTGCTGTCCCAGTTTGTTTCTTGACACACAGGACGCATTTATGGTAGACACAAAACAGGCTTGTGTGGGAAGAAACAAAGAGAAGTCATAAAATCAATTAAAAAGGTGTAAAAGCTAGGATTCATTCCGGTTACTCCGAAGGATCCTGCATTCCTCCAAGTCCCAAACATTTGTAATATCTGGCATCCTGAGTAGCAGAATCAGTGCAGCAACAGTTTCACTATTTTTAGGTTATATAGAACATTATGTATCCCTTTTTGTAAAAATATGCAATAAAATGATGTTCTTGTGTGCTGTCACTCTTTACGTCTTTGAGTATCCCAGTTTTATTTTCTCTAAGAATTTTATACAAGGCAGTTTGTAGTGACCTTGAATGCTAAACTGAAATATAGAAGTGAAGATTTTCTTTCACTCTGAATTTCCTGATGTAAGGAAAATGTGGTTACTGCATGGGAAACCAGAAATGCAAGAGTTTTGATTACAGGTGCTAAAACTAGAGGGTTTTAAAAGAGGCATCATGTGCTGGAAGGTGGACGCACTGGCAGCCTGGTGATTCAACACCCCTCTTTTTAACCAGCAATGGAGAAAAACTAGACTTTGTTGTGAAGGCAACCTTGACATTGGGTAGGGACTCAAAGCCCCACCCCCCAAAAAAAGCTGATGTAAAGGAAATCAATTTTTGCTGAAAATGGCAACCATTAAAAAAATCATTTCCTGGGGCTGTCCAATGCAAGTGACCTTGTTTCAAAAGTCAGCCTGGTTTGCTAGTCCTTGTGTGGCCAGGGTTGTGGAAGCGTTGCTGTTTTCAAAGCATCCCAGCTCAGGGTGATACCATGCTCTGAGGCTGCAGCAACCAATGCGGTGAGCAGAGAACATGGTCTCATGCAGAGTTTATGCTGCTTGTGTGTATTCATGCATGGAAGGCCGTCAGAGGGCTATACATGGCATCAGAGTGTGACGGGATGAACAAGGAGCAGAAGGAAACACCTAGTTTGAAAACCAGCAGATTTACTGTTTTACCAGCCTACAACAAAATTTAAGAAATGTATGTACACACCTCTTTTTCATCCATGTCCTTGTTTGTTAATATTTATTAGTTTCTGCACACTGGAATGATAAACAGTCAAAGCTCTGTAATTGCAATGTATTATTTATGGAGTATGCCTGGAATATTTATATTCCCCGGGTCACCACTGAAAAAGGGACAACTCTGTCTCAGTGGGCCTACCCAGTCATCAAAATTCAAATAAAATAAATAAATACTATGTGTCTAGGCTGCACACCAGAAAAGCTGATCTTTAATTTGTTCGACTATTTTGTGGGTACAACAGAAGATGGTGGCTAACACTTTCATTTGTTGCACTACAAGCTGCCACTTCCTCATTAGATGCACTTCTGTCCCCTTTATTGGATAGCTAAACATTCGACACAACCGCGAACTGCAAATGGATCTCTACTTAACACCTCATTACCTTTCCCTAGTGGAGGAGATGGTAGTGCGAGTTTTGATGAAGGACACTACTGAGGGTGAGGTCCATGTCATCTGTGCAGCTGCTGGATTTTTAACCACTCCAGGGTCCTGGGACTGAGGGGCAACCAGACAGAGCAGAGCAACAGTCTAGTTCAGAAGAACCTGATACTGAGACCAATTGCAGCTGCTGACATGCTCATGCCAGGAGATGTCTCCACTTCAGTCACCAGCGGCCATGTGACTGCAGCCAGAAGGCACCTTGAAGCAAACCACATATTGCTTTACACCGTACATCGTTTTCACCATTGCTCCCTGGTTGCTTGGTGTACGGTGTGTATGGTTTGAAGAAATAAGGCTTTTGACCTTGTTGATCACACCCTGCTCACCGCCAGACTTGCTGTCCTGGGCATTTCACAAACTGCTCTCCCCTGGTTTCAAAACTACTTGGCAAACAGGTCCCAGAAGGTCTTGTATGCATCCTTATTTTTGGATCCTGCACCTTCCCTGAGAGGTGTCCCACAGGGCTCCATACTTGGCCCCCCTGCTGTCACCCATAGTATAACCCACTGCTCTGCCATACTATACGCTGATGATCTTGTCTTCTATACTAGCTCGAAACATACTAACCAGATAACTCAACATCTAATAGCAGACCACAATCAGCGCACACCTGACTATCACTGAACAAGTTCATCCTCAACACTACCTAACACTACCAAAACTCATTCAGTGCTATCTGGCACTACCCCTAAACTTAGAGCCTACTCCGCCCCTTTATTGGTTACTTATCAAAATGGTTCCTTGGTCCCAACAATATCTCTGTCTCTCTTCACGTACTTGTCCCAGACCCCTCTCTTGATTACGCAGCACATGTGACAGGTATAATTAAAACAGTTAGCTACATACTTGGTGCATCATATTGAAGCTGCCCGAGACTGATGCCTCAAGCTCGACTAGCTATTGCTAGAGGGATACTGCTCCTCAAATTGCTTTATGGAACACCAGTGTACTCCTCAGCTGTCAAAACTACCCTCCAAAAATGGGGCATCACCTACAACAACATTTGTCACTTTGCATCACAGTCACCTTGCTTCATCCACCACTGTGCTCTCTATGACAAACTAGGCTGGTTTCCCCCGTCGTCTCTGCACGACTACAGTTATGGTGGTGTTATCTTAAATATAGTGAATAATGGGCAACCCTGATCCCTTGCATCTGCTTTTAGACCAGTTAAAAATGGCTACCTTAAGATCCACCGAAATCACTTGCTTGCGGTCCCAAGAACCAGATCTAAAACAGGCGAAGCATCCTTTGCCTACTCTGCCCTCAAATTATGGAACTCCATTCCTCCAGATGTTCAGCGATGTCCCTCCTCTCATTCATTTCATACCAACTATCAAGGGTATCTCCATAGTCAAGTGCACTGCTCCTGCCTCAGCACTTGAATACCCTCCTCACAAGTATGTTCCAAGTGAACCCATTACTGGCTCAGCAGCCCTATCTACACACCCCTGATCCAAATTACTACTCCTCTCCTTCACACCCCTCTGGACCTTACCATCTCTCCATGCTAGTTGTACCATAACAATGGATTGCTTCATGGATCCTCTTGGCCCATAATTGACCTTCCTCCTTTCTCCCTGTCACCCAATCTATGTACAATATATATGTCAATATTTGCCAAATCTTGATGTACTATATGTCAGGAACAATCTTCCACTTTATGTACATTATACTGTTGTATCCTCATGCTCTCTATCCTCATGCTTTGTACCTTGCTTGCTAAAATATGCCTTGTTATATTTTCCTACTATGGATGTCCTAATCATATTGTATTCTGCAAATGTCTGTATTTTTGTAGCTGTACTCTCTGAATTTTGTAGTTGTGCTCTTCCTGGTTGCACCTCAAAATAGGCATTTGATTGCCTAGTGTGCCTACCTGGTAAACAAAAACTAAATAAAAACAGTAAATATGTGCTTTATCTGACAATGAATATAGTTAGACCACTGCTCACCATACCGGATGAAAATAGAGAAACCAGAAAAGCACGGTCAAAACTGCACTGTCAAAATAGTGAACGGTAATACAGCTACAAGGATAGTATAGCACTGGTAAGGTTAGCGCTATCCCTGTAGCTGTATTGCTGTCTTGGAGAAGGGGAAAAAAGGATGAAGCCTGTGCTGGAAGGCGTGCCACCGAGCAGTTACCATGCCGCAGAGGGTAGGGCCACAGGTGGGGGGGGGGTGGAGCATTGGTAGACCGGGGTTAGAATCCCGGGACATTTGAGTTTAAAGGGGTTTTGGGGGGGTGAAGCCCCTTTGTAACGGCATGTGGGGGCAGAGCGTCCTGCAAAAACTCAAATTACTGTTTTTTATTAGCCATGGTAGCGGTTGGTGTGTTTGTGGATCGCTACCATTGGCGTTATTGTTGCAGTTGCTGCTTTGAACAGGCCCTGTTTTTGACAGTGCTGTTTTGCGGTCACGATTTTGCACTGCGCTATTGCTGTGTTCGCAGTCTTCACTTAGTGCCACTGCTCCCTTGTGTGCAAGGTGTGCATTGTGTACAGTGTGAAGGAATCTGTGATGCCACATTCCTTCACAATATAAACAGTTTATACCTGTGACACCATGAAGCAGTTTATGCAAACCACGGAAATCTTGACTTCAGTAGCACAGATGTAAGATATGGGTACATGTGATATACTCAGAAATCATCCTATTTAGGGTGCTAAGAAGATCATAAAGACACACCTTTCAGTTCCTGCCTTTATAATGTTCCACCTGGATGAATACATTTACTTGTATACCACTCTTGAACATTTATTGTAAGATTAACTATGAAAATACAGTTGCTAACATAAGATTTATCTTATTGGAAAAACATGATTACTTGACAATTGAAGTTTGGTAACTGTTGGGCTTGTAAGTAATTGTTGGTATGGATATCAAGTAATCTCTTTCAGAATCAGTATAGGTCTTGTGCATATGATTTGAAAATGCATTTGTGGTGTGGATATAGATGGATTTTTTTTTTATTCAGTATACTTACGCAACTTAGTGCAGTGTTATGCTTGTGCAACGTGATAAACCTTTGTGGCCATTCGCCTCTCTGTCCATGGGGAATACCACCCTGTAGAGGGTACAGAAGGCAAGGAACCCTGGAGGAGGGTTCCACCTCTAGAGGTGCCATGGGAATGATTTCCTTGGCTAAAAGTACCTTAGGAAGAAGCCCCAAAAAGAGTGTAGAATAGAAAGCATTGCAGACGTGAATGAGTAAGTATCTCATGATGAGGACCTTTACGTAAGTCAAGGAGATATCGTGCATGTAGGACCTTAACGTAGGTCAGCAGTAGACAATGGGTAACGTATACATTCAAACCTCGATTATCCGACCTCCGGGTTAACCAAACCTCTGGATTAACTGAACCGCGATCAAGTCTCCTGCATTTTCATGTAAGTGCTGTCATAACATGTTGCCTCTACTACACTGAGTGAACTTCCAGATGACTTAATCCTCAATCACATACAGTCAATCACATTCAGTTAGGTCAATTACATACTGTATTTAGTGCATTAATCAATTACAGTGCAGCTAGAGGCTCAGAACATGGCTGAGAGAAAGTGGAAGCACTGCGTGCTCAATATCGGGCAGAAAATAAGAATTTTAGACTGCCTTGAACAGGGGCAGAAAGCAATTGATGTTGCCAAACAGTTTGGCATCGGCAAGTCTACTGTGTCCAATATTCAAAAGGCCAAAGAGAAGCTCAGAGAATACTCTGTTACTATGGAGAGCAAGCGTGGGACTGAGCTTAGAAAGACAATAAAAAAATGCAATGACGAACAGCTAGATCATGCCCTCTACATATGGTTCGTACAGAAACGGGTAAGTGGAACACCTATTTCTGGACCCATAATAAAACAAAAAGCCTTATAATTTCACTAAAATATCAATGGTGCAGATGATAGCTTCACTGCAAGTGAGGGATGGCTCCAGAGGTTCAAAGCCAGGCATGGCATAAGGCAGCTGTCAGTGGCACAAGAGTTGCTGTCTACCAGTGACAACTCCATTGCTCCATTTTGGGACAGGCTCACATTACAAATGATACACAAAGGTTTGTGCCCCGAACAAATTTATAATGCTGACGAAACCGGGTGTTTCTGGAAGTTGTTGCCAGAAAGGACCTTGGCCAGCTCATCAGAGAAGCCGGGGCCTGGTTACAAGAAAAACAAGGAACGACTTACAGTTCTCAGCTGCACAAATGCAACAGGCATTCACAAACTTAAGTTATTAGTGACTGGCAAATCATTATGCCCTCGTTGCTTCAAACATTGCAACATGGACAACCTCCCAGTACTGTACAGAGCTCAGAGCAGTGCTTGGATGTCAGCAACCATGTTCAAAGCATGGTTTTTCCAGGACTTTGTTCCCGCTGTACGCGCTCACCTGATTGCACTTGGACTACCTCCTAGGGTTATTCTTCTAATTGACAACACAGGAGCACGTCCTGATGCTGCCAGTCTAAAAACAGGGGATGGTGCCATAAAGTGTGTTTTTTTTAACCCCAAACACCACAGCAAAGCTCCAACCGATGGATCAACGTATCCTGGCAACCTTAAAAAAAATGTATTATGGCAAATTATTAACACAGACGTTGGCAGAGGAAAATGAGGAGCTGTCACTCACAGACATCATTAAGTGTTTAAACGTAAAGGACGCTTGTTACCTTTTGGCTGAGGCACGAGGCGAGGTCCGTACTGACACCATGGTGAAATGCTGGGCTTGCTCGCAGGTGTTGTCACCTGCATCAGTTCCAGTCGTAGTACAGCAGCATGAGGAGTCTGCAGATGCGATCCAAGAAATTGCTGTACAACTGCAGTTGCAAGAAGATGTGGTCACCGACTGGTTAGAGGCAGATGCTGCTGATGACGGATATGGAGACCTTACTGATCATGACATCATTTCAATTGCCAAAGAAGAAAATGCTGTGGAAGAACTGAACGAAGATGAGGACAAGAAGAAGACTGTGCTCCAGCTCCAATTGTACCAACAGTGGGAGAAGCCGCAGAAGCATTAGATCACTGCATTCTTTGGTTGGAGAGCCAGCCCGAGGTGGACTACCTACACACCTTGCTGCTCTGGCAGCTAAGACTGAAAGCCATCAAGAAGCAAAATGATTGCTGTAAGCAGCGAGCAATCACGAGTTATTTCAAGTAACGAGTAGCTTGCAATATATATATTTTTTTGTGAATGACTACAGTATAGTAATTAAATCATACTTTTTAAATGTTATCAAATAAAATTATGAACTTTTATTGTTTGACAGAATAAAATGTTTTTGCACCACCGACCAACGTTCTATGTCTGTACTGTTAGCACTAACGACTAGTGGCAAATAACATCTGGGCTTGCTTTCACTATTTTCAATGTACACTCGATTTACCGAACCACTCGATTATCTGAGCAGATTGCATGTCCCCCAGCAGTTCAGATAATTGAGGTTTGACTGAAGCAACCTTCACATAGGTCTGAATGATTAAATAGAAAGGATATGACTTCCTAAGGAGAAAGGGAACGGCAAAGGAGGGTCAGAGGGAACGGCAAAGGAGGGATCACCATCCATCTCCATCTCCATCCAACAGCGGAAAGCTACCTAAAGGCGGAAACTTACCTAAGTAATCTGGCTATGGAATATGAGGAATGTAGTACTAAAACTAACTAGGTAGTATGACCTTCAGCATGGAGGACAGGAAAAAAACCCTCTGAGGAAAAAATCTCTGTGGATCCAAGGCCTAAGTCGCCTCCCCTCCAGGCTAGGGATAGAACCCCAAAAAGATGTAGAGGAGAAACAAACAACAAGGAAGCAGGTGGGGAGCAGCAGGCAGCTGCGGGGCAAGCAGCAATAGGAGGGAACACAGACAGCCGCGGGGTGAGTGGCAATAGGAAGGAGAACAGACAGCAATGTAGCAAGTGGCAATGAGATGGAGTACAGATAGTTGTGGGGTGAGTGGCAACATGAGAGAGCAGTGATAGCTGCGGGGTGAGCAGCAAGAGAGGAAGCATAGACAGCCGTGGGGCACGTGGCAATGGGAGGGGCAGGAACAGAGAGAAAGGAGGGAGAACAGACATCAGAATGGAGAGAGGTAGGAACACACAGATGGATGCGTGGTGAGCAGCAAGGGGGGGGAGCACAGACAGCCCTGGTGTGAGTGGCAACAGGAAGGAACATGGAGTGCCATGGGGCAAGTTGCAATGAGAGGAATGCGCAGACACTGTGGGGCAGCAGCAACAGGAGGGAACACAGACAGCTGTGGGGTGAGTGGTAATAGAGGGAGCACGGACAACAGAGGGGTTAGCGGTGACAAGAGGGAAGATAGACAGCTGCAGGGCAAGCAGCAACAGGAGGGAGGAGAGACAGCCATGGGGTAGGCAGCAATGGGAGGGGCAGGAACAGAAGGAGAGGAGAGAGAGCAGGCAACAGAAAGGAGACAGGGAAGAACATATAGACGACCATGGGGCAAGCAGCAACAAGAAGGAGCACAGACAGACGCAGGGCGAGCGGCAACAGGAGGGTACACAGAGGGCCATGGGGCAAATGGCAATGGGAGGGAGCAATGGAAATGGGAGGAAGGAGGAACCAGCACAGTTGGTCGCTGGGCGAGTGGCAATGCGAGGGAGTACAGACAGCTGTGGGGAAAGTGGCATGGAGGAGAAACAGAGACACCTACGGGGCAAGCGGCAAAGTGAGGGTGCACAGACAGCCGCGGGGTGAGCGACAACTGGAGGGAGCATAGAGAGCTGTGGGGTGAGCAGCAACAAGAGAAAACACATATATACATTAGCGAGTGTGGTAAATTAGAAAGTCCAGCATTGGACAATGTAGGAAATAGACAGTCCAGAACATACAGTCGCAGTCATTGAAATCTTTGTTAGGGAAACTAAATTATGTGAAGTAAGTTTCATTATAGAGTGAATTATGAGCTGTACACAGAAGATTTAAATATGTATTGTTGCAATATTAGGAAAGACAGCATGTACAGCACAAGCTAAGCAATGACATGAAATGTATGTAAACCAAATGAAATGCTGTCCCGAAGGAATGCAGCAAAATTTGTTAGAGAATTAAGGGTCAGAGATAAGCTAGATATACTTACAGTAAAGTATACTGCCTCAACTACAGGAAACCATGATGACCTGCTGCAGCACCACAGTCCCCTGTCAGAGGAATAACAGGAATGCTACAAGCACACCACCAGCTGGGATTACCAAATGAGCTGTAGCTGATGAGAGGATATTGGCAACTGTATGCAGACCTGGAAGTGCTGAGTCAGGAACGGAGCAGAAGCTCAGATGAAGAAAAAGCCCAAAAGCCGTAGAAAAGGGGCAGCACAAATGGTGGGAGCATGGGGGAAGAAAGTAAGCAGGCAGCTGACAGCTGCAAGCCACAGCAATGGAAGGGAAACACACGGGGGGGAAGGGAGAGAAACAAGATGGGGGTGTACAAGCAGAGGAGGCAACAACAAGGGAGCAGGGCAGCCAGGACAGACAGCCACAGGGTGAACGACAGACAAGAGGAGGAGAAACAGTAAGGGAGAGGGAGAGAGAGGGAATGGGGGGGGGACACAGACAGCTGTGGGGTGAGCCGCAAACAAAAATGGAAGGGAGCGAGCAAGGAGAAGCAGAAGCAGTGGCCAGAGTTAACAACACACAGAAAGAGACTGGCAAGAGAAACACAAAAGTAGGAGGCTGGTGCAGGTGGACACTGGGTTCACAGTGGCAGGAGGTATGGGAGCTAGCAGGGACCAAACAACACTGCACGAATGAGGAGAGTCCATCAGTTATGAGCAGAGATGGGGAGAGAAAGGGGAGGGACAGAGCCTCTGGCCACAAAGAAAAAAATTGGTTTGGGAGAAGCTAAGGCCTGCCTTTAAATAGCTCAGGCAGGGGGCATGTTTGGTTGCTCCACCCTACTGAACCACAGGCATAGACTTTCAATTATGTTTATGCATATCTACTGTGCCATTCCATTCCTGGAATCGCAGTCTATGGTGCATACATCATCACAGGAAGTGGGAACAACATGCAACTCGTGACCACCAATGCAGTGGATTTCACTGGGGGTAGGTGTATCCCCACTACAGTCCACACCATATTTGAAGAAGTGGTATCACGGCATGCTGAGGTATGTTTATGCTTTGTTTCTCTTATCACCATTGGACTGCAGACTAGATGGCACCGTGTACACGTGTGCATGCAATGGAGTGGATGTGCATGACATCAGCCACCCTTCATTATCCCCTGGCTGCTCCATCTGCATGGACTGATCTGGACACACAGGTGGAAGTTTTGAAGCATAGCATGATGACCACCATGAACAAAGAAGGAAAGCATCATGTGTTACAATTTCTCATCCCCCCCAAGGTGCCACAAGCATCTCTACTCTTTGGTTATATTCATGACTGAAGGATTTTCATAAAAAGACTTGAAACAAAAGGGCATTTGGAAACCATTCATCTGTGTTTCCTAATGTTCTTCCTCTGTAAGCTGCCATTCCCCATGGTGGTCATCCATGTAGGAGATATGCAAATGAATGCATGCAGTGGTAGGCATCCTAACATTCAACACGTTAGGGTACTGCAATACTGCAATGTCACTTGCGGCAATATTATTCAACTTGCAACGCTACCTAATGTATTTGCTTACTCAGCACAATAAGGTACTGAGCAAGCACCTGGCAGGCATCCAACAACACATGGAGGCAGATCAGAAATGGAATATAATAAGGGGAGGGCTGGCGGAGGCAACAGAGACCTGTACTAGGAAAAAGCCAAGAAGCGCAGGGCAAAGAAACCCAGTAGGCTGTCACTGGAGATCAGGGAAGGGGTGAGAGCCAAGAGGGTGGCATTTTGGATGTATAGGAAAATGGGGAGGGGAAAAGATAAAGATGTATACAGGGAAAAGTCTAGGGAGGTCACCAGACTGGTCGGGGGGGCGAGCAAAGCATCTAGAGAGCTGAGACTGGTGCAGGGGATCAAAAGAGGAGAAACAGACTTCTTCCATTACATAGGTGAGTAAAGGAGAAGCAAAGACTAGCTTGTGAGGATCAAGAAAGATGGGGGGTGGGTGAAGAAGAGGGCAGAGCAGGCAAAGGGACTGAACGAGTACTTCTGCTCTGTGTTCACACAGGAGAAGGGGGGGCAAATACCTCAGGCAGGTGGGGGGGTGGGTAAGAAGGGAAGAGGACAACAGATGTAGGGATTACAGAGGGCAGGGTGCTGGAGGGATTGAGGGCATTAAGATTGGACAAAGTGCCTGGGCCGGATGACATTCACCCTAAAGTACTGAGAAAGCTGGCAGAGGTCCTTGCGGGGCCACTGGCAGATCATTAAATACCTCCTTGTACACAGGATGTCTGCCACAGGACTGGAGGATGGCCCACATTGTGCCCATCCATAAAAGTGGGTCTAAGGATGAACCAGGGAACTACAGGCCAGGGAGCCTCACCTCGCTCGTGGGCAAACTCATGGAGACTATCCTAAAGGAGAGGCTCATGAGCTTCTTGGAGGCAAACGGTATCCAGGATGACCAGCAACACGGGTTTGTCATGGGCAGATCATGCCAGACAAACCTGGTAGAGTTCTATGACTGGGTGACACAGGAACTGGACAAGGGCCATGCTGTGGACATCCTGTACTTGGACTTCAGTAAGGCCTTTGATTCAGTGCCGCATGGGAGATTGGGGAGAAGCTGGAGCATGCGGGGGGCAGGACCAAAAATGGTGACCTGGATCAGGAACTAGCTGAGGGGGAGACAGCAAAGGGTGGTGGTGGGGGGGGGAACTCTCATCACTGAGAGTGATGACGGCAGGGTACCACAGGGATCCGTGCTGGGACCAGTACTGTTCGGGATTTTCATTGCAGATATCTTGAATGGGATCCAGAGCAAAATCAGTCTGTTTGAGGATTATACCAAGATGGGAGCTGTGGTAGATGACACGGGGGGGGGGGGGGTTGCAGGAGGACCTGAATAAGCTGCAGGAGTGGACAGATAAATGGCAGCTGGGGTTCAACGCCAAGAAGTGCAAGATTCTGCACTTCTGAGCCCAGAACCAGGGGAAGGATTATCACTTAAATGGGGTTCTGTTGGGTTGCTCCACAGAAGAGAAGGACCTGGGGGTGATCATAACTGGGAGCATGAACAACTCTGTTCAGTGCAGGAGGGCCGCGGCAAAAGCCAACAAAATGCTGGGTGTATAGCTAGAGGGATCTCCTCCAGAAGTAGGGAGGTTATTCTTCCCCTGTATAGGTCGCTAGTCAGGCCCCACCTAGAGTACTGCATGCAATGCTGGTGCCCATTCCTGAAGAATGGCATCAAATTGTTGGAGGGGGTACAGCATAGAGCTACAAATATGATCCAGGGATTGAAGGGCAAGCCATACGAGGAAAGGCTGGAGGAGTTGAATATGTACTCTCTGGAAGAGAGGAGGGACAGGGGAGATATGATTGAGACCTTTAAGTACCTGAAGGGAATAAACAAGACTAATATAAAGAAGATTTTCCAGAGGAGAAAGGGGAGGGACACAAGAGGACACCAGCTGAGACTGGAGGGGGTAGATTCGGGAGAGAGATGAGGAGACATTTTTTCACAGAAAGAGTGGTGGACAAGTGGAACTCCTTGTTGGGTGAGGTGGTGGCCTGCAAGATGGTAGACAGCTTCAAGAGGGGTTGGGATAGGGGAAGGGGTAATAGGATGGGGGAAGGGAGGAGAAGCAGCATTATAAGGTGCTACTTGCGCACTCGAGCAGACTCGATAGACCGTGAGGCCTGTTTCTGCTGGTATTTTTTGTATGTTCGTGTGTAACAGTTCAGGTAGTGTGTTACTTAACACAATATTGCCATATGGGGCAAGTGCTCTATTGCAGGACTGCACAGTTTTGAGTGGTAAAGCGGAAGATTTGGATGACTTACATTCCCCCATTAACATACTGTCACATCAAAGCATAAGTAGTGACTATTTAACAACATTTTCTTTTTAGGACACACAGTTTCATTGTACATACTTACTGTTGAGCGATATTGACAACATCATAGTGTCTGCCACAGTACAACCTGAGGTATATTGTATAGCACAAAATGTGTGGCATACATGTAAAAAAATGCAAGTGCTTGCCATCAGCCATATGTATTTACATTTATTTGATTGACCTGGAAAATCTCCATTGAACAGTATTCATTTACAAAGGGGTGCTGAGTTAGGACAGGCTGATAGGCGTCTGCACACTTACCTTACACACATCCATAGATGTTGCATCAGGGCTTGAAATTCCCTATTTGGTGTTCCATGTATAACAAAAATCATACACGGGACACCAAATATTGAAAGCTGATAACCCGTTTCGTATACTGATCCCCCTCCCCCCGTTTCAAGCGGACGTCTCCATTTGGTTATTCAGCCAAGTTGATAAATATATGCATTTTAGTCATTTCATACCTTACCCGACTGACAGAATCTGTTTCTTTTAGTTATGTATTAATTTATTGAAAATTTTGGAGAATATCTTTGAGCACAAGTGCTGTTTTACAAAAGTTCCACGTCACTAACAGAGATTACAAAGCAACATAACAAATACAATAAGTGAGTTCCAGTGGAATGACGTCAAATAAGTGCAAATAAATGGGCAGAAGCAACTGCATACAATTTTACAATAAGGCAGGTAGCCAGAATCAGTGTAGAACAAGCATAGTAATGGCACATGGCCTTAAACTCAGTCTGACACAGTTCAAAGTGTATACTGGGAGGGGCTTTTGTTGGGATGATTAGCAGTTACAGCTGCACTGAACTGCCAGGGTTGCCCGTACTGCTCTCTTAAACTGGTCAAACTTAGGTAGACTGAGCAAAGTATCAGGTAACTAATTTAACCAGCCAGCAGTCCAAACTGCAAATGAACGTTTGTCCAGCTGAGTACAGTGGAAAGGCAGTTCAAGGGCATTCCAAGCCATGCTCCTGGTGTTGTAGAGACTGGCAATAGGGCGGAAGCAGTGAGTTAGGGTTGGGGGGGGGGTAGGCCCAGTAGCAACTTAATTCTGCTAGGTAAGGGTAACCAGTTTGGGCATACAGGGTGCAGCTATGGGTGCGCTTGTCAGGCCCAACCACAAAGTGACAAGCCTTATTTCAAATCAGTTTTATACTACAGTTGTGAAGACAGTGAGGCCATAGCCAGTTGGTGACGGTACTGAGATTACCACAATGAGGCATCTAGCATCAGCAGTGAGGTTGACCTGGTTACATACAAGGCTCCCAATCTTTTGTTTACCATGGACACAATGCAGCCAATGTGGGGAGCAAAAGATAAGGTATCATCCCACATCACTCCAAGATATTTAAAGGTTTCTACCTGTTCAAGTGTATGTCCCTGGTCATTGCGGATGATAAGGTGGGGATCCTTTTTCTTCATTTGTGGGCTTGTGAAGAGAATTGTCTTAGTTTTTTTGTAATTTAGAACCAGTTTGTTTTCGGAGAACCATTTTTCAAGGGCTTCAGAATTACCCTGGAGGATGGAGTTAAGGCTGCCAAGGTTAGGGTCCTTGGAATAGATAACAGCATCATCTGCATGGAGAAGTACATTTGCAGACTGACAGGTATCAGGCAGGTGGTTTATGAATAAGCCAAATAGTAGGGGGCTCAGAATGGAACCCTGGGGAACACCAATGAATACATTCCTAACATTTGACAAGGAGCCCTCTATCTTTAATGCAGTGAGTGAGATAGCAAGATAACTCTGGAACCAGGTGACTTTGTCCGATGACAGGCCTAGATCATGGAGTTTGTAGAGAAGGAGCTATTTATGCCCACTGCAAGCTTGAAATCTAGCATTAAAGGGACACTGTAAACACCCCTTATGCCTCAGACTGTACCTGGTTTATAATACACATTTATGATTGTTCACATTCTGTAGAATGTGCTGATGTAGCTAGTTTGATTCTGATCCCTTTTGTCCTTTTTACAAGTGAAAAGCAGACTGCACACCATACTGGTGTTACTACAACATGTGTTTGTTTACGTTCCTTAATCAACTCCCACTGCATTTTCCCTGGACTTTGGAACACCTCTAACACAGTGTAGCCACTCAAGACACAGTGAGGAGTGGAGGTTATTGCATCATGACTGGTGCTTGATTTGCAGGGTCATCGCTGAGCTATTAAGCTGGGTCAAGCGATGTGTGGAGAGTCAGTACTAGACACTGAAGTATGTAAATATCACTTACATGTCCTGGCGCTACTGGTCCCCCCCCCCCCATATCGTCCCCCACAAACCCATCAAGCGGCTTCTGCTGGACTTACCCTCTCCATGTCCACTCACAGTTTCCCCCCCTGGGCGGGGTTGCAGGGAGTCCTCTTGACCCACCTGTGATGGAACCAGTTTGGGAGGTGCCTAGCTCACTGGTGCGGGGCCTGTGGAAGGTCAGTGTACATCCTGCTATTCAAGTATGTGTTTTTTGATTTACTTGTCCCACTCCTAAGGAGCATGCATGCAGTGATTTCTAGAATGATGTCACGCATGTTTCCGCGCATGGCGTACCTGATGTCTATCACTCCTTGTCCTCTTTTTGGGGCTGCCGAAGTCCTGTTCCCCTCAGCCAATGCTAAGGGCCAGGCATGCACCACCTGTCACACCACCTTCTCCCCAGAGTAGAAGAATAACCTCTGAATGCTTGCTCCTCCTCCCATCACCTGACCCTCCAACGCACAGAGTTTGCTCGTGAGCCCGGTTTGTCAGAGCCACAAGCAGTAGAGGTACCACTGCACCAGTGGGCCAGCAGCAAGAGCATTTTTGGACAAAAACATTTGATTAAAAATAATAAAAGACCTCAATGGGTAGACCTGCAGAATAAACACAGTGATATTTCTCAGTATTAAATGAGTGAAAATAATGGCATGACAAAAATAGGATTCGTTTATCAGTTTTCAAGACGGAGTACCAAATCTTGAGATATTGTATTCTGGGGAAAACACCACTTTTTTCCATTAATTTTCAAATCCTATAGGCGGGGCAGTGCACAGATGAGAAAATGTTGGCTAGGAAGTAATTGCATTAGAAGGGCACAAATTACTGGGTACTGATAAATCTGAATGGATGCTGCAAAAGGCTAATGTGAAGTAAAGAGCTTATTGAAGATGTCACATGTTACGCAATCTCTCCTGCGTGTAGAGATGTTGTGAAGTTTTACTTCCCTCTCGAAGTTTGGGTGGAGTGACAAAATCCACCTCCGTGGATTATTTCATGGAGTCGCCACCTGTGGTGGAAACTTTGCAAAATTGGCTTTGCATTGCTTTGGGGTTTTGTAAAGTGCAAACTGCACTTAAAAAAACCCAAAGCAATTTGCACTCCCAACCAACAGTCCCTCCGACCCGAGTCCATCCACAGTAGTAAAAAAAAAAATAATTTAATCCCTGGTGTCTAGTGCCCCCCCCAAAAGAATTGTGGTCCGACTCCCTCCCGAGTCCTGAGTCGAGGCCATCCACAAATCAATATTAAAAAAAAAAGAATTTAATCCCTGTTGTCTGGTGGCCCCCCTCGTCGCCGAGGATTGCTGTCCGAGTCCCGACCTGAGTCCATCCACAAGACCACACATGAATATTTAAAAAAAAAATGTAATCCCTGGTGTCTAGTGGACCCAACTCGCCGCCACTGATTGCCGACCAAGTCCCGACCTGAGTCCATCCACAAGACCACAAATTAATATTTAAAAAAAATAAATGTAATCTCTGGTGTCTAGTGGACCCTCCACCCTGTCAGGTAGTGACCCTCTGCTACCCCCCCACCCAGACCCCAAGCATGCCACTGGCACAGCCCTTCACTCACCTCCACAGCTGGCAGCCTGACCGAGCTCAATGAATGAGCAGGTGCTTGTACAAGTACGCACTCATTCACTGACAACTCGCAATCATTTTCCGCCATTTTTCAGGGTGTAGAGAAGGGGAGGAGGCTTCTCCAGTTGCCAGTGGGAGAGGGTGGGATGGGGTGAATGGCAGTGTGGACCTCTCGGGTCCACAACACCATTCCCCCCATCCCTGCTGCCAGTAAACGGAGAAGCCCCCTGCCCTTCTCTACACCATGAAAAACCTCAAAAAATAACCGGGAGCTGTCAATGAATGAGCGCATGCTTATACAAGCACGTGCTCATTCATTGAGCTCAGTCGGTTATAGCCAGTGGCTTGCTCAAGTCTGGGTGGGGGGAGTGGGGGTAGAGGGTCACTACTCTGACAAGGGTGTGGGATCCACTAGACACCAGGGATTAAATGATATTGTTTTTTAATATTAATTTGTGGTGTTATGGATGGACTCAGGTTGAGACTCAGAAGGGAGGGAGTTGGATGGCAATCAGCGGTGGTGGTGGTGGTGGGGTCCACTAGAAACCAGGGATAAAATGAATTTTTTATTTTAATATTAATTTGTGGATGGACTCGGTTTGGGACTCGGGAGGGAGTTGGATGGCAGTTGGTGGCGAGGGGCCACTAGACACCAGGGACTGAGTGTGGTGAGCAAATGGTGATGGGGGCACTACACACAAGAGAGTTAAAACTAAAGGTAGTTTTTGGGTGCAAAGTGTGGCATTCCACCCAGGAAATTCCACACTTTGCCTGCTTTTGCTTAAGGAGTTATGACATTTGCTCCACCCATGAAGCAGCCAAACTCCGTGAAATGCAGGCTTCGCACTGCGGAGCATTTCATGAGGTTGTGCTGCTCTGCAAAATATTCTGCGGAGCAGATTTTCATGACTTTGCACACACCTCTACCTGCACAGTGGTAGTGCTACCACATCCGGTGTCAATGACATGAAGCAAGCTGAGGGCATCTGAGGTTATACCAGGGCATTTGACAATTCACAGTCCACCAAGGACTGCTGTCATCCTCTGGGGAGGGAGGGTTGTGGCACCTGGAACAAGCCAGGACCCTAACACAGGTTGGAGGTCTGGGAGACTCAGGACAATGATTAAAATCAGGGGAAGCAACAGACGTCAATATTCTGCTTGCAAGCATGCACAGTGACATTGTTGACAGCATTGCACATGCTCCTACAGGAAAAAAACAGAGAAAACAGAGAAGAAAGCAGAGTAGGATGAAACTCAACCACTCATACAACACAACAGTGACACAGGCACAGCCTGCGTCCTGTGAGCGCAGGTAATGCTAGGTATGAAACACCCCTACATAAGGGCTAAGGCCTGTGGGATAGCCACATGAAGTCCAAGGGAATAGGGATGATGGGGCTGGTGTGGTCAGGGTGAATGGAGGTATGCCTGCAGAGTAGCCAAGGAAGGGTCTGCTGACACAAAATGTTATGTGGTATAGGAGTGTAGAGAAATTTACATTCACAAAATGAAGTAATTCATGACCTCTTACATTCACAGGTACCTTTGATACTGGGGTCAACAGTGTAAATTTCAAGGTACAAGCTTGATAGATTAAAAGAATGTGGTTCATCAATGTATACAGGCGATTTGCTTGTCCTGGTATTTGGGAAAGAAACTGTCAAAATCAAGCAAGACAGGACAACATCAAGATCTTCTAGCTAAAATGCCACTTGATTCAACAAAACTGGATGCTGTAATTGGTATGTTTGACAAAATGTTTATCATGGAGTTTAGCAAATGAATATGTACAGTACATTTGCAAAACAGAAAAGTGGGCTGAAAAAGACCAGTTGCCCCCCAGTCTGCACAAGTGTTCCTTGCCCTGTCTGATCTCCAGTGACCACCCCACATCCTTGCCTCTAATCTATGCTTGAGGCCCACCATCGCTGTAGTCTCCACCACTTGGACTGGCAGTCAGTTCCATGTGACTACCACCCTGTCACTGAAGAAATATGTCCTTACATCACTCCAGCTTTACTGCATGCTCCTTAGTCTGGAAGCTAGTACTCATTTAGAAAAGGCTTCTACCTGCACACTATTCACCCCTCTGAGGTAATTGTAGGTCTCATGTTGACTTTCACTCTCTCTTCCAAGGTGTACATGTTGAGATCCCTCACTCTCTCCTCACAGGGCTTCCCTTACAACCCTAGCACCATTTTATTATTATTAAACAATCTATGGAAGAAGGTTTTCATGAACATGATGTTATAACAAAAAATATGTGACTATTGTATAGGGCCAAGCAAAACTGTGTCATGCTAGAGCATTGATACTACAATTTAAAAATACATAATCATACAGTTCAAAATATGTACAGTTTCTTCATGAAATATTATACGAAAACAATGCATAGGTTCCAATTTTCAAAAGTCCTGAGGATGCTGCAAGTCCTAGGTGCACCAAACATATGGCATATGGGGCTTGTGGCATTCTCCCAGCTGGTGATCAGAATTCTCAGTCTGACATGCTGGTTGCCACAAGTTAGACCAGCTTTTTCTGGTCTAGCTTGTGGCAATCTCAGGTACCCTTTTTTTTTTGTGGACTCTGTTTTTTATGCTACTGACCTCGGATCATCTCTCGGGAATCCACACATGGTGCTAAGGTCCTAACCACCTGCCTGAACTGCACTTACCCGAGGTACTATGTCGGGGTCAGGACTCCAGTGTCTCCAAACCCCCAGGGAGATTCCAGAGTCCCCAAATTCGTGTCAGACAGTGAGGCTGGCTCTCGACGTGTGGACCCAGGCCCCTGGTGGTTCTGTTGCCTCCACGTGGTCAGAGGATTTTTACTTAGTTTTTCTCCCTGAAGCTCGGACATGCAATGATGTCCCACTCAGCATGTGCATGCTCCCATGCATACCCGACAAATGTCCGCCATAGCTTTAGCCCCTGCATTCTGCGGCCATGCACTGTGGTGCCCCCAGCTTCTGCCAGAGGTCACCAGTGCACCAGGCTGGTGAAATCTCCCCTTCCCTGGGTAGGAGAGCAGTCCATGGGATGCTCAATCCTTCCCCATCTCTGCTGACCCTGACTACCCAGGTTCGCTCCTGAACCCGGGTCGCTCGTGTGGCATCCGGCGCCTTAACCCTCAGCGCCATCAGGCCAGCTTGGTACCCTTTTTATAGGGCTTATGCCAAATATGTGGAACAAGCTGCCATAAATCAGGAAAATTGTTGCAAATGTACCCAATCTTCTTGTGTGTGGCAAAGGTTTTGGAGCAGCTGCGCCAACCACCGGCTTTGCTGAAGGACTTGATGCAAGCCCTACATTGCCCTTTGTGAATCGGACTCATTATGTTTTTAATTATGTGCTCTGCAGATGGTAGCCATAAAATATGGTGGAGGTTCAAACCAAGGGACATACAGACAACAGCTATGAGTCCATGACTGTTCCATGAAGAAGGCAACAATGTAGCCTCTACAGTCGGAAAGGGCAGAGCATATGCAAAATGGATGAACCTGCGGGAAAAGGAAGAGCTGCAGAAATTTAAACTAATCATTTGTTTGCAATATTTCTGTTGAGGTCATGCTCTAAATGTATTCACAAATATAACTGCACAAGATGTAAAGAACATCATCAGAAAGAAATTCAGCAATGAAAGCTACACAAGCCACAAGTGTGCAAAGAAATATGAAGAGACTGTAGTGTAAGCTAACTCTTTGTAAATAGTTCAGATAATACTTTCACTGGCACTTGTTTATATGAAAATTGGGCAAATCAAACTTCAAATTAGAAGCCCTAAACTCCTCACCACACAATGATGTGAAGTAGAAGAGGAGAGAAAGGGATTGTGTTTGGGATACATGGACAGAAGAAAAACACCTTGAACTTCTTAACTCCACAGCCAACAAACAGTCCAGTGACAAGGTCACTGGTGTGGTCATCAGTACTGGGCCTAACTGGGCCTTTCATTTTTAACAAGGAGCCATCAAAAGCATTACTAAACACAGGGGCACAATGGGTCAGGATGCCAGCCTGGGACCCCTCTTTTTTGCCTGCGGGTATGGACCTGGGGTTTAGGACATGGAAAAAACATGGGTTAGTGCACACCTACCAGTATTATGACCAGAGAGAATTTAAGTCCTTCCAACAATTACAATATGAATTCTCTCTCTCTCTCTCACAGAGAGACTGGCTATACTATTTACAAATTAGACATTTTCTGGAGAACACTTTGGGACTGCATGTAACCTCCCTCACCATACATCCCTTATTTCTTTTATTGGCTCTCATATGGGGGAAGCAGCTCCTAGACATGTAGTCTCGTGCATCTACAAGGCAGAAATGTCTCTTGCCAGACCCCTATGGGAAAGGGTTCAGGAGACATGGGAGGCAGATTTGTTGATTAATCTTATGCAGAGGGATTGGTTATGAATATGGCGCCGCCAACTTCGTGTCATGGGATCGTACTCTTGGTGGGAGTTTGGGTGGAAAGTGACAGCCAGATATTTCCACACACCCCAAATTACGACTAAATTTTTGGCCACTAAAGACTCCACTTGCTGGAGAAGCTATGGGGTGGAGGTTTCCACCCATGCCCATGTTCTCTGGTATTGCTCATTACTTTCCCAATTTTGGGAAGGGGGTCTCTCGGGTGCTAGCAGAGTTGTACCCAGAACTGCCGGGTTTAACTCCAGAGATAGCCATTCTGTTGCTTTTTCTCCCATACTTTAGACAAAAGAAAAAAGTGTATTTAGCTCTGATGCTCTTGACAGTGGAAAAAAAGGCTATTACTAGAAATTGTTTAAAACCAGGTTCCCCTTTGTTACAACAATGGGAGGATTTGATTTATGAGATTTATATTATGGAAACTATGACAGCCAAGCTACAGGGAACATTAGATAAAATCATGAATTGCTGGACCATATGGTTCTTGTGTATATCACATAGCAGACCAGATCTGGTCCCTTAGAGATAATAAACCTACTTTGCTTTCTTCTTGAGGGATAGACCTGTTAAGTGACATTAGACGCACTCCTGACTAATCATCCATCGATTTGCATCCCTTAAATCTGATAAGTGGGCCTGTGAGGAGAAGAGAAGGCCCACAGCTTTGGACTCAGCCCCTCTCTCTGGCACTCCTTGCCCTTCCTGCCTGCCTGGCGGAGCAGCCAACAGATGGAGAATGTTAATCATGGTAAGCGTTACTGTTTTTTCTTCTGTATTGTACTCGTATATATCAGTGAGATGTGCCAGAATATTATGTGCAAGGATGGTCTTATAACTCATACATATCAACCTTTATCTGTATTGTACTTCTGTATATTACTGTGTACCAGTGCCCTTGTAAAAACTTAAGTGTCAAAAATAAAAGCATTACTAAACAAAATGCACAGAATGACTGAGAGGAGGGAATGACAGTCAATCAATGAGGAAGAAGGAATCAGAATGACAAGTGAATTCAGTATTCTAGCGACATAATCATTACAGTTTCTGAAAAAGGATTGATGAACACAGGAGCGAGGGGTAAGGTGACTGAGTCCCACATCGGTACTCCCTCTCCCCCTCAGAAGAAAGCTACAGGGACAGAGGAGAGAAAGTGTGGATCGGTGCTTTCAGCAAGCCAGCAGCAGGAGCAAAGGAAGAAGAGTTTGCTGGTGTATAGTTAGGACAGATGTCAACCCAGAAGTCAGTCAGGGTTTCTAGTCAGAGAGGTTTGAATGTGGCGCCTCATCCAGCATTTAAGTAAATCTTCTTTTGTACATCTTTTTTGTAAGACAATGTATTTTAAGTATATATATATATATACATATATATATATATATATATATATATATATATATGGATATTTTTTACCTGAACTGAAGCTTTGTTTTTTTGTTTTTTTTTTGTTAATATGATTTTTATTAACTTTTCCATAAGGTACGAGGGAAAGGCAGTCACATGTTCATCTTAATACATTTTGCTAAGCATATACATGTTAGGTGAGCAATATACATTCAAATTTATACAGAGTACATTAGAGTCAATATTTCACCTTATCCTGTTACATATCTCTGGCACTCTCCAACTTAATACAGAGCTGTATTATCTAGGTAATAGTTTGTCCAGTCTCCTGGATCCAATTGGGGGCTGACCATCCCCCCTTCGCTTCTGCGTTAGTATAGTGTCTCTTATAGTATTAATAAGCTATATGGTTTTGGCTTTCAGGGTAAACATAGAAACATAGAATTTGACGGCAGATAAGGACCGCTTGGCCCACCTAGTCTGCCCATTTTCCTACCTAACAGATAAGCTGCAGATCCTAATTAACCAACAGCTTACTTCCTCCTACCCCCCACTAGGACTGCCTTATGTCTGTCCCATGCATTCTTGAATTCCCCCACTGTTCTTGACTCCACGACCTCCTCAGGGAGGCTGTTCCATGCATCCACAACCCTCTCTGTGAAAAAATACTTCCTCACATTACCTCTGAGCCATCCCTCCTCTATCTTCAAATTGTGCCCCCTTGTTCTTGCACATCTCTTTTTCTGAAAGATGCCACCCTCTTGGACTTTGTTGATTCCCTTGAGGTACTTGAAAGTTTCTATCATGTCCCCTCTCTCCCTCCTTTCCTCAAGGGTATACATATTAAGCTCCTTTAGTCTTTCTTCTTATGTCTTCTGGTACAGACCCTGCACCATTTTGGTTGCCCTCCTCTGGACAGCCTCCACTCTGTCTATGTCTTTGCGGAGATGGGGTCTCCAGAACTGCACACAGTACTCCAGATGGGGTCTCACCAACTGTCTGTACAGAGGGATAACAACTTCCTGTTTTCTACTATTGATGCCTCTCCCTATGCATCCCAATATCCCCCCAGCCTTCCTTACTGCCTTCTCACATTGCTTGCCCACCTTTAGGTCATCTGATATAATTACTCCCAGGCCCCTTTCCATTTTTACTGTTGTCAGTATCTCACCCCCCATTGTGTACTCTTGCCCTGGGTTTTTGTTTCCCAAGTGCACTACCTTGCACTTCTTTGCACTGAATCTGAGCTGCCATACATTTGACCATTCCTCCAACCTTGCCAAGTCCCTTCTCATCCTTTCCACTCCATCTGGTATATCAACCCTGTTGCAGATCTTTGTGTCATCTGCAAAGAGACATACTTTTCCTTCCAGTTCCTCTGCAATGTCACTTATAAAGACATTAAAAAGGACCGGTCCCAGTACTGAACCCTGCGGTAGCCCGCTAGTAACCCTCCTTTCTTCACTGTGGACTCCATTTACTACTACCCTTTGCGTCCTGTTGTCTAGCCAATTTTTATCCAGGCTACCACCTTGGGACCCTCAAGGCTGGCTAACTTGTATTAATCTTTTGTGTGGGACTGTACCAAATGCCTTGCTAAAATCTAGGTAAGCCATGTCCACAGCCCCTCCCTGGTCTACTACTTTGGTCACCCAGTCAAAGAAATCTATTAGATTCGTCTAACACGACCCTCCATCGTGAATCCATGCTGCCTTGGGTCCTGTACCCCACTGGCCTCTAGGTACTCAACAATTCTTTCCTTCAAAAGTGATTCCATCATTTTACCTACCACTGAGGTCAAACTAACAGGTCTGTAGTTTCCTGCCTCTGTCCTGCTCCCACTTTTGTGAAGAGGAATCACATCCGCCATCCTCCAGTCCTCAGGTACCACCCCATCCTCCCATGATTTGTTAAAGAGAATAGTCAGCGGTGTCATTAGTTCTACCCTTAGTTCTTTTAGAATTCTTGGGTGAATCCCATCAGGCCCCATTGCTTTGTCCACCTTCAATTTTATTAGTTCTTTCAGAACCCTTTCTTCTGTAAATGGACTGGTATCGACCCTCGTCTTCAGAGTGTAACCCCCCTGCAAATGGGGGTTCCCAAAAGACTTCCAGGAGCTTGCTTGAATGCTCCAAGCCTGAATGGTGTTTGGCGTTTAAGCCATTTATCAGTGAGGGTTTTTAGAGCCTCTGGTACTGTCTCTTTAAGAGCTGTCTGCTTGCAGACATAATTAGTTTGTATGGGGGGACTGTGTATTTCTCTGCTTGAGTACCACTCGAACTGCTGCCAATTCACTCCATTTTTGCAGTCACTAGGAGTGCAAAGGGAACCTATCTGAAAGATGTAACTGTTTACCAGAAATCATTTAGAGTAATAATGAAATTACAGTTTGTCTAACCTGCTTTCTTTGCAGTCAGAACTATGTCTGCCTAGTTCCCCATTCTGGTTTTGAACTGCTGAACTGGACCAATCAGTGTGGGGTAAGCTAGCTCTAAAATGGTGCCTTGGACGAATCAGAACTTGGACTCATAATCTGAGCCAGCCACAAGAGGATTGTATGGGCAGTGACTCTGGGAGATGTAGTTTAGACTTGGCCTTTTGGACCAACAGCAGCAGTCTATTGTGAGTGACAGCCAATCTAGTCAAGAACTGGGAGGAACTCAGAGGAAGTGCCGGTTTTGTCTGTTGGAGTTTCAGTTTAGCTCTGGCAGTGAAGGGAAAGGAACCCTGTGCTCCTTCAGTACAGAGTTTTAGTCAAAAAACATGTGTAAGGTCCAGAGTTCGGTCTGCAGCTTGTGTAACTGCTTGTTAGGACTGAATCCGTCCTGTGAAGAGAATCAAAGGATATCTGAAGAGTAGAAACCAGGCTCACCTGAAGGGCTGGAGGAATTTAGAATTACTGTCGGTCTGTCAGGAACTGAATCTGCTGTGTGTTCTCACGGGTATTGTGCAGTAATTGCGATCGGGATACAGATGCAGCCTGCCTGGTATAGTGCTTTCTTTTTACCATATAAATATGTGAAGAGATTTGTGTACCTCAAGTGAATCCTGCTGCCATTAAGTGACTTTTGCCTGTGACTGTTTACCATATAAATGTGTGAGGAGTCTCTTGGAGCTCAAGAGTAGCCCTGCTGACATTGAAGGACCCTATCTTGTTTGGAGGTCGTGAGTACTAATTCAGGAGTAGCTCCCTGTTGAATGCACATTGAATCAAATAAATTACTGTACTGCTGACTGTTTAATAATTTTTCTTTTCTCTGTGTGAAAGGGCCCCTACCAGCTGCCACGGTTTGGACTAGCCACTAGGGCTTGGGTACCCAGGGACAGTAACTGATAGGGATAGGCCTGTGCACAGAGCCATAGGTAGATGAGTAGAGTGATAAGCTAATTAACCTGATTTCCCCCTGTCCTTGTTATATCCCCCTAAATAAATCAGAGCTGCTTGTTTCAGCAAAGTTATACTGCCTGAGGTATTTGTCTATGTTAAAGTACTGTACTGTGATTGTTGCACTGTATCTTATTTCACAGGAGGTCCCAGTGCGGAACCAGTCCTGGGGTAAGTGTATACTCGAGGGTAATTCTGATGTATTGTGTGGGCCACTAGTGGGAAGAAAGGGGTTGCAGTGTCCCAGAGGGCTGTGACAAAGATTAGTTTAACTATTGAAACCCTGACCTCTGGGTGGAGGCACCCGCCATTGGATCCAGGCCCCCAACCTGTTAGTGGCAAATCAGGCAGGGGTAGTAGCCCCTGGGATAGCGCCATATAGGGGTTACATCTTGGAGGCTCACCGCTGGGATTGTGTGTCCTCTAGTGGCCATATTTACGAACCACTGTTAAGAAAAAAAAATGGGTACCCGACAGAAGTGGCTGTGCACCGGCTGGTGGAGTGGTGTACATCATGAGGAGATTGACCCCAAAATGCTATGCATATCCTGGACATCCTGGTATCAATACGGACACTGTACAGGAGTACTTTCCAAGGTGGAAGGTTTACAAAACCCTGTGGTGGTGGGTCGGCATGCTGATCTGCTCACCCACACTTTCCTGGCCCTAGTGAGTTTAAGGATCCCATAGATAGCTCCAAAGTGCCACAGACCATTTCCCAGAGGGAGCCCTCACTGCCTGGAGAGTGATAACTAAGTACAGTAAAGACCCGGGGGGGAATGAGCCCCCACCACTGTCTGAAACTTTTGAGGAGAAATTTGCTAAATGGTTGCTGGGGGAAGGGAAAACTGTGGAGGACTTGAAGAAACTATTCTTGCCACCTGGGGGTGTTCCTCCCCCAACACCCTCTCCCGCTCCAGTACCCGTAATGGTGGCTGAACCAATGCAGACTCCTATTTCTGCACCTGCCATTAGTCCGACTCTTACAGAGGTTGAGGATCTTCTCTGGCACCCTCCCCACCCCAAGGGAGGATGACTGGGAGACCTGGATAGACTATGTTGCCCCCAAGTGCTAGAATGGCAATGCTGGAAGCCGAAAAGTGAAAGAGGGTTAGTGAGCCTCCGATGTCCTGCCCTGGCTACCATCCATGCTAAATGGGCCAGTAACCCTGAAGTAACTGCACAGGCCTATCTTGAGGCCTTGGAGAATATGTTATGGGAGCCCAGATTCTGATGAGGATCTATGGTGGAGAGTAGAAATGCACAACAGTACCAAGGGGAGTTGTTGTCTGTGTATGTATCTCGGCTGGAAAAATTGTTGCAAGAATGCCTCCAGAAAGGGTAGTTTGCCAGCGATTGAACTGGACCGAACCAGGCTGGACAGGATCCTAAGTCTGCCCCTTCTCAGAACTGCTGTTGCTTCAGTTCGCCTGGCAAATCGACTGGAATCCCACCCTCCTATGATGAGTTAATGAGAGAAATTCAGGAGTTGAGAATTCGACCTCGGGAGGGACCTGCCAATAGCCACGGCTACGACCCGAGTGACTGAGGGTGGCCCATCAAGTGAAGTTCAGGGGCAGAGGTTGGCAGTCAATGAGTGCTCTGACAAGGAAAAGATATGCCACAATGGGGCGAACTGTTGAGAGATCCGGGAATTCAAAAACAGTCCCTTTATGAAGGCCACTGCAGAATGCAGGCCCGACCCTCACCTATATCCGACTGCATATGCTATGGGGTGGGGTAACCACCCATGTATCTCCTGCTGATAACCACTCCAACTCAATTCCTTGACCATGGAAGTGGAGAAGCAGACGAGATGTCTCCAAATGCTTATCACGCCGCAGACAGAGATGGCACAAGGTTTCCAGTTAGTAATACCCCGCCCTGGCTCCCAGTGTGGCGCCTCAGCCAGCTCAAACTCAGAAACATGTTTGCTATAATTGTGGGAAGGATGGGCACATGAAAGAGAATGCGGTCCCCAAAGACACTGACAAAGTTGCATATAGGCTACAAGGAGAGCTTGGAGAACAAATCAGTGGTTAGAGGTGCTACGAAATGATCCCAGTGGGGGCACCAAAATGCTAATTCACGTCCTTTGTGGCAAGCTCAGTTGCCAGACCCCACTACCGCCTCTCCAGACTGGTCCAGAATAGTGGGTCCCTCCATGGAGACCACTGTAAAGGTGAATGGAGTGTCTACAAGAGCTGTATTAGACAGTGGCTCCCAAGTGACAATTATGTTCCAGGATTGGTATCAGAAGCATTTGTCAGGCGTACCCTTACAACCATTAGAAGGACTGCATGTATGGGGTTAAGTGAGAAGGCCTACCCCTATTCTGGGTATATCGAATTTGGCTGTCTTTCCCACCTCCGTGGCTGGAGTGGCCGAACAAGTAGAGACCCTAGCCTTAGTGTGTCCCCCACTGGACTGTATGATGGTGTCCCTTTGTTGATTGGAACAAATGCTCATATGTTGGAAGGCTGGCACAGTTGTGTTATGAAAAACAGGGGTCAAAGACTAGTAGAGCTTTAAGAGTTCCGAGCTTTAATTAAGAAGGCCTATGAGGCACAGAGAGATACTGAAAAATAGAACCAGAGGAACGGTCAGAATTGTATGGAAGAAGGATCCTGAGTCTCTGATCCTGGCACCAAATGCCCAGTGAACCTTACAGGAGAGGTCCGATCAGAAAGGATGTTAAGAATAAAATATTAATGTTGGATGCACCAGGCGAGGAAAATTGCCAGAGGGACTGCTTGGTCAAGCCTAGTATTTTTGCCCGCTAGAGGCCCATACTTATGCCAGAAGGGTAATGGTCCAAGTTCATAATGTGTCTGAAAGAGACATTCGAGGTAAATAAGTTGCATCCTGGCTAATGTGCATTGTGCAGATACTGCAGTGCTACCCAGCAGCAAGAGTTCGAGGAAGAATGACAGAGTAACGCCTGACTTGTTTGATTTGGCGACTCCGTTGCCAGCTGAATGAAAAGTGAGGATCAGTGAGAAGCTTGCCCAGAGACCAGGTGTTTTCTTTAAAGGAATGGGACATAGGATGCGTGCAAGGAGCTGAGCACAATATCCGGCTGCATGACGAAGACCATTTTGTGAGAGGTCTCGACGCTGGCACCTGCTGATATAGATGATGTGAGCGGCATCTGCAAGAGATGTTAGCTGCTGGTGTAATACAAGAATCCAGAAGCCCTTATGCTTCCCCCATTGTGGTAGTGAGGAAAAAGAATGGGACAGTAAGGATGTCGTGGATTATCGCACCTTAAACGGCGGACTATCCTGATCAGTACACAATGCCCGCATTCAGGATGCTTTGGACTGCCTAAGCGGGGAGCAAGTGGTTCTCTGTGCTGGATCTCCGCAGTGGTACTACCAGATCCCGATGGCCCCAGAGGACCGTGAGAAGACAGCCTTTATCTGTCCGCTTGGCCTATGAATTCATGAGGATGCCTCAAGGGTTTCAGGTGCCCAAGCCACTTTTAACGATTGATGGAGCGTGCAGTGGGGACATGAACTTACTAGAGTGCCTGGTATACCTAGATGATGTTATTGTGTTTGGCAGCTCACTGGAGGAACATGAGAGCAGATTATTTAAGGTATTGGACCGACTGGAGGACTTTGGCCTTAAACTGTCCATTGATAAGTGTCAATTCTTTCAAACATCAGTAAAGTATGTAGGGACACATAGTATCCACCGAGGAATAGAGACCGACCCAAGTAAAGTTGAGGCCCTTGACCACCTGGCCACAGCCCAAAATCTAAAAGAACTGCAAGATTCCTGGGATTCTGTGGTTATTATCGGCGTTTCATCAAGGACTATTCAAGAGTGATCCGCCCTTTACTTAACCTTACTCAAGGGTATCCCCCAACCCACAAAAAATACCAAAAGTCAGCGTCCCTCAAGACTGAAAGAGTGTATTTTCATCCGAGTGAAGTATTTGGGGCTCGCTGGACTCCTGATGTGAGACTGCTTTTCATGAGATCATATATCAACTTACCATGCTCCAGTGCTGGCCTATGCCGATCCAAGAAAACCTTACGTCCTGCACACTGATGCTAGCTTGCAGGGTTGGGGGCTGTGTTGTACCAAGAGCACGAGAATGGCCTGAGACCAGTGGCCTTTGCCAGTAGAAGCCTGACCCCATCAAAAGAACTATCCTGTACAAGTTAGAGTTCCTAGCTTTGAAGTGGGCTATTGTTGACCAATTCCATGAGTACTTGTATGGGGCTAAAATACTAGTAAAACTGACAATAATCCTTTGACCTATGTGCAGACCTCAGCTAAGTTGGATGCCACTGGCCATAGGTGGCTTTCTGCATTATCTACATATGACTATGCTCTCGAATACCGAGCAGGTCTGAACCACATAGATGCTGATGCTCTCTCCGGAGGCCTGTTCCCCAGAATGATAGGGTCTGATTGGCAGAACCTGACATCAGGCACTCTGCTGGAAGTTTGACAGGGAGGAACAAATGTCCACGGACGCATGGACTGCATGGTGGATTGCTTGGGACCTCTGAGAATTGCATACCTGCTGCTTGTGCCACTTTTCTGCAATAGACATTGGTGCACTGCCTCAGCTGGACAATGACAGTATTCGTGGGCTCAATCCATGATCCCATGATCAAAGCAGCTTTAGAAGCCCTCTATGCAGGAAAAGATGTGTCAAATTACGCTCCACTGATTTGAGAACTGCACTGTTATACAAAGAAGGTCCTAAGTTGAAACTGATCAATAAACTGTTATACAGAGAAACAGTAGACAGAGGGGACAAGTAGAACAAACAACAACTAGTGCCCTTACTGCCTTCGAGACTCAGTACTGATGTCATGCACAACCACATGGGGCACCTTGGTATAGACAGAACACTTGACTTGGTGAGATCCAGATTCTATTGGCCTAAGATGGGGGCTGATGTGGAGCAACCCATTCGAACTTGTAGTCGCTGCTTACAGAGGAAAGCTTTGCCCCAGAGGGCTGCCCCTTGTTAACATCACCACCAGTGCACCCATGAGCTGGTCTGTATTGATTTTCTGAGTTTGGAGTCAGATCAAAGAAATATCAGTAATGTGCTGGTGGTCACTGACCATTTCACGAGATATGCCCAGCTTTCCCCACCAAAGACCAGAAAGCATCCACTGTGGCCAAAGTATTTGTAGAAAACTTTCTTGTTCACTATGGGGCTCCACAAAGAATCCATTCTGATCAAGGGAGAGACTTGAGAGTCATCTGATCAAAGAGATGCTTTCTCTGTGGGGAGTGCGAAAGTCCAGAACCACTCCTTACCACCCCCAGGGGACCCACAGCCTGAGCGTTTCAACCGCTTTGCTAGATATGCTAGGCACCCTGCACCCAAAGGACAAGCCAAGATGGAGCCAACAAATTAGCACCCTGGTACATGCTTATAACTGCACAAAAGTGATGCCACTGGGTTCTCCCCTACTGCCTGATGTTTGGAAGAAGCTCGACACCGGTAGATGTGTGTTTTGGGGTCTCTCCTGATGGGGTTCAAGCTGACAACTATTTACAGTATGTGCAAAAGTTAAAAGCCCAGCTAACTCATGCGTACCAACTGGCTCAAACCATAGCTGCCAAAAGAATCTGGCCAACAAAAAGTATGATAAAAGGTGAAAACAGGAACTCCAGGAGGAGATCGGGTTGCTAAGAAATCTGGGACTGCATGGCAAACACAAGATTGCTGACAGATGGCACCATCTCCCTCACATTGTAGTGGGCAAACTAGATGATCTGCCAGTGTACAAAGTAAGGCCTGAAAATAATTCAAAAGAAGTAAAAACAATGCATAGAAATCATTTACTACCCATTGGACAAATCTTGATTGAGTCTGAGCCCCCAGAAGATCTCCCTCTGGACCAGTGACTAGAGCTGCTGCTAAGAAAAGATCAGAAAGTCTGTACCTACAGAAGCAGAGTTAAAGTCTTCCCTCCACAGAGTCCCAGTTGAGCATGACTGTCAGTCCATATCAGAAGAAAGTGAGAGTGACTTTGAATACTATCCTTCTACTGAACTAGGTCAATTGTTTGGGCAATCCCTAGTCAATACTGGAGCCAAGCTGGGCCTTCTGGACTGTCTAAGCCCCTAACCGTCTCCTGGGCCAATGCTCCCAGAAAGTGAAGTGCAAAGCATCACATCAGAGGAAATGGAATCAATTGTGCATGGTTGAGACTGTTTTGAGCTTTCAGGGGAGGAAAATGATGGATTAGGTCAGACTGGTGATACACCAGAACAAGAAGAGTATTTTGAGTGCCTGACAATCCACCCAGTGTCAAGCTCTCCATGTAGAGCCAAATGTTTGTGGACTCAGAAACTGTAACTCCTGGAGCTAGAAAGTGCCCCAAGTTCTAACCTCTCTACCCCCATGGAGACTCCCCTGACAAAAGTGAGGACAATGCTGCAAATGAGGCTCAGAGTGCAGAGGCTATAACAGTTCCCCTAGAAAGACTGAGTCGAGCTGTAAAGCCTGTGGTGCACCTCAGTTACCAGTTTTCTTGGGGAGGCCTGTGGACTTGCCTCTGATGTTGTCCATAAAAGGGTGTATGTCCCCGAGGCTCATTACCCAAACTGAGCGTCAGTGCTAACTCAAGTTACTCGTGTTGCCCTCTAAGTATGGTGCCCTTGCCCGATCAGCCCCAAGGTAACTGATAGGGAAGGGCCCCTCTCTTCAGGTTTCATGTACAAGAGGTAATAGCTTGAGTTATGGTACAATGTGTGTATGTAATACTATGTAAAGAGTGACGTGCAATGTTTCAGAAATGTGTTCTTGGTGAAATGATATACTGACTGCGATTACGTGTGAGCCTAATGCAAATGTATATGGTTGCAGTTAAAACTTAAGAAGTACTTGCTTGGCCCACGTCAAGCTTTCCCCAGACTCAGGAAGGTGTAACCCCCTGCAAATGGGGTTCTCAAAAGACTTCAGGAGCTTGCTTGAATGCTCCAAGCCTGAATGTGTTTGGCGTTTAAGCCATTTATCAGTAGAGGTTTTAGAGCCTCTAGTACTGTCTCTTTAAGAGCTATCTGTTGCAGACATAATTATTTAATATGGGGGACTGTGTTTCTCTGCTTGAGTACCACTCGAACTAGCCAATTCACTCCATTTTGCAGTCACTAGGAGTGCAAAGGAACCTATCTGAAAGATAACTGTTTACCAGAAATCATTTTAGAGTAATAATGAAATTACAGTTTGTCTAACCTGCTTTCTTTGCAGTCAGAACTATGTCTGCCTAGTTCCCCTATTCTGGTTTTGAACTGCTGAACTGGACCAATCAGTGTGGGAGTAGCTAGCTCTAAAATGGATGCCTTGGACCAATCAGAACTTGGACTCATAATCTGGAGCCAGCCACAAGAGGATTGTATGGGCAGTGACTCTGGGAGATGTAGTTTTAGACTTGACGCCTTTTGGACCAACAGCAGCAGTCTATTGGCAGTGACAGCCAATCCAGTCAAGAACTGGGAGGAACTCAAAAAAGGAAGTGCCAGTTTGTCTATTTGAGTTTCAGTTTAGCTCTGGCAGTGAAGGAAAGGAACCCTGTGCTCCTTCAAGTGCACAGATTTAGTCAAAAAACATGTGTAAGGTCCAGAGTTCCGGTCTGCAGCTTGTGTAACTGCTTGTTAGGACTGAATCCGTTCTGTGAAGAGATCAAAGGATATCTGAAGAGTAGAAACAGGCTCACCCTGTAGAAGACTGGAGGAGTGCATGAATGCACTTTCGGTCTGTCCAGGAACTAGAGATCTGCTGTGTGTTCTCACGGTACGTGTGCAGTAATGCGATCGGGATACAGATGCAGCACTGCCTGGTATGATGCTTTCTTTTTACCATATAAATGTGTGAAGAGAGTTTGTGTACCTCAAGTGAATCCTGCTGCCATTAAGTGACTTTTGCCTGTGACTAATTTACCATATAAATGTGTGAGAGTCTCTTGGAGGCTCAAGAGTAGCCCTGCTGACATTGAAGGACCCTATCTTGTTTGGAGTTGTGAGTACTAATTCAGGAGTCGCTCCCTGTTGAATTGCCACATTGAATCCAAATAGAATTACTGCTGCTGACTTTCTTTAACTAATTTTCTTTCTCTGTGAAAGGGCCCCTACCAGCTGCCACAGTTTGGACTAGCCACTAGGGCTTGGGTACCCAGGGACGTACTGATAAAGGATAGGCCTGTGCACAGGAGCCATAAATAGATGAGTAGAGTGATAAGCTAATTAACCTGATTTCCCTGTCCTTGTTATATCCCCTAAATAAATCAGAGCTGCTTGTTTCAGCAAAGTTATACTACCTGAGGTATTTGTCTATGTTAAAGTACTGTACTGTGATTGTTGCACTGTATCTTATTTCACAGGAGGTCCCAGTGCGGGAACCAGTCCTGGGGGTAAGTGTATACTGCTAAGGTAATTCTGATGTATTGTGTGGGCCACTAGGTGGGAAGAAAGGAGGTTGCAGTGTCCCCAGAGGGCTGTGACAAAGTTAGTTTAACTATTGCAAACCCTGACCTCTGGGTGGAAGCACCCGCCATTGGATCAGGCCCCTCAACCTGTTAGTGGCAAATCAGGCAGGGGTAGTAGCCCTGGGATAGCGCCATATGGGGTTACAAAGATGTTTTCTTGTTTGGTTTGGGTACCTCCTCCTCCTCTTCCTTTGTAATACTAGCGAAATATTACGTTCAGTATCCCTGCTTTTCCTGTCACCCTCTACCCACATTCCCTCCCTTTATTAAGCCTCATTATCCCTCCTTTGGTCTTCCTTCACTCCTAATGTACCTATAAGGCCTTATCCCCCTTTTAACAGAGTTGGCTATCCTTTCCTCGGTTTGGGCCTTTGCTATTCGACTGCCTTCCCAGCCTCTTTCTGCTTTAACTGATAAAGTTCTCTGTCCTTCTCCTTCTATGTTTCCTTATATTTCCTGAATACTATCCTTTTCTCCTTAACCTTCCTGCCACCTCTTTTGAGAACCATAGCGTTTTTTCACACGTTGTGTTTGTTGATTTGCTTTACAAGGCTTGTTACCCTCTGTGATAGCTGTTTGATTACTCTCCATTGTTCCTCCACCTCCTTCTTGCCTGTTTGCTAATGCTTTTCTCAGGCACTCTCTCATTTCCCAAAGTCAGCCTCCCTAAGTCAATACTCTTGCTTTTATAGTTTGATTGTATGGCTGTGTTTATCGTGAACCACACTGTTTGGTGGTCGCTTGTTCCCCAGATGGCTACCCTTCTAAATCTGAGTTACTTTCTCCGTCCCCCATTTGGAAGTACAGGTCTAAGATTGCTCCTCCCGAGTGGGTTCCAGTACCTAGCTGTCTGAGGCATGTCCCTGTGAAGGCATCAAGAATGACCCTGCTCTTGGATGTGCCTGCAGCAAAGGTGCTCAGTTAACATCTGGCATATTCAGGTCCCCATCAACAATATCTCCCTTTTTTTGCCATTCTAGGAAGCCTTCTATCATTTCCTTGTCCATTCCTCCCCCTGAGATGGGGTCTTATACAACAACCCATGCGGTTATGATGCCATTCCTGTCTCCAGGGCGACCCAGAGTGTCTCATCCTGCTCCCTGTTTACTCTTTAGTTCTGTTGCTTTGATCCCTTCCTTTACATAAAAACGACTCCCTCCTCCTCTTTTACCATCCTGCCCTCCTGTAGATTGTGTATCCTGGTATGTTGACATCCCAGTCATGGTTCTCTGTGTGCCATGTTTCTGTGACTACAATATCCAGGCAACCTCTTCCATCAGACCACTAGTTCGGGAGCTTGTTACACAGACTACGGGCATGGTACTCATCACCTCCACTTTTGATGACCTTACCCCTTTTAGCCCCATTCCTGTATTTACTGCCTTTTTTTACATTTATAAGCCTGCTCCCCTAATGACTTCTCTACCTGTGGTGTTTACCTCACTAATTGCTGTTGTTTGTAGGAGGAGGCTGGGATTTCCCCTGCTCCTTTTCAGTGCCTCCCCTTAGCTAGTTTAAATGCTTGCCAATGAAGCAGATTAAACCTCTCACCTAACCCTGGTTCCCCGGACAGATGCAGACCATGGCCAGTATAGGTCTGCATCCTCCAAATGGCTCCCAGTCCCCAATGAGCCAAAACCCTGAGCTACACCAGTTTTCAACCATTCATTGAATTCCTAGGTGAGGTACCCTAGCATCACCCTAACCATGAACAGGCAGCACCTCGAGAAGGTTACTGTATGCTTCTTGTCTAAAGCCCTCCCCAACTCTACAAACTCCTCTTGCACTGCTCTAATCACATTCCCAGCCAGGTCATTTTGTCCTAGGTGGACAATAACATCCAAGCTCCCTCCTCATGCAGCTGCCCCCATGAGTCCTGAGGATTCGCTTCCTGTCCCTCAAGCGGGACACCAGGCAGACACCTTACCTCCCTCCCCTTCCTCCCCGTTTCACCCTACCTGATTGAGTCCCCACCACCAGGTTGTTTCCTTCCCTGTAGGGGTCTCATACCACCCTCCTGGGTCTCCTTTGTGAAGGTTCCCAGCACCCTCTTTGGTCTCCCTGCAGGTGCCTCCGTGGAAACACTATCCACCAGAAGACGAATGGTGTGGAAGGTACAGCTGGAGGATGAAACTCTGTTCACCACCACTCTCTCTCCTGAGCCCACCCTGGTCAGCCTCTCCTCTTTCTTGGCAACCTCTGAGGTAGTGGCATTGGCCCTGAGTGGTCCCTGGGAGAGGGGAGGTTTCTGAAATCCTAGCCAGGTCAGCCTGGAGATGGAAACCTCCTCCCTCAGACCAGAGAGGTGCCTGCAAATAGGAGCAGCATCGCAGCCTCCAGAATATCTCCCGGAACACTGCCGCCCCAGCCATTGCACTGCACACTCCTATCATGTCTTACTTGTGTCCCTCTCCTCCTTCTCTCTGTATACTTCTCTCTCTCTCCTCTCCCACTCTCACCCTTCCATTCTGGGACAGTAACTTCCTATATTCTTCAGTAGCCTCCTTCTTCCCTTGCCCAGTGGCAGACCACCAGCAGCTAGGGAAGGAGAGTGAGCTACTTTCGCTTCAGGTTGACAAAACCAATGTTTCTCTATGATCCTTCCTTCCTACTGCCAAACAGGAAGTTCCTGTTGACAGTCAAATCGTAACTATATAAAGTAGAACTGGCAGGGTGGGTGGGTGCAGGGCAATTAATAGAGAAAAAGGCTAGCAACAGGAAGTTGTAATTGAGTCACCTGCTTTTATAGTGTCTAAGCCATCCCCAATTCAGCTCTCTCCCCTCTTACTGGTTTGTAATGTAAACTGATACAGAGACCCTTCCCACAGACACACACACTGACTTTCTTTCTTTCTCTTTCTTTTTTTAAACCCTAAATAAGGCCCTTCTCTCTAATAAAATATCTGTTTGCCAAAACCCAACAGACACTGACTCCTGCTAAGATATAAGTGTTAAATTAATAGAAAATGTAGCTTCTTTTAGTTAGCTGCTTTCTGCTCTACAAGCAAGGCGCAACAAAGGGCAAAGGGTACAAAGCTTGGGTCCTTGCCATTATGTATATAACCCATTTAGTCATTTCAACATACCTAGTTCTGGACAGCCATTCAGAGAATGAAATTCTCTCCATGCTATATATATAATGGTCACTATTTCTCTCCATTTGGGTATTGTATGGGGATTTGGGGTGAAAGCCAATGTCTTATTAGGCGTTTTAGCTCTGAAGAGCTATTCTCAGTAGGTAGCATGTATCGAGGTCCCTTAACTCTCGTGGGACAATTTGCAGTATAAAACTTCTGCTGTTAGGGTGGTAGAATTGTCCTATCAGTTCAACTAACTCTACCTGGAGGGAAGTCAGAAAAGGCTGTATAGTAGAGGCAGCACAGAATACATGAGTGTGGTGAGCCAGTGGTTCATCGCATGGCACAGCATTCAAATATCCCTGTCCTTAGTAGTGAGCTGTTATTGCTGGGGTCCAGTATCTAATTATTAGGTTGCCAGGCAAAGAGTCACCAGCTATATAAGTATGTGAGTTTAGGAAAGCTGGGAGGCAACCTCTGTCCCACTGTGGAGAAAGGATCTCCATTTCTATACTCTGCATTCCATTTCTCTAATCTCCCCATATGTGTTCCTCCTAAAAAGTTTCATTAAGTGCTTTATATAGAAAGAGAAGATCTAGGAAGTACTCAGTAGGACTATGGTGGTCTACAGAAGGGATATTAATGGGGAGGTTTTCTAGCCTTCCACTCCCCGAGGAGAGAATAAAAAATTGCCTCAGTTGCAGAAATCAGAAAAATCCTCCTGTCTCCAAGGCTGTAGGTTTGTCGTAGTTCTTGGAAGGTAGTAAAATCATTCCCTTTAACAAGCAAAGTTGTGAAGGAAGAGGCTGAGGCAGCCCCACTGACTGAATGCATGATCCATCCGGGCTGGGAGAAAATGCTCCAGTAGGGCTATCGGGCATAAGTAAATTAAGTAAGGGGTCAATGCAGTTGTTTACAAATCAGGCTCCATTTTGATCTGTAGCAGAATCCGGGGCCTGGGCACCCAAGGAAACTGGGCGTGTTGAGTCTGGTGTAGGGTGGACCGTAGTGGGTCATTAAATGGAAGCAGACCCTCTTCAATTTCCCTTCACACAGCTGAAACATCACCTGAGATGTATAACAATAAAGGAGGTGTGAAGTTCAATTATATAGTTTAAGATTAGGAGGCAAGGCCTCCCATGTATACCTAAGGAGGGAGGGAGGATCGATGCCCCTTATTCAGAGCTGCTTACCAGCCCATATGAACCTCATTATGGCTTTGTTCCATAACTGGAGTGTTTTAGTTAGGATGTGTACTGGTACATTTGAAAGATATAGGGCCTGGGAGAATCACCATCCAGCGACCTCCACCCTTTGGAACAAATTAAGTGGGAGGATATTCCACCTGTCCAGATCTGCCTGAGTTGGGTGTAAATGGGACATAGTTGTTTGAGGTGGCACTCCAAGCTTCCTCCCTAGGTAATACCTAAAGTATAGCAATTTCTTCAGATCCCATGGAAAGGGTAGATCTGTCTAAACTGTAAGAGAGGAGTAAAATTAAATATAAATGCATCAGTTTTGGAGTATTTTGTTTATGCCCTGAGCATTTCCGTAGTCTTCTATTATTTTAAACACTACTGGTACTGATTCATGTAGGGTCCAAAGGAAAAGCAAGACATCATCAGCGTACAAAGCAATACGGTGTTCTCCCTCAGTGGGACCCCAGTGATTTGCGGTGAGCATGCATTGCACCTAGAGCCAGTGGTTCAATATAAATGGAGAATAGCCCTAGGAGACATAGGGCATCCTTGTCAGGTGCCCTGTGTAAAGGGAAGTAAGCGGAGTAGGGCGCGGAAGCCTAAGCACAAGCCTTGGGTGAGTATAAGGCCTGATCACAGGGAAATAAAAGGAGAAATCCCATCCAGACATAGTGGCAAACAGGAAGGGCCAGGAGACCCTGTCAAATACCTTCTCGGCATCTAGGCTGAGAAAGGACTGAAGGATTCTACTGGTGTTCATTCTCATGCCAAATGCAAAACTCTCTAGTATTATCTGTTGTGGATCTAGAGCTAACAAAGCCTGTCTGATCTAGACCAATCAAGGAGAGCATGACTCCGTCCAGTCTCTTGGCCGATGGACATAAAGATTTTATAATCTACACTTAGTACTGAGATGGATGATAGGAAGAACATAACTGGGGGTCCTTATTGGGCTTGGGGATAACTAAAATCACCGTGTATGACCAACTTGGGATGGGTCAGCCAAGCCCTACGTTACCCTGTCATAGACCCACCTGTTCAGCAAGGGACTGATCAGTTACTCTGTGTGTTTGTAGAACTTTGTGCGTAGCCATTAGGGCCCGGTGCCTTCATTGTTTTAGTCATTGATATGGCTTGTGGATATTTCCATCAGGGTTACAGGAGGTGGGTCCCTCCTGTTGGTACCTACTAAGTTTAGGAAGATCAGGGGTGAAAGGAAGGTATCAATGATTTGAAATCTGATGGATGGTCCAGGTGTATAGTTTCCTATAGTAGTCACTGAGATAGCGCCTGATGCCTCTAATCTGTGCCTTGTTGGGTATTGGTTCTGGGTTTCTAATACTAGCTATGAGCAAGCTTTCTCTCCTTGCTACGGAGGCAAAGCGAGCAAGCGACAAGCCCCTAGGGCCTATTCCCCATCACGTTGCCTCAAAAAAGCTAGAGCTATTTCTGTATCAGCCACAGAACATCCAGTTCCTGTTTGGTCTGTTTAAGCTGTGCTGTCACAGTTAAATACCCCTTGCTAGTGTGTACATCCTGGAGAAGTTGAGTCCTCTCCAGATGTAGCTGTCTTTCCCTTCATTGTTTGGCAAGGGAGGCAGTGTGCTGCGATAGATAACCCCTGAGTACGCCTTCAGCGTATCCCATCGGATTGCTGGAAATCTCCCTATCTGAGTTATCCTCCAGGTTCCTGTAACTTGTCTTTTAGGAACTCCTGGAAGGTTCATTTTAAGGAATGGGTTAAATCTCCACAGGTGTTTTGCCTTTCTAGTTTAAATCCATGCTGTAATCACTGGGAATAATCTGAATGGACGATGTCTCCAATGATAGCCTCCTAAGCAACCCCAGATTTTCTTTTTGTGTTTAGCAGTGGTCTATACTAATGGTATATATAATGCTGCTGAGTAAAATGAATACCTTCTGTCTCTTGGGTGGAAGTCGCCATACATCCAACCATCCACCTCACGGATAAACCTTTTAAAAACTTGTGACAGGCCAGGGTTGTACTACTAGTGACACCTGTAGTCCATCAAGATTGGGATTTGGGGCAATATTAAAATCGGCCAGGATCAAAGTCCTCGTGGTCATCTCAACACTTTCCTTAGGAGCTGTCTTATTGTCTGTGTTAGATCCCGGAAGTAGGCATTATGGGGTCACCTCGTTGTCTTGCAACAACCCTGGACTATCACTAGGTAGCCCTCTGCATCTACCACTCCTCCTGTGGCCCGAAAGGGTGTGGCCTATGATCAGAATGCTGACCCCCTCTTCTACCCCCCACTACGGGAGGATGCAAAAACTGAGTAAATCCCTACCCCTTAGCTTCTTATGCTCATTTTCATTCATATGCATTTCTTGTGCATAAATAATCCCTGCATGACTTTTTTAAAACACAGTTAACATTCTGGAATATTTAACTGGGCTACCTATCCGCTTTACATTTAACTGAAAAGATCCGTAATGTTTTATATCGGACATTTAAATATTTTTTATTTATGGAGAGACTTAAGAGTCCCACTCTGTTATCTTAGACCAATGTCTCTCGTAATGTCCAGAACCTGCTTTGTTAAGGAGTGACTGCCAACTGGGAATGGGGAGACAAGCCACCCTCTAACTGCGAACTTACAAACAACTAAGTAGCTTAACAAACTGATTAAACAACATAAGTGAGGGCCTACCAACTGGGCTGGTCCTGCCGAGACTGTTCTTGACTTCCATAGGGGCTCACGAGGCCTAAAAGAGCCCAAGCTCCCAGTATGCCAAGTTTGGCTTGGTCATATCCTGCGAAGGACTAGATGAAAGCGTCCGATGGGGAAAGGGGTTATAGTCACACAAACTACCTCAGGGAGTGGATGAACATTACAAATGGTTCCAACTGGCAATATCTCTCAAGTGATTTGGGCTATCTTTATGTTGCTCTCATAGTGGGAGGCTCTACCTGAGTAAAATACATCTGGGATGGGATCTGTTCATCCCCTCTAGGGGTTTGATCATGGAAGTCCTCCGCTCATCCCCCCAGCCCCCCTGTACAGCAGTGGGAGGGCATGTGGGGAGAGGGCAGATCCGAACTCCCCCACACAAGAGAGAGAGGAAGTGAAGAAGGCAGCTCCTAACCTAGGGACAGGCCCCTCCGGTTGGCCAGGGAAATGGTACAGGTAGGTGGGAGAAAAATCCCCCACCCCAGGTCGTCCACTGCCCGCCCCACCAAACCATCATCCCTGCCAACCACCCTTAGGCATTAACAAAGTTCAGACTCTCATAGGGGTCTTCCAGAGCAAATCGCCCCATCCTTCCAACATCAATGTAGGGTTATCCATTTGGAGTATTCGTTTAGGCTGGTAAGGTGCCACCAACCTGTCAGTCCATCAGATCCTTGTATTTGTCCTGGCTACAAAGCCAGAGGACTAACCCTAATCTCCTCCTTCCAGCAACCAGCCTGTCCCCCCGACCCTTTCTCTCCCTTCCTGAATTTAGGCTAACCAGGGAGGACCCTGAGAAACCCAGGTGTTTATTTTAGATCTCCGATGGGGGCTATCATTATAGGCACCTCTGCATGGTGATAAGTCCTTAGATTGCTTTTTAAACAAGCGCTGCTGCAGGGAGATACTCAGGGAAAGGGGCAGAGCATACAGGGGGTCCTCAGGAAGTCAAAACTTATGGAGAGAGATCATGGCGGCCTACCTGGTTTACAAGTAAAGTAGAGACAATGGTGGTAGTCAATGTTCCTTCATTTGACAGTCTGTCTGGAAGAGTTCGTTCTCTGGTTCGGCTGTCGCTTGCCTTCTCAGACTAGCTACTATTTGCTGGATTGCAGATTCTCCTTCTCTATGCAGCTGATCTCTCATCCATCGCTCTATTCCATGCCTTCTGTGCTAGTTTAGCCACCAGCGATGGAGTTGCAGTTTTGGCCTGGAACTTCAATCCCCATCTTATTAAGCTCCTGTGCAGCCTCATCAGCATTTTCAAAACTTTTGGAGCCTTCTGCAAAATAGACCACCAACCAGCGAGGCACGGTGTTCTAAACTTTATCCCAGACTCCTTCAGCTTCCTAAGAATCGGGCCATAAGCTCTAGCCTCCATAGCTATCGCTGTGGGATAGTTGTTATCAATGTAGATCTTATGACCTTGGTAAGTGAGATTCCCCTTCTGCCAGGATTTATGCAGCACCATTTCCTTTTCTTGATATCTCAGGAAGCGTGCCAGAATTGCACGTGGGCGGTTGGGTGTTTGAGGCCCCAGAGTACGATGCACCTGGTCCATCTCCAAAGCACAATCCTCAGGTATTTCTAGCTGGGTTTTAAAATATTTCTGCTGGAAAAGGATGGGGTTATTTCCTTCTGCTCCCTCGGGGGAAATCCCGATATTCTTAGGTTGTTTCTCCTGCTCCTTGCTTCCACATCATCTGCCCGCTCTTGTAGGCCTTTTATTTCCTGGTGTAACTGGAGAATTGCTTGCTCGGTGTGGTCGACCCGAGAGTCGGTAGCTGTGGCCTGATCTTCTAGGCCATCAAGTATTTTTTCAAATTTGCCCATATCCGTTCGTAAAGGCTGCAAATGTAGATTTTGTCTCTTTTTTGAAAGTCCCTTAGCTCTTTTAGGACTACGTCCATTTGCCTGGCAATGCTGCTCGAGCTGGTGTGGATGGTTGGCGGTGGGTCACAGAGGCCCGACATCTGCGAGCTGTCACTATCGGATTGTAATCCCTCTTGATCATAGGGATCCGATGGCATTTTTTGGTTCTCCGTTTTTGTCGGGGCATCGCTGCGTTGTTTTGTAGGTTTGCCACTATTTCTTGATTTTTGCTGGTTAATAGTAGTTTTATGCCCTGGAGGAGATGGAGCTGAGTATTCAGGCTGCAGCTATGGGCATGACGTTACGGAGTCCTGAACTGAAGCTTTGTTGATACATACTGTCTCCTCGGACAAATCATTTGTTTACATGCTGCCTGTAAATTAATGAACAACACAGAGTTTTACTTCATTTGCAGCTTTAAATATTACACATTTGTTTTTGCCTTCACCCTTCACCAAGTGCACTCTTAATGCAGCTAGTGTGACTTCTGTATTACACCTGATTCTCCCCTCACGGAGACATACCTTCTGAGCGGTTTAGAAAAGTTTTTCTTTGTAGCTGCTTGTTCTGTTAGCTTTATTGCTTCTCTGTTTATAAAGTGTTTCCATTACCCAGATGTTTTCTTTTTTCTAGTCAAGAGACCGTGCTTCTGACTCGCGGACCCCATACAAGATGCAAGTCATAGGCTCCTTCCCCCACAAAGCCAAATAGCAGTCTCATATGATTAGTCACTCCATGGAACTGATATGGCTATTACACAGGAACACTAGGGCTCTAGTTTATCTAAGAGATATGATGGTGATGGGAGGAGGGTGAACAAAGACAACAACAAAAAAGTCATGCAAGTTGCTAGCACATTTAGACTTTGACCCATAAAGATGTAATGAATGATGGGGCTCTCATGAGAGGCAGATTGTGCTGACTTAGTAGTAACCTTGATAATGTTAAATATTCTTGTATTGCTTTTTTGTCATGCATGTACCTAAGGTATGCTATAAGGGGGGAAAAGAACAAGAGGAGTGTGAGGGTCATGAGAGAGTGATTTTCACGCTCCTCCCCCCCTTGGGTCACTTCAAAATAAGGAATGAGAAATTATTTGGGTGGTGGTGGGGGAGAGCGAATGAAGATGAACCCTGCGACCACCCACCACCCAAAATGCAATTAAGCTCTCCCTAAAGCCTTGTGGCACAACAACAGGGCAGAGCCAGATTGAGCCCACTTACCCTCTCCTAACATGAATAAAGCTCAGCACATGAACTGCAGTGAAAAACTAGTGCAAATTTATTTTTGGTAGAGTGCTTAACAAGATCAAGCCCTGAGCTTCAACCTTCAAGCAGGTCTTCCTTAGGGGCGGATCTAAAGAGCCCACAAATGTGACACCATTGATACAATCAAATTCTAATTAATTGGACCAGTGTTACACATTTTAAAGAAACACATACAATTCATGTGAAAACATAAAAAAAAAGAAGAAAATACATTTAATCTGTATGCTATACCTGGGATGAATCTGATTGGGACTCTAACTTGATTGATAATATTGATGTTACTGCTCTACTTGAAGAAACATTTGATATAAGTAGAGTTATTGAAAATCATAATCCTGAGCATTCTACATTTAAACCAAAATCTATTTTTTGTCCTCAGGTGTTTAACCCTGCAATTTCAGTTTTTGAAAAATGTCTGTTGTCTGATGTCAAAAAATGTTTGAAAAATCAGAGATTAGGTATCAGAGAAATATTAGTATGGATGAATATCTGGCACTTAAAGAAATAGAGAATTTAAAGGGCGTAGTAGTTGAAAAGTCAGACAAAGGTAGTAATGTAGTGTTAATGGAGGAGACTTTCTATAAAGGCAAGTGTTTGGAGCTTTTGGAAGATCAAAATAATTATCAAAAGCTCAAGGTGGATCCTACTACAAAATATCAGGCTGAATTATGCGAATTCTTGGACTGGGGTTTATACTGTTAATGGCTGACTAAACAAGAAGCTGACTTTATTAGAACAGATCATCCAGTAATTCCCACTTTTTACTTGTTACGAAGATCCACAAGAATTTCAACAAACCCCCCCAGGTAGGGCCATAATTTCAGGTATTGGGTCCCTCACACACGTACCACCTTAGCATGTTCATTGACAGTTTTCTTCAGCCAATAGTTCTGCAGTTGGATTCCTATATTGGGGACAGTATGGACCTATTAGACAAGTTTAAGGATAACATATGGGATGCCAGCTTTAGTTGGCTTACAATCGATGTTTGTAGCCTTTACACATCGATAAGGCACGATTTAGGAATTGCAGCGATTGAGTTCTTTTTAATGACCAGCAATTGATATCCACACACTTTTTGTGTTGGGCAATAGAGTTTGCACTGAACTATAATTATTTCAGTTTCAATAAAGAATACTACTTGTAAATCTGTGGAGCAAGATGGGGCAGCATTTGCCTATAATACGCTAACCTATTTATGGGTTATTTTGAATATCAATTTATTAAAAATTAACATAGAAATAAATTTGCTTTACACCTAGACACTTGGTTCAGGTTTATTGTGATGTGATAGTTGTGTGGAAAGGTCCCAAGGAAACAATCCCAGAGTTTATGTCTTACCTGAACCAAAATGATCTGGGTTTAACATTCACATATATATGTGATAAGGAAAAGACTGTGTTCCTAGATTTGGAACTAGAAGGGAAAATGGATAAGTAATAACCACCAAGGGATTTAGAAACAATACTGCTGCTAATAACATTCTTCATGCCCATAGTTCACATTCTGAAAGGCTCATTAACTCAATCCCATACAAAGAGTTTATTAGATTAAAATGAAACTGTTCTAATGAACTAGATTTTAAATTACAAGCAGAACATTTGAAAAGTAGATTGAGTTACAGGGGTTACACCATGGAATTACTAACAGAGGTGTATGAAAAAGTAAGAAGTTTGAACAGGAGTGATTTGCTTAAATCTAAAAAAAGAGAAATCAGTGGCTACTGTACTATGAAGAACAGCAACAAAACTGTGACCTTCATTACTGAATATAGTCCAGTGGCAGGTAGAGTGGTGAATTTGGTTCATAAGCATTGGCCGGTATTACTTACAGATCCAATTCTGAAAAATGAACTCTCAGAGAAACCAAGGGTGATGTTCTCAAAAGGAAAAAATATAGGGGAAAGAATCACACATAGCCACTTTGTGGAAATGTGAACCAATTAGTAACTCAAATTTAAATTGGTTGAGAGACAAACCAAATGGTTTTCACAAATGCGGCAGATGTAATATCTGCCAATATGCATCTACAAGTAACATGTTCCAAAAAGATGGCAGAACCCTTGAAATTCAGCAGTTTATTACTTGTGTTACACCTTTTGTGATTTATGTGTGTTGGTGCGATTGCCCTGTTTATTATGTAGGAAGAACAACTAGATTAGTGTCAGTGGCTCAGTAGGTAGCACACTCACCTCTGAGGCCGGGAGATCAGAGGGCTGTGGGTTCAGTTCCCACATCTGACACTTGGGTTAATATTCCTGTACTGACACTGTAGTGCAGCATGAAAGGGGTGCTGCACTTCTGAGGTGCCATCTTTCGGATGAAACGTTAAACCGAGGTTCCATCTGCCTGGACTGGTGGTCGTTCAGGTGGATGTTAAAGATCCCATGGCGTTTATCGAAAAGAGTAGGGGAATTTCCCTGGTGTCCTGGCCAAATTTCCCTCATTCACTGAGAATACCACCAACAACTTAATCTGGTTCAAGGTCAGTTGGCATTCATCTGTATCCCCCACCCCCCCGGGTCGTGCCTGAAAATAGGCAGGATTTGTCTAGTGCACTTACCTGGTCAACAAAAACGAATTAAATAAAAATAAATTAACTAAACAAAGAACTGAAGAGCACGTAAGAGCTATAATCAATGACAACATGCACATTTTGATAGGAGCCCATTTCCTGGAGCATCACCTAGGTAATCCTGATTGTTTTCGATTTACTGTGCTAGAACATGTTCCTAGACATCCAAAAGGAGGAAACAGGGTTAATACCCTGTCTCAGAAAGAAAAAAAGTGGATTGTAACATTAGACACAGCAATCCCAATAGGTCTTAATGAAGAAGTAGACTTCACACCCTATTTGTAACAAACTTGTATATTTTAGACTTTGCATGAAAGGTTTTTTTCTTGAGAACTGCCTCCCTATTTGAGGAAGGAATTATGTCCCCCCTTCCTCCCCCATATGTCTCTTTTTTACTTTTATTGGGCTAATAACACATACTGTAGTTAGCTCACGAGTATTACTAACATACTAAAATGCCAGCAGAGTAGGCCTCACGGTCTATCGAGTCTGCTTGAGGGTCAGCACCCGTAATGGGTACTGTTGCCATCCCTCATGCCTCCCTCCAGGAACCCCCCAACCCCCACCAGAGCTCCTTCCCCAGGGTTGACATTTCCAGTCTTCACCCTCCTTCTCTTCTCATCCCAGCCTCTCTTGAACCCCTCCCCCATGTCAACCTCCACTATCTCATCAGGCAGACCATTCCATGGCTCCACTCCGTGAAGTAGCGCCTCCTCCTCTCACCCCTGAGTCTCCCACCCTCCAGCCTCAAGCTGTACCCCCTGGTGGCCCCTTCCTCCTTCCTCTGAAAAGCCTTATCAAGTCCCACCCCATTTAACCCCTTTAGATACTTCAAAACCTCTATCATATCCCCTGTCCCTCCTCTCATCCAGTGAGTACAGGCCGAGCAGTACAAGCCTATCCCCATAGGATCTATCACCCAGACCCCGAATCATTTTAGTTGCCCTCCTCTGAACCCTTTCCAGCATTACAATGTCCTTCTTTTAGTGCGGCCACCAAAATTGTAGGCAGTATTCCAGGTGTGGTCTAACCAGGCGGTTATACAGCAGCAGAATTATCTCCCTGCTTCGTGAGGTAATCCTCCTGGCAATACAACCTAGCATTTTATTAGCCTTGGCCGCAGCCCTCCTACATTGCTCAGAGTTATTCATTCTGGCATCCACTACCACCCCAGATCCCTCTCCCCCACTAGAAGTCAGCAATGTAACATCCCCCCCCCCAGGGTATACACATGGCCAGGGTTCCTAGGACCCAGGTGAAGAACCCTGCACTTCCCTGTGTTAAATTTCAGTTTCCAGTTGCATGACCACTGCTCCAGAACCTCCAGGTCCCTCTGCAGGGTTTCCCTACCCTCTTCCCCATTCACCACTGCCTCCACCTTTGAGTCATCCGCAAAGAGGCTCATTTCACTCCTGATGTCCTTTCTGATGTCAGATATGTAAGCGTTAAACAGGAGCGGGCTCAGCACCGATCCTTGCAGGACCCCACTAATGACCCTCTAGGAGATGAGACAACCCCACCAACCATGACCTTATGAGAATGTCCAGATAGCCAGTTTCCAATCCACCTGACCACCAGCCCCCCACCCCCATCCTCCCCAACTTTACCAGCAGACCTGAGTGAAGTACCCAGTCAAACGCCTTGCTGAAGTCTAGAAAGAGGACATCCACCATTCTACCTTGATCTAGCGCCGTCATCACCCAGTCCTAGAGCTCCACAAGGTAAGTCTGACATGACCTACCTGGGACAAAGCCATGCTGGTGATCATCCAGGTGCCCCCTTTCCTCCAAGAACGCCCAGAGTCATTCTTTTGGGATGGCCTCCATCAGTTTGCCCACCACCGATGTCAGACTGACTAAATATGACATACTATTTTTGAAAAACTTGAACAGCTAAACTTTTATTTTTCCTGTTTTTATTTCCTAGAAATGTCCTGAACTACATCTGAATAAATGCAAAGTGAGAGTTACTTTAGTATGCCCATGGAGCACAGTTTGGGCCCTTTACTGTATTGGACCCTTTCAGGCCATCTCACTTTGGAAGTAACTCCCTCTCATTTACTGTATTTTAACACACTTCTTTATTAACCCTTAAGACTTCTACAAAAGTTTTTTTTAGAATGTGTCAACTTCATCAAACTTCTCCATTTTTCTGTTCTGCTCTGGAATGACATCCCCCCCTTCTTTGCCCAATCTCGTTCTCTCCTCCTGACTTACTTTATTATTCCTTTCATCCAAATAGGAGAAAGGACATTATTGGGTGTCATTGATTCCACCTTCTTAGAAAAAGAACCTGTAAAAAGAAGTTCTGTATTGCTTTTTATGTTGGTTCGCGTTTGCGCATAAGCCATTATATTGCAGTAGTAGCAGATTTGGAGGTGCGGTCACTGTGGGCGAAGGCAGAGCACACATCAGTAGGTGCATCCCTCATTCCCCAATAAGCCAGCATGCAGGCAGTGACATCAGCAATACGTAAAGTGGTCACCACATCTAACAAAAGTGCCGCTGCAATGAGAGCCAAGCTCGTCATGCAGCAGCACAATAACATGCCTCCCCACAAGCCTTTACTAGTGCCATTGTCCAATAAACATGGTGGCACTGAGTGCTGCCCGGGCACAATGCCGACTTCAGGGGTGCCCACCCCCCCGTCAGCATGGCCCAACCCACTTCATTTGCTGATGGGGAGCACACTCCCCATCGGCATAATGCCCCCTCCCATTCCAATTGTGTGCCGAGGGGGTGTCCAGTCCCCCTTGGCATCGTGCGCCCCCCAGCAGTCTTTCTTTGTCAACGGAGGGGCCCAATCCCCATCAGCTTCAGTCCCCCCAGCCCAGTTAAATTTTGCTGATGGGGGAGCCCACTTCCTGTCAGCATAATGTCCCCAACCCCCGATTTGTGCTGTGTGCTGAGGGGGTGCCCAATCCCCCTTGGCATCATGCGTGCCCCCCTCCCATTTCTGTGCCAACGGGGGGGCCCAATCCCCATCGGCTGCAGTCTCCCTCCCCGTAATGCAGGTGGCACACTGAGAGCCCACCTCAGTGTACCAAACAACACCTGCAAAAAAAGAAAACCAACCCTCGTTGTCCTTTTTTTTTTCCCTGTGAAACAAGAAAACGGTTCCTCATGGTCTCTTCTGCCTCTTCCCCCAACCCGCACACACCCTCTGCATACCCTACCTTCCCACACACACCCTCACCCCATACTTACCTCCGGAGCCCAGCGCAATGATCTTCGGGTGGACCAGGAACAAGTCTGCACTCTTCAAAGTTGACCACGAACTGAAGAAATGCCGGTAAGCTGTATAATGGCATAAATAGGGTTTTTTCAACTTTGGTGCATATCTTGGGCATTTTTGGGAATTTTGGCACCAAATTTTCAACATGGGGTTATTGGTTCCCCTCCTCATGAATTCAGTCACTGTCATGGTGTTATTCAGTCCTGAAAGGTGATTTTGCAGTCACTGCGCGGAATCACCTTTTGGGACCAATTAATGAAATGACAGTGCCACAGTTCATGTTGAGTTGAGGTGAGCTCTCAAAAAACCTGTGTTGCAAATTTGGTGAAAAATATCCAGAAAATGACAGTTTTATGAGCATGTGTTGTGCAGTTTCCACGAACGCTCGTAACTTCAGGAATTTGTAATATTTTTACTCCAGATTTCCAACACTGGCATATTTCCACACCTCCTTATGAACAGTATAGCTGTCATTTTACATATCCTGGTCGAAATGTGTTTTCGCACTTCCAGCGCAGAATAGCACGATCGCTGTGGGAAATCAGTTTTAGGGACAGATTAACAAAATGACAGTGACACTGTTCATGGGCAGAGGTCCTAAAATGCCTATGTTGAAAATTTGGTGATGAAAGTCTATAAAATGACTGTGATACAAGCATGCGTTGTGGAGTTTCCACGCACCCTTGTAACTTTGCAAATTTGCAATATTTTCATGCCAGATTTTCAACACTGTTATTTTTTCACACCTCCTTATGAACAGTACAGCTGTCATTTTTCACATCCTGCTCAAAATGTGTTTTCGCACCTGTGGTGCACAATGGAGTGGTCGCTGTGGGAAATCAACTTTTGGGACAGATTAACAAAATCATAGTGCCACTGTTCATGAGGGGAGGTCCCAAAATGCCTATGTTGAAAATGTGGTTAAAAAAAATCCAAAAAATAATCTGGTTATGGACGTGTGTTGCGCAGTTTCTATGCATGCTCATGACTTCACCAATTTTTCATATTTTCACTCCAGATTTTCAATGTTGCCATTTTTTTACACCTCCTCATGAACAATACAGTTGTCATTTTTCACATCTTGCCCAAAATGTGTTTTCGTGCCTGTGGCACCAAATGGCATAATCGCTGTGCAACACGACCTTTCGGCTAACAAACTGATAGTGCCGCACTTCATGAGATGGGGTCACAAAAAGCCCATGTTGAAAATTTAGAGTGAAAATTCCAACAAACGCCTATGGCGTTAGGGTTTCCAACTGTAATTCCCAACCCTTTAGAGACTGACAGGTGTCAGGAGTGTGACTTGGGATCATTGGCTGTAATGCTCACGCCATTCCACCCCCAACCCCACCCTGCAGCCAGCGACAGGCATCGAGGTGTGCCTTGGAGTGTTCTGCCCTTAAGTTCACCCCATTCTTCTATACTGCACCCATCTCAGTGTATTTCCTTATGGAATGGGGTAAGTATCAGGCCCAAAGACCCCAAAGCACACCACGACACTTGCCAGTGTCTACAGGGTAGGGTGAGGTAAAATGGCATGAGCGTTATAGCTGACGACCCAAAGGCACACCCCAACACCTGTCAATCTCTTAGGTGGGGGTTGGGTTGGTGTCAGTTCAATACTTCACTGCCATTCCTATTATGCATCTCTGACTCTGTCACTACCAATGCCAATGCCAGTGAGACAACATTCGGCATTGACAAATGCTTGTTTATTAATGAACCTTTGCCACATTCCTTGAGAAAGCTTGTAATTAATAGCAAGCCTCCTGTACAGCTAGAGAAAACTCCTCCCAACTTTCTATTTGAAGTCGTTTCTTCCTTTGTCTTAATACTTTTTTGTGATGAGCCATCAGCATCAATAAGTGATTTTGAAAATTTTTAAAAAATTGAGGTTGAGAGTAGTTTGACTTTTAGCAATAAAGTTTTACCTCCTACGTATAATATTATCACAGCAGTTTCTTTTGTGTGCTTTCTAGGTATGACTCTTTGAAACTTAATGTGCATAAAAGTTTTCTTTAAGTCTCTTTTTTATTGTAATAAACAAGACAAAGTGCAAATGTTTACCTGATGCAAGTAAGCTATTACTGTAACTTTTGTATTACTAAGATTTTGAAGTAAATAGCACTATGCTTATTTAATAAATTTAGAATAATTCAAAAACCGTATAGCTTACAGATTAAATGTATTTTCTTTTCTTTTTTGTTTTCACGTGAATTATATGTGGTTCTTTAAAATGTATGACACTGGTCTAATTAATTAAAATTCTATTGTATAAATGGTGTCATGTTTGTGGGCTCTTTAGATCTGCCCCTAAGGAAGACCCGTTTGAGGGTTGAAGCGCTGGGCTTGGTCTTGTCAGGCACTCTGCCAAAAATTAATTTGCACTATTTTTTCACTGAAGTTCATGTGCTGAGCTTTATTCATGTTTGTTCGAATGAGTTGGCAAGCTCTGCTCAAGCACCACCAAACTCCCTGAGTGCACTTCACAAGTTTTGTTTTACCCTCTCCTAAGATGATAGGAGAAACCTACCCATGACTGATGGAGCAGCTGGGGACCCATCTTTGCTGCCGAGGCAACAGACACCTGACCCAACCCACTCTATTCTTTCTGTTCACTCAGACTCACACTACATCCCTTCTTCACACCTCTGTCATTCTGCTATTCCTTGTACCCTCTCTTTCTACCCAAACCCCTCTATTCTACCCCAGAGGACAGTAGCTCCACAGGAAGCTGAGGTTCTTGTAACCTCAAATCCATCCAGACTCAGAGAAGAAAAGCTTCCATCTAGTTCCCTGAGTCACAGGGCCCCCTTAGGGTGGTCCCTACCTTGGAAGGCCAAAGTTCATATGTTTCTATGTACATAGTTTATGTTTATGTTGTGTATATAGGTAAGTGTAAGGATGCCAGAAACAGGATCAGAATAGAAGAAGAGATTGGAAAACTCAGGATGTATAAACCTATGAAACAAGATATCCAACATGAAGATACAGCAAACACCGGGATGAACCTCAAAACTAAAGACAGGGATTACCCAAAAGGAACTACTAAATGATTAAGAAATCTCAAATACACATTTACTCAGTAAATGTGAATGGATTTAATAATCCAGTCAAGTGGTCAAAGGTTTTTCTGTAATTCAGAAAAAAAAAACGGATATGGTGTGTATTCAAGAATCTCACCTAAGCCAGACAGAAGCAAAACTGATAAAATACAGTTACACATAAGTGTACTCCTCATCCTATAAACAAGGAAAGAGGAGAGGGGTGATAATCTTAACAGCCAAACACTTGGGATTTTCAAGAGTGTAAAGTAACTAGAGACAAAGAGGGATGTATAATTATAGTGCAAGGGAAGATAGATGGTGCCCCAATTACTATAGCAAATGTGCATCTCCCCCCAGGGTCAGAGACTCCAGCTATTAAAAGGATACTAAATAAAATCATAGAGAACAGCTCAGGAACACTAGCAGTCACAGGGGATTTTAAGTTATTAATGGATGCCTCATGAGATTACACAGTGACTAGACAGCCACAGGTTACGGCACCGCGTAAGTATTTTAGGAGATTTGTGGCCTCAATGGGATGGAAAGATGTATGGAGAGAATGCCACCTGACCCAGAAGCAATATACCCACTATTTAGTGCCTCACCACACCTATAGCCAAATAGACTACCTATTGATGCAACAGAAGGACTTAACTAGGGTCTCCTCCTATAAGATAGGACCAATCTCCTTCTCGGATCATGCCCCGCTTTCCCTAATGGTGGGCCTGGGCCTGTGCCATAAAAGGACACACTGGAGGCTAGATAATTCATATCTAAAAAATAGAGAATTTCTGGACATGGTCAAGGAACATATCAAAGAGCTAGTGGAACTAAATGACACCCAGGACACCCAACCAATGTACCTTTGGGACACGCTAAAAGTAGTGCTTAGAGGCAGGCTAATTAGCTATAGCACCCAGAAAAACAAAGAAAGAAAGGCACACAGAGAGGAACTGATGGCCACATTACTCTTCTTACAGCACCAACATCAGGAAGGCACACTAGCGTACCCCACCCAAACAGACAAAACTAAAAAACAATTAGACAATTTGGCCTTAGAACAAACTGAAAGAGCACTGAGATATATCCAACCCAACAAAAATACAATGATGGGGCCCGAGAGCAGCTAGAATATTAGCACATAGACTAAGGGGGTTCTGTCAAAGAGCGGCTATCTCCAAAGTAAAGAACCTTACAACTGGACAGACCCACAAGGGAATACAGCAAATAGCTGACACATTTGTGGCCTACTATATGAAACTATATAAAGCAGATCCCAAGCCACAGGATGAAGCACTAGATGCCTTCTTGACCCCACTACATTTACCAAAGCTAGACGCCTATGCCCAAGAAATGCTGCTAAGACATATATCAACTGCAGAATTACAGGCAGCAATAGGTCACCTCAAGACAGAAAAGTGCCCGGCCCTGATGGATATGTGGCAGAATTTACAAAAATTCTCCCTGAGGTCCAACCCTCACTCCTGAGAGCCACTAATTGGATACTAGAGGGAAATGCCCTCCTTCTTCTTCTTGGAACTATGCCACAATATTGGTCATACCAAAACCTGGAAAACCCAAGGACAGATGTGAGTCTTACAGACCAATCTCAGTCCTAAATATAGATTACAAAATTTTCACTTCCATTGTCGCAAAAAGATTAGATGAAATACTTCCCTGTATAATACATCTAGACTAGACAGGCTAAATCAGGATCAGACAAACCATGACTAGTATAAAAGATCCTGACTGTTATACAACAAGCAGCAGGGACAGCCCCCGACCCTAAGTTTAGATGCAGAAAAGCATTTGACAGGGTATTCTGGGCATTCCTGGAGCTACACTGACACAATTCGACTTCCCAAACAATTCAGAGATTTAAAGGAAAACCACACCTCATATCTTCTAAATGTTATTTGTTTCCATGTTAACAGGCAACTCTTTTCATGTAGCTGTTGAAGATGTATGCAAGTGCATTAGTTAGTTTTCACAGTTCATACTAGGCCCTGTTACTGTCCTGGGAGACTCCATTTCATGGTTGTTGAAATCTCATTGTTCTGGAGCTGCATTAGCACATGAGAACATGATAAGTAATCACCCTTTAAACTCCCAGTATGTCTGTCTGCTTAATTAATCTTCAAAGAAACAAGTTACAAGAAGGTGTGAAATACCACATTTACCTTCAGTGAGCTTTGCAAAGTATCTGAGTTATAATGCAGGTTTTTCCCCTTTAATCTTCATTCAGTTTATCAGTTTCCAGAGTTTTTGCAGGGTATTTGTTCTTTCAACATAGAAATACATGGTATAAATGGTTGATCTGACATCATGTTCTCATGTGCTAATGCAGTTCTCATGGACAATGAGATTTCAACAACCATGAAATAGAGACCCCCAAGGCAATCACAGGGGCAACCATGAGCAGTGAAAACAAACTAAGGATAACACATATAGCCCTAACAGCTATGGGAAAGGAGTTGTCTGTTGACATGGAATCAAATAAAATTTAAATGATATGAAGGTGTAGTTTTCCTTTACTAGCCCTTTTATACCAAGCCCCAATGGCACAGGTCAGGGCAAACAGCCACTTATCACACCCCTTCCCACTAAAGAGGCTCAAGGCAGGATGCCCCTCTCCTGCTCTTGCTCTCCTCTATATTGAACCCCTGGCACAAGTTATACGTAACCATCCCCAGATAACAGGTTTTGCAGGGACAGAGGGCTCAGAACACTGAATTACCCTTTATGCAGATGACTGCATGCTATATATGGTGTGCCAGAAATGGACCTTCCGATGTCTGGACCATACTTGAGCAATACAGAGAACTTGTCTAGGTATAAATGAAATGGAAATACAACAGAGGCCTTAACAGTACATTATACCCCAGCAATACTGCCTGAGCTAAATTCCTTTTAAATGGAACCTGTCACAAATGATGTATTTGGGAATAAAACTAACTGCATCTGTGTCCCAACTATCGAGGCCAGTTATGGCTATCTACATGTACAATTCCAGAAAGACTTCGATAAGTGGACAGTGTTACCATTATCACTAGAAAGACGTGTGGCTACCATAAAAATGATAATTCTCCCCAAATTTCTATATTTATTTCAAAATCTAGCCCTCCCAATACCACAGAACTCATGGAGCTTGTGGAGCAGGGGCATCTCACGATTTTCGTGGCAGGGCAGAAGACCATGGATAGCAAAGTCAATATTGACTAGACCCAAAAAGCTGGGAGGGCTGGCACTCCCAGATCTAAAAAGATATTATGAAGCAGCCCAGCTGCAAGCAGTAATGTGCTGGCTACAGCATAGGCCAGGTCAACCATGGGTAGAATTAGATAGGGAGTTATCCCCATACAGCCCGTAGAACTAGGTCTACTGAATATCAGAAGCCTTAGTAAACAATATAAATGTACTTCCACATTTATTCACACTCCCATCCTGATATGGAAGAAATGGATACATAAGAATAACTGTGTAAAACAGCTGCTTTGGCTCCTACCCCTACATATGCACCCAGACTTTGCCCCTGCCCAGATGGATCTGGGATACAAAACATGGGCATGAAGAGGGCTAAGCCTCCCAATTTAGATGATACACAGTAAAGAAATCAAGACATTCCAAACTCTCAGTCAGGGATATGGACTGAGACAGCAGGAAAGTTTCAGATATTTACAAGCCAGGGCATATCTAAGATGGTTGAGTAAAGGGAATATAGGCCTAGAAATGTTTAACACACTCCTACAGATAGTGAAGATGGCTGTAGAAAGTCAAGAAATACCACATCTCATTTCCACCTTATACAGAGCACTACAGGAGGTAGATACCGCCCACCCCCACACACACTAAAGGCCTTCAAATGATGGGAAAAGGAAAAAGGACACTCAATTGGTCCAGAAGTGTGGGAAATAAGCTGCAGCAATACACAGTCTCCACATCCTTAGCGTGGAGGGAATTTAGCTGGAAATGCTTAGTTAGATTTTTTTTATTACATCCACACAACAGCTTCAGAGGAAAATGAGTCCCACAGCACAGTGCTGGAGAAACTGTGGGGAACTTAGAGCAGCACACTTCTATATCTTCTGGGAATGAACACAACTAGCTGCATTCTACAGAGCGGTGGAAGAGGCACTAAAAGAGGTAATATCGCCCCAACTTACTCTTACAAAGGAAATGGTATTACTCCATATCTACCCTCTTGACCTCAAAGACACTGCCTCAAAATATATGCTAGGAATATGTATGGGAGCTTTTAAAAAAATCCATAACACAAAGATGGTTAATAACAACCACACCGAGTCTGCAAGACTGGATAACAATAGTCAATTCCATATACCAGCTAGAAATCTTAACATATAAGCTGAGAGACCAGACAGAAAAAGACAGGAACAGATGGAATAAGTGGATCATATATGCCATGGTAAAAGACCCTACGTTTGTCCCATAAAAGGTGTAGAGATTGAAAAAAATAGATAGGCTATTATTCTGATGCTTATAAGCCATACACTAAGTTTTTTTTTTAAAAGTTTTATAGAGACTGCGATATAAAGGCATAAACCAAGTTTCCAGTTAAAGGAATAACTGGTAATTCTGATGTGTTTTTTTTGTTATGTTGGCTTACCGTGCCTGCACGCAAGTCAACATCTTGCGGTAGTGCAGATTTGGAGGTGCGGCCGCTGTTGGGCGAAGGCAGGGCACGCATCAGTAGGTGAGCCCCTCATTCTCCAATCAGCCTGCATGCCGGGGCCACACCATGCATGCTAATGTGGTGAGCACATCTAAGGAAAGGTCAGCTGCAATCCCAGCAAAGCTCGTCGGATGCAGCGGACCCTTCCTGCATACTCGCCACATTAGCAGCATGGCAGGCGGCTGCCCAACGGCCGACTTTGGGGGTGCCCAATCCCCCAGCCGGCTTACTGTGGCCTGGAATTTGCCGGCGGGGGCCCTCACCATCAGCATACAGCAGCTCCCCCATTTCCTATATATGCTGAGGGGTGCCCAATCCCCTAGTTCTTGCCTCCCCCCGCTTTCATTGTGTGCCGACAGGGGCCTACTCCCTGTCGGCACAAATCAAGCCCCACATTTATTATATGCGAGGGGATGCCCAATCCCCTCGGCATAAATTCACCCATTGTCTGCCGAGAGGCTGCCCAATCCCGTTGGCTGCAGCAACCCGCACTAAACAGTTAGGTGGCATGCTGGGAGCCCACCCCAGCGTGCCAAGTTCCCTGAAAAAAAAACTGTCCCGCCATGTTAGTTTTTTTCTTCTCAAGATAAAACGTCCTCGTAGTCTCCCTGCCCCACCCACACTCCACCCACTGCGCGACCCTGCCTCCCCACACCCCTCACCCCATACTTACTTCCGGAGTCTGGCACGATGATCTTCGGTGGACCGGGAACACGTCTGCACTCTTCAAAGCCGACTGCGAACTGAGGAAATGCCGGTAAGCTGTACAATGGAATGAATAGGGTTTTTTCAACTTTGCTGCATATCTCGGGCAATTGCTGGAATTTTGGCACCAAATTTTCATCATGGGGTTTTTGGTGCCCCTCCTCATGAATGCTATCACAGTCATGGCGTTAATTGGCCTCAAAGGTGATTTCGCAGTCACTGCGTGAAATCACCTTTCGGGACCCATTAATGAAGTGACAGTGCCAGTGTTCATTAGGTGGCCTCTCAAAAAGCCTATGTTCCAAATATGGTGGAAAAAATCGAACAAATGCCTGTTTTACGAGCGTGCATTGCGCAGTTGCTACGCAGGCTCATAACTTCGTGAATTCGCAATATTGTAATGCCAGATTTTCAGCATTATCATTTTTGTACACCTCCTTGTGAACAGTACAGCTGTCATTTTCCACATCCTGCCCAAAATGTGTTTCCGCACTTCTGGCGCACAATAGCGCAGTCGCTGTGGGAAATCAGTGTTTGGGCCAGATTATGAAAATGATAGTGACACAGTTCATGAGCAGGAGGTCCCAAAATGCCTATGTTAAAAATTTGGTGATGAGCACTCGTAAAATGACTGTGTTACGACCGCATTGGTAGATCAACGCACCATAACCGTCGTGCATTTGTGATATTTTCACTCTGGATTTTCACCATTGCCATTTTCCACACCTCTTGATGAACAGTACAGCCATCATTTCACATATCCAGCCAAAATGTGTTTTCGCTTCCGGTAGCAGAATAAGCGGTAATTAAGCTGTCACCGAAATCGCTTCTTAGAACTTGCTGAGATAACAGTGACACTGTACATGAGCAGAGGTGCTAAAATGCCTATGTTGAAAATTTGGTGCTGAACACCCATAAAATGGCAGTGTTCCAAACGTGCGTTGCATATTTTCCATGCACCCTTGTAACTTCACAAATTTGCTATATTTACATGCCACATTTTCAACACTGGCATTTTTTTACACCTCCTTATGAACTGTACAGCTCTCATTTTTCACATCCTGCCCAAAATGTTTTCCCGCACTGCACTACTAAAGCTAATGCCAGAGCGACAACATTCGGCATTGACAATTGCTTGTTTGAATTTTGCCTCCTGATTTTCAACATGGGGTTCTTGGGACCCCATCTCTTGAACACATGCACTGTCATTTCGTTACTCAGTCCCGAAAGGTGATTTTGTGGTCACTGCACGACAAAATCAACCAATTAACAAAATGACAGTGCCATTGTTTATGAGGTGGGGTCCCAGAAAGCCTATGTTTCAAATTTGGTGAAAAAATTCCAAAAGATGATTGTGTTATGAGTGTGCATTTTGCAGTTTCCACACATGCTCATAACTTCAGCGGTTTTTAATATTTTCACTCCAGATTTTCAACATTGCCATTTTTTCACTCCTCCTTATGAACAGTACAGCTATCATTTTTCACATCCTGCCCAAACTGTGTTTTCACACATCTGGCGCACAATGGCTCAGTCACTGTGGGAATTCAACTTTCAGGGCAGATTAACAAAATTGCAGTGCCACTGTTTATGAGCAGAGGTTCAAAATGCCTATGCTGAAAATTTGGTTAAATCCTAAAATAATTGCATTACAGACGTGCATTGCCCAGTTTCTATGCACACTCATGATTTCACCAATTTTTCATATTCCACTCCAGATTTTCAACATTGCCATTTTGTACCTCCTCATGAAAAGTACAGCTGTCATTTTCATCCTGTGCAAAATGTGTTTTCACCTGTGGTGCCAAATGGCACAGTTGCTGTGCAAAATCACTTTGGCTAACGAACTGATAGTGCCACTGTTCGCGAGGTAGGGTCACAAAAGTCCATGTTGAAATATTGAGTGAAATACCTCGGGCGTTAGGGATTCCAACCAACGCCTGTTCTGTAGAGACTGACAGGTGTCAGGGGTGTGACTTGGGATTGTCGGACGTAATGCTCATGCCATTCCACACCCACCCCACCCTGCAGCCAGTGACAATCATCAAGATGTGCCTTGGATGCTTTGGCTTCAAAGTTCACCCACTGTCTATACTGCACCCATCTCAGTGTATTTCCTTATGGATTGGGGTGGCGTAAAGCCGAACCCCAATGCACACCGCGACACTGTCGGTGTCTGCAGGATAAGGAGAGGTGAAATGGCATGAGCACTATGGCCAACACCCAAAGGGACACCCCAATGCCTGTCAGTCTCTGCAGGGTTGGGGTGGGTTGGCATCAGTTCAATACTTAACTGCCATTCCTATTATGCATCTCTCTAACTCCTGCACTACCAATGCCAATGCCAGCAAGACAACATTCGCATTGACAAATGCTTGTTTTGTTTTATCCTCTGTAAATATATTATGCATATGTCTACATACTGTTGTGCAAGTAGCACTGTCTGAAAAAGAAATAAAGTTTGATTATAAAAAACCCACAATGGACGTGAAATAAGGGAAAAACGGACCTCAATATTTAAACAATCACACCAAACAATATGCTGTACAAGAACAGCTTAACAATATACTGGTGGTATTAAACCAACTTCACACATGCCACATTTTAGTTATATTAAGAAGTGGCCTACCTAGACTTTAGCAAGACATTTGACACAGTCCCACACAAAAGATTAATATACAAGTTAGCCAGCCTGGGAGTGGGTCCCAAGATGACAGCCTGGGTAAAATTGGCTGGAGAATAGGACACAGAGAGTAATAGTAAATGGAGTCCACTCAGAAGAATGGAGAGTTACTAGTGGGGTACCACAGGGTTCAGTATTAGGACGGTCCTCTTCAATGTCTTTATAGCGACATTGCAGAGGGACTGGAAGGAAAGTATGTCTCTTTGCAGATGACACAAAGATCTGCAACAGAGTTGATGCACAGGGTGGGATGGAAAGGATAAGAAGGGACTTGGCAAGGTTAGAGGAATGGTCAAATGTATGCAGCTTAGATTCAATGCTAAGAAGTGCTAGTAATGCACCTGAGAACAAAAATCCAGGGGAAGAGATGCAATGGGGGTGAGATATTAACAACAAAATGGAAAGGGACCTGGGGTAGTCATATCAGATGACCTAAAGGTGGGCAAGCAATGGGAGAGGGCAGCAAGGAGGCTGGGGATACTGGGATGCATAGGGAGGGCATCACCAGTAGAAAACAGGAAGTTATTATCCTCTGTACAGACAGCTGGTGAGACCCCATCTGGAGTACTGTGTGCAGTTCTGGAGACCCAATCTCCTAAAGGCGTAGACAGGATGGAAGCTGTCCAGAGGAGGGCAACTAAAATGGTGCAGGGTCTGCACCGGAAGACATATGAAGAGAGAGATGAAAGGAGCTTAATATGTATAGCCTCGAGGAAAGGAGGAGAGGGGACATGATAGAAACGTTCAAGTACCTCAAGGAATCAACAAAGTCCAAGAGGGTAGCATCTTTCAAAAAAGGGTGTGCAAGAACAAGAGGGCACAATTTGAAGATGGGGGTGGCTCAGTGGTAATTTAAGGAGTATTTTTTCAGAGAGGGTTGTGGATGCATGGAGCGGCCTTCCGGAGGAAGGTTGTGGAGTCAAAATCAGTGGTGGAATTCAAGCATGCATGGGACAGTCATAAGGCCATTCTAGGGGTGGGGTAGGAAGAAGTAGGCTGCTGGTTAACTAGGATCTGCAGCTTATCCAGTAGGTAGGAAATGAGCAGACTGGGTGGCCAAGTGGTCCTTATCTGCTGTCAAATTCTATGTTTCTATGTAAGACAAGATTTATGTCCCTTAAAGACCAGGGCGATGGGAAAAAGAGAGAGTGAGAGAGAGATACCTGAGCTGACCCAGTAGGCCAGCAGTAGCACTGCGGCTTGCTATGTCAGCACACCAGGTTCAGAAACGGACTTGGATCACTCAGGGGCCAGTTGGGGGAAGGAGGATTGAGCCTCCTATGGACAGCTCTCCTCCTTCAGGAAGGGGAAACAGTGCATACTGCTGCTTTTTTGCTCACTACCAAGTGGAAGCTGAGTGGCATAGTAGTGGATGCCGCACTCCGAGGACCCTGATGCAGACGCCGATAGTGTGCCGTGTGTCAGCGCATGTGTCATTGCATGCAAGCTGGAGGGAACAAATGGAGGAGAAAAACAGACTGGAAATACAAGTCAACTCACCCAGTTAAGTTTTAAAACAGTTTATTGTAGAAGAACTTGGGTCTAAGAACAACCAGTGTGTTTGTTAGCTCGCAGCTAACTTACACCTACGTACATTTCGGAAAATAACTCCTTCTTCAGGTGACTGGTAATCATAAATATTATTATTATTGGAGGCCTTCTTAAACAGAGAGAGCAGGGGGCTATGCTGCATAAAAACAGAACTTTGGATGCTGAGAAAAAGACAAACAAGCAGACGTTAGATACTACCTAACTATCTATGCAGATGTCTGGGAGTGAAATGCAATCAAATACACAGTTCTAAATAATATTTATGATTACCAGTCACCAGTGTTACCTTGAAGAAGGAGTTATTCTCCAAAATATACGTAGGTGTAAGTCAGCTAGGAACTAAAAAACACACTGGTTGTTCTTTGACCTGAGTACTTCAGGAATAAACTGTTTTAAAACTTAACTGGGTGAGTTGGCTTACATTTCAATCTGTTTTTTCTGATATTTGCCTTGATTAAGTGGCTACTCCCTTATTCAAGTTTTTATTCTCTTCGAGGTTGGTTGAGCTGTAACTTTCTTTCTGTTTTTTTTATGCTCCTCCCATGGCACCCCATTGGCCACTCCTTCAGAGTGCCAAAGTCCCTGATGCCCACCTGACTCCACCATCATTCCACCAGCCTCTCTATATGCAGCTTACCTGGGTAACCCAACATATCCCCGTGTTGGGAGGGTCCCTCTCTTCCGGGGGGAAGTGCCTTGCCATCGATCCGCGTACCCCAGGCCTGCACCGGGCTGGAGCGGGATGTCCAGGGCTTCGTGGTGGCAGGGGCTGGCACTCATCATCCAGCCAGGTGGGGAGCAATTTTTCCTGTTTTTGGCCCTGCCCACAACAGTTCTCAGCCTTGCGTGAGCTGCAGACAACCTTGGGCAGGGACATATGTGGGGCGTGTCGAGACCTCACATACCACAAGCACATTGCCCAATCACTCGCAGGTACCAAGGCCCATCCCCGGGAGAAGTGTCCAATGGATGCTTGTGAATCCCTCCCTGCCAGTCTCCGCTCCTGGTGCCTGAGCTCTGGGTAGGAACCAGGTCACCAGTGTGCTGAGTGAATCCCTTTGCTCGTGCCATGGAGCTGGCCCAGAACTTTCTTTCTCTGAAAAACAATGGAGGAAATAAATTACAGCTGGAAGGATGTTGATGGTGACTCCTGTAGGCTACGCACTGTTGAATGCAGAACCCACGCACCACAGAGTTGTCCTGAACAAGTGGTTGGGTAAGTCCTGGAGAAGGTAAGTAATGTGGCTGGGAAGCCATCTGGAGGGTTGGTTGGGGCAGCCTAGGAGCAGAAATAGATGATGAAAAAAGAGAGACCAAGAGACCTGTACAGAAAGAAAATGGCGTGTGTGTCCCTGTAAATATGAACTGGGAACCCTGCAGAGTTTCCCCTCACCTTTGCAATTTGCTGGTGCCCTCAACTTGCATGTGTGCAAATGTTTTGAATATCTGACTTCATGTTTTTAAATGAGCCCCTCACCCCATTATATATTTTCTTTGCAAAACACTTCATTGATGCACCAGTTAGGGTCAGATTAAGCCGACAAATGTAGGGCAATGTGGTGTTAGAGTTTCCCACCCTAGCACCCCATCTCCACACTGTAAGCAGCAAAATGAAAAAAACATTATGGGTTTGCATGTCCTGAGCCTTCCCAAATCTGGTCTGGGGTCTTCTGAGGGGTTATCAACCCTCACATTTACCCCCATTCCATCAGTAAATAATTACAGATGTGCAGACTACATGAGAATGGGGTGAGCTTTAGGGTTGATAACCCCTAGGAAGACCCCAAGCCTGGTTTAGGAAGACTTAGGACAGGCAAAACTGTAATGTTTTTTCCTTTTGCTGCTTGCAGGGTAGAGGTGGGGTGTTAGGGTTGGAAACCCTAACGCCACATTTCCCTAGTTTTGTCTGTTTAATCTGAACACCAGCTGGTGCATTAATCAAGATTGCAAAGAATTTCACTTTTGAGATAGTATAATTGTATCCCATTCATGCAGGTCCCTTCAGGACCTGTGTGAACACATCCATTTGTCTGCTGTGCTTCCATCCCTCCATAGATGCACACATCCATCTGGCTGTGGAAGCGAAGGACCCTCTGGGCCCTGTACTTCCATGCCTCCAAAAAATAAATTTATGTGCTTTGTTGTAATTGTTTTTGTGGGGCTCACTTCAAAGGGAAAAATATATTAAGCGTGCCTCTTAACTCCCAGCACTTCATTGTATGTGGACAAAAATCTATTTCTCAGTTTTTACCCTAAGTCAGTAATTTTTTGTCAGTGTTCTCTGAAATTTGCTGTGGTTCTAGTGGAAGACTAGTTACATCTTTGGTGCATTTTATGTTTGCTTGCGCATTTGCAAGAAACATAGTGCCACCATCGATGTTTTGTAGGTGTGGCACCCTAAACTTCCAGTGCGAGCATTTTTGCAGGCACGGCCGCACAATACCAATGAATGTCCCAGCTGTCTATGACAGCAGTTCAGATGCAGTGGCATACAGTTGAAAGCAAACGACTGCTACAATCAGCGGTGGTAATGTGTAGGCAATTTGCATACTGCTGTGCCGTCTGCAGTATGCAAATTGACAACACGTCACCATCGTTGACTGTAACGGTTGTTGTATGTGCCCCCCATTTGTTGTGTGCCGAGGGGTGTCCAAGCCCCCTCGGCTCATGCACACTCCCCCTCAAGCACACTGTACGTCCGATGGGATTTCCCAATCCCTGTCAGCTCCAGTGCCCCCCAAAAAAAACTTCTAGGTGCCTCGCTGGGAGCCCATCCAGTGTGGCAAAGTCAACATCCTCTTGTGTCCCCACACTGTATAGCCAGGGGGTGCCTAATCCCAGTTGGCTCCAATGCCCCAAACAAACTTCCAGGTGCCATGCTGGGACCCACCCCAGCATGGCAAAGTCCCATGTCATCTTTGTAAAATAAGAAAAAAACCTGTAACAAAGAAAGCGTTCCCTCGTTGTCTCTCTTGCCACCCTCCCCAACCAGAGCCACCCTCTGCATATTCCACCTCCCACTATGCCCCTCACCCCATACTTACCACTGGAGGCCAGCACGAGGATCTTCAGTGGACCGGGGAACTACGTCTGCACTCTTCAGTGCCGACCCGCGAACTGAAGAAATGCCGGTAAGATGTATAATGGCATAAATAGTGTTTTTCAACTTTGGTGCATACAGTATTTCAATCATTTTTTGACTTTTGCACCAAATTTTCAACATGGGTTCTAGGGACTCCACCTCATGAATTCAGCGACTGTCATTTGGTTATTCAGTCCTGAAAGGTGATTTCATGGTCACTGTCAGGAATCACCTATGTGACCGACTAACCAAGCGACAGTGTCACTGTTCATGAAGTGGGCTCAAAAAGCCTATGTTGCAAATTTGGTGAAAAAATTCCAAAAATGACTGTGTATGAGCGTGTGTTGTGCAGTTTTCACGCTTCCACAAATTCGTGAATCTGTAATATTTTCATTCCAGATTTTCAACATTGGCATTTTCACACCTCCTTATGAACAGTACAGCTGCCATTTTTCACATCCTGGCTGAAATGTGTTCTTGCTCTTCTGCAGCAGAATAGCACGGTCACTGTGGAAATCAGTGTTCCAGGACAGATTAAGAAAATCACAGTGACACTGTTCATGAGCAGATACCAAAGCCCAAGTACCTAATTGCCTTGCAAAATGTGTTTGGGGCACCATTAGTGTTGAGGCCTTGAAATGGAAGCTTAAAGATGTTAGACAACAGCCAGGGCAATTGTTATCTACCTATATGGATCGATTAGAGGGAATCTTGCAAACCATTTTTCGAAAAGGGGGGGGGGTTGGACCTCTAGTGAAGTGGATTGGGTAAGACTGGATCATATACTCTGCTCTGCCCGGCACTCTAGCTGGGTGTTGCTCAAATTACAACTGCATCAAAGGAAATCTGGCCCCTTGCCTTTCCATGTATTGATGAAGGAGAGTGAGAAGTTGAGGAGGAGGAAGATTTTCAGAGCCCTGTGCAGTGTAGCTGCTACATCCCTGTTCAGGTACAGGGTCAGGACGCTGATGGTCTGAATCACCAAAAATCACATGACAGAAACCCGAGACGCAAATGTCAGCTAAGGGGGCCTAGCCAGAGAGGGATGGCTACCGATGTTCTGCCATGGGATGAACTGCTGAGGGAGTTCAGGAAGCAATAAATAGTCTTCTATGAAGGCCCTCTCACAAGTACAGGCCCCAACTCACTCGACTGCATCCACTATGGGGTGGGAGTGCCCTCAAACATCTCCTCACAGCAGCTCAGAGCTTGATATCTTGACCATGGAATGGGGAAATTATGAGATACCTCAAATAGCTTATCACAACCAAAGACGAGATGGCACCAAGGTTCCCAGTTAATAAACTCCACCTGGCCCCCAGTGTGACACACTCAGCCAGCTCAAACTCCAGAAATATGTTTGCTATAATTGTGGAAAGGATGGCCACATGAAGAGAGAGCCAGTCCCAAAGGACCCAGACAAAGTGGTATAGAGGCTACACGAGAGCTTCAGAGAAGAAATCAGTGGTCAGAGGTACACAAAATGACCAGCATGAAGGTCCCAAAATGCTAACTCACGTCCTTCTGTAGCTAGATCATCTACCCAGGCCCTTGCTACCACCTCTCCAGACTGGTTCAGAATAGTGGCCCTTCAATGGAAGCTACAGTAAAGCGAAATGGTGTGCCCAACAGAGCTGTGTTGGACAGTGGCTCCCAGTGACAATTATGTTCCAGAATTGGCATCAGAAGCATTTGTCAGACATACCCTTACAACCATTGGAAGGACTACTTGTATGGGGGTTAAGAGAAGGCCTACCCCTACTCCGGTATATCCGAATTTGGCTATCTTTCCCTACCTCCATGGCTGGAGTGGCAGAGCAACCCAGAGACTCTGGCCTTAGTGTGTCCCCCTACTGGACTGTATGATGGATTCCCTCTAACTGGGACAAATGCACATATGTTTGGAGACAGTTGGCGCAGCTGAAGTCATGAGAAACAGTGGTCTGGACTGAGAGCTTTGAGAATTCTGGCCTTGATCAAGAAGGCCTATGAGGCACAGAGAGATGCTGAAGGAGTGGACCCAGAGAACCGGTTGGAATTGTCTGGAAGAAGGATCCTGAGTCTCAGATCCTCAGAAAATGCCCAGTGGTCTCAGGGGAAGTCCGTATCAGAAAGGATGTCAAGAATAAATGGAAATTGCTGGAAGGACTGCTGGTCAAGCTAAGTATTTTGCCTGCCAGAGCCCATGCTTATGCCAGACGGTAATGGTCCAAGTTCATAATGTGTCTGATAGAGAGATTCAAGAAATAGAGGTTGCACCCTGGTTAATGTACATTGTGCAGATACAGTAGTGCTACAGTAACAAATGTTTGGGCGAGAAAAAACAGAGTGGCCTTGACTTGTTTGATTTTAGTGACTCCGTTGCCAGTCAAATGGAAGATGAGAATCAGTGAAAAGCTTGCCCAGACAGACCTGGTGTTTTCTTTCAAAGAATGGATCTGAGAATGTGTGCAAGAGCTGAGCACCACATCCGCTGCATGATGAAAGGCCATTTCGTGAGAGATCTCAGCGACTGGCACCTGCTGACATAGATGATGTGAGATGACATCTAAGAGATGCTTGCTGCTGGTGTAATACAAGAATCCAAAGCCCATATGCTTCACCTCTCGTGGTAGTGAGGAAAAGAATGTGACAGTAAGGATATGCGTGATTATCGCACCTTGAACCGCGGACTATTCCTGATCAGTACACAATTCCCCACATTCAGGATGCCTTAGACTTGCCTGAACGGCAGCAAGTGGTTTCTGTGCTGGACCTTGCGGGGTACTACCATATCCCAATGGCTGCAGAAGACCGTGAGAAGACAGCCTTTTTATCTGTCCGACTATGTTGTGAATTCATGAGGATGCCTCAAAGGATTTCAGGTGCCCCAGCCACTTTTCAATGACTGATGGAGCGTGCAGTGGGACATGAACTTATTAGTGCCTGGTATACCTAGATGATGTTATTGTGTTTGGCAGCTCACTGAGGAACATGAGAGCAGATTATTAAGGTGTTGAACCAACTGGAAGACTTTGGCCTGAAACTGTCCATCGATAAATGCAGTTCTTACAAACCTCTGTTAAGTATGTGGGGCATATAGTCTCCACCAAGGAAATAGAAACAGACCTGAATAAAGTTGAGACCTTGACCACCTAGTCACAGCCCCCACAATCTAAAAGAACTGCAAAGATTCCTGAGATTCTGTGGTTACTATTGCTGGTTCATCAAGGACTATTCAAGAGTGATTCATCCTTTACTTTGAATCTTACCCAAGGTTACCTCCTACTAACAAAAATATAAGAGGTCGGTTTCTTCTGAGCCTCGAGAGTGTATTTCATCCTAATGAAGTTTTGGGGCAAGATGGACACCCTGGTGTGAAGTTGTTTTCATGAGATTGTATATCAACTCCCACGCCCTGTTCTCTATGCAGATCCAGCAAAACCCCATGTCCTACACACTGATGCTAGCCTGCAAGGTTTAGGGGCTGTGTTGTACCAGGAACACTAGAATGGACTGAAAGCAGTGGCCTTTGCCAGTAGAAGCATGACCCCATCCGAAAAGAACTATCCTGTACATAAGTTAGAGTTCCTAGCTTTGAAGTGGCCCATTGTTGACCCATTCCATGAGTACTTGTATGGGGCTAAGATACTAGTAAGCGACAATAATCAACGACCTATGTGCAGACTTCAGCTAAGTTGGATGCCACTGGCCATAGGTGGCTCTGCGTATCTACATGCGACTTATGTTGTTGAATCCAGAGCAGGCCTGAACCCATAGATGCTGATGCTCTCTCCCAGAGGACGGTTTCCCAAAAAAATGACTGGGTCAGACTGTGGAGCCTAAATTCAAGCACTTCTGCAAAGTTTGACAGAGAGGAACAAGTGGCCACAGACACAGTGGACTGCTTGGTGGATTGTTTGGGACCTCTGAAGAATTGCATACCATGCCTTATTGCCACTTTTCTGCATTAGACATTGGTGCATTGCTCAGCTAGACAATGACAGTCTTTGGCAGGCTCAATCCCGAGATCCTATGATCAAACCAGCTTTAGAAGCCCTCACACAGAGAAAGATGTATTCAAGTTACGCTCCACTGATTTGAGAACTGCACTGTTGTACAAGGAAGGCTTAAGTTGCAACTGATTAATAGACTGTTATACAGAGAAACAGTAGACAGAGGGGACAAACAGACAAACAAGAACTAGTGCTGCCCACTGCCTTCGAGACTCAGTATTGAGGTCCTTACACAACCACATGGGTACCTTTGGATAGACAGAACACTTGACTTGGTGAGAACCAGATTCTATTGGCCTAAGATGAGGGCTGATGTTGAACAAACACATTAGAACCTGTTGTCGCTGCTTACAGAGGAAAGCTTTGCCCCAGAGGTCTCCCCCTTGTTAACATCACCACCAGCATCCCCATGGAGCTGGTCTGTATTGACTTTCTGAGTTTGGAGCCAGATCAAAGATATTAGTAATGTGTGCTGGTGGTTACTGACCATTTACAAGATATGCCCAAGCTTTCCCACCAAGGACCAGAAGGCATCCACTGTGGCCAAAGTACTTATAGAAAACTTTTTGTTCACTATGAGACACCACAAAGAATCCATTCTGATTAAGGAGGGACTTTGAGAGTCATCTGATCAAGAGATGCTTCTCTGTGGGAGTGCTAAAGTCCAGAACCAACCCTATACCACCCCCAGGGGGACCCACAGCCTAAACGTTTCAACCGCACTTTGCTAGATATGCTAGGCACCCTCCACCCAAAGGACAAGCCTAGATGGAGCCAACAAATTAGCACCCTGGTACATACCTACAACTGCACCAAAAGTGATGCCACTGGGTTCTCCCCCTATCGCCTGATGTTTGGAAGAGAAGCCCAACTACCAGTAGATGTTTGTTTTGGAGTTTCTCCTGATGGGGTTCGAGCTGATAACCATTTACAGTATGTGCAAAAGTTAAAGGTCCAGTTAAATTATGCATACCAACTGGCTGCTAAACCATGGCTGCCAAAAGAAATCTGGCCAACAAAAAGGTATGATAAAAAGTGAAAGCACAGGAACCCAGGAGGGAGATCGTGGTACCGCTAAAAATCTGGGACTGCATGGCAAACACAAGCTTGCTGATAAGTGGCACCATCTCCTCACATTGTGGTAGGTAAACTAAATGATCTGGCTGTGTATAAAATAAGGCAGGAGAATAACTCAAAATATGTGAAAACAATGCATAGAAATCATTTACTGCCCATTGGACAAATCTTGATTGAGTCTGAGCCCCGAGAAAATGTCCCTCCCGGACCAGTGACTAAAGCTGCTGCTAAGCAATAATCAAGAAAGCCTGCACTCACAGAAGCTGAGTTAAAGTGTTCTCTCCACAAATCCCAGTTGAACATGACTGTCAGTCCGTGTCAGAGGAAAGTGAGTGTGGCTTTGAATACTACCTTCTTCATGAACTGAGTCAATTGTTTTGGGAAATCCCTAGTCAATCCGCAAAATGAAGCTGGGCCTTCGGACTGTCTAAGCCCCCAGCTTGTCCCTGGAGCCAATGCTCCAGAAAGTGAAGTGCAAAGCATCAAGTCAGATGATATGGAATCATCAGGTATGGTTGAACTGTTTGAGCTTTCAGAGGAGGAAAATGAGAGACTGGGACAAACTGGTGATATACCAGAACAAGAACAGTGTGTTGAGTGCCCTGATAGTTCACTGCCAGTGTCAGAGAACTCCCCATGTGAGCCAAGTGTTGTGAACTCTGGAGATTGCAAATCAAGGAGCTGAAAGTGCCCCAGGTTCTAGCCTCTGTACCCCCAGGGAGACTCCTCAAGTAAAGACAGTTCTGAAAGTGAGTCTAAAAGTGCAGAGACTGTAACAGTTCCCCTATAAAGACTATCATGAGCTATGAAGCCTGTAAAGCTTGACAAGCTATGATTCTCCTGGGAGGCCTGTGGACTTGTTTCTCAATGTTGTCCATAAATGAGTATGTGTCCCCAAGCTCATTGCCCAAACTGAACATCAGTGCTAACTCAAGTTACTTGTGTTGCCCTCTAGGTAGGTGCCCCTGCCTATCCAGCCCCAAGGTAGCTGATAGGAAGGGCCCTTCTCTTCAGGTTTCACATACAGGAGGCATAACCTGTTATGGTACAATGTGTGTATAATACTGTAAAAAAGTGATGTACTGAAAAGTTTCAGAAACATGTTTCTCTGGTAAGGTGATAGTGTCAGTGGCTCAGTAGCAGCACACTCGCCTCTGAGGCCAGGAGACAGAGGGATGTGGGTTCTAATTCCCACATCTGGCACCTCGGGTTAATATCTCAACACTGACACTGTAGTGCAGCATGAGAGAGGTGCTGCACTTTGAGGTGCCGTCTTTCAGATGAGATGTTAAAGCGAGGTCCCATCTGCCTGGATTGGTGGTAGTTCAGGTGGATGTTAAAGATCCCACGCACTTATCAAAAGAGTAAGGAATTTCCCGTGTCCTGGCCAAATTCCTCTTCACTAAAAATACCACCAACAGCTTAATCTGGTTCAGGGTCAGTTGGCATTCATCTGTATCCCCCAGGTCGTGCCTGAAAATAGGCAGGATTTGTCTAGTGCACTTACCCGTCAACAAAACTAAATAAAATAAAAAAAAATATGTTGACTGATGATTCACATGTATAAGCCAAACGTGGTACTGATGTAAATGTATATGGTTGTATTGAAATTTATGGGGTATTTACTTGACACAGACACAAAGTTTTTCCAGGCCAGGAAGGGTGTAACCCCTGCAAATGGTGATTCACAAAGTCTTCCAGGAGCTTGCCTTGAATGCTCCAAGTCTGGGTGGTGTCGTGTCTGAGCTGTTTAAATGTGTTTCAAGTGAGTGCTATTTGAACCTCCACATACTGTCTCTTTTAAGAGCGATCTGCTTGCAGACTTAATTAGTTTGTTTGGGGGACTGTGTATTTAATGCTTGAATCCCACCGAGCTTGTTGCCAATTTGCTCCATTTCTGCCATCGCCATACATGTGCAGAGGGAGCCTTGTTGAAAGATATAACTGTTTGCCAGAAATCATTTAGAGTGACTGAGAAATGTGGTTGTCTAACCTGTCTTTATTTTAGCACAAACTGTTTCAGTGTAGCTCTTTCATTTTGGTCCTGAACTGCTGAGCTGGGCCAATTGGGTTAAGGGAGCCCAAATGGAGCCTGTGGACGAAATCAGAACTTGGACTCTTAATTTTGAGCCAGCCACAAGGGGGATTGTATGGGCAGTGACTCTGGGAGAATGTAGTTTGACCTTGGTGCCTTTTTTCAGCAACAGAGGAGTCTTATGTGAGTGACAACCAAACCAACCAACAGAATCATGTGGAGCTAAAGGAAATACCCTGCTCTGTGACTGGAAAGATCAGATCAGTTGTGACAGTGAAGAGGAGAAGGAGCTCTGTGCTTCTGCATGGGTATAGTTTCAGGCAGCGAAGGAAGCGTGTGAGGTCTCTGAGGTTCGGCCTGCAGCCGCTTGCAAGTGTCAGTTGGACTGAATCTGATTGTGAGGAGAAAAAAGGAAGTCTGAAGAGGAAACCAGGCTCATCCTGTAGAAGACTGGAGAAATTGCTGAATGCATACGGTCTGTCAGGAACTGAAACTGCTGTGTGTGCTCCTGGGCATTTTGCAGTAATTGCAATTGGGACGAGACAGCCTGCCTGGTATAGTACTTTTCTTTACATATGAATTTGAAAGCTTTATGGGGAATAGCTATTTCCAATCCCCGTTCTGTATGCTGAAGCTGGAAGCAAACCCCAGCTTAGCTTAGACTAAATACATTTGCTATCAACTGCAGTGGGTTCAGTCACAAGGACCTTGTCTCCATGCCCTTGTTGTTCTGGCAATCCAGAAGAACATCTACTATCCAGTCCTCAGCTTGAGTATTGTGAGTACAAATCAGGGTATTCCACTGCAGTCTGTTTACAATCACAAGTGTGCCATCTAATTCTTGTTATTTCCTGCTTTATGGACTGAGCCATCCGGCTCCGGGTTACAATTGGGTGTTGTGCATATATATTTTCTTCTTTCAGGGCCCCATCCATCTGCACCTGCCTGCCAACCCCGGCAACGCAAACCCGGCTAACCCCCAACCTGGATACCAAGAGTTTGACTTTTCAGACCCTGTATGTGTACAGTACTGTGATTTAATGCCACCAATTAAATCTGATATCCCTCCCGTGTTGCTGTCCCCTCAAATAAATCAGATTTGTTGTTGTTATACTCATATACTGTCTGTGGTGTTGTTTACGGAAACAGTATTGTATTTACGTGTGTATGTTGTTTAACCTTATTTTACAGGGGTCCTCAGAGATTGCTGTAGAATCAATCTCGAGGGTAAGTGGTGCTTTATGAGTAAACAGTGTATAGCGTGGGGTATTGGGGGCGAATTCCTGTGTACTGTGTAGCCACTAGAGGGAACCAAAGAGGGTCACGGTAAACAGAGGGCTGTGATCAAGCTAGTCTAACCACTACAAACCCTGACCTCTGCAGAGGCCCTGCCATCAAACCAGGCCCTCAACGGTCAGTAGTCAGCAGGCAGGGGTAGCCCTTGGGACAGCACCACCTGGGGTTACATTCAGATGTAACTATCACCCTTCCTCTCGATTCCTCCTTCATCCCCCTTCCAATCTGGTTTTCGGAAGAACCACTCGACAACCACCTCCTTCCTCAGGCTTACTGACTCCATCCTTTCAGGGATAGACAATGGCCTGATCACCCTCAGCCATCTTATCCGACCTATCCAAAGCTTTCAACACTGTTTCCCATCCCCTGCTTCTTGATTCACACTTCTCAGCTGGCCTTGCTCCATCAGCCACCAAATGGTTTAAATCCTACCTCATTGGCAGGATCCAGTTGGTGAGAATCCTTGATTCCATCTCCCCTCCACTCCCCATCAACACTGGTGTCCCTCAGGGCTCAGTGCTTGGTTCCCTACTCTTCTCCATTTTACTTAATGATCTTCCCACAGCCTGCTCATCCTCTTCTATCTACATGTACTCTGACGATACTGTTTTGTACAGTTCCGGAAAAAACCCTGCTGCTATGCAAACCAGCTTACAGCATGACTTCAGTCAAGTTCAGCTCTAGTTTGCTTCTCACCAGCTTTTTCTAAATGCCGAGAAGACAGTGTTAATGACCTTTGGTACCAGGCAGAGACTCTCTAGGCTCCCGTCCCTACCCAACTTCCACACCTTTGATGGGACCATCTTAGAGGACACCTCCTCATTTAGATATCTGGGAGTTTGACTGGACCCAGCACCTCAGCTCTCTGTGCATATCAATGCTATCCTGAAGAAACTGTGCACCAAGCTTGGTGCTCTGTACAGGAATCAGTAGTTGCATCCCACTGACTGCTAGGCATGAAATTGTCCAGAAGATGATACTCCCCATCTTTGACTACTCTGACGAGTCTATGGTGCTGCTCCCAAGTCTTCTGTGACCAAGTTGGACACTCTCTTTAACTCCTTCTGCAGCTTTGCTATTGACTTCCTTCCTGCTCCCACCACTGTGAACTCTATCGCTCTCTAACCTTCCTTCCAGTATCTCATAGATGCATCTCTCATCTGCCAAACTAACCTCCAAATTCTGGTTTTGGGGGCTCCTCCTATCTCACCTCCTCTCTCTCCACTCCACCTCCCCACCCACTCTCTCAGATTAAATGACACTGCACCTTGATGGTCCTCGCCACTCCACCCTCACTGGTCAGACTGGTTTCGCCCATCGATTCCCTAAAATCTTGAATTCCCTCCCCCCTGAAATATGACACTCCTCCTCCAACTACTCCCTTACCTCTGCCCTACACAATTACCTTTCCCTCAACTGTTCCTGCTTTAACCCACCTTAATACCTTTCCCCAGTTTCTGCCTTCCTACCGTGACCCCCCTCCCTGGCAGGGTTCTCAACATCCTGAAGGGGGAAATCAGGAAATGGCTACCCCTTCTCCTCATATTCATTTCTTACCTCTCCCCCCCTCTCTTCTCCACCTGCCCTTCTGGGTCACCAGTGTGCACAATCTAACCCCATCCTTTTCACTCCAACAGCACTTGCATATTACCTCGAGGCCTGCTCCTGGTATATTCATGCACTATAAATCGTTCTATCACATTATTACTGTTTTGTACGTTCATATGTTCTTTTGGATGATTTGGACATGTATTGTAATTTACCCAATGTTCCTCTGCTGTTTATTGTACAATACCTTGTGTTCCAGCTGTTGCACAATCTTACAATGTTGTATTGTTTGTACTACCCATATACTATTGTAACTGATCTTCCTTCACAACCCTATGTAACCTTTCCCCCCAGGTTGCCCCGTGAGACGAGCAACTTGTTGTTTAGTGTGCCCTCCTGGTGAAACATTTCAATAAATAAATAAATAAAATAAAAAGCTCTATATAGAAAAAAGAGAGCAGGAGCTGTTAGCCTGGCAGCATTACTGTAGGGCTACCTCTTATGACATCAGCGACCTGGGTTCAGATATGAGCAAGGGATGCGCCGGCCGAGGAGGAAAGCGGGTTTGAGCATTCCAGTGGATGTTCTCCTACCGTGTGGGAGTTTGAATAGCAACACCTCTCCCTGCTTCCACCGGCAGTGGGTGCACAGGTAGTGGAGCCACAGCTGCAAGCGGGGGGTGGAGGATGTTGTTAGGTGCTTGGCAGAGGCAGGCTGGGCTTTTGTCCTTATGTTGATGTGTTCTCAGAGGGAGACTAAAAATGGGATTAATCCCTCCACTGAAACAGCATAATGGCTGATTGGCCAGAAGGTGGTCAAATCTACCCCAAATGGAAGGTTCAAAACAGAGTTCACGTAACCCCCTACAAATGGGAGTTCCCAAAAGTCTTCCTTGAGCTTGCTAAATGCTCACTGCCAGGCTGGTGTCCTGCGTTTTAGCAGTTTAAATGTGATTACCAGAGCCTATATAGCCTCCGTGTACTGTCTCTTTAAGAGCTGCCTATTGCAGCTTAAATAATCTGAGGGAGCTCTGCTGAAAGCTGTAACTATTTGCTGAAAATCATTTAGAGTGATAATGATAATGTAGTTTGTCTGACCTGCTTTCTTTGTAGCAGGACAGTTTTGTTTGTCCCACTATCTTGGTCCTGGACTGCAAATAGGACCAAACAGTACTAGGTGGGACCTAAAATGTACCGGACTACAGGAGCTGTCTGAATTCAAAGTCTGTAGGAACTGTAGTTTGGAGCTTTTTACTTTTTGCAACTAAAGGGGAGCTGTTGCTTTGACTGACAGCCAAATCAGACAACCAAATCTTTTGGATCTTGGGGAAGTCCCGGGCTGCTTGCAGTTTTCAGTTAGTTCTGAGCTGGAAAGTGAAACGAGAAGAGCTCAAGTGTATTTTGGGCAGCAACCCTGAGTGGATTCGCATGGGGGAAAACTGTGAAAGGGCTAAGTTTCGGCCTGCACATCTGTCTGCAGCTCCTGAGAAGGAGAGAAGAGAATTATTTTGGACTAAATCCAAGTTTGTGTGACTAAAGCAAGCTACTGAAGTGGGCCAGGCTCAACCTGAAGAAGACCAAAGATTTTACTGAATGCGATCATCTGTCAGGAGTTCCATCTACCCCTAAGCTCCCAGTGTGTGCAGAGACTTTGTGATTGTGACCGGAGAGCGCTTTGCCTGGTACAGTAGAATTCCCGTATATGAAAATGTGCTATGAGCTGCTATTGGGTTGAGAGTTAGTTCCTCACTGTGTCAACTGTGTTCTGCTTGCTGGAAGCTGTATCCAGCCCACAATGGACTGCATCTGAATTTGTCTCCATGCGGTCTGGGCCTTGCAGGCTGGCCCCAGCCAGACTACCAGCTGCACAGAGAAGCCATCAACAGAGACCTGCCTGGGAATCATCCCCCTGCTCCACGCTTGAACAGGGACGATGCATCTGCAACTCGTGTGGTCCCTGCTTCTCCTGGCATTCCAGATCAACCACCTGCAGTCTCAATTTTCGTCCAGCCTGTGTCCAGTCTTGGGTATCGTGAGTAAATATCAGGGTAGCTCCCCGCAACAACAGCTTAATCTGAGTGTGTCATCTGATTGCCTTGTTGTTTCATTTCCTTTATAAACTGAGCCCTCTGGCTCCGTATTACAAATATTGTGTACTGTGCATGTTGTGTTATCCATCACAGGGCCCCAAGCAACTGCAACCCCGGGCAACGGTCCTGGCTAGCCTATCTCTTCTCCACCTGGGTACCCAGAGGTGGACTGTGTGGGGGGACTCAAAGAGCATGCATAACTGCTTGATTTATGTAACCTTTAAGCTAATTAACCTGATTTCGCCCCTCCCTTGTTCAAGTCCCTTGAATAAATCAGATCTAACTTTTTCTGCATGCAATCTGATTGTGGTTCCAGTTTGTGCTTAAAGTACTGTACCATTGGTATTTGCTCTGCATAACCTTGTTTTACAAGGGGTCCCCAGGGTCGAGCCAGAGGAACCAGCCCTGTTGGTAAGTGCAAACAATTTTTCGTACTTGTGTGGTGTACCAGGGGTATTGTGAAACTGATTATTGTACAGTGTTCAGGCCACTAGTGGGGAAAGAGGGGGGTTTCAGTGTCCCAGAGGGCTGTGCCCAGGTTAGCTTGACCACTACCAACCCTGACCTTCGGGTGGAGGCACCCGTTTCCGAACTTAGGCCCCTTAACCTGCTACTAGTCAAGCAGGCAGGGTTAGTAGCCCTTGGGATAGTGCCACCTAGGGGTTATATTTTGTAGGCTCACTGCTGGGATTTTGTGTCTTCTAGTGGCCGAAATTATGAATTATTGTCAAACATAAATGGCTACCCCAACAGAAGTGGCTGTACAACAGTTGGTGGGGTGGTGTACAGGGCAGGAGATTGACACTCACAATGCTCTGCTTGTATTGGATATTCCCCTGAACATTGGTAAAGATGCTGTAGAAGGAGTACTTTCCAAAGTTGAATGCTTAACAAACGCTGTGGTGGTGGGGCGACAGGCTGATTTGACACCAAACTTTCATGGCATTAGTAGGTGTAGTGACCCAGTGGACAGTTCAAGTGCCATGGACTATTGCCCCAGAAGGGGCCCCAGCCACCTGGAGGGATAACTAGAGATGGTGGGGACCCGGGAGGATGAGCTCCCCTATTATCTGAGACTTTTGAGGAGAAATTTGCTAAGTTGTTGCTGGAGGAAGAGAAAACCATAGAGGACTTTAAGAAACTGTTCCTGCCACCTGGGGGCGTTCTCTCCCCAACACCCCCTCCCATTCCAGCACCTGTTACTGCCCCGCCTTCTGTGCCTGTGCCAATGCTGGCCCCTATATCTGTACCTGCCATTAGTCACGACTCCTACCGAAGGTTGAGAATCTTTTCAGGCACCCTCCCCACCCCCCAAGGGGAGGATGACTGGGAGACCTGGATAGACTATGTTGCTCCTCTAGTACTTGAATGGCAATGCTCAGAAGCAGAGAAATGAAAGAGGTTGAGTGAGAGCCTCCGAGGTCCTGCCCTGGCTACCATCCATGCCAAATGGGCCAATAACCCTGAAGCAACTGCACAGGACTATCTTGATGCATTGAAGAATGTGTGTGGAGCCTGATTCAGATGAGGACCTGTGGTGAGAGTAAGAAATGCCCAGCAGTACTCAGGAGCCATTGTCTGTGTATGTACCTCGGCTTGAAAAGCTGATACAGAGTGCCTCAGAAAGGGTAGTTTGCCATCAAATGGATTAGATCGAACTGAGGCTGGACCGGATCCTTAAATCTGCTCCATTTTCAGAATTGTTACTGTTTTAGTTGCGCCTCGCCAACCGACTGGAATAGCCCCCCTCTTATGAAGAAGACTAATGAAAGAAATTTGGGGGGTTAAGCAAAGGTGACCCGGGGGGGGGGATTTTCACCAATATCTGCTGCTACTGCGCAAGTGACAGAGAGTGATCATCCAAGTGGGGTTCAGGGGCAAACATTGGCACCTAACAAGCACTCTGAGAATGCTAAGGACTTCCGGCCCTGGGCCCAGTTTTTGAAAGTCGAGCTATTAAAGGAAGTCCGACAGTTGAAGACAGGCGCCTCTGCAAGGGTTCCTCCCATGGAACAAGATTCTGGTTTCTCTCAGGACATGACTGCCATGGGGGTAGGGTGCCTAACTGATATAAACTAGAGCATTTTAATGAAATTATGGGGTTTATTGCAGGGTAAGCTGCTGGGGTGTTGTTTGTTTGCTGTCCTTGCTGGGTTTAGAGACGGTGGTATTGGTTCGGCCTATCGTAGGGTGGGCTGTGGGAACAGTGCCTCCCAGGCTTGCTAGTAGGGGTCCACTGGTGAGTGGTTCCTTTCTGGGGCCGTGGTTCTGCTCTCAGTGGGATTGAGTTTGTTTGTTTTATCCTTGCTGGGCTTGGGATGGGTGGTATTGATCCCAGTCTACCAGAGGGTGGCACGGAGAAACGGTGCCTCCTAGGACTGCTAGTGGAGTTCCACTGGTGAGTGGTTCCTTTCTGGGGTCCGTAGTCCTGTTCCCAGTAGGGTAAAGTTTCCTCATTAGTTGGCAGCTATTGTTTCCATGCAAATCCTTATTGTATTTGTCATTAATGCCTGAAGGGTTGTAAACTCGTTAAACTGTCTTGTTTATTAGATTCTATAGATTTTAGTGAGAGTAAAATCTGAATGTAATTATTGTATTGGGGAGGTGAGAGGCCTTAATCCTTTTCAAGTCTTTCAACATCGAAATTTGAGCGTTATAGCCACTTCAGGATTTTATGGGTTGTGACTTATGTTTTATAATAATTTATTGAGTTAAATTTGTTTATTGAGATTGTTTAGTTGTTTATTTGGATTTTCTTAGATAAATTATTGTTTATTGAAATGTGCTGGGAAGGCATTAAGACGGTCAGGAGCTTTTCTCCCACTTTGCTCCATGACCTTCATCCTTTTCACTGTTCCCCTTTGGCGCCTGAAGTTTATAACAAATGTCGTTCATTGGGGATAGTGAGAAGGCGTCCGAGGGGTGTATGGTCCGGGCAAAGTGGGAGAATGGAAAGAAGTCGATCGATTGAGGTAGTAGGGACTAGGAGATGCCCTGGAGGTAAATGGGTTCAGGAGAGGGGTTTTCCCTGCCTGATTCCCATACCCAAGGGTTCTGCAGATTGCGGACCGGTATTGCGCTCCTCCTCGAAAATCCATCCTACCTGATCAATGTTATGTAATGCCAGGTTAATTAAAAACAAGACCGCTATTATAGCGGATCTTATTGTAACATCTGATCTGGCATGCATCACCAAGACCTGGTTGGATGAGAATACAGGCCCTATTTTGGCTTCTGCTGCTCCATCTGGGTTCTTGGTGATACACCGCCCGAGGTTGGATTGTAGGGGCGGGCGTGTAGCCATCTTTTTTAGAACGGAGCTGGGTCCTGTGGATGTACCAGTGTGTGTCACTAGATCCTTTGAGTGTAGCCTGGGAGCAGGTGCAGGGTTCAGGATTCTCCTCATCTACTGACCACCCGGTGATGGTGGAGAATTCCTGAAGGAGTTTGCGGACTTCATCGTCGACGTAGCGCTGGAGTCGCCTAGGTGGTTAACACTGGGTGACTTCAACGCTTGGGTCGATGATGAACTCTCACCTTTGGGAAAAATCTCCTCCAACTGATGACAATGTTGGGCCTTACACAGGTGGTTACCTCTGCTACCCATGTAGGGGGTCACTCATTGGACCTAGTGTTCCTACTGGAGTTGGGGGTGGAACCAAATGTGTGGACAGACCATCATACCATAAGAATTGCTTCGGGACACCCTAAATGGCCTGCTCCTACGGAGATGGTACAATATCACTACTTTCGGAAGTTACCCCAGAAGCCTTGGCAGTTTAGACCTGATCGGTTATTCGAGTAAGTGCATGGATCCAGGGGATCTTGTATTTGCCTATAATAAGACTGTGGATGATGCCCTGGATCAACTTGCACCTGTTCGTGTTCATCCACTCACTCAGCACCCAAGATCTTCATGGTTAGATGATTCTTTGAAGGAGCTGAGGAGAGTAGGACGAAGGTTAGAGAGAGCTTGGCGAAAGTCCGGCCTGGATGCTGACAGACTTAGTTTGATGGACCATTTTAGGGTCCATCAGTCAGCAATCGCCCGTAAGAAGGCAGAATTCCTGTCCAGGGAGATTGCTGCTGTGCGGAATCGACCAGCCAAACTCTTTCAGACTGTCGACGGATTGTGCAATCCACTCTGTCTGCAGTCTGGAAGAGATTTTTCACAGATGAAATGTGATAAGCTTGCTCGATTCTTCACAGATAAGATTGCCAGCACCAGATTGGGCACCTGTCCTGCTCTCTCTTTAGGGAGTTGTGATGGTTGCTGAGAGGAAGCAATCCCCTGTGTCTCCTGGTCTGACTTTAGTAGGGTGGCATTCATGGATGTTGTGAGGATTATTCAGACTGTACGACCAACCAGTTTTAGTTTGGACCCGGGCCCTACACCACTGTTATTAAGTAGTGTAGACACTACCTGTCCGATCCTTGCTGAAATTGTCTGGAAATCTTTGGAGCAAGGGGTTTTCTCCGCCCCCTTAAAGGAGGTGGTCATTCAACCACTCCTTAAAAAACCTTCACTGAATCCAGATGTCCCAGCTAACTACAGACCTATCTCTAACCTGCCCTTTGTGGGTAAGGTTATTGAAAAGGTGGTTGCGATACAGTTGGATGACCATCTTATGAATCACAACATCTATGAAGCTCTCCAGTCGGGGTTTAGGAGAAGACATAGCACCGAGACTGCCTTTGTCCGGGTTTTAAATGATCTCCTAATTGCGAGAGATCGAAAGACTTGTACTATTCTAGTCCTTCTTGATCTCTCTGCAGCATTTGATACTGTGGATCATGGTGTGCTGTTGGAGCATCTGTGCTTTCTTTGTGGACTGTCTGGTACAGTCTTACACTGGTTTCAATCTTTCCTCACGGGGCGGACTCAGAGGATTACTATGGGGATTTATTCCTCTGATACCATCTCTCTGTCCTGTGGGGTACTGCAGGGCTCCATCTTGGTGCCCAAGTTGTCCGCAGTCTATATGCTGCCATTAGGAGATATTATTAGGCATTATAGTCTGGGTTTTCACTGCTATACAGATGATACCCAGCTGTATTTGTCCTTTACTCCCGGACAGGATGATGCAGTCTCTCTGCTTAACAGCTGTCTAGACAAAATCAATGACTGGATGAGCGCCAGCTGGCTGAGGTTAAACCCGGATAAGACCGAGGTGTTGGTTGTGGATCCAGGTCACCTTGAGGCAGGTCATAGGGCTGAAGTACCATCAGGCCTTTGGCTTGGTGATGCCCAGCTCTTGATCTCAGGCCAGGTGCGGAACCTGGGCATTATTTTTGACAGCGGTTTGACTCTAAAATCACAGGTGTCAACCGTTGTTAAATCCTCTTTTTTCCACCTGAGGAATACTGCCTGGGTAAAACACCTGGTTCCTCCGGCTGACCTTCCTACTCTGGTCCACGCGTTTGTGACCACTCACCTTGGCTACTGTAATTCCCTTTACCTGGGGCTGCCGGGGGTTGAAATTCATCGCCTGCAGCTAGTGCAGAACGCAGCAGCCAGGCTCTTGACTGGAACATCTAGGCATAGTCATATTACGCCTGTTCTGCGTGGGTTGCACTGGCTGCTGGTACAATGGTGAATCACCTTCAAGGTCGGGTTACTGACCTATAAAGCCTTACACGAACAGGGACCACAGTATCTGAAAGATCTCCCTAGTCCCTACTGCCCCTTTCTCTCACTCCAATCCGCCGATGAGAGATTGCTAGAGATTCCCAGGGTTCGTTTGAAAACATCTGGAGCTCGTGCATTTTCATATGCAGCTCTCACCCTGTGGAACTCTCTACCTCGTCGGATACGAAGCTGCCTGACCATCAAGAGTTTTAAAACGGAGTTGAAAACTTTTTTATTTACAAAAGCTTATGGCCTATGATTTTATATTGTTAATATTGTATTGTTTTGTTTATTGTTCTTTGTAAAGTGCTTTGATCTCTGGAAAAGTGTTTTTTTAAATAAATTTTTACTTACTTACTTACTCAGGCATCCTTTACCAAGGATAGCTCCCAGGCTGAAATCAAAGAATTGACTGCCACCCTAAAGGAACTATTGAGACATGTTGCACCCCTCTCACCGCTGCAAGCATATACTGGACCCTGATCCCTTGCTACTACTTCAGTTCCTCATGCAATGTTCTCTCCAAGGATGACCCAGGAGTCTGTCATTTGTCACCACTGTGGAAAGGAAGGCCATATGAAGAGGGAATGCCGGTCTCAGAAAGACTTAGAGAAAGTGGTGAACCAGCTTCAAGGAGAGATTCAGAAAACTAATTAGTGGTCAAGGGGTGCACAAAATGACAGCAGTGAAGGCTTCAGACATCCTAACTCAAACCCCTCTGTGGCTAAATCGTCCATCCAGGCCCCTGCTGCTGACCCTCCAGATTGGTCCAAAATAATGGGCCCCTTCAATGGAGAGTATTGTGGCTGTGAATGGTATTCCTACTTGGGCTGTGCTGGACAGTGGGTCACAAGTGACCATTGTATTTAAGGACTGGTATAACAAACACTTATCTGCTGGGCCCTTACAATCCCTGGAAGGCCTACATGTGTGGGGGCTGAGCGATAAATCTTATCCCTACCTAGGATATGTCCACCTCTAGTTGTCATTTCCTGCAGCTGTAACTGGTGTAGAGGAGCAAGTCGAGACACTGGCCTTAGTGTGTCCCCCTACTGGACTGTATGAAATGGTTCACCTGTTAACTGGGACCAACGCCCATATGTTTGGGAGACTGGCACAACTCTGTCATGAGAAACAAGTCCGATGGACTGGGAGGGCCCTAAGAATTCCTGCTCTGATCAAGATGGCCTATGATTTGCAACAGAGCCCCAAGGGAGTGGACCAGGATGAACCAGTAGGGGTCGTGTGGAAGAAGGATCCTGAGTCAATGGTACTGGCCCCTAATGCCCAGTGTACTGTTCAAGGGGAGGTCCACCTCAGCAAAGATGTCAAGAACAAAATAGTGATGTTGGACGCGCTGGGTGATGGAAAATTGCCGGAAGGATTATTGGTTAAGCCCAGCATCTTGCCAGCTCATGCTCATGCCTATGCATGATGAGTGATGGTCCAGAGTCATAATGTGTCAGATCGGGAGATCCGAGTGAACAGAAGATGCACCCTAGCTACAGTACACTGTGCAGACACTGCAGTGTTGCCCAGCAACAAGCACCCTGGCAAGACAGATAGAGTGACTCCCGACTCGTTTGATTTTAGTGACTCCCCATTGCCAGCTAAATGGAAGACTAGAATTAGCCAGAAACTTGCCCAGAGAGATCAAGTATTTTCATTGAAGGAATGAGATGTGGAATGTGTCCAGGGTGTGGAGCATCACATACGCTTGCACGATGAACGGCCATTTCGAGAGAGGTCTCGATGCCTAGCCCCTGCAGACATAGACTATGTGAGAAGACACTTGCAGGAAATGCTCATGGCTGGTGTGATACAAGAATCCAGGAGCCCATATGCTTCTTCCATTGTGGCTGTGCATAAGAAGAATGGATCTGTGAGAATGTGTGTTGATTATCGAACTCTGAATCGGCGGACCATTCCCGATCAATACACCATGCCCCGTATACAAGATGCTCTGGATTGTTTGAATGGGAGCAAATGGTTCTTGGTGTTGGATCTTCGCAGTGCATATTACCAGATTCTGATGGCTCCGGAGGATCGTGAGAAGACAGCCTTCATCTGTCCTTTGCGGTTCTATGAAGTCCTAAGAATGCCACAGGGGATATCGGGCACCCCAGCCACCTTCGGGAGCTCCCTAGAAGAACATGAAAGTTGACTGTTCAAAGTACTAGACCGACTGGAAGATTTCGGCCTCAAGCTGTCCATCAACAAGTGCCAGTTTTTCCAAACCTCTGTGAAGTATGTGGGGCACGAAGTGTCTACAGAGGGGATAAAGACTGATCCTAGTAAAGTTGAAGCCTTGACTACTTGGCCCCAGCCCCACAATTTGAAAGAACTACAACATTTCCTGGGATTCTGTGGCTACTACCGCCAGTTCATAAAGGACTATTCCAAAGTGATTCGGCCACTCTTGAATCTTACCCAGGATTACCCTCCTACCAATCGGAAATACAAAAAAGGGTCCGACAAAGAACCAGACAAAGCATATTTCCACCCAGGTGAACTTTCTGGATCCCGTTGGATGCCTGACTGTGAAGCAGCTTTCCACGAAGTCATATACCAGCTCACCCATGCCCCCATCCTCGCCTATGCTGATCCCACCAAATCCTATGTGCTGCATACTGATGCCAGTCTGCAGGGTCTAGGAGCTGTACTGTATCAAGACCATGAGGATGGTTTGAGACCAGTGGCATTCACCAGTAGGAGCTTGACCCCATCAGAGTGAAACTACCCTGTGCACAAGTTGGAGTTCCTTGCGTTAAAATGGGCCATTGTCGATCAGTTTCATAATTACCTCTATGGGGCAAAAATATTGATGAGGACCGACAATAACCCATTGACCTATGTACAGACTTCAGCTAAGTTAGACACCATGGGGCACCGGTGGCTTTCTGCATTGTCAACATATGATTATGCTGTCGAATACAGACCAGGCCTGAATCATATTGATGCTGACGCCCTATCCCGGAGGCCCGTTTCCAAGAGCGAGTGGGTCAGGCTGTCTGAACCTGACATCCAAGCATTGTGCCAAAAGTTTGATAGAAATGAACAGATATCTACGGACACAGTGAACTGCTTAGTAGATTGCTGGGCCCATCTGACACCTGCGTACCAGCTGCGTATTGCCACTTCTCTGCTCTAGATATTAGTGCACTACCTAAGTTTGACAATGTCAGCATTCGGTGGGCTCAATCCTGAGATCCTATGATTCAGCCAGCACTTGATGCCCTTCGTGCAGGAAAAGATGTGTCCAAGTTGCATTCCTCTGATCTGTGAACCGCTTTATTGTTTAAAGAAGGCCCCAGGTTGAAGCTGCTTAACCATTTGTTGTATAGAGAGACTGTAGATCGAGGTGGCCAAATAGACAAGCAACAATTGGTCCTGCACACAGCCTTCAAAGATTTGGTACTGAGGTCCCTCCACAATCATATGGGCCACCTCGGTATCGACCAGACCCTTGACCTAGTACGATATCGATTCTACTGGCCCAAGTTGGAGGTCACTGTTGAGCACCATGTAAGGACTTGTAGTCACTACCTGCAGAGAAAAGCCCTGCCTCAGAGGGCTGCCCCCTTGTCAATATTACTACCAGCACCCCAATGAAACTAGTCTGCATAGACTTCTTGAGTTTAGAGCCTGATCAGCAAAACATTGGCAATGTGTTAGTGGTTATGGACCATTTCACATGATATGCACAAGCTTTTCCCACTAAAGATCAAAAAGCATCTACCGTGGCCAAGGTGCTAGTGAAAAATTTCTTTGTCCACTATGGTGCCCCCCAGCGAATTCACTATGATCAGGGCCGGGACTTTGAGAGTCAGCTAATCAAAGAAATGCTGTCTTTATGGGGAGGTGTGAAAGTCAAGAACCACCCCTTATCATCCGTAGGGGGATCCTCAGCCAGAATGCTTTAACCGCACCCTGCTAGACATGCTAGGCAGCCTCCACCCAAAAGATAAGCATAAATGGAGCCAGCAGATTAACACCTTGGTACACGCATACAATTGCATGAAGAATGATGCTACCGGGTTCTCTCCCTACTGCCTCATGTTCAGGAGAGAGGCCCAGCTGCCTGCTGATGTCTGTTTTGAGGTTTCTCCCAATGGGGTCCGAGCCGAAGACTTTCTGCAATACATACAAACACTGAAAGCTCAATTGAACCATGCCTATCAACTTGCCCAGACAATGGCCATCAAAAGAAATCTAGCCAACAAAGAGAGACATGATAGAAAAGTAAAGGCTCAAGAGCTTAGGCCTGGAGACCATGTGTTGTTGTGAAATTTAGGATTGCACGGTAAACACAAAATTGCTGATTGATGGCACCATCTTCCCCATGTCGTAGTTGGAAAGTTGGATGATTTGCTAGTGTACAATGTGTGCCCAGAGAATAAAATTGCTTGATTTCTGTGCTAGACACATAGGATTTGGAAGGATATTTGTGCAATATTTTAGAAGTGTCCAGCTGGCTGAGCAGTGAGTTTGTTTTTATCCCTGGACTCAGTAGAGTGGTTTGTGTAGGAGTAGTGGTCTAGTAAATTGTGGAGTTGGTTGACTTACTATACAGGGCAATACTCACCAGGGTGGTGGAGCAGTGGTGTATTTGATTGTTTCTAACAGTCATCAGTGCTTGTGGCCTACCCACCCATCCTTCCCCTCACCCCACCCACCCCAGATGTGGCATTTTCTTTATAGCCAAGGTTCTGATATCACTTCCTCAACAGGTATTGGGGCAGAACTGTCATATTCTTAATTACCCAGCACAATGCATAAAGGGTAAGTGCACAAAAAAAATTATATATTACTCATTGTATATTATAAGGAAGAGGAACATGTGGGGAGTGGTGCAATGCACTGGCTGTGGGGCAGCAATTTTCCAGGAGACATTCTGGAACCTGCGTTGCTGCCCTATTTGCAGGCAACTGTCAGCTCTGAGGGAGGAGGTTGCCCACTTCCAGGTTGAACTGGCCAGGACTAAGGAGGCCTCCTCCACTCAAAGAGCACCAGTTCCACAACCACTGCCTCAGAGGTTACCATGTGTGAAGAGCAGATGGACCACAGTAGGTCCTGGGAGGGTGAGGGTGGTGAAACAGAGGTGTAGCCCCCAAGTTGTACCTCTATGCAAATCATATGTCAGTCTGGCAAATCAAGGTTCCTCTATGATGACACACTCATTGGAGACCAAGAAGAATGCTGGGGACATCCACAAGGGAGACCCACAAAAGAGCAGCAAGGGACACCACAGGAGAAAGAAACAGCTTCTGATAGGGGACTCAATTGTTACGGGTGTAGAACTGGGGAAGGGAGAGGAGAGAAGTAAGGTGCCTGCCTGGTGCCATGGCTTGGAGGGACAGGAAGCAAGTCCTCAGGATTGCAGAAGCAGCATCACAGGAGAGGAAACTAGATATCATTGTCCACCTCAGGACAAATGACCTAGCTAGGCATGAGATCAGTGCAATGCAGGATGAATTTGTGGAGTTGAGGAGGGGCCTCAGACAGGTAGCAAGTACGGTAACCTTCTCAGAGGTGCTGCCAGTCTATGGCAGGGGTGAGGCTAGGGTACTGCACACCATGCAGTTTAATGAATGGTTGCAAAACTAGTGCAGAGCACAGGGCTTTAGCTTCATTGGGGACTGGGGTCCACCTGGAGATGAAGGTCTATACTGGCATGATGATTGCATCTGTCAGGAAGAAACATGCTCCTAGGTGACAGGTTTAAAGGCTTCCTTGGCAAGCTTTTAAACTAGCCAAGGGGGCGGTGCTGATAGGAAACAGGAAAGTTCAAGCCTCCCCCCACAAAACATGGCAGATAGTAGGGTAAACACTGAGGTACAGAGCTTGACAGAGGGCAGGACAGGGGTAAATGGAAAAATGGACAAGGGCAATAAGAGCAGGGATGGGGTAAAAAAGGATAAAGCCAACATTAAATGGAGGGCAATGAGTACCAATGCCCATAGTCTGGGAAACAAGCTTCCAGAGCTAGTAGCCCTGATGGAAGAGGAACACTTGGATATTGTGACAGTCACAGAAACATGGTACACAGAGAACCATGACTAGGATGTCAACATACCAGGGTACACAATCTACAGAAGGACAGGGAGGGTAAAAGAGGAGGTGGAGTAGCTCTCTACATAAGGGAAGGGATCAAAGCTACAGAACTAAAACGTAAAGGGAGGACAAGAGGAACTCTGGGTCACCTTGGAGACAGGAATGGCATCACAATCTGCACAGGGGTCGTATACAGACCCCCGTCTCAAGTGGAGGAAATGGACAAGAAAATGATAGAGGAGCATTCTCAAAATGGCTGAAAAAGGGAGATACTGTTGATGGGGAACCCGAATATGCCAGATGTTAACTGGGCTACATGGACTGCAGCCACATCCAAGAGCAGAGTCATTCTCGATGCCCTACAGGGGGCATGCCTTATACAGCTAGTGGTGGAACCCACTTGAGAGGGAGCAATATTAGACCTGGTACTCTCAAATGGAGAGATCACAAATTTAGAAGTCATTAGACATCTGGAACAAGCGACCACTGCACAGTATGCTACAATAAACACAACCATGGAGACAAGCCATACAAAGACAAGGATACTGGACTTTAGAAGGGCTGACTTTGGCATAATGGATGAATACCTGAGGAATGCATTAGCAAATGGCTAGAAAGGAGGGGTGGAAGAACAATGGAGAAAAATCAAAACTGCCATCATGGAAGCAACAAGCCTTTGCGTGAAACAAATAAAGAAAACAAAACGGAATGAAAAACCACTATGGTTCTCAAAAGAGGTGTCGGGGAAGGTTAAGGAGAAAAAGGCTGCATTCAAACAGTATAAGGAATCACAGATGGAGCACGACAGGGAACTGTATCAATTAAAGCAGAAAGAAGTGGGGAAGGTGGTCAGAAAAGCAAAGGCCCAAACCGAGGAAAAGATAGCCAACTCAGTTAAGAAAGGGGATAAAACCTTTTATAGGTACATTAGGGAGCATAGCATAAGGAAGGGATAGTGAAGATTAATAAAGGAGAAGGGAGGTGGGCAGAGGGAGACAGTGAAAAGGCAGAGATACTGAATGAATACTTTTGCTCAGTATTCACAAAAGAAGATGAGGAGGAGTTACCTAAACCAAACAGTAGAAGCACTCTGGGTAGGGGTGTTGACGCCAGTCCATTTACAGAATAAAGAGTCCTGAAAGAACTCCTAAAACTCAAGGTGGACAAAGCAATGGGGCCTGACGGGACTCACCCTAGAATCCTAAAAGAGCTAAGGGAGGACCTAGTGACACCACTAACCACACTTTTTAACAAATCATGGGAGGATGGGGCGGTACCTGAGGACTGTAGGAGGGCAGATGTGATTCCCCTTCACAAAAGTGGGAGCAAGGCAGAAGCAGGAAACTACAGACCTGTTAGTTTGACCTCAGTGGTGGGGAAAATGATGGAATCACTTCTGAAAAGAAAGAACTGCTCAGTATCTAGAGGCCAGCAGGGCACAGGACCCAAAGCAGTATGGATTCACAGCAAGAAGGTCATGTCAGACAAATCTAATCAATTTCTTTGCCTGGGTGACCAAAGTAATAGACCAGGGAGGGGCTGTGGATATGGCCTACCTAGACTTTAGCAAGGCATTTGACACAGTCCCCCACAAAAAATTAATAATCAAGTTAGCCAGCTTGGGAGTGGGTCCCAGGGTGGTAGCCTGGGTAGCAAACTGGCTGCACAACAGGACACAGAAGGTAATAGTGAATGGAACACATTCTGAAGAAAGGGGGGTTACTAGTGGAGTACATCAGGGCTCAGTACTGGGTCCAGTCCTCTTTAACGTCTTTATAGGTGACATTGCAGAGGGTCTGGAAGGAAAGGTATGCCTCTTTGCAGATGACACAAAGATCTGTAACAGAGTTAATACGTAAGGGGGGTAGAAAGGATGAGAAGGGACTTGGCAAGGTTGGAGGTATGGTCAGACATATGGCAACTTAGATTCAATGTAAAGAAGTGCAAAGTAATACACCTGGGAAATAAAAATCCAGGAGAAGAGTACACAATGGCAGGGGAGGAACTAATGACAACAATAATGGAAAGGGATCTGGGTGTAGTCATATCAGATGACCTAAAGGTGGGTAAGCAATGTGAGAAGTCAGTAAGGAGAGCCAGGGGGATACTGGGATGCATAGGGAGGGGCATCACAAGTAGAAAAAGGAAGTGGTTATCCCTCTGTACAGACAGTTGGTGAGACCCCATCTGGAGTACTGCATGCAGTTTTGGAGACCTCATCTACGCAAGGACATAGACAGGATGGAAGCAGTCCAGAGGAGGGCAACTAAAATGGTGCAGGGTCCACATCAGAAACCATATGAAGAGACTGAGAGAGCTTAATATGTATACCCTTGATGAAAGGAGGGACGGGGGGACATGATAGAAACTTTTAAGTACCTCAAGGGAATCAACAAAGTCCAGGAGGGTAGCATCTTTCAGAAAAAGAGATGTGTAAGAACAAGGGGACACAATTTAAAGTTAGAGGGGGAACGGCTCAGGGGTAATGTGAGGAAATTATTTTTCACGGAGAGAGTGGTGGACGCATGGAACAGCCTTCCTGGAGAGGTTGTGGGGTCTAAAACAGTGGGGGAATTCAAACATGCATGGGACAGACATAAGGCAATTATAGTGGGGGGTTGCAGGAAGTAGGCTGTTGGTTAACTAGAATCTGCAGCTTATCCAATACATAGAAACATCGAAACATAGAATTTGACGGCAGATAAGGACAGCTTGGCCCACCCAGTCTGCCCATTTCCCTACCTACTGGATAAGCTGCAGATCCTAGTTAACCAGCAACCTACTTCTTCCTACCCCCACCCCCCAGAATTGCCTTATGACTATCCCATGCATGCTTGAATTCCACCACTGATTTTGACTCCACAACCTCCTCCTCCGGAAGGCGTTCGCCATGCATCCACAACCCTCTCTGTGAAAAAATACTTCCTTAAATTACCTCTGAGCTGCCCCCCATCTTCAAATTGTGCCCTCTTGTTCTTGCACACCTCTTTTTTTGAAAGATGCTACCCTCTTGGACTTTGTTGATTCCCTTGAGGTACTTGAAAGTTTCTATCATGTCCCCCCTCTCCCTCCTTTCCTCGAGGCTATACATATTAAGCTTCTTAAGTCTCTCTTCATATGTCTTCGGTGCAGACCCTGCACCATTTGAATTACCCTCCTCTGGACAGCTTCCATCCTGTCTATGTCTTTGCGAGATTGGGTCTCCAGAACTGCACACAGTACCCAGATGGGGTCTCACCAGCTGTCTGTACAGAGGGATAATAACTTCCTGTTTTCTACTGGTGATGCCTCTCCCTATGCATCCCAGTATCCCAACAGCCCTCCTTGCTGCCCTCTCACATTGCTTGCCCATCTTTAGGTCATCTGATATGACTACCCCCAGGTCCCTTTCCATTTTGTTGTTGTTAGTATCTCACCCCCCATTGTGTACTCTTCCCCTGGGTTTTTGTTTCCCAGGTGCATTACCTTGCACTTCTTAGCATTGAATCTAAGCTGCCATACATTTGACCATTCCTCTAACCTTGCCAAGTCCCTTCTCATCCTTTCCACCCCACCCTGTGCATCAACTCTGTTGCAGATCTTAGTGTCATCTGCAAAGAGACATACTTTTCCTTCCAGTCCTTCTGCAATGTCGCTTATAAAGACATTGAAGAGGACCGGTCCTAATACTGAACCCTGTGGTACCCCACTAGTAACCCTCCTTTCTTCTGTGTGGACTCCATTTACTATTACTCTCTGTGTCCTATTCTCCAGCCAATTCTTTACCCAGGCTGTCATCTTGGGACCCACTCACAGGCTGGCTAACTTGTATATTAATCTTTTGTGCGGGAGTGTCAAATGCCTTGCTAAAGTCTAGGTAGGCCATGTCCACAGCCCCTCCCTGATCTACTACTTTGGTCACCCAGTCAAAGAAATCTATCAGATTCGTCTGGCATGACCTTCCCGCTGTGAATCCATGCTTCCTAGGGTCCTGTGCCCCTCTGGCCTCTAGATACTCGACAATTCTAAATTCACTAAATTCACAATTCACTAAAAATACCACTGACAGCTTAATCTGGTTCAAGGTCAGTTGGCATTCATCTGTATCCCCCTCCCCAGGTCGTGCCTGAAAATAGGCAGGATTTGTCTAGTGCACTTACCCGTCAAAAAAAAAAAATTCTTTCCTTTAGAAGTGATTCCATCATTTTCCCTATCACTGAGGTTAAACTAACAGGTCTATAGTTTCCTGCTTCTGCCTTGCTCCCACTTTTGTGAAGGGGAATCACATCTGCCCTCCTCCAGTCCTCAGGTACCACCCCATCCTCCCATGATTTGTTAAAAGGGTAGTCAGTGGTGTCGCTAGTTCTACCCTTAGTTCTTTTAGAATTCTGGGATGAATCCCATCAGGCCCCATTGCTTTGTCCACCTTCAGTTTTAAGAGTTCTTTCAGAACCCTTTCTTCTGTAAATGGGCTGGTATCAACTTCTGTATCCAGAGTGTTACTACTGTTTATTTTATGTACCTTGTGGTGTCCTCTGCCTCCTTCCTGTGGGCCAATAGGTAGGGAAAGGGGCAGACTGGGTGGGCCAAGTGGTCCTTATCTGCCATCAAACTCTATGTTTCTATGTAACTCCAAAGCTGTCAAGACCATGCACCGTAAACACTTGCTACCTATTGGTCAAGTTATAATTGAGGCTGAACTCACCGACAATGATTCCCCTGGACCAGTGATTCGTGCTGCTGCAAGAAAGAAACAGAGTCAGCCTGCCCCCATGGTTGCCGATTTAAGACTTCCCCCACAGCAGGCCCAGAATGATAGTGACTGCCAGTCTAACTTGGATGACAGTGAGTGTGAGAATGCCTATTACCCCTCATATGAACTGAGTCAGTTGTTTCATGGAAATCCTATGTTGAATTATGGGGATGAAGCTGGGCCTTCTGGACTGTCTAACCCCCTGGCATCATCCTTGGAGCCAATGCTCCCTGAAAGTGAAGTGCAAAGTATCAAGTCTGAGGATGCTGAGTCTTTGTGTATTGTGGAACTGTATGATTTGCCTGAAGAAGAGGCTGATGGTATGAGTCTTTCTGGTGACATGGCAGAACTTGAGGAACACTATGAGAGTGCTGGCAACCCCCCTTCAGTGCCAGAGTGTCTTCAAAATGAGCCAAGTGTTGTAGAAACAGACTACAGAGCAAGGAGCTGACAGTGCTCCCAGCTTGGACATTCCCCTTCATGCAGAGGCACCCCTCACAAGTGATGAAAGCTCCAAGACCATTGCTGAAAGTACAGAGACTGGTTGTTCACCCTTCAAAGACTGGCCGAGCTGTCAAGACAGTGGTGTGCTTCAGTTATGATTCCCCTGGGAGGCCAGTGGATTTGCCTCTCAATGTAGTCCGCAAAGGTGTTTATGTTGCTCAGAGCTCACTGCCCAAATTGAGCTTGATGGCCCATTCCAGGTTACTTGTTCTGCCCTCTCACCATGGTGCCCCTGCCCCATCCAGTCCCAAGTTAGCTGATAGGGAAGGGCCCCCTCTTGCATTGTTTAGAGTACAAGAAGTTATTACATGATTCTGTATAGTAATGTTCAATTTACCTGTGTGAAATATGCATAAAGTATTGTCAGAATGGAAATGATATAGTGGAGTACATTGAAATGTATAGTAAAGTGACAAGTTATGCCAATTGATGAATCAGATAGTACTTGTATAGCATGCTAATGGTATAAATGTCTTGTATATGTTGCATTTTCAATGTTATGTTGGTACAGACTTGACGCGGACGCCAAGTTTTTCCAGGCAGGGAAGGGTGTAACCCCCCTACAAATAGGGGTTCCCAAAAAGTCTTCCTTGAGCTTGCCTAAATGCTCACTGCCAGGCTGGTGTCCTGTGTTTTAGCAGTTTAAATGTGATTACCAGAGCCTGTATGGTCTCTGTGTACTGTTTCTTTAAGAGCTGCCTAATTGCAGCTTAAGTAATCTGAGAGGTAGCTCTGTTGGAAGATGTAACTATTTGCTGAAAATCATCTAGAGTGATAATGATAATGTAGTTTGTCTAACCTGCTTTCTTTGTAGCAAGGACTGTTTTGTTTGTCCTCACTATCTTGGTCCTGGACTGCAAATTGGACCAACCAGTACTGGTGGGACCTAAAATGTAGCCGGACTACAGGAGCTATCTGAATTCAAAATCTGTAGGAACTGTAGTTTGGAGCTTTTTTTTGCGCCTTTTTTGCAACTGAAGGGGCTCTTGCTTTGACTGACAGCCAAATCAGCCAACCAAATGTTTTGGACCTTGGAGAAGTCCCAGGTTGCTTGCAGTTTTCAGTTAGTTCTGAGCTGGGAAGTGAAATGAGAAGAGCTCAAGTGTATTTTGGGCAGCAATCCTGAGTGGATTCGCATGGGAAACTGTGAAAGGGCTAAGTTTCGGCCTGCATGTCTGTCTGCTGCTCCTGAGAAGGAGAGACGAGAATTATTTTGGACTAAATCCAAGTTTGTGTGACTAAAATAAGCTACTGAAGTGGGCCAGGCTCAACCTGAAGAAGATCAAAGATTTTGTTGAATGCGAGCGGCCTGTCAGGAGTTCCAGCTACCCCTAAGTTCCCGGTGTGTGCAGAGACTTTGCAATTGTGACCGGGGAGCGCTTCGCCTGGTACAGTAGAATTCCCATACATGTAAATGTGCTGTGAGCTGCTAGTGGGTTGTGAGTTAGTTCCCCACTGTGTGAACTGTGTTTTGCTTGCTGGAAGCTGTATCCAGCCCAAGCGGACTGCATCCGGTTTGTCTCCATGCGGTCTGGCCTTGCCAGACTGGCCCAGCCAGACTACCCACTGCACAGAGAAATCATCGATGAGAGACCTGCCTGGGGATCAGCCCCCTGCTCCACACTTGAACAGGAATGATGCCTCTGCGACTCGTGTGGGCCCTGCTTCTCCTGGCATTCCAGATCAACCACCTGCAGTCTCGATTTTCATCCAGCCTGTGTCCAGTCTTGGGTATCGTGAGTAGATACCAGGGTAGCTCCCTGCAACAACAGCTTAATCTGTTACAGTGTTCTGGAGGGCTGTGCCCAGGTTAGCTTGACCACTACCAACCCTGACCTCCGGGTGGAGGCACCCACTTCAGAACTCAGGCCCCTTAACCTGCTACTAGCCAAGCAGGCAGGGGTAGTAGCCCTTGGGATAGTGCCACCTAGGGGTTACATTGGGAAGTCTGGTATAGCAGCTGTCCAGGGGCTCTTGATGGAGTTTGTGCTGTACATCGATATCCCTATCTAGTAAGCCAGTGCAGCTCCTAAGCTGCCTTCACTTTTGCTAACAGGGATAGGCTAAAGTACTGAAGAAAGCTGAAGTGAGCTTGCCTGACTACCACCTATCTTTTATTTCTACGACCAGACCCAAGCTGAAAGGCACATGGCACGGAGTCAGAAAGATCAATGCTGGTTCAGTAACGTCTCTACAACAGCAATTGTCGTCCCTTCTTCTTGTGTACACAGAAGTATTTTTATGCAGGCACACTCTGTGACATTGCTGCTTGGTTAACTCAGTTCATGCAGAAACAAGCACCCAATTGAAAAGTGGCCAACTTGCATATTTGGGCAGAATAGGCTAAGGCAGATTACCCAGTAAGACAGTGTCAATTTGGCACCCTGAGCATTAGGCCAGTTCACGGCACAGGAATCATGTCACTTAGATTGCAGTGTAGCAGCAGTTTACTTAGTAATGCAGAGTCTGTTGTACACCAGTAATGGAGTTAGTTGGTCACACAGTAAAATTAGGTTAATTGCAACGTACAGCAGAATGAGTTCACACAGTAATTCAGGGTTTAGTGCAATGTAGGGCAGAATGAGTTCACACAGTAATTCAGGGTCTAGTGCAATGTAGGGCATAATGAGTTGACACAGTAATTCAGAGTCACTTGCAATGCAGTGCAGATTACTTTAAATTCAGTGCTCCTCTAAGTACCATTTTCTTCACTTATCTATTTATTAGGGTTTTGTCCTCATTTTTTCCTGACCCACACATCCCCAATGCGATGCATATGTGTGGAGGCATGCGCATGTCACACCTTGTGGAACGCCTCACCCTACCAGTCATTCCGTTACCATCTGTGCCAGCCACCAGACCTCCATCCAGTGGCAGCGGGACTACGGACGGGTGACCCCCCCCTTCCCGGGAGAGGAGAGCCAATGCTTGATCCTGCTCCCCCTCCCCGTGCTGGCACCCTGGTGACCTGGGGTCATTCCCGAACCCAGGTCGCCAACATAGCGCAAGGTGTGGCGTTTGGCACCTCAACCCTCAGCACCACCAAGCCGGCTCTAAGTACCATTTTCAAGGGAATGCACTTGGTAGTGATATTAGTCTCATTTACTCCTATGGAGTCAGGCTGATCACACCCTGTGGGTGGAGCTGCTCTGTACCCTCTCTGCCCGTTACAGTTTGAATCCTGTAGAGCTGTAGTGCAATTGTTCTTACTTGGCTCCTGCAGCTCTCCTTGGGCATACTGTTTTCCCCGCCCATATTTTCCCTTTTATAAGGCTGTATTGCTTTGCCTCATTAGTTACTGTGGAGCTGCTCTCAGTCGCTGCCCCATGGGTGAGCTGGAGATCAGGCATGACCTGGCCCCCTTTTGACTAGTTTACTGGTACTAACAGACATCTCTGGTATATGCCACCTCTGTGGGTGGTCCTCGCTGATGGCACAATGCACTTTCCAACAGAAGAAAAACTTGAACCCACTATTTTGATGGCATACAGCACTTCTAGCTTGTGCTGCAATCCACTCACCAGTACCAGAACTGTCTGGAGGAGGTCAATGGATAGGGAGGCCTGGCTAGCCTTGCGGCAACTCTGTGCTTAAATAGCAGGAGAGGGCAGGCTGGCTCACTAGTGCAGAGGTAGAGCTACTGCTTACGACACCAACAACCTGGGCTCAGAAGTGAACCCAGAGTTTTGGAGGGCCAGCCAAGGGGTGAAGGATCGAGCATCCGAAGGACTGCTCTTCTCCTCTGGGGGGGGGGGCTCCTAGTGCTCTACTGGCCCCTGGCAGAAGCCAGAGGAGGGACAGCCAGAGCTCACAGTTTGGGGAGACATGTTAGATGTTGGCACATGCACTATTATGTCACTGCACACCACGTCTCCTGGGGGGGTGAACTGGGAAAATAGCGGACTGACGCAGGATGCCATCTGCCTCACACCATAAGCCTCTCACCATTGAACTGTGGTGATCCCCGGACACTGAGCTAGAGTTTTGCTGGTGGGAATGGGCCCCCCCAAAAGGTCCCACCCTGGAGAGTAAGCCAAGGAAGGTAAGTCCCAGGGAGATGGATGACGGGGCTGTGTGAAAGATAGGGCTGATGGGGGCAAGTCCAGGTGTGGGAGACAGAAAAAGAGAGGGGGGCACAGATCTGTATTGTAGGACTGCTGGCTGAAGGACTCACCACCGCAACCTGACTGGAGCCATTGAAGAATGAAAGATGACCAGAGACCTGACAGGTCCACTTTGCCCTGACAATAAGCTCTTTTCATGTCACTGTTGCTCTCTTGTTCTCCTCCTTTGCTGTCCAGTTCTTGACTCTCTTGCGAAAACTGCCATTGCTCCTTCAAACTTGACTCAGGATTCCATGTCCGAACCTTGAATTTGAGCCAAACTGCTGCACGCTGCTGGTGGCCATGCATTGGGCTGTATCAGAGGCCTCTGTATATGGTGACATCTTACTTTGTGCTGCTCCCACTGACTGTGCAAGCAGGCAGCCAGAGCAGGAGGGCTGAAGTGAGGAAAACAACAGAAAAAACAATATCTATGCTATCAAACACTGGTGCTAAAGTGGATTATACAGGATCTGATGAGGGGGACTAAAATGGATGGGTTACAGGACCACTGTCAGACTACTGGGGATTTGGGCTTCTTGGGAGGGGACTCCTGGTAACCTGGCTGCTGGGTAACATGCTGGGTGCAGAGGGTAGTGGGAGGTTTGGCAGTGGGTAAGATGCCCAAACATCCACTTTCATCTCTTCTATATCCCCACACTATTTACCTCTGGGCCCATGAGATTCCTAATGAGCCCCAACAGATCCTTGGCTTTATTTCTGCAGTGCTGCAGTTTTGGGGCACTACAGGTGCATTCCCATCAGGGCCCATCGATTTATTCACCTTCAGCGCCTGTAGACTCTTCATCACCCTCTCCTCAGTAATGAGTTCTGTAATGGCATCTGCCAGTGACCCCCTTTTTTGCTGCAGTCTAACAGCAGGCATCTAGCCTGCACTGTGAACACTGAACAGAAGTAATCATTTGGGAAGTTCGCTCTATCCCCGTCATCCTCCACCCAACCCTCCTCCTTTAGTCTAACCACTCCTTCCTTACAACATATGTATACCCTTGAGGAAAGAAGGGAGAGGGGGGACATGATAGAAACTTTTAAGTACCTCAGTGGAATCAACAAAATCCAAGAGGGTAGCATCTTTCAGAAAAAGAGACGTGCAAGAACAAGGTGGACACAATTTAAAGATGGAGGGGAGGCAGTTCCGGGGCAATGTGAGGAAGTATTTTTTCACAGAGAGGGTAGTGTGTGCATGGAACAGCCTTCCTGAAGAGGTTGTGGGGTCTGAAACTGTGGGAGAATTCAAGAATGCATGGGACAGACATAAGGCAGTTCTTGTGGGGGGTAGGAAGAAATAGACTGTTGGTTAACTAGGATCTGCGGCCTATCCTGTAGGTAGGGAAATGGGCAGACTAGGTGGGCCAATCGGTCCTCATCTGCCGTCAAAGTCTACGTTTCTATGTTTCAGTCTCACATCGTTCCCATATATAATGAAAGAATGCTTGTCAGCTGACCTAAATCCCTCAACTAGCCACAGCTAAGCCTTCACCTTTCCCTGTCTCACTGCCCTTTGCTGCCCTCACCTTTTCCAGATCCGCCCCCTTGTCCTCCTCTGGATGACTTGATTTATATTTGTAGGGTACCTTCCTTGTTTCCCCACACTGCCTCTGCTGTCCCCTTTGAGAACCACAGTGGCTTCTTCCCTCTGCTGCTGTTCTCCGCTGTCATTTCACAGAGTCCTGTTGCCTTAGGTACTCCCTTTTAAATGAGGTCTCATTTGCTAGTCACTCCTACCACTGTCATCATATCCCACAATTTCTTCCCCTGCACCACCCTTATTTTTCCTAAATTAGTCTTCCAAAGTTCAAGATCTTAGTTCTGGAGTGGACCCTACTGGTTTTCAGTTTAATCTCAACCCACACTGGTCTGTGGTTATTTAATTTCCTCTGGGGGTCCCATGCTACAAGTTGGGTGCTGAGTGCTTAGATTGCAGTGCAGTACTGTGAGGCATCAGGGTTACCGGACATGGAGGTGAACACTTACGCACACAGAGATCACAGAGGAGATTCACTGTCTTCATAAGCAAGTTCTGGACAGGCATTCTGTTAGTCACAGTTATGAGGGAAAGGGGTAGGGGACCATTGCCCCGTATATGGTAGGGATGGCTAGTGTATGTTAGTAACTAAGTAAGTAATGTTGCTAGAACAGCCACAAGGTCTTTGCCTTGCGCTGTCCCAGCATCAGATTTTGTAAAGCAAGGACATTAGGCAGGGGGGGAGGAATGCATATTCTAAGTGAGTCATGGATGCAAAGTTTTTTGGAGAGGAGGCAGCATTCTTAGTCCTGATATTTAAGTTTGGTAATTCCTACCATCTGATCACCCCTACTGGTGTTACAGTATGATTGTTGTCCTCTTTTTTAATTAAACATAATGCTAAGTAATATGTGGTATACAGTGGGTCTGGGTAACAAATGTGGGCATGTCTACAATGAGGGGGGCCAGCAAAAAGGAACCAAAGGGTTCTGGCTTACAGATTTTATTTTCCTAGCTACACCACTGCTGTAAGAAGCTAGTTGGATGGAAGTTAGTAGTCTGTTCAGTCAGCAGGAACTGAGAAATGCTGCACAGAAGGGCACCAAGATGGACAGTGGTAACCCCAAGCAATACTGGAGTTCAAGTCAGTCAAGTACTGGAGTACAGTAAATGGAGGAAAAGCATTTAGATCTTATCATGGTACAGTGTGACAGAAGGAAAATAGGAAGCAGCAGTTCCTATGAACCAAAGTTTAATTATACTCCATGTAAAAAAAGATTTTCTATCAAAATCTCGGTGCAGGGAGCCTTTCGCTCCCCTGTGGCTCATGTACAAAAAGAAACCAGGCTCGTTTTCTGTTGGTGCTAATTAATGTTGGCAAGGGGTGTGCATTTTAAATCACAGCTCAGTTCAAGAAGGAGTCTCACAGTACTGCTGAGCGAGATACTTGCTAAAGGTGCAGCTGTCCCTGGAAGGGCACTGCTGTGAGACAGCTTGCAGTAGTGTCATGGCCCTGCTGGGCACAGCCTTGAACACCAGTAGGCAGATACGGTGGAGTAGGAGGGTAAGGAATCAGGAATTATTACTATGAGTAAGTTTGACCCCCCCACAAGTGCATTCCAAACTTGTTCTGCAGTTTGCAGTTGTCTATTCAGAACTTTGGAAATAGCCCCGATTAGCCATGAGGATTCCATTCACGCTCTAAGGGTCAGCTTTTCACCTCAAGGTTTTGCATTGAGGTTTGCTCTTTTATGAAAGAAAGGAAGAACATGGTTTTGTTTTTTTACAGCATCTTTCATACACACTGTACCCCAAAGCACTTTAAATCTGTGAACAGTTACATAGATGATTAGCCCCATTTACACTGAACAAGCTATTACACACCATATCAATCTGCACTTGGTTGTTTATGAAACCAGGGGTATACAAGACTTAAGGACACATCGGCTTCCACATCGGTGTTACACCATTTAGGAATTTCCATCCAGGCCTGTACTGTGTTTCTGCTGGACAGGAATATAAATTATCTTTCTTTTTTTTCTTCAATGGTTTGTATATGACATCCATACACATCCTGCTCCTGTGGGAACTGTATAATATATATATTACGTTTGGGTTGTGTTATGTATATCTTTCTTGTACATGTGACTTGGAATGTAAATACTCTGCTCCTATCAGTATTGTAAACATGTTGTTCCTTCTGTATTATGTATATTTATATGTAACTGTACAATTTTCCCTGCCAACAGCAGGTCCACCTTGTAAATGAGCTTGCTCAATGGTGATCGCCTAGCTAAATAAAGATTTGATTGATTGATTACACCAATCTCATGTGAAATGCATTATGGGACCCCACCTGCAAGGTGCTCGCTGTGTGTTGTGATGCTAAATTGCCCTCAGGCAGAGAGGTGAAAAGTGACCACTGTTTACACAGCACTTGAAATAACCTACACCAGTTCAGCTCCCTCTGTTTGGGAGAGGAGCAGAAGAGCCATACAGTTTGATGCCTGCAAAGTTTACACATGCAAATGTACCCTGGTGTAGCTCCCGAAACCATTTACAAAGGTGTAGAATCGTCAGTGTAAAGGGGCTACTGGTACTTACAGGGAGATTTAAGGTGTGTTTACACTACATACCACTTTGTGTTTGCATCGTGGTACAGATTGAGGCATTCTAGCTGCAGCGAAGCTGTTCTGGGTTTCCACTTACTCCCCCCCCCCCATTGGTGTGCGTGAATTTCCGGCATTTTAGCTGAATTTCTGTCAGGGATGGGCCAGCAGCACTGACAGTTTATTTTGGCAGTGCCAACACAGTTCCCATTCCAGCTTACTGAACTCATGAAAATCCAATCTGTCTACCCTCAAGCTGCCCACCAACAATGTCCCAGGAATAAGCAATGAATCCCGCTCTCAGCCCTGATTCAGGTAATATGCAACATGCAGATTCTGCAGTATGGAATGCAGCTACGCACTGTACTTAGCATGGGGTTCTGTGGGGCTGCATTGATGCAGGTGAAGCAGTGTGTTTGCACGCTTGACAAAAATGCCTGCACCAGTCGATACACGATCCTACCAAAACAGGGATTGTAGTTTGCCACAACGGAGTGACCTACAATGTTCTGCTAGTCATTTGCATGACCTGATCTGCACCGGTACAACTCGTCTGCACCCCTCGCAACAGTGTAGATCAGTTTGTGTAAACATGCCTTATGTGAGAGACAGCAAGGCAGAGAGACTGAGGGATGGAGGCACTTATGCAATAAGGCATGACCAGGGGTTAGGTTAGCAGTCTGTTACTCACTCCCTAGGGACTTAATGTGGTACGAGGAGCAGCTGAGTACCATATTGCTCCTAGGAGGTGATTAACTTGACTGCAAATCTAACTCTTGGGAGTGCCTTATTGCTATTATAAAAGAAATGGGGAAAAAAGTGTTAGAAGTGTACTCTGTGAATATTTTCCTCAATGAGAGTTTTTTTTTAATAAAATTGTTCATGCACCAGCTGCTTCAAAATGCTGGTTCGAAATCAGAATGCATCATTCCAGTCATTCAGCAGTGCTAAAAGATAGAATGCTGACAGGAAGAATTCATGCACCATGGCTTCAGCGGTTGGAGAGAGAGCTGAGGAGGGAGCTCTACTTGAGCCCTCCCTCCCGAAGTAAAGAAGATCACCAAGTGAGGACGGCGATTCAGCACAGCTGGAGCATTTGGAGCGAGAGCCAATGGGCACTGCTGACATGCCCCCAGCCCACTGAACCACCAATTGGGCAGCAGCAGGAAGAGAGAAGGTCACCTACTGTCTACGGACAGTGATTCAGCACAGCTAGGGGCATTTGGAGCGAGAGCCAACAGGCACTGCAATCATGTCCCCATCCCACTGAACCACCAATCATGCACTCCATAAGAGCTTCCACAAGCCCTCAACTGTTACGAAACTCAGTGACCACCAATCGGCACTGTGCTCTGCAGCCCTTTGTGTGAAGGACAAATGCGACAAGGATAGCACAACGGAGTCTATCCACCGGAGTTAGCCCAACAAGGCAGCCGGCGGCCGGACACTCTGCAGTACATTAAGCCAGCAGGGGAACAATGAAGGAGAAAGACAGAAGGAAGCAGGACAGCAGGACAGTTTACCCTACACCAGAGATAAGCTTCCTGTTTAAACTCCCGTAACTGCACAAACATTGCAAGGGAGGAAGAAGGATCAGGGACATGCAATAAGAAGGGTACAAGTAGGAATAAGGAGAAAGAAAGGGGGGTAGTGGCAAGTTAGGGTCCAACATTAGCACAGGTGAAACACCGTATTTAGGGTAGGAGTAAATAAGGGTTTAAAGAGAGCAAAACAAAAACAAACAGGGTAGAGGTGAGTTAGGTTCAAGCAATAGTTTGGGCAAGGGGTAAAAAGGATAGAGGAGGCAAAACAGAAAAACAGGCAAGGTTGGACATAGTTATACTGGGAGTGGTGCAGTGCAGTGACTGTGGGGTGGCAATATTCAGGGAGACTTTCTGGAGTCTGTGATGCTGCTTCATCGGCATGCACTTCTTTGGGCTGAGGAGGGAGGTTGTCAGACTCCAGGATGAGTTGGCTAGGATCCGGGGTGCCTCCATCCCCACCCAGGAACTGCCAAGTCTGGTGCCACAGCCTCAAAGGACGCCAAGGACGAGGAGCAGCTGGACTACAGTGGGCCCAGGAAGGATGAGGGTGGTAGGTCAGAGACACATCTCCCAAATGATACCACTACAAAATTCCTGTGCTGCTCTGGCAAGGTGGAACTGTCCCACGGAGGCTCCCATAGCAGTGACCCAGAAGGATGTGGGGGTCCTCCGTGGTGGAGACCCCAAGGTGGGTGGTAGAAGACCCCAGAGGAGGAGGAAGCAACTTCTGGGGGGAGACTCAGTTGATAGGTGGATAGCTTTGAGGACCAGAAGGGAGGGGGAGGTTAGAGGGAGGTTAGGTGCCTACCCAGCGTCACTGCTTGGAGGGATGGGGAGCGGATCCTGAGGATCGCTAGGGAAGGAGGACAGGGGAGAGCTGCATGTCCTGGTCCACCTCGGGACCAATGACCTGGCTAGGGATGAGTCTAGGATAGTACAGGAAGAGTTCAGGGAGTTGGGGAGAGGTCTTAGGCAGGAGGCATGCTCAGTGGCCTTTTCTACGACAGGGGGAAGGATAGGGTACACCATACCAGGAGCTTCAACACGTGGTTGAAGGAATGGTGCAGAGAGAAGGGTTCAGCTACATTGGGATTAGGGTCCCACCTGGAGGATAGAGGCCTATACAGGGGAGATGGCCTGCATCTATCCAGGAGTGGAGCTACAGTCCATAATGAATGATTTAAATGTTACATTGACGGGTATTTAAACTAGCCGAGGGGGGAGGCAGAAGGTAACAGGGAGACAAACTGTCCCCCCTCTCAAACTGAAGTAGGCAGTAGGGAGAGACCCAAGGGAAAGAAATCCCCAAGGGTACCCAACAAAAAGGAAACAAAGTGGCAGAAGTGAAAAGAAATGGGACTGAGATCAGAGGAGCTAAGGAAAGATGGCAAAAGGGGACAGGGGATGATGACAAAGAGGGTGTGAGCACATTCTGGAAGTCCATGTGTGCAAATGCTCGAAGTCTGGGAAACAAAATCCTGGGCCTAGAGGCCATCATGGCAGAGGCTGACCTGGACATTGTCGCCATTTCCGAGTCATGGTGCAGTTAGAACCATGACTGGAATATAGCCATACCAGGCTATGCTCTGTTCAGGAAGGACAGGGTAGGAAAGAAAGGGGTGGAGTGGCTCTTTATGTGGGGATAGCATAAAGGCAATAGCGATACAGGGAATACGGGGGGCAGAGGTACTGTGAGTGACCCTAGAAACAGGAAAAGGAGCTGCCATTCACACTGGCGTGATCTACAGACCTCCAACATGGGGGTTGGATAAGGTTCTACTGGAAGCCATCCAAAAAATGGCAAACAAGGGAGAGGTGCTGGTGGTGGAGGACTTCAATCTGCCAGATGTAGTTTGGAGAATCCCAGCTGCAGCTTCAGCTAGGAGCAGGGACATTCTGGACTCCCTGCAGGGGGCATTCCTCAGACAACTAATAAAAGAGCCCACTTGTGAGGGGGCAGTACTGGACCTTGTACTGACCAATGGGGACAGGGGTGCAGCTGTCACAGTGGGTGGTCACTCGGGGACCAGTGGTCACCGTGTAGTGTGATTCAATGTAAGTATTGCAGCAGGATTGAACCACACAAAGGCGAGGGTCCTGGACTTCAGGAGAGCCAATTTTAAAAAGATAGAGAATGCCTCAGGGATGCCTGGGGGGGGGGGACTTGGGGGAGTGGAGGAACAGTGGGCAAATCTAAAAGAAGGGATAGAGAAGGCAACAAACCTCTGCATCAGGCAAGTAGGTGTAACCCCCCTACAAATGGGGTTCCCATAAAGTCTTCCTTGAGCTTGCCTAAATGCTCACTGCCAGGCTGGTGTTTTATTTATTTATTTATTAATACATCAGTTTACAACCTTTGAGCCAGGGTCTCATTTTCAAAGGTACTTCGTCACAAAGGTACTCTGTCCTCTCCGTTCCGCCAGCGAGGGATTGCTAGAAATTCCCAGGGTTCGCTTGAGTTATCGGGATCTCGTGCTTTTGCCTTTTTGGCTCCAACCCTGTGGAATTCTCTACCTCGCTGGTTAAGAGAATGCCCAACCATTGATAGTTTTAAAACTGCTTTAAAGACATATCTTTTTACTTTGGCTTATTCTTCTTAGTTATGGTTGTTTTAATGTTTGGATTTTATTGTTCTATCTATTTTTGTACAGCGCCTTGATCTCGAAAGGCGCTTTATAAATAAAAATGACTTGACTTGACTTGACAAAGAGGACAATACAGCACAGACATTCATGTTACAGGATGTAGGAATACATGGAATTAACATACACATTTGTGAAGAACATGATAGATACAGCTGTAAATACAATATACAAATGCTCATTTATGGTTACAGGATATGGAACATCAATCAATCGGTGATTGGACCGATCTTGCAATGGGGCCAGGTTGGTTATAGTGGCAACATATAGACTGGAAATGGAGCAGTCAGTGGTAATTTAACAGGTTATGGCCGTGTATTGTGGTAAGAGCAGTCAGGAGAAGTGGCAATGTTTGTGGTATAAGTATAGAGTGGTGCGGTTTGGAATGCTGCCCAGTGGGCATTGTCAGGGCACAGTGGGTAGCACCTCAGATTATACAGGTGCAACTTCGTGTGGTGAACAGTTCACTTCTGAGTGCAGTTTTGAATTTGGAGATCGTAGGGGCATCTGTGACATGGAGAGGGAGTGAGTTGAACCAGGAAGGGGCTTTATGGGGGAAGGACCTCTGACCATGGGAGGTCCTGGCTCTAGGTGTCTGGAAGGTAGTCTTGTGGGAAGTCCGTGTACAGACCAGGGGCTTGGTTATGGGGAGGGAGGCTGTCAGCCCTGGGGGGGACAATCCTAGGAGATTTTTTTTTGCTATTAGGCATGTTTGGTAACACAGACGTTCATCTAGGTTCAGCAATGTCACCAGCCCCTACAGCTGGCATGAATGTGTGAACCTAGGGGCCCCAGTGATTAGTCTGCATGCCTTGTTAAGTAACAGGTGAATTTTGTTGAGCGCAGTTGTGTCAGCAGCCCCGTAGACTGGGAGTCCATAGTCTACCAGGGATAGTATAGAGAATGTTACCGCAAGTCGGAGGGCAGCGGGGGGGGAGAGTCTTTTGTGGCGGTATAAGATACCTAGCCACATATTGGCTGCTGAGGCAAGGGTGTCAATGTGGGTATGGTAGTTGAGGGGCTGAGTCAAAGGTGACCCCAAGGCATTTGGTGGTGTACTACTCCAAGTGTTTTTTGAGCCAGGAGGATGTGGAGTGAAAGTTGCTGGCTTTGTTTTGGGGTGGCAAAGAGCATTGTTTCGTTTTTTTGAGATTTATGATCAGTCTATGCTTTGTGAGCCAGGTTTCTGTATCAGTATACGAGAGCTGCAAGGATTCCTGAAGGGAGGTAGGGTTGCGGTGGGAGGCAAAGATGACAGCGTCATCTGCATACAGCAGCATATTTCTGGTGCATTCACTTGGCAGAGTGTTAAGGTAGAGCGAGAAGAGTAGAGATCCCAGGATGGAGCCCTGAGGAACCCCTGATCGGATGGGACATGATTTTGATAGTGTATCATTAATTTTGACACATTGGGAGTGGGCCGATAGATAGCTGGTGCACCAGGTGAGTGGTCCAGTAGCGAAGCCCGTCTGGTGGAGTGCACCCAGTAGGAGGGGGTGAGAAACAGTGTTGAACACCTTGGAAAGGTCGATGAATACTGCCCCAGCTAGGGAGCCAGAGTCCAGGGATGTGTGTAGGAATGTTGAGAACTCCACTAGTGCTGTGCCTGTGCTGTGTCCTGTCCGGAAACTGTGCTGTTCAGGGCAAAGAATGTTGTATTTAGTCAGGTACTCAGTAATCTGTATAGCGACCAGTTTTTCAAGGGCTTTGGAGAGAGGAGGGAGTATAGAGATGGGTCGGTAGTTCCCAACTGAGGATCTATCACCCCCTTTGTGGATGGGAGTGACAATGGCCATTTTCCATGCTGTGGGGAACTGCCCCAGGCAGAGGGATTTATTGAGAAGGCTGGTAAGTGGGACAAGGACCTGGTCCAGTCGCAACGGAGAATGGTGGGGTCCACGGTGAGTTGCAGGACTATTGCTCTTTAGTGCCTGGGATCAGGTGGGGTCTAAGCCTAGTGGTTTACTCTACGTAGGTAGAAGCTGGGGTGCCGGTGATCTGGGGTCGGTAGGGAGGGTGGTGGGTTGAAGAAGTTACTGGGGAGGATAGGGCTGAGGTCAGTGAAAGACGAGTTGAGGTGATTTGCGATGCCTATTGGGTCAGTAATGTTGGTGCCGCCAATATTGAGATGAGATGGCAGAGGGGAGCGTGTGCTCCCGTTCAGTTGTTTGATATTATCCCAAAAGGTTCAGGCACACCCCCAAGAGGAGGTGAGGGTGGCTTGATAGTAGTCAGCCTTGGCTTTTTGGACTGCCCAGGTGCAATTATTCCGAGTGGCGTTGTAGGCTTGTCTATCAGCCATCCGTCCTGTTTCTGTTGCGAGGTGCCACAGGTTATCCCTGTGTCTAAGTAACTGTAATAGGGCAGGGGTAATCCAGGGAACTTTATGTTTTTTGGTTTTAGTGGCTGTGAGGGGTGCGAAGAGGTCGCAGGCTGTATTAAAAGTATGGGAGAAAAAGGTGAGGGCAGTGTCTATATCTGGAGCATGGTGAATGGGCGACCAGTTTGTTTGGGTCAGAAGTTGACTGAGGTTCTTCAGCCCACCAGGTTTGAAATGCCGGCGAGGCGTGCGCTGGGTGGTGAGTTTTGGCAGGTTGGTCACCCAATGGAATATGGTTGGGGAATGGTCGCTGAGTGAGTCAGAGAGGATTTGGATGTCCAGGATTTTTTGGGGGTTGGTGATGATGACATCAAGGAGGGAGCTGGTACCTCTCTTAGGGTTTACTCTTGTGGGTTTGGAGACTAGCTGTGTCATATCAATGGCAGCAAAAGAGTCCCGGTGATGGTGGAGGTGGGCTGAGCCAGTTAATATTGAGGTCACCCACAAGGACTCTGATCAGCCCTATGTGGGATGGTGGTAAGGTAGTTGATTAAGGATGATGTAGCTGAGTTTTGGTTCTTAGGTGGAATGTAGGCAGAGGTGAGATACAGGGGCCCCTAGAGGGTCTGGAGTGAGTTTAAGGGTGAGGGCCTGTGCCCCACCTGCCAGGGATGAGGCGGGATGCTTGACCAGTGAGAGAATCCCTTATATAGATCGCGCAGCCACCCTGCATTTGCCTCACGATCCTCCGGTATAGGGTGTAGCCAGGAGGACTGAAGGAGTCAGGAGTGGATTTTGATAGCCAGGTTTCCACCAGTGCAATGATGTCAGGTTTGTGCAGCATGACCCAGCATTGGAGGGTGTCAAGTTTTTTCAAGATGCTGCATATGTTCATGGAGGCAATACTCAGACCAGGGGGCCCACCTGATGGGCAGATCAGGGAGGGGCCTGGGTTAGGATGTATGTTGCCTGTCAGGAGTAGAAGGAGGATCACAGTTCTGGGCAGGACATGGTGGTGTGTGAGTTTCCTACGCGTATGGGGGGCTGAGGGGGGGAACCTTTGGGGAGCAGGGAATGGGTAGAGATTGGCAGGTTGGTTGGGTGAGAGCGATAAGTTGCCAGGGGTGGCCTGGAATGGTGGTGTGGTGGAGCATGAAGAATGGGTGTTTTAGGTCAGTAGGCATGGTAATTGTGGGGTTTGTGTGAGCCATGTCTAGGGGAATTGCCAATGCTGTAACCAGAGATCCGGGGGGGATGGCTGGCTGGAGGCACGAGGGTACTAGAAGGTAAATGAGGGGGAGGCATTTTAGGAGGAGGTGGTCTAACATGGCAAATTTGATGATAGCTGTGAATTAAGTAGAAGTTTCTAAATGGACTACTAATAAACGTAGTTACCACTTTGGATCAGTGGTAGCGACACAGACCCCGGTGGGTAGGGCACAAGGTTCAAGTCTCAGCAAGGGCAGCTGGTGAGACGCCTGGGTGAGGGCAGAAAATCCACGATCTAAGACCTAGAACAGGCTGGGTTTGAGTTGAAAATTGGGTGAGAAATAGTGACTCCTAGTGGTCACTGGGATCAGTTCAGCCAAGCAGTCCCGAGTCAGGGAATGGGCTAGTTTGAGGGCTGGGTGGGGGATGTGGATTGCCAGTTGCAGAGGTGTGAGTTGGAGTGGATTGGAGTGGCTCAGGAGGTTTGGAGGGACCTAGTAAAAATAGTAGGGATCGGGATAGCTAGTGTGTGCAGGGTGGGTAGTAAGGGTCCCTCTAGTGGTTGGCAGGTATAACCTGCTAATGGCAAAGTGGGGACTTAGGTTAATGACAACAGGAAGTGATGTCATAAGGGAGTACCTATAAAGGAAATGATGAGCCAGGGTGGGTGGGGCAGTCGACGCGCTATGGCTAACCTCCCTCACAAGGGTGCTGTTCTCTTGAGGTAGTTTAATTACCTCGACGGCTGCACCCGCGATGAAAGTCGGAGCTCCAGGATTTAAGTCTAGGATTACAAATACCTTTGAGCCACGGCTCTTTTACAAAGGTTCCACGTCATTTACAGTTAATTGCAATACATCACAATACAACAAGGAGAAATACAAAGGGATTAAGTGGAAAGACTGGATACAAGATGGAGAGCAGAAGGTGGCACAGAGGGGATGGTGAATACCGACGGCGCGAGTGGCAGCCAAAATGGCATTTGTCAGACACACAGAGGGGGTGTAGAGAGTGAACATATAAAGAACAGTACAGGGGAAAAGTGCTGGAGTGGGGGGAGGTGGAGGAGGGGGAAAGGAAGGAGGAGGAAGGGGGAAAGAAAAAAGGGGGGTAGGGTATGATGTGTGGGGTAGGGCAGGGTATGATAAGGCAGGGCAGGAAAGTGGGATTGGCCATCAGGATAAGTGCTTGGTGTTGGTTTGAAGAGGACTAAAGGGGTCAGTTATATGTTGCAATCACATGAGCTGGTAGCAATGAGATGGCGACAGAGCATGGCTTTGAAAGGGCCAAGTTTTGTCATGGAGGAGATGTCCGGACTGAGTTCATTTAGCCAGCAAGGTCCCCTATGGGCAAATGATATTTGACCCTGAGTGGTGCGGCAACGGGGGACTTGAAGGAGTTGAGTTTCAGATTTTCTGGTGTTACGGGTATTCAGGCAGGGTTGCAGTAGAGCTTGGACACTAGGAGGTGCAAGGCCCATGATAGCTTTCTTAGCCATAGTGCATGTTAGATACCTTATACGGTTGAAGAGTTGTAGCCATCTGGTTTGCGCATATAGGTCACATGTATGTGTCAGATGGTGGGCACCAGTGATGAGCCTACAAGCCTTGTTGAGAGATGTCGATATTCGTCGGAGTGCAGTGGTTGTTGCAGAACTGTAGATGATTAGGCCGTAATCAATGATGGAGACCACCGAGCTCTGGACAGTGATCCTCAAGGCATCCGATGTTAGGTGATGTCTGTGGCGGTAAAGCCGGCCAAGCAGAGTATTTGTGGCTTTGGCAAGACAGTCAATGTGGGAACCATATGACAGGTTTGGGTCTAGATGAATCCCGAGATATTTAAATGACTGAACCTGCTCAAGGGTGCTTCCATGGCTAGTAGTGATGGAGAGAGGATGGAGCCTGTGCTGGTTTCAGTGGCTGCTGAAGAGCATAACCTTGGTTTTATTATGGTTTAGGACAAGCTTGTGCTTGCTAAACCAGTTTTCTACAGTGGCAAAGCCTTGTTGGAGATTGTGTTGAAGCGGTTCAGGTTCCTTGAGAGAGGTGAAGATTACTGTGTCGTCAGCATAAAGAATTAATTGCTTAGGACAGGATTGGGGAAGGGTGTTCAAAAAGAGGCAGAACAGTAGGGGGCCCAGAATTGACCCCTGTGGGACTCCAGAGTGGACTGGTCTGGCATCAGAGAGGACCCCATGGATTTTCACTCTTTGTGTCCGATTTTCAAGGTAGCTACTGAACCAATCGATAGCATCGGGGGAGAGTCCGGTCGACCGGAGCTGTTCAATCAGCAGACGATGATGTACAGTGTCAAATGCTTTTGACAGATCGATGAAAACAGCCCCAGTTAGTTGACCATTGTCCAGAGTGGAGTGGAGTTTACCGATGAAATCTAGTAGGGCTGTTGATGTACTGTGGCCTTTCCTAAAACCATGCTGTTGTGGACATAAGATGTTGTATTTTTCCAAGAAGTCAGTAAGCTGATCTGCCACAATGCGTTCCAGCGCCTTCAAGAGAGGAAGGAGTATGGAGATAGGATGATAGTTACCATGGTATGTTTTATCACCGGTTTTGTGGACTGGCATAACAGTTGTAGCTTTCCATAGGTCTGGGAATTAGCTGAGACTAAGGGAGAGGTTGAAAATATGAGTAAGTGGACCAAGGACCTCGTCAAGAGTGAGAGATAGTAGTTTGATGTCGAGCGAGTCCTCGCTAGCTCTGGACTTGGATATTGCTTTGTCGATATAGCTGTGTGCTGCATGCTTCTTTACAATTTGGAAGTAGAAAGGTGGGAGGTTTGATGGGGTGGGATAGCTACGGTGATTAGGGGAATTGGGCTCCAGAAAAAAATATGTGGGGAGAACACTATTAAGGTCAGAGATAGCATCATTGAAGGTGTTAGCAGTGACCAGCGGATCAAGAGTGATGGACCCATCAACCTTTAGCATTGTTGGAGATGATTTTGGCTGCTTCCCAGTGACTTCTTAAATGTTCTTCCAGAATTCACTGCCGTTGCCCCAGGCATTAGAGAGAGCTTCTTTGTAGTACATACTTTTCCTCAGTCTGATGGATTTCATACAGAGGTTACGTGCATGTTTGTAATTTTGAATATCAGTTTGAGAACCAGAGGCCCTAGCAAGGGCCCAGAGGTGGTCCCTGGATTTCAGCTGCGCCAGGAGCTCACTATTTAACCAGGGATTTTTAAGCGCCTTAACTTTTCATTTTTTTGAAGGGGGCAAAGGAGTCGCAGGCAGCATTGAATGATGAGACAAAGTAGTTGAGATCTGAGTTGACATCCATGGCTTTGTAGATGGGTGACCAATCATACTGATTAAGGGATAATTTAAGGTGGATGAGCTGACCACGAGGGAGAACTCTGCTGGTGATGACCTTAGGCGGTGGTTTGCAGAATTTGTTTGACCATTGACCGGTAACAGGAGAATGATCACTAAAAGAGTCAGAGTGCACAGAGGTGTTCGAGATATGGGAGGAATGACTGGTCAGGATCCAATCCAGCAGGGTGCAAGTGCCTGTTTTGTAGTTTTTTCTTATGTGGGAGAGCACCATCTGTGTGAGGTTTGCAGCCGAGATGGCATCCTTATAAGCCCCGGCACCAGGTGCATGCCAGTTAATATTAAAGTCACCAAGAATGATTGTCTCAGAGCCCATTGGTAGGGTTCTGATGAAATTTAGAGTGGAATTGAGGCTTGTCCTGCATTTTAGCAGTTTAAATGTGATTGCCAGAGAGTGCCTGTATAGCCTCTGTGTACTGTCTCTTTAAGAGCTGCTTGGATTGCCGTCATAAGTAGTCTGAGAGGGAGCTCTGTTGAAAGATGTAACTATTTACTGAAAATCATTTAGAGTGAAAATGATAATGTAGTTTGTCTAACCTGCCTTCTTTGCAGCAAGCACAGTTTTGTTTATCTCCACTGTCTTTGTCCTGGACTGCCGAATTGGACCAATCAGTACAGGTAGGACCTAAAATGGAGCCGGACTACAGGAGCTGTCTGGAGTCAAAATCTGTAGGAATTGTAGTTTTGGGCTTTTGGTGCCTTTTTGCACCTGAAGGGGGAGCCTTTGTTGTGACTGGCAGACAGATCAGCCAATCAAACCTTTTGGATTCTGGGTAAAGTCCCAGGCTTGCTGGCAGTTGAGTCAGATTTAAGTTGGGAGCTGAAGAAGCAACAGCTTGAGACAGTCAAGCAGCTGTCTGAGTAGTTTTGCGCGGGAGAACTGTGGAAAGGCCTGAGTTGTGGCCTGCATGTCTGCCTGCTGCCCCTGAGAGGGAGAGAAGAGAATTATTTCAGACTAAATCCAAGTTTGTGAGAAAGAAGTAAGTCACTGATTTTTTACCAGGCTCATACCTGAAGACCGAAGATTTTGCTGAATGCGAGCGGCCCGTCAGGATTTCCAGCTGCTTTTGAATCCCCAGTTTGTGCAGAGACTATGCGATCATGACCGGAGAGCGGTTTGCCTGGTACAGCAGAATTTCCTTACATGTAAATGTGCTGTGAGTTGTTAGTGGGTCGTGATTTGGTTCCCCACTGTGTGAACTGTGTTCTGCTTGCTGGAAGCTGTATCCAGCCCAAAATGGACTGTATCCAAATTTTTCTTCATTTGGCCTGGGTCTTGCCACACTGGCCCAGCCAGACTACCCGCTGCACAGAGAAAGCCATCGACGAGAGACCTGCCTGGGGATCAGCCCCCTGCTCCACGCTTGAACAGGAATGATGCCTCGGCAAATCTTGTGGGCCCTGCTTCTCCTGGCACTCCAGATCAACCACCTATAGTCTCAATTTTCATCTAGCCTGTGTCCAATCTTGGGTCTCGTGAGTAATCATCAGGGTAACTCCCTGCAACAACAGCCTAATCTAAAAGTGTGTCATCTGGTTGCCTTGTTGTTTTCTTTTCATGAACTGAGCCCTCCGGCTCCGGATTACAATTAGTGAGTGTGGTGCATGTTGTTTTCTTCCATCACAGGGCCTCAACCAGCTGCAATGTTCCTGGCTAGCCCACAGTTCTCCATCTGGGTACCCAGAGTGTGTGACTGTTTATCGATCCTGAAGTGCATGCATAACTGTTTGATTGATACAGCCTTTAAGCAAATTAACCTGATTATACCCCTCCCTTGTTCAAGTCCCCTAAATAAATCAGATCTAACTCTTTTTGCATTTACTCTGACTGTGGTTCCAGTTTGTGCAAGAGTACTGTACTGCTGTTATTTGCTGTGTATAACCTTGTTTTACAGGGGGTTCCCATGGTCGAGCCAGAGGAAAGCCCTGGTGGTAAGTGCAAACAGTGTGGGTACTTGTGTGGTGTATTGGGGTATTGTGAAAGTGATTATTGTGTATTGTTCCAGGCACTAGTAAGGAAAGGGGGGGGGTTCAGTGTCCCAGAGGGCTGTGTCTAGGTTAGCTTGACCACTACCAACCCTGACCTCTGAGTGGAGGCACCCATTTCAGAACTCAGGTCCCTTAACCTGCTACTAGCCAAGCAGGCAGGGGTAGTAGCCCTTGGGATAGCGCCACCTAGGGGTTACATAAGCAAAAGTAGGAGAAAAAAGAGACTGCTATGGTTCTCAAAAGAGGTGGCTGGGAAGGTAAGGCCAAAAAAGTTAGCATTCAAGAGGTATAAGGAAACACAGAGAAAGTAAGATAGAGAGGTGTATCAGGAGAAATGAAGGGAGGCAGGGAAGCTATTAGGAATGCAAAGGCACAGATGGAGGAGAAAATAGCCCAGGCAGTGCAGAAAGGGGATAGGGTATTTTTTCAGGTATGTAAGTGAAAAGAGAAAGACTATAAGGGAGAGATAGTAAGACTAAGGAGAGAAGGAGGGGAGTGTGTGGAGGGGGACCAGGAGAAAGCAGACATCTTGAACAAGCACTTTTGTTCAGTGTTCACAGAGGAAGGGGAAGGAAAGGGGAAGGAGAGTGATCACACATAAGGACCAGGAGGATTGAAGGAATGGAGGTAGACACTTGTCCATTTACAGAGGAGAGTGTTTTGAAGGAACTCGCAAATTTGAAAGTGGACAAGGCAACGGGGCCCAAACGGGTGCATCCTAGGATTTATTGAGGGAACTCAGGGAGGTGCTGGCTGCACCTCTGGCAGCCCTGTTCAGCCACTCACTAGAGACAGGAGTGGTTCAGGGGGACTGGAGGAGGACAGATGTAGTCCCACTTCATCTGCAACTGATCTCTCTTACTTACATCTGAGGGAAGTTTTCCTTACTTTACAGTCTTACATTGGGATTGCTTTGTGTTTAATTTTGTTTTTAAATCAGGAAGGTGGTTTTCAAAACTACTTATCTTGTGAGCAACTTCAGAAGGGTTGAAATAACTGCATATTTGATTTTCCTTTGTGGCTAACTGGACTGTCTACTAGTATTCTGTAACAGTTTGCATCAAATTACTTTTAAATTGTTGACAAATCAGTTACTGGAAATTAGCTGAATTACTATAAGGGCAGTACTCACCAGGGTGGTGGAGCAGTGGTGATTTGATTGTTTCTAACAGTCACCAGTGGTTGTGATCACCCACCCACCCTTCCCCTGCACCCCAAGCATGACGCCTTTATAGCCAAGGTTCTGACATCGCTTCCTCAACAGGTCTTGGGGCAGAACTGTCATATTCTTAATAACCCAGCACAGTGCATAAAGGGTAAGAACACACTACACAAAGGAAGAAAAGAAAATATACATATATATTACATATTGTATATTATAAGGGAGAGGGACATGTGGGGAGTGGTGCAATGCACTGGCTGTGGGACAGCAGTTTTCCGGGAGACTTTCTGGAAACTGCGTTGCTGTCCTATTTGCAGGCAACTGTCAGCTCTGAGGGAGGAGGTAGCCCACCTCCAGGCTAAACTGGCAAGGACTAAGGAGGCTTCCCCCACCCAAAGAGCACCACTGCCACAGAGGCTGCCAAGTATGAAGAGCAGGTGGACCACAGTGGGTTCTGGGAGGGTACAGGTGGTGGAACAGAGGCGAGGCCCCCTAGTTGTACCTGTACACAAACCATATGCCAGTCTGGCAGAGCAAGGTTCCTCTGTGATGGCACCCTCAGTGGAGACCAAGACGAATGCTGAGGACACCCACAAGGGAGACCCACAGAAGGGTGTGGAGGACACCACAGAGGAAGGAAACAGCTTCTGATAGGGGACTCAACTGTTAGAGGGGTAGACCTGGGGAAGGGAGAGGAGTGGGAAGTAAGGTGCCTGCCTGGTGCCATGGCTTGGAGGGACAAGAAGCAAATCCTCAGGATTGCAGAAGCAGCTTTACTGGAGAGGGAACTAGATATCATTGTCCACCTTGGGACAAATGACCTAGCTAGGCATGGGATCAGTGCAGTGCAGAATGAAATTGTGGAGTTGGGGAGGGGCCTCAGAGAGGTAGCAAGCACAGTTACCTTCTCAGAGGTGCTGCCAGTCCATGACAGGGGTGAGGCTAGGGTACTGCACACCATGCAGTTTAATGAATGGTTGCAAAACTGGTGCAGAGCACAGGGCTTTGGCTTCATTGGGGACTGGGGGTACACCTGGAGAGATGAAGGTTTATACTGGCACGATGGTCTGCATCTGTCCATGAAGGGACCCAAGATCCTAAGTGCCAGGTTTAAATGCTTCCTTGGCAAGCTTTTAAACTAGCTATGGGGGGAGGTGCTAATAAGAGGCAGGAAATGTCAAGCCTCCCCCCACAAAACATGACGGGTAGTAAGGTAAACACTGAGATACAGTGCTCAACAGAGGGCAGGACAGGGGTAAGTGGAAAAATAGACAAGGGCAAAAAGAGCAGGCATGGGGGAAAAAAGGATAAAGCCAACATTAAATGGAGGGCAATGAGTACAAATGCCCGTAGTCTGGGAAACAAGCTTCCTGAGCTAGAAGCCTTGATGGAAGATGAACACTTAGATATTGTGGCAGTCACAGAAACATGGTACACGGGGAACCATGACTGGGATGTCAACATACCGGGGTACACAGTCTACAGAAGGGACAGGGAGGGAAAAAGAGGAGGTGGAGTAGCTCTCTACATAAGGGAAGGGATCAAAGCTACAGAACTAAAAAGTAAAGGGGGAGGACAAGAGGCACTCTGTGTCACCTTGGAGACAGGGAATGGCATCACAATCCACGAAGGGGTTGTATACAGACTCCCATCTCAAGGGGAGGAAATGGACAAGAAAATTATAGAGGACATTCTCAAAATGGCTGAAAAAGGGGAGATACTGTTATTAGGGGACCTGAATATGCCAGATGTTAACTGGATGACATGTACTGCAGCCACATCTAAGAGCAGGGTCATTCTCGATGCCCTGCAGGGGGCAGGGCTTAGACAGCTAGTGTTGGAACCCACTCGGGAGGAAGCAATACTAGACCTGGTACTCTCAAATGGAGAGAGGATCACAAATTTAGAAGTTGGTAGACATCTGGGAACAAGCGACCACTGCACAGTGTGCTTCACAATAAGCACAACCATGGAGACAAGCCATACAAAAACAAGCATACTGGACTTTAGAAGGGCTGACTTTGGCAAAATGGGTGAATACCTGAGGAATACACTAGCAAATGGCCAAAAAGGAGGGGTGGAAGAACAATGGAGAAAAATCAAAACTGCCATCATAGAGGCAACAAGCCTTTGTGTGAAACAGATAAAGAAAACAAAGCGGAGTAAAAACCACTATGGTTCTCAAAAGAGGTGGCAGGGAAGGTTAAGGAGAAAAAGGCTGCATTCAAAAAGTATAAGGCATCACAGGAGGAGCACGACAGGGAACTGTATCAATTAAAACAGAAAGAAGTGGGGAAGGCAGTCAGAATGGCAAAAGCCCAAACTGAGGAAAAAATAGCTAAGTCAGTTAAGAAGGGGGATAAAACCTTTTATAGGTACATTAGGGACCATAGAAAGGTTAAGGAAGGAATAGTGAAGATTAATAAGGGAGAGGGGAGGTAGGCAGAGGGAGACAGTGAAAAAGCAGAGATACTGAATGAATACTTTTGCTCAGTATTCACAAAAGAAGATGAGGAGGAGTTACCTAAACCAGACAATAGAAGCACTCTGGGTAGGGGGTTGACACCAGTCCATTTACAGAAGAAAGAGTCCTGAAAGAACTCCTAAAACTCAAGGTGGACAAAGCAATGGGGCCTGATGGGATTCACCCCAGAATCCTAAAAGAACTAAGGGAAGACCTAGTGACACCACTGACCACACTTTTTAACAAATCATGGGAGGATGGGGTGGTACCTGAGGACTGGAGGAGGGTAGATGTGATTCCTCTTCACAAAAGTGGGAGCAAGGCAGAAGCAGGAAACTACAGACCTGTTAGTTTGACCTCAGGGGTAGGGAAAATGATGGAATCACTTCTGAAAAGAGTACCTAGAGGCCAGCAGGGCACAGGACCCAAAGCAGCATGGATTTACAGCAGGAAGGTCATGTCAGACGAATCTAATAGATTTCTTTGACTGGGTGACCAAAGTAATAGACCAGGGAGGGGCTGTGGATATGGCCTACCTAGACTTTAGCAAGGCATTTGACACAGTCCCACACAAAAGATTAATAATCAAGTTAGCCAGCTTGGGAGTGGGTCCCAGGGTGGTAGCCTGGGTTGCAAACTGGCTGCACAACAGGCACAGAAGGTAATAGTGAGTGGCACACATTCTGAAGAAAGGGGGTCACTAGTGGAGTACCTCAGGGCTCAGTACTGGGTCCAGTCCTCTTTAACATCTTTATAGGCGGCATTGCAGAGGGTCTGGAGGGAAAGGTATGCCTCTTTGCAGATGATACAAAGATCTGCAACAGAGTTGATCCACAAGGGGGAGGTAGAAAGGATGAGAAGGGACTTGGCAAGGTTGGAGGAATGGTCAGACATATGGCAACTTAGATTCAATGCAAAGAAGTGCAAAGTAATGCACCTGGGAAACAGAAACCCAGGAGAAGAGTACACAATAGCAGGGGAGGTACTAACAACAACAAAAATGGAACGGGACTTGGGGGTAGTCATATCGGATGATCTAAAAGTGGGTAAGCAATGTGAGAAGTCAGTGAGGAGAGCCAGGGGGATACTGGGATGCATAGGAAGGGGCATCACAAGTAGAAAAAGGGAAGTGGTTGTCCCTCTGTACAGACAGTTGGTGAGACCCCATCTGGAGTATTGTGTGCAGTTTTGGAGACCTCATCTACGCAAGGACATAGACAGGATGGAAGCAGTCCAGAGGAGGGCAACTAAAATGGTGCAGGGTCTGCATCAAAAATCATATGAAGAGAGACTGAGAGAGCTTAATATGTATACCCTTGATGAAAGGAGGGATGGGGGACATGATAGAAACGTTCAAGTACCTCAAGGGAATCAACAAAGTCCAGGAGGGTAGCATCTTTCAGAAAAAGATGTGTGTAAGAACAAGGGGACACAATTTAAAGATAGAGTGGATGGCTCAGGGTAATGTGGAAATCTTTTTCACGGAGAAAGTGGTGGATGCGTGGAACTGCCTTCCTGGGGAGGTTGTTGGGGCTAAAACAGTGGGGAATTCAAACATGCATGGGACAGACACAAGGCAATTGTAGTAGGGGTGGCAGGAAGTAGGCTGTTGGCTAACTAGAATCTGCAGCTTTATCCAGTAGGTAGAGAAATCTGCAGACTGGATGGGTCAAGTGGTCCTTATCTGCTGTCAAAGTCTATGTTTCTATGTTTCGCAAAAATGGAAGCAAAGAGGAGGATGACAACTACAGGCCAGTCAGCATGACTTCAGTAGTGGGGAAAGTAATGGAATCACTACTGAAGGAGAGGATTGTGGAATATCTGGAATCCAGTACCTTCAGGATCCAAGGCAGCATGGATTCACTGGTGGGAGATCATGTCAAACAAATCTGATAGATTTCTTTGACTGGGTGACCAGGGAATTGGATCAAGGTGGAGTGGTGGATGTGGCCTACCTAGATTTCAGTAAGGCATTTGACACCGTTTCACACAGGAGACTAGTAAACAAGCTGGGAAGCCTAGAAGTAGGTCCTTAGGTGGTAAACTGGGTGAGAAATTGGTTGGGGGATAGGAGACAGAGGGTGGTGGCAAATGGAGTTCAGTCCGAGGAAGGGAGGGTGACAAGCGGGGTGCCACAGGGATCAGTAAGAGGGCTGGTCCTCTTTAATGTCTTTATTAGAGACATTGCAGAGGGGCTAGAAGGGTAGACACTCCGGGTGTGTGTGTGGAAAAAATGAATCGTGATCTAGGAAAGTTACAGGAGTAGTCAAGGGTGCGGCAGCTAGATTTCAATGCAAAGAAGTGCAAAATCATGCACTTAGGGCACAGAAACTCGGGTGGAGTACAAAATGGGGGGCAGTATTAACCACCACCAAACAGGAAAGGGACCTGGGAATAGTAATATCTGATTACCTAAAAGTGGCCAGATAGTGTGACAAGGCAGTGGGGAGACCTAGTGGGATGCTAGGGTGCATAGGGTGAGGTATCATTAGCAGGAAGAGAGACGTGGCGTTTCCACTGTATAAATCACTGGTGAGACCTCACCTAGTGTACTCTGTCCAATTCTAGTGACCACATCTCCGATAGGACATAGACAGGGTCGAGGTGGTCCAGAGGAGGGCAACCCTATCCTATCCTTTTGCTGCGCTATTCCACTCACAGCATTTCCTCCCTTATCCCTTTCCCATTCTTGCCCTCTTTTCATCCTACCTCATCCCCCCTTCCTTTACCCCTCCACTCCAACCCCCCTGTTTCTCTCACCTTGTTCTCTCCCTCTAGCCCTGCCCCCGTGGGTCTTTCCTGCTTAAGCTTCATTGTGGAATCTCCCTCCTTGCTCTTATTTTGCTCCTTCCACTCCCCAATTCACCCCCTGTACTTCTCTCCTTGTAAGCCCTTTCACCCCTCTTCAGACAAGGTTACTTGCTGCACTTGACACAATGTTTATCTTGCAATAGTGTTCTTTTTTTTTATGCAATTACTTTCCTCATGTTGTACTACTTACTGAAACCATTGTAATTTGCTATTCTTGTGATTTGATGTGGAACCTCTGTAAAAGACACCTTGGCTCAAAGGTCTTTCCGATTTGTTAAATAGATAAAAATAAACAAAAATAAAAATAAAATAAAACCAAAATGGTGCTGGGTCTGAATCACAAGTCCTATGAGGAGAGACTGAATGACCTCAAGGAGGGAGAGTGGGTGTATGATAGAAACATTCAAATACCTCATGGATATAAGTAAGGTTCAAGAGGGAAGCATTTTTCAGAAAAAAAGACACTGAAGAACAAGGGGACATTCTATGAAGCCGGGGGGAGGGGGGGGGTAGACTCAGGGGAGATGTGAGGAAGTACTTCTTCACTGAAAGAGTGGTGGATGCCTGGAACAGCCTCCCAGCAGAGGTGGTGGGGGAAAAAATGGTAACAGACTTAAAGAATGCATGGGCTAGTCATAAAGGAACCTTAGAGCAGGGTTGGGCAACCTAAGATAATCAGAGGGCCACAGGTGCAAACACCCCCAAGGGCCACAAGACCACCTTTACCACAGCCACAAGCCAAATTATACATTTGAATTAAAAATAAGCTATATATATATTATAACATTAAGAATGTAATAAAGGACTTGAGCATCAATACAGAATAAACAGCAAAAGCAAATGGATGAGGGGGCCACAGGTTGACCCCTGGGGGGGCCACGTACGGCCCTCGGGTTGCGAGTTGCCCATCACTGCCTTAGAGGTAGGGAAAGGGGAGAGGGATAAAGCCATAGATCCAATAGGGTCTGTGGTGTTATAGTAGGTAGGGAAAATGAGCAGACTAGGTGGGCCATGTGGTCCTTATCTGCCATCGGTATCTATGTTTCTATGTGATCAGGCTGTACATGACAGCGTAACAGAGATTAATCTAAGGCTGTTGGAATGCTGATAACCAATCAGTATGGAACTTTTCTGAGACCCTTTTTATAATATTTGTTCATCATCATCCTCATATTTTAAGTGATACTGTATTTCTAGATAAATCAACACTATACCAATTTTTATTTCCATTTTCTGTCACTCTTGAACTGAGATAAATGATTTTAAAGTTTTTAAAAGTTCTTGAACCATTCCAGTTCCCACCAAGAAAATATTTAACATTTTGGTGTGGTGTGGTGCTCTCTCTCATCAAAAACATGTGCTACCTGCTGGGAAAATCCTTCCAGATGCCACACTGGGTATGAATTACACATCAAACAAGAGGCAAGCAGCCGAACAATTCACAGTTATATCTATTTGATATGTTCAATACAGGTGTTCTTCAGTTGACTGCTTCAGGTGACTCTCTAGCATAACCTAGGGAAGAAAGAGCCAAAAACGTGCGGATAGTATCATTACCTAAGAACATTTTTAACCCTGTAACAGGAAGGAAGGCAACATTATACTGTAACAAGACATGTAATATGTATGGCTTGACAAAGTCTATTATGCATGAATTCACCAATCTTATTTATTTATTTAATCTGAAAATTGGTAACCGGGAGAGGCACACTGAACCAAGGCTCATTTCAGATTAATACCCAGGAAGGGGAACAGGGGGAGAACAGCAGCACAGTGCATAGTAGAAAAACATTTGAACAACATTCGGTGAAAAATGTTGCATGTACAGAGAATAAAGTGCAAAACAGCTAAAAAAAACACACCTAGCAAGTGCATATTCAGAGGTAGCAGCAATGCGTAGTGGAAAGACAATACTGACAACAACCAGCTTGAGTGGCTAGTTAATTGCTCCACCTTGTAATGGAGGTAGGAAACTGTAGTGGTGTGGAAGTTAATCCAGTGCAGGAGCAGGGACCCAGTCAGCTGCTTTCCAGGGTGGGTGAGGCACGGCCATGGAGGTATCAGGAGGGAGGGTTGCAGGAACAGGTGGGAAAGGGTTGGAGTTTCAGTTGGTGCCTGAGGGAGCCAGGGAATGGGGAGAGGCAGAGGTAGGAGGGGAGCTGGTTCCAGAGTGAGGGAAGTTGATAGGAGAAGGCAGACTGCCCAGTGGAGGAGCAGGGGTGAGGAGTGGTGAAAGTGTGATGGTCTCTGGAATGGAGGAACAGGAAACGGGGGAGTTGGGAGAAGAGAGAGGAGAGATAAGAGGGAAGGGAACCAAACCAGTACTTGGATATGAAGGAGGTACAGCAAGCCTGGTGATGAGAAGGCAGAGGGAGGATGGATAGGGATGAATCTAGAGGGAGTTTGCAGCAAAACGGCAGGAGGAGTTGTAGAGGGTGTCCCATCTGGCAAGGGAAGTGGAAGTGGCGGTGCCATGGACCACATCCAATCAAGCTGAGTTTAAAAAAAAAAGAAGCATGGTGCTAGCGTCATCATAATACACTCACAGTATAAATCCAGTATTTAGTCAACAGGTACCATTAAGAGCCAGCCCAGTACTGTGGTGGGCTCAGGCACTGCATGCCACACCACCCACCACACCAGTGACCCGGCTTCGTGAATGGATCAAGCTTGCTGGGGGGCCAGCTGGGGAAGGAGGGTCAAGTGTCCTTAGGTGGCTCTCCTCCTTCAGAGAGGGCTGAGACAGCATGAGCTGCTGCTTGCCTGATGCCCAGCAGAAACTGGATGGTACAGCAACAGTGATTGCCTCTCAGTGGACCAGGCACAGGAGCACAAATGGCATCTCTACGCCATACACCTGCACCATTGCACATGCACTGACCTCAGGGATGGAGGAGAATACCAGATTTGTGGATCATTAATTTCCCTTTCATTTCTTTCCCTTGACAGTTATGGATTCTGATATGCTTTGACCAAGTCTTGATAAAAAAATAACCTAGCTTTGGGGTTCCCTTAGATCTACCTAGAATTCCACTCTCCTGACCAGCTACTGCTCTTTCTTTTCATATTTCTAAGACATTCTATGACATCAATAACAGTTCCATGCTGTTCATCTGACTGGCCTGGAAGGGCGTTACTAATGTCATAGAATGTTCAAGCAGTATGAAAAGAGAGAGCAGCAACTGCTGAGGATAAAGGGATTCAGAGTAGTTACAGAGGCAAAAAATAGATTATTATGTAAGCCCCCCCCACCAGTCCAGGGGCTTACTAAAAGTTACCCTTCTGTGCCCCCGTAGATGGCACTAGTGGTTAGGTAGGCCCTGGATGGTGCCCACCCCTTCGGTGTGGTGATCCTGCCCCCGTAGGGTATTAAAGCTGAGGTTGTGAGAGAGAAGGGAGGCCATCAGGACTGCAGAACACAGGTGTGGTCCGAGGTTCGAGCCCCTGCCTGGGAGCTGTGGCCTAGCTCAGCGATGCTGGTTCGGTGCTCGGGTTTGGAGGGTGGCGTTCAGGGAAGTGGCCAGTGAGATGGGACCCCAGTAGAAGACAGAGCCACAGCCTGGAGGAATTGTGTCTGACCTGCCTTGTGCTCTGCGGCACCATAGCGGGTCAGGGCTTTTGTCTTGGAGGAAGAAGGGAGGCAGTGGGGGTGCCAAAGCGGTGGCAGAGCCACAGCAAGACATATCCGGTGGTGGCAGCACTGGGTAGGTTGTACCCCTGTGGCCCTCTGCCTTCAATACTTTGGTGGTCTGCCAGGAGCAAGATAAGCCAGGCCCACCTTTCCTGGTGGTGAATTAGGTCCATATGCTGTAGGAAGTTTAGAGTTGTTGAGGGATCCGGATGGTAAGAGAACTCCCTATTCCGTAGGTGGCTGGGTGCCTGTAGGGTGCACAGCAGAAGATACCAGGCAGGATTGGAACCTGGGCATGTTTAGGAGCACTGGCGTGTTGGTTAGGCCTTGGTACTTTGCTGCCCATATATCTGAGTCTCTGGGCTCAGTCAGCTAAGTGGAGCTCATTTTTCCAGCCTATCTAGGCCTAAGTTTGGTGCCACAGCTCTGTGCTATATAAATTGCTGTTTACATCCTGGTACCTGTCTCCGTTGAGTCTCCAGCCCCATGGAGCTGATTTCTATGTTTCCCCATTTTAATGAATTAAAATTTTTATTCTTTTGAATTTGGTGCTCCTGTCTGGTCTGTGCTGCCTATCCGCTAACCAGTTTGCCCAGAGTTTACAGCTCCAGTGCCTCACCTGCTCGGGTTATCCAGCTGATTTCTCCATCTCACCATGCTGAGAAGTTCGTCCCCTTGACTCCATGAATTCAACGATCAAGATAGGCCAAGCTATTTACTTTACATTGAGGATCTCTGGTGTTTTTCCTGGCTAGTGCTCCCCTCCGGCATTTTACCATCAGGACCCCTAGACACCGCTGGAGGGTGGGTTACAATTAATTTAATGTAAGCCCCCCTTGCAGGGGGGGCTTATGCTCCCATTTAGGAACCCCGTTCCCCCTCCACCCCCCAGAGCTAGAGAATTCATTAGTGCTCTGAGGGCAATACCTCATGGTTGCCTCAAGGTGGCAGTAGATGGCAGGTTAGGGAAGGTATATAAGGGTGGAGACAGGAAGTTTCTGGCCTTTTCCAGCCGGGCATTAGGCGTGGGGCTGGGGGCGGCTGGAGGAGCAGAGTAGGGAGGCAAGAAGGGAGCTCGGCAGTCCGGGTGGGCCTGTGGGGGAACCCCCCCAACAGTGGCAGATAGAGATGGCCTCTGCAGTGACATGGCATCGAGGAGTTGGGGAGGAAGCTCCACGGGGAGGATGGTCAGCCAGGTGCCTGAGTCGCCTGGGTAAGGGAGGCACAGGAGGCAGTAGGATGCCAGGATAGGCATTTTGGTAACTGGGTAGGCCCACTAAGACCATACAGTCCCTTTTTCAGTGATGACCCAGGTGGTAATTACAATGCAATACAACAATACAGATACAGTGAATTTTTGAGTGCAAAGAATCAACAGTGCATACAAGGGATATACAGAGACTTCAAAATAGTTCGAAGGCAACCATACGTTTTACATTGAGCGAAGTCAAAGCTAGTAGTATAAATACAATTTAAGACATTGGTATGTACATATTTACAATACACATGTTTATAATACACATGCACAACTGTTTCAGCACCAGGAGGAATGCGAGCGAGCAGCAAGTAGTAGTGGTGGAGGCAGATTAGCTGAAACAGATGCAGAGGGGAGGTGGAGAGAGGAGGCAAAAAGAGAGAAAAATTCAGCTTAGGCCCTTAATGATGACACCACCTCCCTCCTCTGCATGATGTCACATTTCCTCATCTGTGATTCCCCTCTGATGCTGGACCTGAGTTTATATATCTCCTGGAGCTTCCCCCTTCCCCAACTTTGGCACACTGGAGGGCACAGATTCCAAGGCTTCACCAGTTGTCAGAGGTCTAGACTGACGAATGCTGGGATCAACAGTGAACCAACAGGACAAGCAAGAATACCACTGTAATATCACTGGTTTGCCATTGCAATACCACTGTGACTACTACTGTACTACTTTTAGGTTTTTTTGGGGTATCACAGTGGATTTGTTCCAGTCCCATTGTGATACCATTGTACCACTGTCCCACCACTGCATCAAGAAAAATCGAAATGGAAACTACCCTTGTAATCCCAGGGTACCAGTGGTTAGTACCATTGCACATTTGTTAGCCTACCACTGTGTTGCTATTGCAGTTCTATTGTGGCACATTTGGTAAGGGAATGCAGCAGCAGCAGCCTTATCAAGCCATGGCCAGAGCCTGAGCAGACAAAGAGTAAATAAAAGAATACAGATACCTCTTTTGTGATGTGACTCACACCAGTGAAACAATCTCTCCCTTCTGTCATTCCTTGGTGTCCTTGCTGAATGTCAAGACAACGCCCCCCCCCCCCCCATCTTGATCCTGGCACTGTGTGTGAGACTATTTCTACCTCACTGCTCAGCATCGTCTGCCTCAAGTAGGCCTGAGCCTTCAGACCACTGCCATGAGCTCCTCTGAAGCTGGGCCCTGGATTAGATTCCTCCTGCCTGACTTCCTAATTTGCTGTGGCAGGGGAACGCCCAGCAGATGTTCCCTGCCACTGGCACACAGACACCCGGGCTATTTAAGAGGGGATAAAGAAACTATCAAATCAAATCATCTCTGAAAAAGTGACATAAACACAGGTCAAGACATGTTTTATTTCAAACTGAAAAAAAGCAGATTTTTAATGTCCTCCGTGCCCTGGTTACAAATGCAGCAGATGATATAAGATGTGATGCATTAACTGCCATTGGTCAAAACTGGCTGTCTCTGGTTAAATGACTGGTAGCTGCACGTGTACACATGGATACCTTTGAACTGTGTATTTAGTAGATAACCTGGGTTTACAGGGCTAATCCCACCTCACCTTGGGGTGGATGATACCAGACTTAAGGTCAAGGCAGACTTCCAGGGTATGATTCTAGGCCCCAGAAATGATTTTATGTTTTAACTTATTTAGTTATTTATTCTCCCAACTAAGCCCTAACTCTACCACCAAGCCCCTGCAGAGACCATCTGACATCGAGAAAGAGAGAGCCCAGTTGTCAGCAGTGCTCATCATCCTGGCAGATGAGGTTTATTTCCACAGATCGTAATGTTATGCACTCCTGTAATTTACATCCAACGGCACACACACAGGCTTCTGTTGCAAAGTCTTTTCCCTCCTGTCAGCTAAGCTGCTGGGCTTTACCTTTCAGAAACTTCAGGAGGTGTTTACAGAGCAGACTAAGGTGATACTCCCACCCACAAGGAAGTGGGCATTCACCAGGACACTCACGGTTCCTCTCTCCACTGGCCCTTTGGCAGCTCCAGATCATTTTTTTTTCTATAAATGTTTTTATCTCTCCAGTGGCTGGACCTGGCAACTCTTCAGCATTTGTCCCCACCACACTCCGGCAGCATTCACCACTCTGGGACTTACTCGGCCCTCCAAATCTCCCACAGATTACCCCCGTGGCAGGACTGAGAGGAGGTCCATCCTCCCTCACCCCCAGAGTCACTTATCCAGATGACAGTCCAGGATCCCGGTGATGCTGCAGGTGCAGAGCTTGCACACACACTGTCATGGAGCTGGCCCGACCATTTTTCTGCTAGTCTTTTCTCCCTGGTCTCATGCTGGGGTATGCATGTCAGAGTGTGCATGGGTGGAGGCACGCAACGTACTGCTAGAGTCCTGCAGCTCCCTCGCTTCATGTGCCGCTCCAACCTGCAGTGCCATCCAGCCTCCGCTGGGTGGCAGCAGAACAGCAGAGATGACAACGTCCCTCCCAGCGAGAGGAGAGCAGCCCATCAGGTGCTCAGTCCTCTCCCTCCCTGGCTGACCCCCAGCAACCCAAGTCTGTTTCCGAAACCAGGTCACTGGTGTGGTGTGAAGTACGGCATCCAGTGCCTCAACCCTCAGCACCATCTGACTGGCTCTGCTCCTGCTCATTTCTGAACTCAGTATGCCAGCACTGCAAGCAGCAGAGGTGCCACTGCACCGACAACACAGCATTTATGTTTTTATTTTCAAAATGTACAGCTTTTTTTTTTATTTACTCTTTAGTAACCGGGTAAGACCCAGTAGGCCCAAGGCCTGTTTTAAGGGGTGACCCAGGAACACTGGGGAGGTTAAGTGACTTGCCCAGGGTCACACAGTACACAGATGGAGGTTGTGGGAATCAAACCCAGGTCAGTTGAATGTACCAAGCTCATTTACAGCTCGTTACTCTAACCTCTAGGCTATATTGCCAGCTATGACCGAGTGGTGCAGAGGTGAGGTGCACTGGCTTCCAGGGAGGGAGGGAGGGAAGGAGTGAGGGAAGATGTGTATGTGTGGGGTGTGGATGTGAGGGAGGGTGCAAGGGATGCTGGGAGGGAGTGCAGATGGAGGGGATGAGAGAACTCTGTAGGAGGATAGGAGGGAGACTGGGGGAGACTTTTTATTTTGGCTGAGACCATAATGAACGCAGCCAGCATCAAGGTACTCAAAATAAGTCACAAGACAGTACTGAAGAATTTGACGTAACTTACTTCTGAGGGAAATATAACTATCGTACATGCCAAAATGACCATGAGCCACTGGGGAACACCATTACAAGCTGGCAGGGGTAAGTTCAAAAAAAGTGTACATTTTTCTTCACAGATAGGGTGGGAAAGAGCTGGAATGGCTTGCCGATCTAGGTGATAAATGCTGGCAGTAAGTAAATAAGTAAGTAAAATTGTATTTGTTGAGCGCCCACTCCCTAAGGCTCAGGGCACTGTACATAGGTCAGAAAAATATATACATAAAACATTTCAAATAGAAAATCTCATTCATATGTATATAATAATAAATAAGATAGGTAGAAATAAATAATTGCAAGACTTATAGTAGCCAGTGTGCCAGGCCCCTATACCAACGAACCAAAGGGCTCCCTAAATAGTCTTTCAGGCCCCTCTTAAAAGCCTCCAATGAGGGTGCCTCCCTCAAGGATCGTGAAACTGACTTCCACCGGGCCGGGCCAGCCACCTCAAAACCTCAGTCACCTGATGATTTAAGCTGTGCCCTGGGATCCACTAGAAGGCCCACCTTGGAGAAGCAGAAGGGCGATCGGTATGGTAGGGAGTCAGGCTACTCAGATAGCCAGGGCCCAGTCCATATACAGCTTTATAGGTCAGTAAACTGACCCTGAAGGTGATTTGACACCTCACCGGTAGCCAGTGCAGGACACACAGGACCGTGGCCATGTGTCAGGACCTCAGGAGGCCTTGTCAGCAGCCAGGCAACGTAGGACCCCTCCACTAACCCCAAGATATAGAGCATCACAGTAGCTGACTCATGAAGTCACAAAAGCGTAACCTAGTGATGGAATGTCATCAGGTGGGATAAACACTTTTATCTGGACAATGTTCCTGAAATAGTAGTAGTAGTAGTATAGTTTATTTATTTCAGGCGCCCTTCACCGAAGGCTCAGGGCACCTTTACAACAAATAATGAAAATATAGATACAGCAATGGAAACAAACAATCATACCATATATAAAAACATTAACTCAATAAAATCTAAAAACAACCTGCTACATAAATAGTCAGGCAGTCTCAAACTAGAGAGGTTTTCATGTGTTTCTTAAAAAGCTCTAGAGATGGCGCACTCCAGACAGGAGGAGTGCTCCTATTGACAGCCACCTTTCTCTTGTAGTGCCACAACAGCCCATTTTGGGTGATCCCAGACCTGATAGTAGACACTCTGTCAGAGAAGAACTAAGTGAACTCTTCACACCTCGTGGCTAAAACTGCTCTTATCAGCTGTAGACAGGTAGGATGAAGTAACCTGTCCACAATCCAAAAGAGCTGAGCCGATCTGTTCCTCCTTGAAGCAAACTCCCTGCACCCTGCACATGAATACTGCCTTCCTACAGGAGAGTGTGCTTAGATAATTCCCATTCTGAGTTCTCAAAGTCAGCTTGTCTCCTTCAGTCTCAGACGTCCGGATGTCCGTGAACAATGCTCCAACCTCCAAACTCTAGTCTCAAATCTACGGTGATCTCAAGTGAAAAGACCTGGGTCATATACATACTGGTGCAACAGAGTCAAGTACTGAGACAACAGCCCTATTATAGGCCATCACCACCTCTTCTAAGCCTGTACCACAAGCAATCATCACACCTGAGAGGTCCATTACTGCTTGGAGTCCTGCTGAGGACTGTCACAATCTTGCTCAGCTGGTCAGCCCTCTACTCCCAAAGTGCCAACCTCTGAGCATATGATTTGTGAACAGTGAACAGACAAGGTAACCCTCTTGTCTGTTTTGTGGGTTCAAGTCACCTTAGTATCAAGATCTGGAAGGATTCAAACTGATAACCTCTTGTCAGTGTGCCCAATTATCAGGCTCAGATAATTCTGTCTTCGGGGGGCCAGATATCTTTGCCTATGGGCACCCAACCAGGTCTTTCAAATGAACCCTTAGAACTCAATGCAAGACTTTTAGAGAACTCTATCCATTTCCCAGTTTGGTATACAATAAGCCCATACACAGTGTACTTATAACCTTTAAAAGCTCCACTTAAAATAAAAAGAATTGTGAAGGCACTCCAGCAGTTTCGTTTGTAAAAAAATATCTTTACTTTAAAAATATCAAAACAGAACAATAATTACAGAACAAAATATATATATATATCCCAACACATACAGCCTTAAAACAAACAGGAAAAAGTACAGTTCCTACAATACATACATTTAGACTGGTCTAATCTTACTCTTTTTCAGTGCTGTGATGATTCTCCCTCAGTCAGATAATATTCTCTTGTGTCAGTCAGAAATATTTTCTTGTGTGTCTCTGTCAGGTTCTTTCAGCAGTTAAACACACTTCTGAGCCAGCCTTCTCATGCGGTCACTAACTCCGCCTTGGTGTATCAAACTCTATATTTTACAATACAGGGTCTCCCAATAAAATATTTAAAAAAACATATGAGATGACCTCATTGACTTTCTTCTCCACAGATTAACTGATCAGAACTGGTTTGTGCTCTGCTACACACACACACATAAGCAGTCTTTTGATGCACAGTAAGTCACTGTATTCAAATCAGAAGTATATTTGACTTCTAAACCTCGTCTGGGCCCTGGGTATCTACACATCAAAGGGTATTCATGTAATTCAAGGGTTCCCTGAAAATGTATGTTGGACTTTCCAGAATCATCTGGGTCCTCCCTGGCTCAGACATCAAACCTCTTCAATGTCCATTCTGGCATCTCTTCGACACCCCTCCCCACATGTCCTTCCCTGGCAACTATGCAAGTAAAAGGATCTCCCTGAGGGCATTTTGAATGGCTAATCTTATTTCCTGGGATGAAAGCAAATTGACAAGGAAATTGCACCTCAGATCTCTGCAGTTTAAAATACCTCCTGTCCTTTGAACTTATCCCGGGGGGGGGGGGTCTTGATGTGTCAGTTCCAGTAAGACAGCCTTTTCCTTGAAGTGATCTTTCCCTTCACATATTTTATATGTAATAACAAAAATTAATACAGCACTTGAGCACTCAGAGCTGGCTGTCTACGTCACACTCCTACCCACCTAGACTGAATTTGGGAGATCCATCCCCCTACATGGGATGAGCTTCCCAAATTAGTTCACTCCTCATAGACCCTAGACAGTCCATCTGAGTTCTTATTTTTGGCTCTGGCCCTATGTACGATTTTCAGATCATACCCTTGTAAAGCAAGCCTCCATCTGAGTAGTCTGCCATTGTTTTTCCCCATCTGTGACAACCAAACCAGGGGGTTTTGGTCAGTCTGCACCACAAAAGGCTGCCCATACAAGTATGGTTCCCATTTCTTTAGGGCCAACACTAGGGCAAGACACTCCTTTTCCACCGTGGAGTATGCTTGTTCCTTGGGGAGCAGCTTTCGGCTCAGGTAGGTTATCGGGTGGTCCCTCCCTTCGCTGGATGTCTGGCTTAGTACTGCCCCAATACCCACATCTGAGGCGTCCATCTGAACTATAAATGTTTTGCTATAGCCTGGACTTGTCAAAACAGGAGCACTGCACAGTGTCTCCTTCAGTCTGGTAAAGGCTTCCTCACAGGCTGGACCCCAGGTGATTTTCCTTGGCATTTTTTTCTTTGTCAGGTCAGACAGGGGAGCAGCCAGGGCACTGTAATTTGGCACAAATTTTCAATAGTACCCTGCTGTACCAAGAAAACTCCTGACCTGTTTCTAAGTTTCTGATCTAGGCCATGCCTGTATTACCTCTATTTTTATCTGGTTAGGACGGAGCTGTCCCTGGCCTACCACATGCCCAAGGTATGCCACTTCTCCCATGGCCACCTGGCACTTCTTGGCTTTGACAGTGAGCCCAGCCCTCTGTATTCTGCCCAGCACTTCCCTAAGGTGTGACAGGTGTTCCTTCCAGCTAGTACTGAAGGTGGCAATGTCATCCAGGTACGCCACGGCGTACTCCTCAGCACCATTTAACACCTGGTTCACCAACCCTTGGAAAGTGGCCGGGGCTTTCTTCATTCGGAAAGGCATTACTTTGAACTCAAATAAGCATATAGGAGTGATGAAGGCTGACCTCTCCCTAGCTCTGTCTGTCACTTCTACCTGCCAATACCCCTTTGTCAGGTCAATGGTCGTAAGGTAGGTCACCCCTCCCAACTTTTCCAGGAGTTCATCTGTCTGGGGCATCGGGTGGGTGTCTAACTTCGTGACTGCATTCAGTCCACGATAGTCTACACAGAAACGAGTCGAGCCATCTGGCTTGGGTACAAGGACTACAGGTGAGGCTCAGGGACTGTGTGATCTCTGGATTACCCCTAAATCCAGCATCTCCTCTACTTCCCTCCTAATGTCCTTTTGGACAGCCTCCGACACCTGATATGCTGTCCACTGTATGGGCGTCTGTGTCCCTGTCTCCACATCATGTGTTGCTAAGGGGGTTGGTCCAGGCTTGGCGCTAAACAAGGAGGCAAAGTCTGCTAAAACCTCCCTCACTTTCTGGATCTGGCCCGGGGTCAGCTGGGGAGACAATTTTACTGCCTCCACAGAGGACTCCCACTTACTGTCTTCCAGCAAGTCCAGAAGGGGGTCTCCTTCGTCTGTCCCCTCCCCATGACTACACACTGCGAACACCATGTCAGCCCTATTTGCATATGGCTTCATCAAGTTGACATAGTACCTCCTTTCTGTCTGTCTACGGTCAGGTAACTCCACAATGTAGTTTACGTCATTTACCTTCCTAACCACTTTGTACGGTACTACCCACTCAGCTTGCAGCTTGTCTTTCCAGACCGGAATAAGGACCATGACTTCCTGACCCACCATGTACGAGTGAGCTCTGGCTCTGCGGTCGTATCATACCTTTTGTTTCTGCTGGGCAGCTGCCAGGTTGCTATAGGCTGTCCCCATAAGCTCCTTCAGCCTTTCCCTAAACTGTAGGACATAATCCACAATAGGAGTGCCCTGGGTGGCGTGCTTGCCTTCCCAGTCCTACCGGATCAAGTTTAGGGTCCCATGTACCCGGCGTCCATACAAGAGCTCGAAGGGGGAAAATCCTGCTGACTCTTGGGGCACCTCCCTGTATGCGAACAACAGGTGGAGAAGGTATTTCTCCCAGTCCCTCTCATGCTGTTCGGCAAACGCTCGGAGCATTGACTTTAGGGTACCATTGAAGCGTTCAACAAGCTCATTGGCTTGTGGATGATATGGTGTCATGCATCTCTGCACCACCCCACACTTCTTCCATAGACATTTAATTAGGTCCGACATGAAGGAACCCTCTCGATCAGTGATTACCTCCTGCAGAAACCCAACACGGGAGAAAATCCCAAGCAAGGCATCTGCCACTTTGTCTGTCCTCAGTGAGAAAAGGGCGACTGCCTCTGGGTACCGGGTGGCATAATCCACCACAGTCAGAATGAACCTTTTACCTGAGGAGCTGGGGGTATTTAAAGGCCCCACAATATCCATTCCCACCCTCTGGAATGGCTTCACCACTACGGGCAATGGAATCATGGCGACTTGGGTTTTCTTGCCCGCCTTCCCTATTTCTTGGCAGCGGTGACAAGACCTGCAATACTCCTTCGCCTGCTGGGTAAAGTTAGGCTAGTAGAAATTCTGGGCCAACCACTGCATAGTTCATGTGATTCCCAGATGACCAGATAAGGGAATATCATGGGCAACCTTGAGCAACTGCTCACAATATCCCTTGGGAATGACAAGCTGCCTGCCTAGCATCCCTCCCTCTATCTGTACTGCCTGTGTATACATAAGTCCATTTTCCCAATAAACCCTATCTCTTCCATCACCTCCCTGTGCACCGTCCGAGTATGCCCAAGCCCTCAGCTTCTCTAAACTAGGGTCGCTTCTCTGAGCAGCTGCAAACCCCTCACACCTTCCCAAGGCATGGGACAGGTCCCTTTCAGTCGCTAAACTAGGGTCCCTGGCACTAGCGTCAGGGCCCTCAGGATCACTGTCAACCTCTACCCTCTGACAAGGGGTCACCCCTCCCTCTTTGGAGTAACCCTCTGAAGCTGGGTGGTTACTTGCTCCTGGGGAAATTTCTGCCCCCTTTTTATTAGTCTCCCCTTCTGGAGACACAGGCTGGGGAACCAACCTCTCAGTATCTTTCCCAATGGCTTCTGGGGGGCTCAGGGAACTATAATTTTCCCTGGCTGCTTGGCTACAGGTAACTGCACATACCACCCCTGCTGGAGATTGTTACCCAGGATCACATCCACTGCTAATGTGTTAGCTACAGCCACCTGTTGCACAGTTCCCCCTGTTTCACCCCAGTCCAAGAGAAAACTGGCCAATGGCAATGTTTTCTCTACACCCGCAAAATCCTGTACAGTCATGCATTTATTGGGTATAAGCTGACCAGGCTGTACCAGATCCCCTTTTACCAATGTCAGGGATGCCCCGTGTCCCTTAACCCCTGCGTCTGCATGCCATTCACCATGACTGGGTGCATGGGTTCCCTCATGTTCACTGGCATGCTTCTAGGGACACACAAACAACCCACTTCCTTTCTGGTGCTACTTTGCGTATTATTGTTTGCCCTTCTTGGACACTGTCTGGCAAGGTGCCCAGTTTCTTTACATAAGCAACGAACATTTCTTACTTTAGAGAAATCATTTCTTTGAAACCTGGGGCTAACTGGTTTTGGTGGAGGCAGTGAGGGTTATAGCTGCCCTGAAGGCATGCTTTTCCCTTTCTGCACTGCCATACTCGCCCCATTCGCTCTCAGAGCAGGTCTGCTCTTGGCATAGCGGTCCAAGAGTTCAGCAGCCTCTTGCACTTTTTTTGGATCTCGGTCCTCTAGCCAGGTTTTTAACTCTGTTGGGCATGCCCCAAAAAACTGTTCTAATAAAATCACATTTTCAATTGTATCAACAGTGTTTGCCTCAATTCCTTCCCACCAACGTTTTAAAAACTGACGTTGTTTCGTGGCTAGCTCCTCATAGCTCATATCAGGGCTTCTCCTGAGCTTACAGAATTTAGCTCTGTATGATTCAGCAGTTAATTCAAACTTTTTTAGTAGTGCTGCTTTTAACTTGCTGTAATCATCACTATCTTTATTGTCCATGTGACCCAATGCATCCCAAGCTTTTCTGATAAGTAGTGGGGATAGCTGGAAGCTCCAGGACTCTCTGGGAATTTTAGCCTGAATACAAACTTTTTCAAAAGAATTTAAAAAGGCATCTATATCCTCCCTGTCCTTAAACTCAGCTATTAATTTAGAGTTCAATTTGTAACCCAGTCCTGCAGTCCCAGTTAACCCCTAGCCACTTATCTGCCCTGGTGCCGCTGGTTGGAGTCGTAGCTTCTCCAGTTTGTGTTGCCACTGGCGCGCCTCTCTCCTCTCCTCTGCAGCTCTGCATTCTCGCTCTCTTTTCTCCTCTGCCTCTCGCTGGCGTTCACGTTCCTCACGATCCACCTCCCTCCGTTCCCTTTCTCTCCTCTCCTGGGACTCCTGCTCCATCCTGCGTGTAACCCCCAGGGGGCGCTATCCCAAGGGCTACTACCCCTGCCTGCTCCGACTGTAACAGGGTGAGGGGCCTAGATCCATTGGCGGGTGCCTCCACCCAGAGGTCGGGATTAGAACAGTCGAGGTTGACTTGGTCACAGCCCTCTGGGTTGCTGCAACCCCCCTTTCTTCCCACTAGTGACACACATAGTTCAATTACAGTGTCCTTACCATATACACTTTACCCCCGGCTCGAACCACTCAGCTCACTCTGGGAACCCCCTGAAATGTAAGGTGCAGTTACACAATATTCACTGGGCAGTAATTCACCATTAATACTCAAGCTAGCCAGTGCACCGTTGCAAAACAAGCAATCTGATTTATTTAAGGGGAGATAACAAGGACCGGGGGAATCAAGTTGAGTGGCTTACCACAATATATGAGTATCCACCTAGGGCTCTGTGCACAGGCCTAACCTGTAAGTTACTGTCTATGGGTACCCAAGCCCTAAAGGCTAGTTCCTCAATGCAGCTGGTTGGGGCCCTGACACAAACGAGCATTTAATTCCTACGAAGACTAAATAGAGCCATCCGGCTCAGTCAGTGTAGCCAGCAAAGTAACCAGATGGACTTGCCCTTACTAGGAACATTTGACAGGGAGCTACCCTGATTTAGTACTCACGACTCCAGAAAGAAACACACTCTCGCACCACTTGCAGGACCGAGCCTGTACTTCGAGCACTTCTCCACACATTTATATGCACTGCAGAGGGGTTTCATACCAGGCAGCTGCTGTCCTTCTTGATACCTGCCCGCCATACACTGAGCCCAACCAACACAGCTTCACTGTTCCTGACAGACCGAGCACGATTCAAGCAGATTCTCCAGTCTTCTACAGGGTGAACCTGGTAGGTAGCCACGCTCCTGCACGGCCTCCTCTGACCGCTTCCTAGTGGATTTAGTCCGACTTCACTGGCGTTTACCAATGCCCGACGCTGGCCTTACACGCACTTCCTGCGCGACCGCACAAATGGCACCGGAGCCCCTGAGCTCCTTACTTGCTCACAGCCACAACGCCTCTGCCCTGACACAGTATGGGGCAAACCACTCAGTTCAGGTGCCACACGCTCCCATTGGTAGGCTGCCAAAACCAGCCACTAAGTTTGCCCCTCATTGGCGCAAAAAAGGTGCCATGGTCCAGAACTTCACTTCCCAGAACTTCCAGCTGTATTCCCATTGGTCAGCAGGCTCCATTGCGAGTCCCGATCCTGCTTGGTCACCATTTACTCCATTTTAGGTACCCCCCCGACTCTATTGGACCCTTCAGACAATCCTGGTCCAAATTGGGGGAACACAGCACACAAAGTCCAGCAGCAAGAAAGGCAGGTTAAACAAATTACATTCCCACAAACACATCTAAGGCAGGAGGCAACAATTACACTGTCTGGAAAGTGCTCACTCTGCCCCTTCGCGACGGCCAAAACCGGAGCAATTAGTCAATGACTCGAAGTGGAACTCGAGGGAGAGAGACATGAGCCCCCCTCATAAGTAATGAATATGTCTACAAGCAGACAGCTCTTAAAGAGACAGTGCACAGAGGCTCTACAAGCACTCGCAGGGCCATTTAAATGGCTTTAAGCACCGAACGCTGACCACCAGAGGGACGCTTAGACAGGTCCTAGACGGCTGTTAGAAACCCCCAATTGTAGGGGGGGTTGCATGCGTAACTCAAGTTGCAACCTGAGAACTTCCGGATTCAGGATACTGGTGACTTGTCCCTGCTGCTGTGGCCCTTCACTGATCGTGGCCCTGCTGTCTGCCTCATCGGCTGGGGGCCCCTCAGTGGCCACTAGTTCTGCCACACTCGAGGTCTGGTCCCTTTCAGTCACGGTTAGTGACTCGCTGTTCTGGGTATCTGCTATCATCAGGGCCTCTATGAGGTTCTGCTTACTGGCTTTCACACCAAACGGGACTCCCCTGTCCCTGCACAACTGCTTTAAGAAATCTGCAGTGTGCTTGCTGTAGTCAGAAGACATTTTCTTCTTCTCTCACTACTAATACTATACTGACTGGCACTTCAGAAAAAAAAAATGGGTGGGAACTTAACTGTAAGTCAAGGGATATACTGTAGTTCTGTATCTTTTTTTTAAATAAAACACTGCCCTTTTTTTTCAAGTGAGCTAAACGGTTTCAAGCTAACACACTGAACAATGAAGCTTATACCACCAAACTTTTATGCCACCGCTGCCAACCAGTCTGTCACAAACTTGCTCAGCCGGTCAGCCCTCTACTCCCAAAGTGCCAACCTCTGAGCATATGATTTGTGTACAGTGAACAGACAAGGTAACCCTCTTGCCTGTTTTGTGGGTTCAAGTCACCTTAGTCTCAAGCTCTGGAAGGATTCAAATGGATAACCTCTTGTTAGTGTACCCAGTTATCAGGCTCAGATAATTCTGTCTTCAGGGCGCCAGATGTCTTTGCCTATGGGCACCCAACCAGGTCTTTCAAATGAACACTTAGAACTCAATGAAAGACTTTTAGAGAACTCTGTCCATTTCCCAGTTTGGTATACAATAAGCCCATACACAGTGTACTTATAACCTTTAAAAGCTCCACTTAAAATAAAAAGAATTGTCAAGGCACTCCAGCAGTTTTGTTTGCAAAAAAATATATTTACTTTAAAAATATCAAAACATAACAAAGTTACAGAACAAAATATATATATCCCAACACAAACAACCTTAAAACAAACAGGAAAAGTACAGTTCGTACAATACATACATTTAGACTGGTCTAATCTTACTCTTTTTCAGTACTGTGATGATTCTCCCTCAGTCAGATAATATTCTCTTGTATCAGTCAGAAATATTTTCTTGTGGGTCTCTGCCAGGTTCTTTCAGCAGTTAAACATACTTCTGAGCCGGCTTTCTCATGAGGTCACTAACTCCGCCTTGGTGTTCACACTCTATATTTTACAATACAGGATCTCCCAATAAAATATTTAAAAAAACATATGAGATGACCTCACTGACTTTCCTCTCCACTGGTTAACTGGTCAGAACTGGTTTGTGCTCTGCTACACACACACACATAAACAGTTTTTTGATGTAAGTCACTGTATTCAAATCAGAAGTGTATTTGACTCCTAAACCTTGTCTGGGCCCTGGGTATCTACACATCAAAGGGTATTCATGTAATTCAAGGGTTCCCTGGAAATGTATATTGGACCTTCCAGAATTGTCTGGGTCCTCCCTGGCTCAGACATCAAACCTCTTCAATGTCCATTCTGGCCTGTCTTCGACACCCCTCCCCACAAGTCCTTCCCTGGTAACTATGCAAGTCAAAGGATCTCCCTGAGGGCATTATGAATGGCTAATCTTATTTCCTGGGATGAAAGCAAATTGACAAGGTAATTGCACCCCAGATCTCTGCAGTTTAAAATACCTCCTGTCATTTGAACTTATCCTTGGGGGGTCTTGATGTGTCAGTTCCAGTAAGACAGCCTTTTCCTTGAACTGACCCTTCCCTTCACATATTTTATATGTAATAACAAAATTAATACAGCACTCGAGCACTTAGAGCTGGCTGTCTACGTCACAAGGACAACCCATTTAAAGGATGGTAGCAGACTATTTCCACAGGGGGAGGACTACCAGGGGGGCCCTGAATGAGAGCTGTCCAACCAAATGACCAGATCAATCTCAAGGTTACCTACCCCAAGCCCAAGCGAGTATACTAAGTCCAAGGCATGACCTTGTCTGTGGGTCGTAGAAGTAACAACTTGTGCAAGGCTCAGAGAGTCCATCATCTGTAGGAGGTCTTGGTCAAACTGAGAGTTAATTGTTGATCCAAGCGTTGACGTCACCCAGAACAAACCATCTTAGTGAATCTAGTTGTCTCTCAGTGATGAAGTTCGCAACCTCCTGTAGAAATTCCCTCTCGTGCCCTGGAGGCTGGTACACCAGATGAATCCTGTAACTTGTACCTGGACCCCCACGTATGGCCACACATTGAAACGAGAGAGTAGAACCCACTGGGTGCACTGAAAAGTTCAGGTCAGATCTAAAACAGATGGCCACACCCCCACCCCCACCCCTGCAATCCTTCCTTGGGCAGTGAACCACAGAGAATCCAGCCAGGACGGACACCTCCAAAACTGGGCCAGTGTGATCACTCAGCCAGGTCTCTGTGATGCAAGCCAGATCGACTGAGGAAATCAGAGGCTGTAATTGCAGTCATGTTCCTGATCGATTTGGCATTGCAAAGCACCTCCCAAAGGGGCTGGGCCGAGGTTGCCGGCCTAATGGCTACCTGCCAACTCAGTCTAGTGGGGCCCTGGGTATGGGACTCAAACACGTCTGGCCTCTTCCTAGGTTCCATTTCACCCCAGGACACCTCCTGTTCCTCACCACCCTAATTCTGCCCTCCCTATTAGCACCTCCCACAGCCCACCGCCTTCCATCCCACCTCCTTATGATACCCACCTCCTACAGCACCTGTAGTCCACCACTGGCAGGGGGTGGTTGTCGAAGGGGTTGAGGTCCAGCAGCTGGGATGAGGAGCAACTAAGCCTGGGAGGAGTGAGACCTACACGCATAATTACACCAGCTGCTCCAACAATACCCCAGAAACAATACCCCACTCTTTAACAAATTCAAACCAAACCTTAAAACCATACAACCATAGAAACATAGAAACATAGAAGTTGACGGCAGATAAGGACCTCAAGGCCCATCCAGTCCTAGGACAGTTTCTCCTTGAAATAGGCTAAATAGAGTAAAGAGTAAAGAGGGTATTTTGCATGGGGCAGAAATCTTTCTCAGGGGCGGTGCCCAAATTTTGGAACTCCCTCCCAGAGGAACTGTTATCCCTCAACCAACCCCTCACTTACCCTAAACCCTATACACACATCCAAATTTTCACACCGTCCTCACACAATAATTAAATTTTCCAAGTACACCGACCAACCAACCACTAACTTACCATACAACCACAAGCCCTGTACCCCAAACCTCCCTTCCTCCACAGTAAAAACCACAAAGATCAATAATAAATATTGACAAAACCAAAAGAAAAAAAAATCAGAAGTCAAGTACTGTGTCAACAAAGGGGAAAGTCATTGTGTAATATTAATGTTCTCAGTCTATACTTTCATATGTATAATTCAGCCCTGCTGCCACCAGAGTAAGTCTAGCTCTTTTGTTAACTGAAAGATTCAACCCCCCAGCAGCACTCTCACTGCTGCTTTGGAGATCAACAACAGTAGCAAGAGAGAAAAGCAGTCTGCAAGTACTTTCATAACTGTTTCTTTCACAAGATCAGCAGGATTCAGCTTTTTCAATCCTGGTTTACTTTCTTGTGCTATCATGAGAGCAAGGAGGGAAACAGCCACCAGCAAGAGTTCACCACAACGCCATGAACCATGGCAAAAGGAAAAATCTTGGTCTTTGATTTTTGTCTTGCAACCGCAGGATCTCAAGGGGAACCCATAAGCCCTCCAGCACTCTGTTTACCCCTCACCCCACTCCAGATCACACACCAATCCTTTCATGGATTTGCCTAAGCATGCCTGTCTCTACTCTCAATGCCTTGATCACTTCCAGCCTCCAGACCAGATTTCACAGAGGCCCCCCCCCTCACCAGCCAAGTGTCCTCCTCTTCTCTACTGACACAGCCCAGCACTGCAAATGCAGTGGTAAGTCCAAATAGTTTATGTGGCTTTAAAATGTGCAGAAAATATTTACGGGTGTCGGCGTCCCATGGTATATCATGTACAAGGCGACCGCGATTGAGCACTTTCAAAAACGGCGACTCAGTCATGATGCCTGTGTACAGTGCTACCTGGCAGGGTAGCAACTTGGATAAGGGTGAGGCAAATACAGCAATGGGATGTGGCTGTGTATACGTCTTGAGGGGAGGGGACCCGCGTGCCTGACAGGTGAAAGGGAAGGAAGGGTATGTGGGGTGTAGTGCAGCAGTCAGCTGCCGAGCTGGCTGTGTGGCATGGTGGGTAGGTGGCGGGCTCAATTCTGGGCGTGATTGTTTTTTGCATCAGGTAGGGTTTTTTTTATTTTTTTTAAGTCTTACACACACCCTCAACATGCAACCCCCTGGAGTTGAGAATCCTTAAGTAGGGGGAGTGCGTGGGGCAAAGCCCCTATGACATAACACATAAAACCAGTTGCCGGTTTTCTAGTCACTGCGAGTGTACATCGGCGTAATTAATTTTCGGCGATGTACACTCACCCAAATGGTGATCACTATTCTGTGATTGTCGTTATGACATAAAAACGCTTCCCGCTGTTTGGCATGGTAGATGGTTCTAACGAAAATTAAAAAATCTGACTCCTGCAACTACCACATTTCCTGACCCTAGCTAATCTCAGTCCCTAAGCCTCAAAAATCCAGTTAAATATACCACTAGTGCTAACTTAAAGGTATACTAGTAAACACCAACAGACTTACTTATTTAAAACTGAAAGCTTAAAATCATTTTACTGAAAGCCTAGCCATTTGCTTTCAGTAAAACTGTCCTGGATTCTCCTTGAAATAGGCTAAATAGAGTAAAGAGTAAAGAGGGTATTTTGCATGGGGCAGAAATCTTTCTCAGGGGCGGTGCCCAAATTTTGGAACTCCCTCCCAGAGGAACTGTTATCCCTCAAACCACCCCATACCTTCAGAAAGCACTTCATCAAAGCACTAAACAAAAGGGCGACATGTAATTGTTATGTTTGCTTGCATGCATGTGCAAGAAACATAGTGCCATCATCCGAGATTTTGGAGGTGTGTCACCCCCTCTACCAATTCAGTCAGTGTGTTGGCAGGCGGGGCCCCTGTAAGCTAATGCATGCTGGAGCTGTCTATGACAAGCTCCAAAATGCAGTGGCATACAGTTGAAAGGGGGAGCTACGCTTCAGTGAGCAGCGATAAGATATCGCCTGCTCATGCACAGCTCCCCTACACACACACACACCACGCACACTGTGTGGCCCCCCACAGGCGCGCACTGTATAGCTGGAGGGGTGCCCAATCCCCAGTCGGCTGTGCTGCGCTCCTCCAAAGCCTTTGCAAATGCCACGCTGGGTGCCCACCCCAGCGTGGCAACCTATCGGCATAGCAAACGGGGTGCCCAACCCCGCTGGCTTCTACTGCCTCCCCGAGTAGCTGGGTGCCACACTGGGAGCCCACCCCAGTGTGGCACCTGATCCATGGCCGACGGGGTGCCCAATCCCCATCGGCTCCACGATCCCCCCAGTCATTCTTGTGCCATGCTGGGAGCCCACCCTAGCGTGGCAAATGTCCTGCGTCGCTTTTTTTTTTTATTGCCTGCAAAATAAAAATGGTCCCAAGGTGCTTCTCCCAACCCCCTCCCACAACCCGCACCCACCCACTACGCACCCCTGCCTCCCCACACCCCTCACCCCATACTTACCTCCAGAGCTCGGGGGACGATCTTCGCCGACCGGGAACACGTCTGCACTCTTCAAAGCCGACCGCGAACTGAGGAAATGCCGGTAAGCTGTATAATGGATAGATAGGGTTTTTTCAACTTTGTTGCATATCTCAGGCATTTTTTGGAATTTTTGCACCAAATTTTCAACATGGGGTTTTTGGGACCCTTCCTCATGAATTCTTGCACTGTCATGGCGTTACTCGGGCCCAAAGGGTGATTTCGCAGCCACTACGTGAAATCACCTTTCCAGAATGATTAACAAAACGACACTGCCAGTGTTCATAAGGTGGGCTCTCAAAGACTATTTTGAAAATTTGGTGGAAAAATTCCTAAAAATGACTGTTTTATGAGCGTGCGTTGCGCAGTTCCTACGCACGCTCGTAAGTTCGCGAATTTTTAATATTTTCACTCCAGATTTTCAACATTGCCATTTTACCACATCTTCTTATGAGTAGTACAACTGTCATTTTTCACATCTCACCCAAAAGGTGTTTCCGCCCATGTAGCGCACAATGGCGCAGTCGGTGTGCGAAATCAATGTACGGAACAAATTAAGAAAATCACAGTGTCATTGTTCATGAGCACAGGTCTTAAAATGGCTATGTTGAAAATTTGGTGAAAAAATTCCAAAAAATGACTGTTTTATGAGCGTGTGTTGTACAGTTCCTATGCACGCTTGTAAGTTCGCGAATTTTCAATATTTTCACTCCAGATTTTCAACATTGCCATTTTACCACACCTTCTTATGAGTACTACAGCTGTCATTTTTCACATCTTGCCCAAAATGTGTTTCCGCCCATGTAGCGCACAATGGCGCAGTCGATGTGCGAAATCAATGTATGGGACATATTAAGAAAATCACAGTGACACTGTTCATGAGCAGAGGTCTTAAAATGGCTATGTTGAAAATTTGGTGAAAAAATTCCTAAAAATGACTGTTTTACGAGCGTGCGTTGCACAGTTCCTATGCATGCTCATAAGTTTGCAAATGTAATATTTTCACTCCAGATTTTCAACATTGCCATTTTATTACACTTCCTTATGAACAGCACAGCTGCCATTTTTCATATGCTGCCCAAAATGTGTTTTCGCACATGTAGCGCACAATGGTGCTGTTGGTGTGCGAAAGCAATGTTTGGGACAGATTAAGAAAATCACAGTTACACTGTTCATGAGCAGAGGTCTTAAAATGACTATGTTGAAAATTTGGTGACTAAAGTCCATAAAATGACTGTGTTACGAGTGAGCATTGCGCAGTTTCCACGCGCCCTCGTAAGTTCATGACTTTGTAATATTTTAAGTCCAGATTTTCACCAGTGGCATTTTTCCACACTTCCTTATTTACAGTACAGCTGTCATTTTTCACAACACGGCCAAAGTGTGTTTTCACACTTTCAGCACAGAGATGCGTGGTCGCTGTGGGAAATCATTGTTCGGGACAGATAAAGAAAACCACAGATACACTGTACATGATCGGAGGCACCAAACTGCCTGAGTTGACAATCTGCTGTAAAAAAAATCCCCAACCTAATTATATTACGGGTGTGCGTTGCACAGTTTCTATGTACGCTTGTGACTTCACCATTTTCAAAATATTTTTACTGCAGATTTGCAACATTGCCATTTTTTACACCTCCCCATGAACAGTACAGCTGTCATTTTTTACATCCTGTTCAGAATGTTTTTGCACCTGTGGTGCTAAATGCCGTAGTCGCTGTGCATAAGCAGCTTTCGGGCTAACAAACTGATATTCCCCCTGTTCATGAGGTGGGGTCACAAAAAAAACATGTTGAACATTTGGAGTGAAAATACCAACGAATGCCTGAGGTATTAGGGTTTCCAACCATAACGCCCAACCCTGTAGAGAATGACAGGCATCAGGGGTGTGACTTGGGATTCTTGCCTGTAAGGCTCATACCATTCCACACCCTGCAGCCAGTGAGAGGCATCGAGGTATGCCTTGGACTCTTCGGCCCCAAAGTTCACCCCATTCTCCTATATCGCACCCATCTCACCGTATTTCCTAATGGAATGGGGTGCACATAAGGGCCAAAGACCCCAAGGAACACCGTGACACTTGTCAGTGTCTGCAGGGTGGGGTGTGGTGAAATGGCGTGGCCGTTATGCCTGACGACCCAAAGGCGCACCCCAATGCCTGTCACTCTCTGCAGGGTGGTGGTATGGTTGGCTTCAGTTCAATACTTCACTGCCATTTCTATTACGCAGCTCTGTAACTTCTACACTACCACTGCCAATCCCAGCAAGCAATCATTCGGCATTGACAAATGCTTGTTAATCCTGCCATGCATGTAAGGTAACTAACTGACACCTGTTTAGTCTGGTACTATTAAAACATAATAGTGTACCAATAACTTATATTCTGATAAGTCCTTCAACTTGTGTTTTTGTGTTAAACTGCATTGACTTTAACCGGAAATCTGTACAATTTCCACTATGTTAATAACTGTTACTTTCCGACTGCAGCTTTGTGTAACCCCTAGGTGGCGCTATCCCAAGGGCTACTACCCCTGCCTGCGCAGCTAGTAGCAGGTTAAGGGGCCTGAGTTCTGAAATGGGCGTCTACACCCAGAGGTCAGGATTTTTAGTGGTCAAACTAACCTGGGCACAGCCCTCCAGGACACTGTAACCCCCACTCTTCCCCTTCTAGTGGCATGAGCTATATATGATAATCACTTTCACAGTACCCCTTGTACACCATACCAGTACCCACACTGTTTGCACTTACCACCAGGGCTGGTTCCTCTGGCTCGACCCTGGGGATCCCCTGTAAAACAAGGTTATGCACAGTAAATAGCAACAGTACAAGTACTCTTGGCACAGACTGGAACCACAGTCAGGTTAAATGCAGCAAAAAAAAAGTCAGACCTGATTTATTCAGGGGACTTGAACAAGGAAGGGGTGTAATCAGGTTGATTGGCTTAAAAGCTATATTAATCAAACAGTTATGCATGCACTTTAAGTCCCCACACAGTCACACACTCTGGGTACCCAGGTAGGAAAATGGTGGGCTAACCAGAACTTTGCAGCAGGTTGGGGCCCTGTGATGGAAGAAAGCAACATGCACAACACACACTACTTGTAATCCGGAGCCGGAGGGCTCAGTTCATGAAAGAAAAAGCAACAAGACAATCAGATGACAACACTTTAGATTTAGCTGTTGCTGCAGGGAGCTACCCTGATGTTTACTCACGATACCCAATACTGGACACAGGCAGGATGAAATCGAGACTGCAGGTTGTTGAGCTGGAGTGCCCGGAGGAGTGGGGCCTACACGAATCACCGAGGCTTCGTTCCTGTTCAAGTGTTGAGCAGGGGGCTGATCCCCAGGCAGGCCTCTCATTGATGGCGTTCTCTGTGCAGCGGGTGGTCGGGCTGGGCCAGTGTAGCAAGGCCCAGGCCCAGACCCAATGGAGATGATTTTGTATTCAGTCCGTGGGGCTGGATGCGGCTTCCAGCAAGCAGAATACAGTTCAAACCATAGTGGGGAACCAAATCACGACCCACTAGCAGTACACAGCACATTTACACGTAAGGAAATTCTAATGCAGCTTCCTGCAAGCAGAATACAATTCAAACCACAGTGGGGAACCAAATCACGACCCACTATAAGCACACAACACATTCACGTGTACGGAAATTCCACTGTACCAGGCAAAAGGCTCTCTGGTCGCAATTACATAGTCTCTGCACATTCCAGTTCAGAGGTGGCTGGAAGTCCAGACAGGCTGATCGCATTCAGCAAATCTTTGGTCTTCTTCAGGTAGGAGGCTGGTCAAAATTCAGTGGCTTACTTCACTCTCCAAGTTCGGATTCAGTCCGAAAAAGGCACAAGTTCCCTCTCAGGGACAGCAGGTAGGCATGCAGGCCAAAACTCAGGCCTTTTCACAGTTCTCCCACACAAATCCACTATGGATAGCTGCTCAAACTACCTCAAGCTGTTACTTCTTCACTTCCCAACTTAGATCTAACTGAAACTGCAAGCAGTTTGGGACTTCCCCAAGATCTAAAAGGTTCAGTTGGCTGATCTGTCTGTCAGTCACAACAAGAGCTCCCCCTCCAGGTTATTTTAGGTGCAAAAAGCCCAAAACTACAAATCTTACTTCGAGTGGGAGCTCTTGCAGCAGGCTATAACAGTCAGGACCATGCCGCAGGCACTAGGACCCTCCGGAAGAATTTCTCAGCCAGCAGTACCAAGCAGGAACTGCCCCTGATGTTGACCCTGCCCCCGACGTCAGCCCTGGTACAAAAGGACCCAGCTCCACCTCAGTTCTTTTCCTGCTGCGTCCCCTCACATGAGAAAAAGCCTATGCTACTCAGCTTGCCAGGAAGAGCAAAAATCGTTATTTTTTCCCTGTTTTGTGCCGTTTTCGGCATTTTTCTCAGTACTTCTTGATCGAATGTCTTCACCATCATCGGTCTCTTCAGAGATACACCAGAACAAGTGTGACTGCAGACGGCAGATCCCTTCCAAAGATGGGCACAAACGCTGCGTCTTTTGCCTCGGGCCCGACCATGATAAAACGGCCTGCTCAGCCTGCCAGACGTTCACCAGCCGGACCCAGATCCGACGTCTCAAGGCCCTGAAGACTTTTTTGTTAGAAAAGAAGATGGATCTGCACACTTTGGAGAAGGGGGGAAGCTTAAGGAGAAGACCAAGCGCCACGGGAAAGACCGTAGTATGTCCCAGCACCGGTCCCGGTCGCAGTCCCTTTATCGCTCGTGGCCCTTTCCCAAGCAGGCCCATGTTTCCCCGGGCCCAGGTGAGCGTCCAAAGTCATCCCAGCCCAAGGCCGGCCCATCAGAGGAGAAGCCGGCCAAGCATAAGGAGACCCCACTAAGGGTCTCCACCAAAACCTTGGAGGTGAAAGCTTCAGCCCCACCTCCCAAGGCACCAGCGCCACCTGCTAAAGGCGTGCCTCCGGAGCTGAAGGACTCTCTGGGGTCCCCCACCAGCACCCCATCGTCGGTCCCACCACCAGTGCTGGTTGAAGGGGGGAAGGGTTCAGTCGCAGCCATGAAAGTGCCGGCATCCTGTCTCCCAAGTCTCCTCCCCCTGGGCTCCCAGCAGGGCTCCCCTTCAAGGGCTGACGTCCCGCATACTCCTTTTCTGGGCCGAGCGGCCAAAATTTTCACGAAGGATGAGCTGCAGGAGTTGTTCTCCTTTTGGTGGGGGCAGGTCCAGAAGCAGGCCCCACCAAAGCCGGCCCAGTCACCAGTACTGGACCCGGTGGGCAAACCACAGCCTGGAGGTGAGTCTTCCCTGAGGAAGTCCCCCGAGCGGCCGCCTACACCTCCACCCAGGGCTCATTCCCGCTCCCAGTCCAAAGGCCACCGCCGACGCTCCAAGGACTCTGGAGACCATTGCCGGTCCAGGTCTCACACTCGCAGCCCTATTCGTTCCTCTTGGTGAGAGCGCTCCCGAAGTCGGTCCTCTGACAGACATCAGTCTATGCTCCGTCACCGATCTCGGGACCGGAACCGGTCTTCGGACTGTCGTTGGTCCCCCAGCTACTGACGACAGAGGGAGACTGGTCACAAGGAGGGATCAGACTATTCCAGAAGTAGTCGGTCCTCCTCTTCTTCATCGGCATCCTCTTCCTCTTCCTCTCTTGGGATCGGGGGATCCTCGGGAGAGAAGGACCAGCCTCGCTTGCCTCTGGATGATCCAACCTTTATGGATGTCATGAGGCATATCCAGGCCTCCAATGAGTGGGAAACGGAGGACCTGGATCCAGAACGCCGAAGGTTGGCCAAATACCTGAGGCAAAAGGAGCTGAAACCATTGGTGATACCTCCTTTGGTGGATACTTTCCAGGACCTGACTCGGACTACCTGGAAGCATCCGGCCTCCATTCCAGCAGTTCCCAAGAAATCAGACAGGCTGTATAAGGCCCCGAGGGCAGAAGTCTTTTTAGCAGAAAACCCTCAGGCAGACTTTTCGGTCATTACGGCTGCCCATGACAAGTCCAAGCAGCCAAAACACCTTAGCTCGCAGCCTCCCGATCCGGAGTCTTGGTATTTGGACCAGGTGGGCAAGAAGGTTTACTTTGCCTCCACCTGCTACATCCAGTCCCTCAACTTCCTGACGCACATGGTCCAGTACCAGAATGCTCTGTGGGAGAGGGGACAAGAGCTACTGAGAGCCATGCCAGATTCCGAGCAGAAGGTGGAACTTCTGGACATACTTAAATCAGGCTCCAACGTGGGTTCTCATGTCCTGAGAGCCTTGTACGACACTGCAGATATGGCAGCCTGGGTGGCCACTTCAGGGGGTCTGCTTTCGGTGCCATGCCTGGTTAAGAGTTTCAGACTTTCACCAGGATCTGCAGACAGGTATCAAGGATCTGCTATTCCAAGGTACTGTGTTGTTTGGGCAGGAGACGGAATCTCTAATTTCACATCTCCATGAGTCGGGCAAGTCCAACTGGTCGGTCCGCCAAATGTACCACAGTGACCAGTGATGGCAACGGAAACAGTCTTTTCGCAAGCCCTCAGGTGGTCAAAGTGGACAAGCCCGTGGTAACCCCTCAGAGTCAGAGAGGCGGATTCCGTAGGAGAGCCGATAACCAGCAACCTAGAGACGCTCCTAACCATGGGCCCAAGTCCTCCCAGGCCTCTCTGCCTGTGCCTGGCTTAGCCCAATGACTGCCTTCTGCCCCCCCCCAAAGGAAAACTTCAGGGAGACGGTCGGGGAGCACTTCTCCCTTCATCTCAAAAGGTGGAGCTCGATAACTGCGGACCAATGGGTCCTGGATGTTATCAGGAGAGAGCATACGCTAGAGTTCACGGAGTTCCCTCCTAATACTCCACCAAAGTACTCCCGATATCCTCCTTCTCACATCCCACTTATAGAAGGAGAAATTCAGACCCTCTTGCAGAAAAAGGCAATAGAGGTAGTCCCCTTGCATCAGCGGGGGAAATGGGTTTTATTCCCACTTCTTCCTGGTCCCAAAAAAGACGCAGGATCTTCGACCCATTCTGGACCTCAGCTCTCTCAATCTCTTTATAGAGTACAAAAGGTTCAGGATGGTGACCCTTCCAGGTCTACTTCCCTGCTGCACCAAGGAGACTAGCTCTGTTCCCTAGACATGCAGGATGCATATATGCATATGAGGGTCTTCCTTCCCCACCGGAAGTTTCTGAGGTTCCACTTCCAAGGGGAGCACTACCAATTCCAACTTCTTCCGTTTGGCCTCTCCTCCACTCCTTGAGTCTTTACAAAGTGCTTGGCAGTGGTGGCTGTGGCTCTAAGGCATCAAGGGCATTACGCCTTCCCCTACCTCGACGATTGGCTACTTATGGCCCTGTCCAGGTCAAGCCAGCTTCAGGCTCTCTGAGACACCTATACTCTGTTCTGAGAGCTGGGGATCACCCTGAACCTTCAGAAATCACCCTCCGAGCCCAGTCAAAGACTCATCTTCATTGGAGTGATCCTGGATTCTGTCCAGAGCATGGCCTTTCTACCCCCGGACAGGGGCGATCGCCTGCGGGAGATTGCCGAATGGATCTCAGTAACTCCTCAGGTTCCAGCAAGAAACTTCCTCAGGCTTCTGGGGCACATGGCAGAGGCCATTCTGGTCACTCCTCTGACCCACCTCCACATGTGGGTCCGTAAGTGGATGCTCAGGAAGCAGTGGGACCAGGGCTCCAACGATCTAGACTTTCTAGTCAGGATCACCGAGCCAGTCAGGAAAACTTTGCTTTGGTGGATGGACCCCCAGAATTTGGAGAAAGGGGTCCAGTTTTGTCCAGAGTCACCAGGTCAGACTCTTATGATAGATGCATCAGATCTGGGATAGGGAGTGCACCTAGGTACTCATCAAACACAAGGGGTTTGGACACCCGAGGAGCGATCTCTCCATATCAGTGTATTAGAGATGCAAGCGGTCCTCTACGCCTTACAGGCATTTCAAGAGGACCTAGTGCCGGGCTCTCTCCTAATTCAAACAGACAATATGGCAGTCGTCTTTTACATCAACAAGCAAGGGGGCACTCATTCGTATCCCCTTTGCAGGGAGGTGATGAGAGTCTGGTACTGGGCAATGGAATGACACATTCTGCTGTCAGTGGTGTATGTTCCAGGCATCCTAAACAATCTGGCCAACAGCTTAAGCAGGTCTCAATCCAGAGCACATGAGTGGGAGCTGTTACAGTCCATAGCAGATCAGCTCTTCGACAAGTGGGGTCGTCCAGAGCTGGACCTTTTAGCGTCACCACGCAATGCCAAACTGCCCAATTTTTTGCTCGTGAGAGCATGCGCCTGGAGTTTTCTGGCCAGATGCGTTATCCCTTTGCTGGGCAGGGAGGTTTTTCTATGCCTTCCCACCCTCCTCTCTCATTCAGAGAGTCTTGCAGAAGTTGAAGGCAGAAGCAGCTCAAATGATTCTAGTAGCCCCCCGGTGGCCTCAGCAGATTTGGTTCCCACTTCTGCAGCGGTTGTCCAGGGACCCTCCAACTCCACTGCTCATATGCAAGCAGTTGCTATCCCAGGAACAGGGATCACTGGTCCATACGGATCTCTGTTTCTTACATCTGCATCCTTGGCTCCTTCAGATGTAGCCCAACAGAGATATGGGGTCTCCTCGGAGGTAGCGGCAGTCCTAGTGTCGGCGAGGAAGCTCTCCCCCCGTTCCGCCTATGCTATGAAATGGAAGTGGTTTTGTTTGTGTGCCTCATCACAGCATTTGGACCTCATCACCTGTCCAGTGAACTCAGTGTTACAGTACCTCCTGTCCTTGTACCAACATGGCCTGAGTTACTCCTCTATTAAGGTGCACATGTGGGCTGTCTCTGCCTATCATGCTCTGATTGGAGACAGGGCTTTAGCACAGTAAGATGTAGCCCGTACCTTTTTGAGGGGGATTATGCATATGAAACCTCCCATTAGGGATCCTATCCCACACTGGGACCTCCTTTTTGTGATGGAGAAACTTACCCTCCTTCCTTTTGAACTGGCAGCGGATTGTGAGCTGCGTTTCCTTTCCTGGAAGGTGTGTTTTTTTGGTTGCTATTACCTCAGCTCGAAGAGTCTCTGAGCTTCAGGCTCTGATGTGTAAGGAGCCGTATTTGGTTTTTCACAGGGAAAGGGTTTCCCTTAGAACAAATCCTAAGTTTCTTCCAAAAGTGGTCTCGGAGTTGACCCTCAACCAGTCGGTTGACCTTCCAGTCTATTTCCCTTCCCCTTCTAATGGGGGGAAGCTCTCCTTCACACACTGGATGTCCACAGGACACTGAGGTACCTCAAAAGGATGGCTGCGCACCATCAGTCGGAGCAAATCTTTGTGGCCTTTACACCACAGTGCCTGGGCAAACTGGTGACCAAACAGACGATTTCGAAGTGGGTCATCCATTGCGTAGCCTTCTGCTATGAAAAGCACAATAAACCCCTACCAGGTCTGATTAGGGGTCAGTCCACTAGGGGAGTGTCTGCATCTTTTGCCACCCTGAGAAATGTCTCCATAAGGGACATATGTGCGGCTACTACCTGGAACTCGGTGCATACCTTTGTCAAGCATTACAGCTTGGATATAGTCTCCAGATGCCGTGCCGGGTTTGGTCTGGCTGTTTTGCAGGGACTTTTGTCCTAGGCCTCTGGAGTCAGTAATTTCCACCTCCTGGGGTCGACTACCTCTTTGGCGTGGGACTGCTTGGTATTCAGTCCTGACTGTTATAGCCTGCTGCAAGAGCTCCCACTCAAAGTAAGATAGTACAGTTACGTAAGAACTTACCGTAACAGTAGATCTTCAAGAGGAGCTCTTGCAGCAGGCATTACTTTCCCACCCGCCTTCCCCCACGAGGTGTGCAGATCTTCATCTAGTGCTTCATCTCCTTCTCTTGTCAGGGCATGTTCGCTGGCCTTGGCGGGGGAACTGAGGTGGAGCTGGGTCCGCCCCCTTTTGCACCATGGCTGACGTCAGGGCGGGGCCGACATCGGGGGCGGTCCCTGCTTGGTACTGCTGGCTGAGAAGTTTTTCCGGAGGGTTCTAGTGCCTGCAGCATGGTTCTGACTGTTATAGCCTGCTGCAAGAGCTCCTCTCGAAGATATACTGTTACGGTAAGTTCTTATGTAACTGTACTTTCCTACAAGTTTTGGCCCCACCAAGCCCCTGTAGGCAGGTTCCATTTTAGAGTCCCAAATGTACTGATTGGCCCATTTCAGCAGTCCAGAACCAAGATGATGGAAACAAACAGAACTGTCCATGCTGCAAATGAGGTAGGTTAGAACAAACTGCAGTATTATTACTACTCTAACAAATGATCAGCAAACAAGCACGTCTTCTAACAGAGCTCCCTTTTAGATTAATTATGACTGCAATCCAGGCAGCTCTTAGAGACAGTACACAGAGGCTATATAGGCACTCTCTGGCAATCACATTTAAACTGCAAAAACGCAGGACACCAGCCTGACAGTGAGCATTTAGACAAGCTCAAGGAATACTTTTTGGGAACCCCCATTTGTGGGGGGGGGTGGTTACATTTGTAACCCTCAAACTGTGTTGTACTTGTGTAATACATGTGCCAGCTATATGACTCGGGTCATAACTGAAAATGGTCCCCGGGACCAGTGTACTTACCCAGGTAGCGAAAACATAAATAAATAAATAAATAAATTAGTTAAAAAAGAAGCTTAATACTCAAACTCCAAACTGACAGTGGCTCAGCTTGACAGCCATCTTTCTCCCAGTGCAGTGGGGTTTAAGGCAAAGGGTTGCTGGGTGGCTCAGAAAAACCTGGTCAAGAATAGCCATTTGGTGTTTCAGGGGTCAGTACATTGGGTCTGGACAGACTGCATGGACCTCTGGATCTTCTTCTGTCCTTTGCTTTTTATGTTCTGGAATGAGTGAAAGGAACTGGTGCTGCCTTAGATATCTACACTTGAGTGAGCAGAATGTCTCTATACTAATATATTCCACTTGGAATTATTAGATGCTTGAGCCATTTCAGTCTGGGTTTAGGCCTTGTTATAGTACAGAGACTGCTCTTGTCATGCAGATCAATGGTCTTCTCCAGGCTAGAGACAGCGGTCACTGTTCCATCTTGGTACTGTTGGATCTGTCCTTGGCATTTGACACAGTAGATCATGGAGAGCTATTATCCCATCTGAGTCACTATGTAGGACTCCTGGGTATGATGATGTGGTGGTTCCTACTTATCTGGGAGAGTGCAGCAGGTGGCTTTGGGTGGAAACATCTCGGCTGCTGTTGCTCTCTGCTGTGGAGTGTCTCAAGGGTTGATTCTGGCATCCATGCTGTTTACTGTGTACATATTGCAGCTGGGGGAGATCATTGGGCAGTATGGTCTGGGTTTTCACTTCTATGCAGATGATACCCAGATCGATCTGTTATGTGCACCTGATGGGTTTAATACAATAGCTGTGCTATACGAGTGTCTGGTAGAGATCCAGAAATGGATGACTTCAAATTGGCTGAGACTTAACTCATTGAAGAAGGAGGTGCTACCAGTGAAGCCGTGTTGAGTGGCTATGGCAATGAATAGTAATGATGCCTTGTTGGCATAATTAAATGGCATCACACTATGATCTGTTGCTAGGATAAAGAACATTGGCATCATTGTGGGTAAGAAATTGACATTAGAGTATCAGGTGTCATCTGTTGTCCGCAGTGGTATTTACCTTCCATGGAATATCACCCAAATTTGTACCTATCTTGTTTGCTCTGACCTGAAGACACTGGTGCATGCTTTTGTCGCCTCCTGTTTGGATTACTGTAACAGTCTTGACCTAGGGCTGTCTGTGGGGCTGGTGTGTCACTTGCAGCTCATGCAGAACTTGGCAGCCTGGCTGATAGCTGAGACCTTCCTGTCAGGGTATACTGTATCACGCCGGTTCTCTGGCAACTGCACTGGCAGCCAGTGAGGTGACACATTGGCTTCAGAATACTTTTGCTAGATTACAAAGCTCTGCATGATTTGTGCCTTAGCTATCTGAAAGACCTTCTGACTGAATGAACTCCCATTCACCCTCTTTGTTCCTCCAAGGCAGGTCTCCTCATGGTTCCATGCTCCCGACTAAAACCTTCGGGAGAGAGAGAGAGCCTTTTTCGTCGCAGCTCCAGTTGTCTAGAATGCACTTCCAGCTCTCTGGGATATTTGAAGAGTTTGCCTAAAACCCATCTTTCTAGTTAGGCTTTTGGGACCACCTAAAACTTTTAATTACTTAGTTATGCATGGGATGTCATGTTTAAACTGTGTTTTCAATTTTATGTATTGTTAAATTATTTAATCTTATCTGTACATCACTCAGAGTCTAGTCATACAGAGGGTCTCTACACTAATGTATTAATATAGTGAGTCACTGTGCTGAGACTCGAACCCAGGTCCTCTGAAGTAACAGAGGGTCTCTACACTGATACATTAATATAGTCACTTGTGCTGAGACGCGAACCCAGGGCTTTTGAAGTAACAGAGGGGCTCTACACTAAAGTATTAATATAGTAAGTCACTGTGCTGAGACTCAAACTGAGGACCTCTGAAGTAACAGAGGGTCTCTACACTAATATATTAATATAGTCACTGTGCTGAGATTCGAACCCAGGGTCTCTGTAGTAACAGAGGGTCTCTACACCAGTGTATTAATGTAGTGAGTTGGAGCGCTGGGATTGAAACTCAGGGCTTCTGTTGTACCAGAGGGTGTCTACACTAATGTATTACTATAGTCAGTCACAATGCTGGGATTCAAACTCAGGGCCCCTCTAGTAACAGTGGGTCTGTACAGTAATGTAATAATACAGTGTGTAACCATGCTGGGACTCTAACTCAGCGCCCCTGTAGTAACAGAAGGTCTGTATATTATTGTATTAATATAGTGAGTCACTGTACTGGGATTCAAACTCAGGGCCCCTCTAGTAACAGAGGGTCTGCCACCCATGTATTAATATGGTGAGTCATTCTGCTGGGATCCGAACTCAGGGCCCCTGTAGTAACAGAGGGTCAGTTCACTTCTGTATTAATACAGTGAGTCACTGTGCTGTGATTCAAACTCACTGCCCCAGTAAGTAACATAAGGTCTGTACACTTATGTATTAATATAGTGACTCACCGTGCTGGGATTCAAACTCAAGGCCCATGTAGTAACAGTGGGTCTCTACTGTATTAATATAGTGAGCCACCGTGCTGGGATTCAAACTCAGAGCCCTTGTAGTAACAGAGGGTCTCTACACTACTGTATTAATATAGTAAGTCACTGTGCTGGGATTCGAACTCAAGGCCCCTGTATTAACAGAGGGTCTCTACACTAATGTATTAATGTAGTGAGTCAGTGTGCTGGGATTTAAACTCAAGGCCCCTGTATTAACAGAGGGTCTCTACACTACTGTATTAATAATAAATAATAATTTTATTTATATAGCGCCTTTCGCTATATCAAGGTGCTGAACAAATTGATTAAAACTTCAACGTTCCATACAAAACATCAAAGATCGCAAACATTATAAAATACATCATAAAAACATAATAAATTAAACATAATATAGTGAGTCAGTGTGCTGAGATTCGAACTCAAGGCCCCTGTATTAACAGAGGGTCTCTACATTAAAGTATTACTGTAGTGAGTCAGTGTGCTGAGATTCGAACTCAAGGCCCCTGTATTAACAGAGGGTCTCTACACTAATGTATTAATGTAGTGAGTCAGTGTGCTGGTATTCGAACTCAAGGCCCCTGTATTAACAGAGGGTCTCTGCACTAATGTATTAATGTAGTGAGTCAGTGTGCTGAGATTCGAACTCAAGGCCCCTGTATTAACAGAGGGTCTCTGCACTAATGTATTAACGTAGTGAGTCAGTGTGCTGAGATTCGAACTCAAGGCCCCTGTTTTAACAGAGGGTCTCTAGTTAGTTAATAAGTAAGTAATTTTTTATTTGTTAGGCACCCAATACCGGAGGCTCTGGCTGCCGTACAGTAAAAGTTTGACAGAGTGGTAAAAACAGTTCATGCAATTACATTTATAAAACAAACAATAAAAATTAAATTGCATTATATATATTAAAAGCATCGGCAGGGAAGGCTAAGCTAAAAAGGTGAATCTTTAGGCTCCTCTTGAATGCCTCCATTGTAGGGGCCGCCCACAAAGATCTTGGCAGCAAGTTCCAGGGAACCAAGCCAGCCACCCCGAATGGGCAATCACCCAAGGTTTTCAGCCTGGTCCTCGGAACCGCCAGGAGGCCCTCAGTGGAGGAACGAGGAGAGTGGGCCAGGATGGCAGGAGTAAGGAGTTCTGACAGGTAGCCAGGGACTGATCCGTATAGGGCCTTATAGGTGAGCAAGCCCCACCTTGAAGAGAACCCTCCACCTGACTGGCAGTCAAAGCAGACCCCGCAGGACTGAGGTCTCATGACAGGACATTGACAGGCCAGTCAGCAGCCTGGCTGCTGCATTCTGCACCAACTGCAGTCGGCAGATGTTCCCTCCACTGACCCCTGAGGTAAAGAGCACTACAGTAGTCGAGCCTGAATGTTACAAAAGCATATACCAGTAATGGCAGGTCTTCAGGCAGAATTAAGGGTTTAGTCCAGGTAATGTTCCTCAGATGGTAAAAATCACTTCTTATGACAGCCGACACCTGAGCTTCAAAAGTCAGCTTGCCGTTGAGGACAACGCCCAGATTTCTCACCCTAGAGGATGCCTTCAATGGGACTGACCCCAAGACTCAGCCCATTGTCGTCCTGGAGGCATCCCCATCATGCCCATGACCCGGCTCAATCACCAGTACCTCCGTCTTGTCCGGGTTAAGTCTCAGCCAGTTAGAGTTCATCCAGTCCTGGATCGCAGCAAGGCATTTGTTCAGCACTTCAATGGAATAATTTGACCCTGGTGCAAAAGACATGTGTAGCTGAGTATCATCTGCATAACAGTGAAAACCCAGACTGTGCTGTCTAATGGGCCTCCCAAGGGGTAGCATGTATACCGTGAACAACATCGGTGATAGGATCGAGCCTTGAGGAACTCCACAGGTCAGGGTCATCAGGGAGGACGAGAAATTCCCTATCACTACCTTCTGCCTGAGAGAAAGGACTCAATCTAGTTGATGATGGTCCCAGTGAGCCTGTAATACTCTCTAAGGTGATCCCACAACATGACGTGGTCCATGGTATCAAATGCTATTGACAGATCAAGGAGAATCAGAATTAAATCCTCCCCTCAATCTCTTGCCCTGAGGAGGCAATCACGTACCCAGACTAATGCCGTCTCTGTGCTGTGCCTTGTCCTAAACCCGGATTGGAATGGCTCATAGATGCCAAAAGTCTGCAGGTGCTCCTTGAGCTGCAGAGCCACTGTCTTCTCAACAACCTTCCCTAAAAATGGGAGGTTGGAGATGAGTCTGTTATTCGCCATGACGTCAGGGTCAAAAGGTGTTTTTTTCAGAAGGAGATTCACCAATGCCTTCTTCAAGACGTCGGGGGGATAAACCCCTCTGAAAGTGAACACCTGACTATCCTGGTGAACACTGAACCAATAGCCTCGACACAACCCACTAAGAGGCACGTCAGGCCAGGGTCCAGTTCACAACAAGTGGGCCGCAGCTTCGAAATCATCTTGGAGGCCTTGGCCACCTCCACTGGCCAAAACTCTGCCCAGACAATAGAAGCGGCCCTGCTCCACCCAGACCTCACCCTGTGGGACTGATCTAGACCCACTGACGAGATCCCAGCCAGAACAGAGGATACCCTGTCAGAGAATAACAGAGCAAACTCTTCACAAAGTGCTACTGAAAAGGCTTTTTTCGGCTGTAGACAGACTGGATGAAGAAGCCTGTCCACAGATCAAAAGAGCTGAGCTGGTCAGTTCTTCCCTGCAGCAATCTCCCTGAACAAGAACTCTGCCTTCTTACAGTTGACTGCCCTTTGATAATCAGCATAATGATTCCTCAAAACCAGTCTATCCCTCTCTGAGCGAGGCCTATGCCAGCAATGCTCCAGCCTCCAACCCATGGTCTTCATTGCCCTGAGATACCCATCATACCATGGAGATCTCTGGTGAGAGAACCTGAGTCATATCCGGACCGGTGTGATGGCAGAGTGCCCCAGTGACAGCCTGTTATAGACTGCCACCACCTCACCCAAACCAGTCGCAAAAGCAGCACTATCACCAGAAAAATCAACTACCGCCATCAGTCCCTCTGGGGACAATCCTCTCAAAGGGCAATAGCTGATCATCTAAACAGGGGAGGGACCATCGGGGCCCCAAACAAGAATTTCACCATACAATGATTGGACCAAGTGACCGGCCAATCTCAAGGTCAATAACTTCAAGACCCAGTGAGAATACTAAGTCTAGGGTGTGGCTGTGATGGCAGGTCACAGAGACAACTGCCTGTGCAAGGCCCAGTAATATCATCAACTGGAGGAGGTCAAAACCAAATTGTGAGGATTTATCATTAACCCAGGCATTGAAGTCCCCCAGAATAAGCCATCTGGGTGACTCCAACATCCTGTCGGCGATGAAGTCCACAACCTCCTGCAAGAATTCTCCACCCAACCCAGAAGGGCAGTATACCAGGAGAATTCTGCAACCCGCACTTGGACTCCCACACACTGCCACACACTCAAATGATGAGGTAGAACCCATCGGGTATACAGAGAAATTCAAGCTGGATCTAAAGCAGATGGCCACACCCCTACCCCTGTGATGCTTCCTTGGGCAGTGTACCACAGAATGCCCGGCAGGGACCAATGTCTCCAAAATTGGACCTGTATCATTCCTCAACCAGGTCTCCGTGATGCACGCCAGGTCCACAGAAGAAATCAAGTCCAACATAATTGCAGTCTTGTTTCTCATCGGCCTGGCATTGCATAACACTGCCCAGAGGGGATCAGTGAAGGCTTTAGGCCCTCTAGCTGCCTGCCCATGCGGTCCAGTGGGAACCCTAGGAATGGAGACCAAACACGTTGGGTATCTCTCTCTAGGCTTTGTTTTCTCCTAGAGCACCTCCTGCTCCTTACTAACCCAATACCTCTAACTTCCGTTGAGTCCCCGACGTCCTGCCACAGACCCCCATGCCCCCTACAGTATACACGAATGTATTAATATAGTAAGTCACTGTGCAGGGCTTTGAACTCAGGGCCCCTGTAGTAACAGACGGTCTCTACACTAATGTATTAATATAGTGAGTCACTGTGCTGGGATTCAGTCTTAGGGCCCCTGTAGTAACAGAAGGTCTCTACACTAATGTATTATGATTATTATTATTTTGAGTCAGTTAGTTGGGATTTGATTTGACAGACTGCCCAATGAACTTTCTCTCTGGATGAGGCTCATATTGGAATGTCATCCAGGTATAGGTGAAGGTGGACACCCTAGTCCCAGAGATGGGCCACCAAGATGATCAGAATCTTCATGCATACTCATGGCATGGCGACCAGGCCGGAGGGAAGGTCTGTATGCTGACAATGTATGGTGAATCTCCTAAATCTGATGTTGCTGGCCATATTGGATTGTGGAAATATGCATCTTGAAGATCTATTGAACTGAGGAATGCTCCCAGGTGAATCACCTGTACAGGGGATGAGAGTGACTCCCATCTTGAACCTCTGGTACTTTACAAACTGGTTTAGGTATTTGAGATCCACAACTTGCCTGTGGCCTCCCAATTTTTGTGGAAACTAGGAAATATGTTGAATAGATCATGGAGCCACACTCATGTACCAGCGCTGACTGGACTGCTCCAATGTCCAAGAGGTGGGACAGTGTTATTACTACTGCACCTTTCTGAACAGGAGTACAGGAGGCCTATGACTTGTAATCCATGGTGTCGGAGGTCAGGTGAATTTTATGCCACATCCCAACTAAACTATGTCTTGAACCCTCCCCTGTCTGGACATATCTCAGCCTATGCCTCTATCAAACCCTTTAGCCTTCCTCCTATGCATTGCAGAGGCACACCTTCAGAAGGCATTAGTTGCTCCTGCCTCTGTTGTGGTTTCCACTCCCTCCAGACTGGTTGTGCTTGAAACAAGGCCTTGCTCCAGGTGACAGTTGGCTATGAAAGGGGTGATAGTTGCCATAGCCTGGGTTGCTATGAAATGATAAAGATCTGCTGGCCCAGTGGAATGGAGGGCTGAAGGGTTGAGTGCCTCACCTCCTACCATGCTAGCAAACCAGGTTCAGAAATGGATATGGGTTGCTTGGGAGCTGGCTGGGGGAGAGAGGATTGAGCATTCATAAGACTGCTCTCCTACCTCATGTGCTGAGTGCAATGGCTCACTGTTTGTTGGGGCAGCACAAGGGACCCATATGTAGTGGGATGGGATCCCATGTTCAGAATGCCATGTGCATCTCCATAGAGGTGGAGCTCACACAGTGTACCCATTGCATGTCCATGGATCCGGGGGTGAAAACTCAATGGAAAACCACCCTGACGGTAGGATGTTGACTGACTCCCCTCATAGGCTCTGGACTAGCAAGCAGGCACCCCTAGCAGGTCCTGTAGTAGAGGACATCAAGGGAAGGTAAGTCTTGGAGAAGCCGGGTGATGAGACTGGTGGGGTTGATTATAGTGGGGCAGCCAAGGCAGACTAGGAGGATGGAAACATATATGGAAATGGTCAACATTGGTTATAGCAGCCCCTGCCCATTCTCTGGTCTTGGTGTTTAATCTTTTGGATTTTGGCAGAGTCCTTGATCACCTTTGGGAGAGTCTTCACAACTGAAGCTTGCCATGGTAAAGCACTTGGAGAAACTGTCTTGGACTGAGTGTCAGTGCTCCATTGTTTGAGCCACAACAGCCAGCTGGTGACCAAGTTGGTCAAGACCTCCCTTGCTGCAGTTTTCAATACATTATCACAGGCGTCTGCAAGACAGGTTGCTTCCAGCTCCTCAAGCCCACCTTCTTTGCCTATGTCTCTTTAGTTAGATTACTTCATCCTTTGAATGTGACCCTGCCATATCGGGGATGTTTTGACATCATTTGAAAACAAGCAATGCAACATACACCCCTGAAATGGATATCTGCAAGAGTGAGAACAGAACTTCATACCTCCTTTTTAGGGTGCCCTGCAACTTCTTGTCTGTATGGTCTTTGAGAGTAGCCACCTCCTCTGAGGGTGAGGATGGTATGCTTTACAAGGGAAAAAAGAGGTCATACACTTTTGGCTAGCCTTTTCCATTTTAATCCGGATAGAGTAGAGTTTAGAGAAGAGCTTTGAATTGGTCTTCTTTATCTTATGGGAGCTCCATTCCTTCTCAGTAACTGTCCCCATTGAAGAGTACTATGGAAAGACCAGAGATTTGTCATTGGCAGTGTCCAACATAGGGTCACAACTGGGGTTGGCTGATTTATCTGACAACAGTAGACATGTATTAATCTTCTTAGCAAGGTACACCATGTTGCCTGTGTAGAAAAAATGTCCACCAGTGTCCCAGTGGTACAGCTCTGCTAAATGCTTGGAGGATGAGATCTGTTCTTCTGACCTATCTGGTGAGGAGTCCCGGGGTGAAGCCTCTTGTTCTACACATGATTTCCTGGACTGTTTAGGAGAGCGGCATTCTGGGGAACTGGACTATAACCCTTGGTGTGACCTGTACTTGTAAGCCTGCTTCATTGGCAACCGTCATTTAGATTTCTCCTTAAGGCATTGCTCCAGGGAGCTGGAGTCTAACCTTCTGGAACATTGATCGCTGGGCAGCTAGGGAGATTTCTTTTTAAGTGGCTGTGACCTCTGTTGCTCCCAAGTGAGTTTTATTCAGCATGACTTGCTTGCCAGAAGACTTCCAATATTTGTCATCTTTAGGTCTGACCTCGGAGAGTACACCTTCAGCAGTTCCTGTTGGAAGGCCTGTGGGTCACAGGAGAAGGCTCATTTGAGGAGGTTGGCCAGCTCAGGGTTTATAGCCACCTGTGGAGAAGGAGGGCTATCTTTGATTGAGGTCGGAAGGGAGTGACAGTGCTCTCCCCTGCTGCTCCACCTGTTCATGAGTTGTCATATACATCAGACACAGGCCACAGTAGGGTGGCCTGATTACTAACAAATTAGGTTTTCGGAGGTTCCCTTCGAAGTGTTGTCAGTTGCTGTGACCTTGCAGTTTGATGTGCTTCCCAAGTCAGAGCCATCATCTCTGTCACTGCTGTCCAACCACTTACCCAGTGACAGCTCGGCTAACTCCTAAGAGCAGTTCTGGTGGAAGCAGCTGGCCACCGATGACACCAGTGGTTAGAGGCAATCAAGGCATCTTCAGCCACACACCTTGACCGACAGCCATGTTCATGATGACACTGAGGGACTTTCACTTTCCTCCCTTGATGCTGTCAATCTGATCCAAGCCACCAAACCAAGCACTTTGCATTAGGGAGCAGTGATCATTGCCTCAAGAAAAAGAAGAGAAGAAATGCAGGAGAAACTAAATAAAAGGATCAGAAAATGATCCAACACACAGGATCAAACTCAAACCCCTTGCTTCCAGCTCGAAGATAGGAGATAAACTGGAAACTATGTTAGCTGCCTGCAGCCTTCTCCAGCCTGTCTGCAACAGAGGGTGGAGCTACCCACTTGTAAGGAGTAACAGATGCATCCTCTGTGGGGGAGAAAGTTACTTAAAAATACCTTATCAGTTACGCTGCTGGAGTATGTTTGCTACAACAGTTACAGCTGATATACTGTGCAGCACCTATGAGTAAAAATAAAGTAAAAACAGAAGCTTGATTGGCCCAGTAGCACTCCACGCAAATACGACCTGAAAGTGCCTAGAAATATACTCTGGAGTGGGCCTATTTTATGCCTTGCTTCCCAGGGGTTCTGCTAATTTTATTTTGGTGTAAGTTCCAATTTTCCAAAACAATATTGTTCAAGACATCAGAAATAATTAGCCATTTGGCAAACACCAATATTTTTCTTTCAGCCACGACCTCTTTTGTTTTAGCCATTTAACATTAGCTAGTTTTTTTTCAAATGGATACCTGCTATCTTGCATACAAAACACTAGCCAACAGTGGCTCATTACAAAACATTTTTAAACAAATTATTTTAGAAAATGCCAAATGGTTGGTGGCTAATATGTTGCACCAATACTGGGTACAAATCTGGGAGTCATTTAGCATATTTGGAATTCCCAGGTCCCAAATTCTGGAAGTCCATATTTTAAGAGAGACCAGTGTTTGCAAGCTAATAAAATAAAATCACTGACAAAGTACCCTGGCTTTCAGAAAAATCAACAATTTGTAACTTCTATACCTGCAAAAAAAGATATTGCCTGACTTTCATGTTTCCCTTTCAGAAGTCAAATACTTCTGCTTTGTTTTGCCAGTCAAATACAAACTGGAGTCGCTGCAACTGAAGCCAGACTACTTATGCTCTCCTTCCCACCTTCTCTGTCTGCAGAACGCCACAACACAAAATGGGCCTCCCTTCCTGCTCTGCTTTTGGAGTGCTGGATAACAAATCGATAGAAAAATAGGCTGAAGTGTTTGCTGAGAAGATGGGCAGACCTCCATCACACTTGGATGTCTCATCTTGGTTCATTGTCTCTTCGTGCAGGCAATCAGTACCGTGCAGTTTATCACAGGGGGATAATTAGCACTTCCAAAACAAGCATCTGTCTATCATATCATGATTCAGGGAACTCAACATGTCCTCTTATTAAAGAAAATGAGAGAAGTTATCATCGTGAAGAGACTGCCCGGCCCCATCAGTCTCCATGCTGCGGCATGGCTGTTATTGAAAAGCAGCATGTTATTAACCTGTAGTATGAGTAATTTAGAAACATAGAAAGTGTCGGGAGAAAAGGACCAGTGGGCCCATCTCATCTGCCCTTTTCTCCCTGCCTAACACCACACCCTGGATTCTGTTTGGTCACAGGTATCCCTCCCTCCTCCCTCGCCTCTGTTAACTATACCCATGCACCTATCCCATGCATGTTTGAAGCGCAACACATTCTTTGCCCCATCACCTCTTCTGGCAGGCTGTTCCAGGCATCCACCACCCTTTCTGTGAAGAAGTATTTCCTCACATCACGCTTAAACCCCTCAAGCTTCATAGCATGCCACATGTTCTGGTGCTCCTCTTCTTCCTCCTCTGAGAGTGACTCCCCTCCTGCACCTTGCCCACCCCCATGAGGTACTTACAGGTCTCAGTCGTGTCCTGTCTCACTCCCTCCCCCTCCTGTCTTCTCCTCTCCTCTCTGGAGTACTCTTTGAGCTCCTGCAGCATTTTCTCAAATGGTTTCTCATGCAATCCTGCATCATTTTAGTAGCCCTCCCCTGGACTGCTTCCACCCTGTCGAGGTCCTTGCAGAATTTTGGTAATGAGTCAAATTTGAAATGTTTTCTCTTTCTCCTCTGTTTTGTTTGTGTTATGCTGAGATGGGACAAGGTGGGTTCGTCAGGCAGCAGTGAAGTGGACTGATAACTTAATAGCCCATTACCATTTTAGAGTTTGGTGTGTGTGTGTGTGTGTGTGTGTGTGTGTGTGTGTGCATGTATGTGTGTGTGTGTGTGTGTGTGTGTGTCTGTATTCAAATCATGATATATTTAGCCAGACAGGAGTGTTCATTTCTAAACCTTCCAGGTATGTACAGTATATAACCATAAGAAGGCTGTCTCATGTCAAAATTCAATTAAATGGCCTCTGCTCTGACTGTTTAATTAAAGAGCTAGTGTACCGCCTAACACTAACGTGAGTTTTTAAAAGCAGTGAACTATTGCCTTTTATATCTCAGGTATTTTTTGTCTTCTCTTTAGTTAATGAGAAGATTTTTTTTTTACCTGATGTTATTAGGTGTGATGTGTGGAACAGCACTCTGCCTGGCAGCTGACAATCTAACCTGTTCCCATTACATCATCAGCACTGTGACCTCACTGACTGTGACATCACAGCTGCTCAGAAACAGACACTCACTGTCAGTGAGGTCATAATGCCGATGATGTAGTGGGAGGAATAGAACTAGCTATGTCAGCTCCCAGGCAGAGTGCTGTTCCACACATCCAGCATAATGCTATCACACAGAAAACTTTCTAATGAGCAAACAGAAAAATAAAAATACTTCAGAAATAAACAGTTATGTAACCCACCCAAGAGGTGGGTTTACTGGTTTTCCCTCCCCTTGCCCATTTTGGATTCCTTATGTTTTAGTATCTGTAGCCGCAGCCTTCATGGGTGGGGCCTCTGTGGGTCAGAGGTTGCTGCTAGGGAGGTGCAGGCTATCAATTGTGATTTTTGGTGCCTTTAAGGGAAGAGATCAGTCAGTCCCCACACCAAGGTTTCAGCAGGTGGTGTGCAGGAGCAGTGCTGATTGCCTGCTCCTGCCTGTTCATGCCCTGTTAAGATCTGGGTCCAGGAAAGCGGTGGTGGTATAGTGGCGTTGGTTCCCGTTGGTGTGATAGTCACCGTTGGGGTGGTGGGATGTGAACCTGCAAATCCAGTTATGCCATTGGTGAGTATGCATGTTCCATCATGGCACTATGGAGAGCTGAAGAGAGGTTGAAAGGCTGGGAACTCTGGAGCCACGGAGTCAGGAGGAATGGTGTGCCTACACCTCAAGCCCCCCAATCTGGGTTTGGCCCTGTTGGTGACCACAATTGCTCCAGCATAAGAGGTAAAAGGAGTGAGAGACCCTTTGTTTGTTGGGTGCCCTCTTGCTGCCCACACGAATGTGTGAGGGAATAAGAGAATGAAACCCGTTTCAATGAGCTGTTCAGGATTAGGAAAGCTGCCAAAATGGAGGTCTTGGCCTCCTAAATTGCTGCTGCATAATCCAGCATGGCCCCCCGGCCCACTGAATGGAATAGGGTGGAGGGTCTTCACGACCACGATGAACCACCAAATGAATTGAAACTACAGTACCTCCATTGTAGGCTCTTGTGGCCTGGAGAAATTAACTGTAAATATGTTGAGACTGGCCAGCATTCATATTAAATGGAATCCCCTGTTCCAGCAATATTATTTGTGTGGACATTTTGTCTTTTACCTATGTATTTCTATAAACTGTGATTGCTTAACCATTTTAAGTTCCTTACAGCCCTGCACCTGAAGAAATGGAACCCCCTGGCATGGAAGAACTCGCTGCAATGAAGCCATCAGCCGGTAAGAATTACTTTAATGGACCTGGTCAGTGTTTTCTGCTTTTTGACCCCCCTGCTCACACTTTTACCATCATGAATACCCCTAGATATGGGGAAGGGGGCTTGCAAACATCGGAGCTCATCCAGGATGCTAAGTTTGGGGGTGCCTGGACCTTTTCTGCCAGCTTCCGGGTGCAGGGTGAAGACTGAAGCACTTGCCATTGTTTTGCAGTGTTTGAGCCCTGAAATTTCGTGGCCTTTGGTATCCTGTAGGCACCAGGGAGTCTGAGGGCCTGCAGGTTGCTGGACTATATATGTGCTACTATGCAAATTGCTCTGTGGGGAGTGCTCTCATTGGATATGAGTGGGGAGGCTGGCACATGTAGCTGGCTGCTGGACTGTGTTTGCATACGGGAACAACCTGCATTTTCGCGAGCTCCAGATTCATCATTTGCTGTTAGTGCCAGGAGAAGCATATTTCCCCTGGCTGAGTGGACTCAGAGGATCAGTGGTGTTGTAAGGGTCAGCTTTGGACTATTGGTATGAGTTGGAAGCGGCAGCCACTACAGCTGCATATTCACACTCCAGCCCAGTTCTTCACCTGTGGCTCCACTTGTGGAACCCACGCCTGAAGCCAAGTCAGTGGTGGAGCAGAAATCCGAGGAACGACCAGGTGTATTGGCCCAGTCTAAGCTGGAGGTGCTAGTATCAGGTCCTTTAACTCCACCCAGTCAGGGACCTGGCTGCAGACATGGTGCAGAAATGAAACTGCTGCGGTCTGAAGATTTTTCGAAGTCTGCTCAGAGTTCACCTCTTGTGCCCCCTGCAACTCAGAGAGTAGCTGCCTCCAGTAAGGTGGAGCCTGGTGATGAAGCAGAGAGACCTCCTAGTGCTACTCCGCCATCCATAAAGGCTGCTGAGCTCTCATCTGGACTTTACCTGCTTGAAGGTGCTAGCCATGTCAGCGATGGGATTTGGACAGGGATGTCCCCCCAGATCAGGAGACTTTGTATGTCATGCCTTGGCAGGACTGGCCCAGTTTAGGTTACAAGTGCAGGTGAAGGAGAGAGCTGTGAAGGATGGCAACCCCCCCCAAGTAAGACACTTTAGGGAAGGAGTGTGATTGTCCAAAGGTCAAGCCACATGGACCAGTGTACGTCAACTCCCTGAGTGGTCCCATGCGGAGCAAATTATCTGTAAGAAGATCAGGCAAGATTACCCTGGAAGTGGACGTGGCCTACTAGGACTTCAGCAAAACCTTCAACACTGTACCAAGTAGGAGACTGATAAAGAAATTGGATAGTCTAGAGGTTGGAGTAAAGTTGTAAGCTGAGTAAAAAAATTGGTTAATGGATAGCTGGCAGAAGGTGTTGGTTGTAAATGGCACTCACTCGAATGAGGGGAGACTGACCAGCATGGTGTCACAAGATTTGGTATTGGGACTGGTACTGTTCAATATCTTCTTAAGTGACATCCAAGAAGAACTTGAAGGGATAGTATACCTTTTTGAAGAGCAAACCAAGATCTGTAATATGATGGATACTCAGGAGAGGGTGGAGAAAATGAGAAGGAACCTTAAATAAATTTGAAGAGTGGTCAAAGGTATGGCAGCTGGGGTTCAATGCCAAAAGTGCAAAATCATGCATCTGGGGCATAGGAACCCAGGAGCTGAGTATAAAATGAGGAGAGAGGTACTGCTGGTCACTAAGCAGAAAATGGACCTTGGGGGTTATAATATCTGATGACCTCAAAGTAGCAGGCAGTGTTACATTGCAATGGTCAGAGCCAGTGGGATGCTGGGGTGCATAGAGAGAGGTTTTACAAGCAGAAAGAGGACGGTAATATTACCACTGTATAGATCATTGGTGAAATCACACTTGGAATATTGTGTAAAGTTTCGGAGGCCACATCTCAGAAAAGACATAGATACGTAAGAGGCAGCCCAGAGGAAGGCAACTAAAATTGTACAGGGATTTCATGAGAAACTGTACGAGGAAAGATTGAGGAATCTCAACATGTACACCTTGGAGGAGAGGAAGGGGGTTCATTGTAGAGACCTACAAGTAGCTCATTGGGTGAACAGAGTGCAGATGGGAAATCTGTTTCAAATGAAGAAATACAACAGAACAAGGGAATGAAACAAAGCTAGAAGGGGGTAATTTAGGAGGGATGTGAGGAAATACTATTTCACCAAAAGAGTGGTAGACACCTGGAACAGCCTGCCACCAGAGGTAGTTGGGGCAAAAACAGTGGTGGGTTTCAAACATGCATGGGATAGGCACAGAGGAATACTGGTAAATAAAAGGTGCATGGAGGGTCGCCGGAGACCAGTTAGCATCTGCTGACACAGAATAGGCAGAACACAACTGGGCAGACTGGGTGGGCCAAGCACTCTTTTTCTATGTACCTTGTACTTTTTGACATTGAATTTCAACTGCCAAACTCTGGACAACCTTTGTAATCTTTGCAGGTCTCTCTGTAGTCCCTAACTCTTTCCTCACTGTCTATCCTGCCACAGAGCTTAGTTTCATCTGTGAAGAGACACATTCTGCCCTGGATTCGTTTTCCTATGCCACTGACCAACATATTGAAAAGGACCAGTCCCAAGACTGAACTCTGAGGCACCCAACTCATGGCCTCCCTTCCCCCTGACTTAACCTTGTTTACCACCACCCTCTGTTGTATCGCACCTCAGCCAGCTTCTCACCCAACCAGCTAGATCCTTTATCCTTCCCAGATCCTCTAACATCTTCAGCAGCCTTCTGTGCGGCAGAGGGTCACACACCTTGCTGAAGACCACCACTTTGGGTATTCAGCAGGCAGACAGGCCGAACAACCCAACTTTGTCACCCCCAGCCAGTTTAAGCCTGCTACCTTCAACTGAGGGTGGCGCCACAAAAAATGTTATCTTGGCAATGTCATTGACACATGATCGATAAATTGATCAAAAATTCATCACAATAAAATCTCTCTATGCCATTGACACACAACTGCTTATTACATGTGATCCTAAATATTCTCAGATTAAATCCTGAAGGCAATTAATGACTTTTGAAACTTTCAGAGTATAAACTACATGTGTGCAATTCATCATTATAAAAAAGTAAACACAACTTTACAGATTGGAGCTTTAACTGGGCTACTAAACACTTAGATTAAACCCTAGCCTCTCCTGGTAACTACCGACATTGTCTATCTGTGTAGTAAGATAGACCTCTTGCAATCTTAGTAGTTGGTCTCATATAAGATTGTGTTTCACAACAGTATACAAATTGACCACAAATTTATTCTAATTTTTCTGTTTGTAGTTTGATTGTATATACACACCATTGTATTTTGATTTCTGCAATCCCTGACTGTACTGTGTCTCTCTGTAATTCTCCTTTGCATGTGATTTACCTTGTCCCCAGGTTGCACCTGGAAACGTGACTTAGCTCATTGTACCTTTCCTGGTTACCACAATTTTAAATAAATAAATATTCAGATGTGGACATATCTAATCACTGGTGGGAAGGGCAAAAAACTGAACTTAGATGTAAGGTTGTTCTAATATCTATTCTTTAAAAATAGTTTGGATATCTGACCATTTCTAGGATTTTAGGATATTGATCCTCAGTGTTCTATGTCCTAAAAACCTCCAATACTAAATCAGATTTTAGAATATCCTTAAATCTGAAATCAGAATATAATAACATCCATTTTGAATTAAAGTATGCCAATTTAGGCAGTGAACCTTATATAAAGGCAAAATAAAAAAAGAGGAGCACTCAATGTAAATGAATAAATTTAAATTATTTTATTGCCAAAAAGTTTTGGTGCACAGAAAAACCCCTATGTATCACCCTACCAACAGGACTTCCTCAGAACTGCATCTGTTTAGCAATCAGAATATAATAATTTACATTGAGTTCTCTGCTTTTTAGGGCTGCAGTGGGCAGAGCCCTGCAGACCTCTTGCTACGAGAAAAGCACTCCTGCATTCCTTGCGAATGAACAACATGATGAGGTGACAAAAGTCGCCTCTGCATCTCTGGAACACTCTGCACTCACACAATTTTTTTTTTTTCAACAGTCCTTGACCACTGAAATACATAACCCCCCACCTGATCTCCCTCTCAGCACCTACCACACCACCCCCCAAAACATAATTATGACACTGGGGTGCCCAATCCCCCAGTGTCTTGATCAGAACTCCTCTCACTGCCCTGTCTCCCCTTGTCCACTACTGCACATGCACGGTAATTTCTGCCTTTTTTTTTCATCTTGTATGTATCTCCTCAACTCCGGCTGCCCCCTTCTGTCTGACCCCCACAGTCCCGTCACACTGGTATTGCCAGGACTTACCTCAGCCCGCTTGCCGGGTGTGGAGCCTGCAGAGGGTCAGATGTTAACCTGCCACCAGGGTTTTTCCTCCATTTTTTCCCTTTCTCTGTTGCTGGGGTGCAGACAGTCAGACAAGAGTGCATGGAGGTGCACATCAGCAGAAGTCCCACTGCACCTTCCCCTTTTCAGGTGCCCAACAGACCCATACCACCCGCAAGCCTCCACCTGGGGGTGGTCATTTGGCTGGAGTGCCAGTCCTCCCTCCTCCGGAGGGGAGAGCTGTCCTCTGGATGCTCAATCCTCTCCCTCCCTAGCCAACCACTGGCAGCCCACTCGCACTGCGAACACGGGTCACCAGCATAATTTTAGTAGCCCTCCTCTGGACTGCTTCTACCCTGTCAAGGTCCTTGCAGAATTATGGTGATGAGTCAAATTTGAAATGTTTTCTCTTTTTTCTCTGTTTTGTTTTTGTTATGCTGAGATGGGACAAGGTGGGTTCATCAGGCAGCAGTGAAGTGTACTGATAACTTAATAGCCCATTACCATTTTAGAGTTTGGTGTGTGTGTGTCTGTATATGTGTGTGCATGTGTGTTTGTATCTGTGTGTGCATGTGTGTGTGTGTGTGTGTGTGTGTGTGTGTGTGTGTGTGTGTGTCTGTATTCAAATCCATGATATCATATTTAGCCAGATAGGAGTGTTCATTTCTACATCTTCCAGGTATGTGCAGTATATAACCATAAGAAGGCTGTCTCATCTCAAAATTCAATTAAATGGCCTCTGCTCTGACTGTTTAATTAAAGAGCTAGTGTACTGCCTAACTCAAACATGTGTTTTTAAAAGCAGTGAACTATTGCCTTTTATATCTCAGGTATTGTTTTGTCTTCTCTTTAGTTAATGAGAATATTTTTTTTACCTGATGTTATTAGGTGTGATGTGTGGAACAACACTCTGCCTGGCAGTTGACATATCTAACTCTGTTCCTCCCATTACATCATTAGCACTGTGACCTCACTGACTGTGACATCACAGCTGCTCAGAAACAGACACTCACTGTTGGTGAGGTCATAATGCCGATGATGTAGTGGGAGGAATAGAACTAGCTATGTCAGCTCCCAGGCAGAGTGCTGTTCCACACATCCAGCATAATGCTATCACACAGAAAACTTTCTAATGAGCAAACAGAAAAATAAAAATACTTCAGAAATAAATATTTATGTAACCCACCCGTGGGGTGGGTTTACTGGTTTTCCCTCCCCTTGCCCGTTTTGGAATCCTTATGTTTTAGTATCTGTAGCCGCAGCCTTCATGGGTGGGGCCTCTGCGGGTCAGAGGTTGCTGCTAGGGAGGTGCAGGCTATCAATTGTGATTTTTGATGCCTTTTAGGGAAGAGATCAGTCAGTCCCCATGCCAAGGTTTCAGCAGGTAGTGTGCAGGAGCAGTGCTGATTGCCTGCTCCTGCCTGTTCATGCCCTGTTAAGATCTGGGTCCAGGAAAGCGGCGGTGGTACAGTGGCGTTGGCTCCCGTTGGTGTGATGGTCTCCGGTGGGGTGGTGGGATGCAAACCTGCAATTCCGGGTATGCCATTGGTGAGTATGCATGTTCCATCATGGCACTATGGAGAGCTGAAGAGAGGTTGAAAGGCTGGGAACTCTGGAGCCACGGAGTCAGGAGGAATGGTGTGCCTATGCCTCAAGCCCCCCAATCTGGGTTTGGCCCTGTTGGTGACCACAATTGTTCCAGCATAAGAGGTAAAAGGAGTGAGAGACCCCTTTGTTTGTTGGGTGCTCTCTTGCTGCCCTCACGAATGTGTGAGAGGGAATAGGAGCCCATGAAGCCGTTTTGCGTGAGCTGTTCAGGATTAGGAAAGCTGCCAAAATGTGAGGTCTTGGCCTCCTAAACTGCTACTGCACAATCCCAGTTAATGGCCCCCCGGCCCACTGAATGGAATAGGGTAGAGGGTCTTCACGACCAGGGTGAAGCACCAAATGAATTGAAGCTACAGTACCTCCATTGTAGGCTCTTGTGGCCTGGAGAAATTAACTGTAAATATGTTGAGACTGGCCAGCATTCATATTAAATGGAATCCCCTGTCCCAGCAATATTATTTGTGTGGACATTTTGTCTTTTACCTGTGTATGTCTATAAACTGTGACTGCTTAGCCATTTTAATTTCCTCACAGCGCTGCACCTGAAGAAATGGAACCCCCTGGCATGGAAGAACTCGCTGCAATGAAGCCATCAGCCGGTAAGAATTACTTTAATGGACCTGGTCAGTGTTTTCTGCTTTCTGATCCCCCCCCGCCCACACTTTTATCATCATAAATACCCCTAGATATGGGGAAGGGGGGCTTGCAAACATGGGGGCTCATCCAGAATGCTAAGTTTGGGGTGCCTGGACCTTTTCTGCCAGCTCACAGGTGCTGGGTGAAGACTGAAGCACTTGCCATTGTTTTGCAGTGTTTGAGCCCTGAAATTTCATGGCCTTTGGTATCCTGTATGCACCAGGGAGTCTGAGGGCCTGCAGGTTGCTGGACTATACATGTGCTGCTATGCAAATTGCTCTGTGGGGAGTGCTCTCATTGGATATGAGTGGGGAGGCTGGCACATGTAGCTGGCTGCTGGACTGTGTTTTCGTATGGGAACAAGCTGTATTTTGGCGAGCTCCAGATTCATCATCTGCTATTAGTGCTAGGAGAATCATATTTCCCCTGGCTGAGTGGACTCAGAGGATCGGTGATGTCATAAGGGTCAGCTTTGGACACTTGGTATGAGGTGGAAGCGGCAGCCACTACAGCTGCATATTCACACTCCAGCCCAGTTCTTCACCCACGCCTGAAGCCAAGTCAGTGGTGGGGCAGAAATTCGAGGAATGACCAGGTGTATTGGCCCAGTCTAAGCCGGAGGTGCTAGTATCAAGTCTTTTATCTCCCCCAGTTGGGGACCTGGCCGCAAGCATGGTGCAGAAATGAAACTGCTGAGGCCTGAAGATTTTTTGAAGCCTGCTCAGAGTTCACCTCTCATGCCCCCTGCAACTCAGAGAGCAGCTGCCTCCAGCAAGGTGGAGCTTGGTGATGAAGCAGAGACCTTCTAGTGCTACTCCGCCATACATAAAGTCTGCTGAGCTCTCATCTGAACTTTACCTGCTTGAAGGTGCTAGCCATGTCAGAGATGGGGATTTGGACAGCGATGTACCCCCAGATCAGGAGACTTTGTATGTCATGCCTTCTGTCCGACCCCCCAGCCCTGTCACCTTGGTATCACCAGGACTTACCTCAGCCCGGTTGCCGGTTGTGCGGAGCCTGCAGAGGGTCAGATGTCATCCTGCCACTCAGGTTTTCCCTCCATTTTTTCCCTTTCTCCATTGCTGGGGTGCAGACAGACAGATGTGAGTGCATGGAGATGCACATCAGCAGAAGTCCCACCGCACCCTCCCCTTTTCAGACACCCAACAGGCCCATACCACCCGCAAGCCTCCACTTGGGGGTGGTCATTTAGTGGGAGCGCCAGTCCTCTCTCCTCAGGAGAGGAGAGCTGTCCTCTGGATGCTCAATCCTCTCCCTCCCCAGCTGACTCCATTTGGCCCACTCGCACTGCAAACATGGGTCACCGGCATGGCAGGAGGGAAGGCACGGTCCTGGTGCCAGAATGGTTTGAAAAGTGGTAGGGCCAAGGACGTAAGAGGTAAATTTTCCCCATTAAATATATTACCATGATAGCAAAAAGTGATAGGGCACTTATAAAAGTGGTAGGGTCATGGCCCTAGTGGCCTCCCCTTTTCCGGCACCGGGTGCCCAATCCCCCAGTGTCTTGATCACAACTCCTCTCACTGCCCCATACCCCCTTGTCAACTACCCTGCATGTGCAATACTTTATGTTCTTTTTTTTTCAATATTTAGTTTACTCCCCCCCATCAACCCTCCCTCTCAGCACCCACCACACCACTTCCCCAAAAAATGTAACAGTGGCACTTGGGGTGCCTAATCCCCAGTGCAGGAATCTGCATTTGTTTCTTTTGTTCCTGTAAAAATAAAAGTCCATTGATGTCTTTTGCTATTACACTGCTCCCCACCCGACCCTCCCACTGAGCACCCACCACCCCAAGCCCTTACTTACTGATTGGGGGTTCAATGCAGTAATCCTCTTTGGACCACAGCCACGTCTTCACTCTTCAAAGCCGGACCACAAACTGAAGAAACAGGCATGCTGTTTAATGTATTTCAATGGGGTTTTGAACTTAGTGGCATAACTTGGACATTTTTGCATATTTTTGGCCCAAATTTTCAACATGCCTTATTTGAGACCCTACCTCTTGAACAATTGCACTGTCATTAGACAGATCTGTCCTGAAAGGTGATTTTGCGGTCCCTGTGTGAAATCACCATTTAAGGCAGGAGTTAAAAATGTTCATGAGGTGGGATCATAAGAAGGCTATGTTGAAAATTTGATGTAAAAATATTAAAAAAGAACACAGTCATGCACCTACATTGAATATTGCGAATGCAGGCTCATACCTTTAGTAATTTTAAATATTTTTCCCCCAAATTCACAACATAGCCATATCTTTACAGCACCTTATGAATGTGATAGCTGTAATTTTTCAAATCCTGGCCAAAATGTTTTTTCACATCCCGAAAGGTGATTTGAATTCCCTGCATGAAATCACCTTTCAGGCATGAGTTGAAAATCTTTCTCTACCTTTGTTCGTAAGGTGGCATCATAAGAAGGCTATATTGAAAATGAGGTGTAAAAATATTAAAGAACAAAAACGTTATGAGCCTACATTGAATTTTGCGAACGCAGGCTCATAACTTTAGTAATTTTCAATATTTTTCCCCCAAATTAACAACATAGCTGTATCTTTACCCCACCTCATGAATATGACAGCTGTCATTTTTCAAATCCTGACCAAAATGTCTTTTACATTCGGAAAGGTGCTTTCGCGGTCCCTGCGCAAAATCACCTTTCGACAGGAGTTGAAAATTTTCTCCATCTTTGTTCATGAGGTGGCATCATAAGAAGGCTATTTTGAAAATTTGGTGAAAAAATATTAAAAACCAAAAAAGTTATGAACCTACATTGAATTTTGCAAACACAGGCTCGTAACCTTAGTAATTTTCAATATTTTCCCCCAAATTAATAACATAGCCATATCTTTACAGCACCTCATGAATATGACAGCTGTCATTTTTCAAATCCTGACCAAAACGTCTTTTACATTCTGAAAAGTGCTTTCGCGGTCCCTGTGCAAAATCACCTTTTGGGCAGGAGTTGAAAATTTTCTCTGTTCTTCTTCATGAGGTGGGTCATAAGAAGGCTATGTTGAAAATTTGGTGAAAACAAATTAAAAAACAATACAGTTATGAGCCTACTTTGAATTTTGTGAACGCAGGCCCATGACTTTGGTAATTTTAAATATTTTCAACTGAAATTTACAACATAACCATATTTGTACAGTACCTCATGACTGTGACACCCGTTGTTTTTCAACTCCTGCCTAAAATGTGTTTCTGCATCCTGAAAGTTGATTTCACAGTCCCTGCACAAAATCACCTTTAGGCCAGGAGTTGAACATTATCTCTGCCCTTCTTCATGAGGCGGCGACATAACAAGGCTATGTTGAAAATTTGGTGTAAAAATATTACAAAACAAACTTTCAATATTTTTACCCCAAATTCCTCAGCTGCAGCCCTATCAGCTCTGGCCAGAGTATGTTTGTTTTGCGATTGCCCACAGTACGAGAGTACGGCAGCAACAAGCACCTTCAGTGGGACTGGAGTGCTCAGATTTCTTTGCTTTCCACCTTATATAAAGGAAGCCAATTCAGGCACTTTTATCCTAAAAGAGGGATGGTCCGGGACCCAGCTGATGGGTGGTCTACCTTGACGTCTGGTAGTTAAGCAACTTCACAGCAGGGCCCTGATGTGAAGACCAAAAGACCCCCAGTCCTACATCTTTCGGATGAGATGTTAAACCGAGCTCCCATCTGCGTATTCTGGTGGTTGTTCAGGTGGACGTTAAAGATCCTATGGCAAGAGTAGGGGAATGTTTTATTAAAAAATCATAAACAAACTGTACAAATCATAATGATCATGTTAAAGACATGTTAACCTCTAAACATCTTCATCATAACAGAATAATACAAACAATAAAAATTAAAAAAATAATCACTAAAAAAGAAAAGAAAAGAATCATCACTGTAGCTCACGGCAAAGGCCCCCCACCCTACTCATATTTTGGAAAAAATGGAAATCCCCTCCACCACAAATTAAACTTTACCTTTGGATGGGTACATCGGTCCTTCTTATATACTTCCAATAAGGCATTTTCACATATCAGACACAAATTTGCATACGACATATATTTTTGCTGTAACATATATTGTACCCTCACTTGCCACAGGTAATACTTCAGACAAGCAAACACAACTTGTAATGTTCCTGTGTCATAAATTTGAGCTTGCTGCATAACATCACTTAAAACCAACTGTAATCCCTCATCTTTCTCCCTTCTCCTCTGCTCCTCCCCTGTACTTCTCCATTGGCTATCTCTTATTTCTTGCCCTCCCACTGCAGGATAGTTATTTCACCTACCTTTCTTTTTTCTTCCAGCTCTACCTCAGGCAAGACCTCCCACAGAACCACTCCTGTCCCCTGCCATCCCAGTACAGGTACGCCACGCTCACCCTCCTTTGTTCTGGACTTTTTGAATTTGGCGCCTTTCTTCCTTGGCTACCAGGTTACCCGCTGGGGCTTGCTGGTAGCTTTCCAGGCTGATTCTAGCATTTACTGTATCAGCTGCTTTGTGTCTCTGGACACTCGGAGCCTGGGACCTGAACAATTTTACTACCAAAAAGCAAGGGGAGTTTATTAATTCTTTGCAGCCTCGGGGGAGCCATGGCTCTTTCTGAACACGCGGCCAGCTCTGACTCAGCTTAACTAACTCAAGCTGTGGCTGAAAATTCATTGAGGGAGCTGCAAGCTGTTTTATGCTTGCTCTCTGCTTTAGTTCGGAGCATTTTGTGGAGCACAAGTGAAGTGCATCTCCGAGCCGCCAGCTGGTAGCTTGGCAGCAACTGCTGGTCACTCAGGCTGCCGGCTTAGTTCAGGGGCTGCCAAGCTGATCCCCGCAGTCACTTTGCGACTGCTCCCCACCTGCCCCCAATACCCTCCCACCCTTAGCTGTCATTGAATTTATACTAGAGGGTCTCGCGCGAAGTCATTCCTTTTTTTTTTACTATCTCCCTACATTCCCATCTGCACTTTATACGCGATCCCCACTAGAGGTCGCATGTACTCCGGTTGATCCTAACTCCCTGTCTCTGCTCTCAGTGCTTCTTTGTATCTACTGCTCCAGTGCTGGACTCCACTTCTCCTTGTTTGTCTTCTCTTAGCCCTGCCTACCTCTGCCTATAGTCCTTCCTTACCATGTACTCTAAAACTATTAACCCCTCCTGCTAGTATCTGGTGCTATGTTGTTTCTTGTAGTATTAGCTGGCCCTACCGAGCATCCCTCTACTCGCCTCTTTTGCTCCCCTGACAACTTCTGCTACTCCAACTTGCTCTCTGACCCCACCCCTAAACCTCTACCTATGCTGGGGCTCAATAATAAATCCCTTGGGGTTTTACTTAGGAATATCTTATGGAGATACACTCTCTCCCCTGTGAGCATCTCCCATGCATTTGTCATTGCCTCCCTCTGCCTTACTCTTGCTGGTGACGTTGAGACCAATCCTGGACCCTCTACAGCTAATGTCACCTCCCAGACTCCCACCACCAATTGTTGTCATCAAACACCCAGTTTCACCTTTGCCCACCTTAACATTAGGAGCCTTACTGCTAATCTCCCTGAACTAGAGGCTTGAGTCACCTCAATTAAACCAGATGTTCTGGCCCTGTCTGAAACTTGGCTGAAACCTTCTATTACAGACTTACTCTGCTCCTTGCCTCGTCATAATATGCTTCGGTCTTATCGCTCTAGTGCCAAAAGAGGGGGTGGCCTGGCTGTGTACTTCAAGTCTCACCTCAACGTGTCTTTCTACAAAATCCCCCTCTGGCTAACTGTGAGGTGCTCCACTCACTTCTGCTACTTGGGGGAGTTAAATAAATTCATATCTTCTGCGTTTACATACCCCCTAGAAACTCGAGTCTGGGTCTGGAAGAGTTTATTGAACTTGTGCCCTCTGTGACTGGGAAAAATTAAGTCATTTGCATGGGCGATTTTTAATCTGGACTGGGCGGGACCCAGTTCCTCCCTCTTATCCTCCATTACAAGCAAGGCAAACCTTACTCAGCTTATCAGGAGCCCCACCAGAATCTCCCATCGGGGCACCACCTCCACCCTCCTAGACTGGATACTCACCAATAGGATTGAGAACTTCCCTCGGCAGAGTCCTACCTGATTCCATAAGTGATCACTGCCCAGTGTACTGCACCTGGGACACCTCCCTTCCCTCCTACCCAGCCAAAGTCTTATCTTTCTCCAACATCTCTAAACTTAACCACTCGGCATTTCTGTGCGATCTTAGTATGGTTGACTGGTCCCCTCTCTACATAACCAATAATGTCAACAAAGTGGTAGGTTACTTTAATGATACCCTAATCTCCCTCCAGAACCTTCATATTCTGGTCACTACATGTAGAGTACAAGGTAAAGTCACCAAATGGCTCAAGCGCCCCCTTCTTCAGCTGCTAAAATGGAGGGACAACCTCTGGTCAGTTTGGAAGTCCACTTCCCTTCAAGCTGACTTCGAGGCCTACAGATCCTTACGGAATGCTTTTAAAAGGGAGATTCGTGCGGCCAAGAGCTTGTACTACCATTACCTTCTCAGTTCTTTGTTCTCTAACCCTAAACGGTAATGGTCCCATATTAAAGAAATTCTGGGTAATAATAAGCCTATGACCCCAAACGAAATGCTGATAAATGATACTCACTGCAATAACCCCCTTACCATTGCTAATGCTTTCAACTCCCTGTTTTCCACCCTTCCTATCCCCACCCTCTTTGCCGATACCGCCCTTGTATCCCCATGCCCATCAGTCACTGCTCCCCCGGCCCTTGAACTATCATCGGTCACTTGTCTTGAGGTGCTTAAGCTACTAAGGTCTTTACCGGCTAATGGCAGTGCAAGCCCAGATGGTATACATACTAGGATTCTCAGGCAGTTTGCCTCTAGTCTCACTGTACCTGTAACCAGATTCTTCAACCTCTCCATCTGCTCTGCCTCCATGCCTTTGGTCTGGAAAGTTGCCAGAACTATACCAATCTTTAAGAAAGGGGGCACCAGGGTCATGTCTAACTACAGGTCCATTTCACTCCTGCCCACTCTCAGCAAGCTGCTCAAGAAACTTGTTCACCGGCAGGTCTCTGCGCACCTTCTTAACTTCAACCTACAATCCCCTGTACAACATGGTTTTAGGGCAGGGCACAGCACTACTACTGCTCTTACTCAGCTGACCAGCGATGTAAAAAATAATATGCGCAAGGGCTTGCTTACTGGAGCAGTCTTCATTGATCTCTCTAAAGCGTTTGACATGGTTCATCACCCACTTCTACTGCCTAAGCTGAATACTGTTGGTGCCTCTGACTCTACCCTCTCCTGGCTGGGCAGCTACATAGAAAATTGGTCTCAGGCTGTATCCTTCTGTAAGTCTATCTCCTCCCTGTCCCTATTACCGGTGGCATTCCACAGGGTTCAATCCTTGGTCCTCTACTTTTCTCCCTCTTCATTAATGATATCCCCACTCCATCTTCTCACTGTAACATTATAATGTATACAGACAACCAGGTGCGTTATTCGTCTTCCAAGTCTATTGCCGACATCAATTTTCATCTCTTCTCCGCATTTCAGACCCTTCAATCCTGGTTCTCGTCCAACTACCAAGTCCTAAACATATCTTAAGATCCAGGCCATGCTCTTTGGGTCCCACAGAAAGGTGCACACCAAGTCCCCTAAATTTCTGGTGTGCAGCTGCGTTGGGACTGCTGTATCCAACACTTCATCCTTCAAGTATCTAGGGATGATGCTGGACCCTGTACTTGACTACTCGACGATGTTAGCGAGGTGTGTCGCTTGGTTAATGCCAAAATTGGTGTGGTCTACAAAGTGCGCCACTTTCTCACCCCAGCTGCCAGGATCTCTGTTGCGTGAGGGGTTTTACTCCCACAACTGCTTTATGCTCTGCCAGTGCTTTCACATGCTAACACGGGCGTCCTTCGCAAATGGGACATGTCTTACAACAATATCTGTAGATTTGCCCTTTCTGCTCCCTGCCTTACACATCACTGTCATCTCTATACTGCTTTAAAATGGCTGTCACCTGATGACCTTCGTTCATACTCCCTAGGTTATTTTGTTGACTCCTTAACCAGAACACCTCGTCGTGCCTCTCTGGGGGACATGTTTACCCCGGTCTCTCACTCTCGCTCCCTCAGGTCCTCGACCTCCCCATTACTATCTACTCAGACTTGCTCCATGAAAATGGGAGAGCAAGCCTTCTCCTACTTTGCCCCTAGGTTGTGGAACTCTCATCCATGCCATGTGAAGAACTCCTCATCTCACCTTACTTTTAAGCATGCCCTATTTTCCCACCTCCTTGTTTCTGGAACCTGTGACTGCACTTAACATCTTTTCTGTCTCTCCTCTTGTCACTTCTCTCGACTTGGACTACCTGTTTGTGACCTACCCACCCCTCGGAATTGCCGTTTGTCTTAGAGTTTCTAGCTGTCTGCCTCCCCTTTCCCTAGGCCTGATGTATGTGTCTGTCATGTTATTTTGGGTATCTGTGGTTAGCTGTGCCTACCAGACTGCTCGCTCCCAGCTAGGCCTCCTGAATGATTGCATACTGCCTTTTGTTATTAATGGTTTGCTGCAATAACTTCACACTGTTTGCTGTTATCCATGTTTTGTATTATCCTCTATGGCAGTTCTCTGTCAATGTATTTTGTAGTCAGTTCCCCTGCACTTACCTGATTGTTTGTCACTGCTGTATTATGATTTTGTACTCTGCTGTATTGACATATTTGTACTCTCCTGGGTCGTGCCTGAAAATAGGCAGGCTATGTTGCCTAGCGCACTTACCCTGTTACCAAAAGCAAATAAATAAGTCAACAACACTAGCCACACTAGTTTCCACCTTTTAGCTGCAAATATCCAGAATTTGGATGTATAGGAATAGAAAAATAAACAAGCATTTGTCAGTGCCGAATGTTGACTTGCTGGTATTGTCATTGGTAGTGCAGGAGTTAGAAATGCAAAATAGGAATGGCAGTGAAGTATTGAAATAATGCCAACACCCCGCCCCCCCGCAGAGATTGAAAGGCATTGGGAGTGTGGCTTTGGGTCGGCAATAACGCTGACACCATTCCACCTCACCGCATCCTGCAGAGAGTGCAGGTGTCGGGGTGTGCATTGGGGTCTTCGGCCTTTATGTCACCCCATTCCATAAGGAAATAAGCTGAGATGGGTGCAGTATAGGAGAATGGGGTGAACGTTAGGGTGACGGAACCCAAGGCACATCTCAATGCCTGTCAGTGGCTGTAGGGTGGGGAGGTGAGGGTAGAATTCTGCAAACATTATGGAAGACGAAACACAAATTACATCCCCAACACATGTCAGTCTCTACAGGGTGGGTGTATGGCTGGAAACTTTAACGCCTCGGGTGTTTATTGGTATTTTCAGTCCAGATTTTCAACAGTGGCTTTTTGGGACCCACCTCATGAACAGTTGCACTATGATTTTGTTTCTCAATCCTGAAAGGTGATTTTGCACAGCAACTGCGCCATTGGGAGCCACAGGTGCAGAAACACATTTTGGGCAGAATGTGAAAAATGACAGCTGTACTGTTCATGAGTAGGTGTGAAAAAATGGCAATGTTGAAAATCTGGAGAGAAAATATGAAAAATTTGCAAACTTACGAGCATGCTTGTAGATACTGCACAGCGCACGTCCATAATGCAGTCATGTTTGGGATTTTTTTAACCAGATTTTCAACATGGGCATTTTGGAACCTCTCCTTATGAACAATGGCACTGTGATTTTGTTAATCTGTCCCGAAAGTTGATTTAGCACAACGACCGCGCCCTTTGTGCGCCACAGGTGCAAAAACATGTTTTGGGTAGGATGTGAAAAATGACGGCTGTACTGTTCATAAGGAGGTATGCAAAAGTGGCAATGTTGAAAATCTGGAGTGAAAATATTGAAAATTCTCAAAGTTACAAGCGTGCGTGGAAACAGGAAACAGCACAACGCACACTTGTAACATAGTCATATTTTGGAATTTTTTTTCACCAAATTTTCAACATACACATTTTGGAACCTCCGCTCATGAACAGTGTCATTGTGATTTTCTTAATCTGTCCCGAACATTGATTTCCCACAGCGATTGCGCCATTATGCACAACATGTGCGAAAACACATTTCGGGCAGGATATGAAAAATAACAGCTGACCTGTTCATAAGGAGGTGTGAAAAAATGGCAATGTTGAAAATCTGGAGTGAAATATTAACAATTTTTGAAGTTACGAGCATGTGTGGAAACTGCGCAACGCACGCTCGTAATGCAGTAATTTTTTTGAATTTTTTACCATATTTGCAAAATAGGCTTTTTGGGAGCCCACCTCATGAACACTGCCACCGTTGTTTTGTTAATCGGTCCCGAAAGGTGATTCCGCGCAGTGACCGCAAAATCACCTTTCTGGACCAAATAACGAAATGACAGTGACTAATTTCATGAGGTGGGCTCCCAAGAACCCCATGGTGAAAATTTGGAGCCAAAAGTCAAAAAAATGGCTGAGATATCCACCTAAGTTGAAAACCTCCTATTTATGCCATTATACAGATTACCGGTATTTCTTCAGGTTGCGGTCGGCTTTGAAGAGTGGAGACGGTTCCGCTTCCACCAAAGATCGCCGCACTAACCTCCAGAGGTAAGTATGGGGTGGGGAGGTGGGGTGCAGAGGGTGGTGCGGGTTGGGGGAGGGGCACCACGGACAACGAGGGACCGTTTTCTTGTTTTGCAGGAAAAAAACTTCGGGGGAAGGTTTTTGTTTTTAAAGGTGACACTAAGACATTTGGGCACACTGGGGTGGGCTCCCAGTATTCCACCTGTTTTTTGGGGGGGCCTGATGCCGAGGGGGATTGGGCACCCTTTGGCAGACAAAACTGGGGCATTATGCCGACGCGGGATTGGGGCACCCTGTCCAAACACATTGAACTGGTAGGGGGTATATGCTGACAGGGGATTGGGCACCCCAAAGTCAGCTTCTAGGATTGTGAGAGGCGGACGATGAGTGCCGCTGCCATGTTTATTAAAATGTTTCACCAGGAATGGCTTGTAATGGAGGCATGTCAGATCTGCAGCTGCAATGACGACCCTATTTCTCATTGCAGCGGCAGATTACTTTCAAGTTGGTGGCACTCTCTAAACTGCTGTCATCGGCAGCATGCTCACTGGTTGGCGGCTGAGGGACACACAGGCTAAAGCATCCCTTGGATTCGCCACAACACTGACACACCTTTGACAGTGCTAGTACAGTGCTACTATCACAAAATGTTGCTTGCGTATGCGCACGCAAGCCAACATAAAAATGTTCCATAGTTTCCAGCATGGCTTGACAGTCTGGATATGGACATAACCTTTTTATTCACCTCCTTGTGCATCTAGTTACCCTTGACATTTAGTCTCCCATACGTGCACAGCCACAGGGCATCCCACATCTTTGTCGGTATCTGTTTATTCATCAGCTGTTTACAAGCAATACTAATATTTGAGGGCTTGCATTGCTTAAACTCTGGCTCACTCACCCCTTCAGCTCCTAGAACCTTGGCATATAGTAACCTCTGATTTGATGTATGGCATCTCTTGTTTCCCTATTTTCCATTTCCTTAGTTTCACCACCATAGGTTTAAGCCAAGAAGGGACCCCCATTTCCCTCTCAATCTTTGGGGCCTCATTTCCCACTTATCCAGGTATTTCTGATGAGTTAAGTAAAACCATCTCTGAGCCAGGGAATCCTGAGAGTTGAAACAACCTCTCAAAGAATTAGACCAAAATAGTGCATGAAAAAAGCAGCTGGATTTACCATTGCTAATCCTCCCTTTATTCTTGGTAAATACGTGTAAATTCTCTTAATAGGATTGAGCCTGTATCCCCACAACATCTGAAAAAACACACTATAAATTTGTGTTTCCATTTACATGGGTATAGGAAAAACTATTCCTACGTTCAGCAGTATGGGATCAAAAATTGGTTAATAATGTGGACCTGTTTCAGTTTGGACAGTTTCCAACCTTTCCACCACTGCACTTTCTTGTCACACACAGCCAAGCTTTCTTCCCAATTTATTTTAGCTATATTTCCTTCTCCGAACTTCAACCCTAAGATCTTCATCAGTCCACTTTCTATATTAATATCCGCTACCTGTTTAATTTGTTGTTTCTGTATTCCTAAGGCTAAACCTTTACATTCATCCATATTCAAACCTGCTCCAGAGGCCTTCGCATATCTTGTCATATCTGTAAGCATATTCTGGGCACTAGCTTCATCTGGTATAAACACACACAAATCATCAGCATATGTGATGAGCTGAACTTCTTCCCTGTCTGTTTCTCCCACTACCCCCTTATGGACCTGTTCTGAATTACTAGTCTGATGAATGGATCTAGGGCAAAAATGTATAGAAGGGGACTCAGGGGGCATCCCTGTCTCACCCCCGTTCGAACTGGTACCTTCTTTCCCTCTACCTCTCTAACCAGAGGTGCTGCTGCAGCTGTATCGTACAATAAAGTGATCCATAATACAAACTTCCTCAATATATGATAATGGTGTAAAACCTGAAATAAGTATTGATGGTTCACTCTATCAAATGCTTTGCTTTGAGCTAATGTTAATAAATACCCTGATGTATCTGATTGTTGGCAATAAGTGTAAAAATCTCTTATGATCCCCAGCTTGTCCTGTATTTTTTTCTTGGTAATGAACAAGTCTGGACTGGATGAATTAGGGTTTGTGCAACTACAGTAAACATAAGCATTTTTGTAATATGAGGGTCAAGACTTTAAAATATGAATTAAGCAGACATATTGGCCTCCAATTCGATATAAAATGGTTGTCACCAGCTTTATACAAAAAAACGAATCAAACTGACAGAGAATGAAGTTGGAACCCCTGTTTGGATTATTAAATAGAAATTAAACACTCTCATCAGACAATAGCTTAAAACATCAATAAAGGCTTTATAAAATGAATTCAGAAACCCATCTTTGCCAGGGGATGCACCTGTTTTTAAGGTTTGAATACCCCTTGCTACCTCCACTGTTTGTACTGGGCGTATCAACTCATGGATTTCACTTTTTGTAGTTCTTGTACCTGTATGTAGTTTAGGAGATCAGCCATATTCCTGGAGTCAGTTTCTTTTTCTGCATACAACTCCCCTAAGTGTGTCTCAATTACCATCTGCAACTCCTTGGAGTCTAAAATAAGTGTGCCTTTTGGTGAAATAGACTTGATACTTGTGAGTTTTGTCTTCATTCCTTACAGGCCTCACATGGGTCAACATACAGTCCGCTTTGGGTGCCAAAGGACATTGCTGCTTCTAGGGCACTGGCTCTGTCATATTGATTTGTCTGCATCTCCTGTTTAAGATAAGTTATTTGTTTGGAAAGATCTTGATTCCCACTATAGGTGGCTGTGTATAACCTATATAAGTGTTCCCTTAATTTTAAATATTGCTACATTTTTACTTGTACCTTCTGTTTCCCATATTTTGTCAACCACCCCTTTATGTCCTGTTTAAATTCCTCCCACCTTCGGCCGACATCCTCATAGAGTGACAAAACCAATACCCTGGCTATCATTATACTGAGTATGTTCAGTACTACCGCTTGTTGTGTAAGAACCATGATATTTATTTTCCATCTACTAGTTGGCCGAAGATAATGAGGGTCAAAACTCAAAACTGACCTAACCATTAAGTGGTTGGAAAATTCCGATGGCACTACCGTGGTGTTATGCACTTGTAACTGCTGTGAAACAAATAATCTATTTTATCTGTGAGTTTATTTTTCACATATATAAACCTGATAGCGGGGTTTGCTTCTGATTTACAATCTTTTAATTCTGCCAGTATGACAAATTTTCTAAACGCATGGGCGTCACAATATATTTTTTTTACCTTTTTGTTATCTTTCTTTTGTGTCTAATGAAACATTGAAATCTCCCCCCCAAATAAACATCTTTTATAGTTACTAAATACGTTTGCAAGAGATTAAATAATTCCACCAGCTCAGCTTTTTGCTGAGGACCATACATAGAAACAAATCTATTGGGTTTCTCTCTCCATAACTCATCTACAATTAAGACCCTCCCCGGAAGTAAATCAATCAATTTTTGAAAGGTAAAGGCTACTCCAGAAAACAACAACCCCACCCCATCAGCCTTGTCCAACTCAAATGACCAATAAGATGGTCCCCAAACCCAGTCCTGTCTTGAAGTATACATCAGTTGGCTGGAGTCCATCCAGGTCTCCTGCAAGAAAATAATGTCCAGACTCAGCTGATGGAGCTAAGAAAATAAGGTGGTCCTTTTTCTAGCGTTTTCAATACTGTATACATTTAGGGTGACTGTTGCAAATGTGTCAATTCATACAAAGGTAGTGAAGTTCTGGCTCTTTCATCATACTTTCTTCTTTGTCTTCTTCCTGTAACCCCTAGGGGGTGCTATCCCAAGGGCTACTACCCCTGCCTGCTCTGACACTAACAGGTTGAGAGGCCTGAATCCGATATCTGGTGCCTCCACCCAGAGGTTGGGGTTGGTATTGTCTGATATCACCAGGTCACAGCCCTCTGAGCTACTGCGACCCCCCTTCTCTCCCACGAGTGGCCCACGTAACCCCGAGGTGATGCCCATAGCATACACTCACCCCCAGGCTTGAACCAGTCCACTTGGGCTGCAGGTCTCCTGAAAAGGAAGAGGCTATTACACAGTAATCTGAGTACAGTAGCTCACCATAAATACACAGCTCAGTCAGTATGCTTTAACAGAACAACCAATCTGATTTATTTAGGGGGGAAATAACAAGGGTGGGGCAATCAAGTTAATTAGCTTACTACTCTAATATATATATATATATATATATATCACTGTGAATAGGCTTAACCTAGAAGTCACCGTCTCTGGGTACCCAATCTATAGGAGGCTAGCCTCTCAATGCAGCTGGTTGGGGCCCTGACACACACACGCAGAAGCGCTTGATTCCTACGATGGTTAAGTAGAGCCAGCAGGCCCAGCTCATGTAGCTAGTAAAACAGCCAGACAAATATGGCCCGCACTATGGACAGCTGCCAGGGAGCTACCCTGACATGGTACTCACAACTCCAGCAGGAAGATCACTCTCACACCACTTGCAGGGACAAGCCTGGGATCCCAACACTCCTCCACACATTTATATGAAGAACAGAGGGGTACCATACCAAGCAACTGCTGAATTTTCCCGATCGCTTTTACTTCAGTGCACCGGGCCCAATGACGCAGCTTCAATTGTCCTGACAGACTGAGCGCGATTGAAGCAGATTCTCCAGTCCTCCACAGGGTGAGCATGGTAGGTAGCTGTGCTTTTGCACAGCCTCCTTTGGCAGCTATCCAGAGGATTTAGTCCGTACTTGGTGGCGGGCTTGCCGCCTGACTCTGGCCTTCCACATGTGCTTCCCGCGTGAAAACTCAATGGTGCAAGAGCCTAGAGCTCCTTCCTCGCTCACAGCTACACCGACTCTCCCCTTGCTAGTTTGTCCCAGGTCTGTCAGTTCGGGCACCACCCGGTCCTATTGGTGGGCCACAGGTACCAGGCACTTACATCTGTCCCCATTGGTGCAACAAAGGTGCCCTAGCCCAGAACTTCATTTCCCAGCACTCCTGGCTGTATCCCCTATGGCCAGCCGGCTCTAAAGTGAGTCCTGATCCTGGTTGGCTCAAAAGTTCTCCATTTTAATCGCCCCTCACCCACCATTGGTCCAGTTCATTAGTCCAGGTCCAAAATGGAGGGGCCAAGAACTCAAAGTCCCAGCTGCAAAGGAAGCAGGTTAGACAAACTGTAATTTTACTAATGCTATAACTAATCATAACCAAGCACTTACATCTATCACAAGGGCCCCCGTTGTGCTTTTCAGCGACTACTCATAGAAACATAGAAACATAGACTTTGACGGCAGAAAAGGACCACTTGGCACACTCAGTCTGCCCATTTCCCTACCTACTGGATAAGCTGCAGATTCTAGTTAACCAACAACCTGCTTCCTGCAGCACCGCACTATAATTGCTTTGTGTCTGTCCCAAGCATGTTTGAATTCCCCCACTGTTTTAGACCCAATGACCTCCTCAGGAAGGCTGTTCCATGTATCCACCACTCTCTCCCGTGAAAAGAATTCCTCACATTACCCCTGAGCCATCCCTCTATCTTTAAACCAGCCTCCCTTGTTCTTACACATCTCTTTCTGAAAGATACTACCCTCCTGGACTTTGTTGATTCCCTTGAGGTACTTGAACATTACTATCATGTCCCCCCGTCCCTCCTTTCATCAAGGGTATACATATTAAGCTCTCTCAGTCTCTCTTCATATGGTTTCTGATGTAGACCCCGCACCATTTTAGTTGCCCTCCTCTGGACTGCTTCCATCCTGTCTATGTCCTTGCGTAGATGAGGTCTCCAAAACTGCACACAGTACTCCAGATGGGGTCTCATCAACTGTCTGTATAGAGGGATAATCACTTCCCTTTTTCTACTTGTGATGCCCCTCCTATGCATCCCAGTATCCCCTGGCTCTCCTTACTGACTTCTCATTGCTTACCCACCTTTAGGTCATCTGATATAATACTCCCAGGTTCCTTTCCATTTTGTTGTTGTTAGTACCTCCCTGCTATTGTGTACTCTTCTCCTGGGTTTTGTTTTCCCAGGTGCATTACTTTGCATAATCTTTGCATTGAATCTAAGTTGCCATATGTCTGACCATTCCTCCACCTTGCCAAGTCCTTCTCATCTTTTCTACCCCTCTGTGTATCAACTCTGTTACAGATCTTTGTGTCATCTGCAAAGAGGCATACCTTTCCTCCAGACCCTCTGCAATGTCACTTATAAAGATGTTAAAGAGGATTGGACCAGTACTGAGCCCTGAGGGTACTCCACTAGTAACCCCCTTTCTTGAATGTGTTCCATTCTTTATTACCTTCTGTGTCCTGTTGTGCAGCCAGTTGCTACCAGGCTACCACCCTGGGACCCACTCCCAGGCTGGCTAACTTGATTATGAATCTTTTTAAGGGACTGTGTCAAATGCTCTTGCTAAAGTCTAGGTAGGCCATATCCACAGCCCTCCCTGGTCTATTACTTTGTCACCCAGTCAAAGAAATCACTGATTAGTCTGACATGACCTTCCTGCTGTAAATCCATGTTGCTTTGGGTCCTGTGCCCCGCTGGCCTCTAGGTGCTCAACAATTCTTTCTTTCAGAAGTGATTCCATCATTTTCCCTACCACTGAGGTCAAACTTACAGGTCTGTAGTTTCCTGCTTCTGCCTTGCTCCCACTTTTGTAAAGGGGAATCGCATCTGCCCTCCTCCAGTCCTCAGGTACCACCCCATCCTGCCATGATTTGTTAAAAAGTGTGGTCAGTGGTGTCACTAGGTCCCCCCTTAGTTCTTTTAGGATTCTGGGGTGAATCCCGTCAGGCCCCATTGCTTTGTCCACCTTGAGTTTTAGGAGTTCTTTCAGTACTCTTTCTTCTGTGAATGGACTGGTATCAACCCCCCTACCCAGAGTGCTTCTATTGTCTGGTTTAGGTAACTGCTCCTCATCTTCTTTTGTGAATACTGAGCAAAAGTATTCATTCAGTATCTCTGCCTTTTCACTGTCTCCCTCTGCCCACCTACCTTCTCCTTTATTAATCTTCACTATCCCTCCGTTAACCTTTCTATGCTCCCTAATGTACCTATAAAAGGGTTTTATCCCCCTTTTTGACCGAGTTGGCTATTTTTTCCTCGGTTTGTGCCTTTGCCATTCTGACTGCCTTTCCTACTTCTTTCTGCTTTAATTGATACAGTTCCCTGTCGTGCTCCCTCTGTGATTCCTTATACTTTTTGAATGCAGCCTTTTTCTCCTTAACCTTCCCTGCCACCTCATTTGAGAACCATAGTGGTTTTCTACTCCACTTTCTTTTCTTTATTTGTTTTACACAAAGGCTTGTTGCCTCTATGATGGCAGTTTTGATTTTTCTCCATTGTTCTTCCACCCCCCTCCTATTTGGCCATTTGCTAGTGCATTCTTCAGGTGTTCACCGATTTTGCCAAAGTCAGCCCTTCTAAAGTCCAGTATCCTTGTTTTTGCATGGCTTATCTCCATGGTTGTGCTCATTGTGAAGCACACTGTGCAGTGGTCGCTTGTTCCCAGATGTCTACTGACTTCTAAATTTGTGATCTCTCTCCATTTGAGAGTACCAGGTCTAGTATTGCTCCTCCCGAGTGGGTTCCAGCACTAGCTGTCTGAGTCTGCCTGCAGGCAGTCGAGAATGACCCTGCTCTTGGATGTGGCTGCAGTACATGTCATCAGTTAACATCTGGCATATTCAGGTCCCCATCAACAGTATCTCCCCTTTTTCAGCCATTTTGAGAATGTCCTCTATCATTTTCTTGTCCATTTCCTCCCTTGAGATGGGGTCTGTATACAACCCTGTGCAGATTACGATGCCATTCCCCCATCTCCAGAGTAACCCAGAGTGTCTCTTGTCCTCCCCTTTACTTTTTAGTTCTGTAGCTTTGATCCCTTCCCTTATGTATAGAGCTACTCCACCTCCTATTTTGCCTTCCTGTCCCTTCTGTAGATTGTGTACCCTGGTATGTTGACATCCCATTCATGGTTCTCGTGTACCATGTTTCTGTGACTGCCACAATATCCAATTGTTCATCTTCCATCAAAGCTACTAGCTCAGAGAGCTTGTTTCCCAGACTACGGGCATTAGTAGTCATTGCCTCCATTTAATGTTGGCTTGATCCTTTTTCCCCATCCCTGTTCTTATTGCTCTTATCTATTTTACCATTTACCCCATCCTGCCCTGTGTTGAGCTCTGTACCTCAGTGTTTACCCTACTACCTGCCCTGTTTGTGGGGGAAGCTTGACTTTCCTGCCTTTTTATCAGTACCTCCCCTTATCTAGTTTAAAAGCTTGCCAAGGAAGCATTTAAACCTGTCACCTACGAGCTTGGTCCCTTTGTGGACAAATTCAGACCGTCATACCAGTATAGACCTTTATCTCTCCAGGTGGACCCCAGTCCCCAATGAAGCTAAAGCCTTGTGCTCTGCACCAGTTTGCAACCATTCATTAAACTGCATGGTGTGCAGTACCCTAGCCTCATTCCTGCCATGGACTGGTAGCACCTCTGAGAAGGTTACTGTGCCTTGCTACCTGTCTGAGGCCCCTCCCAACTCCACAAATTCATTCTTGCACTGCACTGATCCCATGCTTAGCTGGGTCATTTGTCCCAAGGTGGACAATGATATCTAGTTCTGTCTCCTGTGATGCTGCTTCTACAATTGTGAGGTTCACTTCTTGTCCCTCCAAGCCATGGCATCAGGCAGGCAGCTTACTTCCTTCTCTCCCTTCTCCAGTTCTACCCCTAACAATTGAGTCCCTATCAGTAGCTGTTTCCTTCCCCTGTGGTGTCCCTTGCCACCCTTTGTGGGTCTCCTTGTGGATGTCCTCAGCATTCTTCTGGGTCTCCACTGAGGTGCCACCACAGAGGAACCTTGCTCTGCCAGAATGGCATCTGATTTGTGTAGAGGTACACTGGGGGCTTCGCCTCCTGGTCCACCACCCGCACCTCCCAGAACCCACTGTGGTCCTACTGCTCTTCATACTCCGAAACCTCTGACTCAGTGGTTGTGGCAGTGGTGCTGTTTGGGAGGGGGAGGCCTCCTTAGTCCTTGCTAGTTCAGCCTGGAGGTGGGCAACCTCCTCTCTCAGAGCTGACAGTTGCCTACAAATAGGACAGTAACGCAGTTTCCAGAATGTTTCCTGGAAAACTGCTGCCCCACAGCCAGGGCATTGTACCACTCCCCACATGTCCCGCTCCCTTATTCTATACAATATGTAATTATATATGTATTATTATTTGTTTTGTGTAACTACTCTTTATGCACGTTGCAGGGTTATTAGAAATATGACAGTTCTGCCCCAAGACCTATTGAGGAGTGATGTCAGAACTGTGGCTATAAAGGAAATGCCACGCCTGGGGGTGGGTGGGAAGGGTGGGTGGGTAGTGCACAGCCACTGGTGACTGTTAGAAACAATCAGATACACAACTGCTCCACCACCCTGGTGAGTACTGTCCTTTATAGTAATACAACTAACACCACAATTTACTAGACCACGGCTCCAACACAAACCAAACCACTCTACTGAGTCCAAGGATAAAAATGAACTCACTCCTCAGCCAGCAGGACACTTAAAATGTTACAAAAATATCCTTCAAAATGCTAGGTCTCAACCCCCGTACTCAAGCAAATTCAGTTGTATCTCACTCTGGTTATAAAATTACTACCCTTTTAAAGGAATCCTGCAATTCTCTGCTTAATGCCAATAAGGAAAAATACAAATAAAACTTTTTGTAGAAAGTGCATCTCACTTCTTACCCAGTGCTCTGCAGTATTATGCATTAATCAGGTTTCCAGGTCCTAAATGGAGTTGCAGTTTGTTCTTTACAGTAAGTTTGAGCTTCCAACAGACACTTTAAAGTCAGTGTGACTGGCTTCTAACTGTGAAGGATGTCTAAGATAAGCTCAGAGCTGAAACCCCACCCAGAGCCAATTGATTGACTAGTGACACCTGTGATGTAAGCAGGCCTTTTCAATGCAGGCAGACTCACATGGGGGCAGTGTCACTGCAGCTCAGGTGGGATTCGAGTAGAGAAGCTCTGGTCCCCCCTTGTACACCCCCCCGGAACCCTGCGAGCAAAAGCTCTTAAAGGGGCTGTACTGGAGGCTTCAAAACACTCGCAGTGGCTGCATTCTGGCTGCATTGCCCCCTACACCAGTTAGGCCAGGAGCTCCTAAGCAGCTCCAGGAAGGCTCTCAGGAACCCTCATCTGTAAGGGGTTACATTCCCTTTCCTGGATTTCTCCATCGGGGGTTCTTTCATGTCCTGTTTCCCTGAAATGGAAGAGGTATCGGATACCCTGTCTTCATCATCCATGTCCCCTTCTCCAGGCTGGTTGAGGATTCCATACTGGTTTTCTATTACGTTCTCCTTCTGTAATTGAGTCAACTTGTTAATCCGTGCACTTCTCCATCTTATAACTGGCACTGACCAAGCTGGGGGGGGGGAGCATGGACTCTCCAGTAGTTGAGGCCACAGCTCCCTGAGTCTGGCTCGTGCTGAGTTGCTCTTTTGTAACTTGGTAGGTCTCCCCTTCTTTTTCTGAGGAGTCCATCCTCTCTTCTGTTTTGTCAGTAGTATCCTGTTCCATCTCTGCATGTTGTCTTTCTTCAGTTTCCTGTTGCTGATCTTGATGTGCAGTTGTTTGCTGTGCCTTTTTGAATAGGTCATCTGGGTTCATGGCGTGGCATTTATTGTATGCTGCTCAGTGACAGTCTCTATAAATGTGTCTATATTCATTGCACAGGTTAAATCTTGCATGGTTTGCGCACTGGGAGCTTATATGATCAAATTCCCCACAGATGCGACATCTGAGGTACTCACAGACATTTGATAAATGCATTTTTGCACCGCATTTATAACAGGCTTTAGGCTGCCCTGAGTAGAAGCAGACCCCCAGATCTCTTCCTGAAAAAAAAAAAAAAACTGCTGGGGATGTGCAGAAACCCTTCTGGGCTTTGTTGAAATTTCACCTTGAATTTCCATCCTCCAGTCCACAGAAATTCTATGATTGCTTCTGGGGCACTTAGCAGGTCACACCTCTGTTGTAGCCAATAAATTATGTCCAAGAAGTGGACACTTTCATTGTGAAACATAACAGTCACCATATTAATAAGAGGTTTTGTTAGGGGAATGACGATAAATGGGGTCCACAGGGGTGAACATTTCTGTTGGTTGTATAACTGCCAAAATCATTCAAGGCTATGGGGTGCCTGAAACTAATGTCAAAAACATATTCTCTGGATGTGTGAATTAAAGCATAGATTTTGGAGGCCGTAAACCTCATACTTTCTTTTAATAACAACTTCCCTACATATACCCAGTCTAGTCTCATTTCTAAGCCTTGTATTGCAGTCGTACTGCATTGCGCCTAGGAAGAGGTTCAGTTCTGTTAAAGAGATCAGCAAATCTAGCCCAATGTGGAGGTGCTTGCCCCTGAGGTGGGGGGGGACCTGTTATTCCTTTACTCATCCAGCCCTGTCTCAGGGACCTCTCCTGGGGTTTGTTCTGTTTGTTCACTGTCCTGTCCTGTGCCTGAAGTAGCTCCTGGCACTGCTCCCTCAGTGTCTGCCATATTTATATTATCTTGGGAGCTCACATTATTTATGGCCATCTCTTGTGTTGCAGTCCCCCATCCCACCCCCACCCGAATCTGTTAGCTTGGCCTGTTGTGTGGTGCCTACACTCTTTTCCCTTACCTGGGTCTTTTGTTCTACAGCCTGTGGCCCCACATTCTCGGCCCCTGCATTTGTCCATCTTTCTTGAAAATATTTTGCACAGAATTCTGACCTGTCTCAGACCATGGTCTGGGTTGCTGCACAGCATCTGAAGAGTTGTCTGAGTTCCCCTGCATTGTCTGAGCATCAGTACTTGCAGCACTCTGCTGTGTCTCTCACGCAGGATCAGGAAACCATTCACCTTTGTTGTTCTGCATCCATCCTGCACTTTGAAGTGCCCATTCTTTTGACCAATTTTCCTCTCTTTGCCCTGAATCCATCTCTGGAGTGCCAATTTTAAAGGCGGCTTTGATGTGCACTGCTGTTGTGAACGGCTCCTTTGAAGGAGCCGCGGCAGTCTCTCATCACCCCGACGGGCGGTTTCCTCTCTCTCTGGACAACTGGTACATTTGTTCGGCTCTCAGGATTCTCCTGCTGTGAAGTTTGCACTGTTGGGTCCAGCAATATTGTCTTTCTGGAATCGGCGGGGGGGGGGGGGACACTATGTAACCTTTTCCGTAAGCCTGCTTTTTTCTTTTAATATTTTTCTTCATCCTTGGCTCCGTTCTTCTAGCTCTTGGACTAAGTTAGCCGCTTCTTGTGCCAGTGCTGTGTCCATAATATTTGAGGTTCCAACACTTCCCTCCTCAGCCGACAGGTGCTCCTCTGAATGAATATTGCCCTCTGGCCTCAGTTTCTTAGTTTCATCCATAGATTCCATCGACTGGTAGTCTAAATCATCTTTTTCTTGTAAATTTATTGCTGGGCCATACTGCTTGGCCTCAGCCTGCTGCTCCACTGTCAACACAACCTTCTCTGACTCCTCCATCCCAAACATGGCCAACAGCGCCCCCTTCTGAGAGTAGAGGAATTTCCCCAGTGTACTGGCCAAATTTCCCCCCATTCACTAAAATACCACCACCAACTTAATCTGGTTCTATGTGTCAGTTTGCATCTGTATCTTTCCCCTCTCCCCATGCTGAAAATAGGCAGAATTCCTAGTCTTCCTTTCCCTGCCAACAAAAACTAACTAACTAAATAAACAAACAAACAAACAATCAAATAAATAAATAAATTGACCAATTCAGGCAGAGAGAATATTTTACTTGTAAGATTTGCATGGGGGGATGTGCACTGAATTCTCTGAGTTTTTTTGCCTTCTTTCTACTCCTGTTTTATTCCTACCTCTCCCTTTCACTTGCCTGAAACCTATTTGTTACCCTCCCCCTATAATGGGTGTCTACTATTTTCCCTTTTCTAACTCTCCTATCTGTACCTACCATAGCTTGGCTGTCTACTGCCACTTTCACTCTTGTGGTGGTATGTCTACAACCTGCAGTTACCTTCCCTCTTCCTGGTTGTATACTATAACCAGTACTGTGTTACCTCCTTACCTTGGTCTGGTGCTCCCCCCTCTAAAGTCTCCTGCAGACTACGGACTATCTGTGAATGCTCAGTAGATGCTCCTAAGGCAGATTCTCCACTCCTGCACTGTCCCACTCACGCGCTGGGATACGATATGATAGGACATGCTGGGTAGTACTCCTTTTATCTCCCCTTCCTGCTTCCTGGTGTCCCCTGATTGCCTGTCCCCACTAAGTCTCTGGCAGCTCCATCCCCCAGTCACACATCTGATTCGAAGGGCTTACGTAATCCACTCAGCAGAAAATGTTATTTCGTGAGCTAGTTTCAGCCACATTGGCTGTTACAAATTTAAAGAAAAGTCTCAAAGTGCCCCAAACTTGACTAAAAATCTCTTTCCTCCACCTGCTCACTTACACCACTGCTTTAAGTATGGAGAAGAAATATATAGGACAACAGGAGAGGTCTGAGTAGACCTGGAGGATATATTATGGAATCCCGACACTGACAATCCCGACACCCAGGATCCTGAGCCTAACATCCTGATGTGGCTAATGCCCAAAGGACCACCATCTCGAGCACGGAAAGCCTGACACTGGACTTATGCCATGTTTGTGGGCTGAAGGGAGGCTCTGCCCCCCCCACAAAAATATTATGATCAACTCCACACTGTGGCAAGTTCCACTGTCGGGCTTTCTGCGGATAGGATGGTGGTCCATTGGGCAATAGCTGCATTAGGAAGTCAGGCTCGTGATCCTGGGTGTCAGGATTCTGAGTTTCAGTCTTCTAAAATACCCCCGACCTGGATGACTCTGTGACTCCTTTTCAGAGTGTCTTTTCTTCTTTGCATGTTCTTGTATCAACTTTTCCTTTATTCAGAGCACCAATATGGCTTCTGACAAATGGGTACCACACAAGTGGTATAAATCTTCTATTCCATTAAACTGGTTTTACCCATTCGCATAGTACAAGTTCTAAGGTTGTCTAGGAGCAATTTCCTTATCTGCCTTTGACAATTCACCCCAGAGTTTGCCTCCTGTATAAAAGTCTCCAACATTTCACTCAATTTTGGTTCCATAGACTGCTGCTCTCCCTGAATCTGAGGTGGCACAGGGTCAGCCCTCATGTACAGTTAGTAGAGTTGCTTGTTACAACAGAACATTCATGGGTTGAGTCACTTCCACTAACTGGTGATCATGGGCAAGTCTCTAGGATTTCAGGTTGGTATGGAAAAGACTGGCACTCCCCCTCTAAACAACGTCTGCACTGCTGTGCCCGAAGATGCAGTTGTATTCCTGAGACAGACAAGAAATTCTAACCCAGCTCTATGGGATAAGCAAACTGATTGTTTCCATCAGCATGGTACTGCATGTCACAAAACTCCAGCGCTTAGCTGCGTACTACATCTTCATCTGTAGGGGATGAAGAAGCTGCAGTGCACATCGAAGTGCTGGCATTTTGTGACATGCAGTATGATTTCAGAATAAATTATTAATGCTTTTGTCACAGCCCTTTGACTCACCTTGGCTGTTCCTGGGCCCTCTGGTTCACCTGGTACACACCTTCGAGAGGCCCGCTTTGCATTCTGTAACTGGACGATAAGTTGGCAAGGTGCCTCCACCTGGGGCAGTGGCAGGGAATACCTGTGGACAATTTGCAGGTTATCACCCCCCAGGAAATAACAATATTTGCCCTCTAGTACACTTCCCCACACAGTAACAATTCCCCCACATACAGTAACTAGAGCCCATAAAGTTACAGCAATGAAAATTATCATGTAAACAATAATGAAATTTATTTGGGGAATGGGGGAGAAGGTTAATGGCAAATAACACAACCTTTTTAACCACTTTGCAACCCCACACAATACCCTTGCCTCTCACCTTAGGGTGCACCCTAGTATGTCACTGATGTAGTGGGTACCTCACCAATTGGTGATGCAGGCCTGAGATCTCTCAGTGGGGTCCAAATAACTTTTAAACACGTGCAACTCTTGACTCTTAGTTTTGTCCAACTTTTGAATTTAACACTGTTCTTTTGAGGAATTGCCCCTGCAATCTAACTAGCTAGCTACTTAAACTCCCGAAAGCCACAGCTCAGGGAACTCACAGTTTTGCAGTCCTCACAGGGCATTGTAGCCGGCTGAAGGGCAGTGACTCTAACAGTTGCATGGTACCATGGCGGTATCCTGATGGTGGTGCACCACTACTGATAGACTGGAGAAGATGGAGCCACTCCTCTTCACCTGCCTGGCCTTGTCCACTTCGCCGGATGGTCTTTGTAAACAGTGTTCACTTGCACTAGGCAGGCATCTCGATGCCCATGGACAAACTGCCTCTTCTTTGGTCTAGGGATTACTGAACTGTGGACTTCTAGACCCCTCAGTCACACACCCTGGAATAGCAGTTACAGCTAGGCTTTTACCCAGTCTCTTGACCCAGCTCTCTGCACTTTGTTTGTCTGCCACAGGAATGCTGGCCTTTTCTCAGTCACTGGCCCCAGCACACTCAGACTCTCCCCTTGCTGGAAGATGCACTCACAGAAATACTCCTCCAAGGAGGGAACTCTCAGTCTCTGATGCAAGGGTTACCTAACTAGAAAAATTTAAACAGCACAAACTCGGTCTCTCAGCTCTCTCTGCAGCTTCTAATGCTATCTCTCTCTCTCTCTGGCTGAAAACTCTGGCACCAAGTTGTCTGCAGCCACTTCCAAAACCTTGCTCTTGCTCCTGCTGCAAACTCTAAGCTCACTTTATGCTGTCTTTTCCAGTATATTTTGGACCTTTAGGCTGTGAAGCCTGAGCGCAGTTATGGCTCTAAGGAGCCCACTCAGCCTGTTCTGCACTCCCCTTCTGCTGATCTCATCCTTTTGGTGGGCTGACAGTCCTATTTATACTCTTTTCTCCAGCCCTCCAATGATTGACTGCAACAGTCTCATGCTTTCCAGTGCCCTTTAGCCTTTATCCAGCAGCCCCCATTCTGTAGTCTTTTAGTGGGGGCTGCCATATTTGTGTACATTAACTCCACAACCATTCAATCCTTACATTTAAACACATGGGCCCTTGATAGGGCTAAAAACAGTTTCCCCCTAAACCAGAGGCTTTCCGATAATGATCTCCAGCTCCGCTATCTACCCTTGGGCTGCGACTATAAGTATAATACGGTCGCTTGGCCGAACGCATAGTTGGAGCCATGGCTCCTTTAACATTTATCTTTCGGGGCTGTGCACACCCAGTAATGCGTGGGCTGCCATGTTTATTTACATTTTCAGCCTGGGTCATGCAGACAGCTCCTCGGACCAAACATGACCCTCCAAGGCGCACAGAGACGCAGGAATAGCAATCGGACCTCGGCCCCTCTATATACCTGGGTCGGGGTCCCAAAATTTACAGCGACCACAGCTGCGAAGACAGACAGGGGCATTGTCCAGTTTTAGCCCCTCAGGGACTCCTCGCTGGCAGTGGAAGAGTGGAGGGCCATAGCCCTTCCAGGTAAGCCCATTTGGGGGCTTACATTTTGATTTAATTTTGGCATTATTGTTTTCTCTTTCTGCTGCTCTACACCTGTATGATTATTGGGCTGATATTATCCCACTCTCAGATTCTGTAGACACAGTGGCATAAAAACTAGAAATGCAACCACAGATAAACAAAGAATATATAAAGGACATTGATACAATAGAGAGGGTACAAACACCAAAAGGATCAGGAGCATGAAGTATGTATGGCCTGTGTTAAGGTGAGCATCCCTTTCACTGACCTGAGGGCTAATGGCGCCACTATCTCACAACACCACTGGGTCACCACAGTTGTCGAAGGTGGCTCCTGGGTTCTTTTTTCATTTGCACAGTAATGGGGAGTTTATAATACAATAAAAAGTAATAGTGCAGTGCCTCATTCTTAAGGATGGTGTCCCTGACCACCTCCTTACTGTGGTCAGAGTTGCCATAGGACTCAAGCAAATGCAACATCCCTCCTTAGACAGCATGCACAGTAGTATAGCACTCAAAAACTCAAACAGGGTTAACAGTATAGCACAGTTTCATTCAGGAACTGGCCCTGAACAGGAAGAAAAAAGTTATCTCCACCACTTTCCTTGTGACACCTCTTAGGTGCCCAGCAGGCAGGCTGATACTTTCCCTCTTTTCCATGGGGCTGGCTGGCTGCCCTTAGTCAGACCCTTTTCAGGTGTGGTTTAGTCACTTTATCCAGGCTGCCACAAAATAGACCCAACAAGGTGCAGGCAGACTCAAGCCCCCTTAAGTGCCCTACTAAAGGGGGTCAATCCAACTAGTTTCAAGGGCTGCCATTAACTAGGCCCAACCTGGTGCAACACCCACTGCTATTATTGCGGTATGAGTTGTTTCTTACAGTATCAGTTGTTTCTTCTGTACTTGGGGCTGCTACCCTTTTCCACCTGATACCAGGATGTCCCTCCTTCCTCCATGTCATACCTTATGGGAGCTCCCTTACTATCAGTATCTGGGTACCCAGGATTGAACTGCTGTAGGCCTGCTGACTGGTGCCCTGGGTTGGCAGACGGTGGTGTTTTAATTTTAAAGGTGTACAGTTCATACATGGCGATACAGCATCACTTTGAATACAATGAGACTAAGATAAGAAGCACTGAGTAGTAGACATACATAAGGACAGTACTTCAGCCTTAATATTGGTGTACATCCATTTGCTGCAGGTCATGAGTTACTACAATGGACTATGACTGAAGTCTCCCACATCTACACCCAGCTCCAACACCACAGGCACCACTGCAGTCAGGCCTTGTACGGCTATGGGGGTGAGGTGGGGTGGAGTGGAAAGGGGCACAGCCCACACCCCCACCTCAGGGCGGTGATGTTTTTTAACTGAAGAAAATAGCAAAGTGCTCAAACAACAACCCCCCCCCCCACCAAAAAAGGTCAGCAGTTCCTGACTGACCCACATGTCCCGGCTTCTGAAATGCTCAAAGGGGCCTGCTGTGGGACTGGTGCCAGCAGCTTTGGCATTGTCTGGCTTAGGTCCATGTTGGTCTCTGAAGCATCATCACCCATGCTGGCTAGCATGCGAATGCTGCCCCATCTCACCAGGTTCAGCAGTCTCTTACAAAATGATGCATCCATACTCGAGGTCTGAAATGTTGCAGCTCAAACTCTCTCTCTCTCTCTCTCTCTCTTTCAACAGCAAGTCCTGTCTCACTAGGAATTCTCTCAGATCTGCCAAACCCACCAGACCAGGCACCCTTTATAGCAGCACTTTAGGACATCCGTTAGTCCAGCTGGCTGTCACTCACAAACTCCAATACCCCATAGGTCCTGAAAAAGTGATGAATCATCTGTCCCATCATTTCCCAGATGTCTCTAGAGTGTCAGAATATGAAAGTGAGAAACATGGGTTCCTTAGGGTACCAGCCCAGAGAGGAGGTAAAGGGAGTTTATCCAAGCAGCAGTGGCTTGGAAATAGAACATCATAGTTCTATCGGCCTAAGGGCTGGGACCCCAGTGCATCCCCCTGTAATGTCTATCCCAGCTTCGTGGGGGAGATCTTCTGTAAAATGAATTAAAGGCTTGTATGTTTCAGTGCCAGACCCAGGAATCAAACCTTGCATCCCTGGTCTCAGAGGCAACAGCTTTAACCATTCAGCTAAAAGGCAATTTTTTTCACACGGTGTTATACTGACTCTTCTTCTTGTATGCTACAATCATCACTTTCTCCACCAGATGGCACTGTGCATCTAGTTACTGATTCTGTGTACAATACACACTCATCAGAAGAGGGCATTGAATGCTGTAGTCACCATCTTGGAGTTAAGAGCCAAGTGGGGGCACTGGAGGATGTAAAGTCCTAACAAGAGGGCAGTGGAAACATATGAAATGCTTCTACAGCTAACCAGAAACCTTGTGAGCAGAGAGAAAACCTGAAATGCTGATGCAGCCAAGTGAAGAAACAAACTATCTGAAAGCTGAAAATGTCTGAGCCCCACCAGTGTGGAAATGAACTGCAACTGAAGAGGAAAGGCAGTAAAATGAATGGCACCTTCTGCAGGTCTGAAGCATCTTTCTTTCATGATTGTGAAGAGAGTGATTAGTGGAACTGTGGGGCTTCAGGAAGTGCCCCTATCCCTCAAATCCGCTACTGAGAGCTTCCTGGGAGGGGGAGCATCCCTGTGCACAAGAAGTGCACAGCACGGGACCACATCAGATGGTGTTACTGTGCCAAAGAACTGTGTCTTGGAGTTTTTTTCACACACATACTCATGCTATCCTCCTCAGATTAGAGAGACGTGTCCACTGTGGGTTAAGGGTACAGCACCACAACAGCTGGCCATTGCATATATAAAGAAAGTGTGTTTATAGAGTATATTACACATTGGGAGATACCAGTGGTGATCCAACGAGGAAAACTAGCCTTTGTTCCCTAGTTTTGAAACTATTTGTCCTTGCCTTTGGCTCTGTAACTTATGCTGCAGCCTCTAAAACCACTCGCCACACATAGGATACCACTTACAATAGCATTTGCTGCTTTGCCTTAGCATCTCCTCACGTCATCCACCACGGTCAGCTTTACAGTGACCTAAACTGGCCCTACACCACTGCTCACTGACTTCTCTTCCTTGGTTCCCTAATGGACGGTATCATTAGAACCGGTGTTCCCTCCCCACTGGCACATATGCTGACACATGCTAACCTTTGGTCTGGGGATCCAGCCCTTCTACATGGGGTCCCAGGCATTTTCCTATGCTGCATCTCAATTCTGGAACTCACTACTGTTAGCTCTCTGGCTCTCTCAAACCCATGCCTGTTTCATTCAGATGCCACATACTCGCCTTCTAATGTCTGACCCTTGTAACAGTTTCCATCCTCCTTGACCTTCCCACTGCCCGGCCCTCTCCTCCCCACTACCTTGCCTACTAGTCCCTAACACTCTGCCTGCAGTTATGACTCTGTTAACTCTTCACAAACTCTCCCTATGCAAATCTGTCCTATTTCTCTCCTCTGCTCCTGTCTGTACCTGACTCTTTCTGCGCACTTTGCAAACTGCTCCATGCAATTTCTGTTTTCCCTCTCACCATCATTTGGGCACCAAGGAAGTTTACTCATCTGCATACTATTCCATTTGTACTTGAAATTTTGTTCTAATGTACTTTTGTGTAAAATTGTATATCTCTGTTTTGCAATGTATTCTACCCATTTAGCTTGTATTATTTTCAGGGTGGTTTGACTAATGTAAGAGTTCTATTGCTTGTCCTGTATTATGTTGTATTTTCACTGTCAGTGAACCTACCTGGTTATCAAAAATAAATAAATAAATAAATTTACCTAGGATAGCCCAGCTGAGATACAAATTTTATTTTTAGTGGGGCCCTGCTTCTGCCCATTTGCATAGCTAAGTAGACTGGAACACTGAGGCCCAGATATTCAAAAGGGTTGCGCCATGCGCAACAGGGTTGCGCATAAGTCCCTGATGCGCCATTCTGCGATATTCAGCAGGGAGGCAGTTGCCACTGAAAACAGGTTGAGCAACAGCACAATGCAAATGAATGCATGCTCAACAGGAGGGGAGGATCCATGCATAAACTGTGCAACCCGATATTCAGTCGGGTTGTGCGGAAGTTAATACATCGCAACTAACCTGCGCCTGCACAACTTTGAGCAAAAAAAAGGATCAAGTTGAGGGCCACCCACAGGTGAGCTGCTGTATTGCAGAGCGCAACACAGCAGCTGCCACCCGTGGCTGGTCCCCAACTCAGTCCCTGTGCCCCCCCACCAGCCCGATCGCGGGCAGTATGTATAAGACACCCCCAAACATCTCCGATGCCCGATCGCGGGCAGTATGTATGAATGCACTTCCCCCAAACAGCTTCCGATGCCCGATCGCGGGCAGAGCATTAAAACAACCCCGTGCCCGATCGCGGGCAGAATGTAAAAGCCCCAAGCCGAATATCTCCTGGTGGTCCAGTGGACCGTAATGCCCGATCGCGGAAGAATGTCAAGTTACAACCCCCAAACATCTCCCTGGTGTCTAGTGTCCCCACCCCACCCACCCACGAAGCCCCACCCCTCCCCCGCCGGCGGGCGGCAGCATCACCACGCCGCGCCCCGACGCCGACTGACTGTCGCGAGCCGCTGCACGCTGGCAGAGCCAGAGCCACTGCGGCACTCATAACAGACATGACAGTCCAGACTTGTGAATGATCATCATAAATCTGACTGTCATGTACGGTAGTGGCTGCATGCCCATTGGCTCCAGCTCTGCACCAATGGGCGGCAGCCCTACCGACAGTCAGTCGGCAGGCAGCGGGCGCAGGCGGGTGGGATGCTGCCGCCCGCCGCCAGAGGGAGCGGGTGGAGGGCTTTGTGGGTGGGTGGGTGGGGGTGGGGGACATTAGACACCAGGGAGATGTTTGGGGGTTGTAATTTGACATTCTGCCCGCGATCGGGCATTACGTCCACTGGACCACCAGGGAGATATTCGGTTTGGGGAGTTTTTACATTCTGCCCACGATTGGGCACTGGGGGTTGTTTCATCGCTCTGCCCACGATCGGGCATCGGAGCTGCTTGGGGAGGTATTCATACATACTGCCCACGATCGGGCATCGGAACAGGTTGTTTCACGTTTCTGCCCGCAATTGGGCATCGGGAGATTGTGGGGTGTATTCATACATACTACCCGCGATTGGGCATCGGAGCTGTTTGGGGAGTGTATTCATACATACTGCCCGCGATCGGCATCGGAGATTGTGGGGGAGTGTATTCATACATACTGCCCGCGATTGGTCTGCAGGGCAAGGCGGTCCTCGACGCTGCTCCTGGTAGGTGGCCAGGCGCAAGTCCTCGGGGATCGCGCACCTTACATGCCAATAGCATGCAAATGGGGCCATAAATAGATGCAAATGGCCCCCTGTGCCTTGCATGAATTATGGCCCCATTTGTATGTCACCTTTGAATATCGGAAATTTGGCGATGGCGAATGGTACTTGTGCCACCGCAGTTTAATGCTCAACTCTGACAACTTGCGGTGGCGCAAAGTTCCTGGCGCCATGCACAGTGGTTGAGCTTGGGTGATATTCAAAGGAGTTGCTCAGCGCAACTCCTTTGAATACTCCGGCCACACCCCTGCGCAACTATTTTGAGCAGCGCAAGGGCTTGCGCCTCAGAATGGCGCAGTTTGAATATCCGGGCCTGAGAGACTAAATGACTTGCCCAGCATTAGACAGTGAGTATCTGGCTTTAGCAGGGCTAGTATACCAACGTCTTTGTCACTGTCCAGTTATTAGTTCATATACCCCTTGTCATGTTTGCTTGCATGTATGCACAAAGCAAACATATTGGTGGTGCTCAGGCAGTATGGGGGCTGTGTAGGTGTGTGCTATATAAGCCATGGATGTAGAAATGCAGGAGGCTTGTTACTCAAAATCCACTGTTGAGGAGGCTGATGATGACAGTGTTGAGCTGGCTGATGTTCATAAACTTTGTGTAGTTCAAAGGATGCAGCCCCAGCAATCACATGGGTTTTCCACTCATTAGCCAGCTAACAGACATTATCATCAGGGTAGAGTTGCGCAAAGTAGTCGAAATTCATATTCGCAGAGTTTCGCAAAGTTGTCATTGCCCTCAGTAACTTCAACTATGCCTTCAATGCAAAGTGCAAAATTCCCCCGTGAACTGCAGAATTGTCAGGCAAATTCCAAAATTCACAGGCAAATTCCACTGTTTGCAGGTGAATTCTACAATTCATGGGCAAAATCCTGCACTTTGTGGATAAATTCCACACTTCATAAATTGCACTAACTTTGCGGAGTGATTCTTTGCACATCTGTATGTCAGGGTTTGAAGATGAACATCAAGCCTCACTTGTCTCTCTCTTTCTCTTTCTCTGTCTGTTTTTTTTTCCACTTTTAGAGGTTTCACTTAGTTACAGGCAGGAGTCTGAAGAGTGTCTTTTTAATGAATGCACCAACCAAAGTGGGAAAAAACACTTAGCAAGCAGAATGCAAATATAATAGCATCAAATATGGTAACAACATGTCAATAATGAACAGAAAATACCAGGAATGAGTTATTTAAATTACTTATTTTCATGTTCCCTTTAAAGCTTTATCATACTGCTACACAAACATGCAATATTGACAAATGCTTGTTTAAAACTATTTCTCTAACAAGAAGTGAAAAAGAATCAGAATTTATATAGTACTTTTAACATATAAACATAGAATTTGATGGCAGATAAGGACAACCTGGACCATCCAGTCTGCCTGTTTTTCCTATCTACACTATTACCACAGACCATACCCGATCTACAGCTCTTTCTGCCTCCCCCCACCTTTCCCTTCCAATATGATTTCTTTGTAAGTAAGTAAGTAAAATTGTATTTATCAAGTGCCCTATCCCAGAGGCTCTGGTTGCTGTACAGGCAGATAGAGTCTGTACAGGTAAGAGTCTGAAATAAATAAAATACATCAAATACAAAAACATATATCAATAACAACAACAACGAACAAACAATGATACATAAATAAAATCCTTATTTAAAATAAATGATTTAGCAGTCTACTATTTCTAGGATTCACCAGCAGTTCGCAAATGCCTGTCTAAATAGATGCACCTTCAGACCCCGCTTAAACACCTCCACTGATGGGACCCCCTCAGAGATCTTGGAAGCGAGTTCCACAGGGCCGGGCCCTCCACCTCAAATGATCTATCTCCAGAGATCTTCAGCTGTGCCCTGGAACTGCCAGGAGGTCTTTGGTGGAGGAGCAGAGTGAGCACACTTGATGGACAGGAGTCAAGAGGTCACTCAGATAGCCAGTACCCGAGCTGTATAGTGCCTTATAGGTGAGAAAGCCCACCCTGAAGGTGATTCTCCATCTCACTGGCAGGAAGTGCAGGTCATGCATGACCGGAGTCCCATTACAAGACCTCGGAAGGCCCATCAGCAACCTGGCCGCTGCATTCTGCACTAGCTGCAGGCGCCAGAGAACCCCTCCACTGACCCCAAGGTAAACAGCATTGCAGTAGTCGAGTCTAGATGTTATAGAAGCATGTACCAGTGAGGGCACATTGAAATTTGTGCTTATCCAATGCATAATTGAATCCCACCATTGTTTTCACCCCCACCACTTCCCCTGGAAGGCTGTTCCAGGAATCCACCACTCTTTCTGTGAAGAATTACTTCCTCACATATCTCCTGAATCTATCCCCTCCAGCTTCATAGCATGTCCCCTTGTTCTTGAGCTCCTTTTTTTTCTGAAAAACACTTCCCTCCTATACCTTATTTACCCATCTGAAGTATTTAAAGATCTATGTTGATACACATTATATCCTAAAGCACTTTACAAGCAGTGAAAAAGACTGGTAGTGAAGTGACTGTAAATGTGTAGAGGCAGCCACTCTTCAATACCCCCACACAGCCATGAACAATTATCTGAACTTGTTTTATGGTAAAGGGAAGGTGAGCCAGGACACCAGGAAGTCAGGATAGAGTTCCACCCACTTGTTGTACTTCAGCATCATGAAATGGAGGTGGAAAGGACCAGTCCCACCACTGTAATGGTGATTCGGAGAGAAGGAAGTGAATGGGATAGCATAGGGGCTCACTACAACATGGCCGCAGCAAATGAGGGCCATTCCCAGGTGTGCCCTTCACCAGGCTCAACAACCTCCCCTAGGTTCCCCTCTACCACCACTGTATGCACAGGTACTCTTAGGAGTGGGCTTTTGAAACTTAAACCATGTCCCACCACAGGGGATGCACAGCAGAGTGGCAGCCATCGAGATCAGGAGCTTGGAGGTGGGGGTGGGGTTAGGACTGAAGTCATGTGAGAGAATCCTGGAGGGCTGAGTGGAAGAGGCAGGTGCAAGTCTGAAGATGGCTAGTGGGGATAAACAGTAAACTGAAATGTAATGAAATCATAACGACGTTTAGCTCCTACTGTTCAGAATGCCATCCCATTTGCAGATGACAAAAAAATCTGTGGTAGAATGGACAGTGATGAGGGGTCTGGAGACTGAAGGAAGATCTGAAGGGACTGAAGGATTGGTTAAGGGCTGGCACCTAAAATTCAATGGAAAAAAGTGCAAAGTTATGCACATAGGGGTCAGGAACCCAAAGATGTAATATAGGATGGGAGATGTAGTGCTAGAAAAAATGGCAGAGGAGAGGGATCTTAAGGTCTTGCTCAATAGCAGATGACATAAAATAGTGCAGTGCAGCAGAGCAGTGGGGAAGGCAAATAGGATGTTGAGGTACATAGGTGGGGGGGAGGTCAGCCACAGAACGAGGGCGGTGATCCTGCCCCGGTACAGACCCCTGGTGCAATCGCATTCGGAGTGTTTCATGGAGTTCTGGAGTCTGCACTCAAAAAAAGACAGTGATAAGGCTAAGGCAGTACAGAAGAAGGCAACAAAAATTATTCAAGGGCAACAAAAGAAGTCCTACATGGAGAGGCTCAAGAGCCACAACATGTACACGCTGGAAACCGGAAGGGATGGGGGTAACATGATGAAATTTTCAAGTTTCTTCATGGGATAAACATGGTGGACACCGGGGAACTACTCACGGTGAGCAGAAATGTGGGCACAAGGCGGAACTCAAAGAAGCTGGTAGGAGGGGGATTCAGGAGGACATCAAAAAGTGTTTTTTTTTTTCTTTTCCTTTTTTTCCATATAGCTTTTCTCTTGTGGTCAGGACAAGCAGGCTCTGTCAGTCCTGTCCCCACCATTTCAGCCACCCTCCACCTCAACCCAGCCCAGCTGGACCCAGAGACCCCTAGGGATTGCCCCTCCTGGTGGGGACAGGCAGCAGAGGGCCATCCTCACCCCCATCTGGGAACTCAAATCCAGTGAAGGGTCTGCTGAACAAGGTGGTGGCACAGGACAGAGGGCTGGCAGGCAAGACATAATTTACCCTTTCCAACCCTTTCCACGTTCTCCCATTTCCCCAGCCACAGTGGCACATGGAGTGTGTGTGCATGGAGGCGCACATGCATCACAAAACCATGGCACCCTCCCTGTAAACATTTGCCAGTTGAGTGTGGTGCTACCCCCCCCGGCCTCTACCTGGTGGCAGCCAGAAGCCAAGCATGCCACCCCACCCCAGTAGAGGACAGCTGTCCTTTGGATGCTCAATCCTCTCCCCCCCCTGGCCAATCCCTGGCAACCTGTGCTCATTCCTGAACACTGGTCACCGGCGTGGCAGGAAGCGAGGCATTCAATGCCTCAGCCCTCCATGCCACCTGGGCAGCCCTATTAGAAATTATTTCTTTACAGGGGATGGACAATAAGGGGAAACAGACTGTCGGATGGGTGATCTGTGCCAAATCAGTGGAGGGATTGAAGTGAGATTGGGATAGACATAAGGGGAAGATGAGGAGAGCAGGAGAGTAGAACATGTGGGGAGGGGTAGTGAAAGACCACTAGGGCATTCATATACCATAGGTAGTGACAGGCAGACTAAAAAAGGCCAGTGGACCTCTCTTGGGGCCAGATGCCTTACCCATATTGCCTCATTAATTGGAAAGTTCTGGCTTGGCTCCCTGCCACCATACCACCCCCCCATCCCTCCTACCCCCCCACACCCTTCGCAACTCCCCTATCAGAGCCTTGCCCTCCCCTTCCACACCTCCACTTCAGGGAGAGCAGCCTTCTCTTATCACTTCCCAAACATTTGGAACTCCCTCCCTGTAGATATCTGCTCTGCTCTGCCTCATCCACTCGTTCATTGTCTCATCTTCTTTGACACTACACTTCCCCTTCCTGCAACTGCACCTGACCAAACTCCCCTTCTTTATTCCAATATCTTACCTTTCCTCTATTTCATTTTTTCCACCTCTCAACCCCCCCCCGGCACACTGCGAACAGCACTAGTTGGGTTTACACTGAGTAGTGTTCATACCCCTGGGGCTTTACCCCTGTGGGTAAGGCTTGCCTTCCCCCTCCCCTACCTCCTCACTTCTCTTCAATTTCTCCCCTTTGCTCTTTCCTACCTTCTGCCTCCTCCCTCTTTATTCCATTCTCCACCCACCCTTGCCTCAACATAGTCTCACCCTCCTTTCTGTTTCAGTATTTTGTCCCCCTATCTATCCCTTATTCCTCCCCCTTATCCCCTGCCATTCCCCTTGCGGGGTCTACATCTCGGAGGGGAGCAGGCCCATCTGGCTATCAAACCATCTCTCTATCCTGCTATTCTGACTAAGTCCTCCCTTTCTACCTACTGAAGTCCTTACTTTAGCGTGTATGTATGTAATTACGATTATGACGGCAAAACAAGTTCATGTTTATATGAGAAAAAATTGTCTATGTATGATGACAAGTACTGCCTGCCTTTCCTACAGAAATGTTGGTATTGCCTTATATGTTGGTCTTCGGTATAGACTTTGCTCTATGTATATATTTACTTTGATTCTGTATTCAGTATTGTATCCCCTATTCCCCTTCCCCCTCCGGACGCATCTGGAGATGAGCTATTGTAGTATGTCTTTCCTGGTGAAACCTTTCAAATAATACATCTGCCATCAGTTTCTATGTTTCTGGGTTCAGTTTCTGGTAGGTCACATTATTTCTTTCCCACTACAATTTGTGATTTACATTGTCTAGCAGGCACTAGCACTGCACCAAAAAAAACATCTAATTGTTACATTTCTGTGATAAAGAGAGATATCCATTGTAATGACACAACAGAATCGAACAATTCACCAAGTATTTTCAGTGCAGGCTAAAATGGGCTGTTCTTTGTAGCATCTTAAACCACTGTTTTTTTTAATTTTGATACACAGACTCAAGAAGATTGCATTCAAAGTTTTAAGTCAGTTTAGTAACATCCATCTTCTGGTATATCCAAGACAACTCATTGCAACAGTGACCCGTATAAAAAGGTGCTCAAAGTCTCAAAAGACCATTGAAATTTTCAGTGCTATCTGCAGTTCGTTTAGTTTGTAGTTAGTAACAAAATACCACTCCTTACCCTAGTCCATTGGCGAGCCAGCCACTCACTTCAATGAGCCCCCTTCATAGGTCATGAAGAAAGCCTGCTATCCAGCAACCTAGAGGATCAGCAGCAAGCTATAAACTCCTGAAGAATTTGAAAAAGTTTTTATTTAAACAAAGAATAAACAAGAAGATTTTGCCATGAAGCTGCCTCTTCCAACAAATGACAACCAGGTGTTTTACAGTATTTGGTACCTGGGATCATCCATCAAAGCGATCGATAGTTCTTGTGCAGAGTTTTATTAATGATCTTGTCACCAGTGCTGTGCCGGCTGCCTGAGGTTGTCCAGGATGATAGATCATTACGTGCCTTCGCTGTTATTTATTCTCCTGTGACCTTGTCTCTGCCTATTGTGGTGTGCTTAGCGGTATGAATGCGGGACATGATAATTTGATATTGATCTATTTGGAAAGTTTAAAAAAAATTTATGAGGCCTTTATCATTTTTAACAGTGAATATCCTTTACCCTTGTGGTAAGGCCGTTTATGCATGCCTGCAGTCTCAACTTCTTCCTTTCATCATGAAAGAGAGCAGAGGTAGCAGGGTCTGAGTTTCCCAATGGGAAATAAAACAGAATGTTGCTGGGGTCTACGAACCAGAAGCTGAAGATTAGTGTGATGAGATTTTAGGTTCTCATAAATGACATTATTTGCTGTTTTTACAATCGTCTTACAGATGACACCCTGTTGCAATGAAACCTCTCATTTATTTTCTGCTTTAAATAGATTTTCCTGCTTCCAGCAGCACAAGATCCAAACTTATTATCAGCAGAACTTTGCTACAGAGGAGTTCCAAAAAACTGGAGTGTCAGAACCATCTGCTTTTATTATTGAAGACAGTTTCAGTAAATCAGTTTTTTTTTTTTCTTGTAGGCTCCATAGCCCCCATATTCAGACCTGGCCACAAGTGCAGCACAACCTGTTAGTGTGCACTAACTGACTGAATATTTGCCCATGTCAGTGCAGTGCTATGTGGTTATGTGCTGCACTGACACAGACCATGGCTGCATATGGCCTGCAGGAGACAGCTCTGCCCAAAACCAGATAGCACCAGTGCTCCTGTGGGCCATATTCAGCCCGAGCATGAAAATGAGCTCATTGGACATACAAAGCACTAAGGGGCCATCTGCATGCCCCTTATGAGCTCATTTGCATGGGTGCAGCAGGTTCTTAACGCCAAGTGGCAGTAAATCCCTAGAAGTCTGGTGAACCCCCCCAATCGCCCCTGTAGTATACATATTGTAAGATCCCGGGTAGTCTAGTGGATCCCCTCCCCCCATTGCCCCCGTAGTATACATATTGTGAGGTTTCTGGTAGTCTAGTGAACCCTCCTACCCGTATTATACATATTGTAAGATCCCGGGTAGTCTAGTAGATCCCCTGCCCCCATTGCCCCCGTAGTATACATATTGTAAGATCCTTGTTAGTCTAGTGGATCTCCTCCCCCCAGATTGTCCCAGGTCATTGTCTAATTAAAACCCCTGGTAGGTTAATGTCCCTGCCATGCCGAGTGACAAAGCTGCTACGCAGTGCATGTGCCACTCTACACCCACCCACTAAGGACCCACACCCCATTCACCCCAGTCACCACTCACCAGTAATAACATAGCAGATCGGTGGCTTCCAATGCCCTTTGCTCACCTCCTTGACTGGCCACCATCTAATAGTCACACAGCATGATCACGAGACTCATGATCACATTCTGTGACTGTCAGCTAGCAACCAGCCAAGGAGATGAGCGGAGGGCTTGCCAGCAACTGATCAACTATGTTATTACTGGAGTGTGGTGACCAGGATGAGGGGGGTGCAGGGAGAGGGGTCCTCAGTGGGTGGGGGTGGCACACACACTTGGAGGGTTCTTTGGCACTTAGTGTGGGGGGGGGCACTGCCTACCAGAGATTTTAATTATATTATACAAGGAACCTGTGGCAATTGAGGGAAGGAGGTCGACTAGTCAGCCAGGGATCTTACAATATGCATCATATGGGGGTTATTTGGGGGAGGGGTCCACTAGACTACCAGAAGTCTTACAATATGTATAATACAGAGGTGATCAGTAGGAGTGCATCCACTGCACTACCAGGGATCTTATAATATGTATAATACGGGGGGAAATCAGGGAGAGGGGGTCCATTAGTCACAGGGACAAGCGGCTACAGTACAGCCACCCTGTATTTGGGGGGGGTGCGGCCTTAGTGATATAATAAGACAGATTTTTCAGTAATGGTAAATAGCGCTACTCTGCTGGCTGTTTAGCACCACTGAAACTGTCTCAGTATACCACTGCACTGTTATGCAAGAGGGGGTTCCTATTTGTATTGGTGCAATGGTATGGTTAGGCAGCTCTCCAGGGGCCTTTAAATATGGCCCCACCTGGAGTGCTGGCACAAACCCAATTAGTGCGGGTGCTAAGCTTTAGAATATGGGGCCCAGTCTGTTCACCATGCTAACACATGCCATGCAATCATAATCCACTGCTTATGATATCATAGCAGTTTGCCACAGAAATGATACTGACATCACAAACAGAGGATAATTATAACTTTGTGACAGGAATAACTGTCGGGACTGATTATGTCTACGATAGCAACAAAGTCTGGTTTCATGCAGCATTCATTAGCAATAAAGAATGTAATATCCTGAAAGTAATTTTTACAGCTGCAAAGGGGCGGAGCCTTGCAGATGTCTTGCTATCACTTGGGGAAAAAGGGCACTTTAGACTCCCTCCGGAGCACAATTTTGGAGTTGAACCACGATTCTTCCACTACTGAAATCACTCCGCTGGGGGGGGAACCAAGAGTTCCTTTCCTACATGATGCGTTCTTATGCCAGCTCAAATTACAATCAGTGGATATGCTCAATGTAAACAGCACAGGCAGCTTGTTTTAGTCTTAAAGGACACCTAAACCCTCTTTTTACAGATTTTTATCTAAACAATGCCCTGTTGGTGGTTTCACATCATAACAGTGAATAATGAATCACACCTAACAAAAACAGCCACTACAAAAAAAGAAAAACAAAACAGCCATAGCACTATACCGTGCTACAAAACAGCACTGCTACCTTTGCTTTTTCTATTGGGGTCTCTGCCCACTGCACCCCCGATTTATAAATAATTAACTCCAGGGGGGCATGATGCTGAGGAATAGGGAAAACTTGGGAGGGTGGTCTACTCCCAAGGGAGACTGAAGCTGGCAGGGGCAGAATGTTGGGGGGCAACCTACAGATGGGGGAACACAGTCGGGATGGCAGGTGGAATGGGAGGCAAACATGAAAAAAACACACACACACAAAAAAGTACAACACACACACACTTAAAAAAGTATCCCACAGCCAGTTCCAAACCTGGGTCCATCAGCCACACAGGCAGTGACTCTTACCACTACACCAGATGGCCAGCTTGTAAGTGGCAGCACAAACAACTCCCCATATACTGTATACTATGACTACTTCCTACCATACCTAACTCACTCAAAAAGCACTTAGAAAGCACTCACCTAATGATGTACCATAAAAACCACAAAGCCCAATAAACACTTGTTGTTTTGACTTCGCCCTTTTTAACTTGCTTTAAAGTACCCACTATATTCATGGGTTACCCCTGTTGGCAGGAGTGTAGTGCTGAAATACTTCTTAAAGTCTTCAATGATGTTTTTTTTATGTAGTTCTCCAGGCAGCAGTATTAAATCAGCAACTGAAGAGTCTAAAGCAGAGCTGTACGGGAACTTTGTTTTATAGCTTCTTTGAGGAATTCCTTCATTGACTTTATTGGAGCAGAATGTGATTTGAGATCAGGTTTCGGCTTGTGGCAGTGGGGTCACTGGGCTGGGCTAGGCAGACAGACATTGTGATGATCCTCCAATTGAGTAAAACAAACAGTCTCAAGTGCTAGTAAATCTGTTTGTTTGCCAAGTTACAGTTACTGTACTTTCCGGACTAAGGTCAGTACAAATCATGTAACCCTCTGTTCAGTTTTTGTATTGACAATCCTTGGAAACTTTTGGGTGGTTACACTTTATTTGCATTTGTAAGGAGTTAATTTGGAAATACTGCTTGACTGATAATAAAGTGACCATTTTATTGGTGCCTGTGTCTAATGGCTATCTTCCCTCTGGGACTTGTAGGGTACTGCAACTTCCAATGGCGCTGGTGGGTGAGGGGTTGAGAATGGGGGTGAGGCTTCAGTTTAGTTTTCTTCTTTTAGCCAGAGTCTCCTCTATTTAGTATTACAATCAAACATGTAAACAGCAAGAGTAACTTTGACATTAAACTGGGATTACACTTAGCTGATACCTGCCCTATGGTGGTACCTAATTATGCACTTGTGATAGCACGGACCCTGGAGTTGAATGCACTGCTCTGCTTTGACTCGTCATATTGTCTCCTACATAGCTACATGTGTGATATTTTTCTGTCTGTAGTAAATGAAGCATTTGGCTGACATGGTAATGCTACGTATGTTTTGCTGCCCAAACAAACAAGCACAAGTCAGTGCCAAACATGTTTGCTTTAATGCTGTTACAAGTTAGAACAACAGTATTTTTAGGCTATAGGCAGGCCTTTCTTACCCTCATGAGCCATTGTTTCATGGACTTTGGGTTCGACTGGGCTAAGTAGTATAGGCCCCCATATTCAGAGCTGGCCGTGTGTGGTGTGTGGCTGTTTGCGCACAGCCTGCCTGGGGGGGGGCATTTCAGACAATTAGCTCACTGCAACTGGAGCATGCAAACTGTCTAAATATGGGGCCATGTCAGTACAGTGCATAGTGACTAGTAAGTAAGTAAATCTTTATTTATATATCGCCTTTCCAAAACCAAGGCGCTTTACAGTTAAAATACAATACAAACATATTAAATAACAATAAAACATAACAAATGCATCAGTTTACTTAAAATTCATCTGAGAAGGCCAGATTAAAAAGATATGTTTTAAAATCAGATTTAAAGCTCTCAACACTCAAGCATTCTCTTAACTGACATGGTAGAGAATTCCACAGGGTAGGGGCTGCAAAAGAAAAAGCAGGGCACCCGTTATTTTTAAATGAACCTTGGGATTCTCTAGCAATCTCTCGTTGGTGGATCGGAGAGGGTGGAGGGGCCAGTAGGGAGTCAGAAGATCTTGCAGGTAGCCAGGTCCCTGTTCATGTAGGGCTTTAAAGGTCAGCAAGCTGAACTTAAAGGTGATCTGCCACTGAACAGGCAGCCAGTGCAGTCCATGCAGCACAGGTGTAATATGACTGTCCTTAGATGTGCCCATCAAAAGCTTGGCCGCTGCATTCTGCACTAGCTGCAAGCAGTGCATATCAACCCCAGGAAGCCCTAGGTAGAGGGCATTGCAGTAGTCAATGCGGGTGGTGATGAAGGCATGGACCAATGTTGGCAGGTCATCCAGAGGAACCAGGTGTTTCACCCAGGTAATATTCCTCAGGTGGTAAAATGAGGATTTGATAACTGCCGACACCTGAGATTTCAGGGTCAGACCATCCTCAAAAATAACGCCCAGGTTACGCACCCGGTCTGAGGTCGTGAGCTGGCTGCCATCAAGCCATAAGCCTGACGCCTGCCCAGCCCCCAAACCCGCTCCAGGATGACCCGGATCCACTACCAACATTTCAGTCTTGTCCGGGTTCAGTCTCAGCCAGCTGATGCTCATCCAGTCTTTGATCTCAGCGAGACAGTTGTTAAACACAGAGACTACATCAACCTGTCTGGGTAGAAAGGACATACACAGTTGAGTATCATCTGCATAGCAGTGAAAACTCAAACTGTATCGCCTGATGAGATCTCCTAATGGCAGCATATACACTGCGAACAACATGGGTGCCAATATAGAGCCCTGTGTCACCCCGCAGGACAGGGGAAGGACATCAGAGGAATAAATTCCAGTGACCACCCTCTGAGACCTGTCCATGAGGAAAGATCAAAACCATTCAAGGACTGTGCCTGACAGTCCACTAATAAGCCACAGGTACTCCAATAGCACACTATGGTCCACAGTGTCAAACGCTGCAGAGAGATCAAGAAGGACCAAGATGGTGTGAGTCTTTCGATCTTTCACTATTAGGAGGTCATTCAATACTCAGACAAGTGCAGTCTCGGTTCTATGTCTCTTCCTAAATCCAGACTGGAGAGCATCATAGACATTGTGGATCACAAGGTGATCGTCTAATTGCAGCGCAACCACCTTCTCAATAACCTTACCTACAAAAGGCAAATTAGAGACAGGCCTGTAGTTGGCTGGACAGTCTGGATCCAAGGAGTTTTTTTTTTTTTTTTTTAGGAGTGGTCATACGGCGCCTCCTTAAGGGGATCAGAGAAGACACCTCTGTCCGAGGAACTCCAGACAATTTTAGATAGGATCACTATGCGCTATGCTGAGAGGCCCAGACTGAATATGACTGACAGGAGCACAATGGAGGTAGCGTGGATCAAATGGGATAGCAGCAGGGCTCCTGTGTGTCATATTTAGCCCTAACATGCTAATGACCTCTTTGGGCATGGAAGGCACTATGTCCTATTTGCATGCCCATTAAGGGCCTATTAACATGTGTGTGCATGCCCCCCCCCATTCTGTAGCTGTCTTACATATTTCTTATGGTCTAGTGGTCCCCCACCCTCCCATTCACCTGTCCTGTAGCTGTCTCAAATATTCCTGGTGGTGTAGTGGTCCCTGTACCCCCTGACTCACTGTCCTGTAGCTGTCTTGAATATTCCTGGTAGTCTAGTGGTCTCCCACCACCAATCACCTGTCCTGTAGCTGTCTCGAATACTTCTGGTGGTGTAGTGGGTCCTGCATCCCCCAATCAACCATCCTGTAGCTTTCTTGAATATTCCTGGTAGTTTAGTGGTCTCTCTCCCCCCCCCCGTAAGGGCATCTGATCCTCTGTCAATCTGCCTGCTCAGGACCCTCTTCCCCACAACCTCCCCAGCTCAGATCACCTAAGCTGAAGTACGCCAATAGTGACAGTGACCTGCACAGCCTTCTGCTCATAACCCTGGCCGGCCACCATCTGATTGTCAGCGAGTGATCATGAGTACAGTAGAAACAGGTGTTTGTACAATACTTGCAATTGCTCAGAGACCATCAGGCGGAAACCAGTTGAGGTGGTGAGCAGAGGGCTGTGCCAGTCATCACTATTGCTGTAGTCTGCATTATGTGACCAGTGCGGGTGTGTATGTGTGTGTGTGCGTGAGAGGGCAAGTCAGAAGGTGGTCAGATGCCCTTATGGGGGGGACCACTAGACCACCAGGAATATACCACACAGCTACAAGACAGATGATCTGGATGCTTTTACAATGCGTTTTCCCAGGACAGATCAGCCTGCATGCAACATCTGTTTTTCAGTGGGGTTCTGCTGTAGGGTCCTGCTTTTACAGTTTTACAATATATTTATACAGGATAGCCCAGCTAAGTTGTGATATCTTGTTTGCAATGGGGTTCTTTTTGACCCAGTTTTTACACTGTACTTACCCTGGATAGTACAGCAGAGATGCAAGATCTTTTTTCAGTGGGGTCCTCCTTTTACTCATTTTTAAAATGCATTTACCCAAGATAACCCAAGTGAGAGGCAAGTTCTCATTTTCAGTGGGATCCAGCTTTTACTATGTATTTTTCCAAGATAGAGCAGAATAGTGGACTTATTTAATCAACTTATTTAATGTGGCAAAGCAGTAGTGCATGTTTAAATGTCTTCTCCACAAAGGATTGGTAAATTAATAACCTGGCAGTGATAACTTTGTTCTCGTCTTGAAGTTGGTACTTTTTGTTCATGTGAAAGATGGATCTGCAATCTGGGGAATGTCCTGCAGAAATCCTCTAACCCAGTGAGCGGCTAGCTGTACCTGTATGAATGGAGGTGCTGCTGGTACTATGTGGCATGTGAGCGGGTTGCAGCAGACTAGTCTCGCCATGTGAGTGTGTGAGGGATTAATTCTCACAAGTCGGGAGTTGGGACTTGGCCGGGACCCAGTGACTTAGATGGTCGGTGCCAACAGAACAATATGAATTAATAACCAGCCTGGCTTTATCATAAAAGGAACAGTGAGGTAAGTGTGCTGTTTTGTATTAATTTTGTTTGTATTAAATGACCTTATTTGACAGCAAGGGGCTGGGCTGCGTCCAGCAACTTGAGTGATTTCTCTTTCCCCCAAGGTTCAAGAGACCACTATGGCTCTCAGCAAGGTTCAAGAAAGCAGTAAGGGCCAAGAAAAAAGCCTTCTACAAATTTAAAGAAAATCAGGGGGAGGAAGAATGGGGTGAATATTTACTAAAAAATAGGGAGGCAATGAGGGCAGTTAGGGAGGCAAAAGTGGACACAGAGCTGCGAATTGCAGAAGGAGTTAATAATGGAGAAAAACAGTTCTTCAGGTATATGAGTGAAAAAAAGGAAGAAAAGAGGGGGCATTGTAGGGTTAATCAGGTGGGACAGGGTGATTGAGGAGGAAGTAGGAAAGACCAGTGACTTAAACAATTGCTTTTGCTCAGTTTTCTCTAAAGAGGACAGTGAGCCCTTCCCAGAGAGTGGCATCAAAGTGGCTGCCAAGGGGGTCTTGCAGATGAAGCAGTGAGCATTTACTAGTGAAAGGGTCCTGAAAGGGCTAACAGCCCTTAAGAGTGATAAGGCCCCAGGAGCAGATGAGCTACATCCAAGGACACTTATGGAATTGGCAGTGGTACTGGCTGATCCCTTGGTAGGTCTGTTCAACAGCTCTCTAAGAACAGGGTTAGTCCCAAAGGATTGGAAGGTGGCAGATGTAGTTCCACTCCATAAAGGTGGGGACAATGAACAAGCAGGGAACTACAGGCCTGATGGTCTTACATCTATTGTAGGGAAGCTGATGGAATCATTGATCAAGAAGGACCTCATGGACCACTTAGTGAGTAATAGTCTCCAGGATAGTAAACAGCATGGATTTGTAGCAGGAAGGTCCCATTAGACTAACCTAATAGTTTTCTTTGACTGGGTGATGAGATAATTGGATAGGGGCCATGCTGTGGATTTGCAAGCTACTTCAATTTCAACAAAGCTTTCAACTTAGTACCTCACAGATGCTTGCTGAAGAAAATAGAGGATCTGGGTGTGGCTAAGGTCATAGTAAAGTGGGTAGGAAATTGGCTAAAGAGAGGCAGCAGAGGGTAGTGGTCAACGGGATTAGACCAAAAGAGAGGGCGATCACTAGTGGGGTTCCACAGGGATCTGTTCTGGGGCCAGTTCTCTTAAACATGTTCATCAGTGACATTGGCAGGGGGATCCACGGCAGGTTGTGTCTGTTTGCAGATGACACTAAGCTCTGTGGGAGGGTGGATAATGATGAGGGAATAAAGGAAATGCAGTGGGATTTGCAAAAGATGGAGGGGTGGTCAAGGATTTAGCACTTGAAATTCAATGCCAAAAAGTGCAAGGTAATGCCCTTGGGGAACCAGAACCCAAGGATGGAGTACCGGATGGGAGGGGTGAAACTCAGTACGAAGTCTGAAGAACATGACCTTGGAATTATCATAAGTGACTCCCTAAAGCAATCAAGTCAATGCAACAAGGCACATAGCAAAGCAAGTAGGATGCTTGGTAGTATTGAGCAGGCTATTGATAGCAGGAAAAAATAAATAATACTCCCCCTGTATACAGTAGGCCACACCTGGAGTACTGTGCTCAGTTCTGGAGTCCTCACCTCAGGAAGGATAGGGATAGGATGAAGACGGTGCAGCACCAAGTAACAACAAGCATTTGTCAATCCCGAATGTTTGCTTGCTGGTATTGGCATTGGTACTGCAGGAGTTAGAGAGATGCGTAATAGGAATAGCAGTGAAGCATTGAACTAATGCCAACCCTCACCCCCACCCTGCAGAGACTGACAGGCATTGGGGTGTGCCTTTGGGTCGTCGGCCATAACGCTCACGCCATTCCATCTCACCCCACCTCACCCCACCCTGCAGACACTGACAGGTCTCACGGTGTGCCTTGGGGTCTTTGGCCCTCATGCTCACCCCATGGGTGCAGTATAGGAGCATGTAGTGAACATTAGGGCCAAAGACCTCAAGGCACACTTCAATGCCAGTCAGTGGCTGCAGGGTGGGGGTGGGGTGGAATGGCATGAGCATTACAGCTGATGACCCCAAGCCACACCTCTGACGCCTGTCAGTCTGTACAGAGTGGAACGTTATGGTTGGAAACCCTAATGCCCCAGGTGTTTGTTAGTATTTTTGCTCCAGATTTTCAACATGGGTTTTTTGGGACCCCACCTCATGAACAGTGGCACTATCATTTACTTACTGAATCCCAAAAGGTGATTTTGCAGAGCGAATGCTCCATTCAGCGCAACAGATGCGAAAAGACATTTTGGGCAGGATATGAAAAATTACATCTGTACTGTTCATGAGGAAGTGTGAAAGAATATGGCAATACTGAAAATCTGAAGTGAAAATATGAAAAATTGGCGGAGTTACAAGCATGTGTAGAAACTGCGTAATGCACGTTTGTAACGCAGTCATTTTTTGAAATTATTTCACCAGATTTTCAACCTGGCCTTTTTGGGACCTCCCCTCATGAACAGTGGCACTGTGATTTCATTAATCTGTCCCAAAAGTTGATTTTGCACAGCGACTGTGCCATTCTGCGCCACAGGTGAGAAAACACATTTTGGGCAGGATGTAAAAAATGACAACTATACTCTTCATAAGGAGGTGTGAAAAAATGGCAATGTTGGAAATTTGGAGTAAAAATATGAAAAATTGCGAAGCTACGAGCATGCGTACAAACTGCACAATGCACGCTCATAATGCAGTCATTTTTGGAGTTTTTTCACCAAACTTGAAACGTGGGCTTTTTGGGACCCCACTTCATGAACAGTGGCACTGTCATTTCGTTATTCTGTCCTGAAAGATGATTCCACACAGCAACCGCAAAATCACGTTTCAGGACCGAGAAATGAAATGACTGTGCAAGTGTTCTTGAGGTGGGGTCCTGAGAATCCCATGTTGAAAATATGGGACCAAAACTCCCATAAATGGCTGAGATATCAACCTAAGTTAGTTGAAACCCCCCATTGACTGCCATTATAGAGGTTACCATGATTTTCTTCAGTTTGCGGTTGGTTTTTGAAGAGTGCAGACATGTTCCCAGTCCACAGAAGATTGCAGCCCTGGTCCTACAGAGGTAAGTATGGGGTGGGGCGGTAGTACAGGGGGGAGGGGTGCGCAGAGGGAGGGTCGGGATGGTGGAGGGGTTGAGGATGATGAGGGGCCATTTTCATTTTCTTTAGGTTTAAAAAAAAGATCTTGGGGGACGGTTTTCTTTTTTACAGGTGAAATAGTCTGAAAAATAAATTTTGGCACACTGGGGTGGGCTCCAAGTGTGCCAAACTAGTGGGGGGGTCGATGCTGACCCAGGGATTGGGCACCCCGAGGTCGGCTGAAAAAAAGGGGAGGTGTAGGGGGCACATCTGACACCTGGAGTGGGCATCTCGGTGTCAGAAAAAGATAATGAATTACTCTGGCACACTGGGGTGGGCTCCCAGTGTGCCACAATAGTAGGGGTGGGGGGCATGCTGACACAGAGATTGGGCACCCCATTGTTGGCAAAAGATATGTTCCGGTTTGGGGGGGGCATTCCAACCCCAGGAGTGGGCATCCCGGTGTTGGAAATTTAATTAGTTTGGCACACAAGGGTGGGCTCCCAGTGTGCCACATTAATGGGGGGGAGGGGGGATACATGCTGGTACAGAGATTGGGCACCCCGATGTCAGCGTTTGGGGGAGTATGTGGTGCGTGACAGGAGATGCCAATTATGCAAAGCCATGACATGGCTCATTTATTTATTTATTAATATGTTTCACTGGGAAAGGAACACTGAGCAAACGAGTTGCTCGTAAATCCAGTCATGCGCATCACTGTGTACTGTAATGCGCATGGCTGGAATGTGCCTGGTTGCCGTGGTGGGGAGGGGGGGAGATCTGCCACTGCAATGATGAAACTGTCCCTGATTGGAGTGGTAGATTTCTTTCAAGTGCAGCCTTGCTCTGAAACTGCTTGTCATCGGCAGCTTCCCTGTTGATTGATGGCCTAGGGACACGCCCATTAAAGCGTTCCCTGCATTGGCCACAACACTGCCACATCTCTGCAATGCTGTACTACCTCAACATGTTTCTTGTGCACTGTGCACACAAGCAAACATAAAAATGATCTGGATCCAGCAGGGCAGGTCCTATGAAGAGCACCTCAAGGGGCTTTACATGTACTCACTAGAAATCAGTAGAGAGAGTGGAGGCATGATAGAGACCTTCAAATTCCTAAAAGGAATTATCAGAGTGAACTGCGGGAAATTATTTAATTTGAATGCTGGCTCATGGTCACATGGGCATGAATGGAAACTAACAGGAGGGAGGGAGGTTCAGGAGGGACATGAGGAAGTATTATTATACAGAAAGGGTGGTGGAGCCATGGAACAGGCTACCGACCGAGGTAGTGGGTGCAAAAACTGTTAGAGGTTTTAAGCACAAATGAGACAGAATGAAAAGTATTATGGTAGCTTGGGGAGTGAGCTGTGGGAAGGAGAAGGGGGTGAGGATGGGACGGCTAGCACCCAGGAGGATCAGTAGGTCCCAAGGCGAAATCTGTGGGGGGGGAGATAATTTAGCCAGAAGAGGCACACTAAGCCAAAGCTTGTTTCCAGGTGTGACCTTGGAGCACAAGGAAGTAAAGTGACTTGCTCAGGGTCACACAGTACGCAAGTAGGGGGCTGTGGGATTCAAAACCAGGTCTCAATGTTTGTAGCTCAGAGCCCTAAACCACTGCTCTATACTGCCTCCCCACATAGGGAACTCAGGCAGACTGGATGGACCTTTGGTCTTTTTCTGCCGTCATTGTCTATGTTTTTATGTTTCTATGTTTCTATCTCACACAAAAATGCATATGTCATCAGCATAAACTGAAAGCTTAAATCATTGGGAGGGATATATAGGAATTCTTTTAACTAAAACACTGGAGCATATGCACCACAGAATGCAGTCAAAGTAAAAGACATAGAGAAAGGGTCTAAGAGGAAAAGACACCAGACCATGCAGGAATACTGTCACTCAGCCACTCTTTCACATTCGGTCTGATAGTAATATGGGAATAAAGCAGTGAAATCCAATTAATAAAATGGGGAGGAATGCAGTGGTAGCCAGTGCCATCTGTAATAATATAAGTTACAGTGAGCCAGGAGGTGATATTGTTCTTTTTAGTGCCAGGCATCCTAATGCATAGAAAGTGATAGCTGTAAACTGGTGGCAGCCGCCATGTCCCAGTATCACTATGGTGCTGGCAGCCACTTTACCACAGAGGTGCAGTACAGAAAACAAAAATAAAATGGCTGATCTTGTTAAAAAGGATTTTCTTGGCCTTGAGAGACCATGTAACTCATTAAATGATCTCTACGACCTTGTTCACAAATCTTACAAAGACAAAACATATTACCATAGAAACATAGACGATGACAGCAGAAAAAGACTGACTGTCCATCTAGTCTGCCCATATTACTCAATCATACCCCAAGACCAGTTATCTCTGTGGGGTCTATGCTTACCCTATTCCCCCTTTTGTTCTCCATGTTTTATTTTTATTTATTTATTGAAATGTTTCACCAGGAAGGCACACTGAACAACAAGTTGTCGTCTCCGTGTGACCGGAGAGTACAATTGGATGAAGAATTAGACATACAGCTTAACATTTAAAATATACAAGAAAATAAACATTCAATTACATTTGTAACAAGACATACCATTAAAAAGTATAAATAATCATTCAGTCGCATTCGCAACATAACATACAATTAAATATAACATACCTATAAAATTTGCATTTAATTATAAGTGGCATATCTGAAGAACATAATACATAGCAATGAATGGAGAGGAGAGCATTTTGAGATGAAGACTTGGAGGGCAGGAAGGTTTAATAAGTGATGCGAGTCATGAAGAGGAGCAGAGGCATAGGAGGATAGTTAAGGAGGGTTAAAGCAGGAGCAGTTAAATGGCAGAAAGTTATGTTAGGCAGAGGCAAGGGAGTGGGAGGAGGAGGACTGTCATATTTGGGCGGGGGGGGTTCCAGAGTTGCGGGAAACGATATGTAAAGCCTGACTGACCGATAAGAGTGATACGACGGGGGATCTGAAGGAGTGGGAGGGGGGAGGTGGGGAAGAGATAAGCATAAGCAGTAGGAGGGAAGTTCTCCTAATCAAAATTTAGAAGTGAGTTTGGCACAATGAGAGAGGCACCTGTTGGTAAGCGCAGGAAGGGAAATAGCATGATAGAGGTCACAGTGATGGGTGTGTGATAGAGCATCAAGGGCAAATCGACAGAAGGAGTTAAAGAGAGAGTCCAATCTGGTAGGAGAGGATTTGGGAGCATCACCATAGACTACACCACAGTAGTCGAAAATGCTCCTGACCCCCAAACCCTGGGCAGCCCGGTAGGATCTCCTGTTTGCAGAGATTATCCCCCTTTTCAAGAACTCGTGAGCCATTGTAAGGGTTTAGGAAGAATCAACATCTTCCCTTGTTCTGTTGAGTAACTACTATACCCTTAGCTTTATCACAATCATATTTGAAGCTGTTTATTATTCTGGCACCCACCACCTCTGCAAGCAGACTAGTCCATGGCTCAACCACTCTTTCTGTAACATAATACTTCTTCATATCTTTGTAAAACCCTCCCACCATTACCCTGCACTCGTGACCCCCTGTCTTAGCTTCTCTGTTCCTGGTAAATAGCTCTTTCGCAGTTCACCTTGTATATTCCTTTCAGGAGCTTAATGGTCTCAGTCATATCCCCCTCTCTCATCTGGTTTTGAATGAATACCTGTGTCACAAGCCCCTGGCCCCCAAACCTGGGGCAGCCCGGTAGGAACTCCTGTTTGCAGAGATGATCCCCCTTTTTAAGAACTCGTGAGCCATTGTAAGGGTTCAGAAAGAATCAATAACCTTCCTTTTCCCAGTGGGAGGGTGGTTACTGTAGTTTCAAGTTCCCTTGACTCTGCACTATGTTCAGTATTTGAATCCCACCACGACCACTGGCTACGTCTTGTCTAAGCAGTTCTGTATGATAGCTGGGTGGTACTAACTTCCAAGGCACACAGTCTTTCAAAACCCTTCTGTTAAAATGTTAAATCACACAATCAGACCCCCAGGCAGAGTTGATAAGAAAATCATAAAGGTTCACTTAAAATAAAAGCAATACAGAAAATTCTACAGTTTGGAAGAACTTTGAAATGCAGACAGTATCAAAAGTAAAACTGAATGGTTTACAGAAAACACTAGATACTGTTATTCTAAACTATACCTTGTTTTGATGTTGGAGTCAGCAAGCTTACATATTCTTGCAGAGATGAGTCCTTAAGCAACAATTGTGTATCAAGTGTGTATTCCAAGTCAGTTCTCTGAAATGTCCTTTTTAAAAGTATCCAGGCACTTCCTTGGTGAAAAGTCTTGGTTTCCAAAATTCTGACTTAAAAATCAGAATTTTCTGTTCAGTATGTGAAGAGTCTAATTCCCACACACTCAGGTTTGGTTTTAGAGATTTTTCTAGGCCTACACATATACTTTCTGGTTTAAAAGTATATGCCAGCTGGGCCAGACAACCTGACTCCAACCTAAACACTATTCAACTGCTCTGAATTCAAAATGTGTGTCTGATAAATACATGATGGACATTTTCCTGGACACACCCACCCTTTTTCCCTCTGGGGTGGGGTTAAATGTTCCTAAGACAATACAGATAGTAGGGTGCAACAGTTTGCCCTTTCCTGCAGGTGTCACTGTGGTTCCATGTCAACCCTAGTGACATCTGGTCCATGCATTTGGCTAAACCCCTGACCCCTAGATCATCCCCCCGACCTCTTCCTGTCATGGAAAGCAAGATACCCCATTCTCTCTAAGAATTATGTTTTCCTGGCTCAATAAAACTGTCTCCCTTATCTGGAGATGTACCAGATTCAAAAATAGCCATTAGAACAATTAAAGCTATTTCTGTAGTTTTATTCCTAAAAGCCTTTTAAAGAGACAGTGTCTTAATTATAAAGTACATTACAGCATATACAATATGAGCCCGCATAAATGGACATAGGCCTATCATGTGACAACATGTTCAGTGCCTTTAGCTGATCCTCAGAGGATCTACCTTCCTGGACCTTAATCATCTAAGTCTCTAGCCTGTCCCTATCCTATTTTTTAGGTGGGGACTCCAGAACTCAGCACAGTACTCTAGGTGTGGCCTTACCAGTGCCCTACTGTATAGAGAGGTAACAGTACCTCCTGCTTCCTATTGTTGAACCCTCTCCCATTGTACCCTAGCATCCTGTTAACTCTGCTGAAGGCCTTGTTACACTGGCTGGTTTGTTTAAGGAAGTCACTAATCATGACTCCTAGGTCCCCTTCCTATGATACTGTGTCTACCTGAACCCCTCTAATCCAATACTCTGCTCTGAGGTTTTTGTTCCATAAATGCATCACTTTGCACTTCTTGGCATTGAATTTCAGTTGCCAGACTTTGGACCAGTTTTCCAGCCTTTGCAGGTCACTCTGCAATTCTCTTATTTCCTCCACATTGTCAACTCTACCATAGAATTCAGTGTCATCTGTGAACAGACACAACCTGCCATGAATTCATGTCTATATCACTAATGAACATATTAAAGAGGACTGGGCCCAGGGCAGATCCTTATGGTACTCCACTGGTGACCTCTCTTTCCACTGATGTATCCCAATTCACCATAACTCTCCACTGCCTCCCCTCCAACCAACTCCTCACCCACCTTACTATTTCCTTAGCTGTACCCAGATCCCCCATCTTCTTCAGCAGCCTTCAGTGAGTCATTAAGTCAAGGATAGTCTCTTTAAGTTGAATGGCAACCATAGCACGAGGGGGCACAGTCTTAAGCTGGAGGGTGGGAGGTTTAGGAGGGAGGTCAGGAAGCACTTCTTCACAGAGAGGGTGGTGGACACTTTGAATGTGCTGCTGGAAGTGGTCATTTCATTGAAGACAGTGGGCAGCTTTAAGAGAGGCTGGGATAGACAAGGGGGAAGGTAAGGATCATGGATGGGGAGGATGGGAGGAGTGGGGAGGGAGGGCAGGGACAGTAGCTCAAGCTATGGACCCTGCAATACAAGCAGACTAGATAGACCAAATAACCTTCTTCTGCTGGCTTCTTCATATATATGTATGTCTGTATGTTCATATGACTAGTGTCTCTGTCAGTTTCCCTACCACAAAGGTATGATTGATGAGTCTGTCCTGGCTACTCCAAACTACAACTGCCATCCTCCAGTCCTTGGGAGTCACCCCTTGCTGTAAAGGGCTATTGAATAGCCCTGCTAGGGGCTTGGATAACACCAGTGCCAGTTCCCTCAGTACCCTCGTATGCATCCCATCCAGCCCTGGTGCCTTGTATACTTTCAGGGCTGCTAATCCTTTTCTAACTCTTTCACTAGTATACTTCTGCAGCCTCATTTCCAGGACTACTCTATTAGCTGCCTTTATGCTGCTCTCAGGCAAGGACCCGCTGTTCTCTCTTGTAAATACCAAGCAGAAGTAGTTGATCAGTACAGCCGTTTTCTGCCTATTTTCCTCTATTACCCTGCCCCCCTGCTTTAGCCTGGCAATCACACATTCCATCTTTCATTTTTCTCTTATGTACCTAAAAAACTGTTTTCCCCCTCCCTTGACCCCCTCCGCAATATGCAGTTCTGTGTCTGCCTTGCAATCTGAACTGCCCTTTTGGCCTCTTTATTTTTTCCTGATACTTGGCCCATTCCTCATCCCCTGTTTTTTGTTTGCTTTATAAAGATCTTCTTTTTGGCTCTCACTACCTCCCTACCCTTTTCAGAGAACCAAATTGGCCTCTTATACTAGTTCTCTTGATAACTGTTCTTGTGCATGTTTTCATTGCCTAGAGAACAGCTCCTTTGATGAACCCCCCCCCTTCTTCTACTCCCTTTTACTTTCTTTCTGCTTTCCTGAACTCTGGAACTTTCTTCCACTACACAGCCAGTCTGCCTCTTCCTCCCTCTGTCTCTCTTTTGCCCCCCTCCTGTCTGAACGCACCACTTCCTCTTGTACCTGCCTCTTATACACAACTCATTTGCAAGTACTGTTTAAGCTTGTTTGGCATACAGGTGTTTTACCTGTTTATTACCTAGCCTGAATTGCCTTTGTAGTGTACTTATGTTTTTTTGTGTACATTTATGTAATTATCTGTATTTTACCTGTATATGTGTTTGGTTCCTATATTTACTGTTTCCTGTACATATATATATATATATATATATATATATATATATATATATCCTATAAACCAGGTACTAAATTGATTTGTCAGCTACCTTACAGACAGAGATCAGTAGGTAAAGGCTGAAGGCGTCGTATCTCCAAAAAAAAAAAACACTCCAAAGAGGAGTGCCTCAAGGGTCAATACTTGGCCCACTACTCTTTGCTATCTATATAAACCAAAAATACACCTTTTTGCTGATGGCACTGTGCTCTACATCGACAGACTAACACTAGAGCTCGCCTGTGTGGACCTCCAAAATAAATTTGAGGTCCTTCAGAAAAATCTACTTGACCTGAAACTCCTACTAAATGCAAAAAAAAAACCAAAGCCATGCTTTTCTCTCCCCTAGTCCTTTCTACCAAAAACAACCCAACTGACACGAACCTCCAAATCAGCACCTTCCTGGGTGAAAAACTGGAGTTCGTGAAGAAATTCCAATATTTGGGGGTCTGGATTGACTCTAAGCTGTCCTTTCTTGACCACTTAGATGAGCTCGCAAAGAATTTGAGACAAAGACTCGGCATCTTCTTCCGTATCAAAAACTCACTAACCCCAGAGGCTAGAAAACTCCTTGTCCAGGCTACTTTCATGCCACTTCTGGACTATGCGGACTTCTTGTATAGCCACAGCACCAGCTCGGCTGTTTCCAAACTCGACACCCTTTATTACAGAGCCCTCAGGTTTATCTCTGATGCACCTTACTCCACTCACCACTGCACCCTTTATGCTTCCATAAGTTGGAGTTCACTTAGCTTGGGGAGGCAACACAATGCCATACTCTGGACTTGCAAGGCCATAACTCACAAGCTTCCTCAGTACCTTATAGGCTGTCTGCCCATCTGCCCCCAGTTTCTATCCACTTAGAAATCTCGCCTACATATCCCTTGCTATTCCCAAAGTTGCAACACGCTTTGTCAGAGCCTCATTAAGCTACGCCCTTTCAGTGCTCTGGAACAAGATACAAAAATCCCTAAGGCTAACTCATCCTGTAACACTATCCCGATTCAAAGCCATGCTCCTAAAGACCTTCCCTGAGGTCTGCCAACGTTCCAAATAGGGAAGTAGCATTCAAATGGCCAACCCACCTTCATACTGCTGATCCTTCATCAGGCTTGTCCACTAGGATATCAATCCAGGAGACTCTGTTCCTGAATAGCATACCACCTACTGACAGACTCCATCCCCTATCTATTACATTCCTCACATCCCTCCCTTTTCCTACCTCTGTACTGTGCCTCCTGCCCTCATCTACCCTTCCCTCCTTCTCTTTTCTCTTTTCTCTTCCCCCTTCTACTCTGTTTTGTCATTACTGGATCAATGTAATTCACCAGTAGTCTGTACTCTCCAGTACGCTGCTCATAGGTCATACAGACCCCGTCATTTTACAGCTATGCAAATCGTCATGTAATCTTCATTTAATGTGCTTAAAACTGTGTATACAGTACATGTACTAAATCATTGACTTTCCTAAGAGCTTATGTATATAGCTTGTTAGTTACTCTTAGCCTGTTGCATTTTAAATGTACTTCCTTGCCCTTGTCTGCCTTGTACAATTATATTGTCATTATATTTGCTTACTATATGTCTTAGGTTATAGCCCATCAGGCTACTGTATTGTTCCTAGGTCCATCTTGTAAATGAGCTTGTCTCAATGGTGTTTTGCCTGGAAAAATAAAGATGTTGATTGATTGATTGATTAATTGATTTTACTGCACTCAGTATTTTAAAACTATTGTACTCCCTCCTCCCCTACCCCCCCCGGACACATCTGGAAATGAGCTGTAGCAGCTCAGCATACCTTTCCTGGTCAAACTCTTCAAATAAATACATTTCTAGCCCTGTTAACTTGCCCAGGACTAGTTTGCTTCTTTGGTTGAAATATACCCTTCTGAAGTCTAACACCTTAGCCTTAGATGCCCAGGACCAACTCATACCATATAGGACTGTGGTCGCTGGACCCCAGTAGTTCCCCACCCTGCACACCATACACTCTTTCTGAGTTGGTGAGTACCACATCAAGAATGGCTTATTGTTCAGTGAGTTCCCTGAGCTGCTGCACCAGTATTCGGTCCTAAAGGATTTACTACAGAAGACTGAAATGCACAAAACCAAGTGTCAGGATCTTGAGACTGATATCCCAAAACCTGGAATCCCAACACTTGGTACATGCCCGCGGCAGAGGTTTTCTGGGGGGGCACTCGCTTATTTAATATAAAAAACTCCACCTTGAGCAAATACCAAGTGTCAGGATTTCGAGTTTCAGGATATCATTCTTGGGATCCTGACACTCGGTATTGTGCGTTTCAGTCTTTCGTAATGATACCGTCATTGAAAAGTATCAAGCAGGGCTTGGCATCTGGCACTACTCACTGCTAAGATGGCCCAGCCAATGTCTCGCAGGTTGAGACCTCATACTACTACAACCTTCCCTTGTGGTGATGCCTCCTTTTCTACTTCTGCTCCTAGTTCCTTATCTCTCTCTTTTCTCTGCCCTGGTGGCCTGTAAACCACCCACAAGTGAAGTTTTCTACCTGACGACTTTGTGAGCTGTACCCACAGTAATCCTACCTCCCCTTTCCCTCCAATGGATGCATCCTCTATTGCCTCAGTTCCTTCCCTGACATAAATGGACAACCACCCACCTATACCTATCCTACCATCGCACCTATATAAGGTGTATCCAGGGATCGCCAGGTCTCAGTCATTCTCATTGACCCAAGTTTCTGTAATGGTCACTGGATCCATCCCAGAATCTGCTGCCAGTGCCTGAAGTTCATTAATTTTATCACCCAGACTTCTGGCATTAACATACATCATCCTCCAACTTATGCTGACACCCCTCTTGGTTCTTAAATGGTAAGGTAAGGTAAAATGTATTTAAAGACGCCCATTCTCAGAGGCTCTGGGCACCGTACAAGTAATTAAACACATGTTCAAAGTACATCAATGAAAAACATAAAAAATAATTATAAACATATATAATATGTATACATATAAACATTAAATGACTTAACAAATCATCGGCTACGCTACTCAGATCAGAGCTCACTTAATCTAAAAATACCTGGGTGAATAGAAGGGTCTTAAGACGAGCCTTGAATACCTCCAGAGTGGGGGCTCCCTTAACCCCAGAGGGAAGCGAATTCCACAGGACAGGGGTGGCGATACTAAAGGCCCTATCGCCAGCTGATTTCAGCCTCGACCTGGGAACCGCTAAGGAGCCTCCACAGGAAGAATGCAGGGCTCGAACTGAGACAGCAGAAACCAAGAAGTTTGACAGTTAACCAGGGCCTTGACCATGTAGGGTCATATAGGTGAGAAGCCCCACTTAAAGAGGATCCTCCACCTGACTGGCAGCCAGTGCAGCTCTCGCAACACTGGTGTAATATGGCAAAACTTCAGCTGCCCAGTAAGTAACCTGGCAGCTGCATTCTGCACTAGCTGCAGTCTGTGGAGAGATCCTCCCATGACCCCGAGATAAAACGCATTACAGTAGTCAAGCCTCGATGTAACCAAGGCATGCATCAAAGTGGGGAGGTTCAGAGGTGGAACAAGGGGCTTTATCCTGGTAATATTTCTAAGATGGAAAAAACAGGAGCAGACAACGGAGAAATCTGCACCTCCACAGTCAAACTCCTATCAAGAATAATGGCAAGATTTTGCACCCTTGAGGAGGCCTTCAATGAGACAGAACCCACAACAAGTCCAGTCTCTGAATCAGAGGCCTGGATCAAGCACTCTGTTCGACTCCACCACCAATACCTCCATCTTATCGGGTTCAGTTGCAACCAGCTAGATGCTGTCCAGTCATTGATCTCAGCAAGGCAGCTGTTTAACACATCCACCACGTTGGATGTTCCTGGGGAAAAGGATAAGTATAGCTCGGTATAATCAGCATAACAATGAAAACTCAAACCATACTTCCTAATGACCCCACCAGGAGCAGCATATACACTGCAAACAACATTGGGGCCAAAACCAAACTGAGGTACCCCGCAGGAAAGGAGGCTAGGGGAGGAGGAGAAATTCCCCATCACAACCCGTTGCCTCCTATTGGTTAAAAAGGACTCAAACCAGCAAATGACAGTGTTGGTGAGTCCACAGAGTTCCCTGAGACAGTCAAGCAACACACAATAGTCCACAGTGTCAAAATCTGAAGAGAGGTCAAGGAGAACAAGAACTGTCCTTTTTCCCTCGATCTCTAACCCTGAGGAGGTCATTCTGCATCCAAAAAAGCACACTTTCTGTACTATACCTTGCCTGAAACCCTGACTGGAACTGTTCATACAGCTCATGGGTCATGATGTGCTCCTCCAACTGAAGCGCCACTACCTTCTCCATAACCTTCTCTAAAAAGGGAAGATTGGAGATAGGTCGGTAATTTGCCCTGACTTCCGGGTCCAAAGATGGTTTGTTTAAGAGTGGCCTCACCAGTGCCTCCTTCAAGGCATCAGGGAAGACCTCCTCAGACAAGGAACACCGGACAATCAGAGCAAACACCGAGCCAACGGTGTCGATGTATCTCATCAAGAAATGCGTTGGCACCAGATCCAGTTCACAAAAGGTGTGTTTCAGATTGATTGCCACCCCAATAACCTCACTTGCATCCACTGGTTTAAACTCCTCCCAACCAGGCAGAGCACATTTAGTACACCTCCGGTGACCACTGCCAGCTATAACATTGCTGACTGGAGAAACTCCGTGCCGGATACTGGACACTCTGTCTGAGAAGAACCGAGCAAACTCTTCACAATCAGTATTTGAAAAAACCTTCCTCGGCTGCAGATAGGCAGGATGGAGTAGCCTATCCACAGTTCAAAAAAGTATAGTTGGTCGGTTCTTCCTGGCAGCAATCTCCCTGGACAGGAACACTGCCTTCTTATGGTTGATTGCCCCTGGTATGCATTATAATGCGCATGCACGGCCAGTTTGTCCTTATCCAGGCCGGACTTCCTCCAGCAGCACTCTAACCTCCGACCCTTTCTCTTCTTCTCCCTGAGGTCCCCATCAAACCAAGGGGACCTCAGGTATCAAGATTTGGGTTGTACATGGACAGGTGCAAGGGAGTCAATAGCATCCGATAGAACTTTATTATACAAGTCCACCATGAGACCAACACCTCCAATGCATACATTTCCCACATCAGATAGATGGGCTGCCACCAGAAAGCCCTCCAGGGTCAATCCCCATAAAGGGCGATAGCTCATCATCTCTGTAGGGGGAGGGCATCTGGTGGGAGCCCTGAACATGAACTGCACTGTGCAACGATTGGACCAAGCCACCCAATCAATCCTGAGATTATTTATCTCAAGCCCCAATGAGAACACCAGATCCAACGCATGGCCGCCCTGGTGAGTCGCAGTAGAAACAAGTTACGACAGACCCAGAGATTACATAATTTGGAGGAGGTAATAACCAAGCTGAGGTGATTCGTCATCAGCCCAAACATTGAAATCCTCCAGAATAATGCATCTGGGGGCTTCCAATGTTTCACCGGCGATGAATTCAGCAACCTCCTCCAGGAAATTCCCCACTGTCCCAGAAGGGCGATAAACAAGGAAATCCTTCAACCCATGCCTGGACTCCCCCCGAACAGCCACACATTCAAAAGAACCCGGGGTTCTCACTTGGTGCACGGTGAAGCCCAGGTCAGATCTAAAACAAATGGCTACATCATCACCCCTACGTTCCTCTCTGAGGCAGTGCACTACAGTATATCAGGGGGACGGCCACCTCAAAAACTGGACCTGCAGCATCCCCAACCCAGGTTTCCATAATGCAAGCCAGATTGACTCAGGAAACCAGATCTGCAACAATTGCGGTCTTGTTCCTAACTGATCTGGCATTGCATAGCACTGCCCTGAGGGGATTTGTGGGAATGGTAGTCCTTCGGGTTGCCTGACTACTCGGTCTGGTGGAATCCCTGGAGACAGGCACCAAACATGCCTGGCCTCTCTCTTTTGCCCATCGTCCAGGGCGCCTTCTGGTCCTAATAATCTCAGTCCTACCACCCTCCGTTGTGCACGGAGATTCCCACGGCGTCTCCAAATCCACACCTCCCAGCAACGTCTTACCATAGTATCCGAAACCGGGAGGCAGGTAAAGAACCATAGGTCATGCAAAAGGGATGACCCGTACACTATTCTGGCCCTCCCTGCACTCCCAAACAACCCTTGCACATCACAGATAACTAAGATTTTAGCTACCGAGTACTATTACATGGACTATATACACTCCTACCTTGAACATACAGCTATTCAATTTATTAAAAATCAGGGCACAGGCTTTTTGGGATAACAATCTTAGTAATACAGCACTCAGCCAAACGGGGATAATATGAATGCCGGCAAAAGCCGTTAAATTTAAAACACAGCAATTTAAATATCCCCTTACTTAAATATGTGAGATTTCCAGACACTATAATAACACAATTATACTCTATTTTGGCCACCCCATATCAGGGTGTGCTAGTGAAATCCCATACAAATGTAGCAACTCAGAATAAGCCAGCACTACCCACCACTGTAAAAGGCAAAAGGCAAATTGTAAATGTCCAAACAAATGCAGTTTAATGATACAGCTTCAAATACAAAAGGTATAAAATCCACAGACCTTAAACATGCTGATAGCACAGGCTGGAAGAACAAGGGCAGGGCCCAACTGACTTCTACCGGTTTCGCAGTAGCCTCTTCAGGAACTGACCCAAGATGCTTCAACATGGGCAACTTAAAGCAAACTCTTAAAGGAGACCACATTCAATTTTTAAATATGTATATAGAAAAATTAAAGAACCCTCAAAAAATACTACCAATGTATTTTACACAATACAAATCATGCAAAAAGGGGTCACCCTTCAAATAGCAAAACAAACTGATACATATAAAAGCACAAATATATAATCTAAAAATGTGCATAGTTATTTTATACCAAATCTAAATCACCCCAGCACCAACATTTTTTGTACATATATATTTCAAACATATATAACATAAAACTAAAAGGGACTTACAGCCCTCATCTAATCCTCAGACATAGGTGAAATACACCACAATGGGTGCATATAAAATATTATATTATAATATATTGTATATTATAACCTCATCAGGATAACAGTAGTGCCCCCTCTGTAGCAATCATGTGAAAGGGGAACAAACTGATGAATTCATTCAACTGTGTTTTTATTTATACATGTCTACTGATTACTGTTATCATTCCATATATATATGTAAAATTAATCTAACTTATACACAGAGGCCCAGATATTCAAAAGAGTTGAGCCATGCGCAATAGGGTTACGCCTGCGCAATTCCGAAATTGTGCCATTCTGCGATATTCATCAGGAGGCAGTTGCGCCCCCGAAATCATGCTGAGCAACAGCGCAATGATAATGAAGGCATGCGCAACCGAAGGGGGAGGAACCATGCATAAAATGACGCAGTGCGATATTCAACGACTTGCACCATGCGCAATAGGGGAGCAAGCAGAAGTTGCGCCATAGCGAAAATGAGCCAAAATAAAAAGGAGCAAGGGAGAGGTGCAAGAATGCTACATGGAAGCCACATGAGGCAGAACTCTAGCCAGACAGACAGGGCAGGAGGGACACACAGGGTAGGCCAGAAAAGGGCACCCTGAACACACAGGCACAGGGAAGGTGTGGAGAGCCACAGCCAGTGCAGAAGGGGGAAGTGCCACACAGCACAGAGACCACCACAAGCAGGTGTTCCCAGTGCAGGGGTAGTAGTAGGGAGGACAGTGGTGGGAATACAGTAACAGCTGCCGGGGGGGTGAACACAAGCCAGGGACATGACCAGTGCCACCTTCCAGATGGAGGCCATTGTGAGGGGGTGAGAAGGCAGGCAGCAGGGGGGCGTGGCTGTGGAAGGGGCCCGTTGGCAGTATGCCCCCAACAGGCAGTACCAATCCACCAGCTTTGAGCTGTACACTGATGCTGAGATTGTGGGTCGGTACTGCCTGAATAGGGCAATTCTGAGGCGGCTCTGTGAGCTGTGCAGTGATGTGATGCAGGCACCCACACGACGGAGCCATGCCCTGTCAGTGGAGACTAAAGTAACAGCCTGCATGTGCTTGCTCGCCACGGGTACCTTCCAGAGACCAACTGGGGACACCACAGGCATAACCCAGTTGGCCATGTCACGCCACCTCACCCAATTCCTCAGCGCACTGCTGCCACATGCTGCGGAGTACATCCATTTCCCCAGCACACCAGCGGAGCGCACAGTAAACATACAGGAGTTCACGGGGTAGCACGTATGCCTGGCGTGCTGGAAATAGACTGCACCATGTGGCCATCCGCACCACCTGGCCCCATGGGGCTCGCACATCAATCGCAAGGGCTATGCCAGCATCAACTGCCAGGTGGTGTGCGATGCCAGGGGTGCATAATCAATGTCTGTGCCACACACCTGGGAGCACACAATGCCTTCATCTGGCACCAGTCGGCACTGTGCCACAGATTCAAGAGTGGGGACATCCCACTGGACACCTAGTGGGTGAGTATGCAAACCATATGGACAATCATAGGGCCTGGGGGCATGGCCAGAGGTGACATGGGTAGTGGCCTACATGGCCCGGGGCAGGGCAATGCTGATCACCAAACTAACCTCCACCCTCTACACACAGGTGACAGTGGATACCCACTCTGTCCCTGGCTGCTCACACCCTACTGGCGGCCCGCGACCCCATCGCAGCAACGCTGCAATGAGGCACACGCCACCACACATAATGTCATTGAGTGGGTGTTCGGGATGCTGAAGGCACACTTCTGTTGCCTGGACACCTCCGGCAGTGCCCTACAATACAGCCCCTCAAAGGCCTGCGGGCTATTCCTGGCCTGTTGCATCCTGCACAACATGGCCAATGAATGTGGGATAGCCGCACAAGTTGAAGAGGGGGACAGCGATGGGGATGATGAGGATGTCGGTGATGATGGCGATGGGCAGCCCCCCCCTTGGCTGATGGGACCTCTGACTGATCCGGCTGGCACAGCTGCACCGGGACACCACCGTGGAGGAGCACTTCAGCCAACCCAGGTAAGTCATGGGGCCATGTGCAACCACCAGTGGCTAAGGCACAACCCACAAACACGCATGGACACACACACCAGGGGTGCATGCTTTCAAGGGAAGTGGCAGGGCACAAAAGCACACACACAACCAGGGATGGGTGAGGATTAACATGCCACGTGGACGGACACACATACACACACACACACAATGCACCAAAAGTGCACAGAGGGCAGGAGGCACACCGACCCAGAATGCCAACCCTAGCAGCACACATGTCCACAGGCCACCACGCCCACTGCCTGTCCATGTGCATGTGTCAGATGCTGAGCACCATTGCACATTGGTATACAGCACAGTGCAGGCATCATCATGGACATGCAACTGTGGACAGCAGCCAGGAGGGTGTGCAGGTGGACTATGTGGCCGCGTGCAGGGCCGGGTACCCACCCGTGCACTGCCCACTGAAACACATAATGCATACAGGGCAGCACCAGACAGTAGCCACACTGGGAGACAGGTCAGTCACGCGACACAGTGCTCTGGCCACCACGGATGTGTGGGCGGCCCCGCCGAGACCCGCCAGCACTGACAGGCTGACCACTGGCCGCATGGGGTGGCACCAATGGTCCTCCAGGGGTTCCACTGCGTGAATGCGACTGTACTCGCGCAGGGGTCTGCAGCACTGAACATGCCTGCACCAGGAATGCTCGGGATGCCCACAGCTGAACCCGGTGTCGACAGGGTGGGAGTCGCACGATGCCGGGACTGGGGGGTGGACAGTGCACTGCGTGGTGTCCGCGATGCATGGGCACCTGACTGTGTGCCCATTGTGGCCATGACAGCAGTGAATGCCTGTGCATGCCTGTCAATGGCAGCGGTCACATCCTCCAGCAAACAGTTCATCCCTGCCAGGATCAGAGCAGTGTCCCTGCTGCGACATTCCTCTGCCCGCTCCAGAGCCACATGCAGTGCATCCACTGACGTCGCAAGCCGCATCTGCTGCTGGACTGATGCTTGCAGTAGGCGGGTGTGCTCATCCAAGAGGTCATCTGCCTCCTCGGCATCCTGTCCCACAGGGTGTACACGGCCCTGATGATCAGCACCCCTTGAGGGTGGGTGCTGCGCACCAGAACCAGGTCTGGGCATTTCCACAGGTGGTGCACAGATGCCACTGCTGAACCCTGTACCCCCAAGCCCATTGGCTGACTGCTGATGCTGCCCCACCGGCTGCCACTCCCCAGGGCTCATTGGTGCTGCTGCAGCGGCCGCAACAGTCCCACTGTCCTGAACAGACACCAGTGCTGCCCCACTGGTGCTGACAGGCACAGGCTAGGACTGTGCTGACACACAGGCCTCCACGGCAGCACCACCCACAGCCATGGGTGCGAAGTGCCCTGCTGCACACAAGTGTCACTGCCCATGATGTTAGCGTCATCATCATCTGTGACAGACTCTGCACCGGCCCCAGTCACAGCATGCTGGCATCCGTGGACGCCGGCATGCTGGGACACAGGCAGGGCTTCCTCCACACCTGTTACAACGACAACATCAGTGTGGACAGCCAGGCGGCCCCACTGTCGCAATGATCCACGTATACCTGTGGAGGTGGATGGGCCCTCCTTCATCTCCAGCTGACTGTCCTCAGTGGATAGGCCCACCACCGATGACCCACGCAGATGCTCAGGATCTGTAAGGGAAAGCAAAGTCGTGTTACTGCATGTGACCTACCCTGCCCCCCCCCATAGACAGACCATGACTTACCATGCAGTGATGGGCCACCACCCGTCTGGAAGCCACCACCCAGAACACCCTCAATGGCACTGCGCTGCATGCTTCCAGCAAGCCTCTCCTCCTGTGGGGTCAGCTGTACCACCTACGGCTGTCCCCCACCTGTTGCAGCTCGTGTTGCCCTTATGGCAGTCATCTTCTCCTTTATACGAACATACGAAATTTGCCAGCAGATAAAGGCCTAGAGGTCTATCAAGTCTGCTCGAATGTGCAGCTAGCACCCCTTATTCTGCAGCTGCCCCTCCCTTCCACCCTTCCCCTTCATTAACCCTCCCCCCTTGTCCTGTCCCATCCTCGTTTGAAGCAGTCCACTGTTCTACTGCATACCACTTCAGCAGGTAACGATTCCACCCAGCCACCACCCTCTCTGTAAAATGTGTCTCCTCATCTCCCTCCTGAACCTTCCTCGCCCAGTCTCATATCATGGCCCCTGGTGGCCCTCCCTCCTTACTTTGAACAGCCCTCTGTACCTGTCTTGTTTATTCCTTTCATGTATTTAAAGGTTTCAATCATGTCCCCGTATCTCCTCTCCTCAGTGAGTACATGTTCAACTCCTTCAACCTCCTCTCATATGATAAGTCCCCAGACCCTTGATCATCTTTGTCGCCCTGCACTGCCTCCCTCCAGTAACTAATGTCCCTCTTCAGATCGGACGCCAGAACTGCATGCAGTACTCCAGGTGTGGTCTAACTAATGACCTATACAGTGGCAGAATCACCTCCTCCCTCCTCGAGGATACCCTTGCAATACAACCCAGCATTTTGTTGGCCTTTGCAGCTGCCTTCCTACACTGTGCCGAGTTGTTCATTGACCCTGTGATGAGCACACCCAGATCCTTCTCCTCCTCTGTCTGGGCTAGCTGCACTCCCCTAGCTGGTAAGTCCTCCTGGGTTCTTCATCCCAAAATGCATCACCTTGCACTTTTGGCATTAAAGCCCAGTTGCCAGGTGTCTGACCAGGTTTCAAGCTTTGCCAGATCATCCTGCAACCCCTGCCATCCCCTAGGTCATCCACCACCGCGCCAACCTTGGTATCATCAGCAAACAGACTGATCTTGCTCTTGATGTCCCATGATATGTCTGCAATGAATATCCCAAACAACACTGGTCCCAACACCGAGCCCTGTGGGACACCGCTCGTCACTGCCCTTGGGTGTGAGAGCTCCCCACCCACCACCACCCTCTTTATCCTCCTCCTGTCTGTGCCCATCTTTTTTCTTACACTCCTACACAGAGCGCTGGTGGCTGCCATGCAGGTTCACAGCACATGCCACCTCCTCCCATGCAGCATCACGGGCTTGGGGTGTTCCCCGCCGTCCACTGAGAAGTGGCTCCTGATCCAGGTAGGCCTCAAACAGGGCTTCGGTTTTGGCCTTGGTAAAGTTAGGCCTCCTCCTCCTCCCACCACTGTGTTCCTCCTCTCCAACAACTTGCTCGGTCATTATGTAGCCTGTAAGAATGGCAGATGTTACCTGTGACTGTGCAGTCCCATGCATGTCCCTAAATCCACAGTCCACACTCCCAAACAGCATATAACTCACCAATAGACTGCAGTAACCGACTATGGCCACGGCAGCCCAATGTCGTACTTTTATAGCGCAACCCATGCAAATGAGGTGAGGCACAACTTTAAGTAGATGCAAATTGCAGTGCTGTGCCATTGAATGGCTGATTAGACGATTTGCATATGATGGTTGAATATCGCGCTGTTGCGCTTTGCCCAATTGTGTTGAACGTGCTGAACCAATGGCGCAGTTCTGTGACATGCGTAGTACACACCTCACTGCGCATGCCCGGGTTGGTGACGCAGACGTCTGCCACGCTGATGACGTGCTGTGCATGGTAGGCAATGCAGGGCATGGCCACCATTGTGCCAGTGGCACTATAGTGATGGTCACTACATGGCACTGTGGCACTGGGCCATCATAGGCGCACTGGGCCAACTGCGCGGGAGGCCGCTATGGTGGTGGCACACAGGCAGCCAATCGCGCTACACGCATTGTGTTCCAATGGCGCTGTGCATGTCCATGCACCAGAGACCCTTGACCCTGTGCCTGACCTTGGCCACCTAGGCGCCATGTGTCACACATGGGTGCACCTCTATTGCGCTGTTCGGTGACAGCGCGATAGGGAATGGCAGCACTGTACCACGCAGCATCTGCATGTGGGGAGCCACGCTGCAGAGCACCATATTGCCAAATACAGCAGTGAGAATGGCACGCAGGATGGCAGCCCAGTGGTCTGCAATCGAGCTGGCCAACCTAGTGGCCATTGTGGAGCCACACCATGGGCCACTGTTTGGGGAGGCACCCCTGGACAGGTCCAGGACCCAGGTGTGGCAGGAGGTGGCCACTGCATTTGAGGAGGCCACAGGATGGGGGAGGAGCACCGAGCAGTGCTGCCACAGATACGGGGACCTGCGGTGGAGGGAGCCAGAGCTACTGGCACGCCTGCGGGCACGTGCCAGGAGGGACTCAGTGCCACGGCCAGGTAGGGGTTATGTCAACACACTTTTATCTTCCATATGGGTAACAGTGTTGTATGTGTCCAGCACATGGGGGAGGGACCATCCGGGGTTGGCTGTGGTGGTGTTCACAGGTGTGAGGTGGGTGGGTCTGGCTGGGTGGGAGGGCACACACCTGGGGGCAGGGGGATTTTGCTACGGGATTGTACTGATGTTCCTCTCTCCATGTTTGCCCCACAGGCCCGGAGGAATGCTGCCGTGCCCATGAAGAGCGGCGGCAGGAATAGCAGGGTGCAGCAAGGCGGGGCGAGGGCCCTCACCACCCACTGGACCGGACCGATGAAGGTGAGTGCCATACATCCATGATTACTATTGCATGCTGTGTGACAGGGTGGGCAGCGGGGAATGGCCACCATCCATCGACACCACTGCCATGCACGCGACTTGTTACAGTCAACGCTGTCCAGTGGCAATGCATGTCTGGGAGTGCGTCAATGGTGGTCCATGCGTGCACCAGGTACATGGTTGTGCCACTGCCTTTGCACCACATAGCCATGTCACTAAACGGCCACAGTGGTGCTGTGCATGACTTGACCAGTGGGTGTGTGCAGCGTTCCGCATGGCTGTATGCACCTGGGTGGGCAGGTCATGTGGACATGATCACTGCGGGTGGTCACACACCATGACAGAGGTATGTCCCATGGCCGTATGCCATGCACAGTGGGCGGGCTGTATGGGGTTGTGAATTCACACTTATTGACTGTGCTCCCTTGTCCTAGGTACCCGCCATCTCCGGGAAATCAGGGAGGTGCTGCGGGAGATACTACTGGTGGCGAGGGCATCGCTGGACATCCTCAGACAGATAGATGACACCAGGGTCCTGAGGAGGCACAGAGCCCGGAGGAGTCGGAGCGGGGAAAGGCGCTCCTGCTAGGGATCAATCAGTCCCTGTATTCCCCTACCCCCCTGGACCCACCCTCACACCCCTCCTTTCCCATCCCATTTGTCCACCCCTACCACCTACCCACCCCCACCTTGTTTGTGGCCCCCCCAACCTTGTATATAGTTTATGTAATATTGTAAATAGTTGAATTTTATATATTTGTTCAATACATTTAATTTTGATATGAATACTGTGGTGGTCTCTGATTTGCAGCGGGCTATAGATGCTCAGCTGCAGTGGTGTACATGGCGTCAGGGGTGGTGCGGTCATGGGTATGTTTGTGTGTCCGTGTGGAGGTGACTATGGTGTGCGGTAGCTATCAGTCAGTGTCTGTGGTGTGTGTGTTGTGCCCTGTGCACCGGATGACTGTGTGCAGTGGTCCATGGTGCGTGCTCTGTGTCCATGGCACACCCATCGGCCTGTCCACGGCCTGTGCAGCTGACACACATGCATGTCTGTGACCTGCACGGTCCGCTGGCATGTCAGTGGTGGCAGTCCCTGCAGGGCAGCCACTGTACCCATCGCATTGCTGGGTTGCCTCCTGTCACTGATGTGGTGCATGTCTGCCTCGGTTGGCACTGTGGGCACCACAGTTGTTGTCCCACCTCCATGCTGTGCCTTGTGTGTGTTGCAGGAGATGTGCCCCCCTGTCTGTGACTTGTGCTCCAGGTGAATGATGGTGGTTTACGGGTCCACAGTGCCTGCGCAGGGTGGCTGGCACTCCAGTGCCATGGAGGACTGTGGGTCATGTGTACACAGTTTACATGGGCCCACACTTGGGGCATGGTTGCCCCACCACTGCGTCCCTGTGTTGTAGTACCCTTGGGTATGGGTGGGTGTCTGTCCATACACTGTGTGGCATCCGGTGTGGTGCATGCTTCCACGCACCACTGTGGGTGTCTGTGCTGGCAGTTGTGGCCAGTGGTGGGTCAGGGTGTGTCATTGGAATACTGTGCAGGGTTCTGTACCACTGGTGGTGGTGCCAAGGGCACGCCCTGTCCCATGTGGGGTACCTCATGTGCCAACACATGGTTGGTCTCTCAGCAGTACCTTGGGGGGACTGTGCGTGGTGGCACTGTGTCTGCCATTGTTGCATTGCTGTGTGCTGCCACCCACTGATGGGTGCTTGTGGTGGGGCTGGCTTGCATGGTTCTGTGGTGCACAGGGTTGCAGTGTCACAGTGGGGTGGTGGCATGCATGGGGTTCCTGCAGTGGTAGTCACTGCTCATGGGGGGTGTCTGGGGTCACAGTGCAGGTGTGCTCTGCATTGGGGGGATGGTGTGGCACGGGGTGGTCAGCCCTCCTTGTGTGCCAGTCACAGCTTGCCGGTCGGTGTGATGGGGCACCATGGCCCGGCTGTGTGTTGTTTGCTTGTCTCCATGGGCCAGTGGTTATTCCAGCCCTCCCCCAGTTGTGCAGTGCATGGGGTGTGGGGGGACGATGTCTGTTCTGCTGTGTGTTTCTGTGCCCATCTGTGGCATGGGTGGTGGGCCCCTACCTCCCTGGTTGTGCAGTTGCATTGCTCTGCTGCTGGGGGGCATCCCTGGTTGTGCTATGGCGCCTCTGGACTGCTCAGCTGAACATCCCTTGTTGCGCTATGGTGCATCAGATCTGCTCAGCTTCCCCTCCCTAGTTGCGCTATGGCACAGGTGGTGCGATATTCAGTCGTCGGCTGTAGGTGCAGTTTGGCCTGCTCCGTTTTTGAATATTGCGTCTCTTGTGCATGGGCACAATAGACTTGTGCTTGCCCCTGCTATTGCGCACTTTTTGGGTGCAGTTTGAATATCTGGGCCAGAATAACTATCATGTTAAACTGTTCCCAAACTTCATGAGTCTAATAGATAAAATTACAGACTTTTAGTTATGAAGATACACTGTTATATCAATATCTTCATTTAAACCGGGTAATTCAAGTGCACCCAGTGTAAAAATCCAAAATGACTCTTTCTCGGTTAAAATCCTTTTAACAGTGCCACCTCGTGGTCCCATAAATGCATGGTCAATACCGACAAAAGAAAAAACAAGGCCACCCTGATGTTTAACTTCTTGTAAATGTGAACTTAAGGCACTCTTGCAATCTTTTAACCTAATGGAGCTTAAATGTTCCCCTATTCTAGTCTTAAATGGGAGAGTAGTCATGCCTACATAAAAAGCCCCACAACAGCAGGTAGCAAGATGAATAACATTAGTAGTACTACAATTGATGAAATGACGCATTTCATATATCTTGGAATTATTTTTCGAGGAAAAAATCTTAGTTTTAGTCACAACTTTACACTGTGTACATCTGCCACATCTGAAACACCCCTTAGGTGCTGAAGGTATCCATCCCAAAGAGGATGGTTTAATGTATGGTAAAAAGCTATGTACTGATGTTTCCTTCAAGTTTTTACCTTTCTTATAAACCATTTGTAACTGCTGCCCCACCACTTCTGTCAAGGTGGGTTCTGTGGCTTAAATATGCTAATATTTTAACAAAATATTTCTAAAATCCTCACTATCAACCCCATACTTGGTAATGAATAAGACTTTGTCCTGAGTGACTTCTTTTTTTTCCTATATTGCAACAGTTCCAATCTTGGTATCTGATCTGTCTGCTGTTTAACTTTATTTAGGTGGTTCATACTATAGCCTCTGTTCACAAATCTCTGGCATAATTCCTTACACCTTTTTTCACTAATCTTGGCATCAGAGCAGTTAAGTTTAACCCTATAAAGTTGTGACTTGGGGATGTTGTTGATGGTGTGGTGGGGATGACAGCTGCTTGATAATAAAAGATTATTGCGATCCGTTTCCTTCCGGTAAAGATCGGTAATGATCCCCCCATCTGGGCCCTTAGTGATAGCTAGGTCCAAAACAGTTATCCTATCCATCAAATAATTCACTGTAAATTTTAAATTTGGATATGACTGTTCCAAATATTGAACAAAATCTCGCAGCTGTACAACGTCTCCCCACCACACCATAAACACATCATCAATAAAGCGACACCAAAGAGCTATATGATTATAAAATGGATTTTTTGTTCTGTCATAAATAGTTTGTTGTTCCCATAGGCCTAAATATAAATTTGCATATGTGGGGGCAAAGGTAGTCCCCATTGCAGTTCCCTTAACTTGAAGGAAATGCTGCCCTTGGAACAAAAAACTATTTTTAGTTAGAACTAACCTTGATAAATCAAGCAAAAAATCACAAAATGGTTCATCAAAGGTTGCACCCGTTGTCAACCAGTAATCAAGTAAATTGAGGCCTCCCTCATGAAGGATGTTGGAGTATAAGGATTCTACATCCAGTGTTACAAGAAGCCAGGTAGATTCAAGTTCCAAATCACTAAGGATGCCCAGGCTCTGAGTAGTGTCTCTGATATAGGATCTCAAAATGGGAACAATTTGTTCAATATGTTCATCTACAAATATAGACAGAGGTTCCATCAGGGATCCTATACAAGAGACAATCGGGCGTCAAGGGGGGTCAATCAAAGATTTTTGGACTTTTGTCAATACATAAATGGTCTGCCTAATAGGGAAATCAACCTTCAAATATTCCTTTGATTGCTTAGTAATAATACCTCTGTCAAATGCTTGATCAATACATGCATCCACTTCTGTTTTAAAAACCACAGTAGGCTCTGATTTTAATCCTACATGGAAGGAGGTGTTGGATAGTTGTTTCAATATCTCATTCCTATACCTAATCTCATCCATTAAGACAACCGAAACCCAGCTGGTTTAATAATCAGGTGTGGATTACCTTGTAACTCAATTAAAGCAGCTCTTTCAGCATTTGAAAAATTATTAAACCTCTTTTTACATGATTTATATTGTGTAAAATACATTGGTAGTATTTTTGAGAGTTCTTTAATTTATCTATATACATATTTAAAAATTGAATTGGTCTCCTTTAAGAATTTGTTTTAAATTGCCCATGTTGAAGCATCTTGGGACACTTCCTGAAGAGGCTACTGCGAAACCGGTAGAAGTCAGTTGAGCCCTGCCCTTGTTCTTCCAGCCTGTGCTATCAGCATGTTTAAGGTCTGTGGATTTTATACCTTTTGTGTTTGAAGCTGTATCATTAAACTGCATTTGTTTGGACATTTACAATTTGTCTTTTGCCTTTTTCAGTGGTGGGTAGTGCTGGCTTATTCTGAGTTGCTACTATAATAACAGAACACTAAGATCCCTAAAATCCTTAAACTACTCACAATTTATACCAAAGTAAATTGATCAGTACAGGCAAATACTTTATATAAAAAAGCAATCAGAGCTGAAAAGTGTTTATTCCTTTCCTCTGAGGAGTGGCCCTCACACCACTCCCTATCATTCGCGCTAGCGAGCGGCACAAAGATTTCAACAAAATTAGCCCCTCCAGAAGAGCTGATGTCACTAACAGAGCTAATGTCCCAATCCCTCTATTTGCCAGCCAAAACCACACGGACACATGGAGTGTAAATACAGGTGTAGTGGACAGTTTCTCACCCTGTTCACTCTGCTTGCAGTCTTGCTCTTTCCTCTTTGGTCCCAACAGTCCCAGACAGTAGCAATAATCAAAACAGAACTTGTACATCCACGGCAGTTACAAACGAATACCCCTACCGCACGGGGATTTCAACAAAATTAGTCCCTCCCCAAGAGCTGATGTCACTGACAGAGCTAATTTCCCAATCCCTCTACTTGCCAGCCAAAACCACATGGACACATGGAGTGTAAATACAGGCGTAGTGGACAGTCTCTCACGCTGCTCACTCCACCTGCAGTCTTGCTCTTTCCTCTCTGGTCCCAACACTGATGAATGACTTCCCCCATCACAGTTCCCTGATACCATAGTGTCTTGTGTTTTTCCTTTTTTGCTGGTCTAGTTAGTTTACACTCCCCTATCCTCTGAACTCATTGCACCCTGCTACTACAACTTGTACACCTTGCCCCAATCCCTGGTGGGTCCTGGCTAAGTTTCCCACTTCACCTACCTCCACTGTGGAATCCCTAGCCTCAGTCTGCCCCTAGTTAGTTTAACTATCTGCCACTGTACACATACAGACTTCTACCATAATGCATTAGTCCCATCTCTTGTCAGGTGAAGGTCATCACCTTTGAAGAGCCGCCTGTCCCAGAAGCTCCCAGTCCATTACACAGTGATACCCCTGTTCCTTACACATCCCTTTTAACCACCCATTGAAATCCTAAGTCTCATCCTTCCTCACTCTATCCTGCCCCTTCTCCCTACCCCAGACAGGGATTACTTCAGAAAAGGTCAAGGAAGCTGAGTGCTTCTTCAATCTGTCCCCCAGCCTCTGGAAGTCCTGCTTCACTGTCTCCACAGGCCAGTTTGCCAGATCACTGGCACCAAGATGTACCAAAACTCCCTTATCCCTCCCCTCCTCAGCTATCCTCCCTATTATTTCCTAATCCTGGATGGCTGATACTCCAGGCAGGCATCTGACCACCCCTTCCCCCTTCCTTTACTGCCTACCATCCTCTCCATGCCTCAAACCATAGAGTGCCCTATCACTAGAATCCTAGTTACTAACTTCTGCCTGCTCCTGCCCCCGGCTGTCACCATGTCTTCTTTCCCCTCAACACCAACTGACTCAAGGTCTCCACCCCATTAGAGTCAGGCACCTGTGCCACTTCCAGAGGTGCAAAGTGATTTGCCATTGGTATCTCCTGGTTATGCCTGACTGCTGTGTCACTGCCCCTGACACACAATCTCCTGCACCTTCCCTTCCCCATCACCCTCCATTCCGCTGAGTCAATGGACCTCTGAGGTAGTGGGGGTGCAGGAGAATGAGCACCAGCTTAGCTGGAGTCACAGCTTGGATATTTCCTCCACTGCTGTTACCAGCTGAGCATGGAGCTCCCAGAAGGTCCTACATAATGGGCAATGTTCCCTTCTCCAAAGTGTAGCCCTAGAGATGAGTGCCCCACAATCCCTGCAGCTGACCACCTCCCCACACCCCCTGTGCTCCATTCTGGAAACATAGAAACATAGACAATGATGGCAGAAAATTACCAAAGTCTGCCCAGAGTTCTCTGTATGCCCTGGGACCTATTTTCTGTATGGGGTTTTATCCTTCCCGGTCCACCTCCCTGCTCCCCTCCCTTCTGCTACTGATCTGAGCAACCATTAAACCCTTTACTTTGTTCCACCTATGCTTGAAACCATTTAAGGTTTTGGCACCCATCACCATCTGTCTGTTGGCCATGAATCATCTTGATCACCCTGTGTTGCACTGTCTCCAACCTATCCCTGTCCTTCCATAGGTGAGGACTCCAGAACTGAGCACAGTGTTCCAGGTGCAGCCTCACCAGTGACAGATATAGAGGTAATAATACCTCATTTTTCCTGCTGTCAATACCCCTTCCGATACACCACAGCATCCTATTAGTCTTACTATAGATCTTGCTATATTGGCTTGATTGTTTGAGGGAGTCGCTATTGATGACTCCCAGGTCCCTTTCATCTGCTGTAGTGCTCAGTTTTACCCCTCCCAGCCAGTACTCTGTCCTGATTTTTTCCCTAGGTGCATAACTTTTCATTTTTTTGACACTAAATTTCAACTGCCAAACCTTAGACCACCTCTCTAGCCTTTGTAGATCCCTCTGCATCGCCCTGATCCCTTCATCACTATCCACCCTACCGCAGAGCTTTGTGTCATCTGTGAAGAGACACAACATGCCTGGGATGCTCTCTCTCCGATGTCGCTGATGAACATATTGAAGAGGACAGGACCCAGGATAGATCTCTGTGGCACCCCACTCGTATTCTCCCTCTCTTCGTATTTGACCCTATTTACCACCACCCTCTGCTGTCTCTCCTTCATATAGTTTCCTACCCATCTAACTATGTCCCTAGCTGTGCCCAGGTCCTTCAACTTTTTCAGCAATCTTCTGTGTGGCACCAAGTCAAAAGCCTTGCTGAAACTGAAATAAAGTGAATCCACAGAGTGGCCCTTATCTACTAACTGTGTTACCCAGTCAAAGAAAACTACTGGGTTCATCTGACAAGATGTCCCTGTCACAAACCCATGCTGTTTACTATCTTGTAGACTGTTGCTACCTAGGTAGTTCACAAGGTCCTCTTTGATCAGTGACTCCATTAGTTTACCCACTGCAGAGGCAAGGCTGACAGGTCTGTAATTTCTCCTTCTGTCCCCGCTTGTGTAGCGGGACTACATCCACTACCCTCCAGTCTTTCAGAACTACCCCAGTCTGAATTGAGCTACTGAATAACCCTAGTAGGGGCTCAGCCAGCTCTGAAGCCAATTCCTTGAGTACCCTTGGGTGCATCCCATCTGTCTCTAGGGCTTTATCTACCTAAAAGGCTTACAGACCCCCTCCTTGTAGCCTAACAATACCCACCTCTCTGCTTCCTTTTTTTCCTTAAAGGACTACTACAGTCCTCAGTGAATGGTTTAAATGGTACACTGGCCAGCATTTAAACTAGCCAAAGGGAGCGGCAGAAAGATGAAGGGAGACATAAACTGTCCCCAACCCCCACAGGCAAATGAGGTTGGCAAGTGGAATCTGGGTGCTAGAAGGCAAGAGTGATAATGAGATAGATAGTAGAGGAAACAAAGGGGGCAAATAGGAAATGGGGGTGGGTGTGGCAGCATGATCTGGAGAGCCATGTGTGCAAACGCTTGAAGTCTAGGCAACAAGATTGTAGACCTAGGGCCACCATGGCAGAAGTGGACCTGGATATGGTTGCAATTACCGAGTCTGAGTACTGGTGCAATGAAAACAAGGATTGTGATGTGGCCACACCATGGTATACTCTGTTCAAAAAAGATAGGGTAGGTAAAAAATGGGGAGGAGTGGCTCTTTATGTTAGAGACAACAGAAAAGCCTTGGAAATACAGGGAGAGCAGGGAGGAGCTGAGATACTGTGGGTCACCCTGGAAACATGTAAGGGGGCCACTGTTCACATAGGAGTGTTCTACAGACCTCCAGCACAGGGGGGAGAGTTGGATAAGGACATGATGGAAGACATCCAAAGGAAGGCACACAAGAGGGAGGTGTTACTGGTGGGGGACTTCAATCTACCAGATGTGAATTACAGCCTACCAGCTGCAGCAACAGTCAGAAGTAAGGACATCCTGGACTTCCTGCAAGGGGTGTTCCTCAGGCAACTAGTTAAGAAGCCCATTCATGGGGGGGTTGATACTGGACCTGGTGCTGATAAATGGGGACAGTGTTGCTGACATCATCGTGGTTGACAACCCAGGGTCTAGCGATCACTGTAGAGTGTGGTTCAATATAAGGACTGGGCCAGAACTGAGCCACACTAAGACGGTGATCCAGTACTTCAGGAGGGCCTATTTCAGGAAAATTGGAGAATGCCTCAGGGATGCCCTCTCAGAGATAGAGGATCTGGAGGGAATCAAGGAACTATGGGCAAAAATAAGGGTTGGGGGAACTGAAAAAGCAACAAATCTATGTGTCAGGCATGCTAACAAGGGCAAGAGAAAAAATGGACCTTTATGGTTCTCTAAAGACATAGGAGAAAAAGTAAGAGCAAAACAACTAGCATTTAGAATGTACAAAAAAGACACAGAAGGAGGAAGATAGGGAAAACTACCTAGAGAAAGAAAGGGAGGAAGGGAAGGCAGTTAGACATGCAAAGGCACAAACAGAGGGGAATATTGCTCAATCAGTATAAGAAGGGGATAAACCTTTTTTTAGATATATAAGTGAGATGAGGAAGGCCAAAGGGGGAATAGTAAGGATAAAAGGGGAAGAAGGGGTTTGCAAGGAGGAAGACCAAAAGGAGGCAGACAAATTGAACAAATACTTTTGTTCAGTATTTACAGAAGAAGGGGTAGGTGATGAGCCAAAGTTAAGGGACAAGGGCATAAATTGTAGGGAGCTGGACACCAGTCCTTTTACAGAGGAGAAAGTCCTCAAGATACTAGCACAATTAAAAGTAAACAAGGCAATGGGACCTGATGGGGTGCACCCCAGGATACTGAGGGAGCTCAAAGAGGTGCTAGCTGAACCTCTGACAACTCTGCTCAACTTATCATTAGAAATGGGAGGTTCTGAGAGACTGGAGGAGGGAAGGCAGATGTGGTCCCACTTCACGAAAGTGGGAACAGGGAGGTGACAGGAAATTACAGACCAGTCAGCCTGACTTCAGCAGTGGGCAAAGTAATGGAAACACTACTGAAGGAAAGGATAGTGGAATACCTTGTAACCAGTCGATTACAGGATCCAAGTCAGCATGGTTTCACAGGGGAGAGGTCTTGCCAGACAAACCTGACTGAGCTCTTTGACTGGGTGATCAGGGTTGTGGATAAGGGAGGAGTGGTAGATGTGGCCTACCTGGATTTCAGTAAGGCCTTCAACACCATTCCACATAGAAGACTGGTGAACAAGCTGGCCTGTCTGGGAGTGAGTCAAAAAGTTATAAGCTGGGTAAGAAGTTGGTTAGGCAACAGGAGTCAGAGAGTGGTGGTGTAACCCCTTTGTTGCAGGGTTACCTAGAATCAGTAAGATCTAGTGGTAGGCAGGGAAGGCAGCTTGTGAAACTCCAGTCCCCCTCCCTCCGGGGGGGGGGGAGGTCTCTGTGGGTTCCAGGGGCAATCCCCTTTTCCCACCAAGGAAAGAAGCTGCCTGAAATTACTTTGTCTGTTTGGGTATACAGAAAAGGTTAAAGGACTTTGCCTGTGGGGCACCTGCAACGATATGGTGAGTGTTTGGCTCCAGGTTAAGGGGCAAACAACTGTTTTTCAGTCAGGAAATGTTATTGGGGACTGCTGTTTGGGAGGACTATATACACTAGAACGAACAAATGGAGCACTCAATTCAGTTTCAAGTTTCAAATGGTTTTATTGGGGACTGCTGTTTGGGAGCACTATATACACTAGGACGAACAAATGGAGCAGTCAGTTTAAAGTTTAAATGGATTTAGAGTTCACAGTAGAGGGGGTGCATCAGTTCATCCACCATGCAATCTACAGTTTTACAGTCCTGAAGTTTCTGTGTGTTCAGAGAAATGGCCGGGTATGGGCTGTAGGGCTGGAGGTGGATAGATCCCATCTTTAGTAACCAGGTCCACCTCTACGTTTCTTCTGTTTTTGCTACTCGCCTCATAAACCTGGCCAGTGATGGGGTGGGTACCCAGACGTGGGTCTCAACTTGAAAATCTCTCTAGGAGTAGTAGACTTCAAGTGGTGTGGGAGCCACAGGATGGGAACATTACTCCTTGTAGGATGGAGTCTCCTGTTTGATGGGAGTTTTGAATTGGAAGTACAAAAACAAAATCTCTCTAGGGTTGCAGACTTCAAGTGGTGTGGGAAGCCAGGTTGGGAGCCTCCTTGTGTGATGGGATGTCTTTCCAAGTAGAGTTTGGGTTCATTACCCAAGTGGACCGTCAGTAGAGTGGCGGCAGGAAGCCGGGCTAGTCGGGCTGTATCCAATGTACATGCAAAGTCGGGCTGAGTGCCTGGTGGGTCCAAAGCCAGACAACTGTTGTAGTGTTCATTCCTCAAATGGACCGCTGTGATTAACCGCTAATCTGCATTACAGTTACGTAGCCCTGTGGGGGACCATACAGAGCTTTGTTTATGTTCAGTGAGTTAATAAATAAAGCCACACTGAAAAATCCCAATTCTGGTTCTGGACATTACAGTTATTGCTTCCTGTAGTTGGATTTACTTGGGTGCCCCTGTGCAGAGTAGTCAAACCTAGGCCTCTTGTGCCAAGTAGCCTCATCCTTCCCCGAACCCGTAGATATACAGCTCCCCACCAGGTATTGCTGCCAAATGCCAACAGCATGCCACCTGTCATTGTTTTGGTAAAAGGACAGGGGTGGGAAGGGTTACAAAAATGGAGGCACCGCTTTGGATTTGTTTGGGAAGGAAGGTGCTTGGGCAAGTAAGCTAGCGTTTTGGCTATCTGGCAGTTGGTAGCCCAAAAAAGTTGAAGCAATTTCCCTAGTGTGTGCTGTGTGCTGTGAATCTTGTGCTGCTGTTTAAAAAATGCCAACTGTTTACCAAGGAGCTGTAAAGCCAAAGTGTGTGTCATTGTCCTGCATCAACATAGTTTACAGCGTTTGTCAGTTTTAAAATAAAGTTCTGTGAAGAAAAGTGTGGAAAACTATTGGTAGCAACAGAGGAATTATGCCCTGGACGTTTGAAATGCTTTTAAAATGAGTTTCTGTGAAGGAAAGTGTGGAAAACAAGGGGTAGCAACAGAGAAATTATGCCCTGGACGTTGGAAATGCTTTCTGTGCAATACTAGAGACTGCAGAGTTAATGGCAATGTTACATGGTTGAAATGGGCTCCCGCCATGGAGTCAGTTAAAAAAAAAAAAAAAAGTGCATCTTTTCAGTTTAAATTTGCCTGCTCGACGATCGCCGTGAGGAAAGGAGCCCTTGTGAGGAAGAAGACGCTCATTTGCATGGCATCGTGTGGCTGGTCAGTTTGCCATAGTCCCGCCCTCAGCCAGCTCTTATGTCTGCTTCAGCATTCGAGAGGAGAAAGAGAGTAGTGCGTGTACTGGCAGTGGAGGAGCGTTGGAAGTGTTCAAGCGCTGTAAACAGTAGAAAAGTGACTTTCAGTTAAAAATCAGGCTCAACCCGCTTATCGGTCGTGGGATCAGTGAATTGTGTGATTAATACTACGATCGCGGAGACTGCCAGCCCGTTTGAAATCTGAGGCCTTCAAAAATCTGGCTGCAGGCCGTTTTCCTCCATCACAGCAATCTGCTACCATAACAGTGAGTAAACTATTTAAAACTGCTCAAATCAGTGATTTTCAGTAATGCCATATAAAATGTGAGTGCAGCTGTATAGTCGCTTTGCAAGTAGTGATTGTGTGATATCCTGCTAGCAAGTGCAAGTCTGTAAAGCCATTAAATGTGAGCATAGCAATGAAAGTAGCCTCTGTTTAAAGTTTGCAGCCAGAGAGAGACTGTGGGTTATAAAATAAGTGCAACGCTAGTAGAAGCAGGCAATCCTGTGCTGAAACCTGAAGTTAAAGGGACTGTGATTAAATAAATGTTGCCAGCATGTGAAAAAGTCCAAGGAAAATCCTGTAAATGTGAGAACAGCCAGAAAAGAGCAAGTTGTGCAGTTTGAATAAAAGTTAATAGTAGCTGATGTAAATCGGGTGCGCAGTGGCTTGACCCAGAGTCTGAATGTTGATGCACAGAAGTGCTGCCGCCGCCATTACAGGGTGGGGTAGTAAAGAAAACACAGCAGCAAAGGAGCCATTTAAAAGCCACAGAGTGTGTTCATTTAAAGTGGGACTTTCAGTTACAGTGAACTTCTGTTTGTTTTTCTGCAGTTATGGCCTCAGGACCAGCTCGTTACCCGGATCATGCCCGGGTTGCAGTAACAGCAGCAGTAAATAGATTGAGAGACATTGAAAATTGGTGCTATAGAGGGCAACTCCCTCCTGATGTGGCAATTCCTAATTATCCAGTGCGTGTCGCCAGATGTGTGAGTGCTGGAAGGATGTCTTCATGATTCCTCACTGTGCTGGTTGTCTACAAAAATGAAGCATATAAAGTACCTCAAATTCGTTTGGCTCCCACATGGACACAACTTCAAGAATCTGCAGTTGGCAGCACACGCATCAGGAGCCTGTGGAGGAAGGTCCCCGGAGTGTGGCACAAAGTTAGAGAGTGCAGAATTAGAGACTGAATCTGAAGTTGAAGTTTTGGATGCTGGATCTCAGAAAGCAAGTTCAGATAAAGCATCAATAGACCCCTGGGTGGGGGGGCCTAGCCCAAGTCTCGAAGGTGAAGATGAGATGCGGGAGGCCGTTGAATGGGAGGTGTCAACCTCCGCTCCTAGTGATGAATGGATAGTCTTGGGGGTGAGAACTTCTGCTCACTCTTGGGCTCAGATCCTCAGTGAAGAGGAAGATGAGGAGGAATCTAAGTGGCCTTGTGAGATAGGAACAGGTACACAGCCTCAAGATCTTGCCTCGGAGGAATGTGTTCAAGAAGGTGGTGATGCCACTGCCCTGGCTTCACCAGAAGAAAAAGAAGTCAGGGATCTGTTTTTAATTTCATTGAGGATGCGAAGCTGTCGGAACCAGGAATGGCCACCCCCAAGCCAGGCCAGCGGTCTCAGATTGACCAAAGCAAGTAAAGAGGAGAGACTGGTTCATAGAAAGACCAATGAAATCTTTGGTATGACCTTTCCTACCTTTCCTCGGAGAGTCTGGGAGGAGATTGAGAACTGCAGGAAATCCTGGATCTGGGATGAAGCAATGAAACATGTGCATCCTGGGGCTAACCAGCATGTAAAGAATAGATTGTTCCACAAAAAGTATACACAGTGGAAGAGAAGGCAGGACACTGTTTATGGACAAAGTGAGAATAGTGGACGGAGAGGGACTCGAAGTCTCCCACTGTGTGAATTATGTGCATCCAGATGGAGTAATAATTCAAGCCCCTGACCCCCTCTACTATTGGCCTCAGTGCAAGGACCTCCCAGTAATTAAGCCCATGCCTACAAAATGGAGAGCTGAGCAGTGGTAGTCAATACTGCCACATCTGAACTGTGAAGTACCTTTATTGAACTGACAAAATGAATAAACAAAAATTCGGGGCCCCACATTTTTCAGTCTACAGTAAACTGTCTGCAATCACCTACCGCCTACTGGTACTACCAGATGACTTCAGATCCAGAGAGGACACCATCCCAGCAGTTTCCTGTTCATCGCCTGGTAATCGGATGACGCCGGACCAGCTGTTTCTCTTTTTGTTCCTGTTCTAAGGTTCCTTCTCCAGTTATGACATCAGCCCAGCTGTTTCCAGATGTGCACTCCTGTGGGTTCCAGGAAGATGTCCGCCCAGCTGTATCAGAAGAAATGCTGCCAGGGAGAGTCTTCGGCAGGGACCAGGTTGGTGATGTACGAATACTTCAAGAGGCTGGTGAGTCATCAAATTCTTTTTATTCTATCTTTATGACATTGCAATACACACCTTACACTACAGACTTCAAACAGTGTGTGAACTGTCCGCAAAGACTCTTCCCTTCAGGATTATGGCCTTAAAAGACTATGTTCATGGGGCTCCGGCCCAGGAGAGACTCTTTAATGGACTGGCCTTCGGGCCTTGTAGTCACTAGTGGGACATTTAGGGCATTCCATTCCCCCCAAAAAAGTGTATTGTTATCAATGTCATTTCTGTACTTAATGTATATACTGTCTTTTCTACTTTTCTAAAAAAAAAAAATTATTTTTCTTTTTGGGATTGTTTAGTGTTTTTGTTTATCCTGTATGGTAAGGGTTGTGGTTGTTGTTGTTGTAGTCATCGTTATTTAGGTAGATCGTAAATGCAGATTAGGGTGTTTTGTTTTTTGTTGTTTTGTCTTCTCTACAGGTGTTCCTGGAAGAAGAAGAGAAGCCAAGAAGAGGAGGAGGGCTCATCGGAGTTCCTCATTTCAGTGCTTATGTTTAGAAATTAAAGTACTGTTTGTGTTTCTAATGTTGTAGTTGCAGGCTGCCAAGGTCAGGGAGGTCCCGGGTTTGTTTTATTTGGGATGTTATGTAGAGGCAGATAGGTTTTCCCTAGGGGTTAGGGGATAGACAGGCTGTGGTCCTGAATGGTCATAGGGATTGCAGTACTGATCTATCAGGGCTATGCTCTGCACGTTCTACCAGAGCCACTAGGTGTCCATAGTAAGTGGATAGAGTAGAGGCTGAAATGTCAGCTATAGGCCTCTAGGCCCTTAGTGTTGCCTACCTGTGCTTGCACACGGTAGGAGGGGGCCTGATCACCCCCCTCCGCAGGTAGCACATAGGGTGGGATGGCCTAAGGCCGGGTGCATAATGACTGGGGACAGTCATATTCCTGGTCAAGGGCGAGTGTAACCCCTTTGTTACCCGGGGTTACTAGAATCCCAGTAAGACCTAGTGGTAGGCAGGGAAGGCAGCTTGTGAAACTCCAGTTAAATGGGTTTCACACTGTCTCACTCTGTCCTCAGTCACAGCTGAGACTGGAGAGATGACATCATTATAGAATTGTTACAGCTGCATGAGCCACACTTGGAATCTTCAGCTCAGAGTAGTTCTAGAACTTTGGGAATTTGAAAAGCCAGCCTTCCGTTTGTCCTTGAGCAAGAAGGAAGCATCAGACTGTAGTTTGAGTTTTGCCCCACACAGAAGGAAGTTTTTCTGTGTTTCACCATTCTTCAAGTGGTGGAGACCGTTCCCTCGGTCTCAGTGTCCCCTCCCTCCGGGGGGGAGAGGAAAAGGTCTCTATGGGTTCCAGGGGCAATCCCCTTTTCCCACCAAGGAAAGAAGCTGCCTGAAATTACTTTGTCTGTTTGGGTATACAGAAAAGGATAAAGGAATTCACCTGTGGGGCCTTGCAACGATATGGTGAGTGTTTGGCTCCAGTTTAAGGGGCAAACAACTGTTTTCAGTCAGGAAATGTTATTGGGACTGCTGTTTGGGAGCACTATATACACTAGAACGAACAAATGGAGCAGTCAATTCAGTTTCAAGTTTCAAATGGTTTTATGGGGACTGCTGTTTGGGAGCATTATATACACTAGGACGAAAAAATGGAGCAGTCAGTTTAAAGTTTAAATGGATTTAGAGTTCACAGTAGAGGGTGCATCAGTTCATCCAGTCAATCTACATTTAAAGTCTAAAGTTTCTGTGTGTTCAGAGAAATGGCCGGGTATGGGCTGTGGGAGCTGGAGGTGGATAGATCCCCATCTTTAGTAACCAGGTCCACCTCTACGGATTTCTTCTGTTTTTGCTACTCGCCTCATGCGCTTGGCCAGTGATGGGGTGGGTACCCAGACGTGGGTCTCAACTTGAAAATCTCTCTAGGAGTAGTAGACTTCGAGTGGTGTGGGGAGCCACAGGATGGGAACATTACTCCTTGTAGGATGGGAGTCTCCCTGTTTGATGGGAGTTTTGAATTGGAAGTACAAAAACAAAATCTCTCTAGGAGTTGCAGACTTCAAGTGGTGTGGGAAGCCACAGTTTGGGAGCCTCCTTGTGTGATGGGATGTCTTTCCAAGTAGAGTTTGGGTTCATTCGCCAAGTGGACCATCAGTAGAGTGGCCGGCAGGGAAGCCGGGCTAGTCGGGCTGTGTATCCAATGCGCATGCAAAGTCCGGGCTGAGTGCCTGGTGGGTCCAAAGCCAGACAACTGTTGTAGTGTTCATTCCTCAAATGGACCGCTGTGATTAACCGCTAATCTGCATTACAGTTACGTAGCCCTGTGGGGGACCATACAGAGCTTTGTTTATGTTCAGTGAGTTAATAAATAAAGCCACACTGAAAAATCCCAATTCTGGTTCTGGACATTACAGTTATTGCTTCCTGTAGTTGGATTTACTTGGGTGCCCTGTGCAGAGTAGTCAAACCTAGGCCTCTTGTGCCAAGTAGCCTCATCCTTCCCCGAACCCGTAGATATACAGCTCCCCACCAGGTATTGCTGCCAAATGCCAACAGCATGCTACCTGTCATTGTTTTGGTAAAAGGACAGGGGTGGGGAGGGTTACAAAAATGGAGGCACCGCTTTGGATTTGTTTGGGAAGGAAGGTGCTTGGGCAAGTAAGCTAGCGTTTTGGCTATCTGGCAGTTGGTAGCCCAAAAAAGTTGAAGCAATTTCCCTAGTGTGTGCTGTGTGCTGTGAATCTTGTGCTGCTGTTTAAAAATGCCAACTGTTTACCAAGGAGCTGTAAAGCCAAAGTGTGTCATTGTCCTGCATCAACATAGTTTACAGCGTTTGTCAGTTTAAAATAAAGTTCTGTGAAGAAAAGTGGGAAAACTATTGGTAGCAACAGAGGAATTATGCCCTGGACGTTTGAAATGCTTTTAAAATGAGTTTCTGTGAAGGAAAGTGTGGAAAACAAGGGGTAGCAACAGAGAAATTATGCCCTGGACGTTGGAAATGCTTTCTGTGCAATACTAGAGACTGCAGAGTTAATGGCAATGTTACATGGTTGAAATGGGCTCCCGCCATGGAGTCAGTTAAAAAAAAAAAAAAAAGTGCATCTTTTCAGTTTAAATTTGCCTGCTCGACGATCGCCGTGAGGAAAGGAGCCCTTGTGAGGAAGAAGACGCTCATTTGCATGGCATCGTGTGGCTGGTCAGTTTGCCATTAGTCCCGCCCCTCAGCCAGCTCTTATGTGTCTGCTTCAGCATTCGAGAGGGAGAAAGAGAGTAGTGCGTGTACTGGCAGTGGAGGAGCGTTCGCGAAGTGTTCAAAGCGCTGTAAACAGTAGAAAAGTGACTTTCCAGTTAAAAATCAGGCTCAACCAGCTTATCGGTCGTGGGATCAGTGAATTGTGTGATTAATACTACGATCGCGGAGACTGCCAGCCCGTTTGAAATCTGAGGCCTTCAAAAATCTGGCTGCAGGCCGTTTTCCTCCATCACAGCAATCTGCTACCATAACAGTGAGTAAACTATTTAAAACTGCTCAAATCAGTGATTTTCAGTAATGCCATATAAAATGTGAGTGCAGCTGTATAGTCGCTTTGCAAGTAGTGATTGTGTGATATCCTGCTAGCAAGTGCAAGTCTGTAAAGCCATTAAATGTGAGCATAGCAATGAAAGTAGCCTCTGTTTAAAGTTTGCAGCCAGAGAGAGACTGTGGGTTATAAAATAAGTGCAACGCTAGTAGAAGCAGGCAATCCTGTGCTGAAACCTGAAGTTAAAGGGACTGTGATTAAATAAATGTTGCCAGCATGTGAAAAAGTCCAAGGAAAATCCTGTAAATGTGAGAACAGCCAGAAAAGAGCAAGTTGTGCAGTTTGAATAAAAGTTAATAGTAGCTGATGTATAGGTGCAGTGGCTTGACCCAGAGTCTGAATGTTGATGCACAAGTGCTGCCACCGCCATTACAGGGTGGGGTAGTAAAGAAAACACAGCAGCAAAGGAGCCATTTAAAAGCCACAGAGTGTGTTCATTTAAAGTGGGACTTTCAGTTACAGTGAACTTTGTTTGTTTTCTGCAGTTATGGCCTCAGGACCAGCTCGTTACCGGATCATGCCGGGTTGCAGTAACAACAGCAGTAAATAGATTGAGAGACATTGAAAATTGGTGCTATAGAGGGCAACTCCCTCCTGATGTGGCAATTCCTAATTATCCAGTGCGTATGCCAGATGTGCTTGAGTGCTGGAAGGATGTCTTCATGATTCCTCACTGTGCTGGTTGTCTACAAAAATATGACTTGTATAAAGTACCTCAAATTCGCTTTGGCTCACATGGACACAACTTCAAGAATCTGCAGTTGGCAGCACACAGCATCAGGCGAGAGCCTGTGGAGGAAGGTCTCTGGGAGTGTGGCACAAAGTTAGAGAGTGCAGAATTAGAGACTGAATCTGAAGTTGAAGTTTTGGATGCTGGATCTCGAAGCAAGTTCAGATAAAGCATCAATAGACCCCTGGGTGGGGGCCTATCTGAGTCTCGAAGGTGAGGTAAGTCACGGGAGGCCGTTGAATGGGAGGTGTCGACCTCCGCTCCTAGTGATGAATGGATAGTCTTGGGGTGAGAACTCTGCTCACTCTTGGGCTCAGATCCTCAGTGAAGAGGAAGATGAGGAGGAATCTAAGTGGCCTTGTGAGATAGGAACAGGTACACAGCCTCAAGATCTTGCCTCGGAGGAATGTGTTCAAGAAGGTGGTGATGCCACTGCCCTGGCTTCACCAGAAAAAAGAAGTCAGGATCTGTTTTTAATTTCATTGAGGATGCTAGCTGTGCAGAACCAGATGGCCACCCCAAGCCAGGCCAGCGGTCTCAGATTGACCAAAGCAAGTAAAGAGGAGAGACTGGTTCATAGAAAGACCAATGAAATCTTTGGTATGACCTTTCCTACCTTTCCTCGGAGAGTCTGGGAGGAGATTGAGAACTGCAGGAAATCCTGGATCTGGGATGAAGCAATGAAACATGTGCATCCTGGGGCTAACCAGCATGTAAAGAATAGATTGTTCCACAAAAGTATACACAGTGGAAGAAAGGCAGGACACTGTTTATGGACAAAGTGAGAATAGTGGACGGAGAGGGACTCGAAGTCTCCCACTGTGTGAATTATGTGCATCCAGATGGAGTAATAATTCAAGCCCCTGACCCCCTCTACTATTGGCCTCAGTGCAAGGACCTCCCAGTAATTAAGCCCATGCCTACAAAATGGAGAGCTGAGCAGTGGTAGTCAATACTGCCACATCTGAACTGTGAAGTACCTTTATTGAACTGACAAAATGAATAAACAAAAATTCGGGACCCCACATTTTTCAGTCTACAGTAAACTGTCTGCAATCACCTACCGCCTACTGGTACTACCAGATGACTTCAGATCCAGAGAGGACACCATCCCAGCAGTTTCCTGTTCATCGCCTGGTAATCGGATGACGCGGACCAGCTGTTTCTCTTTTGTTCCTGTTCTAAGGTTCCTTCTCCAGTTATGACATCAGCCCAGCTGTTTCAGATGTGCACTCCTGTGGGTTCCAGGAAGATGTCCGCCCAGCTGTATCAGAAGAAATGCTGCCAGGGAGAGTCTTCGGCAGGGACCAGGTTGGTGATGTACGAATACTTCAAGAGGCTGGTGAGTCATCAAAATTCTTTTTATTCTATCTTTATGACATTGCAATACACACCTTACACTACAGACTTCAAACAGTGTGTGAACTGTCCGCAAAGACTCTTCCCTTCAGGATTATGGCCTTAAAAGACTATGTTCATGGGGCTCCGGCCCAGGAGAGACTCTTTAATGGACTGGCCTTCGGGCCTTGTAGTCACTAGTGGGACATTTAGGGCATTCCATTCCCCCCAAAAAAGTGTATTGTTATCAATGTCATTTCTGTACTTAATGTATATACTGTCTTTTCTACTTTTCTAAAAAAAAAATATATTTTTCTTTTTGGGATTGTTTAGTGTTTTTGTTTATCCTGTATGGTAAGGGTTGTGGTTGTTGTTGTTGTAGTCATCGTTATTTAGGTAGATCGTAAATGCAGATTAGGGTGTTTTGTTTTTTGTTGTTTTTGTCTTCTCTACAGGTGTTCCTGGAAGAAGAAGAGAAGCCAAGAAGAGGAGGAGGGGCTCATCGGAGTTCCTCATTTCAGTGCTTATGTTTAGAAATTAAAGTACTGTTTGTGTTTCTAATGTTGTAGTTGCAGGCTGCCAAAGGTCGGGGAGGTCCCCGGGTTTTGTTTTTATTTGGGATGTTATGTAGAGGCAGATAGGTTTTCCCTAGAGGGTTAGGGGGGATAGACAGGCTGTGGTCCTGAATGGCCATAGGGATTGCAGTGCTGATCTATCAGGGCTATGCTCTGGACGGTTCTACCAGCCACTAGGTGTCCATAGTAAGTGGATAGAGTAGAGGCTGAAATGTCAGCTATAGGCCTCTAGGCCCTTAGTGTTGCCTACCTGTGCTTGCACTGGAGGAGGCTGATCACCCCCTCCGCAGGTAGCACATAGGGTGGGATGGCCTAAGGTCGGGTGCATAATGACTGGGGACAGTCATATTCCTGGTCAGGCGAGTGTAACCCTTTGTTACCGGGTTACTAGAATCCCAGTAAGACCTAGTGGTAGGCAGGAGGCAGCTTGTGAACTCCAGTTAAATGGGTTTCACACTGTCTCACTCTGTCCTCAGTCACAGCTGAGACTGGAGAGATGACATCATTATAGAATTGTTACAGCTGCATGAGCCACACTTGGAATCTTCAGCTCAGAGTAGTTCTAGAACTTTGGGAATTTGAAAAGCCAGCCTTCCGTTTGTCCTTGAGCAAGAAGGAAGCATCAGACTGTAGTTTGAGTTTTGCCTCCACACAAAAGGAAGTTTTTCTGTGTTTCACCATTCTTCAAGTGGTGGAGACCGTTCCCTCGGTCTCAGTGCCCCCTCCCTCCGGGGGGAGGAAAAGGTCTCTATGGGTTCCAGGGGCAATCCCCTTTTCCCACCAAGGAAAGAAGCTGCCTGAAATTACTTTGTCTGTTTGGGTATACAGAAAAGGATAAAGGAATTCACCTGTGGGGCCCTGCAACGATATGGTGAGTGTTTGGCTCCAGTTTAAGGGGCAAACAACTGTTTTTCAGTCAGGAAATGTTATTGGGGACTGCTGTTTGGGAGCACTATATACACTAGAACGAACAAATGGAGCAGTCAATTCAGTTTCAAGTTTCAAATGGTTTTATTGGGGACTGCTGTTTGGGAGCATTATATACACTAGGACGAAAAAATGGAGCAGTCAGTTTAAAGTTTAAATGGATTTAGAGTTCACAGTAGAGGGGGTGCATCAGTTCATCCACCGTCAATCTACATTTTAAAGTCTAAAGTTTCTGTGTGTTCAGAGAAATGGCCGGGTATGGGCTGTGGGAGCTGGAGGTGGATAGATCCCCATCTTTAGTAACCAGGTCCACCTCTACGGATTTCTTCTGTTTTTGCTACTCGCCTCATGCGCTTGGCCAGTGATGGGGTGGGTACCCAGACGTGGGTCGCAACTTGAAAATCTCTCTAGGAGTCGCAGACTTCAAGTGGTGTGGGGAGCCACAGTTTGGGAGCCTCCTTGTTTGATAGGATGTCTTTCCAAGTAGAGTTTGGGTTCATTCACCAAGTGGACCGTCAGTAGAGTGGCGGGCAGGGGAGCCGGGCCAGTCGGGCTGTGTATCCAATGCGCATGCAAAGTCCGGGCTGAGTGCCTGGTGGGTCCAAAGCCAGACAACTGTTGTAAGGTGTTCATTCCTCAAATGGACCGCTGTGTTTAATCTCTAATCTGCATTACAGTTACGTAGCCCTGTGGGCGACCATACAGAGTTTTGTTTATGTTCAGTGAGTCAATAAATAAAGCCACACTGAAAATTCCCAATTCTGGTTCTGGACATTACAGTTATTGCTTCCTGTAGTTGGATTTACTTGGTGCCCTGTGCAGAGTAGTCAAACCTAGGCCTCTTGTACCAAGTAGCCTCATCCTTCCCCGAACCCGTTGATATACAGCTCCCCACCAGGTATTGCTGCCAAATGTCAACAGCATGCCACCTGTTGTTGTTTTGGTAAAATGACAGGGGTGGGGAGGGTTACAATGGTAAACAGTGTCCACTCTGGAGAAGGCAAGGTGATCAGCAGGGTGCCTCAGGGCTCAGTACTAGGCCCGGTCCTCTTTAATGTCTTTATCAGCAACATTGCAGAAGGGCTAGAAGGGAAAGTATGTCTGTTCACGGATGACACAAAAATCTGCAATAGAGTAGACACACCCGGGTGTGTGGAAAAAATGAGAAATGATTTCAAAAAGTTAGAAGAATGGTCAAGGGTTTGGCAGCTAAGTTTCATTGCAAAAAAGTGCAAAATTATTACACTTGGGGCACAGAAACCCAGGGGCTATGTACCAAATTGGAAGGGAAGCACTGGAAACCATCAAACAGGAAAGGGACCCGAAGGTAATCATTTCTGATGACCTGAAGGTAGCCAAGTAGTGTGATAAGGCAGTGGGGAAGGCTAGCAGGATGCTTGGGTGCATAGGGAGGAGTATCACCAGTAGGAAGAAGGAGGTAATATAACCACTGTACGGATCACTGGTAAGACCCCACTTCAAGTACTGAGTCCAGTTCTAGAGGCCCCACCTCTGGAAAAACATTAATAAGGTGGAGGCAGTACAGAAGAGGGCTACCAAAATGGTGCAGGGTCTGCATCAAAAGCCCTACGAGGAGAGACTCAAGGAACTAAATATGTACTCTCTAGAGGAAAGGAAGGAAACATTCAAATATCTAATAGGTATTAATAAGGTACTGGAAGGTAGCATTTTCCATAGACAAATAAGCTTGTGGACATGGGGTTACACTATAAAATTGAAGGGGGGAGTTCAGAGGAAATACTTCTTCATGGAGAGGGTGGTGGATGCCTGGAACAGTCTTCCAGTGGAGGTGGTGGCTGCCAAAATGGTGACAGGATTCAAGCATGCATTGGACAGATACAAGAGGACCTTGGCAGTAAGACAAGGGGAGGAGACGACTGGAGATTGAGTAGGGTCTGCTGTGGCACAGTAAGCAGGAAAACTGGGAAGACTAGGTGGGTCAAGAGGTCCTTATCTGCCAACAACGTCTATGTTTCTGTGTACAGTCAAAAATTTGCAGAAACATGTGTCATGCAGAGTGTTTCAATTTGTGTATTTAGTCCTGGTGTCCTTCCCTTTCTTTGCTATTAGGAGTTTTCTTCAGTTTGCCTACTAGTTTTATGGCTTCTGCTGCTAGTTTAATGGCTTATGGGATCTCCATATTACCATGGGTTATTGCTCTTCTTTTTCCTACAGTGTATCTTGTCCCACATGACAAGTGATGCATCTGGGACCATAGATTCAGCAAGTGCTGCTTTACAGTAGTACAGCTGTGATTTTGAAATACTTTCCTTAACCAGTAGGCACTGAAGGCTATATTTACAGTTTAGCAATTACTTGGGATCTAATTGAGTGGGTATTCTGTAAGAATACAGCTAGAGTCTCTACTAATTATAGCACTGATGACCTAGGCAGTGGTTCTCAAATGGTGAGGCCAGCCTTCCAAGGGAGGCCCCAAACTGTTCCAGGGGAGGCCCAGCCAAGTCTGAGAATGTACAGTATTTAAATTTTAAGATTTGGATATTTTGTGTGATGGGATGAAGCAAACTAATTATGAATAATGGCAGCTGAATTTCTTTACTTATGCATAAACTGGTGACCAGGAAAGGCCCAATGAGCCAGAGCTTGTTTCTAGGTATCTATTTGTATGTAAATTGGTGGCTAGAAGGTACACTGAGCCAAGGTTTGTTTCTACAGTAGGTGTTCATTTATATGTAAATTAGTGACTGGGAAAGGCACATTGAGTCTGCATTTGTTTCAGGTGCAACCCAAGGTAAGGGCACAGGAGGTTGTTTAACAGCAGGGTAAGAGGGGGAGCGATGAAGTGGCTAAGTTAGTTGTTCCAGATAGAGAGCAGAAAGAGTAACAAGGGCCCAAGAGTCAGAACAGTGGAGTGACAAGGATAACCTGGTGTGTGTGACTGGGTGGTAGAGAACAATAAGTTGAATAAAAAGAGAATATACTCAGTCCACTTTATTAGTTTCACTTTATTCATGGTGTACTGTGCAAAATATTTTTTTTTCTTTGTGGATGCCCAAGCTTTTTTCCAAATTTGAGTGAGGCTCGAAAACTTTTGCTTGGGGAGGCTCACTATCACAAAGTGTGAGAACTAAAGGCTAGGGTAATTTGTTTGCATTTTATGGCTGGGTGTATTTTAATGAAATTAAAGCTTCAAAAACAGAACATTTACTCCTGCTGGCTAGACCTAGACAAACATATAGAAAACAAAAATAATGAGTTATTTAGTTGAGGTCAGAACATCAGGCTTCTGTTTTCAGTTTACTGATGCAGTACTTTCCCTCACTGAGTCAATGGTCCCGGATGCATCACTGTCACATGAGACAGGAGGAGGCACTGTAGGCCAAAGAAGCACAATAAACCATTATAACATGAAGAACCCCAGAAGCCAGAAAACTAATAGGCAAATTTAGAAAAAAATTCCACTAACAGACAGAGGGAAGGACACACCAGGACTTTAACAAACAAACCATAAGCACTCTGCACAACATATTTTTTCACAAATTTTGACAGTAGTATTCCTTTAAAGGCTGAGTGCTTATAAAAGCCTGCTGAGTGCTTGTAAAATTGCTTGAGTTAGTTAGTAATATGTGGATGTCCAACTGCCTGTCATAAAACCTTATTCTGTACAGGCATTTTATTTATTGAGCTTCGGTGACCGGGTAGGTCCACTGAGACAATTACAGTCCCTTTTTCAAGGTTGACCCAGGGTTACAACAAGCAAATGCAACATAGTACAACAAAACAGAGAAGCAAATCAAGATAACAAACATTTGACAATACATCATGAAAAAGGTATAAAAATATTATACATAAATATGGCAGAACATGACGAAGGTATAGACACTTCATTAAAATCATAAATTACAAGACATTAGACAATTGAGACTACAGGTTAAAGACCTAAAGCTAAAATATAACATTTCAGGTTTGGGGGGGGGGACTCAGGCAATAAGCAGGTAGTGCAAGTAGATAAGGACAGAGGGTGGGGAAAAGAGGCAAGGATCAGGGGATAGGTAGGAGGAGGAGAAAGGAATAGGGTGGAGTGAGAAATAAATGGAGTATCGGCAGAAGCAGGAGCATGATACAGAGGCTAAGACAGAGGCATACAAAGTAGCTTGGAACTTGAGGAGAGAGGAGCAGGACAAGACAGAGGGAGGAAGGGAGTTCCACTCAGATACTGCTGCAAAGGAGAATGACTTTCGGGTGATGGCAAGATGCAGATTAGGCTTTATGAGAAGAGGGAGGGCGGCAGATCTGAGGGTGCGAGGAGCATGTCTGATACATGTAATCTCACTGAGGCAAGGAGGTGTGAATTTGTGGACAAGCTTAAATATGAAGCTCAGGGAGGAATACCTCAATTTAGATTTGTAAGGTAATCAGCCTAGCGAGGAGATGACATCACAGTGGTGATAACGGGCATTAACCCTCAATGCAAACCTTCCCACCCTATGGTAAGCCTGGGAAAGGAGAGACATGGTTGAGGAATTCATTGAGAGCAGTAGAGGAGCACCATAGGATAAGAGTGGAAGTAGGGACGATGAAGCAATCTTAAGGCAGGAAGCGAAGGAGAGGAAGGAATGGATACGATAGAGGAGGCCTAGTTTCTGGTTCAGAGACTTTGTGACATTGCAGACATGTGCTTTAAGGGACAGCAAGGAGTCCAAGGTGATGTCCAGGTATTTGAAGGACTGGACATTCTCAAGGGTATCACCGTTGAGAGAGGTAATGCTAAGAGAGGAGAGAGTACACATGGAAGAGTGTATGTGGGTAAATAGCATGCTTTTAGTTTTTTTCATATTCAGAACAAGATGATTGCACCTGAACCAGCCCTCAAGGGATGCGAAGACAGAAGCAAGTTCTGAATTAATCTGATCAATAGCAGGAGAGGAGCAATAGATGATTGCATCATCCACATAGAGGTGTACGGAAGCTCTTTTGCAGAAGCTAGGTAAGTCATTGATGAATAGTGAGAACAACATTGGACTCAAAATGGAGCCTTGCTGAATACCATGAGTTATGGGTCTAAGATTACAGATGGAACCAGCCCACTTGACTCTTTGGAAATGGCAGGATAGATAGCTACTGACTCAATTCAGAGCACTGGAGTCCAGACCAAGAACATGAAGCTGATGGAGCAGAAGACTGTGCTTCGCTAGGTCGAATGCTTTTGTAAGGTCAACAAAGATGGCACCGGTGGCAGAACCTTGGTCCATTGCCTAAAATATGTCTGTGGTTACTTTTATCAAGGCAGTAAGGGTACTGTGATTCCTTCTGAAACCATGTTGATATCCCAGGAGGATAATAGATTGTGATGTTCCAGGTAGGCCTGAAGGTGGTTGTATACTGTTCACTCTTGAATTTTAGCCAAAGGGCAGAGGATGGATATGAGTCTAAAGTTTTCGACAATAGTATTGGGTCACCCCTTATGCACAGGAACAATTTCCACCACCTTCCATTTATCCGGTACAGTGCTGGAGAGGAATGATCGGTTGAATAAGTCATGGACAGGGTGAGCAAGGGCTGAAGCACCCAGCTTAAGAAATTTAGGCTCAAGGGAATCATGGCCAGGAGAGCTCTCAGCTTTTAAATTAGCAGGAAGCCTCTGGACCTCTTTGAGGGATGCCAGTTTCAAGTGGAAAGCAGGTTGAGCCCCAGGGGTGCTTGGGGGGATTGGGCGGGGGGGGAAGAAGATGAGTTACCAAAGATTGAGGTGTAATTGTGGAGATCAGTAAAGAAATCATTAAACCCAGAAGCGATGGATGAGGGGTCAGCAAGGGTGGTGCCATTGGCAGTGATAGAGCTTGGGACTTCAGCAGCCTTCCCTTTGAACAGAAAATTAACCTGTCTCCAGAATTTCTTAGGGTTATAAAGGTGCTCAGTTTGTAGAGATTTGAAATGGTGGCGTTTGGGTTTATGGAGGGAGTTTTTGCACTTGTTTCTGAATTGCCTATAGACTTGCCAGTCGGTAGGCAGTCCACTTTTTTTCTAGGTAGAACCTAAGATCAACAGTATTAGCAGTAATCAGTAACATACCACCTGAGACACAGCCTGTTTGCCTGTTTTATAAAACAACGTAGATCTAACTGAGGCAGTAACAGAAAAGGATTTGGGGGTAATAATAAACAACAAATTGAAATCCGGCTCACATACAGATATAACAGTTATGAAATGTCACAGAATAATGGGTTGTATTTTTAAGAATATAAAGAGTCAGGAGCCAGAAGTTATGTTGCCTCTATACACCAGCCTGGTCAGGCCGCACTTAGATTATTGCTCACCTTTTTTCGCTCCAACTACATTAAGGGAAAAAAATGATAGAAGGAGTACAAAGGAGAGTATCAAAGCAAATTCATAATATGCAAGGCTTAGAATATGGAGAGAGGTTAAATCAACTGGGTTTTTACTCTATGGTCTACAGGAGACAGAGAGGGGATCTCTGTCTTACTTATAATGCCATACAGAACAAATTTCTAATGAAAACTATAGGACTAGTTAGGTGCAACGGTACCACCAAAACAAGAACCAACAACTAAAATTAAAAGGTACTATAAACCAAGCATATGAGCAAAACTGGTACACACAGAGAATTATTCCTATATGGAATGGACTACCAAGAAGTATAGTCAAAAGTGAAAATGTGAACACATTTAAAAGCAGATTAGATGACCATATGGGAACAGCTAAATATTACTTTCACCAGTAGCATAAGGTGACGAGTTCCTAATAGGCTTTGTCCTCCTGAACTCGAACGAACATCTATGAACCTATGAACCTTATATAGTTAGAAGAAGCGAAGATGTCACAGTTTTAGCTATAGTCAGTAACACTACACATTAGATACAGTCTTCTGCACCTAAGATAGGGATTTAAGCAGGAAGCAGTATAGCATAGTAGTTAAGGGTACTGAGCTGCAAACCTGGAGACCTAGGTTTGAATCCCATCAGCCCCCACTTGCATGAGGTGCCACTCTGAGCAAATCACTTAACTTCCTTGTGCTCCCAGGTTACTCTCTCAGTATTACTCTTGGTATTATAAAGTGGAAGCAGGCACTAGGCCCATCGAGACCACTTTCCCCACACAAGTGGGGGATATCAAATTTAACTACCCAACAGGAACCTATCTAATTCTAATTTAAACTGATTACATTAAGTTTGATTCACTATGTACTGTGGCATGGAGTTCCAAAGTACTGCAGCTCTCATAGTAAAGTAATATTTCCTCTTGTTGGTGCATGCCTTAGATATTTTTATTTGCCTATTATTACATCTCAGTCCATATATTTTATCTAAATGCGTTAATCCACATAACTTCATAAGGCATTCATCATTTAAAATATTAAATAACAACAAATCTCCTCTATCACATCTATTCTGTAAGTCGTGTAATCCCAATGCTTTTACCCTATCTAAATATGGTAAATATTTTATTTCTGGTATTAATTTAGTCATTCTTCTCTGAAGACTCTCTACCATTTTTTTATCTTTTTCTAAGTATGGTGCCCAAAAAGATACTGCATAGTCTGTGTGAGGTCTAACATATGTTGTATATAATTTAATAATACATTCTTTGATACGTGTTATAAAAGCTTTTTTTATTGCATTAATAACACGATTCCCCGTTCGAATGACTTTATTACATTGGTTGCTGCAATCAAATTTATTATATACAGTTACTCCCAGATCTTGTTCATAGCATCCTGTCTTTATTTTATTCCCATATAATGTATAATAGGCCCGGGGTTCTTTTTTCCCAAATGCATAACCACACACTTTTCTGTATTAAAGCACATACCATTTTCTTTAGCCCAATTTTCAATAATCAATAAATCATTATTAAAGACATTAATTTTCATTTCAGTATCCACTTCTGATGAGATTTTAGTATCATCAGCAAATTTACTTAACTGACAAGACACCCCAGATTGTAGATCTCCAATAAATAAACCAAACCGAGTAGGACCCAAGACCGAGCCCTGAGGCACTCCGCTTGTGACTGAAATACTAGCAGAGACTGAATCTCCTATCCTTACACTCTGAGATCTATCCCTCAACCAGGTCTCAACCCATTTGACAGTCTATCTATTAATTCCCAGTTTAACCAATTTTGATATTAATAAATTGTGTGACACCTTGTCGAATGCCTTTCTAAAATCAAGAAAGACAACGTCCACTGCGATACCTCTGTCCAGGCTAAAACTGATGTTCTCATAAAAAGTAACCAGGTTTGTCGTGCACGATCTACCTCTTCTAAATCCATGCTGTGTATTATCCATTATATCCTTTGATATAAACTCCTGTTCCATTTTTTGTTTTAATATTCTTTCCATGATTTTACACAAGACAGAAGTCATGCTAATAGGTCTAAATTATCCACTATACTTCTATTACCCTTCTTATACACTGGTATCACAGTGGCCAGTCTCTAATCCTCAGGAACCTCTCTGTTCATATATGATTTATTGAATATCAAATGTAATGGACATAGAAGTGAATCTATGGCTTGTTTTATGAAGAATGTATTTATATTGTCCGGTCCAGATGACGATGTTTCCTTTAAAGCTCTAACTGCATCCCTTATTTCCCCTTTAGATATTTCCTCATATCTACTAGTGTAAAGAGGAACTGTCTCATTTATAGGATCTTTACTTAAGAACACAGACCCAAAGTATTTATTAAATGTATTACTTACATCTAATCCATTATCTAATTCAATCCCATCATCAACAATAGTCGATATTGGTAAATTAGAATTCTTATTTTTATTTGTATAGGCATAGAAAGCTTTGGGGTTATATTCCGAAGTAGATAATTTATATTCAATCCGTTTTCTTTCTTTCTTAATTAGGGATTTAGTAATATACAGTTATCTTTTATAAATATCTCTTTTTTCTGTACTAGGGTCCGATTTTAATTTTTTATATGCTTTTTCTTTTATTTTTATCTGTTTTTGTACATTTACTGTTAACCAGATGGAAATTTTTCCTTTATGATTATTTATTTTGATTTTAGGGATATGTATTTGTTCCAAATCATGTAATGTTCCCTTAAGAGACTGCCAACATTCATCCACACTTTTATTTTTGTATTCTAAATTCCAGTTTATTTTAAACAGATTATCATTAATTTCCTTATAATGCCCCTTGTAATAGTTATAATGGTATTTATTCTTCCTATTACTATTTTTAAATTGTTTAATAGAGAATATAACTGCATTATGATCACTAGATCCTAATGGTTCTACTACTTTAATAATATTAAAGTTATTGGAAATGTTTGTTAAAGTTAAGTCCAAAATATTACTTTCTCGAGTTGGTTCCATAACCATTTGTTCTAAGCCAAGGTTTATAAAGGTTCCCAAAAAATTTTGTTCTGTTTTAGTGGAAGCTGTGAATTTATGCCAGTCAATACCCGGCAAATTCAGATCACCCATAATAATGACATCTGATGTTTCAGAATGCTCAGCTAATAGACGTAACAATGCGGAATCATAATCTGTAACTGCATTAGGAGGACAGTAGATATTTATTAGGATGAGTTTTTTCTTTAAATATTCTAGGTCTATGCAACGACCTTCTATAGCCACCTAATTTTCTATAAATATAGATATTTCTTTTGATATAAGTGTATTCCTTATATAAATACACGTCTCTCCACCATTTCTATCACTTCTGTTTTTGTAATATAGATTATAACCTGGGATGGCATTAAACCACTGAGAAGCATCATTCCACCAAGTCTCTGTTATTGCTATTACATCTAAATGTCCTTGTTTAATTCTCCCCGCTAGTTCTGTTAATTTAACACTATTTAAACTTCTAGCGTTACACATAAAGAATGTAAGTTCTTCGCTTGAGGATAAGGACTGTAATGTATCATTCCCTATTTGCCCCCCTGTATTTAGTTTAAACATTGTTCAATTACTGTCAAAAGATCTTTACCGAGTGCATGACTTCCCTTTTTACTAAGGTGTAAGCCATCCCAGCTAAAAAGACTATGATCCTCATTGAACTTTTCCCAGTGGGTAATACATGTTATATTATTATTTAATGCCAATTTCCTTAGCCATTCATTAATTTCTTTTATCTTAGTTTCTGTTTTTACAGAGGCTCGTGGTACGGGCAAAATTTCAGAAAAACATATTTCTGATTTTATTGATCTTAGGGTATTGACCAGGGATATGTAGCTGTCTTTAATATCATTAGTTGTAAACTTATTTATATCATTTGTACCCACATGAACTACCACTAGGGGGTTTGTACCCGCATCTTCAACAATTTTAGGAACTACTCTCTCAATGTCCCTAATCCAAGCTCCCCTGAAACTAGAACACATTCTATTCTGTTTATCTTTTTTACAAATATAACCATCAATGTATTTTATTATAGAATCTCCCAGTACTATAACCTGTCTTGGGTCAGATGATTCACTCATTTTTAATAGAGTAATCAAATTTTCAGATTCTAAATCCAACAACATATACTCTTTTAATTTACCCTGGATAGGTCCGTATCCCTTCACTTCCTTCTTAGTGTATGGTGGTAAATCCGCCTATTACGCCTGACAAAACGACACGCATGAGCGCGTGTCTTAGCGTCTTCATGCGTGATGCTGCATGCTCGCCCCAGTAGTGATCACCCCGCTCGCCACAGGGCATGCTAAAATACCCTCTCATACCCCGGAAGAGCTGCGGAGGTCACGGGACCGACAGTTCGCACTGAAAACACTTAAAAATGTCTAGATTCTAAATTATTAACTTTTCTGCTTGTATAGTTCCCACTACACGTTAAGCCCAATATTTTCTGATGTTTTAGGAATTAAACAACAAGGTTTGTAGTCCTCAGAACTACTGACATGGACTACAAAGCTCCTCTTCCTGCTTCTGTTTTTTGCAGGGCTCAAGTGACAGCTGTAAAGCTTCAGACAAGAAAGATAGTGAATGTTAACACACTAAATAGGCACAAATGCACCTCACAAAGGTCCAGACACTTAGACCAGCACCTGGCTGCTTTTTAAAAATTTCGCTCGCTGCAGGGCATGCTAAAATACCCTCCCGTACCTCGGAAGAGCTGCAGAGGTCACGGGACCGACAGTTCACACTGAAAACACTTAAAAATGTCTAGATTCTAAATTATTAACTTTTCTGTTTGTATAGTTCCCACTACATGTTGAGCCCAATATTTTCTGATGTTTTAGGAATTAAACAACGAGGTTTGTAGTCCTCAGAACTACTGACATGGACTACAAAGCTCCTCCTCCTGCTTCCATTTTTTGCAAGGCTCAAGTGACAGCTGTAAAGCTTCAGACAAGAAAGATAGTGAATGTTAACACACTAAATAGGCACAAATGCACCTCACAAAGGTCCAGACACTTAGACCAGCACCTGGCTGGTTGCACCTAGAAACAAGCTCCAGCTTAGTGTGTCTTTCCTGGTTAAACAATTTCCCCTTTCCCTTAAGTAAGGCCTTCAAGCTTACCAACTGCAGTTAAGACAGTTGCCTCTCCTTTGGAGTCTCCTGTGGACTTACCTGCGGATGCTCCTACAGACATTCCAGAACAGATGCCATCCTCCTGCTCCTGTGGTCCTAATACTCCAGGGAGCAAATGCTTCTGGCAGTTGCAGACCTGTGGGGCTTAAATAAAAGGCTAGAACAAATTCTTTCCCTTCAGCAGACCTTTAAGTGCTGTTTCTGGTGGGAAGGGGAGCAAAAGCCTTCTCCACCAGCTCCTAAAGGTCCCCTGATTAGTCCTGAAGTCTGACATAAATGGTGCTGCTGTTTTGCTAAATTCCCTGCTCTTCCAGTATACCTATCAACTACTATGAATTTCACATAGCACTATATTTTTACACTCAATTTTACCCTTGCTTTGCGGAAGTTCTCCGATGTTCCTCATAGTGTTGAACAGTTTCAGGACACACATGCTATTAAAACATAAAAATAACCTGATATAGGGGAAAGGGGAAATTGTTTAACCAAGAAAGGCACACTAGGCCAAAGCTTGTTTGCTCGGGGTCACACAGTATGCAAGTGGGGGCTGTGAGATTCAAACCCAGGGGGGGATTCACAAAACATTTTGAAGGTGCAAAACCTTCCCTAAGTCCCCAAACGTTCCATAGCTGCGGAAAAAAAGGGGAAATTGCTCTGAGTGCTATACACTAAACTTCCGCAACTGCTGAAAAAATACACTATGGACTGTGGAAAAAAGTGCAGCTGCAGAAGTTCCCGAGGAAAAGCAGTAATTGGTAAGTATGGCACATCCCCTTAAAGACTATTCTCAGCCAGGTTTTTTCCACAGCTGCAGAAAAAATGTTGCACACATGAGAGTAAGGCGTAACACTCCCTCAGCAAAATGCAGTGCCCCAACAATTGAAACACAATTACAGTGGAGGTTAGGCACAAGTAATAGCATCCCATTGGGTGTATATCAGTGGCTGTAGTTACAGCAACAGTAGCACACATTGTCATTGAAAGACAATAAACAACAACCACCAGACCCAGTGCAGCCCATGAGGAGCCCCACAGGCAGTAAAGCCTGAACAGCCTGCAGTGAGTGCTACTCCTGCAGGCAACAGAAACACTCCAGGGAGAGACACAATCAGCAGTGACAGACAGCCACTGCAGTGAATAGTATTGCTGGTACTAGTGGTGCTGCAGTGGTCCCAGTTGAGGGACTGGTTGCTGGTCTCTCTGTGGGTACTGTCAGCTACATCTACGGGAAGACTGTTAAAGTCTGCTATTCCAGCTAATGTGGTTCACTGTTGTTGTGCCTCCTAAGCCATTTCCACAGCTGCAGATCCACAGTTGTGGATTTTCAGCACTTACTCAATTTCAGCAACTGCTGAATTTCCGCAACTGCAGGGGTTTTTGCAGAATTCCGCACCTGCACAAGTTTTCTTTCAGAATATCGCTCAACTGCATTTCTGTAGTGCTGCAGTCCTTTTTCCCACAGCTGCGGAATTTTTGGCTTTCTTTATGAATCCTGCCCCAGGTCTCCAGGTTTGTACCTCTGTGCTGTTAACCACTACACTACACTGCTTCCTGATATAAATATTCCTTAACACTAAACGTATGTGTCCCACTATTATTAGACATATTTTTCATTAAAATGAGAAAGTGCTACACATTCTGGCCACTTGCTCTGAATTTTGAAGGCCAGTGTTATGCATTTTAATGCTGAAAGATTAATAGGTATATCTCCCAGGCTAGAACAACTCCTTCCCCTTCAGTAGAGTTTCAGGTGCTGTTTCTGGAGGATGGGGAGCAAAATCCTGCTCCACTAGCTTCGAAATCACCTAGAAACATAAAAATATAGAAACACAGAAAATGATGGCAGAAGGAGATCAATGGTCCATCTAGTCTGCCCATGAGTTTCCAAGACCTTCTACCACTCCTGGGCTGAGTCACCCTTATGGTATTTGTCTATCCCTGCTACAGATCTTACCCTTGCTCTGTCCCACCCAAGCTTGAATGCTGTCACTGTCTTAGCTCTCACCACCTTGGCTGGCAGTCCATTCCCTGGTTCCATTACTCTTTCAGTAAAGTAGTGTTTCCTTAGATTCCTCCTGAAGCTCCCTCCCCCTCAACTTCCATTCGGGTCCTCTGGTATTGCAGCTGTGAACCTTGTTGAATAGTTCAGTGAAGGGCACTCTAGTTATACCTTTCATGAATTTGAACGTCACAATCATATCCCCCCTCTCTCCCTCCTTGTCTCCAGTGTGTACATGTTCAGTGACTTTAGGCACTTGTCATATGAGAGCCCATGAATTTCCTGAGCCATACTTATCACCCTTCTCTGTACGGCCTCCAGCCTATTCCTGTCCTTTCTTAGGTGAGGGCTCCAAAACTGGACATAATATTCGAGGTGTGGTCTCACCAGGGACCCACAGAGGGGGAGGATCACCTCTTTTCTCCTGCTATAGAATCCCCTTCCTATACACCCCAGCATTCCATTAGCCTGGCTATATGCTTTGTTGCACTGGCTTGCTTGCTTGAGCGTGTCACATATGATGACCCCCATGTCCCTTTCTTTTTGTGAGGTACTGAGTCTGACCTCATTGAGCCAGTATTCTGTCCTCAGGTTTCCTTTCCCTAGATGCATCACTTTGTGTTTTTTTGTGTTAAATCTCAGCTGTTAGACATTAGACCAACTTTCTAGTCTATAGAGGTCCTTTTGTAGGTCCCTGACTGCTTCTGCACTGTCAACCCTCCCGCCAAGTTGTGTGTCATCCACGAAGAGGACAAGCTTGCAGTGTATACCCTCACTGATGTTGCTAATTGACATGTTAAATAGGACAGAGGCCCAAGACTGTTCCCCGTGGAACTCTACTTGTGACCTCTCCCTTGGCAGATCTCACCCCATTGACTATCATCCTCTGTTTCCTATCCTTGAGCCAATTCCCCACCCACCTGACAATGCTCTTAGCAGTGCCTAGGTCACCCAACTATTCCACTTCAGAAACTGAAATGGGAGACAACAGAATGGCAGCATCAGGAGACAAAAGCAAAGGAAGTACAACAGGCTCCCAAAACTGATGAATAACACCCAGAAGGAAAGAATCAGTCTTATAATTACCTGGGACTCTTCTTACAGACAAAAGCATTTACATTCAAAAGATGGATTACATCTAAGCATGTCAGGGACAAAAACCCTAGCAACTATGGTAACTGAAAAAAACAATATCAGTTTGTTTAAACTGAATGGCATGGGGGGGGGCACCAAGAGATGGAAACAATAGTAATAAGACAAAACAAAAAAATTCTATAAACTCAGATATGTTACACTGCTACTTGATAAATGCTGGGAACCTATGAAATAAACAGGATGAACTACAAGCTCTATTAAAACAAAATGGAATGATCGACATGGCCTTTATCACAGAAACATGGTGGACAGCAGAAGATGGATGGGGGAAAGACATTCCCAGATATGATTTATACCACTTTGATTGAGTAGACAAAAGGGGAGGTGGAGTAGCAGCTTATATATATATCAAATCAAATAAAGTCAAAACTAATATCAGAAAGGATTAAAATAGAAGGTAATAAGGTAAAATCATTATGGGTCCAAACAGAAACTGAAGGAAAATCCAACATCATAATAGGCCTATGCTATAGATCCCCAAACAATGAAATTGAAATAACGGAAGAAATAAACTGTGATAAAGAAAGGGGATGTGAACTGGCATGTGTGGTATTCATGGGAGACCTCAACTTTAGTGACATAAAATGGGATAAAATGATAGCCACTAAACCGAATGGTATTGTATTCATAAATGCAACAAGCAATTAGGGATGAAACAACATATATCCAACACAACTAGGGGTGATTATATCTTAGATGTAATTCTAAGTGCAAATTATATCAATATTACAAACTGTGAAACAAATGTACCACTTGATAATAGTGACCATAATACAGTATTTTTTCAACTTCAGGAATACATCCCAATAAACAAAGGATGCAGAGAATTTTACAATTTCAACTCAGCAAACCACATAAAAATTCATGAAGACCTATCAAGGATAAACTGGGAAAGAGAACTAAGTAACAAAACAGCGCCAGCAATATGGGACATAATTAAAACACATATTATCACAATATGCGATAAAGTAAAAAAAATACAACAGTAGAGGCAAAAAAAAAACAAAATGGCATGCTAAAGGTACAAAAACAGCAATAAAAAAGAAACATAAGCTCTTTGATAAATATAATTGAAATCGAACAGAAAAAACTGGGGAATCTATCTAAAAGCACAAAACAATGTAAAAATAAGATAAAAAAGCAAACAGAAAATAGAGCTAGGTCTAGCATGGAATGCTTGTAAAGATAACATGAAAATGTTCTATGGCTATGTAAACTCCCTACGGAAACAAAATGGTGGACTATGCATCATAATATCCAATAATCAACAGACTGAAGATCCAAAACAAATAGTTGATACCTTCAACACATATTTTGGAACTGTATTCACTTCGACCAACCCATATGTGGAAGAAATGGCAGAAAATGCTACCTCAGGGATAGAGATAAGTGAAAATGTATAAACATAAAACTTAAAGCACTAAACAGAACAAATTCTGCAGCACCAATACCATCTAATCAAATATGCTAAAGTTATTGGCAAACAAAATGGCTACTCCATCAAGACTACTATATTTAAGAGCACTATCAAACAATGACATTCCCACAGACTGGCTGACAGTCATAGTGGTCCCCATCCATAAAAAGGGAAATAGAACAAATGATACAAATTATAGACCGAATAGTCTGACCTTGGTGCCTGGGAAGATTATGGAGTCAATCCTAAAGGATATGATCAATCAGCATATAGAAAAACTTAATTTCAAAGATAAAGAACAGCATGGATTCATGGCAGGCAGATCATGTGTAACTAACCTGTTGTGTTTTTATAAAACAGTTTCTCGGTCACTTGACACAGGTACATCTGTGGATTGTATTTTCTTGGACCTGGCTAAGGCATTTGATAAAAGTCCCACTTAAAGCTATAAATCAGAAATGAATAGACAACAAGGTGGACCATAGAATTACAAACTGCTTGGGAGTTGGGGGAGGAGTCAGAGAGTCGCCATTAATGGCTTTCTATCTGATAACATCCCAGTGACAAGTGGGGTTCCCCAGGGATCAGTCCTTGAACCAGTGCTGGTTCAATTATTTATGTCAGATATGGGGAAACTACTAGCTGGCTAAGTACATACGCAGGCAACACAAAAATAACAAGGGGAGTAAAAAACATAGATACACTCCAAAGGGACCCAGATTGAATATCAGATTGAATTAATACAATGGGAATGAGCTTCAACACTGATAAATGTTGTGTTATGTACTTAGGATGACATATTAAGGAACCCATTTACTTTCTTAATGGTTCTCCCTTAAGAATAACAAATGAAGAAAGAGATTTAGGAATAACAATAATGGACAAACTAACTTATGACACACACTGTAATGCACAAATAGGAAAGGCAAAGAGATTATTATGGACAATAATAAGAAATTTTAGAAGTAGAGATGAAAAGGTATTGATGCCTTGTGCAGGTCCTGTGTTAGACCACTGCTTGATTATGGAAATCAAGCTTGGGGAAAAGCAGCTAAGGGTACCATGGATAAGACTGAAAAAATCCAGAGACAAGCAACTAAAATGATCCATAATATTAGGACCGTAACATATAATGAATGATTACAAAAGCTCAATCTAATGTCATTGGACACCAGAAGGATTCGAGGGGACCATTTATTATGTTATGATATCATGCAATAATTATTTGTTGAACAAATTACATTTTGAATTTAAAAATGATAACTTAGGCACAAGGGGACATCCATTACAGCTGAGACCTAAAAGGTTCATGACCAAAAGTAGAAAGTCATTCTTTACCCAGAGAGTGGTGAATCCGTAGAACAAACTGTCAATCGAAATAATAATCAGTAAAGACAGAACTCAATTCAAAACAAGCATTTGTCAATGCGGAATGTCGTCTCACTGGCATTGGCTTTGGTAGTGCCAGAGGTAGAGATGCATAATAGGAGTGGCAGTGAAGTACTGAAGTGAATCCAACACCACTCTCACCCTGTAGAGAGCGACAGGCATTGGGGTGTGCCTTTGGGTCATTAGCTATAATGCTCATGCCATTATCGTCACTAGCCTGTAGACACTGACAAGGTGTAGGTAATTGTGCTTACAGGTCTTTGGGCATTATGCCTCCCCATTCCATAAGGAAATAAGCTGGCGTGGGTGCAGTATAGGAGAATGGGGTGAATTTGTGGCCAAACAGTGCAAGGCACACCTCGATGCCAGTCAGTGGCTGCAGGGTGGGGGTGCAATGGCATGAGCATTACATCTGGTGATCCCAAGTCACAGCCCTGGCACCTGTCAGTCTGTACTGGTTGGGGTGCTACAGTTGGAAACCTTAACACCGTAGGAGTGTGGTTGTTTTTATTTTATTATTATTTATTTAGTTTTATTTTGTTTTTGTTGACCGGGTAAGTGTACTAGACAAATCTTGCCTATTTTCAGGCACGACCTGGGGGAGGGGGATACAGATGAATGTCAACTGACCTTGAACCAGATTAAGCGGTTGGTGGTATTTTAGTGAATGAGGGAAATTTGTCAGGACACGGAGAAATTTCCTACTCTTCTATAAGTGCCATGGGATCTTTAACATCCACCTGAACTACCACCAGTCCAGGCAGATGGGACCTCGGTTTAATGTCTCATCTGAAGGACGGCACCTCAGAAGTGCAGCACCCCTCTCATGCTGCACTACAGTGTCAGTACTGAGATATTAACCCAAGTGTCAGATGTGGGAACTGAACCAACAGCCCTCTGATCTCCCGGCCTCAGAGGTGAGTGTGCTACCTACTGAGCCATTGACACTGATTTTCACTCCAGATTTTCAACATGGGCTGTTTGTGAGGCTACGTCATGAGAAGCGGCACAATCAGTTTGTGAGCTGAAAGGTGATTTTGCACAGTGGCTATGCCATTTGGTGACACAGGGACGAAAACACATTTTGGTCAGGATGTGGAGAATAGCAACTGTATTGTTCATGAGGAAGCGTAAGAAACGGCAACATTGAAAATCTGGAGTGAAAATATGAAAAATTGGAGAAGTCATTAGCATGTATAGAAACTGAGCAACACACGGCCATAACCCAATTATTTGTGAGAGCTTGTTAGCCACATTTTTAAAATAGGCATTTTGGGACCTCCCCTCATGAATAGTGATGCTGTGATTTTGTTAATCAGTCCCAAAGTTGATTTCCCACAGTGACTACGCCATTGTGGGCTACAGGTGCGGAAACACATTTTGAGCAGGATGTGAAAAATGACAGCTGTACTGTTGATAAGGAGGTGTGACAAAATGCCAGTGTTGAAAATCTGGCATGGAAATATTGTAAATTTGCGAAGTTACAAGGGTGCGTGGAAACTGCGCAATGCATGTTTGCAACACAGTCATTTTATGGACTTTCGGCAGCAAATTTTCAACATAGGCATTTTAGGACCTCTGCGCATGAACAGTATCACCGTCATTTCCTCACACTGTCCTGGAAACTGATTTCGCCCAGCGATCGTGCACTTCTGCATCGGACATGCAAAAATACATTTCTGCCAGGATATGTAAAATGACAGCTGTACTGTTCATATGGAGGTGTGGAAAAATGCCAATTTTGAAAATCTGGAGTGAACATATTACAAATTCACGAAGTTACAAGCGTGCATGCAAACTGCGCAACGCACACTCGGAAAACAGTCATTTTATGGACTTTCATCACCAGATTTTCAACATAGGTATTTTAGCACCTCTGCTAATGAACAGTGTCACTGTCGTTTTCATAATGTGTCTCAAACACAGATTTCCCACAGCGACCGTGCTATTCTGCGCTGGAAGTGTGTAAGGAGGTGTGGAAAAATGCCAGTGTTGAAAATCTTGTGTCAAAATATTGCAAATTTGTGAAGTTACTAGCGTGCGTGTAAACTATGCAATGCATGTTCGTAAAACAGTCATTTTTTTGATTTTTCCCACCAAATTTGCAGCATAGGCTTTTTGAGGGCCCACCTCATGAATTCTGGCACTACTGGTCCCAAAAGGTGATTCTGCGCAGTGACCATGAAATCACCTTTCGGGATGGATTAACACCATGAGAGTGCCAGAGTTCATGAGGAGGGTTCCCAAAAATCCCATGTTGAAAATTTGGTGCCAAAATTCCAAAAAATGCCTGAGATATGCATCAAAGTTGAAAAAACCCTATTTATTCCATTATACAGCTTACCGGCATTTCCTCAGTTCGCGGTTGGCTTTGAAGAGTGCAGATGTGTTCCCGGTCCACTGAAGATCATTAGCGGCTGCGGAGGTAGTATGGGTGAGGGTGTGGGGAGGCAGGGTGCACAGTGGGTGTGTGTGCGGCTTGTGGGAGGGCGGGGAGATGGGGAGGACTTTTTGTTTTACATGTTTGTTTTTTTAAAAAGACATCAGGGGACGGTTTTCATTTTCAGGTGGGATTTGGCATGCTAGGGTGGGCTCCCAGCATGCCACCTCAGTGTTTGTGGGTGGGGGGTGCTTTAGCCCCCTGTGGCACATCCTGAAGGGGGGTTGCTTTGGCCGACGGGGGATTGGGCACCCCCATCGGCACATAACAAATGGTGGGGGGAGGGTGCATGATGCCTACAGGGAGTGGGCTACCCTGTCGGCAAAATACAGGTTGTAAAAGCCCATGGGGATTGGGTCCCCCATTGGCAAAGAAAAACTGTTGGGGGGATGCATGATGCTGAAGGGGATTGGGCACCCCTCAGCATTAACTAAAGGGGGACACATTATGCCAACGGGGATTGGGCTCCCCCGTCAGCATTGTGACAAGCAGCAGCAGTGGCAGGCACTGCCGCCATGTTGCCTGCACCACGGGAGGCATGTAATGGTCACGCTGCATGAGAGCTTCTCTCTTATTGCAGCAGACCTTTTCTTTGTTGTGATGGCCACATTAGGCATGCATGAGGTCAGTGCCTCCTGCTGCCTGATTGGGGAATGGACACACCTTCTGATGTGTGCCCTGCATTCACCTAACAGTGACCGCGCCTCCAAATTTGCTACTACTGCAAGATGTTGGCTGGCGCGCAAGCGCGTGAGCCAACATAATAAGACTAGACGCCTTCATTTCAGAAGGGAACATCTTAGTTACTACAGGTAATGTAGCAGGAGCACACATGGGCACACCACCTCCTCTGCTCCTTTCATCTTAGTATATGAACCTTAGTATGTTTCTGGAGACTGGAAATTTGGTGCAGGTCCCTGTGTATAAGTTGTCTGGCACCCTGGATTCTTTAACTGCTTTTAAATCTGACCCAGCTTATGTTTTTTGGTGGGTTAACACCCAAAAACACATGTTGGGGTCAGATTAACAAGGTCTCACTTACATGATCATGAGATGGGGTGGCAACTTGACCACCCAGAAAATGTGGGACCAAAATGGTCAAAATCGTCTAAGATATGACTAAAGGTAAAAAAGTGGAAAACATTTCTAAGTTCATGAGCATGTGCAAAATGCCCATTTAGACAAAAAAAAAACCATAAAAATAATTACGAAGAACTGTCCAAGTCAAACACGAACAAAGAAACATGAAAATCATGAAAATATTTCTTAAGTCCAACATGAACAGAATGTTTAAAACACCAAAACGGTCATAAAAAATGTACTTATTCCTAAAGAAAGTTAGGACTCGTGTGCATTTTGTGCAGGGCCTGAAGGACCCTGCATGTCATGCTTCACACAGGACCCAAAGGGCTCTGAGTGAAGCAAGTAAGGACTCAGTGGCTACACTAAGCATGTTATGACTCTACTTTCTCAAAAAGTAAGGACATTCATTACAAAAAGTTACAATAATGGATCGTTAAGGTTTCATGACCACAAAAAGAGGGAACACTGGTGTAAGGGTTTTCTGATCCCTAACACCCATCCCCCTTCCCAACTCCTTGCCTCATGAAGCAAGGCCAAGCTACAGGTCCAGAACTGAGCCCCATGGGTCTACTGCCTTAAGCTACACATCTGGGGTCATGTCCCATGGGTCTACTGCCTTAAGCTACACATCTGGGGTCATGCCCAGTGGGTATACTGCTTCAAGCAACAGGTCTGGAGCCCTGTGCAAAGAAAGTTATGACTGGCTATCTCCTGCTTTGTGCAAAGAAAGTTATAACTGATCTCCTGATTCACACAAAGAAAGTTATGTGTCATCTCCCACAGAGCTCTACACAAAACTATGACCAAGTTTATGCTTCACACAGGGCCCAAAGGGGTCCTGCATGAACAAATGTATGAGACTGATACTGCAGGTCCCACATGGGGCAGCAGATTTGCAGGGCACAGACCTAGACCTGTAGCTTAAAGCAGCAGACCCGTGGAACATGACTCCAGACCTGTAGCTTGCCCTTGGGTCACAAGACTAGGGGGCAGGGGTGGTGGACAGATATTAGTGTTGCTAAACCCCTAACACTACATTTCCCTCCTTTTGTGGCCATGGAACCCCAATGATGCAATAATATGCTTTACGTTAATGCACCTCTTAGTGCTGATGCACAAAACATAAAGAGCAGGGAATACAAAGTTAGGAGAAACAGTCCCTGGAGCCAAGGTGAAGCTGTGGGGTGCTGTTCTTTGGGGTTTGAATAATTACATAATGCAGCATTGACATTATCTAATATCAGTACCCTCTATCCAAGCATTACTGTGTCAGTATTTTACTTGTGCAACAAGACTGTGCCAAAGTTACAATAGGTTGTGTGAGCATTAAAAACCAGAGGAACAGCCCACCACAGATTCACCAAGGCTCCAGAGACTAACTTTCAGAGTTCAAATTTATGCAAAGTTTTAACACCCTGGAGTCTGACCAAAAGAAAGACAAAGGTTTCATGTCCCACTACTTAACATAGTCTTTAAACTTAGCATAGATGAACTGACATTTCCCTTGCTATAAAATAAACAGCAATTGGACTGATACCATTCCTCAAGGTTCAGTCTTGTCACCATTGTTATTTGCGGTGTACATGCTACCCCTAGGTGAGCTCATTAGGTTTCACAGTTTGGGTTTTCACTGTTATGCAGATGATACCCAGCTGTATATGTCCTTTGCCCTGAAACTCAGGACACCATGCTTAACAACTTCCTGACTGAGATCAATGATTGGATGTCCCCCAACTGGTTGCAACTGAATCCCGACAAGGCAGAGGTCCTAGTGATTGTGCCAGATTGCAGGCATGATGGGAGTGCCTCCCATGTGGTGACAGGATTTGTTCTGGGATCCACTCCGTTGATGGCTTACCTGAGGATGAGAAGTCTTGATATCTTCCTGTATGACAGATCGACACTTGATGCACATGTGTCATCTGTGGTACAAAGTGGTTTTTACCACTTAAGGAATGTCATCAGGATTAAACCCCTAGTTCCACATGAAGACCTGCCAATTTTGGTACATGCTGTTGCCATATCCAGGCATAATTACTGTAACGCTCTGTACTTCAGGGTCAATGGAGGGACCCTCCGCCAGCTGCAGCTGGTGCACAGCACAGCGGCCAGGTTACTGATGGGCCTGTCTAGGTCTTGTTATGTGACCCCCCCTCCTGCAAGCTCTACATTGGCTGACTGTCAGGTGGAGGATCATCTTCAAGGTAGGCTTGCTCACCTATGAGGCCCTATATGGACTGGACCCTGGCTACCTGACTGATCTTCTGACACCTGTCACCTAGGTTTACTTCTTCCGCTCCTCCACCCGGGGCCTCCTTGCGGTTCCAAGGGCCAGGTTAAAAACATCTGGTGACCGAGCATTTGAAGTTGCTGCACCAGCCCTTTGGAACTCACTGCCCATCTTTGTTAGGGAGGCCCCAATGGTGGAGGTTTTCAAAGTGGGTCTGAAGACTCATCTCTTTAAGTTGGCCTACCTGGACTAACCAGAGCTATTTTTTATGTTCTAAATGTAAGCCCCTCTTCATGGGGTGGGCTTACTAGCCTGTTTTTGGGTTCAGTCCTCACCTCTAGGTAGGGCCCCATTTAGTCAGCATTTGAACAATACCCTTCTACTGCCACCAGGGGGAAGGGGTCCCATGAGTATTTAAGCCTTGGGTTTTCCTGGGTTTGGGGAGAGATGGGGAGTCAACGGTAATGTAAGGGCAAAGGTGGCTTGGGGGGAAACCCCTCCAGTCCCAGACAGTCAGCTGGCAGAGTCAATGCAATACAGGGAAGGACTCCTGGGGAGGGTGGATAGGAGTTTGGCGGCCATGGAGGCCGGGGAGTTTCATCAGCTTCTGCAAGAGAAGGGAAGGAAGAAATGTTTTGGGAACCAGGTGAAACAGAAACAGTGTCCCCAGTAACCAAAAAAGGTATGGTTGGAGTTTCCAGGCAGTGGGGCTGTTGTGGGAGTGGCAGGGCCATAACAGGACCCTCTGGAAGTGGCAGATTTGGGGGACTGTTCCCGTGTGGCACACTGCCTGGTGGGTAAGCACAAGAAAAGAGGGCTGCATCCTGGGATTCACTTTTGGGGCCTGCCATGCCCATGTCTGGGGCAGACCCATATAGAGACGTGGATCATGGGGAACTGGCAACTCAAGTAAAGAGGCAACCATCATTCAGGCTCTGATCCAGCCCTGGAGGGCTCGGAGGGGGAAAAGGAGAGGTTTGGCACTGGTTTTGACTCAGTGGATGGGTGGATATCTGTTTTGGGAGCAGCCATGGAGGCATTAAGCTACAATCACCCTGAGTTTCATGTTTTTTTGACTTGGCTGGCAGGAGAGGACTAAGGCACTCCCCCGTCAGGAGGATCAGATAGCAGTGTAAAGGTACAGCAATCTAAAAGGTGTTCTAAAAATCTCTGCCTGAGAGAAGTTTTCAGTGGGAGCCAGAATAGTCTATGTACTAGGCCTGGAAGAACTACTTAGAGCTGTGGTTGATTTTTATTGCCCTATTGCTGTCTGTGCTTCTGCCATCCTCTCAGCCCCATGGAGCTGCTCCTTGTTTATTTTATAACCAGAGTGAGATACAACTGAATTTGCTTGAGTGCGGGGGTTGAGATCTAGCATCTGGAAGGATATTTTTGTAACATTTTAAGTGTCCTGCTGGCTGAGGAGTGAGTTCATTTTTATCCCTGGACTCAGTAGAGTGGTTTGTGTTGGAGCCGTGGTCTAGCAAATTGTGGTGTTAGTTGTATTACTATAAAGGACAGTACTCACCAGGGTGGTGGAGCAGTTGTGTATCTGATCATTTCTAACAGTCACCAGTGGCTGTGCACTACCCCCCCAGGCATGGCATTTCCTTTATAGCCACAGTTCTGACATCACTTCCTCAACAGGTCATGGGTCAGAACTGTCATATTCCTAATAACCCTGCAACGTGCATAAAGAGTAGTTACACAAAACAAATAATAATACATATATAATTACATATTGTATAGAATAAGGGAGGCGGGACATGTGGGGAGTGGTGCAATGCACTGGCTGTGGGGCAGCAGTTTTCCGGAAACATTCTGAAACTGCATTGCTGTCCTATTGTAGGCAACTGTCAGCTCTGAGAGAGGAGGTTGCCCACCTCAGGCTGAACTAGCAAGGACTAAGGAGGCCTCCCCTCCCAAAGAGCACCACTGCCACAACCACTGAGTCAGAGGTTTCGGATAATGAAGAGCAGTAGGACCACAGTGGGTTCTGGGAGGGTCGGGTGGTGGACCAGGGCGAAGCCCCCAGTTGTACCTCTACACAAATCAGATGCCATTCTGGTAGAGCAAGGTTCCTCTATGATGGCACCCTCAGTGGAGACCCAAAAGAATGCTGAGGACATCCACAAGGAGACCCACAAAAGGGTGGCAAGGGACACCACAGGGGAAGGAAACAGCTACTGATAGGGGACTCAATTGTTAGGGGGGTAGAACTGGGGAAGGGAGAAGGAAGTAAGCTGCCTGCCTGGTGCCATGGCTTGGAGGGACAAGAAGCGAATCCTCACAATTGTAGAAGCAGCATCACAGGAGAGAGAACTAGATATCATTGTCCACCTTGGGACAAATGACCTAGCTAAGCATGGGATCAGTGCAGTGCAGAATGAATTTGTGGAGTTGGGAGGGGCCTCAGATGGGTAGCAAGCACAGTAACCTTCTCAGAGGTGCTACCAGTCCATGGCAGGAATGAGGCTAGGGTACCACACCATGCAGTTTAATGAATGGTTGCAAAACTGGTGCAGAGCACAAGGCTTTGGCTTCATTGGGGACTGGGGGTCCACCTGGAGAGATAAAGGTCTATACTGGTATGACGGTCTGCATTTGTCCACAAGGGACCAAGCTCTAGGTGACAGGTTTAAATGCTTCCTTGGCAAGCTTTTAAACTAGATAAGGGGGGAGGTACTGATAAAAGGCAGGAAAAGTCAAGCCTCCCCCCACAAAACAGGGCAGGTAGTAGGGTAAACATTGAGGTACAGAGCTCAACACAGGGCAGGATGGCGGTAAATGGTAAAATAGATAGGAGCAATAAGAGCAGGGACGGGGGAAAAAAGGATCAAGCCAACATTAAATGGAGGGCAATGACTACTAATGCCCATAGTCTGGGAAACAAGCTTTCTGAGCTAGTAGCTTTGATGGAAGATGAACAATTGGATATTGTGGCAGTCACAGAAACATGGTACACGAGAACCATGAATGGGATGTCAACATACCAGGGTACACAATCTACAGAAGGGACAGGAAGGCAAAGAGGAGGTGGAGTAGCTCTATACATAAGGGAAGGGATCAAAGCTACAGAACTAAAAAGTAAAGGGAGAGGACAAGAGGCACTCTGGGTTACCTTGGAGATGGGGAATGGCATCGCAATCCGCACAGGGGTTGTATACAGACCCCTGTCTCAAGGGGAGGAAATGGACAAGAAAATGATAGAGGACATTCTCAAAATGGCTGAAAAAGGGGAGATACTGTTGATGGGGGCCTGAATATGCCAGATGTTAACTGGAGGACATGTACTGCAGCCACATCCAGAGGCAAGATGATTCTCGTGCCCTGCAGGGGCAGACTTAGACAGCTAGTGCTGGAACCCACTCGGGAGGGAGCAATACTAGACCTGGTACTCTCAAATGGAGAGAGGATCACAAATTTAGAAGTCAGGAGACATCTGGGAACAAGCGACCACTGCACAGTGCTTCACAATAAGCACAACCATGGAGATAAGCCATACAAAAACAAGGATACTGGACTTTAGAAGGGCTGACTTTGGCAAAATGGGTGAACACCTGAAGAATGCACTAGCAAATGGCCAGATAGGAGGGGTGGAAGAACAATGGAGAAAAATCAAAATTGCCATCATAGAGGCAACAAGTCTTTGTGTAAAACAAATAAAGAAAACAAAGCGGAGTAAAAAACCACTATGGTTCTCAAAAGAGGTGGCAGGGAAGGTTAAGGAGAAAAAGGCTGCAAGGGAGCACGACAGGGAACTGTATCAATTAAAGCAGAAAGAAGTAGGAAAGGCAGTCAGAATAGCAAAGGCACAAACCGAGGAAAAAATAGCCAACTCGGTCAAAAAGGGGGATAAAACCTTTTATAGGTACATTAGGGAGCATAGAAAGTTTAAGGGAGGGATAGTGAAGATTAATAAAGGAGAGGGGAGGTGGGCAGAGGGAGACAGTGAAAAGGCAGAGATACTGAATGAATACTTTTGCTCAGTATTCACAAAAGAAGATGAGGAGCAGTTACCTAAACCAGACAATAGAAGCACTCTGGGTAGGGGGGTTGATACCAGTCCATTCACAAAAGAAAGAGTCCTGAAAGAACTCCTAAAACTCAAAGGTGGACAAAGCAATGGGGCCTGACGGATTCACCCAGAATCCTAAAAGAACTAAAGGGGACCTAGTGACACCACTGACCACACTTTTAACAAATCATGGCAGGATGGGGTGGTACCTGAGGACTGGAGGAGGGCAGATGTGATTCCCTTCACAAAAGTGGGAGCAAGGCAGAAGCAGGAAACTACAGACCTGTAAGTTTGACCTCAGTGGTAGGAAAATGATGGAATCACCTCTGAAAGAAAGAATTGTTGAGCACCTAGAGCCAGCGGGCACAGGACCCAAAAACATGGTTTACAGCAGGAAGGTCATGTCAGACTAATCTAATTGATTTCTTTGACTGGGTGACCAAAGTAATAGACCAGGGAGGGCTGTGGATGTAGGCCTACCTAGACTTTAGCAAGGCATTTGACACAGTCCGCACAAAAGATTAATAATCAAGTTAGCCAGCCTGGGAGTGGGTCCCAGGGTGGTAGCCTGGGTAGCGAACTGGCTGCACAACAGGACACAGAAGGTAATAGTGAATATAACACATTCCGAAGAAAGGGGGGTTACTAGTGGAGTACCTCAGGGCTCAGTACTGGGTCCAATCCTCTTTAACATTTTTATAAGTGACATTGCAGAGGGTCTGGAGGGAAAGGTATGCCTCTTTGCAGATGAAACAAAGATCTGTAACAGAGTTGATACACAAGAGGGGGTAGAAAAGATGAGAAGGGACTTGGCAAGGTGGGAGGAATGGTCAGACATATGGCAACTTAGATTCAATGCAAAGAAGTGCAAAGTAATGCACCTGGGAAACAAAAACCCAGGAGAAGAGTACACAATAGCAGGGGAGTTACTAACAACAACAACAAAAATGGAAAGGGACCTGGGAGTAGTCATATCAGATGACCTAAAGGTGGGTAAGCAATGTGAGAAGTCAGTAAGGAGAGCCAGGGGGATACTGGGATGCATAGGAAGGGGCATCACAAGTAAAAAGGGAAGTGATTATCCTCTATACAGACAGTTGGTGAGACCCCATCTGGAGTACTGTGTGCAGTTTTGGAGACTTCATCTCACGCAAGGACATAGACAGGATGGAAGCAGTCCAGAGGAGGGCAACTAAAATGGTGCAGGGTCTACATCAGAAACCATATGAAGAGAGACTGAGAGCTTAATATGTATACCCTTGATGAAAGGAGGGACAGGGGGACATGATAGAAATGTTCAAGTACCTCAAGGGAATCAACAAAGTCCAGGAGGGTAGCATCTTTCAGAAAAAGAGATGTGTAAGAACAAGGGGGCACAGTTTAAAGATAGAGGGGGGACGGCTCAGGGGTAATGTGAGGAAATTCTTTTTCACGGAGAGAGTGGTGGATACATGGAACAGCCTTGCTGAGGAGGTCGTTGGGTCTAAAACAGTGGGGGAATTCAAACATGCTTGGGACAGACACAAAGCAATTATAGTGCAGGGTTGCAGGAAGCAGGCTGTTGGTTAACTAGAATCTGCAGCTTATCCAGTAGGTAGGGAAATGGGCAGACTGGGTGGGCCAAGTGGTCCTTTTCTGCCGTCAAAGTCTATGTTTCTATGTTTCTATGTTGTTTATTTATTAATTACTTGGACACAATCATTTTCCTGTCCAAAGTAAAGTATGTTATGGTTGCTATGAGTTCCCTTATGATGCGTGGTTTAATGAATTAATTCTCACTTTAAATTTTACTGTTACCCTTTGAGAAGCTAAATTGCCCCTCCTTCCAGGCTTGTGATCAGCAGGATCCTGTTTGGCTCTGTGGTCCATCCCCAGGATAAGAGAAGACCTTGTGAATGAAAACATCGGAAAGGTAAGGCCTTTCGTTTTGCCAAATGATGTGGAAGCTCCAGGAAGGTTGTCATGTTTGTATCCCCGCCTCTATACCATCGGGACCCCTAGACATAAAATTGAGGATGGGGGGGTTATGGATGGGGGACTCATCTGGGATAAAATTTATGGGCACCACTGATTGTGGAGGAGTTGGAGCTAAAAGGGGGTGTCATCATGGCAGTGATGCCTGTTTTGGTCAATGGCACAGTTAGTTGGGCCTGATGGTGTGGCAGCAGGCTCGCTGTAGACATGTCACTCGCTGGTGCCTCCTGCATTTAGGGGTGGATCATGTGATGTAGAATGGCTACAGCAATTGGTCTGCTCCATGAGGCAAAGTAAAAGGGAGCAGAGCGGAGGCACCATTTTGAGGTATGTGAAAAGAGCGAGTAACACAGTTGGAAGAGGTACAAACGAAAAGATGGTAGAAAGGTTTCCTTCTGAAGAACCCCCTGCTACAGTGCCAGCCTCCCTGCTTGCTTGGCTTTGGAATTCTGCAGGAAGGGGACAGGCCGTGGAGAGGTGCATCTGTTGTGACTTTCGTGGGGAGGGGTGGTGAAGCTCCCACTTTGCAAAATCTGTACTAATGCAACTTTAGAGGGACTGTATGAAGGCCAGCCATTTGGATATCCTTGGCTCTACACTGTAAGCACATCAGTGGACATGGCCTCTATGCTCTCCCAGGGGAGCCTGGATCTAGGAGCAGAGGCGAGGTTGAGTGTACAAGCTGAGGTGTTGAAGCAGGAGTCTCCTGAAGTGAAGATGGAGGCTGTGGAGGAGGATGTTGAAAAAAGCAAGGTAGAGCACAGCTGTCTGCCCAGCTCCACCCCGCTGACTATTGACTATCCCTGTGGCAGAGGAAGAGGTAGGGGACTTCAGAAGCCATCTGGTGACTCCCCAGGGTCCAGGTGTCACTTGTGGGTTCCCTGCCTGGCAAGGGTGCATCTACCAGTGCAGTTAAGGTAGAGTCTTCTCCTCTTTATACCCTGTGACCTGTTGCCACTGTAGAGCCTGAAGCTGACCTGAGTTGGAAAGAAACTGCCCTACTGCCCATGGGAGGACAGCTTGAGAGGTATCAATTTGAAGACCATGTAATCCAGAGGACCATTCCACGACCCTTCCAGCAGCCTGCCATCACTTTGTCAGATACCACTCCACACCAGGCAGTGCAAAGCAAAGCCCTAAGGGAAAGAATGGATGGCCTACTGAGGAGTGACCCTTTAAATCTTGTGTATAGGATGCAGGTGTGGTTGGAGCTGGAGGCCACTCGGTGCACTAGTGTAAGAGATCTGCTGGAATGGTCACAAGCTGAAAGGTGGGCAAGGTGACATATTCATGTGGAGCACCCCATCGTGGAGTATCCATACATTCCAGGCATTTATGGGACATAAGCAAAGAGAAGAGGTCAGATTAGGTCCTTAATTCCATAATCCAGAAGCTGCAGCAGTGTCCTGGATCCCCAGGGAGACATGACCAGGAGCTTACTTAGAAGGTGTGTTCCCTGTGCTTAATCATACCATGAGCTGGGCTTACCCCCTTTAAATATCTTGCCTTGGTACAGGATCTGGCAGGATGCAGGATGAAATAATATGTCATCTCCACTGATTCCTTTGGCCAAGAAACAACTAAGCCAGATCTTGACTTCTATTTCCCCCATGGCGGTGGGCCCACTATTTAAAGGGACAGCATGACTATGCTCCTTGATTGTCAATCGTGAGGACTGGCTGGTTCTGTTTGAAAGTTTGAAAGGGAAGATGGATGAAAATGTATAAAACATTATGGTTCTGAAGAATTGTGCCCAGGGAAGGGGATGGCGCAGCTGTGGATGTCAAGTTGGTGACTATAATCCCCCCAAGACTGTAACATTTTTTTGGAAAAAAAAAAGAGAGACTTTTTATTGAACAATTTACAGTTGCTATTAATGCTGCTCCCAGTTGGAGTGGCCTACTAAATCATTCATTCAATACAAGCACTACGTCAGTATGAATGGTGAGCGAGTGGGTGTATGAATGGAGTGGGAGTGTGGTGGTAAGTTTAAAGATTTAAAGTTTCAGGTTTAATCTGCATTCTTAAGTGTTTCCAACTTGGATAATAAGATTACAGAGACAGCCCAGCTAGGTTAAGAAACAGCTTACTTTTTAGAAATTTCAAAGCTTGTTTATGAAAATGTAAAAGATTTTGCTGTTCAATTCTTGGGCCAAACTTACTCCACTGGGCAGTGGTAGGTAGGTAGGAAGTTAGGAGGAAGGGGGTCTGGTGCACCAGAGAGAGAGCTCTGGGTCAGGGTGGAGAGTGTGCATACTCACCATGTCCACAGTAGTTTCTTTTAGGTTCCCATTTTGCTGCCGCCATTTCTAAGAGAAAATGAGGAAATGTTTTTTAAGGGAGGGAGAGTGGGCATACTAGCCTGGTTTGGGTTCATTCCTCCCCTCTGGGTAGGGTCCCATTTAGTCAGCATTTGAGCGAGACCCTTCTACTGCCACCAGGGGGCAGGAGTTTTGTGAGTATTTAAGCCCTGGGTTTTCCCGAGGTTAGGGAGAGATGGGGAGTTGGCAGCAATGTAAGGGTAAAGGTGGCGGGGGTAATCCCCTACAGTCCCAAAGAGTCAGGTGGCAGAGTTGGTGTGACATGAGGAAGGACTCTGAGGGAGGGTGGCTAGGGGTTTGGCAGCTGTAGGGGCCGGGGAGTTCCATCAGCTGCTGCAAGAGGAGGGAAGGAGGAAATCTGTTGGAAACCAGGTAGAAGAGAAGCAGTGGTCCTGGTAACCAAAAAAAGGTATGGTTGGAGTTTCCCGATAGTGGGGTTGTTTCGGTGGTGGCAGGGCTGAAACAGGGCCCTTCAGAGGTGGCAGGTTTGAGGGACGGTTCCTGTGGGACACACTGCTTGGTGGGTAAGCACAAGAAAAGGGTGTCCGCATCCTGGGATTCACTTTGGGGCCTGTCATGCCCGTATCTTGGGCAGACCCATCAGAGCCATATAGGGATGTGACTCATGGGGAATTGGCAACTCAAGTAAGGAGGGAGCCATCGTTCAGGCTCTGGTCCAGCCCTGGGGGGCTTGGATGGGAAAAGGAGTTGTTTGGCACTGGTTTTGGCTCAGTGGATGAGCAGGTATCTGTTTTGGGAGCAGCCATGGAGGCATTGGGCTGCATCACCCTGAGTTTCACGTTTTTTTGTCTTGGCTGGCATGGGAGGAGTAAGGCACTCCTTTGTCAGGAGGATCAGATAGCAGTGTAAAGGTACAGCAATCTAAAAGATGTTCTAAAAATCTCTGTATAAGATTAGTTTTCAGTGTGGAGCCAGAGTAATCTATGTACTAGGCATGGGAGAACTATTTAGAGCTGTGGTCAATTTTTATTGCCTTAATTCCATCTGTGCTGCTGCCATTCTCTCAGCCCCATGGAGCTACTCCTTGTTTATTTATTAATTATTTGGACACAATCATTGTCCAAAATAAAGTATTTTATGGTTGTATGGTTTCCCTTGTGTTGTGTGGTTTAATTAATTAATTTTCACTACAAATTTTATTCTTACCCTTTGAGAAGCTAAATTGCCCCTCCTCCCAGGCTCGAGATCGGTGGGATCCTGTTTGGCTCTGTGGTCCACCTCTAGTGTAAGAGATGGCCTTGTGAATGAAAATATCAGAAAGGTAAGGCCTTTTGTTTTCCAAATAATGCGGAAGCCATTGGGACCCCTAGAAGAAAACTGAGGACAAGGGGTGTTACATAAAGATTGTATTTATTGTTTTAACTTGTATTTATGAAAGTATTTTATAATTTATTTTGAAATGTATTTTATCTGTATTACCCTGTCCATTTTTATGTAAGGCACCCAGAGACTCCGGGATGGGGCCCCATATAAATAAACATTCCCTACCTACCTACTGCTACGTAAGCCCATCAGGGCTTTGGATCGCTCCTCCTCACACCCCGGCGCTGCCGTGGACCCTCCTCTGTATCCTCAGGGACCTGCCTTTGTAACCGCTTGCACAGCGGTAACCACTGAAGACTGCACCTTGCTCCTCCAGGGAAGCATGTTGATAGGGGCATCCTGCCATGCTCACACCCAGAAGTAGAACCAGGAGCCTGGCCGCTTGCTGGAACCTTGAGCCGCCAAAGCCGTAATCGCTGAAAGGTCCTTCCAAGCCCATTGGGGCTTCGGATCGCTCCTCCTTGCACCCCACCACTGCCGTGGACCCTCCTCTGTATCCTCAGGGCCCCGCTTTTGTAATCGCTTGCACAGCAGTAACCATTGAAGACTGCACCTTGCTCCTCCAGGGAAGCATGTTGATAGAGGCCACCCGCCGTGCTCACACCCAGAAGTAGAACCAGGAGCCCGGCCGCTTGCTGGAATCTTGAGCCGCCAAAGCCGTAGTGGCCGAAAGGTCCTTCCAAGCCCATCGAGGCTTCGGATCGCTTCTTCTTGCACCCCAGTGCTGCCGTGGACCCTCCTCTGTATCCTCAGGGACCCACCTTTGTAACCGCTTGCACAGCGGTAACCATTGAAGACTGCACCTTGCTTCTCCAGGGAAGCCTGTTGATAGGGGCCGCCCGCCGCGCTCATGCCCAGAAGTAGAACCAGGAGCCCGGACGCTTGCTGGAACCTTGAGCTGCCAAAGCCGTAATTGCCGAAAGGTCCTTCCAAGCCCATCGGAGCTTCGGATCGCTCCTCCTCGCACCCAGCGCTGCCGTGGACCCTCCTCTGTATCCTCAGGGACCTGCCTTTGTAACCACTTGCACAGCGGTAACCATTGAAGACTGCGCCTTGCTCCTCCAGGGAAGCCTGTTGATAGGGGCCACCCACCACGCTCACGCCCAGAAGTAGAACCAGGAGCCCGGCCGCTGGCTGGAACCTTGAGCCGCCAAAGCCGTAATCGCCAAAGGTACGCTGTTCCTGCACTTTCAGCTGCCAGCTCTCTCCCGAAAGCACTTGGCGCTGTCTGGATTGTACCCGCTCACTGAAAGCGGCTGTTTTCACTGCAAAGCTCAATTTTTTGACTGCCTTTTGAGCTTCGGGACTTGGAGCGCCGTGCACCACTGCGAGCCACCCACTCTCCCCGCTCACGGAGCACCTTTTCCCGGACACTAGCAGCAAGTGGTACAGCTCCTCCTGTGGCTATTTGTCCTGTGATTTATGCATGATTTTAACAGTATTGTTCAAAATTTAAAGTTTACAGCCTAAGTGAATCTGCCTGTAATCTGTACAACTGCTAAGTTTCCCACTGTCACTAGCCTCCTCCCCTCTTCTCACTACCCACCCTTTTTCTTTGTTTCCAAAGCCTTCCCCTCTACACCTATGCCTACTTAATGCCTCTCCCTTGCTGTCCTCCTTAGGTCCTTCCAAGCCCATCGGGGCTTCGGATTGTTCCTCCTCGCACCCCAGCGCTGCCGTGGACCCTCCTCTGTATCCTCAGGGACCCGCCTTTGTAACCGCTTGCACAGCGGTAACCATTGAAGACTGCACCTTGCTCCTCCAGGGAAGCCTGTTGATAGGGGCCGCCTGCCGCGCTCATGCCCAGAAGTGGAACCAGGAGTCCGGCCGCTTGCTGGAACCTTGAGCTGCCAAAGCCGTAATCGCTGAAAGGTACATTGTTACTGCACTTTCAGCTGCCATCTCTCTCCCAAAAGTGCCTGCTGCCTGGATTGTACCCGCTCACTGAAAGCAGCTGTTTTCACTGCAAAGCTCGATTTTTTGACTGCCTTTTGAGCTTCAGGACTTGGAGTGCTGTGCACTGCTGCGAGCCACCCACTCTACCCGCTCGTAGAGCACCTTTTCCCAGACACTAGCAGCAAGTGGTACAGCTCCTCCTGTGGTTATTTGTCCCACGGCGCTGGCGCTGCTCCCACCCACACCCCACCTCACCCACCCTGGTCGGCCCTTTAGCTATATAGGACACTGTAGGTCATATGACTAAGTGTCCACTTTCCCATTGGCTCCTTATACTCTTTCACCACTGGGGGTGATCTACCTACTCACTACTGTTAATCAGTAGAACATTAACAGCTCTCAGCCGCCTTAGCTGCAACTGCCTCATATTCACCGAAGCAATCTCTCGGTCAGATTGCTATGAGTCCCACCAAACCTCCCAACCCTCCCTACCTCTCTCTCTTTCTCCCCCCTCTCCTATGCTAGGTTTCAATCAATTCTTGATCCTGGTTACCCTGACTAACTCTCCAGCCACAGACCTCACCTGCAATTCTTGCTTCCCAATCAATCTCAGTTCCTGACTTACAGCCCCCACTAGCTATAGACTGTATCATGACTAAGGCTGTAAGAAAATCACAGCGTGCACGGATTTCACGATCTCCGCGATTTTGATGCTGTTCCGTGAAATTGACTAATTTACTCGATTTACCGTGAATTTGATTGAAATGTTTTAAAAAGCCCCAAAAAAGCTTCAGTCAAAGCTCACACTACTATCCTACCCATTCAAACATATTAGTAGCGCTGGATTAGCATCACCTGTCTTTAATGCCATGTAAAGTAAGTGCTAATCGAAGTCTTTTGTTACACTGATTGCCGATTTATGAAACAGCACTCAAGGCAACAAGGTAGTTAACAAGGTAGTTAAATTGAAGCTTGTTAGTGACCTTTTCATTGTAATTAATTAATAATTGCTCTGCAGGATAAAATAGGTAACATCAGCTTGAGTCAGGTATAGTAGGTAATCGGAGGCTACAGTTTTGAGCACGACGAGAGAGCTGTGATGTATGTTTCTCCCAAATCGGTGTCAGCCAGTAAAACTGCCAAAGTGGTAAATGTATACCCAAAGCAGAGATGTCAGCAGTATGAGAAGGGGACTTTCCATCGAGACTTGCCACATTTGCTGTCACAGAGCAATCCATATGTGAGGGTATCCCCTGGTTCGAAGATAATATTGCAGCAAAAGCTGAGCTTAGAAACTACATTGCCGAGATATAGTGCGGCACTGAAATACCTGAAGATAGAGACATTTTAAAATATTGGATTGACTGCAAGGAAAGATTTGTGCATCTGTCAAAAATTGCTATTACTTGCCTAAGCGTACCGGTACACAGTGCCAGTGTTGAGCGTTTTCTTTTCAAGATATGGAGCAATGCTGCAAGATAACAGACGCAGCATAAAATCAGAGAATTTAAGAATGTATTCTATGCTACAACAAAACTAATTCTCCCTGATGCACTTTAATGGCATGCTTTTAATGCTATTTCTAAGCATTTTATTTAATAAAATAATCAGAGTACATTTATCTTGTTATTTTTATTGCTTTGTGCTAATTTGCATTTTACCGTGAAAAACGACATATTTTGCCATGCAGATGCCATGAAAAACGGCGATTTTGGCCGTGATTTTCTTACAGCCTTAATCATGACACTCATCCCTGCTGGCTTGCTGCCCCCAAGTGACAGATTAAGGGCACTGCATCTCCTTATTAGCCTACTTATGCTACTTTGCCTGAATAAAGTCTCTCTATCACTACCATGTGGTCTATATCAAAACACTCCCTCAACTAGAGATTTCAGGTTCTCCAACCTGCTGGCATCCAAATGCTGCCCAAACCCCACCTGGCAATATCTTCTTCACAAAAAAGGATGCTCATACCACACACTTTATGCCCTTAATAAACTGGGCAGGAAGCATCATTCACTTAAATCTTACTGCAGGCTAAGGCTAGCATTTCTGGCATTTCTGGTGCTTCTACTAGCTGGCGACGTTGAACCGAATCCAGGCCCCCCCCAGCTACAGCACTTCCACCAGCATAACTGGAAAGCCAAATAAAGGGCTTTTAGTAGCCCATATGAACATTAGGAGTTTGATGAGCCACATGGCCGAACTGGAAGCCTGGGTCAAAGTCTGTGAACCTGACATACTGTGCCTCACAGAAACCTGGCTAAAACCACGAATACCAGATGCCCTGTGTGAAATACCTGGCTACTCCCTTATCCGGCATGACAGACCTGGTACAAAACGGGGTGGTGGCATTGCCCTATTTCACAAGACCCACCTCAGCAGCACAACAGCCCCGGCCCAAGACCCACAATTGGTCTGTGAGTCCATTCATACGACTGTGTCCCTTGCTGCTAAGAAACTTCACATAGTCTGCCTCCATAACCCACCTACTGGTGGACTGGATGGACTTCAGGACCTACTCAAACTGACGTCACAATCTGTTAACCTAAATGAGGCCCTAATCCTCAGTGATGTAAACCTAAACTGGCTGGGTCCTTCTCATAGTGCCCTCACGTCACTAGTTCACAGTTTTAACTTTTACCAGCTCATAACCGAGAACACTAGGACGGTAACACCAACTCAAACTGGTGCACTTATTGACTGGATTCTCACCAGTCGACCTGAACATGTGACCAAGTCCGGTGTCCTGGCAGATGCCATAACTGACCACTCTCCCATTTTCTGCCAATGGTCCTCAGGTCCCCCACCTTCTCCTCTGCCCCACCTTGTCACCTTTACCAACTTTGCTCACATGGACATAGACGCCTTCCTCCATGATGTATCCACCATAGACTGGTCTGAAATCCACCATGCTGAATAAGTTGAAGATGCCCTATGAGTTTTCCTGATAAATTTCAGTGAAGTCCAGAATAGGCATGCACCAGAAGTGAAAAGAAGAGTCAGAGGAAAACAGACCAGATGGCTCCAAAAAGACCTGCTCCTACAGCTATGGCTTAGGGACAAACTCTGGAAGCTCTATAATAACACTGGCCTACCTAGAGATCACTCATTATACAAACAACACAGAAATTCCTGCAAAAAGCAGAGAAGACAAGCAAAAAGTAGGTACTGCCGGAACCTACTATCTAGCTCAGCCCATAACCCTCGGAAATTTTGGGCCCACATAAAGACCTTTCTAGGCACCCCACAATCAATAACCCCCTCTGAGATGATCCTCAGCGGTGCCCACTGCAATGACTCCTACACCATAGCGAATGCCTTCAACAGAATGTTCTCTGTTCTCTCACCCTACACCACCACCTTTTCACAGGCACCAATCACATCTCAGCCCTCTGACTATAGCAAGCAAGCTGGCCCCTTGGCCTCACCAACTGTGACTCCGATAGTTCGGTCTTTTTACTTTAAAGCCATAACCAGCTCTCAAGTTCTAAAATTACTAAGAGCTATCTCTGACAACACCAGTCCTGGATCTGATTCTCTCAAACTCCGCCTTTTGAAGATTGCTGCACATCTCATTGCCAAACCACTGGCCAAGATCTTCACACTATCCCTCTCCAGTGGTACCGTCCCTGATCTCTGGAAGACTTCCAGAATAACTCCCATTTTCAAAAAAGGGGACAGAAATGAGATCTCAAATTACAGGCCGATAGCTATTCTCTCAGTCCTAAGCAAAATACTGGAAAAACTTGTCGCCACCCAAACCCTCGACTACATAAAAACCACAAATGTGCTCTGTGACGCACAACATGGTTTTAGGAAAAACCATAGCACTTCTACAGCCCTTGCTAAACTCACATTGGATACTCTCTCCAACATGGATGATGGTCGGCTAACATGTGCTGTCTTCATGGATCTGACCAAGGCCTTTGATCTTGTGGATCACTCCTTACTCCTGTCCACCCTTCAATCCATAGGTTTCTCCACTCCTGTTGTAAACTGGTACAGGAGCTATCTAACCGACAGGACCCAAGCTGTGAAATTCAATTCTGCAACTTCAGACAGCACCACAATCAATATTGGAGTGCCCCAAGGTTCATTTCTAGGCCCTCTTCTTTTTTACCTCTTCATAAACAACATACCAAGCAATGTCTCATCCTGCTCCTCTCTTCTCTATGCTGATGACTTGGTCATCTATGCCAGCTCACATAACATAGACTACCTAAACTCGTCTCTGACCACGGTCTACAACAGTATTCAAAACTGGCTAAGTTTACATTGACTTATCCTTAACTCACAAAACCAAAGCCATGCTCCTGGGCACTGCCCAAAAACTTAGATCCTGCATCTCCCCTTCTTTGAAAGTACTTGACCTGGATGGGAACTCACTAAAGGCTGTCACCTCTTTTCGGTATCTTGGAATTTTGCTTGACCAATCTCTGGACCTTAACCTACACATTCAATCAACCTGCAAAACAGTAAATTGTAAGCTGGGGGCAGCCCACAGAACTAGCTATATGTTAACGCCATCAGCTAAGCTAGCCATTGCCAAGGGGATCCTTCTACCAACCCTGACTTACTGTGCTCCTATCCTGGCTACTGCCCATAAATCAGTTCTACAGAAATGGGACGTCACCTATAATAATGTCTGTCATTATGCATCTAAGGCTCCTCAGCTTAAGCATCATTGTCAGCTGTATAGTGACCTAGGCTGGCTCTCCCCCTATGCTACCAGACTATACCATCTTGGCTGTCTATGTGACTTCATTATTAGGCTGGAAACCCAAGCATCACTGGCTGAGTTACTACGTCCCACCACCTCAAACCATGGTCTGAGGTCAATTGACAAATCACTAATAAGAGTACCCCGGTGTCACACCACCAAAGGCACCGGGGCTTTCGGGTATGCTGCCCCCCAGATATGGAACATGCTGCCACTGGACCTTAGGCAATCCTCATCTCACTACCGCTTTAAACGTGGGCTACAACATTACCTACCTACTACTGAACAGTGTACCTGTTTTGACCCTACCTGACCGTGCCCATGAAACCCTGCCCCACACCTATCCCCTCCCTACAAACCAATTTCTCCTGCTATCTCACCCCTTCCTCCCTCCCTTCCCCTTCCTCTAGCATCTCCCTAAACTCACCTACTTACTTATTGCCTTCTCTCTCCCCTGATTGTTTGTACTTTATGTCTACCTGTAGAACATGGAATAACCCTGCTTCTGAAACTGTACCTACTCTGCTTGTTATATACTGTACTGAACAATGCTGTATTTCTGTACTGACCAGTGCTGTCTTACTTCCATCCGTGCCTTCACTGCTATCTTAGCCACATTGCCTCATGTCATGTACCTGGCTCTACTGTCTAAACACTTTATGGCCATACAAACTGTATTGTCTATGTAAACACCCACAGTTTGTATTGTCTTGTACTCTCCCGGTTGTGCCTGAAAATAGTCACCTACTGGCTAGTGCACTTACCCGGTTAACAAAAACTAAATAAATATACTGTAAAGCCATATATAAACAGTTTTGTAACACATTCTGCTCAGATCCTGTTTGATGTATATCACCATTGCTTAGCTTATTTTAGCCTCAATATTTTAAAATCTTTAAAGCTTTTTGTCTAAATATATTTTAAACAAAACAAAACAAAAAGTTCTTCCTGTATAAACTTTGACAGCTAGAATGTCAGTAGGGACATTATTACTACTGACTTGATGTTAAGTAGCACTTCAAAGTTTGCTCAGACCTTTGCATTTTTTTCCTGCATTGAATCAAAACCAAGCTTCTAAGATGGCAGGCACTTCAGCCTACATTGTAATATACCTGCAGAAGGGGCATGTAGGCCTTGAAAGCTTGTATCTGTAACTTTTCATTAGCTTAATAAGATAATATTTTTACCCAGCAAAAAGATTGTGTTTTTCTTTCTTTCCAGCTTTTGTGTTGGCTAACAACTTGGTCCAGCCCTGCCTTCCTCATACGTTGTATTTCCCTGCATTTTATATTTTGTGCTTCAGCAATTACGGATGCATTGCCATCATTTGTTTTTTTTTTGTAATATATTTCCTTACTGTCTGATTATATATAAACTGACACCTTTAGTTTTGTCATTCAGACCACTGCGGACTCTACGTGAAGCAGCAAACCCACTGGGCTTGGCATCAGACTTGTAGTTTGCTTCACTCAGGGCACAAAACAATGTACCACTTAACAGTTTCTTATACTCATGCAGGCATTCACAAAGGTTCTTTTTAATAATTAAAATCTTATCAATAATCATATATTTAAACAAAATCAAAGGCCTGGTTAAACCCTTTGTGATGACTTCATAACCTTATTGTAAAGTGATTAGTATGCTTCAGTAATGCACTTTTAATTTTTTTTTGTGTATAACTTAAGCTTGATAATAAATCAGGGTGTTGCTTTATTTTTCCATGTGCTGAACAGTTTTTAGTACTTAGAAACACAGAAACATAGAAATTGATGGCAGATAAGCACTGCTAGGCCTATCTAATCTGCCCATTTTCCCAGCCTACTGTAAAAGTCACAGGCCCTACATTATCTCTGGCTTTACCTCCTCGTTCCTATTGCTAGAGTTCCCCTATGCCTGTCCCATGCATGTTTAAATCCCTCCACTGTGTTTGTCCCCACCACCTCTGCTGGGAGTCTATTCTATGCATCCACCACCATTTCTGGGAAGAAATACTTCCTCACGTTACCCCCTTAGTCTACCCCCTTCCAACATCATGTCATGTCCCCTCGTTCCTGAACATCTTTTCTGAAAGATGCTACCCTCAAGTACCATATTTATGCCTTTTAGATATTTGTAGATTTCTATCATATCGCCCCTGTCTCTTCCCTCCTTCAAGATATACTGTACATATTGAGGTGTCCCAGTCTCTCTTAAGACTTTTGGTGCAGGCCCTGCACCATCTTTGTTGCCCTTCTTTGAACTGCCTCCACCCTGTCTATGTCCTTACAGAGATGCAGTCTCCAGAACTGGACACCGTATTCCAAATGAGGCCTCACTAATGATCTGTAGAGTGGCACCACCACCTTCTTCCTTCTGCTGGTGAGGACTGTCCCAGTGCACCCCAGCATCCCACTGGCTCTTCCCATGGCCTTGGCACATTGTTTGGCCACCTTTAGGTCATCAGATATGATTACCTTCAAATCCCTTTCCTGTTTCATGACCATCAGTCCCCCCATCATGTTATCTTCCCCTGGGTTCTTGCACCCCAAATGCATGATCTTGCACTTTTTCGTATTAAATCTCAGCTGTCACACTCTAAACCATTCCTCCAGTTTATCTAGGTCCCTTATTTCTCTACCCCTCCTGGAGTGTCAACCCTATTGCAGATCTTAGTGTCATCTGCAAAGAGGTACACCTTCTCCTCCAGCCCCTCCAGAATGTCACTTTTGAAGACATTAAACAGGACTGGGCCCAGGACTGATCCCTGTGGCACCCCGCTGATCACCCTCCTTTCCTCAGATTGAGCACCATTTACCACGACCCTCTGTCTTCTAGCACTCAACCAGTTTCTAACCCTGTTTACACGTTATGACCCACTCCCAGACTACCCAGCTTGTTCACACGTCTTCTATGTGGAATGGTATTGAAGGCCTTACTGAACTGCAAGTAGGTGACATCCACCGTTCCCCCATTCCATGACCTTAGTCACCCAGTCAAAGAAATAAATTAGATTTGTTTGACATGATCTTTCCACTGTGGATCCATTCTGTCTTGGATTCTGTATGCCACTGGCTTCAAGATATCCCATGATTCTTTATTTAAGTAGTGATTCCATAATCTTCACCACTATTGAGGTGAAGCTGACTGGTCTATAGTTTCCAGCCTCCTCCCTACTGCCACTTTTGTGAAGTGGGACTACATCTGCCCTACTCCAGTCCTCTGGAACCACTCCTGTATTGAGTGACTCATTGAACAGTGCTGCCAGTGGTGGCACCAGCACCTCCCATAGCTCCCTTAATATTCTAGAATGTATCCCATCTGGTCCCATTGCCTTGTCCACATTCAGTTTTGTGAGTTTCTTTAGGACTCTCTCTTCTGTAAATGAACTGGTGTCCATCCCCCTCCCATATTTGTTCATGTTGCCTAACTGTGGTCCCTCACCTTCTTCTTCTGTGAATACAGAACAAAAATATTTGTTCAGTATTGATGCTTTTTCCAGGTCCCCTTCCACATACTTTTCTTCTTCTTCCCCTTTAAGTCTTATTATCCAACCCCTGTTTTTTCTCCTTTCACTAATATAACTATAGAAAGTCTTGTCTCCTTTCTTTACCTCCTGTGCTATTTTTTCCTCTGTTGGTGCCTTTGTGCTACTTACTGATTTCCCTGCCTCCTTCTGTTTATCCAGATACACTACCCTGTCCTCCTCCCACTGTTTCCTTGTATTTCCTGAAAGCCACCTTTTTTGTCCTTACCTTCCCAGCCACTACCTTTGCAAACCATAGTGGCTTTCTTTTTCTCTTGCCCTTGTTTACTTGACTACTCATGAAACAATTTGTAAAGATGTGTAGTGGGACTGTCTAAGACCCTTGGGGTTCACCTTTCCACACCTCCTGAGGGGACCAGCCTGGGTTACTTCAGCATGTGCCACACTGGGTACACTGGCTTAACGTGTCATGTGCCTGCACATGGCGTGGTAGTATGGGGTACCTAGATGATGACACTCAAGGCTATCACTCCCTCAGAAAACAGTTCATAAACTGCCCAGAATCCCACCCCAAAACCAAGTGATACAGTAAGCAATACCAATTCCCAAATCATGAAATGCAATTCAAACAAATAATTTATTTTAAAGGGAGGGTACAGAAAGATCAATGGGGCAGCAAGATAAACTGGAATAAATGGGGCAGCAGTAAAATCTATACTCTGAGTAAAATAGTGTTACTGTATGCAGGCAATAAAACACTCAACACTTTGCCCAACAGCATCTGCCCACTCCCCGGCAGTTCTCAAATCCCAATGTGGACGCACCTGGTTTAATTCCCCCCAGAGGCCATGGGTGAGAGCTCTTTTTATGTTATCTTGCGTGTGTAGCACACAAGAAACATATTGAGGTAGTAGAGCATTGCAAAAGTGTGGCAGTGTTGTGGCCAATCCAACAAATGCTTTAATGGGCTTGTCCGTCGGCCACCAATTAATGCTGAAGCAGCCAATGACAGCAGTGCAAGCGCCGCACTTGAAAGAAATCTGCCACTGCAATCGGGCAGTTTCATCATTGCAGCGGCTGTCCCTCCTCCCTCCCAACCAGTCACACAGCAGAACAATAAATTAGCTCCCTCCCACTGCTGCTACCCTCCATTTTCCATCCCCTGTCAACATCGGGGTGCTCAATCCTCGTGTCAGCATATATCCCTCCATTAATGTGGCACACTGGGAGCCCACCCCAGTGTGCCATAAAATACTTCTTTGATGTTTACGACACTGGGATGCCCACTCCAGATGCTGGATGAGTGGCCTCCTGCCCCCCCCATGCTCCTATGTTCTTAGCTGAACACGGGGCACACAATCCCCAGGTCGGCATTGATCCCTGCCCTCCAGTAATCTGACACACTAGGAGCCCACCACAGTGTGCCGAAATCCATTTTGTAATATTTCATCGATAAAAAAGAAAACAGTCCCACAATGTTTTTTTTAAAACCTGAAAAAAAAGAAAATGGTCCCTCGTCATTCCCGCCGGTCCCTTCCCCCAAACTGCACCCTCCCTCTGCGCACCCCACCTCCCTTACCCATACTTACCTCCAGAGGTCAAGATCAGCTATATTCTGTGGACCGAGAACATGTCTGTACTCTTCAAAGACCAACCGCGAACTCAAGAAATGACGGTAAGCCCTATAACAGTAATCAATTGGGGGGGTTTCAATTTAGGTTGATATATCAGTCAGTATTTGGAGTTTTGGTCCCAAATGTTCAACATCGGGTTCTTGGGGCCCCACCTCATGAACACTGGCACTGTCATTTTGTTTCTCAGTCCTGAAAGGTGATTTCATGGTCGTGGCATGGAATCACCTTTCGGGACCAATTAACAAAATTACAGTGCCACTGTTCATGAGGTGGGGTCCCAAATGCCCTTGTTGCAAATTTGGTGAAATAAACTCCAAAAAATGACAGTGTTACGAGCGTCCATTGTGCAGTTTCTATGCACGCTTGTAACTTCATCAATTTTTAATCTTTTCACTCCAAATTTCCAACATTGTCATTTTTTCATACCCCCTTATGAACAGTACAGCTGTAATTTTTTACATTCTTCCCGAAATGTGTTTTTGCACTTGTGGCGCAGAATGGCACGGTCGCTGTACAAAATCATCTTTTGGGACAGATTAACAAAATCCAAGTGCCACTGTTCATGAGGGGAGGTCCCAAAAAGGCCATGTTGAAAATTTGGTGAAAACATTCCAAAAAATGACTGCATTACATAGATACATAGACAGTGTCGGCAGATAAGGGCCTATGGCCCACCCAGTCTGCCCATTTGAGCTTGTAAATTCAGTTTGTTTTCCTAGAAGTCTGTTGCACCTTACCCCTGACCTCCAGAATTCCCTTATGTCTATCCCATGCATTCTTAAATCCCGTGATTGTTTCAGCCCCCACCACTTCCTCTGGCAGGGTGTTCCACTTGTCCACCACCCGTTCTGTGAAGAAATTCTTTCTCATGTTTCCTCTGAATCGTCCTCCCTCCAACTTCATCCCATGCCCTCTAGTCCTGGAACATCTTTTTCGCTTAAAAATAGTGTTTTCCTGCCCTGTTCCTCCTGTAAGATACTTGTATGTCTCTATCTTATCCCCTCTCCCTCCTCTCCTCCAGGGAGTACATGTTCAGTTCCTTCAACCTGTCTTCATAGGACTTGTGATGCAATCCATGCACCATCTTTGTTGCCCTCCTCTGAACCTTCTCTACCCTGTCTATGTCCTTACATAGGTATGGTCTCCAGAACTGTACACTGTACTCCAGGTGGGGCCTCACTAGTGTCTTGTATAGCTGAATTATGACCTCCTTTTCCTGCTGGTAATGCCCCTGCCTATACATCCCAGCATCCTATTTGCTTTACCTGCTGCCTTGTCACACTGTTTCTACCTTGAGGTCATCAGAGATGATAACCCCAAGATCTCTTTCCTGCTTGGTGCATGCTATATCCTCACCCCCCAACTGATATATTGTGCCAGGGTTATTGTGCCCCATATGCATTATCTTGCACTTCTTTTGCATTGAATTTCAACTGCCAAACCCCTGACCATTCTTCAAGTTTCTGCAGGTCGCTTCTCATTCTGTCTACACCCTCTGGTGTGCCTACTCTGTTACAGAGCTTTGTGTCATCAGCGAACAGTGAAATTCTGCCTTCTAGGTCCTGCGCCATGTCACTGATGAAGATGTTGAATAGGACCGGTCCCAGCACTGATCCCTGTGGCACCCCACTAGTCACTCATCCCTCTGTGGAGTGACAGCCATTTACCACCACCCTCTGTGTCCTGCCACCCAGCCTGTTACCTACCCACCACACTACTGTCCTGCCCACACCCATATTCCCCAGTTTGTAATAGTCTTCTATGTGGCACAGTGTCAAAGGCCTTGCTGAAGTCCAGATAGGCCATGTCCACTGCCCTCCCTGATCCACCTCCCTAGTCACCCAGTCAAAAATTCAATGAGGTTGGTCTGACATGACCTCCCCTGGTGAAACCATGCTGCCTTGGGTCCTGTAGTCCATTGACAACCAGATGTTCCACCAATCTCTCCTTCAGTAGTGCTTCCATGATCTTCCCCACTACCGAGGTGAGGCTGACTGGTCTGTAGTTCCCTGCTTCCTCTTGTTCCCACTTTGTATAAGGGGACTACATCTGCTGTCCTCCAGTCTTTGGGTACCTCCCTGTTTTCAGTGATCGGCTAAACAGGATAGCCAGAGGTTCAGCCACCACCTCTCTTAGTTCTTAAGGACCCTGGGTGCACCCATCTGGCCCCATTGCTTTATCAACTCTTATTACTTCCAGTTCCTTCAGGACCCTTTCTCATGTAAAGGGACTTGTGTCCATTTCTGCACCATTCTCACCCCTTGTACTCCCTTCAGACCCATTACCTCCTCTTCCTCAGTAAAGACTGAGCAGAAATACCTGTTCAGTATGTCAGCTTTACTGTTGTCATCCTCCACGCGGCCCCCATCTTCCCTCTTCAGTCTCACTATCCCTCCCTTTGTCTTTCTTTTTTCACTTATGTACCTGTAAAAGGTTTTGTCCCTCTACCCACTGATTTTGCAATGTGTTCTTCTGTCTGAGCTTTGGCTTCCTTACTGACCTCCTGCCTCCCTTTGCTTCTCCTGGTACTTCTCCCTATCCCCTTCTGCCTGTGTCTTTTTGTATTGCCTGAATGCAATCTTTTGGCTTTCACTTTCTTTTGCTACCTCTTTGGAAAACCATACTGGTCTCCTCTTCCTTTCTCTTGCTAACCTGCTTAATGCATAATTCTGTTGTTCTTGTAATCCCCATTTTAAATACTGCCCACTGTTCCTCAACCCCTGATTCCTGTCTCATTCCTCTAATGCCTCTTTCAAGTATCTCCCCATTTTCCCCAAGTCTGCCCCCCTAAAATCCAGGATACGTGTTTTTGTGTGGTTTGGTTCTGCTCTTTCTGTGATTTCAAACCACAATGACTGGTGGTCACTGTTTCCCAGGTGCTCCCCCACTGTTACCCCATCACACTGTCCCTGTTTGTGAGCACAAGGTCCAGTATTGCCTTCTGCCGAGTTGGTTCCATGACCAGTTGCTTGAGGAAGGCACCCTGAAGGGAGTCCAGGATAAATCTGCTCCTAGTTGATGCTGCTGCTGGGATGCTCCAGTCCACATCTGGAATATTGAAGTCTCCAACCAGTACTACCTCACCCTTGTCTGCCATCCTTTGGATGGCTAGCATCAGCTCCCTATCTGTTTCTTCCTCCTGGGCTGGTGGTCTATAGACCACACCTGTGCAGATAGGCTGTCCCATTTTCCTTTCCAGCTTAACCCACAGTATCTCTCCCCCATTTTGTTCCTCCTGGATCTCTGTGGCCCTTATGTCATTTTTCACATAGAGTGCCACTCCTCCTCCCTTCCTGCCTGCTCTGTCTCTTCTGAATATGTTGTAGCCAGGTATGGCCATCTCCCAGTCGTGGTTATCATTACACCAGGTTTCAGTGATGGCCACAATGTCCAGGTCTGACTGCACCATGACAGCCTCCAGATCTTCCATCTTGTTGCTAAGGCTCCTGGCATTTGAACACATGGCTTTCCATGATTTGACCTCCCTAGACTGCCTCACTGTTCTACTCCAGCCCCTTCCTTGGTTGTCATTTATCCCTGGTTCTCCTTGCTGTCTGCCCGTCTGCTGAATTGTGCCCCTTTTCTGCTTATCCACCTCTTGGGCACTAATCTCCATCTTTTGCACGCTGCTTTGCAGAGATAGCCACTCCTCTGGTTCACTGGTTCCACTGCTAGCTGTGGGGGTGAGCAAGTAGGTACCCTCCTTGCTGGCCTGTCACCCCTTTGCTAGTTTAAATGCTTGTCAATGTAGCATTTAAACTTATCATTGAGTGCTTGATTCCTCCAAGATGGATGCAGGCCGCCAGGCTTGAACAAACCTCCATCCCTCCAGGTGGGTCCCCAGTCACCAATGAATCCAAACCTTCCTCACAGCACCAGTTCTTCAACCATGAGTTAAAGTTCCTGGTGCATGCACTCCTATGCTCTCCTTGCTCTCACAGGTAGTACTTCTGAGAAAGTGACAGAAGTAGCTACTTTGAGACCCTCCCAGTTTCCTAAACTCTTCCTGAACTTCCTTTGGCTCCCCATTTGCCAAGTCATTAGTACCTAGGTGGATAATGACATCCAGCTCACCGTCCTGCCTTGCCTTCCCAGTGATCCCCAGGATCTTCCTTCCATCCTCCATGCCGTGGCACCTGGTAGGCACCTCACCTCCCTGTCCTCCCCTCCTGTGTTCCTAGCTGGATCCTCTTATGATGGAGTCCCCACCAGGATTCGCTTCCTCCTCCTCTGGGGTCCACTGCTTCTCCCTTGAGGTCACCTCCTTGGCTAACCTCCACATCCTTTCCTTCCACTTCTCTGGGTACCTGTGTTTGGTTGTCCTTGTTTGCCAGTGTGGCATATGAGTTCTTAGTGGAATAGGATCTGGGATGTGCCTCTGCCTGACTGCTCTAACCCTCCTGAGCCCACTGTCATCCAAGTGCTCCTCGTTCTCGGCATCCTTTGAGGCAGTTGCATTGGACTGGGTGGTCCCTGGATAGGGGTGATGGTACTCCTGATCCAGTTTACTTCCGCTCTGAGTCTGGCTACCTCATCCCGCAGTCCAGATAGATGCATGCAGATAGGGCAGCACCTCAGTGTCCAGAAGGTCTGCCTGAATATGGCTGCCCCACAGCCACTGCATTGCACCACTCCTCACATTATACTGCAATTCCACTACTTGTCTGCTACTGAAGCTCTCCTAGTTCCCTTTTTATTAATTTACTGTCCTAAAAATCCTGCCACTGTTCCCTATAATATTTGAAAATACATACACTTCTATCTAAGCTCTTTATCCTTACAATCAAAAGGTAACTACAATCACAATAATCTACCTTCTATTAATTCAGATTCTATCACAGAATCAGAGCACAATGCAAAAACATCTGCTACTTAGCAACAACAAACAGGTGACAACATACCAAGTTGATGTATCTTTTTTTAAAATAGAAAAATGTAATTGTTTAAACCAATAGAAATCAGCAGTTTCTATGCACACTCGTAACTTCACCACTTTTTCATATTTTCACTCCAGATTTTCAGCATTACCATTTCTTCACACCTCCTCATGAACAGTATAGCTGTCCTTTTTCACATCCTGCCCGAAATGTGTTTTTGCACCTATGGCAACGAATGGCACACTTGCTGTGTGAAATCACCTTTTGGGATTGAGTAACAAAATGATACCGCCACTGTACATGAAGTGGGGTCCCAAAAAGCCCATGTCGAAAATTTGGAGCAAAAATACCAATAAACACCCTAGGCATTAAGGTTTCCAACCATAGCGTCCACCCTGTACAGACTGACAGGCATCGGGGGTGTGAATTGGGGTCGTTGGCCATAATGCTCACCCCATTCCACCCCCACCTTGCAGCCACTGACAGGCATCGAAGTGTGCCTTGGGGTCTTTGGCCCTAACGTTCACCCCATTTTCCTATACTGCACCTATCTCAGCTTATTTCCTTATGGAATGTGGTGAGAGTAAGAGCCAAAGGTGGGGTGAGGCTGATGACCCAAAGGCACACCCTCAACTCCTTTCAGTCTCTGCAGGGTGGTGGCGGGGTTGGCATCAGTTCAATACCTCACTGTCATTCCTATTATGCACCTCTCTAACTCCTGCACTACCAATACCAACACCAGCTAGCAAACATTCAGCATTGACAAATGCTTGTTTTAAGTTGCAGTGAGTATCACACAGTCACACCAGGGACACTGCAGGGGGTGGGGCGGATGCCCCATAGGGGAAAAGTCTTTCATAGGGCTGAAAAAAAACAGCTCCAGTTTGCCTTTAAAACTAGTTTTGTTGAAAACTTCTTTTCATTACACAGACTCTTTAAATTGGGATTCCAAAAACTTTCAGTCTGCCAGGCCTGTAGTGCTTGGACAGACAGTAGCACACCAGCCCACACTTTGACACACAGTCACTCTCTTTGCTGCCTGACTGAACTGGCCAAATGGTGGTCAATGTTTGCCCAGCAGAGGTTGGGGGTGCCATATAGTCTCCACTAAGGTGTTCTGCTGAAGGCACAGTACGTACAGAGCTGGCTTCTCAGGGGGTGGTTTCCTTTTCCTTTACCCGCAGACTGACTGGCATAGATGAGGCCCCAGAAGTTCAGGGTCTGCAAATTAAAAATATCACCAGGGTGAATAAGGGCTATGGTCCCTATCTCTTTTCTCATGAAAGGGGGTCTGCTCTCATCTCATGGTTCTAGTAAGAACTCCAAGCCCACTTGTGACAACAACGTGGCTGCATTTGCCAGTTCTGCTGCCCCACTGAGGGCGGCTGTACCACCATTCTTACATTTTCCCCACTGGAGGGCGTTTGCTACATCCTCCCCTTTGGCGTTACAGAGGAAACATGTAAGTCCTTGATCTACTCAAGACCCTCTTTAAGGTTTTTGGTTTCAAACTCCAACAGTTTCAATGGGATGTTAACCTCAATTTCCCGGTGGCTCTGCCATGTCCCCAGTAGGTGCTCTGTTGGCCTGCAGGAGGTTTAACTGTCCACTCTCCCTGCAATACAAGCAACAGAAAAAGTCTCTTAGACACAGTGTACTTACCCTCTAACCTAGTCCCCCTTGCTCTGCAGTCACACATCTCAGACTGACTCAGCATCAGGCCCACTGCTTCACTGACGCAAGTCTAAACTGCTGTAGGTATTATTCTGTTTACTTTAGCATCTGCCGTGCTGGGCACTCATGTGGCACACAGTCCTCTTATACAAAAAGGTGAAGTGCTAACAGTGCGAGGTCAAATTGCAGGTGGCCTCCGACAACTGTTCCTGGATCTCCTACCGCAAGAACTCTCCTGGCTGGGATAATGGGGGAGGGGGGGACTAGAACACGCTGTTTCTTTGCAGTTTAGTTCCTGAAAAGGACTTTCTGTGGAAATACGGTAAATAGAAGGAGATTTTCTTCTTCAGTGGAAGCTCTGATCTCTCGTACCTTCCACAACAACAGCTCTCTCTCTTGAACAGCACAGGGTTTGTTCTCAGACCACAGTCCAGACCACGCCTCCTCTGATGACACCCAGTCAATTAAGCTCCTCTTGCTTTGGGAAATTTGCATATTCACAGGCTCCTTACTGTGGATCGGAACCCTGTCGGGTAGCTGGAGTGTATTGGTCAGGTATCGGCATTTTTCTGCTGGGTAGGGTAGTTTGGGTAATTTACTACCCTACCCGACATAAGTGTACTTTGCAGGTCGGATACTGTTGACATGGGTAATGTGGTTGGGTAATGGGTAATTTTTTTTAGAAAACAGGCATTACAGGCAGCCTGTGGGGTCCTGGGACTCTTCTGAGGTTGAAAACAGGCAAGAAAGGGCAGCCTGAGGGGTCCGGACAGCAGAAAAAGAGCTCATGACACCAGCCTGAAAATCCGATTGGTCAGTGCTGGTGTCTATGCTCTGTGTCCGCTGTGTGAGCATGCAGACCGAAGCAGACTTTCTCAGGAGAGGGAGGAATCAGCATTTGCTTTGAAGCCATGATGAAAACAAAAAAAAGGTTTAAAACTTAAAAAAAAAAAGCAAAGCACAAAGTTCAGTCCACAAAGAAGCAACGGTTGGGGACTGAAGGGGGGGTAATCGGGGGATCCAGTGCAGTGCTCCGGAGAGAAGGAGAAAGGGGGAGGGGAAGGTGCTCCGTTGATGGCATAGAAACATAGACTTTGATGGCAGATAAGGACCGCTTGCCCATCTAGTCTTCCCATCTTCCTACCTACAAGATAAGCTGCAGATTCTAGTTAACCAACAGCCTATTTCTTCTTACCCCCCACAAGAATTGCCTTATGTCTGTCTCATGTATTCTTTAATTCTCGCACAGTTTTAGACCCCACAACCTCCTCAAGAAGGCTGTTCCATGCGTCCACCACCCTCTCTGTGAAAAAATACTTTCTCACATTGCCCCTGAACCGCCCACCTCTATCTTTAAATTGTGTCCCCTTGTTCTTGCACATCTCTTTTTCTGAAAGATGCTACCCTCTTGGACTTTATTGATTCCACAGAGGAACTTAAAAGTTTCTATCGTGTCCCCCCTCTCCATCCTTTCCTCAAGGGTATACATATTAAGCTACTTTAGTCTCTCCTCGTATGGCTTCTTTTGCAGACCCTGCACCATTTTAGTTGCCCTCCTCTGGACTGCCTCTATCCTGTCTATGTCCTTGCAGAGATGGGGTCTCCAGAACTGGACGCAGTACTCCAGATGGGGTCTCACCAACTGTCTGTACAGAGGGATAACAACTTCCTGTTTTCTGCTGGTGTATACCTCCAGTCCTCCCTACTGCCTTCTCACATTGCTTGCTAACTTTAAGGTCATCTGATATGATTACCCCCAGGTCCCTTTCCATTTGTGTTGTTGTTACTGCCTCTCCCCCAATTGTGTAATCTTCCCCTGGGTTTTTGTTTCCCAGGTGCATTATTTTGCACTTCTTTGCATTGAATCAAAGCTGCCATACTTCTGACCATTCCTCCAACCTTGCCAAGTCCCTTCTCATCCTTTCAGCCTCCTTGTGTATCCACCCTGTTGCAGATCTTTGTGTCATCTGCAAAGAGGCATACTTTTCCTTCCAGTCCCTCTGCAATGTCACTTATAAAGACATTAAAAAGGACTGGACCCAGTACTGAACCCTGAGGTACCCCACTAGTAACCCCTCTTTCTTCAGAGTGGACTCCATTTACAATTACCTTCTGTGTCCTGTTGTCCAGCCAATGTTTTACCCAGGCTACCACCCTGGGACCCACTCCCAGGCTGGTCAATTTGATAATTAATCTTTTGTGTGGGACTGTGCCAAATGCCTTGCTAAAGTTTAGGTAGGCCATGTCCACAGCCCCTCCCTGGTCTACTACTTTGGTCACCCAGTCAAAGAAATCAATTAGATTCATCTGACATGACCTTCCTTCTGGGAACCCATGCTGCCTTAGGTCCTGTGCCCCACTGGCCTCTAGGTACTCAACAATTCTTTCCTTCAGATGTGATTCCATCACTTTCCCTACCACAGAGGTCAAGTTGACAGGTCTGTAGTTTCCTGCCTCTGTCTTGGTCCCACTTTTGTGAAGGAGAATCACATCCACCTTCTTGCAGTCCTCAGGTACCACATCATCCTGCCATGATTTTCTAAAAAGGGTAGTCATTGGCTTCACTAGTTCTCCCCTTAATTCTTTTAGAATTCTGGGGTGAATTATATCAGGCCCCATTGCTTTGTCCACCTTCAGTTTTAGGAGTTCTTTCAGAACCCTTTCTTCTGTGAAAGGACTGGGATCGACCCCCCTATCAAGAGTGCTTCTGTTAATTGGATTAGGCACCACCCCCTCCTCCTCTTTTGTGAATACTGAGCAGAAATATTCATTCAGTATCCCTGCTTTTTCACTGTCCCTCTCTGCCCACCCACCGCCCATTCTATTCAGCCTCACTATCCCTCCCTTTGTCTTTCTATGCTCCTTGATGTACCTATAAAAGGTTTTATTCCCCTTCTTAACCAAGTTGGCTATCTTTTCCTCAGTTTGGGCCTTTGCTATTTTCTATATATGGCAGTAGCTGTTTAGCCTGTATTTTACATTCTGTTAGGTGCTCTATAACAACTGTGTGTCTCGTCTCTGCATTATATGAAAGACAGTTTAGGCTGTATTAAACACTGTCTTTTAGGTGCCCTGAGCTCTGTCTGTGACATAGCTACTCTGTGTCTCTCTGCAGTATAGTGAAAGCCATTTAGGCTGTACTACGCACTGTTAGGTGCCCCGAATTCTGTCTGTGACATAGCTACTGTGTGTCTCTCTGCAGCATAGTGAAAGCCATTTAGACTGTATATTTGCACACTGTCTGTTATATGCCCTGAGCCCTTTAGCTACTCTGTGTGTCTCTGCAGCATAGCGAAAGCCATTTAGTTACACACTGTCTTTTAGGTGCTCTGTGCCCTGTCTGTGACAAATAGCTACTCTGTGTGTCTCTGCAGTATAGTGAAAGCCATTTAGTTGCCCACTGTCAGTTAGGTGCCCCGAGCCCTGTCTGGGACATTGCTACTCTGTATGTTTTTGCAGTATAGTGAAAGCCATTTAGGCATATTACACAGTGTCTGTTAGGTGCTCTGGACACTGTCTGTGACATAGCTACTCTATGTGTCTCTGCAGTATAGTGAAAGCCATTTAGGCTATATACACACTGTCTGCTGTTAGGTGCCCTGATCCCAGTCTGTGACATATACTGTGTCTCTGCAATATAGTGAAAACCATTTTGGCTGCATTATACACTGACTGCTAGGTGCCCTGAGCCCTGTCTGTGACACAGCAATTCTGTGTATCTCTGCAGTAGAGTGGAAGCCATTTAGGCTGTATACGCACTGTCTGCTGTTAGGTGCCCTGATCCCAGTCTGTGACATATACTGTGTCTCTCTGCAATATAGTGAAAGCCACTTTGGCTGCATTATACACAGTCTGTTAGGTGCCCTGAGCCTTGTCTGTGACATAGCAATTCTGTGTATCTCTGCAGTAGAGTGAAAGCCATTTAGGCTGTATTAAACACTGTCTGTTAGGTGACCTAAGCCCTGTCTGTGACATAGCTACTCTATGTGACTCTGCAGTATAGTGAAAGCCATTTAGTTACCCACTGCCAGTTAGGTGCCCCAAGCCCTGTCTGAAACAGCTACTCTGTGTGCCTTTGCAGTATAGTGAAAGCCATTTAGGCATATTACACAGTGTCTTTTAGGTGCTCCTGACCCTGTCTGTGACATAGCAATTCTGTGTATATCTGCAGTAGAGTGAAAGCCATTTAGGCTGTATTAAACATTGTCTGTTAGGTGCCCTGAGCCTTGTCTGTGACATAGCTACTCTGTGTGTCTCTGCAGTATAGTGAAAGTCATTTAGTTACTCACTGTCAGTTAGGTGCCCCAAGCCCTGTCTAGGACATAGCTACTATGTGTGCCTTTGCAGCATAGTGAAAGCCATTTAGGCATATTACACAGTGTCTGTTAGGTGCCCTGGACCCTGTCTGTGACATAGCTACTCTATGTGTTTGCAGTGTAGTGAAAGCCATTAAGGCTGTATACACACTGTCTGCTGTTATGTGCCCTGATTCCAGTCTGTGACATATACTGTGTCTCTCTGCAATATAGTGGCTGCAGTATACACTGTCTGCTAGGTGCCCTGATCCCTGTCTGTGACATATACTCTGTGTCTCTCTGCAGTAGAGTGAAAGCCATTTAGGCTGTATTAAACACTGTCTGTGACATAACTACTCTGTGTGTCTCTGCAGTATAGTGAAAGCCATTTTGGCTGTATTACTCACTGTCTGTTAGATGCCCTGAGCTCTGTCTGTGACATAGCTATTCTGTTTCTGCGGCATAGTGAAAGCCATTTAGGCTGTATACACACTGTCTGTTGTTAGGTGCCCTGAGCCCTGTCTGTGACATATACGCTGTGTCTCTGTGCAGTATAGTGAAAGCCGTTTAGGCTGTATATTTACATACTGTCTGTTAGGTGCCCTGTGCCCTGTCTGTGATATATACGCTCAGTGTCTCATCACTGCATTACATGAAAGCCACTTTAGGCTATATTAAACACTGTCTTTTAGGTGTCCTAAGCCCTATCTGTGACATAGCTACTCTGTGGGTCTCTACAGTATAGTAAAAGCCATTTAGGCTGTATATACACTGTCTGTTGTTAGGTGCCCTGAGCCCTGTCTGTGACATATACTCTGTGTCTCATCTCTGCATTATATGAAAGCCAGTTTAGGCTGCATTAAACACTGTCTTTCAGGAGCCCTGAGCCCTGTCTGTGACATAGCTACACTGTGTCTCTCTGTCGTATAGTGAAAACCATTTAGGCTGTATTACACACTGCTAGGTGCCCCAAACCCTGTCTGTGACATAGCTACTGTGAGTCTCTCTGCAGCATAGTAAAAGCCATTTAGACTGTATATTTACACACTGTCTGTTAGATGACCTGAGCCCTGTAGCTACTCTGTGTGTCTCTGCAGTATAGTGAAAGCCATTTAGTTACACATTGTCTTTCAGGTGCCCTGTGCCCTGTCTGTGACATATAGCTACTCTGTGGCTCTGCAGTATAGTGAAAGTCATCTAGGCTGTATTAAACACTGTCTGTTAGGTGACCTGAGTCTTGTCTGTGACATAGCTACTCTGTGTGTCTCTGCAGTATAGTGAAAGCCACTTAGGCTGTATTAAACACTGTCTGTTAGGTGCCCTGAGTCTTGTCTGTGACGTAACTACTCTGTGTGTCTCTGCAGTATAGCGAAAGGCATTTAGTTACCCACTGTATGTTAGGTGCCCCGAGCCCTGTCTGGGACATAGCTACTCTGTGTATCTTTGCAGTATAGTGAAAGCCATTTAGGTGTATTACACAGTGTCTTTTAGGTGCTCTGGTCTCTGTCTATGACATAGCTGCTCTATCTGTCTCTGCAGTATAGTGAAAGCCATTTAGGCTGTATATTTACACAGTGCCTGTTAGGTGCCCTGTGCCCTGTCTGTGACATATAGCTACTCTGTGTGTCTCTGCAGTATAGTGAAAGCCATTTAGGCTGTATACACAATGTCTGTTATTAGGTGCCCTAATCCCAGTCTGTGACATATACTCTGTGTCTCTCTGCAATATAGTAAAAGCCATTTTAGCTGCATTATACACTATCTGCTAGGTGCCCTTAGCCTTGTCTGTGACATAGCAATTCTGTGTCTCTCTGCAGTAGAGTGAAAGCCATTTAGGCTGTATTAAACAGTGTCTGTTAGATGCCCTGAGCCCTGTCTGTGACATAGCTACTCTGTGTGTTTCTGCAGTATAGTGAAAGCTATTTAGGCTGTATTAAACATTGTCTGTGACATAGTTACTCTGTGTGTCTCTGCAGTATAGTGAAAGCCATTTTGGCTGTATAACACACTATCTGTTAGATGCCCCGAGCCCTGTCTGTGACATAGCTATTCTGCCTCTGCAGTATAGTAAAAGCCATTTAGGCTGCATACACACTGTCTGTTATTAGGAGCCCTGAGCCCTGTCTGTGACATACACTCTGTGTCTCTGTGCAGTATAGTGAAAGCCATTTAGGCTGTATATTTACACACTGTCTGTTAAGTGCCCTGTGCCCTGTCTGTGACATATAGCTGCTCTGTGGGTCTCTACAGTATAGTGAAAACCATTTAGGCTGTATACACACTTACTGTTGTTAGGTGCCCTGAGCCCTGTCTGTGACATACACTCTGTGTCTCTGTGCAGTATAGTGAAAGCCATTTAGGCTGTATATTTACACACTGTCTGTTAGGTGCCCTGTGCCCTGTCTGTGACATATAGCTGCTCTGTGGGTCTCTACAGTATAGTGAAAACCATTTAGGCTGTATACACACTTACTGTTGTTAGGTGCCCTGAGCCCTGTCTGTGACATATACTCTGTGTCTCTCTGCAGTATAGTGAAATCCATTTAGGCTGTATTACACACTGTCCGTTAGGTGCCATGATCCCTGTCTGTGATGTAGTATTTTTGTGTCTGTCTGTAGTACAGTGAAAGCCATTTAGACTGTATTAAACACTGTCTGTTAGGTGCCCTGAGCCCTGGCTGTGACATAGCTGCTCTGTGGTTCTGTACAGTATAGTGAAAGGCAACACACTGTCTGTTAGGTGCCCTGAACCCAGTCTGTGACATAGCTACTCTGTGTCTCTCTGTAGTATAGTGAAAGCCATTTAGGTTGTATTACACAGTGTCTGTTAGGTGCCCTGAGCCCTGTCTGTGACATAGCTACTCCGCGTGTCTCTCTGCAGTATTGTGAATGCTATTTGGGATGTATTACATGTCACAAACCCACTCCTGAGGGTCAGGTTCACTGACCTCACAGTGCCCACCCTTCAATGCAATCCATGATGGGGGGAACAGGGATAACCTCCTTGTCCTTTAGAATGCTCGCCAAGGTCACGACTGCACCTCTGCCATGAGGATCCAGGGCATCTTTCTAGCTCTGGATAAGGGCACAATACCAGTCTCGAGCCTTGTGGCCAAATATGAACCTTTCCTTGGCTATTACACAAAGGAGAAAGACCCAGGTTCATAATCTCTTCAGGGTAGCAGTGTAACACCTGATTTGGCCTCCTCCCTACAGGACATACAACAGCCTGGTTCAAAATCTTTGTAGACTCTGATATTCTCTCTAGCCTTCCAGATGTCCCTTTACAGACCCTTATCTCAGTTTTGTTGCTTATGGTGGCCCCTCTAAGCAATTAAGAGTTGTCACAGATTATGAATAAACTTTCTACAGTCACACATATAATATAAAAATTCTCACACAGGCAGAATTTCTTTAGAAAAACAAAGGCTTTTACTAAAATAATTAAATAACTGCAGTTACAACTAAAAGAGAACATATACTAAATTTGGTTACAGTATAAGCTACAAAATGGAAAGGTATACAGAAAAATGCACTAAGACAGGTTAGCTAAGTCTACATGAGGTACAAAGCTTTCAAAGTCCAGAGAATCACTGGTTTGTAAAAAAAATTCAGTCTTTTGGTAGCAGCCTTTGGTTCTTTGGCAGTCTCTGTGAGGCAGCTGTTATCTGGTGGTCAGGAGAGTACAAGCAAAATGTATGTTCCAATGCCCTGATCAGGGGCTACTTATATTTCTCTGTAACTCTTGAAATAGTAAGCAAAAATCCCACAACATTTAGGCCAGTAGATGGCACTGTTGCACTTCTCAAAGATCTTATTTACCTGATAATCTTCAATATCAGATTCTCATAGCTAACCTAGGTTTTACAGTCTCACACAGGTGTGCTATAAGGATGTATTTCTTTTTTCTATTACCTCACACAGGCCTCTTAGAAAGATCTTTCCTGGCTAAAACATCCTGGGCTTTGAACTGGCTTAATTTAATTAGTTATAAGGGAGATCTTGTAAGTTTTATGATTGTACAAGTGATTTTATTACTTCTGTTTTCCTTGATCAATTCCTATTGGAAATACTCCTTTGATCATGCACCCACAAGCTTTTTAACAAGAACTTGTCAGATTCCTGCAAGCAGCTAGCCTCTCAGGTCAGATGAAGGTCAAACCCCTTTTTTAAAAAAATCCAGTCTTTCTATATGTGCCTTTGCTGACACTGGCATGTACATAGAATTACAATAAAAAAAAAACATATACACAACAGAATAATATCTCCAAATAAAGGCTAGCAGCTGAGCAGCTCACCACAACCTCTCCCTCCTAGACTGAATTTATGGGACTCCATCCCTAGGCAGGATATGATTTTTACAAATTTTGTTCACTGTTCTAACTGGCAAGATAGCCCATCTGTGTTTGCACTGGCCGATTAGGCCCTGTGGGTAATGGTCATATTGTAGCCCTGTAAGGCAATACTCCACCTTAATTTTACCCATCATGTCAGCCACACAAGGGGGTTATGATTGGTCTGTACCTCGAAGTGCCTCCCTTAGAGGTACAGCTCTAAATTCTTCAGGGTCTATACCAGCGCAAGGCATTCCTTTTCAACTGTGGAATATGCCTGCTCCCAGGGAAGCAAAATTTTGCTAAGTACACTATTGGGTGATCTTTTCCCTTATTAGAAGTCTGAATGAGGACTGCTCCAATCCCCACATCTGAGGCATCTGTCTGGACTACAAATGGCTTATTGTAATCTGGACTGGCCAAGACGGGGCACTGCACAGTACCTCCTTTAGCCATGTGAAGGCTCATTCACAGGTTGGCTCATATTTTACCCTTTTGGGCATTCTTTTCTTTAGCAGGCCAGAGAGGGGAGTTGCCAGGGTACTGTAATTTGGTACAAACTTTCAATAGTACCCTGCGGTCCCTAGACAACTCTGAACCTGCATTTGGGTTTTAGGCCTGGGCCATGCCTCTATTGTCTCAATCTTGGCTTGATCAGGGTGAAGCTGCTTCCACCCTGCTACATGTCCTAGGTACGCCATCTCTGCCATGGCCACCTGGCAGTTTTCAGCTTGACAGTGAGCCATGCCCTCTGTATCCTGCCTAACACTTCCCTCAGATGGGACAAGCGTTCCTTCCAGCTGGCACTGAAGATGGCAATATCACCCAGATATGACACTGCATACTCTTCAGTACCATGTAACACCTGATTGACCAACCTTTGGAAGGAGGCAGGGGCATTCTTCATTCCAAAAGGCATTACCTTGAACTCAAATAATCCTATTAGAGTGATGAAGGCCAATCTCTCCCCCTAGTTCTGGCAGTTAACTCCACCTGCCAATACCTTTTTGTCAAGTCAGTGGTGGTCAGGTATGTCACCCCTCCCAACTTGTCCAGTAGTCCGTCCGTCCATAGCATTGGGTGGATGTCAGACTTCAAGACTGCGTTGAGTCCATGATAGTCCACATGAAAGTGAGTAGAACCATCTGGCTTATGAACAAGGACTACGAGTGATGCCCAGGGGCTGTGGGGTTTCTGGATTACCCCTAAATCCAGCATTTCCTCAGCCTCCAACTTAATGTCCTTTAGGACATCCTCAGACACCTGGTAGACTGTCTGCCATATGGGCATTTGCATCCCCGTGTCTACATCATGTGTCACTAAGGGGGTTAGTCCAGGCTTGGCTGTAAACAAAGGGGAAAGGTCCACTAAAACCTCCCTCAGTTCCTGGGTCTGTTCCAGGGTTAGCTGGGGTGACAGTTTGATTTCCACCACAGAGGACTCCCACTTGCTTTCCTACAGCAATTCCAGTAGAGGGTCTTCTTCGTCAGTCCCCTCCCCAGGACTACACACTGTAAATGCCGTGTCTGTCCTATTTGCATATGGCTTCATCATGTTGACATGGTACATTCTATGGGTATGCATCCTGTCAGGCAGTTCTACAAGACAGTTCACGTCATTAACCTGTTGGACTACCTTGTATGGTCCCTCCCACTCGACCTGCAGCTTATCCTTCCAGACCGGAATTAGGACCATGACTTCCTGACCTACACTGTATGAGTGAGCTCTGGCTCTCTGCAGTCATACCAGACCTTTTGCTTCTGCTGGTTGGATGACAGGTTGCTCTGGGTGGCTCCCATAAGCTCCTTCAGCTTTTCCCTAAACTTTAGGATATACTCCACTATGGGAGTTCCTTGGGTGGTGTGCTTGCCTTCCTAGTCTTCCCAGATCAAGTCTAGGGGCCCATGCACCCTACATCCATATAAGAGTTCAAAGGGGGAAACCCTGTCAACTCTTGGGGCACCTTTCTGTATGTGAACAACAGGTGGGGAGGGTATTTCTCCCAGTTCCTCCCATGCTGTTCAGCAAATGCTTGGAGCATCAATCTTAGGGTAGAAGTAAACCTTTCCACAAGCCCATTGGCTTACGGGTGATAAGGTGTTATGCATGCATCTCTGCACCACCTCACACTTCTCCCACAAACACTTTATCAGGTCCGACAAGACGGTAGACCCTCGATCAGTGATAACCTCCTGTGGGATTCTGACACAGGAGAAAATCCCTATTAAGGCATCTGCCACTTTTTCTGTCCTAAGTGAGGAGAGGGCAACTGCCTCTGGGTATCGGGTGGTGTAATCTACCACTGTCAGGATAAACCTCTTCCCAGAGGTGCTTGGGGTACTCAAAGGTCCCACAATATCCATTCCTACCCTCTGGAATGGCTCCTCCACAATGGACAAGAGAATTAGGATGGCCTTGGTTCTACTATCTGCCTTCCCTATTTGTTGGCACTGGTGACAAGACCTGCAATATTCCTTCACCTGCTGGGTGAAGTTGTGCCAATAGAAATTCTGGGCCAATTGTTGCATGGTACGTGCGATTCCCAGATGTCTGGACACGGGGATATCATGAACAATCTTGAGCAACCACTCACAGTACCTATGGGGAATGACAAGCTGCCTGCCCATCATAGAAACATAGAAGTTGATGGAAGATAAGGACCACAAGGCCCATCTGATCTGCCCATGTTTTCTACCTTATGAATGTGCCATAGGCCTTTACTCTGTCAATGGCCTTTCTATTCATACTCATCTGTATTGCTCCCTTATGCCTATTCCATTCCTGTTTGAAGCCCTGCATTGTATTCATATCCACCACTTCCTGAGGTAGGCCGTTCCATGCATCCACCACCCTTTCTGTGAAAAAGAACTTCCTCACATTACAACTTAATTGGTCTCCCTCTAATCTCATGCTGTGTCCTCTTGTCCTGCTATTTTTCTTATATTGAAACATGTTAGACTCTTTCACCTTGTTAATGCCCTTAAGATGTTTGAATGTTTCGATCATATCACCTCTCTCCCTCCTTTGCTTTAGGGTATACATTTTGAGCTCCATTAATCTGTCCTCATATATTTTCTGATGCAGTCCCTGCACCATTTTGGTTGCCCTTCTCTGGACTGCCTCCATTTTGTTAATATCCTTGTGCAGGTGCAGCCTCCAGTACTGCACTCAATATTCCAGATGGGGCCTAACCAGTGTCTTGTAAAGTGGGATTATTACCTCCCGCTTATGACTTGTGATACCCCTACTAAAACACCCCAACATCTCCCTAGCCTTACCTACTGCTTTAGTGGTCTCCTTGGATGATTTCAGGTCATCTGTGATGATGATACTCAAGTTTCTTTCTTCCCTTGTGATTGCCATCAGCTGCCCTCCCAACCTATAGGTAGCTTCAGGGTTTCTCTTCCTTTTGTGCATGATCTTGCACTTATTTGCGTTAAACCACAGTTGCCACTCTTCTGACTATTTTGCCAGTTTATCCAGATCTCTTCTCATTCTGACCACCCCATCTGGCTCATCTACTCTGTTGCAGGTCTTGGTGTCATCTGCAAACAGGCAAACCTTACCCTCCAGTCCATCTGCAATGTCACTGATGAAGATATTGAAGAGGACTGGCCCCAGGACTGATCCCTGAGGTACCCCACTTGTGACTTGCATCTCTTCTGACTGTATACTGTTTACCACCACTCTCTGTTTTCTGCCCGCCAACCAGTTTGCCACCCAGTTGACCAACTTCAGACCCACCCTGAGCCTACCCAGCTTATTAATCAATCTTCTATGTGGAACAGTATCCAAAGCTTTCCTGAAGTCAAGGTAAGCTACATCAACTGCACCCCCTTGGTCCACCACTCTGGTTACCCAGTCAAAGAAATATATGAGATTAGTTTGACAGGACATTCCTGTTGTAAACCCATGTTGTCTTGGATCCTGTGCTCCTATGGATTCCAGGTGTTGCATGATCCTTTCCTTAAGGAGTGCCTCCATAATCTTGCCCACTACTGAGGTAAGACTGACTGGTCTGTAGTTCCCTGCCTCCTCCCTGCTGCCACTCTTGTGGAGCAGGATCATATGAGCCCTTCTCCAGTCTTCTGGGTCTTCTCCTGTGCTCAGAGACTCACTAAACAGTCCTGATAATGGCTCTGCTAGTTCCACCCTTAGCTCCTTTAGTACCCTGGGATTTATGCCATCAGATCCTTTTGCCTTGTCCACCCTGAGCTCTTGTAAGACCCTTTCTTTTGTGAAGGGACTTGTGCATACCTCCCCCCCCTGTGTCCATGGTGCTGAGCTGTGGGCCCTGCCCTACCTTCTCCTCAGTAAATACTTAGCAGAAGTATCTATTTAGGATAGATGGTTTTCCTTGGTCCTCCTCCACACACTCCCCATTATCCTCTTTGATCTTAGCAATACCCCCCCTCTGGACTTTCTCCTTTCACTAATGTATTTATAGAAAGTCTTGTCCCCTTCTTTTACTGTCCATGCTAGTGATTCCCCAGCTTGGGCCTTTGTCTGCCTCACTGCCTTCCCTGCTTCCCTTAAGAAAGTTTGGTTAGCCTCTCTTTCTTCGTCCCACTGCATTCCTTTGTATTTCCTGAAGGACAACCTTTTGGCTCTGATCTTTTCTGCTACTGTTTTTGAGAGCCAAAGTGGTTTCCTCCTTCTTTTGGTCTTGCTTCTCTCCCTAATACAATGGGATGTTGCTTCAAGTATTGCATCCTTAATGCATGCCCACTTGTTGCCTGTACCCCCTCACCTGTATTTATTCTTGCATGGTTAGCTTAACTCTGTTGGCCATCTTATCAAAGTCAGTTCCTCTGAAATCCCATATTTTTGCCTTGGAATGGGATGATTTAGTTCTAGTGGTCAAATTGAACTACTGTATACCATGTGATGGTCACTGGCCTCCAGGTGACCTTCTACCTGGAGATCTGTGATCCTTTCCCCATTAGTCAGTACTAGATCTAGGATAGCCCTGTCTCTTGTGGGTTGTTGTACCAGTTGTTTGAGGCCCTCCCCCTGCAGGGAATTTACTATGTGTCCAGTTCTGGTGGATGTTCCTGCTGGTATTGACCAGTCTGTGTCTGGCATGTTGAAGTCTCCCATTATCAGAACCTCCCCTTTAGCTGTCATGTTTTGTATATCTTCAAACAGTAATGTGTCCATGTCCTCCCCCTAGTCTGAAGGCCTGTAGATAACTCCAGTTCATTTGGCTCTCCCATTTCCTGTGCTCAGGGTGACCCACAGTTCTTCTGGCTTCTTATGTGTATTCTGAATTTCTGTAGCTTTGATATTTTTATTGACATAAAGGGCCACTCCCCCCCCTTTGCACCTTGGTCTCTTCTGAACAGTACATAGCCGGATACTGAAGTCTCCCAAGTGTGGTAACTGGTGAACAATGTCTTGCTAATGGCTACCATGTCCAGTTTAGCCTCTGTCATTGTTGCCTGCAGGTCTGGGATCTTGTTTCCCAGACTGTGGGCATTTGTGTACATGATTTTCCATTGGCCAGATTTTTGTGTGTTAGTTGTTGGGCAAGGTCACGTGTTTCCCCTGTGCATTGTATGGGGAGCCGGACCTTTTTTCCTTACCTGGTGATGCAAATGACTACAAAAATGCTAAACTCCTGTTTGATCACTAGCTGAGGGGATAGGGGTGCTCTTCCCATTTGATATGTCAGGTGCTGCACCCCTCTCCCAATCTGCTAGTTTAAATATTCTGCAAAGACATCAAACTTCTGCCCCAATACACTGACTCCTTCCTTAGTCAGATGCAGTCCATTGAATTAAAAGAACTTTCACTCCCAAAACTGTTGCCAGCTACTTACAAATTTGTGTCCTTTTTCCTGGTACCAGCCCTTGAGACACATTTTAGCTCCCCTGTCTCCCCTTCTCTAATCTTCTGTCCATCTTCCCCCCTCTCTCAGACTGGCAGGATCTCAGAGAAGGAGATGCTGGATGAAATGGATAATAGTTTGTCTCCCAGCCTGATCAGTTGTTCCTTGGTCTCCACAACTGATCGTCTGCCGAGATTGCTAGTCTCTATGTGTACCAGGACGTCGATGTTTTCTCCTGCTTCCTGCACGATTTTAGCAATGTGGTCAGTGTCTTTTCATGCTGATGTACCTGGGAGACATCTGACCAGTACCCCCAGCTGGAGGTAGGTATCAACTCCCCGAATCATGGAGTCTCCTATGATCAGAAGTGTGTTGGATTTCCATTTTGCCTTTTTTGTTTTAGTCCCTGTTTTGGGTGAGTTTTGTAGTGCCAGCTCTTGTGCTGCAGTGTCCTGCTCTGCAGTGTCCTCTGCCCCTTTGATTTTGAAGATAGAGGCAGATACTTATTTGTAGTTTTTATATGGTTTGTGGAGGTGCTACGTTGGTGAGCATTGAGTGATAGGGCACCCAATTTGCCACTCCTAACCACCTGCCAACCTCCCAGACCAACTACCCTCTATGGTCGAGGTGCTTCAGTTGGATGTTGGGGAAATGGTGGGCAGTTCTTGTATTATATTTCCTCCTGAATATGTGATTTGAGGTGCGCAGTCTCTGCCCATGCTGCCTGGAGCTGAGCCCTTAGATCTCCGATGGTCCAACATGTAGGATAGCGTCCTAAATCCTGTATAACTGCTCTTTTGAAAACTGTCCCACAGTACCTGCAGTTAATAATATCCATTCTTCTTGAGTTGCCAAGTTTATAACCTGGTCCAAGTAATTAGAAGGAAAATGAAAGCAAAAGTTTGATTTTTTTTGGTTTAGTTTTTTTTTTAACTTTTTATAAAAAGTTAAATTACTTGTGCCCTTGTAAGTGAGGTCACTGTGTGGATACCCCTCTGATCCTCCCTTTCCTGCTTTGCTACAGGAAATGTAACGACTGTGCTACTCTATAAAACTAGTGTAGCATGGGGTGGTTGGGGATGAGGGTGGGTGGTTGGGCCCTTCCCCAGCCAAGAAAGAAGAACCACAGATGAAAGAAACAAGGAGGTAGGAGCAGAAACAATCAACCAACAAATGCAGTAGCCCTGAAAGCTTAGCTTAATGATAAACAAAACTGTAAAACCTGTAAGCATCACCTGCAACAATTTCACAGACGACATACCCTGCAAAGACACTTTTCTACAGAGAAAAATAAAGCAGTAACAGAAGATATACCTTGCAAAAAACAATTAGAATCAGAGAAAATTACAGCAGTAATCTGTAACCACAAAACAGTAACAAACCTTTAGACATACCCTGTAACAATGCAGCAGAAAGTATACCCTGCAACAGCAATTTGAATCAGAGAACAACAAAACAGCAAAATATAAACAAAAACCGTAACAAAACCTGTGAGCACAAAAGAAAGTTGTAACACACAGTTAGTCTGCCTAGCCAAAAGAACCCTTAATCTTTTTTCTTGCTCTGATAATGTTGTTCCTTGCTCTGTCCTTATGAGTAAACCTAGAAAAAAAGAGCTCAAGTGAAGCTAGGTGGCTTTGTCAGCAAATCTAGTCTTCTACCTCTCCCTTCCCCTCCCTCTGTCTTTACATCCTGCTTATACAACAGTGCATTGTCCCAATATACTCTTTGTTTCAAGTCACTTCCTTGTGTCCCATTAGATTCTACACAAGCCCTCAGCATTTCCAAACTAGGATCAGTCCTTTGAGCAGCTGCAAATCCTTCACATTTTCCCAAGGCATGGGACATGTCCCCTTCAGTTCCTAAACTGGGGTCCATAGCTCTAGTGTCAGGGCATTCAGGGTCATTGCCATCCCCAACCTTCTGACCATTGGTTACCCCTTCCTCCTCAGAGTAACCTTCTGTAACTGTTTTGTGAACTGCTACCTGGAAAGTCCTATCCCCCTTTCACTACTCTCCATTTCAGGAGACACAGGCTGGGGAACCAGCCTCCCATTGTTTTCCACAGGACATCTATGGGGTCCAGGGAACAACAATCGGCCTTTGCCATCTGACTGTGGGTAACCACACACACCACCCCCTTCTGGAGATTGTTCCCTATAATCACATCTAGGGCGAGGTTGTCTGCCACGGCCACCTTTTGCACCCATTTTCCTGTCTCACCCCAGTCCAGAAGAACGCTAGCAAGTGGCAGAGTTTTTTTCTCCCAGTGAATCCCCTCATCATTACAAATTGATTAAGTATAAGCTGTTCAGGCCCAACCAAATCCCCTTTTACATAGGTAAGAAACACCCCCTGTCCCTTAACCTATGGGTATGCACCCCATATACAGTAACCGGATTTATGTGCTCCCTCATGTTTATAGGCAAGCTTTCAGGGACACACAGTGCATCCATATTTGTTCGAGCACCACTTCGTCCACTCTGGGTCTTTTTAGGACACAGTCTAGCAAGATGCCCTGGCTGTTTGCAAAACCAACAATCATCATTTCTTTTATCCGATAAATCCTTTTTTTGTACCCTGGGGCTTCCTCCTTTCTGTGGAGGCAGTGGGGGTTTTAGCTGCCCTGAAGGCATGCTTTTCCTCTTCTGTGCTGCTGTGCCCGCCCCACTCTCTTTCAGAGCAGGGCAGCTTCTGGCATAGCGGTCTGAGAGCTCAGCAGCCTCCTGCGCTGTTTTGGGGTCTCGGTCCTCTTACCAGATTTTTAGCTCTGCTGGGCAAACCCAAAAGAATTGCCCAAAAGTGCAACCTCCTCAATTTTCTCTACAGAGGTTGCATCCACTCCCTCCCACCAACATTTTAAAAACTGATGTTGCTTTGTGGTGAGTTCCTCATAGCTCATGTCAGGGCTTCTCCAGAGTTTACGGAACTTAACCCTGTATGCTTCAGTAGTTAGATCATACTTTTTAAGCAGTGCAGCTTTAAGTTTTTCATAGTTACTACTGTTATGATTGTCCATTTGGCCTAGTGCCTTGCCCCTTTCCCAGCAAGCAGCAGGGATAGCTGAAAGCTCCAGGATTCCCTGGCTATTTTAGCTTGGATACAGACCTTTTCAAACAAATTCAAAAATGCAACCATATCCTCCCCCTCTTTAAATTCAGCTATTAATTTAGAATTTAATGTGTAGCCCAGTCCTGGAGTTCCAGGTTCACCCCTGCCACTTACCTCCTCTGGTGCTGGTCGATGAAGTCTTAGCTTTGCCATTTCAAACTCCCTCTGGCGCTCTCTTTCCTCTCTCTCTCTCTCTCTCAGCCTCTCTCTGAAGCTGCCTTTCTTTTTCCTCTGCCTCTCTCCAACACTGCTTTTCTTTTTCCTGCATCTCCAGCTCAATCTGGAACTTCCTCTGCTCGAATTCCCTTTTCTGCGGGGCTTCAAACGTTTGCTGCTCAAATTCCCTTTGCTGCTGGGCTTTGAATGTTTTCTGCTTGAGTTCCAGCTCCAATCTCCTCAATGCTAGCTGCAGCCTGATCCCTTCCAGCTCCAGTGTTGTAGTGACCCTCCACTGGCACTGTGGCTCTGGGTTCCCTCTGGTCTCACTGTCCTCCTCCTTGGGAGTGGACACTGCTATGCCACTTGGCATCCCCTCACCCAAGGTCTGGTCCCTTTCAGTCACTGACTGTGACTCAAGGTTCTGGGTAGTCGCTTGCTCACCAGCTGCCACAAGAGCCTCCATGAGGTGCTTTTTGGTTCACCCCTCACACTAGATCTGTCTTTCCTGACACAACTGCTTTAGGTATTTTGCAGTGTATTCACTGTAGATGGAAGCCATTTTCTTCCATAACTACTGCTACACTAGCTTGCACCCAAGAAAAATAAAAAAGGTAGGGAACTTTTTACTGTAACCAAATTATGTATTTTTTTAAATCTCTGTCTTGATTGTGTGTGGACTGTTTTCAGTTTATCAATTTGATACACTGGGCTCGAATCCAACTGTTATGCCCGTGTCACCAATATCTCGAATCATAACAATATGCAACCAAATCTCTTGGATCCCAACGCTGCATACCAGATCTGTCATTAACTCACTCCTGGGGGTCTGGCCCACTGAGTTCACAGTGCTCACCCTTAAGTGCAACCCATGATGGGGGAACAGGAATACCCTCCTCGTCCTTTAGAATGCTCACTGAGGTCATGACTGCACCTCTGCCACGAGGATCCTGGGCATCCCTCTTGCTCTGGATATGGGCACAATACCATTCTCGAGTCTTGTGGCCAGATACAAACCTTTTCTTGGCTATTACATAAAGGAGGAAGACCTGGCACCACACTCTCTTCAGGGTAGCAGTGTGACACCTGATTTGACCTTCTCTCTACAAGACATGCAACAGCCTGGTTCAAAATCTTTATAGACTCTGGTATTCTCCCTGTCCTTCCAGATGTCCCTTTACAGCCCATTTTCTTAACGTGGTTGCTTATGGTGGCCCCTCAAAGCAATTAACAGTTGTCAAAGATTATTAATAAACCTTCTACAGTCACACATACATTATAAGAACTCTCACACAGGCAGAATTTCTTTAGAAAAGCAAAAGTTTTTACTAAAATAATTAAATAACTGCAGTTACAACTAAAAGAGAACATATACTAAATTAGGTTACAGTATAAGAAACAAAATGGAAAAGTATACAGAAAAATGCAAGGCTACCTGAGGTACAAAGATTTCAAAGTCCAGAGAATCGCTGGTTTGTAAAAATATTTCAGTCTTTCCATAGCAACTTTTGGTTCTTAGGCAGTCTCTGTGCTGGCAGCTGTTATCTTGTGGTCAGGAGAGTCCAAGCAAAATGTGTGTTCAAATGCCCTGATCCGGGACTATTTATACTTCTCTCTAACTCTTGAAATAGTGAGCGAAAACCCTTCAACATTTAAGCCAGTAGATGGCACTGTTGCGCTTCCCAAAAATCTTATTTTCCTGATAATCTTTGATGTCAGATTCTCATAGTTAACCTAGGTTTTATAGTCTCACACAGGTATGCTATAAGGATGTGTTTCTTTTTCTGTTACCTCACATAGGCCTGTTAGAAGGATCTTTGCTGGCTGAAACATCCTGGACTTTGAAATGGCTTAATTTAATTAGTTATAAGGAAGATCCTGTACGTTTTATGATTATACAGGTGATTTTATTACTTATGTTTCTCTTGGTCAGTTCTTATTGGAAATATCCCTTTGATCATTCATCCACAAGCTTTTTGACAAGAACTTGTCAGATGCCTGCAAGCAGCTGGCCTCTCTGGTCAGAGGAAGGTCAAACCCCTTTTCAAAATAATTCCAGTCTTTCTCTATGTGCCTTTGCTGACACTGGCATGTATATAGAATTACAATTAAAAAAAACATATATACAACGGAATAATATCTACAAATAAGGGCTAGCACCCGAGCAGCTCGCCACATTACACACTGTCTGTTAGGTGCCCTGAGCCCTATCATAGTTACGCTTGTGTGACATATCTCTGTGGCATAGCAAAGCCATGGCTGTGTCTACTATGTCTCGTATTTCCCAGACTAAGTCTACTAAAAGGAAGTACAGTGCTGGTGCACGTGCAACTGAAAATGATGTGGACAATCTGAATCCTAGCACTAATGAAGAACATAGTGACAATAATAACAATAACATCATCAAGACTGGCACTAAATGTCCTCCTGAACCAAAAAGCATGTTATCAATGAAATGGTAGTAGAGTTTTGGAAAAAACAGACAGGAGTTACTCGTAGAGGTACTGAACGTTTTGCCACATTTGCTAGGAGACTTCCAGCTGCTGAAGCAGCATGCAAGGGGGGGGGAGACATCCTCTTCAAATATAAACTCGGATGCTGAGACAGTGAATGCTGATAAAAATGGTGCTGATAATGGGGACTGGGAATGGGATTGCCCAGGCTATGTCCCACTCAATGATGACAGTACTTCCAGCTCTTCTGAATCTTGTGGCAATGAGGTCAGTACTAGTTTCGATGAGGGGGTTGTAGAGGATGCCACTGTAGGGCATGAGAGGCAAGTGCAGAAAAAAATCATATGCTAAATGAAAGAATAAGAAGATGACCATGAATGGTAAAAATTCATATGAAGAAGGAAATGGCAGTATAGGGTTTCCTCCAGGTCCCTTGACTGTGCAAGAAATAGTGCCAGGTGCCATAGTACAAAACATAAAGGGTAAATCTTTAGTGTAAAATGTATGTTATATTGATCCTACAGACATCTTTCGAGTTGTCTGCAGTCTGTGCAAAAAGAGTGTCGGTCATGGTGACAAGGAGGACATTTTGGAACATCAGTGATGATACGGCATGCAAAGGCAAAACACCCAACTGAGTGGGGTAGGGCAAGGGACAGTGTGGTTGGTGTGGGCGGTATGTGGAGGTGGTGGTGAAGGTGACCTTAGTGACAATGAACTGGAAGCAGGAATTGATACTGAATCACTTGATGTGTCCTTGCAGTCTTTCCAGACAAACATGGATTGCATTCTTCTGACACCATCAAGTAGTGCAAAATCCCACAGTAGTACTCCACCGGAAAAAGGTGTGAAAAGTACAATCCCCCCCAAATTAATACTGTCTTGTCACTCTCGTCAACTAACATTAAAAGAAAGTGGTTGCGAGGACATCAAAATTTACCCATAAGCATCCTACATGCCAGCTGTTAAATGGAGCCATTGCAGAGCTGTTGGCTGATTGTCAGCTCCCTTGTGCTTCTGTTGCCCAGAAAGGTTTCCCAAAGTTCATGAACCAGATTGAATCATGGTACACCATTCCCTCTCGAGCAGATACTGAATATGGTGACTAGGTTGTGTATGAAACAAATGGAACCATCACACCTGCCACACTGTCAGCCACATGTGCCACACTAGTACTACTCTTAGCTTTCTTTTGTCAGTCATCAGTTTATTATGTGATTCTGATCGATGCCCACCATGGGTATAATTTTTTGAAACAACAGCAGGCTCACTCAGAGCAGTTGCACTTCTCATACCTACCTCAGCAATGCCCACCATGGATATAATTCTTTTAAACAGCAGCAGGTTCACTCAGAGCAGTTGTGCCTCTCGTACCTACGTCAGCAATGCCCGCCATGGATATAATTTTTTTAAACAGCAGCAGGTTCACGCAGAGCAGTTGCGCCTCTCGTACCTACTTCAGCAATGCCCACCATGGGTATAATTTTTGGAAGCAGCAGCACACTCACTCACAGCAGCTGTCCCTTTCAAACAACATGAAGTCTTGCTATATTATGACATATGCAGTATAACCCCAGGTTAGAACTGCTCCGGAGGTGAAAGAGTTAACTTTCCATGCAGGGCATGGAATCTTGAACGCGAGCTCGGTTGAACACTCTGTCTGTTGTAGCTCAAACTTATACTGTCAGATTCTTTACTCCGCCTCACTGAACAGTCGCTCTGGAGATTTCTTCTGCTGCTTGGTTTGTTTGTCGGTTTAAAAGTGTAATTCTCAGTTTATTTTACCGAAATTAACCGCAATCAGTCGGTTCAAGCTCTGTCTGTGGTATTGTAAGTAATAGATAGGCTTATTTCATTTTCTTCTGTGTGGAACTTGTAAACGTCTTTTTCGGTTTGGTTTGAACTGATCAGATGGGTTTTAAATTAACTTTCTAGCCCTTTAGAGTGCGGTTCCCGGTTCTTATCGGTTCTAAAAAAAACGGATTTTATTGTGTTTTTTTCACGACCTGTGACACGGTTGGGAACCGATAAGAGAGTCTTGCTTGGCAGATTGCCATTAATGGGCAAGTTTTGGTTGGGCTGGCACTATGTCTGAGAAACCCAAAAGAAAAACTGGACCCACTGGGTTTCAGCACTGTGGCCTCTGTGGGGAAGCCTTTGCTAAGGCGACCCACACCACTGTGTATATTGTCTGGGGTTTGACCACCTCAATGCAGACTGCCAGATTTGTAAGAATTTTCCTGCTGCCACCGTGGAAAAGAGAGTTGGTAGGCTCAGGGAAAGGGAGGCCAAAAAGTCCGCTGACCCGGATGGCCAGCCCGGTTCGCTTCCAACCGAACCTGAGGGAGTGCCCTCTGACCAGGGTGATACTTCCTCGGGCAAATGAAGAGCCAGCTCTGAGGAGCCGGTTCCAACTAAAAGGGCTAGGAAGTTAGCTAGTGTGGAGCCAAAGGTTTTTTCTCCAACCGCTGAGGAAATAACTAAAGCTATTCAAATTGTCCAGTTTCTTTCCCCGGTTCCGTCTGAACCAACACCATCAGGGAAGCGCTCGGTTCGGACGATCCCACCGGTTCAAGATTATGATTTTGAGGATTTTTATGAACCGGAGGAAGGGGGAAGAGGGGTATGAGGAGAGTGAATGTGATTTTGAAAGTCTGGATGTGCCCATTGAACTGGACATCTCTCCAGACAGACCTTCAGGGGTTTCTCCCCCTAGGCTATCTGAGTCCCCTTCTCATTTTATGTTCTATAAGAAAGTTGCTGAAACTCTCCAACTTCCTGTTGAGGAAGCTGTTGATGACCAAGAAGAGTCTGATTATGTAGAAATGATGGATATTCCAGAATCTAGGAGACTGTCTATTCCCTTGCACAAATCCTTTAAGAAACAGACAGTGAAAATTTTAAAAACTCCTCACTCTATCCTTCCTGTTGATAAAAGGATGAACAAAAGGGATACATTATCAGGCTCTGATATGGAGTTCCTTTCTCAGCAATGCAGCCATGTGGGAGTAGTGCAGGCTGTAGCCTGTGACAAGGCTAATATTTCTCTAGCCTCTTACCCTCCTGAAAAGGATTCCAGGAGGATGGATGCCATGGCAAAGAAACAGTACATGGCAGCATCTTTAGGACTCAGACAGGCAAATTATATGGCTTATGCAGCTAGGTACCAGAAATCCAGATGGGATACTGTGCTGGCACTAGGAAAACAGGCCCCTGACCAGCTTGCCAGGGAGCTGGAGCAGGTGGCTGCGGATGGTATTGAGGCATCCAAGGTGTAATTTCATGCTGCAGTAGACTCTAATGATGTTTCATCAAGAGTCATGGCTACATCTGTGTCTCTTCTGCAGAATGGCCTGGCTCAGATGTACTGCTCTGTCTGGGATACCCAGTCTAAGGCTATGGATTTTCCTGTTGTGGGCAATTCTCTGTTTGGGGAGCAGACAGAGAATTATATGAAGAAAATGGATGAGTATAGGACCACCTATAGGAGTGCACAGGCCAAAGAAAGGCAAGCCACTCCTCAAAGGCAGCATGTCAGGGGCAGGGGCAGGCCTTTTCACAGGCCTTTTTATCAAGCCCAGGCCTCCTCTTCTGCTTATGCCCAGAGGGGGTTCTTTAGAGGAAGAGGCAGAAGGAGGTCTAGTAAGCCTGCTTCTACCCCTCAACCCAAAACCCCTGCAAAACAGGCTCCCTGATGGGGTGGCTGGGGCCGATTCTCCACTACCGGTAGGGGGCAGGCTGGCTTACTTTGTCCAGGACTAGAAGTCTGTAACATCAGACAAGTGGGTCCTGGAAATAGTAAGCCAGGGACTGGTTCTCAGCTTCAAAAAATTTCCGAAGATGAGAGCCAGGTCCTTTCCACCTGCAACTCCATCAGAGGCACTTGCCCTAGAAACAGAAGTTTCTTCCCTCCTGGCTCTCAGAGCCGTGGAAAGGTTCCACCCCTACACCAGGGCAAAGGGTTGTACTCCAGGTACTTCCTTACCCAAAAGACAGGAGAATGGCGGCCCATCCTGGATCTCAGGTATCTAAACAAGCACCTTTTAAAACCAAAGTTCAAAATGGTGACTCTGGGAATTATTTTACCCTCTCTAAGGCCAGGGGACTGGTTAGCCTCCCTGGACCTCAAGGATGCCTACTTCCATGTTCTCATCAGAAGCTCCCATCGAAAGTACCTCAGATTCGAACTGCCCTCAGGCCATTACCAGTTCAGAGCAATGCCCTTCGGCCTCACCTCGGCCCTGAGGGTGTTCACAAAATGCCTGGCAGTAGCAGTTGCTCACTTAAGAAGGCAAAAGATTGCCATCTTTCCTTATCTGGACGACTGGCTCATTGTAGGCCAGTCTCCAGACCAGGTCAAGCTACACCTGCAAGTAACTCAGCAACTGCTTACATCTCTAGGTTTCCTTCTCAATCTTCCAAAGTCAGTTCTGGAGCCTGTCCAGCTTCTCACCTTCATAGGTGCAGAACTGAACACAAAAGAAGCCAGAGCCTTCCTCCCTCTGGAAAGAGCAAGGACTTTGGTCTCTCTGCCCTCTTCTTTCACCCTGCAGGTCTCTCGGCCAGCAAGACATTTTCTACAGCTCCTGGGGCACATGGCTGCTTCTACAGCAGTAGTGCAGGGGAGCAAGATTTCAGATGAGTGACATCCAGTTCCATTTGAGAGCCTTTTGGTCTCAAAGGACAGATCCTCTAACCAAATTGATCCCAGTGACTCGAACCCTGATCCAGGCCCTTCAGTGGTGGCAGGACCAGAGCAATCTGAGACAGGGGGTCCCCTTCATTCCCCAGCCTCACTCCTTGACCCTTACTACAGATGCATCCCTCTTGGGGTGGGGAGCTCACATGGGCGACCTTACTACGCAGGGGTTGTGGTCCCCCTCAGGAATCTCTGCTCCACATCAATTTGTTGGAACTCAGAACAGTTTTTCTAGCACTCCAGGTTTTTTCCACATCTGTTCAGAACAAGGTTGTTCAGGTCAGAACAGACAATACCACTACAATGTGGTACATCAACAAGCAAGGGGGCACTCGGTCTACGGCCTTGTGCACCGAAGCAATGAAGTTGTGGTCTCTGGCTTATTCTCTGAACGCCTTCCTTATGGCAGTTCACCTCCCAGGCAAGGACAATGTCCTAGCGGATGCTCTCAGCAGGATTTCCCAGGGCCATCACGAATGGACACTGGATCCCCTAGTACTGGAGGTAGTATTTGCCAGATGGGGCACCCCTCAGATAGATCTCTTTGCAGCCCCAGACAATCACCAACTTCCCCTTTTTTGCTGCAGGCCCCCAGTGTTGGGCTCAGTCCCTCTGGATGCCTTCCTACTCAGTTGGGAAGGGAAGTTTCTCTATGCTTTCCCCCCTTCCCTCTTCTTTTCAAGGTGCTAGTAAAAATCAGGTCTCAGCCCTGCAGGATGATCCTGATTGCTCCAGATTGGGCCAGGCGGCCCTGGTACCCAATCCTCATGTCCTTAGCAGTCCACCTTCCCCTGTGTCTTCCCAGGAATCACAACCTGTTAACCTGTGCCCAGGGGAGAGTTTGGTATCCGAACCTCAAATCTCTCAATCTCAAGGCTTGGCTCTTGAAAAGTTAGAGTTTGCTGACCTACACCTTTCTCAAGGCGTTTTGGAAATTTTGAAGGCCTCTAGGAAGCCTTCCACCAGGGCTACTTATAATTCGAAATGGAAAAGATTTTCCATATGGTGTGCTGGTAAACATATTTCCCCACAATCGGCTGACGTGCCCACGATTCTGGATTATTTAGTGCATTTGAATTCTTTGGGGCTAAGACCAGCTACCCTAAAAGTGCACTTGGCAGCTGTGTCTGTCTTTTTATCAGCAGGTAAGCCCTCTTCTTTTTCAGCTCACCCTGTGTTCTCCAAGTTTTTTAAAGGGTTGCTTCACACCAACCCTCCGTTCAGGGACCCTGCCCCTGCTTGGGATCTTAATATTTGCATTGCCCAGCTTATGCAACCCCCTTTTGAGCCATTGTCTTCAGCAGAGCTTAAGTACTTGACTTGGAAAACTGTGTGTTCTGGTAGCCATCACTTCTGCTAGGCGCATGAACCGAGGCTACAAGCATTGTCAGTGGAGCCTGATTTTATCTCCTTTCACAGAGATAAGGTGATCCTCAGGACTAACAGAAAGTTTTGCCTAAGGTGGTTTCAGACTTCCACCTTAATCAATCCATGTCTCTTCCTGTGTACTTCACTGACCATTCCTCCTCTGGCGAGAGGAGATTACACAGTTTAGATGTCAAAGAGCCCTTAGTTATTATATAGAGCGTGCCAAGGGTCATAAGTTTGAATCCTCAATTGTTCCTTACTTATGGTGAGGCTGGTAAAGGCAAACCTGCCACTAAAGATCCATTGCCAGGTGGATTGTCTCTTGCATCCAATTTTGCTATAAAAACTGGTAGATTCCCCCTCATGCCTGAGGGCTCACTCTACCAGAGATACAGCTGTGTCCCTGGCTGCTGCCAGGGACATCCCTAACAGAGATATGTCAAGCAGCTACTTGGAAAACAGTTCACACTTTTACTAAGCATTACTCCTGGATATCCAGGCTAGGAGTGATGCTTGATTTAGCACAGTTGTGCTTCAGAGCCTATTTCCTAAGTAGGTTCTGTCCCCCTCCATGGAGGTACTGCTGTGTAATCTGCATATGTCATAATATAGCAAGACTTCATGTTGTTTGAAGAAAAAATTACTCACCTTAGTAATGTTGTTTCTTCTAATGGAGTCTTGCTATATTATGACCTCCCCCCCAGCCCGACCCTCTCAGAACCTCTACTTTTGGGATGTGGGTGGGCAGTGCAATGTTGGCACTTCATAGATGCCCACCTTATTTTCACCCTTTCTTAGGGTGTTTAGGTGTTATGTTTTGTTTTTTCTTTCTTGAATCCCCTAACTTGAGTCTTTATTTTGGGATCAAGAACAGAAATGTGTTTTTGTAGTTAGTAGCCAGTGGGCTAGTGTAGGTTTACAGCTTCCACACAGAACCTTAGTGAGTTTTGCTCCTAAAGATCTGACAGTTTAAGTTTGAGCTACAACAGACAGAGTGTTCAACCGAGCTCGCGCTCAAGATTCCATGCCCTGCATGGAAAGTTAACTCTTTCACCTCCGGAGCAGTTCTAACCTGGGGTTATACTGCATATGTCATAATATAGCAAGACTCCATTAGAAGAAACAACATTACTAAGGTGAGTAATTTTTTCTTCATACCTACCTCAGCAATACCCGCCATGGGCATAATTTTTGGAAATAGCAGCAGGCTCGCTAAGAGAGCCTGTGCCTCTCGTACCTTCCTCAGCAATGCCCCCATGGGTATAACAAATCGGGATACCTAACAGACAGTGCAATAGTAAAAAAAAACAGTCTTTACACAATTTTTGTTATGGTCAGGGTTGGGTTATTGGGTAGTAGAATGGATCAAGTAGTAACTACCTGACCCGACCTGACTACTTGGTTTTCATCCAAGTTTTTTTCTGGGTACTTTTGGGGTACCCATGGCTTGTCTTGGTGGTCAGGTATTTTAGTACCCATCCATCCCTACTCCTTGCATGCCTGAGCCACAGTATCTTTGAGCTGATTCTCTCTCATGCTAAAACACAGATCACGCTTCCTGCCCTTACTCACGTGTGGAAATGGTTGTCACATAACTATCTTCTCTCCTCAGTGCTGCATAGTTAAATTAGTACAACAGTCCTGCATCTATACCCGATGCCCTCTAAAAATGCCAGAGACCCCAGAGGTGCCTCAAATCCTGGATGATGAGCTCCCAGTGTAAGCCCTCCTCCCCTGGTCTAGGCATAAATTGATGGCAACACATTTCAGGGAGGGGACCTACACTGAACACCAAAGCAAACTTACTTGACATCCCAAGCCGAAGCTGATCTTGAAGGCTCCACTGGCACACAGCAGGGTGATCAAAGCTGCAATAAAGGGGGGTAAGCAGAATGTGGCAAGCAACAAAGTTAAATGTCCAAACATGGTATACAAAACAAAACAGGATCCTTTTATTTTCCTTCAGTGTGAGTTCACACAGGCAGATGATAAAATTCACCTTTCTGCACCTTGTACAGTCTTTACACATTTTCTTCACCATGGGATGAACCTTCTCATACGTTTGAGCTGGCTACAACCCTGGTGGGGTACAGTATTGGCATTTTACTTGCCCCACTGGAGGCACCAAAGGTTCTTTTGGAGTCCACCACCCTAGGCAGCACGGGTGTGGACTCCAGGTCACTAGTGATCATCACCACGAGATCCTTCTCCTCCTCCTCAGATGCAGATACCCAGATCCGTCCCAGGCTGTACTCAGTCCATGGGTTATTGGCTCCAGTGTTCGTAACCTTCCATTTCTTTGCACCTCTCTAGCTTTTCCTGATCTTCCCTTAGGTCTTGTACCCCTTCTGCTGTGTCCACCCTCCCACAGAGCTTGGTGTCATCCACAAATAGGCACATTTTGCCCCAAATGTCATCCCAATGTAATTGAAGAAGATATTGAAAAACATAGGTCCAAGCACTGAGCCCTGTGGAACTCCACTGGTGACCTCCCTGGTGACAGAGAGCTCACCCCCCACCACCTCACTCTGGATCCTGCCCCTCAGTCAGTTCTCCATCCACCCAGTCAACTTCTCACCAACCTCCAGATCCACCAACTTTCTGATCATCATCTTGTGGGGTACAGAGTCAAATATCTTGCTGAAGTCCAGGTAAAGAATGTCCACCACTTGGCTCCTGTCCAGTGTTTTAGTGACACAGGCAAAGAAGTCATTCAGATTTGTTTGACACAATCTCCTTCCCATAAACCCATGTTGCCATTCATCTTGGAGCCCATTCTCTTCCAAATATTCTACTAACCTTTCCTTAAGTATAGTCTCCATGAGCTTGCACATGACTGAGGTAAGACTAACCAGTCTGTAGTTCTCTGGGTCATCATTGGGACCACTCTTATGGAGGGGCACTATATGTGCCTTTCTCCAATCCTGTGGTACCACACCTGACTCCTGTGTGCTACTGAACAGATCAGCCAAGGGACTGCAGTCTCTTCTGCCAGTTCCCTCGGCATCTTTGGGTGTATATCATCTGTGCCTGTGGCCTTATCTACTCTTAATGTTTACAACCCTTTCATCACCCTATCCATCTCTATCAAAGCATCTGTGCTCTCTCCCCTATCTCCTCTCCTTCCATCTAGTGGCACCACTCTGTCTCTCTCTCCCTGGTGAAGATCGAACAGAATTATTTGTTAAGTACTTCTGCTTTGCCCCATTCTCCTGTAGCTACCCTTCCCTTTCCTAAGCCTAACAATTCCATCCTTCTTGTCCCTTTTCTCGCTAATATAGTGAAAAAAAGGCCTTTCCCCCTTTTTAATTCCCTCAGATAGCTGCAGTTCCTTCTGAGCTTTAGCCAACTGGACTACTCTACCTGCTACACTAGCCAGCTTCATGTAGTCCTATCTGTCTTCCTCCCTCTGGGTCCTCCTGAACTTCCTGTAGGCTGACTGCTTATCCCTTACTGCCTTAGTGATCTCTGTGTTAAATCTGCTGAGTGCTTTGGCCTTGAATTTTTCCCTTTGAGCATAACGCATTCTCTTGTGGCTACTGTTATTGCTTCTTTGACGATGGACCACCTTTGGTCCACCCCAATATCCCCTCGGACGCTTGCTAGGTGACACCATAGCAGCTTGCCTATCTTTCTAAAGTCTGCCTTTCTAAAATCCAGGACCTTAATCTAATGGGGGCTTTCTTGCTGCCCCATGTCCAACCAGAACCACACCATGCAATGGTCACTCCCACACAGGCGCTCCTCAACATTTATATCCTGGACATGGTCTCTGTTCATCAGCACCAGATCAAGGAATGACCCCCTCCCTGGTGGGTTCTGTGATGCCCTGTGTCAGGATTCACTTTGCAGTGCATCTATGATCACCTGAAACATAGAAACATCGACGTTGTCGACAGATAAGGACCTCTAGGCCCACCTAATCTGTCCTATTTTCCCTACCTATAGTGCCACTGCAGACCCTACTCGATCTCCAGTTTGCACCCCCTTTGCCTTACTCCTAAGATCCCTTTGTGTCTAGCCCATGCTTTCTTGAATCCTATAACGGTTTTAGCCCCCACCACCTGGCTGTTCCAAGCATCCACCACCCTTTCCATGAAGAAGTACTTCCTCACATTTCCTCTCAGGCACCCCCCCCCTCGCAGCTTCATAGTGTGACCCCTTACCTTTGAGCATATCTTTCTCTGGAAAATGCTCCCTTCCTGTACCTTGTTTATACCTCTGAGGTATTTGATTGTTTCTATCATATTCCTACTTTCCCTCCTTTTCTCTGCATATTTAATTCCTTAAGCCTTTCTTCATAGGGCTTCTGATGCAGGTACTGCACCATTTTGGTTAACTTCCTTTGTACCGCCTCTACCTTGTGTATGTCCTTTCAGTGGTGGGGCCTCCAGAACTTTACACAGAAGTCGAGGTGGGGTCTCACGAGTGATCTATACAGAGATATTATTACCTCCCTCTTTCTGCTGGTGATACCCCTTCCTATGCATCCAATCATCCTGCTAGTGTTTCCCACTGCCTTGCCACACTGTTTAGCTACCTTCAGATCATCAGACATGATTACCCCCAGGTCCCTTTCATGTCTTGTGATTACTGGTACTTTTACTCCCAGTTGATATGTTGCCCTGGGTTTCTGTGCCCCAAGTGCATGATTTTACACTTTTTTGTGTTAAAGCCTAGCTATCAAACCTATGACCATTCTTTCAGCTCTTTTATATTTTCTCTCATTCTTCACACCCTTCCCCCAGTGTGTCTACTCTGTTGCAGATTTATGGGTCATCTGCAAACAGGCATCCCTTCCCTTCCCTTCCAGTCCTTCTGCAATGTCGCTTATGAAGTCATTAGAAAGGACTGGGCCTAGTACTGACCCTTGTGGCACCCCACTGGTCACTTTGCCCTCTCCAGAGTGGACACCATTTACCACCACCCTCTGACTCCTGTTTTCCAGCCAGCTCTCTACCCATCTTAATATTTTAGGACCCACTCCCAGGCTTCTCTGCTTGCTCAGCAGTCTTCTATGTGGAACAGAGTTGAAGGCCTTAGACTATGTCAGTCACTCCTCTCTGACCCACTTCCTTGGTTACCCAGTCAAAGAACTTGATCAGGTTTGTCTGGCAAGACCTCTCCACTGTGAACCCATGTTGCCTCGGATCCTGAAGTCCATTGGAAACAAGATATTCCCAAACCCTATCCAGCAGTAGTGATTGCATTAATTTGCCCACTACTGAAGTCAGACTGACAGGCCTGTAATTTCCAGCCTCCTCTCTGTTTCCATTTTTGTGGAGTGGGACTACATCTGCCCTCCTCCAGTCTCCCCGGAACTCTCCTGTTTCTAGTGACAGGTTGAACAGGGCTGTCAGAGGTGCAGCCAACTCCTCCTTGAGCTCCCTCAGTACCCTGGGAATGGATGTACTCCATCTGGTCCCATTGCCTTATCTACTTTTAACTGCGACAGTTCCCTTAGGACCCTTTCCACTGTACAAGGGCTAGTGTCCACCTCCCTTCCCTTAATGCCCTTGTCTTTTATCATTGGCCCACTACCTACCCCCTCCTCCATAAATACTGAACAGAAGTATTTGTTCAATATGTCTGCTTTTTGGTCATGGTCCTCTCCCACACACACCCCTCCTTCCCCTTTCAGCCTTACTATCTCTCCCTTGGGCTTTCTCTTTTTGCTTATGTATCTAAAAAATGTCTTGTTCCCTTTTGTTACTGATTTGGCAATATTCCCCTCTGTTTGCTCTTTTGCACTTCTAACTGCCTTTCCTACCCTCCTTTTTTTCTCTTGATAAGTCTCCCTATCTTCCTCTTTGTGTGTTTTTTATACAGTACATTTTAAAAGTCGGTTTCTTTGCTCTTACTTTTTCCTCAACCTCACTATAGCACCCTAGTGGTTTCTTTTTTTTCTTGCCCTTGACACAGAGATCTGTAGCTTTTTCAGTGCCCTCTTTTTATTTTGCTCACTGGTCCTCGACTCCCCCTAGTTTCCTTATCCCTGCCAAGGCATCTCTGAGGCATGCTCCCATTTCTTAAAATTGGCCATCCTAAAGTCCATGACCCTTGTCCTCGTGCAGTTCTCTTCTAACCAGATTCTTATATTAATCCACACCATATGATGGTCACTGGTTCCCAGGTAGTCCCCCACTGTGACATCAGCAATATTGTCCCCGTTTGTCAGTACTAGGTCCAGCAATGCCCCCTCATGAGTGGGTTTCATTACAAGTTGCCTGAGGAACACCCCCTGCAGTGAGTCCAGGATGTCCCTACTTCTGGCTATTGCCACAGCTGGGAGGCTCCAATCCACGTCTGGTAGATTGAAGTCCCCTGCTAGTATCACCTCTCCCTTGTGAGCCATCCTATGGATTGCCTCCATGATTCTTCCATTCTCTTCTTCCCCCTATGCTGGAGGTCTGTAGATCACTCCTGTGTGAATAACGGCCCCTTTCCTTTTCTCCAGGGTGACCCACAGTATGTCTGCTCCCCCCTGCTCCCCTTGTATTTCTGTAGCCTTTATGTTTGTCCCTTACATAAAGAGCTACTCCTCCCCCGTTTCTACCTACCCTGTCCCTTCTGAACAGAACATAACCTGGTATGGCCATATCCCAGTCCTGGTTTTCGCTGCACCAGGTCTCTGTAATAGCGACTAAATCCAGGTCTGCTTCCACCACTGAGGCTTTCAGGTCCGCAATCTTGTTGTCCAGACTATGAGCCTTTGCACACATGGCTTTTCAGAATGTGCTGCCACCCCTTCCTTTTTTCCATTTGCCTTCCCTTATGCCTCTCACACATTATCCTAGCTACATTGTTTTCTTCTTTCCCCTGGATTTCATTATTTTTTGGTTTCTTTTGTGGTTTTACTCTCTCCGGGTTCCCATAGTTGACCTCTTGAGCTTGTGGGGAGGGGAGAGTTTATTGTCTCCCTGCCTCATTCTCTCCCCCCCCCTCGGCTGCTATAAATATTCACCAATGTAGCTTATAAACCACTCACTAAGGAATATGGTTCCCCTCCTGGATGGATGTAGGCCATCACACTTGTACAGGCTCTTATCCCTACAGGTGGGGCCCCAGTGAAACTGAAACCCTCCTCTCTGCACCATTACTTCAACCATGCATTGAAGTTCCTGGTGCAGAGAGTCCTGTCATTCCCCCGTCATAGACAGGTACCACTTCTGAAAAGGTCACAGATCGTGCTACTTGCCTAAGACCCCTCCCCAACTCCCTGAACTCTTTCTGCACTATGGCTGGCTCATCTCTAGCCAGGTCATTTGTCCCCAGATAGACAATGATGTCTAGTGCTCCCTCTCTTCCTGCTGCCCCAGCAATCTCTTGGATGCTCTTTCCATCTTTGCATGCCGTAGCTCTGGGAAGGCACCAAACCTCCCTCTCCTCATCTCTACCTACTCCCAACTCTATCCCCCTTAATATGGAGTCCCCCACCTGGATTCAGTTCCTCCTCCTCCTCTGGGGTCCTCTGTCACCCTTCCTTGGGGTCTCTGCTGTGGAAGACCCCCACATCCACCCCAGTCATTACTATGGGTGTTTTTGTGGGACATTCCCACTCTGACAGGGTAGCATAGGAGTTTTGTAGTGGTACTGGCTTTGGGATGTGCCTATGCTCCACCCCTAACCCTCCCTGAGCCCACTGTTGTCCTGCCGTTCCTCCGACTGGGCACCATCTGAGGTAGCACCGGTGGATTAGGTGTTCCCTGGGTGGGGAAGAAAATTCTCTGAACCCAAGCCAACTCGGCTTTGAGTCTGGCCACCTCCTCCCTCAGCCCAGTGAGGTGCACACAGATTAGACAGGAACACAGTCTCCAGAAAGTCTCTCTGAAGATTGCCACATGATTCCTGGCACAGGTCATGGCTGGTACCCTGCAATCCACCTTGAGCAGGTTGAAGTCTCCCACTATTACCACCTCTCCCTTCCCTGCAGCAGTCTTTTTTTTCAACTTCAATTCCCTATCTCTTTCCTCCTCCTCCTCCTGGCTGGGTGGTCTGTAAACCACCCCAACCTCACCTTCCTCCCTCCCTCCATCTATTCAACAGCAATTGAGTCCACATTGCTGAGACTTCCAGTGACATTGCCAAGCAATGGAGGCGTAGATCTAACAAGCTCTCTGAGGCCCAAGATTAATCTAAACTAATCTGCACTTATTTTGTTGACAAACTGACCAGAACCAGTATATTCAAAAGATAATTATGGCTATAGGGCAGCAGCTGAAGAGCTTTGCAGCGGGAGCCCTAAAACAACAAAAAATAGTTTTCATGGAGCAAGTCAGAAATCAGAGCCGCTCCTCTTCGAGATGTGCTGAATCCCTGGAGCTGCTCACTGGGAGTGTCGGAAAGGAAGAAGAGGAGGCCTTTACAATTGCCTCCCATAAACTCTAAGTAAGAAAATCCTTATTTCTTTAGCTTCTACGTACCATGAGCTGAGACGATTGGGCAACACACTTAACCATATACAACATGATGTGGCAGAGAACAAGAAGAACGTAAAAAACAGGAACAGAATGGGAGAATTAAAGAAGTAGGTCTCAGGGCTGACAGAGACAACAGATTTGCAGAATGAGGCTATTCTAAAGCTCCATGATCAAGAGGTGCTCCTCCACAAAAAAAATGAGGATTTAGAGAACTGCTTCCATCGTGTGACTATTTGAATTCATAGTATACCTGAAAAAATAGAAATGGGTGCTGTGACTACCTGTATAGGTAGTTTAATCAACGAGGTACTTAACCTGGAGAAAGATTTTCAATTAAAGTAAATATCTCAGATACAATTTGGGACTTCATAGCCCATTACTGTGCTGTGGCGATAGTCCCTCCAAGTCAGAATTATAAACTGCAATGCTGTCCTGTAAGAGAGGGAAAGGATCATATCTCTGGCTGAACTGCTGGCCAGCTGATCCCCTCCACTTCCTAGTTCACTCACCATGGCCCCACGTTTGGACGTTTTGTGACATCCTATCAGGGAGGGCATACCTCTCAACCTCCCAACTTGCCAATGTGTGACAGAGGGCTACAAAATGTGTGACAAATGGCAAAAATGTGGTACACCTGATTTTTCACAGCACGCAGAGTTGCGCACTGTGGCGTTTTCATGTAAAATTAATAAAACTGATTTTACCACAGTAAAATTATTGTTTGTAAGCTTGGCATGTGGTTTGTGTTGCAAATTAAAGAGAAAATGAAAATGTGTTGAGTCTGTGTGTCCTTAATTAAAATAAAGAGTGATGCAAATCCTAAATGTGTGTGTGTCCTCAATTAAAATAAAGAGTGATGCAAATCCTAAATGTGTGTGTGTCCTCAATTAAAATAAAGAGTGATACAAATCCTATATGTGTGTAACATTTTATTGATTTAATCTATAAATACACAGAGTCGACCAGTAGTCTGAGAGTGTTCTATGTATAAAAAAAAAAATTAGCAGTTTGATACACATTATATCCCAAAGTGATTTACAAGTAATGAGAAACTGGTAGCTAAGTGACAGCAGTTGCACATCAGCACATGAAATCACAGTAACACACAGAGAACAGCATACACCACCAGTGACTATGCTGGGCTGGCAAGTAACAAGGGCAAATCTGTAGGCAAGCCCATGGCTCTGAGTCACTGTTCTGTGTACAGGGCAGGCAAGCAGATGAGCACCACCCTGTCCTGGCAAATTTAAGAGTCTTCAGCAGTGCTCTGGCATAGGCTGGCACTGTGCAGGCAGCAAGGAACCCTCTTTATTCACAAACCTCTGTAAACCCAGCAGTGCCCACCAGTTGTTCTTTTGTTGCTGCCAGTTCTGCAGTGCCAGTGCTGTTGTAAATAAGTTGTGCTAGTAGTGCCACTGCTGCTTGCACTGTTTCAAAAATAGGCAGAAGCAAGTTAGTACACTACAGCACAGCTGCAGCAGCCACAACTGCCTTGTGTGCACTGCAGACCCATCCCAGACCCAGACCCATTCCAAGGCACCAGCCAGGCATCAGAGACTAGGCTGTCTCCCCCTCCAGAGCTCAAACTCCTAGTCCCAGGCACACTCCCATCACTGCTGCTTGGCTGTATACAAGCTCACTCTCACCAGAGACTTCTAAAGTTTTTGTTTTTTTTTATTAATAATAAAATCCCCCCGAACTGAAAAGTTTGGCCTCTCACTGCACACATGGTACAAAAGGACACCATTGCAGACTGTTCTGGAAGTTGGGTCAGAGAGCAGGAGTGAGCACTGGGCATCCAGCAGTGGTCCATCTGCTGCTGCTTCAGTGCCTCCTTCCTTGCCCTGGTCCCCTTCCTTCTCAGCTTAGGCAGGCTGTTCTGCTGCACCACTGAACCAGTGACTCCATCTCCCCGACTCAGAAGACAGGCAGACAGCACAAACTCCTCCGAGACTCACTCCACCATGCACCAAGAGTCCCACGACCAAAAACCCCAAACTGTGAGACAATTCATTGCTCAGTCTCACCTTGTGTGGCACTGGAGACTGGCGGCATGTTTCCTCAGGCTCCCTTCTAAGCTCCTCCATGGTGCGGCAGCTGACAGGCTGCTCCACTCTTCCTGGATGCACTACTAACACTCTCAGAGTGACGTGATACGGTGGCGTGCTGTTCCTGCTTTCTCCGACTGTCCTCAGGAAAATTCTCACCAAATCTACAGTTCCCCCTCTGGCCACCTAGCTGCTTTATTGCATGGCAGCGGACCTGAGGGGGGACCAGCCAGGCAGTCAAGGAGTTAATCTGGGGGCGGGCAGAGGCTGATGAAGCAAGGGCGGGCTTCAGGCGAGGGGAGGGAGCACTCTACTGGAAGTTTTTGAGTGTTTGGGGAACAATGGCCAGCGCGTGGTTTTCGGCGTTCGGCACGGAAATAAACTGCGCTATGTGGGACGGCGGAACAGGTTTATTTGGGCAGGCTGAAAACGGTACATCACGGAAAATCCGGTGCAGTTGAGAGGTATGAGGGAGGGTGCGGAGACGTGCCCCATTGAATCCTATGTGGCAGATTTTCAAACCATTACTATGCAGCTTTAAGCTACCTTTGCTGCAAATGAAAGCTGCATAGCAATAGTTTGTAAATTCTCCCCCCCCGATACAGTGGGGTGCGTCCCCATGCTCTCCCTGGTAGGACATCACAAAACATCTGAGCGTGGGGTCATGGTGAGCAGACCAAGAAGTGGAAGGGATCAGCTGGCCAGCAGTTCAGCCAGAGTTAAGATCTCTTCCTTCCCTTACAGGACAGCATTACAATTTATAATTCTAACTCGGAGGGACAATTGTTGTGGCATAGTAATACTGTAGGCTATGAAGCTCAAAACTGGTTTTACAAAGCTCATACTCTCACTTTAAATATTATATGGGCCCATAGAGTGTTAGTGGCTCCACTGACAGACTCTAAAGCTTGACCCAGATCTGTAATTGTGGTCTTTCTAAATTACAGGGTGAACGAGGCAGTCCTAAAGAGAGCATGAGACCAGAAGCAAGTAATTTTGGGGGATCAAAGACTGTATTTTGAGCACGATTTTACACCATTCACCATAGAGAAGTGAAAACAATTCTTTCCAGTCATCAAGAGGCTGAGGGCAAAAGGACTAAAAGAAAGCGTGGATACCTGGCCAGACTCTACAGTTTCTCAGATGTGGGTCCAAAAACCTTTGAGACACTGTTCAAAGTGAAATCATATTTGGCCAAACTGGAGATAAAAGCAAAAGGGATGATCACCTCCCAGAAATTTAAAGAGATGAAGAAGAGGAAATGGCTGGTTCTGAAAGAAGGGCAGACAGGAGAGGGAAGGGCCAGAGGGGCAATGATAGGAAACAGTCCGTGGTAAAATATGGCAGTACGCTACAAGCAGCAGACCTCTAACCATCCCCGGTTTCTACACAAGAGTTCAAAAGCAACATGGTAGATTCAGAGAAGATGGAAGCACAGGATGAAGAGGAGCACTGGAGCTAAGGACACTGAAGTGGATGGGTAAGTGGACAAAGGCAGCACAGAGCACACCCATACCAAGTAAGAGTTGGGGACTGGGAAAGAGAGACATTCATGTTTTTTTGTTTTGTTACAGCCAGTTGTCTTTTTGGTTCGCACTCACTTCCATGGGGGGTGACAGAGACAGCTAAGGGTACTAACTGTACAAACATTAAGAACTCTTCAATAGAGACAGCATGGATTTGGAGGTGGGAATCTTTGGGAGAGTAACCCCCCTGACTGTTGGTGCCTTTATTAACTGAACTGTGCTCAACTGAACCAGGTAGAAGGTGAAATGAGACTGAAGAGGCATAGAAGCAGTGGAAAAAACTGTCAGGAATATAACATCAATAACAACTGTTGTGCATTCTATATGGATAATACAAATGTGGGATCAGCAGGAATGTGTGGTAACTGGTGAGGAGGGGTTACCGAACCTACCAAGGAGGGGCAGAGGATGAAGTGGGAACCAGTGGGGCAGCAACTTTGGACTGTAAAGGTCAGGATTTTAGGAAGATTAGCACAGGCAGCGTCTCCTGGTGGCTCCCCATGTCCCGTCCTCCTATTTCATTTGCAGTGCAGAACCCAGGGATGAAGGGCAATTATCCTCAGGTAAAGTGCACAGGGCAGGCCTAACCAAGAGTCGCAGATACACGCTGCCTAGTCGGGGCCTATGTGGTCTTCAAGTCTTCTCCCACCAGATATCCTGATTTTCCTTTGAAGTGTACTGTAGGTGGAAGGAGAGGGGCACTCTCATCAGGAGCAATGATATAAAGGATCAACAGAGGGGAAACTCCTCAGCAGGCAATGACCTGAAGGGGGAAACTAATGTAGGGGGGAAGGAGACACTCATTACCACCCAAGCCCTTTCGGTCAACCAGGACTGGAATCAACACCTTCTTAGGAAGGGCACATTGAGTGAGCATGTGATGCCATTGGGACTGTAAGTGGGTAGGAGGGGATTAGGGAGGTCTCATATATATTGTCAGGGGCCTGAGAGGGGAAGCAGGACTGTGGCTAACAATTTTAAGGGAGACACTGCACTCACTGAAAAAGTTTTTGTTTCATTTATTTATTTTTTTTATTTATGTTTTTTTGGACACCCCCCTTCCTCTCTACTTCCTTATCTGTGCGCCTCTGGCATCCCAGAAGGAGCTACCCCATCCTGCCACAGTTTGGTCCCCTAAGTGGGGAAGGTGGAGGCTTGTCTCTGCCTACCAATCATCCCTGGTGTCGGGCTGCTCCATTCCAAGCACTGGCACTGGGCAAGGGAGCAAGGCAATTTTTCTTAATTTTCTCCCCTCCTTGAGAATGGCAGCGTGCAGTGGGGTCCAAGGAGATGGCGCACACTGAAATGTGATGCTGCTCCGGACCCCTGTTGATGTCCTCCCCTCCCACATGGTGCCCCCAGCTGTACCTCCACCCATGTACACCCAGGTAGCTGTGTCACAGTGGAAGCGGCAACCCTCCCTCACCAGAGGAGGAGAGGGTCCCTAGGATGCTCAATCCTCCCCCCTCCAGCCAGCAATCCAGGCTTGTTCCTGAACCAGGGTCACTGATGTCACAATCGATAGTGCTCCCACTGCGCCGGTGGGCCAGACGGAGTTTTTGTTTGGTGCAGACTGAGTACCTGCACTGCCTGCTACCATTTTCAGTCAGCCTGGCACAGATGGAAGGAGGAGGAGGAGAAGGAGGGATGCCAGGCCTGCATGGGACTAGTTTTGCTGGCAAAGGCACTGAGCTTCACCTGAGCTCTTTTCTTCTAGGTTTGCTTGTAAGGACAGAGCAAGGAACAACATTATCAGAGCAAGGAAAAAAAATAAGGTTTCTTTTGGCTAGGCAGATTTACTGTGTGTTACTATTTTCTTTTGTGCTTACAGGTTTTGTTACTGTTTTTTGCTTACATTTTACTGCTTAATTGTCTGATTCAAATTGCTTTTGTAGGACATACTTTCTGTTGCATTGTTACAGGTTGTGCCTACAGGTTTATTACTGTTTTGTGCTTACAGATTACTGCTGTAATCTTCTCTGATTCAAATTGTTTATTTGCAGGGTATATTTTCTGGGAATTGCTCAAGATTGTGCAGACAGGTTTTTGTTACTGTGCTGTGCCTATCAGTGTTACAGTTTACTGCTTTATTTTTTCTCAGATTTAATTCTTTTTTTTTTTGCAGGGTATGTTTTCTGTTAAACTGTTGTGCAGGTTGTGCTTACAGTTTGTTACTTTTTGTGCTCATAGATTGCTGCTTTATTTTTCTCTGATTCAAAGTGTTTTTTTGCAAGGTATATGTTCTGTTAAATTGTTCTGCAGGTTGTGCTTACAGATTTTGTTACTTGTTTACTACTTTATTTTTCTCTGTAGCAAACTGTTTTTTTGCAGGGTATATCTTTTGTTAAATTGTTACAGGTGGTGCTTACAGGTTTTACAGTTTCATCTATCATTAGGCTAAGCTTTCAGGACTAATTACAGGAGCACATATGAAATACAGACTGAGAGACAGTGTCTGTATTTGTTGTTGATTGATTGTTTCTGCTCTTACCTCCTTGTTTCTTTCATCCATGGTTCTTCTTTTTCAGCAAGGGAAGGGCCCAACCACCCACCCCATCCCCAACCACCCCATGCTACACTCCTTTTATAGAGTAGCACAGTTGTGACATTTCATGTAGCAAAGCAGGAAGGGGAGGATCGGATGGGTATCCACACAGTGACCTCGCTAACGGGGGGCACAATTAATTTAACTTGTTATAAAAAGTTATACAAAAACAAACAAACAAATATAAAAACAAAAACAAAAAAATCAAACTTTTGCATTCATTTTCCTTCTAATTACTCGGGCCAGATTATAAACATGGCAACTCAACTGGAATGGATATTATTAACTGCAGATACTGCGGGACACTTTTCAAAAGGGCAGTTATATAGGATTTAGGATGCTGTCCTACATGCTGGACCATCGGAGATCTAAGGGCTCAGCTCCGGGCAACATAGGCAGAGATTGCACACCTCAAATCACATATTCAGGAGGAAATATATTACAAGAACCACCCGCCATTTCCCCAACATCCAACTGAAGCACCTCGACCACAGAGGGTAGTTGATCTGGGAGGTTGCCAGGTGGTGAGGAGGGGCAAATCAAGTGCCCCATCACTCAATGCTCACCAACATATCATCTCCACAAACCACATAAAACTACAAACAGGTGTCTGCCTTTAGCTCCAAAATCAAACAAAGGGGCAGAACAGGAGCTAGCACTAAAAAACTCACCCAAAACAGGGACCAAACCAAAAAAGGTAAAAAGGAAATTCAGATAATAGGATACTCCATGATTCGGGGAGTTGATCCCTACTTCCAGCCAGGTATAATGGTCAGATGTATCTGAGGTATATCAGTGTGGAGAGACATTGACTGCATTGCTAAAATCATGCAGAAAGCAGAAGAAAACATTGATGTACTAGTACTCATAGGGACTAACAATCTCACCAGCTGGTCAGTTGTGGAGACCAAGGAACACCTAACCAGGCTGAGAGACAAACTGTCATCCATTTCATCTGGCATCTCCTTTTCTGAGATCCTGCTCATCTGGGATGGGGGAGGGGCAGATGGACAGAAGGTCAGAGAAGGGGAGATAGGGGAGCTAAACATGTGGTTCAAGGGCTGCTGCCAGGAAAAAGGACACAAATTTGTAGATAACTGGCTACAGTTTTGGGAGCAAAAGTTCTTTAAATTTGATGGACTGCATCTGACTAAGGAGGGAGTCAGTGCATTGGGGCAGAAGTTTGATGTCTTTGCAGAGTATTTAAACTAGCAAATGGGGAGGGGGTGCAGTATCCAATATGTTGAACAGGAAGAACACCCTTCCCCCCTCAGCTAATGATCAAATAGGAGGTCAGCATGTTTGTAGTTCATTTAGGCTTCTCAAGCTGGGAGCAGTTTACATTGCCCCTCTGATTGCCCATATCTTTAACCTATCCCTTAGCTCAGGGATAATCCCTGACATCTGGAAGGAGGCAAGGATAGTCCCTGTTCTGAAGCAGGGAAATCCCAAACTCCCTGACAACTATCGCCCTATTGCTATTCTCCCATCCCTTGGTAAACTCCTGGAAAAGGTTGTGGCGGAGCAACTCTCGGAGTACGTGGATAGCCATGAGCTGCTTTCTGGGGCCCAACATGGTTTCCGGAAGGGTCATAGTACCACTACTGCCCTGATTACTGTAACCTCTAGTATTAGATCCACCATGGATCAGGGCAAACTGTCAGGTGCTATATTTATTGACTTGTCAAAAGCTTTTGACCTTGTCAACCATGGCTTACTGGGGGAGCAGCTCAGGGCTCTTGGGTTCTCTCCGCATGCCATGACTTGGATGATGGGCTACCTAACGGGTAGAAAGCAGCACACCTGCTTTAACAAAGTCCTCTCGGAGCCTAGGGCTGTGACCATGGGCGTTCCCCAGGGATCGGTACTGGACCTCCCTATTCTCACTTTTATTAATCAACTCCCATGGTGACCTCTCGTGCCAAGTCACGCTTATGCAGATGACCTTGCTAAGTGGCTCCATGCTTGTAATGCTGCTGACCTTAACCAGTGCCTATCTGAAGACTTCAGCACAGTCTTGGCCTGGATTACCAACCATAGACTGGTATTGAATCCTAACAAAACTCAGGCCATGCTCTTTGGTTCCACGGCCAAGTTAAAAGCCCCATCAGCTATGCTCAAAATAGCTTGTGATGGAGGCCCCCTGTTGCCAACAGCGAGCTCAATTAAATATCTTGGGGTCACCCTCGACCCACAACTTGACATGGGAAACCATATCCAAAACATCTGCAGAGCCACCAGGTGTAAGCTTGGCCTTGCCTACAGGGCCAAATACAACCTGACTCGGGAGCAGGCTGGCACTTGCGAGTAGAGTGCTTCTCCCCTCCCTTAGTTATGGATACCACCTATTTTCCAGGTCACCTCAAATCCATCTTAATCGGTGGAACACGGCATATAATGATATCTGTCGGTTTGCACTTGCTGCTCCCAAACTCACCCACTGATGTGAGCTCTATGACAAACTCAACTGGCTCCTCCCTGCTGAATTCCTGATCCTTGGTGTAGGAAACTTCACCAGGAAAGTGCTTGCCATGGGCATACCGTCAGGACTGGCGCATCTCCTCCCAAAACTGGACGCCATCCCCTACCAGCTCAGGTCACAGACCGCTGAGTTGCTTAAAGTTCCCCCTACACGGACCCTTATGGGGGATCGTGACTTTGCCGCTTTTGTGCCTAGGCTCTGGAACTCCATTCTGGACTCTGTTCGCTCTGCCCCTTCCCATGGGACCTTTCGCTCCTCCCTGTGGTCCCACCTAAAACAACGACAAGATGTGACTGCTCCTAGTCTCTGTAATGTAATACTCTGCAGTCCACTATTGTCCACTCTGAGTCCATGATGGTCTATGAAATATGTATTTAGTGATTCTAATGTCTATCTATGTCCTGTAACAATTTGTACTATGTGTGTGGCAGTATCTCTGCCCTTATACAAGCGTTGTTATAGCTGTTTTTTACTGTATCATGCTGTTTCTCCAATGTTGCCATATATGTATACTGTATTGTTTTGTGCTCTCCCGGGTCGTTCCTGAAAATAGGCATACTACTTGTCTAGTGCACTTACCCGGTAAACAAAAGCTAAATAAATAAATAAATTTACATCACTAGGTAAGGAAAAAGATCCAGCTCCCCTACTGACACGCAGGGGAAAAGCCAGACCTTGCCCCACAACTAACACACTGAAATCTGGCCAATGGAAAATCATGTACATAAATGCCTGCAGTCTGGTAAGCAAGATCCCAGACATGTAGGCAACAATGAAAGAGGCTAAACTGGACATAGTAGCCATTAGTGAGGCATGATTCACCAGTAACTGCACTGGGGAGAAGCTGTGTACTGTTCGGAAGAGACTGAGGTACAAAAGGGGGGAGGGGGAGTAGGCCTTTATGGTAAAGAAAATATCAAAGCTACAGAAATTCATAATACACATAAGGAGCCAGAAGAACTGTGAGTCACCCTGGAAACAGGAAATGGGACAACCTTACGAACTGGGGTTGTCTACAGACCTCCAGACCGGGGGAGGACATAGACACATTACTGTTAGAAGATATACAAAACATGACAGCTAAAGGGGAGGTTCTGACAATGGGAGGCTCCAACATGCCAGATACAGATTGTCTAATACCCAGCAGGAACATCCACCAGAACTAGACACATAGTGGATTCCCTGCAGGGGGAGGGCATCAAACAATTAGTACAACAACTCACAAGAGACAGGGCTATACTGGATCTAATACTGACTAACAGGGAAAGGATCATAGATCTTCGGGTAGAAGGTCACCGGGGGGCCAGTGACCATCACATATTATGGTTCAATTTGGCCACTAAAACTAAATCATCCCATTCCAAGGTTAAAATAAGAGATTTCAGAGGAGCTGACTTTGATAAAATGGCCAACAGAGTTAAGCTAGCCCTGGCAAGAAGAAATACAGGTGAGGGGGTACAGGCAAAGTGGGCAAGCTTTAAGGATGCAATACATGAAGCAACATCCCATTGTGTTAGGGAGAAAAGCAAGAGCAAAAGAAGGAGGAAACCACTTTGGTTCTCAAAAACAGTAGCAGAAAATATCAGAGCCAAAAGATTGGCCTTCAGGAAATATAAGGGAATGCAGTAGGACGAAAATAGGGAGGCATACCAAACTTCCCTAAGGGAAGCAGAGAAGGAAGTAAGGCAGGCAAAGGCCTAAACTGAGGAAGCACTAGCACGAACAGTAAAAGAAGGGGACAAGACTTTCTGTAGATACATTAGTGAAAGTAGAAAGTCCAGAAGGGGTATTGTTCAGATATAAGGGGATAAAGGGGACTGTGTGGAGGAGGACCAAGGAAAACATCTATCCTAAATAGATACCTCTGCTCAGTATTTACTGAAGAGAAGGTAGGGCAGGGCCCCAGCTCAGCACCATGGACACAGGGGAGGGAGGAGGAGGTGTGCACAAGTCTCTTCACAAAAGAAAGGGTCCTACAAGAGCTCACTAAGCTCAGGGTGGACAAGGCAGTGGGACCTGATGGCATACATCCCAGGGTACTAAAGGGTGGAACTAGCAGAGCCATTATCAGAACTGTTTAGTGAGTCTCTGAGCACAGGAGAGATCCCAGAAGACTGGAGAGTGGCAGCATGGAGGAGGCAGAAAACTACAGAGCAGTCAGTCTTACCTCAGTAGTGGGCAAGATTATGGAGGCACTCCTTAAGGAAAGGATAGTACAACACCTGGAATACATAGGAACACAGGATCCAAGACAGCATGGGTTTACAACAGGAAGGTCCTGTCAAACTAATCTCATAGATTTCTTTGACTGGGTAACCAGAGTGGTGGACCAAGGGGGAGCCATTGATGTCACCTACCTTGACTTCAACAAAGCCTTCAATACTGTTTCACATAGAAGATTGATTAATAAGCTGGGTAGGCTTGGGGTGGGTCAAAAGTTGGTCCACTGGGCGGCAAACTGGTCGGCGGGCAGAAAACAGAGAGTGGTGGTAAATGGTATACAGTCAGAAGAGATGCAAGTCACAAGTAGGGTACCTCAGGTATCAGTCCTAGGGCCAGTCCTCTTCAATATCTTAATCAGTGACATTGCAGATGGACTGGACAGTACAGTTTGCCTGTTTGCAGATGACACCAAGAACTGCAACAGAGTAAATGATCCAGATGGGGTGGGCAGAATAAGATGAGATCTGGAAAAACTGGCAAAATGGTCGGAAGAGTGGCAACTGAGGTTTAACGTAAAGAAGTGCTAGATCATGCACATAAGGAAGAGAAACCCTGAAGCTACCTATAGGTTAGGAGGGGAGTTGCTGGCAATCACAAGGGAAGAAAGAGACTTGGGCATCATCATAACCGATGACCTGAAATCATCCAAGCAGACCACTAAAGCAGTATGTAAGGCTAGGGGAATGTTGGGGTGTATTAGTAGGGGTATCACAAGTCAGAAGAAGGAGGTAATAATCCCTCTTTACAAGATACTGGTTAGGCCCCATCTAGAGTACTGCGTGCAGTGCTGGAGGTTGCACCTTCACAAGGACATTAACCAAATTCAGGCAGTCCAGAGAAGGGCAACCAAAATGGTGCAGGGACTGCATCAGAAAACGTATGAGGACAGATTAATGGAATTCAACATGTATACCCTAGAGCAAAGGAGGGAGATCGGTGATATGATTGAAACATTCAAACACCTCAAGGGCATTAACAAGATGAAAGAGTCTAACATGTTTCAATATAAGAAAAATAGCAGGACAAGAGGACACAGCATGAGATTAGAGGGAGGCTGATTAAGGGGTAATGTGAGGAAGTTCTTTTTCACAGAAAGGGTGGTGTATGCATGGAACGACCTACCTCAGGAAATAGTGGATATGAATACAGTGCAGGGCTTCAAACAGGCATGGGATAGGCATAAGGGAGCAATACAGAGGAGTATGAATAGATAGGCCATTGAAAGAGCAAAGGCCAGTGGCACATTCACAAGGTAAGAAAAGAAATGGGCAGACTGGATGGGCCTTGCGGTCCTTATCTGCCATCAACTTCTATGTTTCTATGTTTGCATAAAAGTTTGAAGGTTTCACTCCCCAAGAAAGTACAAAAAAACAGCTCAAATAAGCTCGCCCTGTAGCTGTTCATTTTTAGCAGCTTGTATGGAAGGATTAAAAGAGCTGAAATTGAGGTGAAATGAACTGGGTCGAGACTACTGACACTGGAGGTGCTGAGAACTTGGTCTTGGACTACTAACGCTGGAGGTGCTGGGGATTTGATCTTGGACTACTGACACTGGAGGTGCTGGGGATTTGATCTTGGACTACTGACACTGGAGGTGCTGGGGATTTGGACTTGATTTGAGGTGAAATGAACTGGGTCGAGACTACTGACACTGGAGGTGCTGGGAACTTGATCTTGGACTACTGACACTGGAGGTGCTGGGGATTTGGACTTGATTTAAGGTGAAATGAAATGAACTGGGTCGAGTCTACTGACACTGGAGGTGCTGGGGATTTGTACTTGATTTGAGGTGAAATGAACTGGGTCGAGACTACTGACACTGGAGGTGCTGGGAACTTGATCTTGGACTACTGACACTGCAGGTGCTGGGGATTTGGACTTGGACTTGAATGTGGTGGCTATGGTTATTAATTCTTGATGCCTATGGTTTGCACATGCTTTATTATTTCTAAAAAGTCTTGACTGCGGGTTGGGGCTGAGGAGGGGTGAGGGTCGGGGACCCAAAAACAAACATATGGGTGATTTTAGGACTGTATCTAAGTATCACAGAAGAAATGGTAAGGCAGCACAGAGGGAGGGACGACCAAGGGAGAGGGATCTTTGGCAGGGTGGTGGGGTGCAGTGGCTGTGGAATGGCTATGATCCTAAATTGGGCTTGGAGGATGGGAGTTGTATGATGTGTAAGCAGCTCACTCAGCTGAGAGAGGAAGTGGTGGGGCGAAGGTGGAGATTAAATGGGGGGAAGCTTGGGAAAGAGGGTAGAGAGGCAGGGACTGTATAAGCCAAAGAAGGAGTGGGAAGGGCTGAGTGGATTCACTGGAGGATCAGATACACTGTTCCGGAAGTCAAGGGCTTGGGAGGGAGAGGATGGAAGGGGGATCCAGAGGGGATAGACCAGAGGTGGTAACAGACAACAGCAAGTCCAGATTTGGGACAGGGATGCCCGAGACAGGAGGAAAGGGGTCAGTGGGAACTGACAGCAGGAAGTCTAGAGGCACAAAAATGATGCCTGTAGCTAGAGAAAAGGGGTCAGTCAGGGATCAGGAGGAATGGAAGACAGTAGGCTCAGGAAAAGGCAGACGGATGCCCAGTATGAAGGACAATGCAGGCATAGGCGAAATGGGCCAGAGGGTGGAAGTAACAAATAGTTTTGTCCTCCTAGGTATTCTAGTCGAGGACATTGGAGAGGAAGGGGTCCAGCAGGGGCCATCAGAGAAGGGGGGTGCAGAGCGGCTGGGGGACGTGGAATGAATGATCTCAGGTGCAGTGGAAGGGGGGAGGAGGGGGCAGGCACATCCCATGCAGAAGAAGGGGTGGAGGAGGGGACAGGCGCATTAGGGATACACCAAAAGGTGACACTAGGACAACCGTGGCATAAGAAAAGGGACAGGAAGGAAGCACTGGAAGAGCTGAAGCTGAGCTCCTGGGAGGCTGAAAATGAACTGGAGGAAACCCTGCAGGGTAGGAGCTGCAGTAGGAGGCTGGGGCATGAGCCAGGCAGGGTGCAGGAGAGGGGAAATATGCAGACAGGGCAGGTGGTAAGGAGGCAGATTTCCCCATGTGGGGTACAGTGCTCAAAATCTTCTGCAAAGATGGGCAGGACAGGAACATTTGGAGGGAGATCAAGCACAGTTGGCACAATCTCGCACAGTGGTACAGACGAGGGAAGGCCAGGAGCAGTTAGAGGGGGGGTCAGGTGAAATTGGATCATGCTCAAGCAGTGAAGCAGGAGGGGTCTGCAGGGATGAAGGAAGCCAGGCGGAAGTACAAGGGATGAAGAGGTACAGGAAGGGGGAGTCTGATGAAAGGCTAAAGGGAGAGGGTGAAGAGGTGAAGAGGTGCAGATGCTGGGTGTGGGTAAAAATCAGGATAGGCTAGGTGATGGGGAACAAAAGATGAGCAGGGGTAGAAACCAAGTCAGGATGGAACATGAGGAGGAGTCCAAAGGGAGCCAAACCCCGAGACACAAAGCTAGAGGCCAAAAGGACACCCAGGAAGCAGAGGGCAGTTGAGTGGCACTCTTGGGGGACTCAATAATTAAAGGGCTAAAATGGGGAAGGAAGGGAGCAAAAAACAATGCAGTATGGGTACAGTGCATGCCAGGGATGACAGTGCTGGAGGTGAGGCATCATATTCCTTCCTGGGGTAAGCAGCAGGATGAAAGGACACCTCTTGTGTTTCACCTGGGCACAAATGACTTGGAAGGGAACAGTCTGATGGAGATACAGGCAAAGTTTGAGGAACTTGCTAGGTTCTGTAGGAGCAACACTGTTTTTCCTTCCATTTCCTTCTCTGAGGTGTTGCCAGTACCAAGAGCGAGCACACCCAGAAAGGAGAAGATAAGAGTATTCAACAATTGGCTACAAGGTTGGTGCAGTCAGATGGGGTTCAGCTGGATGGGTGACTGGGTCTCTACATGGGATGAGGAGGGGCTGTATGCCCAAGAAAGGCTGCACCTAAGCTTTTCAGGGGCAGCTGCACTAAAAAGTAAACTGGGAGACTTCATGGTAAGGAAGTTCAATTTAAACTAAATAAGGGGGGGTGGTTAAGGACAGGGCCAGCCTTACGTGAGGCAGAGCAGAGAGGCTATCAGCCTCCCCCCCCAAGTCACAACACTCATCAAGGGAACACTTAGCAGCAGGGAAGGACGGGATGGGGCTACATGTTGGAAGGCTTTGGTTGCAAATGCCAGGAGCCTGGGGAACAAAATGGGAGAACTGGAGGCCACCATGATGGAGGAGAACCTAGACATTGTAGCAGTGAGTGAGACTTGGTGGAATGAGCACTACACCTGGGAGATGGTGATCCCAGGGTATCGGTTGTTTAAGAAAGATCGGGAGGGGAAGAGGGGGGAGGGGTGGCATTATATATCAGGGAAGGGATTAGGGCCATGGAAGGGCAGGATGAGGAGGGGGAAACAGAGATAATGTGGGTCACCCTAGACAGGGGACAGGGGAAAACCTGTGTGTTGGGGTAATCTATAGGCCTTCTATGCAGGGGGAGGAAGAATGTAGAATCAGTAGTGAGGATGGCACAGAAAGGGGAAATTGTGCTAGTTGGGGACTTAAACCTTCTGGACATCAGCTGGGAGGCCCAGACAGCAATCTCTGCAAGGAGCAGGGGCATCTTAGAGGCTCTTCAGGGCATATTCCTGCAACAAAGGGTCAGTGAGCCCAGTAGGGGTGTAAACCTGTTGGATGGGGTCCTCACAAATGGGGACAGTGTGGAGGAGGTGGAGGTGGGGGAAGAACTCGGCAACAGTGACCACAGGGCTGTCAGGATCAGGGTGAGAGCGGGCAGGGAGAGGGTTAGGACAAGAACCAAGGTAATGGACTTCAGAAAGGCTGACTTTCATAGAATGAGGAAAGTAGTTGGGGAAGAAATGTTGAGGATAGGGGATGTGCAGGGATGGAGGAATTATGGGCAGCCATCAAGAGAGGGGTATTTAAAGCCATGGACTCATGTATAAGAAGGGTAAGAAAGAATAGAAGACAGAAAAGACCTCTATGGTTCACTAGAAAGGTGGCATTAGGGGTCAATGAGAAGACTAGAGCATTCAAGAGGTACAGGAGGACACAAAAGGATGAGAACAGGGAAACCTAAGGGAAAAAAGAAAGGAGGCTGGGCAAAATATAAGGAGGGCTAAGGAGGCCACTGAGCAGAGGAGAGGATAGTGAAGCAGGCATGGAGGGGGGACACAACCTTCTTTAGGTACGTTGGAGAAAGGAGGAGAGTATAGCATGGGATTGGAAGGATGGGGGGAAATGGAACAATACTGGAAGGGGACTTGGAAAAAGCAGAGGCATTAAACAGCTATTTTGCCTCAATCTTCACAGAGCAAAGGGAGAGTAGGGGACCAGGAAGGGGTGGGGAAGGTGACAGCCACAGGCAGGTGGCTGTGGCAGAATTAACTGCTGAAGGAGTAAGGGAAGAGCTGGGTAGACTTAGGGTAGACAAGGCAATGGAGCCTGATGGAATACACCCAAGGGTTCTCAAGTAGGTGAAGGATGAACTGGCACCGCATCTAGCGAGGCTGTTTAACTTGTCCTTGGTTACAGGGGTGGTGTCAATGGACTGGAGGAGGACAGAGGTGGTTGTACTACATGGGGGAGGGGCGGAAGGATGAGGTCAAAAACTACCATCCTATTAGTCTTACCTCAGTGGTGGGGAAGGTAATGGAAACACTACTTAAGATCAGGTTGATAGAATACTTGGAGATGAATGGCATGCAGGATGACAGGCAGCATGGCTTCATCAAGGGAAGGTCCTGTCAGACTAACCTGATAGAGTTTTTCGATGGGGTGACACAGATAGTAGACCAAGGAGGAGAAGTGGATGTGGCCTATCTGGATTTCAATAAGGCCTTTGACACCGTTCCGCATGGTGGAATGGTACATAAGCTGGAAAGACTAGGGGTGGACAACAGGATCACCAGGTGGGTGGAAAACTCATTGAAGAGAAGGAGTCAGATGGTGGTGGTAAATGGGACACATTCCAGGGAACGGGCAGTCACAAGTGGGGTGCCACAGGGGTCAGTGCTAGGACCAATACTCTTTAACATCTATGTTAGTGACCTAGCAGAGGGTCTGGAGGGATGGGTGTGCCTGTTCACAGACGATACAATGGTCTGCAATAGGGTGGATTCACCTAGTGGGGTGCAAGCCATGAGGCGGGACCTGGAGAGGCTAGAGAGGTGGTCTGACACCTGTAAATTGAAGTTTAATACACAAAAGTGCTCGCTGATGCACCTGGGGAGGAAGAATAGGAGGGAAACTTACTTCCTTGGGGGGACTTTTGATTAAGGAGAAGGAAACAGAAAGGGACCTGGGGATTATAGTATTGTGTGACCTCAAGGTGGGCAGCCAGTGTAGCAGGGCGGTGGGAAAGGCAAATGGAATGTTGGCCTGCATTGCCAGGGGTTTTAATAGCAGGAAGAGGGAGGTGCTAATGCCGTTATACAGAACCATGATTAGGCTGCATCTGGAGTATGGGGTGCAGTTCTGGAGACCTCACCCACGAAGAGATGTTGAGCTGATGGACAGTGTGCAGAGAAGGGCGACCAAAATGGTATAAGGGATGCAGAATGTACCCTATGAGAGAAGATTGAGAGGGCTGAATTGGTACCCCCTGGAGACTGGAGGGAGAGGGGGGACATGATTGAAACCTTTAAGTATCTGAAGGGAATAAGTAAGGTAGAGGGCAACAGCTTGTTCAAATTGAAGAAGGGAGTGAACACGAGGGGACATAGCCTCAAACTGGAAAGTGGGCAATACAGAGGTAATGTCACGGGGCAGTTTTTCATGGAGAGTGTGGTGGAGGCCTGGAACAAGCTGCTGAAGGAGGTAGTGGCAGCTGAAACAGTGGAGGGGTTCAAGAGGGCTTGGGATAGATTTAAGGAGTTGGGGAAAAAAGGGTGGAAGCATAACAGAAGGGGGTGGTAGGGTGTTGGGCAGACTAGATGGGCCGTGGCGCCTTTCTCTGCTATCACATTTCTGGGTATATTAAGTATTAACCACTGATCAAACCATCTGGACTGTGTATCCCAGTCCATTCCTATAAAAATTTCAAAGCTGGCTGAATTTGCCATGATACTCCACAGTTCCAAATTGCTTACTTGCCTCCAATGCAGAAAGTCACAAAATGGTGTAATTCAGTAAGCTGGAGCTATGAAAATGTCCACCATCCTTGTCGCCAGTTTGTTGTATTTGGTGGCTGAAAATAAGTACCTTAAACACATCAGGGTCTTGGTAGAAAGAAAATCATTAACCTCAGAAATGTAGGCCTTCTCTGTTTACTTTCATTCAGCTCAGACACAGGGGGAAACACTTATCCCAACACACAGGAAGAGTTACAGTAAATGCATTCCCTAAAGCTGTACTGTCTAATGTTTCTTAAAGCTGCACTACACATAACAGGAACTATTACAGGATTCCACATGAGAGGGTAAATAGGGCAGGGAAATTGTTGGCCTTTACCCCAAGAAAACAACAGGCAACAGAGCAGTGCTGAGGTTAAAAAATACTATTGCAGGAGGGGAACTAACAGGAAAACCATGAGACATAACACAGATATTTGCAGACAATTACAAACAATTATACACACAGAAATCAGTATGGAACTTTGCAAGAAGACAGATGACTCTTTTCAAAGGTTGTCTTTTCAGAACTCACAGAACAGGGGACAGTGGCAGTAGACAGGGATATCACTAAACTGGAGATACAAACTAAAATGTAGAAAAATCACTAGGACTAGATGGCCTACCACCAGAGTTTTTAAAACATCTGCATCAAAATTGATGGTCTTTAGAAATGTTGCCAAGAGATCCTGGAGGGAGGGCAAATGCCAGACCTTTGGGGCCAGATATTTAGAACTTAGTCCTGGCGTTAAAGGGTGTTTGCCAACACTAACTGGGTTTTGTGCCTGATGTGTGGGAGGGGTCTATATTCAGCCCCCCTCCTCGCAGCGCAGGCAAAACCCATTAGCACCCGAGTGCTAAGTTTCCACTGTGCCCATACAATTGAGAGGCTCCTCCCCTGCATACAGGTGCAGCAGTAAATTGAGAGGTTTGCACAAGCAGTAAATGTCACCCGAACAGGCGCATGTTACTAGCTTTGCAAACCCAACTTAACGCGGTGACAGGTCCTGGGGGCAGGCAGCAGTAATGCAGCTGCCCACCTCCCCCATCCTCCAAACCCTGGCCCATGGAAATATTGGCTGCCCTGGTGTCCAATGCACCCCCCCCCCCACCTACCGACCACCCATCTCCATAAGTGGCTCGATTACCCCTAGTGCCTAGTGGCACCCCCATCCTGTGATCACCCATGCCAGTAAATGATGAATTCACCCTAGTGTCTAATGGCACACCCGCACTGTGATCACCTCTCGAGATAGACGATGAATTTACTCTGGTGTCTAGTGGCTCCCCCACCTCCGATCACCCATCCCTATAAGTGGCCCAAGTTTCCTTGGTGTCTAGTGGCACTCCTGCTCTCCGAGCACCTGTCCTCTTCGGTGGTGAGACAGTCCTTGGTGCCTCATGGCACCCTCTTACCCTCCAATCACCTTCCACCACATCTTGAAGGATGTCCCGCTACTGACGGGGACTGGTGCTTAGAGGGCAGGGGGTGCCACTAGACAAAAGAGAAACTCAAACCACTTATGGGAACAGCTGATCGCAGGGTGGATGTGTCACTAGACACCAGGGAGTTTCTTGTCACTGATGGGGACGGTGATCGGAGGGTAGGGATGCCACTAGACACCAGGAAATGCGAGCCACATAGAGGGATGGGTGACCGGGGGGGGGGTCGGTTGCCACCATGTCTGATGTGATGGCTGGCAAGAGGAGGGGCACAAACTTGCTGATGCTTCCCATGCAAATGAGCTCATAATGGACATGCAGATGGCCCCTTAGCACCTTGCATGCATTTTGTGGGCAGAATGCTGCACCATGGCTCCCGGAACAATTATGTCTGGGGGTGGAGTTCCCTGTACTTCTCTGTGGGTTGCATATACCCCAGATCCATGTCAGGGCAGCACTGCTCGACTTGGCACTGTACCAACATGTCCCTATATTCAGTCAGACAACGCCAGTGCGCTATCCAACTGAATATACAGTAGCATCCTCAGGGTCGGCTGCAAGGGCAAGCACAGAGCAGAGGTTCGGAGAGACATTTCCTTTTAAATGGGAACCAAATAAAAGAAACAGGTATTTAGGAATACAAATGACAATAGACTTTCAAAGGTTTTTTGTTATTAACGATGAAAAATTACAGGAGGTGACTCAGGTGCGCTTAGCAAGGTGGATCCTTCTACCACTCTCCTAGCTGGGAAGAGTGGATGCTGCTAAAATGAATCTACTACCAAGATTCCTTTTTTTATTTCAAACCCTGTCAATTGGTGTGCAGTTCTCATTCTAGAACAAAATTGCCAAAGGAATACAACAATTTATATGGGGAAATGGAAGTCCTACAATAGCCAACAGGTTTTGAACCTACCTAGGGATGAGGAAGCTATAGACCTACCAGACCTAAGAATGTATTACACGGCAACACAAATGTTGCCAGTTTTCACATGGGCAAAATAAAGAGAATCTGGATAGTACAACATAGAAAATGTAGAAACAGTGTGTGTGTGGGGGGGGGCAACTGCTGTTCACATTGACAATGGACAAAATAGGAACCAAAATAAAAAAAGGAAAAAGGAAATCCAAAACTCTTCTGATCATAGGAGACTCCATGATTCAGGGAGTTGATACCTACCTTCAGCCAGGGGTAATGGTCACATGTCTCCCAGGTACATCAGCGTGAAGAGACACTGACCGCATTGCTAAAATCCTGCAGCAAGCAGGAGAAAACATTGACGTCCTGGCATACATAGGGACAAATGATCTCGTCAGCTGGTCAGTTGTGGAGACCAAGGAACACCTGACCAGGCTGGGTGACAAACTATCATCCATTTCATCTGGCATCTCCTTCTCTGAGATCCTGCCAGTCTGGGAGGGGGGCAGATAGACGGAAGGTCAGAGAAGGGGAGATAGGGGAGCTAAACATGTGACTCAAGGGCTGGTGCCAGGAAAAAGGACACAAATTTGTAGGTAACTGGCAACAGTTAGGGGAGTGAAAGTTCTTTAAATTCGATGGACTGCATCTGACTAAGGAGGGAGTCAATGTATTGGGGCAGAGGTTTGACATCTTTGCAGAATATTTAAACTAGCAAACAGGGAGAGGGGGGTGCAGCACCCGATACATCGAATGGGAAGAACACCCCTCCCCCTCACCTAGTGATCAAACAGAAGTTCAGCATGTTTGTAGTTCATTTGCATCACCAGGTAAGGAAAAAGATCTGGCTCCCCAAACGACGCATAGGGGAAACGCCAGACCTCGCCCAACAACTAACACACCGAAATCTGGCCAATGGAAAATCAAGTACACAAATGCTCGCAGTCTGGTAAACAAGATCCCAGACCTGCAGGCAACAATGAAAGAGGCTAAACTAGACATTGTAGCCACTAGCGAGACATAGTTCACCAGTAACCACACTTGGGAGCCTTCAGTACCTGGTTATGTACTGTTCAGAAGAGACCGAGGTGCAAAAAGGGGGGGTAGAGTGGCCCTTTATGTCAATGAAAATATCAAAGCTACAGAAATTCAGAATACACATAAGGAGCCAGAAGAACTGTGGGTCACCCTGGAAACAGGAAATGGGACAGCCATACGAACTGGAGTTGTGTACAGGCCTCCAGACCAGAGGGAGGACATAGACACATTACTGTTAAGAAGATATACAAAACATGACAGCTAAAGGGGAGGTTCTGATAATGGGAGACTTCAACATGCCAGATACAGATTGGTCAATACCAGCAGGAACATCTGCCACAACTAGACACATAGTGGATTTCCTGCAGGGGGGGAGGTCCTCAAACAACTGGTAGAACAACCCACAAGAGACGGGGCTATCCTAGATCTAGTACTGACTAACGGGGAAAGGATCACAGATTTCCAGGTAGAAGGTCACCTGGGGCCAGTAATCATCACATGATATGGTTCAATTTGGGCACTAGAACTAAATTATCCCATTCCAAGGCAAAAATATGGGACTTCAGAGGAACTGACCTTGATAAGATGACCAACAGAGTTAAGCTAGCCCTGGCAAGAAGAAATACAGGTGAGGGGGTACAGGCAAAGTGGGCAAGCATTAAGGATGCAATACTTGAAACAACATCCCATTGTGTTAGAGAGAAAAACAAGTGCAAAAGAAGAAGGAAACCACTTTGGTTCTCAAAAACAGTAGCAGAAAAGGTCAGAGCCAAAAGGCTGGCCTTCAGGAAATATAAGAGAACGAAGTGGGACGATGATAGAGAGGCATACCAAACTTCCCTAAGGGAAGCAGGGAAGGCAGTAAGGCAGGCAAAGGCCCAAACCGAGGAAACACTAGCATGAACAGTAAAAGAAGGTGACAAGACTTTCTATGGATACATTAGTGAAAGGAGAAAGTCCGGAGAGGATATTGCTAAGATCAATGGAGATAAGGGGGAGTGTGAGGAGGAGGATCAAGGAAAAACATCTATCCTAAATAGATACTTCTGCTAAGTATTTACTGAAGAGAAGGTAGAGCAGGGCCAACAGCTCAGCACCATGGACACAGGGGGAGGGAGGTGTGCACTAGTCCCTTCACAAAAGAAAGGGTCCTACAAGAGCTCGCTAAGCTCAGGGTGGACAAGGCAATGGGACCTGATGGCATGCATCCCAAAGTACTAAAGGAGCTAGGGCTGGAACTAGCAGAGCCATTATTAGAACTGTTAAGTGAGTCTCTGAGCACAGGAGAGGTCCCAGAAGACTGGAGAAGGGCTCATGTGATCCCACTTCACAAGAGTGGTAGCAGGGAGGAGGTAGGGAACTACAGACCACTCAGTTTTACCTCCTTAGTGGGCAAGATTATGGAGGTACTCCTTAAGGAAAGGATATTGCAACCCCTAGAATCCATAGCAGCACAGGATCCAAGACAGCATGGGTTTACAACAGGAAGGTCCTGTCAAACTAATCTCATAGATTTCTTTGACTGGGTAACCAGAGTGGTGGACCAAGGGGGAGCAGTTGATGTCGCCTACCTTGATTTCAGCAAAGCTTTTGATACTGTTCCACATAGAAGATCGATTAATAAAGTGGGTAGGCTCGGGGTGGGTCAGAAGTTGGTCAACTGGGTGGCAAACTGGTCGGCGGGCAGAAAACAGAGAGTGGTGGTAAACAGTATACAGTCAGAAGAGATGCAAGTCACAAGTGGGGTACCTCAGGGGCCAGTCCTCTTCAATATCTTCATCAGTGACATTGCAGATGGACTGGAGGGTAAGGTTTGCCTGTTTGCAGATGACACCAAGATCTGCAACAGAGTAGATGATACAGATGGGGTGGGCAGAATGAGAAGAGATCTGAATGAACTGGCAAAATCATCGGAAGAGTGGCAACTGGGGCTTAACGCAAAGAAGTGCAAGATCATGCATATAGGGAAGAAAAACCCTGACGCCACCTATAGGTTGGGAGAGGAGTTGCTGGCAATCACAAGGGAAGAAAGAGACTTGGGGATCATCATCACAGATCACCTGAAATCATCCAAGCAGACCACTAAAGCAGTAGGTAAGGCTAGGGGGGATGTTGGGGTGTATTAGTAGGGGTATCACAAGTCGTAAGAGGGAGGTAATAATCTCTCTTTACAAGACAATGGTTAGGCCCCATCTGGAGTACTGCATGCAGTGCTGGAGGCTGCACCTTCACAAGAACATTAACAAAATGGAGGCAGTCCAGAGAAGGGCAACCAAAATGGTGCAGGGACTGCATCAGAAAACATATGAGGACAGATTAATGGAGTTTAATATGTATACCCTAGAGTAAAGGAGGGAGAGAGGCAATATGATTGAAACATTCAAACATCTTAAGGGCATTAACAAGGCGAAAGAGTCTAACATCTTTCAATATAAGAAAAATAGCAGGACAAGAGGACACAGCATGAGATTAGAGGGAGGCCGATTAAGGGGTAATATGAGGAAGTTATTTTCACAGAAAGGGTGGTGGATGCATGGAACAGCCTAACTCAGGAAGTGGTGGATATGAGTACAGTGCAGGGCTTCAAACAGGCATGGGATTGGCATAAGGGAGCAATACAGATGAGTATAAATAGATAGGCCATTGACAGAGCAAAGGCCTATGGCACATTCATAAGGTAGAAAAAGAAATGGGCAGACTGGATGGGCCTTGCAGTCCTTATCTGCCGTCAACTTATATGTTTCTATGTTTCACTGACCCCAACATCAGCAGAATATATGTAACCCCCCCTGCAAATGGGGGATCCCAAAAGACTTCCAGGAGCTTGCTTGAATGCTCCAAGCCTGAATGGTGTTTGGCGTTTAAGCCATTTATCAGTGAGTGTTTTTAGAGCCTCTGGTACTGTCTCTTTAAGAGCTGTCTGCTTGCAGACATAATTAGTTTGTATGGGGGGACTGTGTGCTTCTCTGTGAGTACCACTCAGCTGCTGCCAATTCACTCCATTTTGCAGTCACTAGGAGTGCAAAGGAACCTATCTGAAAGATGTAACTGTTTGCCAGAAATCATTTAGAGTAATAATGAAAATACAGTTTGTCTAACCTGCTTTCTTTGCAGTCAGAACTGTGTTTGCCTAGTTCCCATTCTAGTTTTGAACTGCTGAACTGGACCAATCAGTGTGGGTTAAGGTAGCTCTAAAATGGTGCCTTGGACGAATCAGAACTTGGACTCGTAATCTGAGCCAGCCACAAGAGGATTGTATGGGCAGTGACTCTGGGAGATGTAGTTTGGACTCAGGCGCCTTTTTGGACCAACAGGGCAGTCTATTGTGAGTGACAGCCAATCCAGCCAAGAACTGGGAGGAACTCAAAGGAAGTGCCGGTTTTGTCTGCTGGAGTTTCAGTTGAGCTCTGGCAGTGAAGAGGAAGGAGCCCTGTGCTTTTCGTTGTGCAGTTTTAGTCGGGAAACACGTAAGGCCCCAGAGTTACGGTCTGCAGCTGTGTAACGCTTGTTAGACTGAATCCGTCTCCGTGAAGAGAATCAAAGGATATCTGAAGAGAGAAACCAGGCTCACCCTGTAGAAGACTGGAGAAATTGCTGAATTGCGCTCGGTCTGTCAGGAACTGAATCTGCTGTGTGTTCTCCCGGGTATTGTGCAGTAATTGCGATCGGGATAGAGAAGCAGCCTGCCTGGTATAGTACTTTCTGTTTTACCATATAAATGTGTGAAGAGGCTTGTGTAGCTCAAGTGAATCCTGCTGCCATTAAAGGACTTTTGCTTGTTACTGTTTACCATATAAATGTGTGAGGAGGCTTGTGTAGCTCAAGTGAATCCTGCTGCCATTAAAGAACTTTTGCCTGTTGCAGTTTGTCATATAAATGTGTGAGGAGTCTCGTGGAGCTCAAGAGTAGCCCTGCTGACGTTGAAGGACCCTATCTTGTTTGGAGGTCGTGAGTACTAATTCAGGGTCGCTCCTGTTGAATTATACATTGAATCAAATGGAATTACTGTACTGCTGACTGTTTAACTAATTTTTCTTTTCTCTGTGTGAAAGGGCCCCTACCAGCTGCCACGGTTTGGACTAGCCACTAGGGCTTGGGTACCCAGGGACAGTAACTGGTAGGGATAGCTCCGTGCACAGAGCCATAGGTAGATGAGTAAAGTGATAAACTAATTAACCTGATTTCCCCTGTCCTTGTTATATTCCCCTAAATAAATCAGAGCTGCTTGTTTCAGCAAAGTTATACTGTCTGAGGTATTTGTCTATGTTAAAGCATTGTACTGTGATTGTTGCACTGTATCTTCTTATTTTACAGGGGATCCCAAAGCCTGAACCAGTCCTGGGGGTGTGTATACTGTGAAGGTAATTCTGATATACTGTGGTGGGCCACTAGTGGGAAGAAAGGGGGTTGCAGTGTCCCAGAGGGCTGCGATCAAGTTAGTTTAACTATTGCAAACCCTGACCTCTGGGTGGAGGCACCTGCCATCGGATCCAGGCCCCTCAACCTGTTAGTGGCAAATCAGGCAGGGGTAGTAGCCCCTGGGATAGCGCCATCTAGGGGTTACATCTTGGAGGCTCACCGCTGGGATTGTGTGTCCTCTAGTGGCCATATTTACGAACCACTGTTAAGAAAACAAGCATTTGTCAATGCCGAATGTTTGCTTGCTGGCATTGGCAGTGGTAGTGTAGAAGTTACAGAGCTGCGTAATAGGAATGGCAGTGAAGTATTGAACTGAAGCCAACCCCACCACCACCCTGCAGAGAGTGACAGGCATTGGGGTGTGCGTTTGGGTCATCAGGCATAATGGCCACGCCATTTCACCACACCCACTCTGCAGAGACTGACAAGTGTCACGTGTTCCTTGGGGTCTTTGCCCTTATGCGCTTCCATTTCATTAGGAAATACGGTGAGATGGTGCGATATAGGAGAATGGGGTGAAGTTTGGGACCAAGAAGTCAAGGCATACTCATGCCTCTCTGTGACTGCAGGTGTGGAATGGTATGAGCATCACAGGCAAGAATCCCAAGTCACACCCCTGGATTCCTGTCATTCTCTAGAGGGTTGGGCGATTTAGTTGAAAAGCTAATACCTCGGGCATTCGCTGGTATGTTAACTTCAAATTTTCAACATGTTTGTTTTAGACCCCACCTCATGAACAGGGGGAATATCAGTTTAGTAGCCAAAAGCTGCTTATGCACAGTGACTACGACATTTAGCACCACAGGTGCAAAATATTCTGAACAAGATGTAAAATTACAGCTGTACTCTTTCATGGGGAGGTGTAAAATGGCTATGTTGCAAAATGTAATAAAAATATTTAAAAAATGGTGAAGTCAATACAAGACATATAGAAACTGTGCAATCTAATCTGCTATATAATTAGGTTGGGGATTTTTTATAGCAGATTGTCAACTCCAGGCATTTTGGTGCCTCCGATCATGAACAGTGTCACTGTGATTTTCTTTATCTGTGCCGAACAATGATTTCCCACAGTGACCACGCATCTCTGCACTGAAAGTGTGAAAACACACTTTGGCCATGTTGTGAAAAATGGCAGCTGTACTGTTCATAAGGAAGTGTTGAAAAATGCCACTAGTGAAAATCTGGACTGAAAATATTACAAAGTCATGAACTAACGAGGATGCGTGGAAACTGCACAATGCTCACTCGTAACACAATCATTTTATGGACTTTTGTCACCAAATTTTCAACACAGCCATTTTAAGACCTCTGCTCATGAACAGTGTAACTGTGATTTTCTTACTCTGTCCTAAACATTGCTTTCGCACACCAACAGCACCATTGTGCGCTACATGGGCGGAAACACGTTTTGGGCAGGATGTGAAAAATGACAGCTGTACTGCTCATAAGGAGGTGTGGAAAAATGGAAATGTTGGAAATCTGGAGGAAATATTGAAAATCGCAAACCCTCTGATGCGGCGTGGAACTGTGCAACACACACTCGTAAACAGTCATTTTAGGAATTCTTGTCACATTCTTTTCAACATTGCCATTTTAAGATCTCTGCTCAGCGAACAGTGACACTGTGATTTTCTTAATGTGTCCCATACACTGAGTTCGCGACAACGACGCGCCATTGTGCGCTACATGGGCGGAAACACGTTTTGGGTGAGATGTGAAAATTGACAGCTGTACTACTCATAAGAAGGTGTGGAAAATGGCAATGTTGAAAATCTGAGGAAAGGCTGAAAATTTGTAAACCCATGAGCTGCGCGTAGGAACTGGCGAACGCGACGCTATAAAACAGTCATTTTAGGATTTTTTCACAAATTTCAACATAGCCATTTCAAGACCTCTGCTCATGAACAGTGTCACTGTGATTTTCTTAATTTGTCCCGATACATTGATTTCGCACACTGACTCGCCATTCTGCGCTACATGGGTGGAAACACATTTTGGGTGAGATGTGAAAATGACAGCTATACTCCTCATAGAAGGTGTGGCGGTGAAATGGCAATGTTGAAAATCTGGGTGAAAATATTCAAATTTCATAAACTTACGAGCCTGCGTAGGAACATGCATAGCATGCGCTCGTTAAACAGTCATTTTGGAATTTTGGCACCAAATTTTCTACCATAGGGGTTTGGGCCCCTTCTCAGAATGATGTCACTGTCATGGTGGTATTGGGCCCGAAGGGTGATTTACAGTCACTGCGCGGTCACTGAGCGAAAACCACTCTTTGGGCGAATACTACATGACAATGTTTATCGATAGAAGAAGATCAAACCATGTTGTAATTACAAAATCAAAATAACTGAGATAATAATAAAGTTCAGACCCCCTATCTAGCCCATTATACAGCTTACAAAACATTTCCTCCAGTTCGCGGTCGGCACAGAGAGTGCAGGCGATGTTCCAGGTCCACGAGATCGTCGGCTGGAATGCAGAAGGTAAGTATGGGGTGGGGGACTGTAGGGAACTGGAGTGCGCAGTGGGTGGGTGCGGGTTGTGGGAGGGTTCGGGAGCCGCACCGCTGGACGTTTTCTCGGGTAAAAAAAAAGAAAAAGGCGTCGTGGAGCGTTTGCCACGCTGGGTGGGCTCCCAGCGTAGCAAGGACTTTAGAGGCGTTCAGCGATGGGGGATTAGGCACCCCGGCAAAAAAATGAAAAAAATGTGGGACCGTTTGCCACGCTGGGGTGGGCTCCCAGCGTGCGGTTTGGGAGGGGCACGTTCGTAGCAGGGTTGGGGCACCCCGTCAGCAACATGACTGATTGCCACGCTGGGTGGGCCCCAGTGTGGCATCAGCTACTAGGGAAGGGGAGGACAGATGCAGCTCAGCTGGCGAGTTGGGCACCCGTCGGCTATACACTGCGTGCAGAGTGCACGCGCCTGCGGCTGGGGGGCTGCGCAGGCAGCTTCTTGTCGCTACTCCTCAGTGCTCCCCTTTCAACTGTGCCACGCATTTTGGAGCATGTCGCAGACAGCTCCAAAATACATGAACCAGGGGCAGCGCCTGCCAGCACACTGCCTGGGTGGAGGATGGTGACACACCTCCAGAATCTCAATGATGGCACTATGTTTCTTGCACATGCGTGCAAGCAAACATAAAATACGCTACCCGACAGAAGTGGCTGTGCACGGCTGGTGAGGTGGTGTACTGGGGAGATCGAAGCCCAAAAATGCTATATTCTGGACATCCCCTGGGTATCAATACAGACACTGTACATGAGTACTTTCAAGGTGCCAAGGTTTACAAAACCCTGTGGTGGTGGGTGCGGCATGCTGTCTATACCACTTTCCACAGCCCTAAATGGAGTTTAAGGATCCATAGATGGCTCCAAAGTGCCTGGGCCATTACCCCAGAGGGGCCCTCACTGCCTGAGTGATAACTAGGACAGATAAAGACCCAGAGAATGACCCCACCACTGTCGAAACTTTTGAGGAGAAATTTACTGAAATGGTTGCTGGGAAGGAACTCTGGAGCAAGTGGTTCTCTGTGTTGGACCTCCGCAGTGGATACTACCAGATCCCGATGGCCCCAGAGGACCATGAAGACCAGCCTTTATCTGTCCGCTTGGCTTCTATGAATTCATGAGGATGCCTCAAGGGTTTCAGGTGCCCCAGCCACTTTTCAACGATTGATGGAGCGTGCAGTGGGGACATGAACTTACTAGAGTGCCTGGTATACCTAGATGATGTTATTGTGTTTGGCAGCTCACTGGAGAAACATGAGAGCAGATTATTTAAGGTATTGGACCGACTGGAGGACTTTGGCCTTAAACTGTCCATTGATAAGTGTCAATTCTTCAAACATCAGTAAAGTATGTGGACACATAGTATCCACCGAGGACTAGAGACCGACCCAAGTAAAGTTGAGGCCTTGATCATCTGGCCTCAGCCCAAAAATCTAAAAGAACTGCAAAGATTCCTGGGATTCTGTGGTTATTATCGGCGTTTCATCAAGGACTATTCAAGGTGATCCGCCCTTTCTTAACCTTACTCAAGGTATCCCCAACCCACAAAAATACCAAAGTCAGCGTCCCTCAAGACTGAAAGAGTGTATTTTCATCCAAGTGAAGTATTTGGGGCCGCTGGACTCCTGATTGTGAGACTGCTTTTCATGAGATCATATATCAACTTAACCATGCTCCAGTGCTGGCCTATGCCAATCCAAGAAAACCTTCGTCCTGCGCACTGATGCTAGCTTGCAAGGGTTGGGGCTGTGTTGTACCAAGAACACGAGAATGGCCTGAGACCAGTGGCCTTTCCAGTAGAAGCCTGACCCCATCCGAAAAGAACTATCCTGTACATAAGTTAGAGTTCTAGCTTTGAAGTGAGCTATTGTTGACCAATTCCATGAGTACTTGTATGGGGCTAAAATACTAGTAAAAACTGACAATAATCCTTTGACCTATGTGCAGACCTCAGCTAAGTTGGATGCCACTGGCCATAGGTGGCTTTCTGCATTATCTACATATGACTATGCTCTCGAATACCGAGCAGGTCTGAACCACATAGATGCTGATGCTGTCTCCCAGAGGCCTGTTCCCCAGAATGATTGGGTCCGATTGGCAGAACCTGACATTCGGGCACTCTGCTGGAAGTTTGACAGGGAGGAACAAATGTCCACGGACGCAGTGGACTGCATGGTGGATTGCTTGGGACCCTCTGAGAATTGCATACCTGCTGCTTATTGCCACTTTTCTGCAATAGACATTGGTGCACTGCCTCAGCTGGACAATGACAGTATTAGTGGGCTCAGTCCCGTGATCCATGATCAAATCAGCTTTAGAAGCCCTCTGTGCAGGAAAAGATGTGTGTCAAATTACGCTCCACTGATTTGAGAACTGCACTGTTATACAAAGAAGGTCCTAAGTTGAAACTGATCAATAAACTGTTATACAGAGAAACAGTAGACAGAGGGGGACAAGTAGACAAACAACAACTAGTGCTGCCCACTGCCTTTCGAGACTCAGTATTGAGGTCCTTGCACAACCACATGGGGCACCTTGGTATAGACAGAACACTTGACTTGGTGAGATCCAGATTCTATTGGCCTAAGATGGGGGCTGATGTGGAGCAACACATTCGAACTTGTAGTTGCTGCTTACAGAGAGCTTTGCCCAGAGGGCTGCCCCCTTGTTAACATCACCACCAGTGCACCCATGGAGCTGGTCTGTTTGATTTTCTGAGTTTGGAGTCAGATCAAAGAAATATCAGTAATATGCTGGTGGTCACTGACCATTTCACGAGATATGCCAAGCTTTCCCACCAAAGACCAGAAAGCATCCACTGTGGCCAAAGTACTTGTAGAAACTTTTTTGTTCATATGGGGCTCCACAAAGAATTCATTCTGATCAAGGGAGAGACTTTGAGTCGTCTGATCAAAGAGATGCTTTCTCTGTGGGGTCACGAGGTCAGAACCACTCCTTACCACCCCAGGGGACCCACAGCCTGAGCGTTTCCAGCAGCACTTTGCTGAATATGGGCACCTGCACCCAAAGGACAAGCCTAGATGGAGCCAACAAATTAGCACCCTGGTACATGCTTATAATTGCACCAAAGTGATGCCACTGGGTTCTCTCCCTACTGCCTGATGTTTGGAAGAGAAGCTCGACTACCGGTAGATGTGTGTTTTGGGGTCTCTCCTGATGGGGTTCAAGCTGACAACTATTTACAGTATGTGCAAAAGTTAAAGGCCCAGCTAACTCATGCATACCAACTGGCTCAGACCATGGCTGCCAAAAGAAATCTGGCCAACAAAGAAAGGTATGATAAAAAGGTGAAAGCACAGGAACTCCAGGAGGAAGATCGGGTATTGCTAAGAAATCTGGGACTGCTTGGCAAACACAAGATTGCCGACAGATGGCACCATCTCCCTCACATTGTAGTGGGCAAACTAGATGATCTACCAGTGTACAAAGTAAGGCCTGAGAATAATTCAAAAGATGTAAAAACAATGCATAGAAATCATTTACTGCCCACTGGACAAATCTTGATTGAGTCTGAGCCCCCAGAAGATGCCCCCTCTGGACCAGTGACTAGAGCTGCTGCTAAGAAAAGATCAAGAAAGTCTGCACCTACAGAAGGAGAGTTAAAGTGTTCCCCTCCACAAGTCCCAGTTGAGCATGACTGTCAGTCCATATCAGAAGAAAGTGAGAGTGACTTTGAATACTATCCTTCTTACGAACTGAGTCAATTGTTTTGGGGCAATCCCCTAGTCAATACTGGAGATGAAGCTCGGCCTTCTGGACTGTCTAAGCCCCCAGCTTCGTCCCTGGAGCCAATGCTCCCAGAAAGTGAAGTGCAAAGCATCAGATCAGATGAAATGGAATTATTGTGCATGGTTGAACTGTTTGAGCTTTCGGGGGAGGAAAATGATGGATTGGGGCAGACTGGTGATACACCAGAACAAGAAGAGTATTTTGAGTGCCCTGACAGTCCACTGCCAGTGTCCGAAAGCTCTCCATTCGAGCCAAATGTTGTGGACTCAGAAACTGTAACTCCTGGAGCTGAAAGTGCCCCAAGTTCTAGCCTCTCTACCCCCATGGAGACTCCCCTGACAAGTGAGAACAATGCTGAAAATGAGGCTCAGAGTGCAGAGACTGTAACAGTTCCCCTAGAAAGACTGGTCGAGCTGTAAAGCCTGTGTGCACCTCAGTTATGATTCCCTGGGAGGCCTGTGGACTTGCCTCTCAATGTTGTCCATAAAGAGTGTATGTGTCCCCAGCTCATTGCCCAAACTGAGCGTCAGTATGCTAACTCAAGTTACTTGTGTTGCCCTCTAAGTATGGTGCCCTTGCCCGTCCAGCCCTAAGGTAACTGATAGGGAAGGGCCCCTCTCTTCAGGTTTCATGTACAAGAGGTAATAACTTGAGTTATGGTACAATGTGTGTGTAATACTGTGTAAAGTGACGTACTGCAATGTTTCAGAAATGTGTTCTTGGTAAAATGATATATTGACTGATGATTACATGTGTGAGCCTAATGCAAATGTATATGGTTGCAGTTGAAACTTATAGGTACTTGCTTGATCGGATGTCAAGCTTTCCCAGACCAGGAAGGGTGTAACCCCCTGCAAATGGGGGTTTCAAAAGACTTCCAGGAGCTTGTTTGAATGCTCCAAGCCTGAATGGTGTTTGGCGTTTAAGCCATTTATCAGTGAGTGTTTTAGAGCCTCTGGTACTGTCTCTTTAAGAGCTGTCTGCTTGCAGACATAATTAGTTGTATGGGGGACTGTGTGCTTCTCTGCTTGAGTACCACTCGAAGCTGCTGCCAATCACTCCATTTTGCAGTCACTAAGTGCAAAGGAACCTATCTGAAAGATGTAACTGTTTGCCAGAAATCATTTAGAGTAATAATGAAAATACAGTTTGTCTAACCTGCTTTCTTTGCAGTCAGAACTGTGTTTGCCTAGTTCCCCATTCTAGTTTTGAACTGCTGAACTGGACCAATCAGTGTGGGTTAAGGTAGCTCTAAAATGGTGCCTTGGACGAATCAGAACTTGGACTCGTAATCTGAGCCAGTCACAAGAGGATTGTATGGGCAGTGACTCTGGGAGATGTAGTTTGGACTTCGGCGCCTTTTTGGACCAACAGGGGCAGTCTATTGTAGTGACAGCCAATCCAGCCAAGAACTGGGAGGAACTCAAAGGAAGTGCCAGTTTTGTCTGCTGGAATTTCAGTTGAGCTCTGGCAGTGAAGAGGAAGGAGCCCTGTGCTTTTTCGATTGTGCAGTTTTAGTCGGAAAGCGCGTGTAAGGCCCGAGTTACGGTCTGCAGCTTGTGTAACTGCATGTTAGGACTGAATCCGTCCTGTGAAGAGAATCAAAGGATATCTGAAGAGTAGAAACCAGGCTCACCCTGTAGAAGACTGGAGAAATTGCTGAATTGCGCTCGGTCTGTCAGGAACTGAATCTGCTGTGTGTTCTCCCGGGTATTGTGCAGTAATTGCGATCGGGATAGAGAAGCAGCCTGCCTGGTATAGTACTTTCTTTTTACCATATAAATGTGTGAGGAGGCTTGTGTAGCTCAAGTGAATCCTGCTGCCATTAAAGGACTTTTGCCTGTTACTGTTTACCATATAAATGTTTGAGGAGGCTTGTGTAGCTCAAGTGAATCCTGCTGCCATTAAAGGACTTTTGCCTGTTACTGTTTACCATATAAATGTGTGAGGAGGCTTGTGTAGCTCAAGTGAATCCTGCTGCCATTAAAGAACTTTTGCCTGTTGCAGTTTGTCATATAAATGTGTGAGGAGTCTCGTGGAGCTCAAGAGTAGCCCTGCTGACGTTGAAGGACCCTATCTTGTTTGGAGGTCGTGAGTACTAATTCAGGTCACTCCCTGTTGAATTGCCACATTGAATCAAATGGAATTACTGTACTGCTGACTGTTTAACTAATTTTTCTTTTCTCTCTGTGAAGGGCCCTACCAGCTGCCACGGTTTGGACTAGCCACTAGGGCTTGGGTACCCAGGGACAGTAACTGGTAGAGATAGGCCTAATACACAGAGCCATAAATGGTAATGAGTAAAGTGATAAGCTAATTAACCTGATTTCCCCCTGTCCTTGTTATATTCCCTAAATAAATCAGAGCTGCTTGTTTCAGCAAAGTTATACTGCCTGAGGTATTTGTCTATGTTAAAGTATTGTACTGTGATTGTTGCACTGTATCTTCTTATTTTACAGGGGATCCCAAAGCCTGAACCAGTCCTGGGGGTAAGTGTATACTGTGAAGGTAATTCTGATATACTGTGTGGGCCACTAGTGGGAAGAAAGGGGGGTTGCAGTGTCCCAGAGGGCTGTGACCAAGTTAGTTTAACTATTGCAAACCCTGACCTCTGGGTGGAGGCACCCGCCATCGGATCCAGGCCCCTCAACCTGTTAGTGGCAAATCAGCAGGGGTAGTAGCCCCTGGGATAGCGCCATCTAGGGGTCACATATAGAAAGAACATTAAAAAAAACAGATGGTTGAAACACAGTCATGGACTTCTACAAAAAGTAAGAAAACTAACTAGCACCAAAGATGAGGTGGGTCCAATGTCTTTTATTAGATATGTAACACTCCTACCACCCCACTGTGTCTAGGGGTCCTGATGGTAAGTGGGGGGTGGGGGTTGCAGACTGAAAACCTTCCAGGGATGTAAAGCCAGCAGATATAGAAAAAAACAATGCCTTACTTCGAATTCTGTTCTGGCAGCGTAGTGCAGGTTATACCACTTCCAAACAAACCCCATCTTACCACATTGCTGGAGCTTCAGGCCGGGCCAGGGGAAAGAAAGGACTGACCAGCATGCTTCATCAGAGGAAGGAATCAGTTAGTTCATTCAATAATCCCAGCAACACATGAAGTAGAAAAAGAAAAGAAATTTCTCATATTTCAAATTAATAAATAAATTGCTCAGTACCAAGGAGCTGGGAGACTGAGACAGATGTAAGGCAGCATTTGAGAGGCACTAACAGTACCAGATAACACAAGTGCTTTTAACAGGCATGAACTAATTAGACCAGGCGCAGACTCCATGCAGATACCCAAAGCCATTTCAAAGCTCAGGACCTTAAAGGGTGCAAATCCATATCTAGCTATTACCAGGGGGGTGCCGTACTTCCCATCCCTGAATTACCCAAAAGACCAGAGTTGTGGCCTCCAGTCCATACCATGGCCACCCTGGAACCTTGCCTGTAACCCAACCAGTTTGCAGCCCTCATTCCCAAAGGAAATAGAATGGCAGATTAAAGTGCAGAAAGGACATGGCTCCAACCTTCCCAGTTACTCTTATCCTGTGCATTCCATTAACGGGTCTAAGATGGGACCTGCCCCAGACATGGGCACGGCAGGCTCAATGAAACAAATCCCCAGAATGCACCCACCAGCTGACTCACGGCAGTGTGCCACACCGGGTACTGGTCTCTTGGAGCTGCCACCTCCAAAAAGGCCCTGCCACCACTACGACAGCCCCACTGTCATACCTTTTCTGACAGAGCACCAGGCCTCCTGAACCCATCCATAACGGGCCTTCCTCTTACTGCTGTCCTCCCCTCCACTGAGCTCCTTGAACCTCAGCCCCCCACAGTTGCCGCACTACTGCTACCCTTCCCATCAGAAAGTAAATATAAATCATGTAGCTATCGATGCTCACATGGCCAGTACCTCCTGGGCCAGGGGTTTTTAAGCCCCAACCCTACTTGCCCAACATGCCGCTCGCCGGCTCCCCTTTCTACACCTGAGCCCAGAGCAATGCCCCCCACAGGATGCCCCAAAGCCTGGACCATAACCAACCAGGAAGAGCATGGTGTAGTTAGCCAGCCCCAAGAGGGGTGACTTACAAATATGACCCAGAGTTCATGCCACCTAGGCTCAATGCAAGGTATGAAGCACGGGAAAGATCCAGAGTTACAAGATTTCCTGTTTTTAGAGCAATATGTGCATTACATTTAGTGGTGCTGAAGAGAAGTTTGAATGGGGTAATGCAGAATTCTGTAGCCAGGGCCCTGTGTTTACTGCGGCAAAGTGGACCTACATTCTGCGGCATGACTTTATACTTTCTGAGGCAGAGCAACTGCTGATTCTGTGGCCATTCTGCGACAGATAAATTGTGGTTAAACAGGATACCTTCAAAGGGGTTAAGTCTTAGTTAACCCTTTGACTGCCTTCGTGCAACCATTCCGCTACACTGAAAGTGGAGCAGCAGATCATTTTATCACAAATATTAAACTGCAATAACCCAAACCTGGTGCAGCCATGGGCATCAGTGTTCCCTCCCACACTGCATTTGAAGGCTCATCTGTTCTTCTTCTGGAAATTGGTGGCTTTTGCTGTTCTCCTAGGTTATAATCCGAGGAGGACATAAACACTGAGCTAAAACTACGCAGAAGACAAAACCTGCTTGGATTCCTTCTTGTTTATATTTACAGTTAGCATACAAAGAGAGACTCCAACTTGAAACCCATTTACTTTTCTGATTTTGATTAAGGTTCTTTTAGATTATATTTTTTTAAAACTAGGAATACCCCAACTGCCTTGTAACAAACATGATGAGTGCAGTGTACAAATCTCTGTGTTGTGGGGGGATTGTCTTCCTAAAATAGTGAAGGAAGGTGTAACTTGCAGTGTCTAGAATTTGTTGACTCTTGATTTTTCTTTTGGGGGACACACTAAAAAATGCAAGCAATTCATTCTTATTAAGCTGGAGTAACCTTGGTTAGCATGTTCTCTTCTCCCTGAAACTCAGGGGTGGTGGTGTTCTTCAGTCAGTGACCCTCATTTCACTTATGTAAACCAGCAATCAATACAACTCTCCACTTCAATATTTTTCCTAACCTGCTTGCTCCAGTTCTAGTATACCCTTATCCCCAACTCAGCTGCAGCTGGGCAACTTGGCTTTCCTTAAGAATTAATCTTGATGCCACCACTTAAGCTGCAGGTTCAAATCTGCCAAGAAATTACTGTCACACATACAGGTACAGATCTGCGACACACAAATCAAAACTATGATCGATGTCCATCAGTGGGGACCGAGTACTCTGCTCAGTCTGCTGCCAGCCACATGTTTCTGCAATTAGTTCCCCCTCCCAGACCTACCACCACAGATATTAATTCCTGGGTCGTGCCTGAAAATAGTCATTTTGGCTAGTGCACCTACCTGGTAAACAAAAACTAAATAAAAAAAAATTAAATAAAAAAATTCCACCTCCATGGACACCATTGAATCTTCACACTTTTTGACTACTACTAGCCTTCCAGTTCTTCCTTCAAAATTAATCTTCCAAGGATTCAGTGTGCACCGTGAGCTGCCTCACAATGAAAAAATAACATGGCTGAGCTACCCACACCTACACAGCAGCAAATCATAACTGCTGTGGACCTAATCAAGCTCTGCTACTCTGGCATCAGTCCCCCCCCCCACAATTCTAGCTGGATAGAGTTATGTAACAAGAGCCAGCATGAGTCAAGATGCCATTCGGCCACTAGCTTTTCGGCTTTGTAGCTGGTGACATCAGTTTGTTGCTCCTTCTAAGAAGTATGTATGCAATGACATACTTGACACATCAGTAGAAATGCCCTTGCCTTGTGTGATCGCATAGTATAGTTAGCATTTCTACAGCCATATGGCTGGTTTTCCCCATTTCTGCGGCCAGCACTGATTTCTGCGGTCAGCCCTGATTTCTGCAGCCAGTGCTGCAACCACAGAATCGCAGAAAACACGGGGCCCTGTCTATAGCTACATGCAGGTTAAATGTTATATTATTACACCAGGCAATACAGAGAGGATAGCTAGACCCCTAACAGCATGGAAAGACTCTATATTGGATGGTTACATTGAAAGGACCCCTGAGATACATCTCAGAGATCTAGAAATTGTTACAGTAAGAAAGGGGGTGGCACTGACTAAAGTAAGATCAGCATGGGGGATGGAGGCAGCTTGTACTTTTTGGAACAAGGATTGGGTAAGGAGGTTACAAAGGGGATGGAAGGTGTCCTCAGCTCTATTATGGAGGGAGTTCTTTTGGAAGGTGCTCACCAGATTTTTTAGAACACCAACCATTACAAAGCATTATCAAACCATGAACACAGCTCAGTGTTGGAGGACAAGAGGGGGAGAGGACACTGACTGGCACATTTTCTGGGTGTGTGAACACTCTGGGAACAGGTGCATAACACAAGCTAGCAAACTGTAGCAGAACAGATCCCTCTAGTGTTCACAGAATGGGTATTGGGAGTCCCAGAGATGACAAAGTTGAAGGGAGATAAGTGAAAAATCTCGCTGATGTTGATAGCCATAGCTCTACAATGTATCACGGCACACTGGCTGCAACCAGATGCACCAACGCAGGCAGAAAGGTGTAAATGAATAGAGATGGTAGGAATGGAGATGGTAGGAATGGAATTACTAACAGTCAAACTCAGATTAGGAGAGGAAAAATGTATAGAGAGATGGAAGGGATGGACACTGGTAAGGAGAATGGAATGGGAGAGGGTGGCAGTGGATGGCCTCTGATGATGTCTCCTCAGGGATGGGGGAGCACCTCATAGGACTCAACAGAGGCAGATTTCATAGGTACACACCATACAAGGTCGACAAAGGGGGGGCACTATAAAAATAGCAAGGATCCTGCACTGCACACAGGGAACACATAGATGCAAAATACATTTGTCCTGGATCTCTAAATCTGATGGGAGAAAGCATGGTATATGAACTAGGATTTGGAAAAGTATATATGTAACCACTGTTCATTGTTTTTTTAGACAGTTGTTGTTTTAATGTTGGATAACATACTCATGTTATGAATGAGTTATATAAGATCTGCTACTTACAGCAGACAGATATGCTAATAGGAGAGATATAATGTCTTACTCTTGTCAAATTCTGATACCAAAGAACAAAGGGATCAACATCCAGAAGTGCTTAGCTTTTAAGAGGGGGGCTTTATTTTCCACATCCCCCCTTCTTAATTTCAGGTTAAATATGAGCGTACAGAAATGTGTGTATAACAGTAAATGAAGGGTAGTAGTACTGACCTGCACAGTGTATGAAGCTGGAACCACCCTCCTGCAGGGATACTTAGCTTATGACATTTGGATGTAACAGATGCATTTAATGATAAGGTCTCACTAGTTTATGATAAACAACTTTGAATGAAGCTGAGGTTAAAAAAAAGAGATCCTCATTGCTTCTGCCCTTCTCTCTTCCGACTCCTTCCTTGTACAATTTACCCTCCCTGATGTAAACTGCTACCCTCCCCCTTTTCCTACATCTTTGTCCTTCCTGTATAATTTAAAACCAAGGATTGAGAGGACCCAGTCATGGTTAAGTGTGGCCCATATATCTGTGACTGCCATGATGTCCACTCCCCTCTCTGCCAACAATGTCTGCAGGTTACCCATCTTGTTTCCAAGACTTTGTGCTTTCAGGGACACCTAGGGTCTGAACCACCTTCCCTTCCCTCCTGTCTGCCTTTCTCATTACCCCTTTTGCCTGTACTTCCCGCTCCCTGCTGATAATCACCTTACTCCCCTTCCACTTCTACCCACCAGTCCCCCTGTACTGGTATGGGGGGAGGTCTACTGACCTCCTTCCAGAGACTTGAGGCCTGTAGGCCCTCTCCCCCTCCCCCAAGTAGTTGAAATTATGTTTTTGGTATATATACCCCAGCTTGTCCCTGAGGATTCTCAACCCACCTCTACTGAGTCTGTTTGGTGCAAAAAATGTTTTATCTGACCAGGTCTCCCCCCAGCCCCCAACACAGTTATACCCGTCCTCCTTGCACCACTCCCTCAGTCAGACATTGAACTCCTCTATCCTGACTACATCCCATATCCTCTATTTTCCTGACTGCACTGGCTGTTGGTACTGGCAATGCCTCTGAAAATGCAAGTGCTCTGGCTACTTCTCTGTAAGTTTTCCCCACACCCTGAATCTTTCCTGTACTATCCCCACCTCCTCCCCGGCTAGGTCGTTGGTACTTAGGAGTATAGCTGTGTGTGCTTTCCCCCAACTCCTCTCCTCAACTCCTCAATCTTTGGGCACACCCTCCCTGCCATGCAAATCACTTTCCTCCCCGTATTTGGGTGCCCATTCTTCTCCTTCTGTCATCTCACTCCCTCCCTTCCACCCCCAACTCCTGCTCCACTCTCCATGCTCTCTTTCACTGCCCATCATGACAGCTTTGTACTGTCTTACCGCCTTCTCCTGTCCTACGCCTGTGACTCCTTGTCTATACACCTCCTCTCTCCCTACCTCCTATTCTCCCTTCTTCACATCCAGACAGTGGGTGAAATATATTCCTTAAAGGCACCCCTTTGAATGCTCCCACTCCTTTTGCACCTCATGCAGTCCCCCCCCTTCTGCCAACCACTTGCCACTCTCCCACCCTTGGCTCTCTGCCCTCCAAGGTAAGGGTACCCTCGGAACTTAAGTGATTCAATCTACATCCCTCCTCTGCCTGTCAACCTCTCTCCCCTGGGGCATCCTCCATCTGCCTCTCTCTCCCCCCTGCCCTGCTCCTACTTACTACATGTAAGCCTCCCCAGCTCCTATTTGAGCTACCTCACTTCAGCCCTTAGGTGCTCACATCATCCCCAAGAATACTGCCACTCCACAACCATTACAGCACACCATCCTCTTTCCACTATCCCGATGCCTGTACATGTTCCTAGTCCCACAAATCCTCCCGCCCCCTGGTCCAGTCACCCTCCAGATGGGAACTGCTATATATAATTGAGATGGGGATGGCTGCAAAAGTCGCAATTCCCCACAAACCTAGGCAGCTAACCCTAGATACTCCAATCCCTACCACTTCCTTGAACTTCATAGAAATGTGAGCTGTCCCGAGATAGGCACCAGCTGCATCCGTACTGATTTTCTAGTCTTCAACACAAATACGAGCTGACCCTTGATAGGGACCAGCTGCAGTCCCTTGCCTGTAGTAGGCTTGTGGGCTGGTCCCAGAGAGGAGCTGGCTGCCCTCCCTAGCAATCCCCTAATATATTTTATACTTACAAGCTAACCCGAGATAGGGGGCAGTTGCAAACCCTTACCAACACCCGAAAGTGTATTTACCACCCTCTCCTCACACCTACCTACCCACTGCCAACCAGCATGGCCTGTAGCCTGCAGTCCTCCCTGCTGACACCCTGCGATGCCCTCAGATGCCTCATAGATAGATGCTACACTCCTGCTTCATGGCACTCATGCTTCGGTGTCACTCAAGTGAGCGGTCGCTTGGAATTATGAGTGATTTACAGTGGGCTGTAGTCATAAGGTCTTCTTACCTCCAACGGTGCCTCTCCTGACATCTGCTTACCCTCCCTCATCCCACCCTCTGACCTCCTCCTCCTCCTCCTCCTCCTCCCTCTTCCCCTCTCCCTTAGCCACACAGTTTCAGAAACTCATCACTATATGGACAAATAATGTAAAAAAAAAAGTTACAAACAAGCGCTGATCGTGCACTCTTAGCTGTCCTCCTGCTGCTGTGTCCCCACTGGTGCCCATGCCAAAAGTGAGCACTGATCAGTATTTATACCAAGAAGAAAACTACTGAGTTGCTTTGTTAAGGAACTACATACCCTACTGGTGGGCTGTAGTCATGAGATCCTTCTGACCTCCAATGGCGCCACTCCCAGCATCTGCTTACCCTCCCTCAGCTCACCTTCTGACCCATTCCTCTCTTCCTCTTCCCCCTCTCTTGCTCACTCAGTTTCAGAAACTCATTTGTGGCTAAATCCTGTAAAAAACAAAGTTACAAACAAACGGTGATTGTGCACACATATCTGCCCTCCTGCTGCTGTATCCCTGCTGGTGTCCGCTCCAACAGTGAGCCCCAGTTGGTGTTCATACCAAAAAAAAATACTGGGTTCCTTTGTTAAGGAACTGCAGCCACCCTTCTGGTGGGCTGTAGTCACAAGGTCCTTCCAACCACCAGTGGCGCCGCTCCTGACATCTGCTTACAATCCCTCAACTCGCCTTTGACCCCTTCCTCCCTTTCCCCCTCCCTTGCCCACACAGTTTCCGAAACTCATTACTATGTAGCCAAATCCTGTAGAAAAAGTTACAAACAAATGCTGACCGTGCACACTTATCTACCCTCTTGCTGCTGTGTCCCTGCTGGCGTCCATTCCAACATGCACCTGAAAAGTGCCATTATCCCACAATGACACACCATGAGTGCCTTATTGTGATTATAAAACTGCTTCTCTGATTTCTGTTTTAAAAACTGAGTAATGAGGTTCAGAATGTTAAGTATTTCTGACCTGTGCTGTTGTGCTGGAATAGCACATGGTTACATGATCACATCTGACCAGTCACAGGTCTTGATTTCTCTTACCCATTATATAATGCTCCCTTCTTTCCCATTCAACAGAAAAACTAAAAACATAGAAACATAGAAGCTGACGGCAGATAAGGACCGCAAGGACCATCCAGTCTGCCCATTTTTTCTACCTTATGAATGTGCCACAGGCCTGAACTCTGTCAATGGCCTATCTATTCTTACTCATCTTTATTACTCCCTTATGCCTGTCCCATGCCTGTTTGAAGCCCTGCACTGTATTCATATCCACCACTTCCTGAGGTAGGCTGTTCCATGAATCCACCACCCTTTCTGTGAAAAAGAACATCCTCACATTCCCCCTTAATTTGGTTCCCTCTGATCTCATGCTATGCCCTCTTGTCCTGCTATTTTTCTTATATTGAAACATGTTAGAATCTTTCACCTTGTTAATGCTCTTAAGATGTTTGAATGTTTCAATCATATCACCTCTCTCCCTCCTTCCTTTGCTCTAGGGTATAATAATAATAATTTTATTTTTAAAGCGCCTTTCAAGTTTTCAAAGCGCTGTACAAAACATATAATAAAAAGAACGACAAACATTATAATTCAGTATAAAACACTCATAAAAACTATAATTTCATCAACAATTTATACAGAATACTATAAAAAGGCAATTTGATACAGATGGGTTTTTAAACCACTCTTAAATTCCCCCACAGAGGTGCACTGCCGTAACCGACAGGGTAGAGAATTCCAGAGAGTGGGAGCAGCTTAGGAAAAAGCTCTACAGCCAGAAGAATTTAGACTCACTCTTGGAATCTCTAGCAACCCCTCGTTAGCTAAGCGGAGTGATCGACCTGGGCAGTAGAGAACTAGAAGATCTTTCAGATAGGCTGGACCCTGGTCATGTAGGGCTTTGAAAGTCAATAAACAGACTTTAAAGGTGATCCGCCATTGAACAGGGAGCCAGTGCAGTTTACGCAGCACCGGGGTAATATGACAAGACCTACTGGTCCCCATCAAAACCCGAGCCGCCGCGTTCTGCACTAGCTGAAGGTTGCGGATTTCAACCCCAGAAAGCCCAAAATACAGGGAGTTACAGTAGTCCAAACGTGAGCACACAAAGGTGTGGACCAACATAGGTAACATGTCAGATGGAACAAGGTGTTTCATTTTAGCGATATTCCTGAGGTGGTAAAAGGAAGTCTTGATGACTGCTGACACCTGCGAGTGCAGTGTCAGCCTGTCATCCAAGATAACCCCTAGGTTACGCACCTGTTCAGAGGTCGGAAGTGACACACCCCCAAGAAAAATTCCTGAGGGTGCACCAACAGGCAACCCCTCTATCCGACAGCCCAGGTCCACTACCAAAAACCTCTGTCTTTTCTGAGTTCAACTTCAGCCAACTAGAATCCATCCAACCCTGGATTTCTTTCAGACAGTTGTTAAACACTGAGAGAGCTATATCCTGGTCAGGAGCAAAAAGACAGGTATAGCTGGGTATCATCTGTATAGCAATGAAACCTCAGCTTATACCATCTTATAATGTCTCCGAGGGGCAGCATATACACCGCGAATAACATGGGAGACAGCACAGAACCCTGAGGCACCCCACATAACAAAGATGTTGGGCCAGAGGAAAAAAGCCCCGACACAACTCTTTGTGATCTCCCAGTGAGGAATGAGGTGAACCATCGAAGGACGGTTCCCAATATTCCACAAATCTGCCTCAGGCATGCTAACAACACCACGTGATCCACAGTGTCAAAGGTTGATGAGAGATCAAGAAGAACTAGAATAGAATGTCTCTTCTGGTCTCTCGCCCTCAAGAGATCGTTAAGCACCCGAACCAGTGCAGTCTCAGTGCTATGTCTTTTACAAAAACCTGATTGGAAGGATTCATAGATGCCATGGATGGTTAAATGGTTCTCCAATTGGGGTCGCCACTACCTTCTCAATCACCTTCCCAATAAAGGGTAGGTTTGAGATGGGTCTGTAGTTTGTGAAACAGTCAGGGTCCAAGGTAGCTTTCTTCAAGAGAGGTGTCACCACCGCCTCTTTCAGGGAGCTAGGAAACTCACCAGATTCCAAGGAGCACCAGACTATTTGCACAAGGATTGGACCAATGATGTTGCAACAACCCAATATTAGGGAAGTCGTTCCAGGATCCAAACTACAGCTCGTAGGGTGCACACCATGGATAATCCTCATGACATCCACGAAATCAGGTCTGCTGATGGAACACCAAGAAGACTGAGGTACTGTGAACTCACGCTGTTCAACAGCATCCCCCTTAGAAGCCGCTGGATGCAGATCTGCCCTGATGTCGGCCACTTTATTAGCGAAGAATCGAGTGAGCTCCTCGCACTCTAATTGTGAAAAAGCTTTCCGAACTTGTAGACAGGCTGGGTTTCACAGCCTGTCCACAGTTCAGAAAAGCTGAGCCAGTCAATTCCTGGCTACTGCAATCTCCCTGGACAGGAATTCTGCCTTCTTATGGGAGATTGAGATTGAGTATACATATTGAGCTCTGTTAATCTATCCCCTTATGTTTTCTGATGCAGTCCCTGCACCATTTTGGTTGCCCTTCTCTGGACTGCCTCCATTTTGTTAATGTCCTTGTGTAGGTGTGGCCTCCAGTACTGCATGCAGTACTCCAGATGGGGCCTAACCAGTGTCTTGTAAAGAGGGATTATTACCTCCATCTTATGACTTGTGATGCCCCTACTAATACACCCCAACATCCCTCTAACCTTACCTACTGCTTTAGTGGTCTGCTCGGATGATTTCAGGTCATCTGTGATGATGATGATGCCTAAGTCTCTTTCTTCCCTTGTGATTGCCAGCAACTCCCCTCCCAACCTATAGGTGGCTTCAGGGGTTCTCTTCCTTATATGCATGATCTTGCACTTCTTTGCGTTAAACCCCAGTTGCCACTCTTCCAACCATTTTGCCAGTTTATTCAGATCTCTTCTCATTCTGCCCACCCCATCTGGATCATTTACTTTGTTGCAGATCTTGGTGTCATTTGCAAACAGACAAACCTTACCCTCCAGTCCATCTGCAATGTCACTGATGAAGATATTGAAGCGGACTGGCCCCAGGACTGATCCCTGAGGTACCCCACTTGTGACTTGTATCTCTTCTGACTGTATACTGTTTACCACCACTCTCTGTTTTCTGCCCGCCGACTAGTTTGCCACCCAGTTGACCAACTTCTGACCCACCCCGAGCCTACCCAGCTTATTAATCAATCTTCTTTGCGGAACAGTATCGAAAGCTTTGCTGAAGTCAAGGTAGGCAACATCAACTGCTCCCTATTGGTCCATCACTCTGGTTACCCAGTCAAAGAAATCTATGAGATTAGTTTGATAGTACCTTCCTATTGTAAACCCATGCTGTCTTGGATCCTGTGCTCCTATGGATTCCAGGTGTTGCACTATCCTTTCCTTAAGGAGTGCCTCCATAATCTTGCCCACTGCTAAGGTAAGACTGACTGGTCTGTAGTTCCCTGCCTCTTCCCTGCTACCACTCTTGTGGAGCGGGATCACATGAGCCCTTGTCCAGTCTTCTGGGACCTCTCCTGTGCTCAGAGACTCACTAAACAGTTCTGATAATGGCTCTGCTAATTCCACCCTTAGCTCCTTTAGTGCCCTGGGATGTATGCTTTCAGGTCCCATTGCCTTGTCCACCCTGAGCTTAGCGAGCTCTTGTAGGACCCTTTCTTTTGTGAACTGTAATATACAAAAGGTGCTCATGCAAAAGCAGCTTAACAGAATGCTTCTGTTTGTGAAATTGCACAGGCCTTTAAGCCTACATAAAGAAGTTTTATAAATAAACTTGATGAAGGAAGCAGTGTCTCCTTAAAGACATTTTTTAGGTTTTACACCCTATGAAACACAGAGGTCCTCCAGGGAGCATTTTAGGGACTCCCACCTCCAAATGTTTTATAGTAATTTATAATTATTATTAATATTATTATTATTATTTTAATTCACCACTCCTGAATGCAGAATCAGCCAACACGGAGCTTGGCCAGAAATGCTTAACCATTCTGGACCTTGCACATCAGTACAGTGAGACCTGTGAGCTGCAATGGTGGGTGGGGTGGGACAATCAGGTTCAGGTGAGTGATTGTTCCGGTGGTGACAGTTGGGGTACCCTAACCCCAACACCCAACACCACTGATACCAACAACCCAACTTTAAAGCAACAAGAGGAGAGGGGCCCAATCTAGGATTCAGAATATGTTGAGGTATAAGCTACTGTACTCAGTGGCTCTGTTCAACCTCCTCCCCCTGACTTGGCATCACCTGTTGCATCCCGGCACTGCATTTCGTGATGCCACTGCCAGGATGACCGTGTAAGAAAACAACCCCCTAAAATAGAATAAAAACTTTATTTGTTTTCCTGCAGGGCTCAATGACAGGACTCCACCATAAGGCAAGTGATAATTTAGTCTTTTACTTACATCCAGTGCTGGAATTACAGGTGGGCTTGCCAGCTAGGGCTCGGTCCTAATAGCTGAGACCTGAGCCCCCTGTAGCTCCCGCATCACTGCCATTCGCTTATAATGGGATGAGGTGGTACTCTTAAAGACATGGCCCCCAGAGGCCCCTACAGCCCCCAACCACAGAAAGATCCATTCCAATACTGGTCATATAACTTACTTTAAGAGCCCCCAAAAAACAAATGTTAGCAATATGCTTCAATAAAACAGTAGATTTCAGATGCTGATATTGTGTTTGTGTGCAAGCAGCTTTCACAGTTTTTTCTTTCAGCTGCTATAAATTAGGTCTAGGTTATTTTCTATTCCCCCTCAGCTTTTATCTGTAGCTGGCTCCCTGATCTCCCCTGGGCCCCCTCCCTTGCATCCCACTAGTCCTACAGGCAGATCTGTGCTTCTTAGGCTGTGTGCTCCATGCTCCAGTGGGCCAGTTCAATTCCCTCAGACAGCACCGCATTCTGAGCAGGGGCACTTCTGCTGGCCCAGGCACTCCATCATTTTCACAGAAAGCTGGAGGATTCCGCCTCCCCTCCAGCCTCACCGTGGCGCCCCAGGCTGCCACTTTAATTCCCCATGCCATCCATCCTCCTTTTCTTCTCCCTGCCGTCGACAAGATGGATGGCCTGGGCTGCTAATCAGCTCCCAAGTGGTCATGCAAAAAAAATTGCCACGCAGATGCCTCTGTTTACAGAAGCCCCTGTCTTCAATATTAGGTTTTTTTTTTTTTTTTGCTTTAAGCTTTCATCGCTCGCTAGCTGTTATTGATTTCCTTCCTTTCCGTTATGATACTCTCGGTCTTTTGTGTTTGTCAGAACAAGTCTGAGGTCAAGAAGGAACAAAAACCTACTTCAGAGAAACAGTCTATCAATATTTTGCGTCCTCCACAAGATCTACGACCTTCAAATCAATTTAGGAGCATTTCTGTGTCCCATACATTTTTGATAAATACAGTAGATGATAGATGGATGGATGGATAGATAGATAGAAAGATGGACAGACAGACAGAGATGGCAGTGCTATGAAGTCTTAGTCTTTGAGACCCAAGTCTTACACTTACAGTGTATGCAGGCTCCTCCCCTCCCATATCAAGGGGCACTGATGTTACTTATCGTCCAGGGGGAGGTCACTCACACCCAGTAACCTACACCATGCCTTAATACCACAGGCCTGGAAAACAAGCACAAGGGGCAACAGGAACCACAGTTGCCACCAACTAAGAGACCACTCGCAAACTGAATTGCCACAGTTGGAACTGGAATGAAGCAGGTAGGCGGTTTATTCATCCTTCCATTGATGTTACACTGGTCCCCTGGGAGGAACTACTTCAGGTTCAGGCTATGATATTGCACTCTTCTTAAACCCCTTAACTTCATTTAGGTTGGCACTCATGGTTTCTATGTATCTTTGTCAAAAAGCTCACTGTACAGATACATTGAGGCTAGTGCATCTACATAGGATTGTTTCTATAGTACACTTAATTACTAGCCATTTAGGATGATAAAAAAACAGGGTTTTAAATAATTGATTAGCAGTTTTTTTCTTGGGACAATACTAACTGTACAGAAAGCATTTATATAGGTTTTCTAGAAGTGGTAAGTTTGTTAAACACAGTGAGGCAAGTGCTATGCATTTTCCTGTTTTAGAACTTTTATGAGGAAAACGCGAATCAATTTTTAGAGTTAAATAAAACCCTGAAAAGGCATAATTACTGGTGACTCCCATCATCACACTGTTTTCAAAAGCCATAAAAACTGGCAAAAGCCATAATAATTGCCTATTACGGGTTTTGAAAGCTCGCACTCCGCTATTATAAATTGGCAGTGGGACACTGCAGTCGCAAGCCTGCTTGCTGTGGTGATGATGGGTATCAGGATCGAAACTGAAGATAGAAAAAGCTGAACTCTATCACAGTTATCTTTTAATGCTGTAAGCAGTAATAGGGCAGCTATTTATTGAACTTTGAGGGTCAGCAAGGGAAAACATATGAGAGGTTGAAAGACCTGAACATGTACTCTCTGGAAGAGAGAAGGGAGAGAGGGGACATGATTGAGACTTTTAAATACTTGAAAGGGATAAATAGGGTGGATAAGGAGGGTCTCTTTAGGCTAAGTGGCAACCATAACATGAGGGGGCACTGTCTTAAATTGGATTGGGAGAGGTTGAGAAGGAAATCTTGAAAGCATTTCTTCACCGACAGGGTGGTGAACAGTTGGAATGCGCTGCCGGCAGAGGTTGTCTTGTTGGCGATGATGGACAGCTTCAGAAAAGGGTGGGACAGACACAAGGGAAAGTAAATGTCATGGGAGGGGTGGATAGAAATGATGGGAGGATGGGGGGGGGAGAGTCAGTAGCTCAAGCTGTGGACACTGCAATACGAACAGACTAAATAGACCTAATAGCCTGTGTGTGATGAGCTCACAAAACTCTTGATCTTCTCTTCTAGTTTTATGGCTCATCATTTACCTTGGTTGTGTAAAGAAAAATCATAATACACACCCGCCTATGCGTTATTCTGTATACAGTTACTGTATTATATGTTTATATGTACAGTTAATGTGTCTTTTATGGTTATAAGAGTGCATTCTCAAGTTCTTTGGGTGAGAGAACAGCAAAGCGAATCTGAGCAGTTCTGGCACACAAAGGACTTGAGAAGAAACTCATAACCATAAGAGACACAGGAATGGTACGTATGAACATATTATAAATCATGTTAAAGACCTCTGTATAACAAAAATGGAATTTGATCTAAAAATTAACACATTTCACTTTGCAGAACATTAGAGAATCCCCATTGTGAAAAATGGACTATGCCAATTGAACTTAGAACTTTAGGAGCCTGATATTCAAAATTGTGCAAAGCAGCTGGCCCAGTGGAATGGAGGGCTTAGGCATCGATGCCTTACCTCCTGCCATGCCAGTGACCCATGTTCGCGGTGTGAGCAAGTCGCTGGGGGTCGGCCGGGGAGGGAGAGGATTGAGTGTCTGGAGGACAGCTCTCCTGTCCCGGGGAGGGTTACCTGGCTGTTCCACCGAATGACTTGCCCCAGTGGAGGCCTGAGGACAGAAGGGGTAAGGGACATCAATGAAGGGAGGGTGCTGCGGGACTCTACAGCTTGTGTATGCCTCCACGTATGCCCCTGACATGTCCCACCAAAGCAATGGGGAGGGCAGAAAACCAGAAAAAACAGTGGCCATGGACAGGAGCATATCGAGACCCTATAGGCTCCGCGTCAAACCAGCTAGACACCTCTGACCTGGGAGGTGAGTAAACTGGTGGACATTGAAGGACAGGCGGGGGGGCGGTAAAAAGAGGGGGAGATGGTCATCAAGGAGGAGCATAAATAGAATATGAAAAAAAAATAGCACAAAGCAAAGCGCAAAAATATGTGCTTCACCTTACGATTCCCTGGGTGCCCAAAGATGCTATAGTCAGTGCAATAGCGCATTGGCACTATTCAACTGAATATAGGGCCATGTTGGCCCAGTGCTAAGTCTCTTAGCATTGCCCCACATGGCTCCCGAAGTATGGTGCCACACTGAATAGCGCTAAAGCACAATTTTTGCTATATTCAAAGGGACCTATGCAAATGAGCCCATTGGGCATGCAAGGCACTAATGGGCCATTTGCATGCCCATTATGGGCTCATTTGCATGGGTAACCAGTCATGTTTGTGTGGTGCCATGCCTTAAATTTCTCAGACCAAGAGGAGTAGCTATCCCTGGTGCTAGTGATTCCCCTCTCCCTCTGATCCCACACCCATGAAGTATATAGCATTTCCCTGGTGCTAGTGGTGCCCCACCTACCTCTGATGCTACTGTGTTTCTTAAACAACTCCCTGGTGCTAGTGGTCCCCTCCCACTCTCCAGTGCCATCTCTGTAATTTCAAAACAATGTACCCCCCTCCTCAATTCACTGTCCTATACTGACACAACCCCTGCCTGGTGTTCAGTGGTCCCTCCCCAACCCGATCCCTTGCCCAGTAAATGCCAACATATTCCCTGGTGTCTAGTGGTCCCTCCCCCATCCACACTCATGCCTGGTAAATGTAAACATCTTCCCTGCTGTCTAGTGGTCTCTCTTCACATCCACACTCATGCCTGGTAAATGTAAACATCTTCCCTGGTGTCTAGTGGTCTCTCCCCACATCCACACTCATGCCTGGTAAATGTTAGCACATTCCCTGGTGTCTAGTGGTCTCTCCCCATGCCCACACTCATGCCTGGTAAATGTTAGCACATTCCTTGGTGTCTAGTGGTCCCTCCCCATGTCCACACTCATGCCTGATAAATGAAAACGTATTCCCTGGTGTCTAGTGGTCCCTCCTCCCCACCTACACCCATGCTCGATGGTCAATACATAATTCCCTGGTGTCTAGTGGTTCCTCCCCACCCGATAACCTACCCGAGTACTAAAAGAATATTCTCCTTGGTGTCCAGTGGTCGCTCCTCCCTGTCCAATCCCCATCCCCATACCGGTGACACCGGTGCAAATAATGCCCCCCCAAACAACACAGACCCGGCCATGACTACCAGTCCCCTGAATCCCCCCAGTCCGTTCACCGTTGGTGTCTAGTGGCCCCCCTCCCTCCTGTGGTACTGACAACCCACCCCCTCAGTCTCCTTTACCTGACTATCGGTGCCATGGTGCAGCCACAGCAAGCAACACAGCCCTCCACACACCACCTCAGCCGCCCACCATCTGATAGAAACAGGGTGTATGCTGCTTATTTATACAGCATGCACCATGGCACCGATAGTCAAGTAAGGGAGGCCAGAGGGTGAGTTGTTGATGCTATGAGAGGGAGGGAGGGGCCACTACACCAGTGGGAATAGGCTGGGGGGGGTCGAAGGGACCAGTAGTTGGGGTCATGACCGTGGCCAAGGCTGTGTTGTTGGGAGGGGGCATTACTTGCGTCAATGTTGCTAGTATGGGGACAGGGATCAGATGGGGGGGGAGCAACCACTGGATGCAAGGGAGAACATTCTTTTAGTACTTAGGCAGGGCATATGGTGGGGTGGAACCACTGGACACCAAGGAATGATGTATTGACCATTAGGCATGGGTGCAGGTGGTGGGAGGGACCACTAGCCACTATGGAATATGCTGGCATTTACCAGGCATGGGTGCGGATTGAGGGGAGGGACCACTGAACACCAGGGAATATGTTGGCATGTACCTGGTGAGGGATCGGGTTGGGGGAGGGACCACTGGACACCGGGGACACTGATTTTGTGGATCAGGACTGACGTGGGGGGGCCACGGCACTGATTTCATCAACCACTAGGGTTGCGTGGGAGTAAGTCATGGTCTCCATCAGCGGTATTTTCGCCATACAAGGGGACCATGCAAAATGGCCTTGCACGGTGCAAATACTCTGAATATCAGACTGCACAGATATTCAGATCCCCACCCCTCCTTTTGCATTGCACCTACTGTACCTCCACAGTTTGTTTAGGTGCAAACCCTGTTGGTGCTTGCAAACTGGGCTTTTGAATATAGGGAATCCTCGAAAAGCCGGATTTGCATACAGGCAAACTTTTGAATGTCTGGCCCCAGAATTTTAGAACTGTTTGCATGAGACAACCTTTTATGGTTAGAAGAGTACCTAGAATGTTTTGAAATAAACAGTCCTGAGTGACTAAGAATGATGTCATTATTTATAATCCTATTTATAGTAACCCATGAGGGGAAGTTATCGGCACACAAGTGGCACTGGGCTCCAGTAAAGTAGGACACTATGCTGGAGGGCTGCAAGACCTGTGCTTGAAGTGTGGATGCTAGAACGTGACACATACAAAGGGCCTAGGGACCAGCCTATGTCTTCCTGACTGCTATAGAACTAGTCAGTCCAGCCCTTGCATGATAGCGTACTTGTGTCATATGACCTTGGTCCCTTAATGACCTTCCAAACAAACATTCTCTTCGGCAGGCCCAACAGCTGTAGGACTCTGCCTGTTCCCAACTCTTACAATGCACACTGGTGACATGGAGAATGCCAAGTTATCTTTTGCCAAGTTAACTGGGGCTTTTGCGGGAACACACCTTTCCAAGATTTGAGCTGCACTCAACATCCTCCAAAATGTCACAGTTCCAGAAATGGTGGACAACATTGTCTAACAAGGCTACTAAGCTGTTTGTTTTTGGGAGACTGAGAATAGTAGTGCTGACCATAAATATTGTGGGTGGGGGGTGGGGAAGCCCCCCTGATTAGTGAACAGTTGGTGGGAGAGGTGCAGGATGTGAAACCCCCCAATTTTCTCCTTTTTTTTAGATCACTGAACAAGATTTTGGGATGAAATCTCATTTGCCATTTCCAGAGAAGCATGTTCTGCACTACAATTATTACTTGACCACAGGGAGGGTTTTTTTTCTTGGTCTTGCCATACCAAGGGTTCATTACCAGACTGCTGCTTTACAGGAGGTGGACTCCAATACTGCACTGCTACTACTAGGGTGGGAGTGGGCCCCCAAGAACCTCCAGAGACCTCTTTTGAGAGGAAGCCCACCACTTCTTCCAAAACTGCTCACAAGTCACCTCTCAGGTAGGAATTAGCTGGAACTGCCCCCTGCAAGGACAAGGACTTCAGGGTTCTCTCCATGATGTGGTTGGTGGAGGCCTCTCCCCACCCCTGGAGGGGAAAGAAGAGGTTACCCATCCTCTGGCTGCTGGTCCTCTCAAAAGGCACCAAATTCTCCTGGCTAAAGCACTGTCTGGAAGACACTAGTTCTGTTTGGCCCCCTCCTTATATAGGCAAGCGAGAGGGTGGAGTCATGAATATTCATACTTTATCCTTACTGGTTTGCCATGCCATGAGGCATAGAGTACCAACACCCAGTTACTCTGTGCAGGATGTTCAAAAAGATCTGCTCAAAATATATCAGCTGCCATTTTCAAAACAGAAAATGCATCCGGTTTGCTAGATCATCTAACAGATGACCTAACAGCGTCTGAAGTTCGCATCCAAAAAAAGGTGCAAGTGCCTGGACACAGCTCATAACTGCATCTGTTTTTTGTCACAAGGGAAAACTTTTAGTCGTAAATGGAAGCAGTGTTTGAAAACAGCAGTAAGGCTCCTTGGACACAAGCTGCTGGACACAGATTGAAGCACAGCATGCATTTGAATCCACAGCCAACCTTTTGAAGATCCCCTGCCCTCCCGGTCTCCAACTAAGAACCAGCACCTGAGAAGGGACTTAGAAGCAGATGGGAGAAGTGGTGAACCTCCTGTCAAAGGAGGTGGCTGGATTCTCTTGCAGGCCCACTCCAACCCTAGTAGTAGCACATTGCAGTGCTGGAGTCTACCTCCTGTAAAGCAGAAGTCGGGGCGAGTTAACCCTTTAGAATGCTCCCTTAGTAACCTGCCTAGAACCTGGGAGCTAGAGGCTGGTTACAAAAGATTAATACATTTCAATGAATGCCTCACTATTTATTAATCTCACTCACATTCATTTCAGTGGAACAGTTAAAACTCTCCCTGTTTTGATTCCCCTCATTTCACTCTGGTGTTCTGACCTGAAAGCTATGGAATTATTATTATTATTAGTTAGTTTTTGTTGACCAGGTAAGTGCACTAGACAAATCCTGCCTATTTTCAGCCACAACCCGGGGGAGGGGGATGCAGATGAATGCCAACTGACCTTGAACCAGATTAAGCTGTTGGTGGTATTTTTAGTGAATGAAGGAAATTTGGCCATGACACCAGGGAAATTCCCCTACTCTTGCTGCACACGGCGCAGACGCGTTGCAGGAGAGTTGAATGGAGGTCAGCGTAACTTCGGATATGGAAGGGGAAAGGCGTACTGTGGAACAGTTAACAGAGGTTGTCGGAGTCCAAGTTACGACTGGTATGGAATGCCAGCATTTGGGGGCTGACTCTCAGCCTCCGGAACCTTCTACATCGAGAGAGCAGCTCATGGCTGTACAAGATTTGGAAGAAGAGAATCTTCGACGGGATTTGGATGTCAAGAAGCAACAACTGTTGGACCTCATTACATAGCAGAACAAGAATTTATGGCTAGTAAACTGTCGTTAGAGGAATGAAAATGGAAAAGATCAGTATTAAGTCCGCTGCCTGGAGGAAGTAAACAGTTACCTTTGGAGTCTGAAATGGATCAATCTACCCTTTTGTCTGTGTTACCTTCAGTAGAAGGTCAGGAACAGGTCGATGACATCATGTCCAAGACGCTTACCCCAGATACTGAGTGGACCCCCGGGGTGGCGTTGCAGAATGCCGGATGGATACAGGAGGGAGATCGCTGGATTCCAGATCCCATCACGCCCTTACCAGGGTCTTTAGAACCTGAGGTAGCTTCTTTCTCGACTGCCTTGGATGGAGACTTTCAGCCACTGATTGTGCAAGATGGGTCTGCTACTCAAATGGCGGCTACAGTAGTGTTCTCCGCTCCGCGAGCTATGGTGCACGGACAAGGACTCATAGGCCCCAAGGGGTCTTGTGTACTGCAAAACTCAGACTACCATGCTACTCTTGATAGTGCAGCTTTATCGGAGACTCAAGGTAAGATTATTTTGGATTCTATACTTAATGGAACCAATGGTCCTGAGAGAACTACACCAGTTAAAGACTTGCCTAAAACATTTGCAGGTCTGTTTAAAAAACCTGCAGAAGTGGCGAAGAGACGTTTTTTGGTTCGTCTCAAATATACAGGGACTGCACCCATGGTCCCGGATCAGATCTGGGTGGGTAAAACGCTAATTAAGGACTCTATGGGCTTTGCTCCTTCTGAAGTATATGCATTTATTCACGCTCCTGGGGATCGGATATATGACTTAAGCTTTTGTACTATGCAGTCACTGGACAAGTTTTGGAAATTGTACTATACTCTTCGGGATTTTGGTGCTTGGCATGACTTTTTAGCTATTCCAGTTACGAAACTGACTATTAAAACTGTTACTATTTTATTTCGGAATGAGGGGGTCTGTATCAATGACATCATGTTTTGGTTAGAAAAGAAATGTACTGTTATGGAACAGCCAAAGCCCATTATAGATGAGAATGGATTTTGGAATGGGGGTTGGTTATTCCGAGTACAATTGAATCAGACTGAGGTCGGAATTTCACACTTGCCCAGTTCTTTTTTTTTAGGTCGGGATTGGGGAGTCCTGTTTTATGCAGGGCAGCCCAAAAGCTGTTATAGATGTGGGGCATTAGATCATCTAAATGTTGATTGTGACCAGACAAGGTGTTTCCATTGTGGGATGTTAGGTCATACTGCTCCTCAGTGTACTGCCTGGCCATTTTGTAATCTATGTGGGGAAGAAGAACATTCTTTTCAGGATTGTTTCTGGGCTGCCCACAATATGGAGGGGGAATCAGATCATGATTATTTTCTGAATAAAGCTAAACAGCGTTTTGATCATGCCAGTGAACAGCCTCATGAAGGTTCTTTTCCAAGCTGTGGTAGAGGACAGGGCCATACACCAGGACCTGGGTTCTGGGGTGGCTGTTGTTCCAATTCTGCTGCAAATGTGGCTTTAGACAACTTAGAGTTACTTCCAACATTCTCTTCTAAGCCACAAGTACAGTTATGAAATGAGCAAACTGGCTCTGTAACCCCTTTTGTCACTCCACATAGTTCTCCTGTAAGAACAGTGACATTAGATAACTTTCTGGCAGACCACAGTGGGAATACTCCAGATTTGTCTCTATCGGACCCTTCAGCCATTGCTGTGATAGATACTGCTGCTCCTCCTTTGGTGGATAAGAGAGACGAGTCGGGTATTTCTGCAACTGAGGATGGCTTTTTGCTTCCTCTAAAGTCCCAATCCTGTTCACAGACTAAGGAAGTGATTCCTCTTTCTCCTTTGCCTTTATCAAATCGGTTTTCAGTATTTTCCTGGAGTGAGCAGGTGGATTCTGACTTACCCATGACGGGGATGGACCCAGACCCCTTCCCTCCTCTAACTGCCGGCTCTTCTACGTCAAAAAAAAATCAACCTGCGCCTATACAAAAAAGGGTGACTAGATCCAGTGGTAAGCTAGTAGCTCTTCCTCCCTAATTCATCTGGTTTACGGGTTGCTAGTTTGAATGTGAATAGTGTATTATACAGGAAAAAGCATCTTGTTACTTTTGGGATTTTTCAACAACTGCCTTATGATGTTTTCTTTTTGCAAGACACTAGAATACACTTTCTTAATGATGAGCGTCAGATTGAGAAAGAATGGAAAGGAGGTTTATTCTTTTGGTCCTCGGGTGTGGATACTTGTAGTGGAATAGGTTTTTGTTTTACTTCTGATATTCAGTGTCTTCATATGGTTGATATTGAACCAGGCCGTGCTTTTTTGTTAGACATAGAAATGAAAAATGTTCATTGTAGATTGATTAATATTTATGGCTATCAGTCAAAAGCTCTTAGAATAACGTTGTTAAAAAAAATACAGCCATATTTATATACTAGTAGACTTATTTTTTTTGCAGGGAATTTTAATATTAATGTATTACATAAAGGTTCTTCACATAAAGTTTATTGTGACTGAACATTTTTACGGGATATGACAAATCATGCGGGTTTGAAACAAGTATCTGTTGGGAAGTTGAAGTTGGCAAAACCCACATATTATAGAGGTCGTTTGGCTTCCTGTATTGATATGATTTTTATTAAAAAATCATTAGAGCAAGGTGCTATGTTTTCAATACCGATTGAATCTTCCGATCATATGTTGATTGGGGTTTATATAGATTCTCCTTCTCAAAGAATGGCAGGTCCGGGTTATTGGAGGTTGAATTCTTCACTTTTAAAAGACCCTGTATTTTTGTCAACTCTGTCTGGGATACTACAGGATAATCTTTCTACTAGGTTTCTGTATGATAATTTGAGGGAGTGGTGGGAAGATCTGAAGTGCTGTTTATGTGCTTTTTTTAAGGAAATGGGATGGGGTCAACAGTTTTCAAAATACTCTACGTATTTACTATTAAGGAAACAATTAGGTGACCTACTCACCAAACATCATTTGGGACAGGTAGATGTGTTTATGGAAATTCAAGAGATAAGGATTAAGATGGAATTGTTTCAATATGATAGAATGTTGTCACTCCAACAGGAACAAATTTTTGGAACCCAAGGGAAATTGGACCAGGGGAACCCCTTTATTAACTGTCAAAAACTAACAGAAAATACATTTTTTCATGGTTTGACTACATCGAATGGTGGTTATGTTACTGATAATGCGGGTATTATGGCAACTTTGGAGGATTATATAACATCAGTGTTTGGGACTCCGGACCCAGATATGGGTTATACTGACCAAATTTTGAATTCTGCTGCTTTACCCCAGTTATTTTCTAGATCACAGGCTGACTTAATTTTACCGTTCTCTTATTTAGAACTGGATACGGTTATTAAATCTTTAAAAGGGGATACGGCACCTGGTTCGGATGGCTTGACTGGTGAATTATATAAACTTATTTGGCACTTTATTCCACAGGTCCTTTTGGCCGTGTTTAATTACTTTGGACAGATTTCTTTTACCCTCTTCTATGTATGAAGGCTTGATGATTTTTTTGTACAAATCAGGTGAGCGGGATGACATTCGGAATTGGAGACCTATTACCTTATTAAATGTCGACTTTAAAGTATTTGCTAAATTAATTAGTAACAGAATGACGTCAGTCATGGCTCGGCTTATTTTTCCCACACAGTTTTGTTCGGTCCCTGGTCGTCGCATTACAGAGGCTTTATTATTATTACGGGAGATATTGGACAGTAAGAATTCTTTAACAGAGTCGGTTGGTGCAGGGTATATCATGAGTTTAGAGCAGGCGAAAACATTTGATGGGGTTTCACACTCCTTTCTTTGGAATTGTTTAGCTGCCTATGGGTTTCTGGATTTATTTATACAATGGATTAAACTTTGTTATGCATTAGCATATGTTAAACCTTATGAAAATGGCTGGATGGGACAGAAGATTTTGCTGCAGAAAGGAGTACGACAAGGTTGTCCTTTAAGTCCTGTTTTCTATGTCTTTACGTTGGACCCCATTGCTTCGCATACTTCAAAACTCACCAAATAGTTATGCTTTAGGTATGGGTAAAGTGTTTCAACATAAAGTACTAGCCTATGCTGATGACATCTGTTTATTGGTTCACGATAGTACTTCTGTTTGGATAGCTTGTGATTTGTTACAAGAACTGGGTAAAATTACTGGAGCCAGGCTAAATGTAGCCAAATCTTGTTGTTTGGATGTTACTGGTTTTAATGATTTGGAAGACTTTATAAGCGATATTCCCATTTCTAGGGTACCTTGTCGTATTTTGGGTCTTTATTTTGGTGGGAATGATATGGCACACATGAATTGGGAGAAAATCTTAGATATAGGACATTCTAAAGTTAAGTCATGGAATCGGTGGAAGTTATCAAAAAAAGAAGGATCTTTTTATTAAAATCTTTTTTAATACCCGAGTTTTTGTTTCTTAGTTCAATATTTTCCCTGCCATTGTGTTTAGAAACTTCCTTAATGGGTTGTTTCTTTTCTTGTGTATGGGGTAGCAGGTTAAATCCGTTAAAACGGGACATTTTATATAACCCCATTAAATCGGGGTTGGATATGGTACATCCAGTGGTATTTTCTTTATAATAATATTGTTACTTTAGTTAAACGATGTACACAGCTATGGAGTAAGTGGGGGTACGCAGCATTAGTAGGAGTATTTAAGGAATGGTCAAACAATATCTTTTTACATAAAAATAAACGTACTCCTCGCCTACCAAAATGATGGGATGGGGTTATTGATTACATTAAGAAATGGGGAGTATTGATGAGTGATACCATCCTTCTTTCCAGGAAAACCATTTATAAGCAAATTATTATACAGTATTTTAATATACCAGTATTTATAAACTTTACTCAGCCAGAGCAAAAACTAATTTCAGAATGTATTTTGAATTCCAGTCTTCCGGCTCGTATGTGGGATACCGTTTGGTTGGGCTTACACGGGCACATTAATATAAAGGGAAATCATAAGCATAAGGCTTTAACGGATCGATATTGTCCCAGGGAGACATGTACATTGAAAATTGAAACAATGGACCATTTATATTTTCAGTGTCCATATATAACTGACTTTTGGGATATAGTTAAAAATAGATGGAAAAGGATAGGCTTTGTTCCTCTGGCACCTAATCTATTGTATTTTGGTATTATTCCATCCTTACCTCTTGGAGTACATCATGGAACATTCAGAATTATTTATGCTCATTTTCTTTATTGGATTTGGATAAGTCATTGTAGATTAGCTTTGCAACAACAGGTTATTTCTCCTTGGGAACTTTTTCAGATTATTCATACAGAAGTGCATAAATGGAAACTGGAAGAAAGAGAGAAGTTTTCTGGTATCCAGTGGTATGCTTTGTGGAAGAACCTTGAGTTTGTGGGAAATTAGGCTTGTACTATGTCTAGGATTCTGGTTTTTCAGTAAGAGGGGGACTGTGAATTTTTCTACTTTACTCCTGTTTGCTGAAGGGATTACCACCAGACTATTTTTTTTCCTTGATTAGTATGTAGGATGGTTCATAGATATCGTATTGCTATTATTTTTACTGAACTGTATATGATTTACTATGTTCTCATTACAATATTTTTTTTATCCTTTCTAGGAGGGGAGGGTTCTTTCTGTTTTTTGGGATTTGATTTATTTTTTCTGTTTTTTCTGATCTGTTTTGATTTGGCATGTTTGTAATACCATTATTATGTTTCAAACACTTTCCTTTGTATGGGGTAACACTGTTTTGTTTTGTTTTTGATTCTGTTATTCTAATACTTTGGGGGGGGTCCTTTACCTTTTAGGTTTGGACTAGATTTTTATTTTTGTATTAGACAGTCTTTTGGATATGTATGACAGTAATACTTTTTGCTTTTCTTATGATTTGTACTTTTCTTTTGTGTGAGGAAACACTGTTTTGTATTGCTTTGATTTGTTATTCTAATAAAAAAAATTCCCCTACTCTTTTCAATAAGTGCAATGGGATCTTTAACATCCACCTAAACTACCACCAATCCAGGCAGATGGGACCTCGGTTTAACGTCTCATCCAAAAGACTCATCCGAAAGAATTGATAATGCTTATTTTTAAGAGACGTGCCAGTTTCCAGAAATTGATTCTTGCATCTACACAAATCCCGTTACACCAAATCCCTCACAAGTGTGTGCAACTACCGACACCTGTGAGGTGAGTGACATGGGTTGCTGGAATACAGTGGCTGAGTCTTTATTCCTTCTGGAGGTAGGTGCCAATGTTTATGGTTGTTAGTGGGATTTAGCGGTGGTGCAGATCCCCCACCTGTGGGTATCCTTTTGACAAAAGTTGCCAGGGTGCTTCCTCACAGGAAATTAAACCCTGCCAACTAGCTGGCAGTATAGCCTAGAGGTTAAAGTAATGAGCTGTGAATGAGCTTGGTACATCCAGCAGGCCTGGATTTGATTCCTACAACCTCTACTTGCATAGCGTGTGACTGAGCAAGTCACTTAACCTCCCAAGTGCTCCTGGGTCAACCCTGAAAACAGGCACGTGTGTTTAGTGGGCATTACCCAGTTACCAAAGAATAAAAAAAATAAAATACTAGAGCTGCAAGCTCGGTTCTACCAAAGGCTGGATTTACATGATCATTTGTCCTATGCACAACAGTAACCATGCCCCCCCCCAGTGTCATACAACATATAACTCCTGTCATCACTGAAACTGCAGTAAGAGGCACAGCACCACACTAATCAACCAGCAGGTCCCAAGGTTAGGTAGGAACTCGGGCAGATGAGATGGACCACTGGTCTTTCTCTGCCGTCATTGTCTATAGGGCCCCTTTACATGCAGTGGTCTGTATTAGAATGACTGGTACAGATACATTGTAATACTGTATTACCTGTCTAGCCATGTACAGGGGTACCATGCTGCAACTAAAGTGAGCACTCCCTTAAAAAGCGTTCCCTGCTTTCCTGGGTTCACAGGGTTTTGTTCCGTTCTGCCTGGCCATGTAGAAGCACCCTTCTACTCATTTCTGTCCCCCTGACAAAAGGGAATCCCATGCTGTCCTGGCTGTTGCAGAGCAGATTGCCTGTACACAGCACAAAAGGGTAACATTACGGTTGATCTGTACCACACGTTCTGATACAGATCCTAGCATGTCAAGGCAATCCGCACCACAACAGACCAAGTGGAACAAAGTGTCATCATGGTATGAGCAGTACTGGTAAGCACCATATAAAAGCCCCTTTTGTTTCTTTGTAATAAGTTTAACAATACAAATGCAGTCCCTTCTGACCAAAGGATAGACAAGCCCAATCCTGTCTGAGATTAAATCCTTTGTGCAGGGGGTGTGTCAAAAATGCAATTACTGTATGCTAGTACTAATAGTTTAACTGTCCCCTCCCCACTGATAAACACTTACAAAAAATGTCACTTCCCACATCTTGCCAAATTCTCAATACACACTCCCTCAATAGTAAACATTTGCTAGCCATTTAACCAGCATGTTCATTATTCATTGTATTTACTGGCTTCACACACTGTATGCCACTGGCCACAGCCCACAGACCATACACAGCAAAATAAAGAGGAGGCAGTTTAGTGGAGCATGGATGTATGGATGGACACACACACACACACACACACACACACACACACGTGTCAAACCAGAAGTTCAGAGCTTTTGGCCCAAATGTTTGCCAAAGTCAGTGAAAATAAAAAAAAAAACAAAATATGAGGTGTTCGATTCTCTGGTAGAACCAGGGCTGGATTTACTGTCACGCCAAGTACGTCTGTACATAGGACCCTTGTTTTTTGAGGCCAGTTCTAAGCTGTTTGCACATGCCAGCTGCTAAGGTTGGCTGTTCCATGCAGCAGTCATTTATCAGAGGTTATTATGTTCGCCATGTGCACCAGTGCGCAGCGAACGTACTGCAACAGTACTGCTTTTTGATGGGTGTGACACTGTTCGTCCAATGCAGAGCAGTGTTTTAGTGGCAAGTCCCTGCCACACCAATCATCAGACAGGCTGATTATGATGGAGTTTTGGCTTGCTTGGCGGAGACAGCACAAACTTGAAAACAGCCAACCCAATCACAGATCAGGTCTTCCCTTTGATCCACGCCGCCCAGCAAGTCAAGCTGATACATCATGGTCAGCCTGGAATACTTGCCAGCTAAAAGAGAAAAATGTCCATCGATGTCTGTTAACTGGCACCCAGTGACTGTGCCCCGCACCTGACCCTCCCACTCAGACCCCCCACAAACATAACAGTGACACTGCGGATGTCCAATCCCCCAGTGTCACCGCTTTGTACATAAAAGCCCCACGCTCCATTACTGCACCACTCACAATGCATGGTCACATTTCCTCCACGGGTTTTTTGTTTTGTTTTCCTTTTTTTTTTGTATACTCCCACCAACCCAACCTTCCCTCTCAGCACCCCCCAAACATAACAGTGACATTGGGAGTGCCCAATTGCACAGTGTCATGATCGCACATAAAGGAATAGCTGGTCCTTTTTTTAACCCCTGAGGCCTGCTACCACACATGCACGGTCACATATCTGGGGATCCTAGTTTTTCTTCTCCTTTTCTCCTGCCCACTTGACCCTCCCTCTCAGCACCCCCCTCACCACAAATACAACAGTGACACTGGAATGACCAATTCCCCAGCGTCATGAGCTAAAATAAAGAAAACCTTCCCTAATACTTTTTTCTTTCAAGTAACCCTGTAAAAAAAAAAAAAGTCCATCGATGTTTGTTGCGGCCATTACTGTCATCCACCCAACCCTCCCATTCAGCACCACCCACCCCCCCATGCCTCTACTTACCCATTTGGGGTTCAGTGCTGTAATCCTTTGTGTACCACAGACACATCTTCACTCTTCAAAGCCGGACCACAAGCTGAAGAAACAGATATGCAGTTCAATATATTTCAATGGTGTTTTCAACATAGTGGCATAACTTGGCCATTTTTAGCCCAAATTTTCAACATGCTTTTTTGGGACCCCACCTGATGAACAATTGCACTGACATTGGGAAAATCTGTCCTGAAAGGTGATTTTGTGGTCCCTGCATGAAATCATCTTTCAGGCAGGAGTTGAAAATGTTCTTTGCCATTGTTCATGAGGTGGCCCATTAGAAGGTTATGTTGAAAATTTGGTGTAAAAATATTAAAAAGCAACAAATTTATGAGCCTATGTTGAATTTTGTGAACACAAGCTCGAAACTTTGATAATTTTCAATAGCTTTAACTCATATTTACAACATAGCCATTTCTGTATAGCACCTCATGAATGTGACAGCTGTCATTTTTCAAATCATGGCCAAAATGTGTTTTTACATTCCAAAAGGTGATTTCATGATTCCTGCATGAAATCACCTTTTAGGCAGGAGTTCAACATTTTCTGTGCCACTCTTGATGAGGCAAAGTCATAAGAAGTTTGTGTTGAAAATTTGGTGTAAAAATATTAAAAAACAACAAAGTTATAAGCCTACATTGAATTTTGCGATCACAGGCTCATAAGTTTGGTAATTTTCAATATTTTTACCCTAAATTTTCAACATAGCCATTTCTTTACAGCACCTCATGAATGCGACAGCTGTCATTTTCCAAATCCTGCCCAAAATGTGTCTTTGCATCCTGAAAGGTAATTTTGCAGTCACTGCGTGAAATTACTTTTGGACAAGTGTTGAACATTTTCTCTGCCCTTGTTTATGAGGTGGGGTCATAAAAAAGCAATGTTGAAAATTTGGTGTAAAAATAGTAAACAAAACAACACATTTATGAGCCTACTTTGAATTTTGCGAACGCAGGCTCGTAACTTTGGTAATTTTCCATACTTTTACCCTAGATTTTCAACATAACCATTTCTTTACAGCATCTCAAGAATGTGACAGCTGTTATTTTTCAGATCCTGCCCAAAATTTGTTTTTCCATCCTGAAAGGTGATTTCGCATTCCCTACGTGAAATCACTCTTCAGACAGGAGTTGAAAATTATCTGTGCACTTCTTCATGAGGTGGGGTCATAAGAAGGCAATGTTGCCAATTTGGGACAAAATTATTAAAACATAAAGTTTTGACCCTGCATTCAAATGTACAAATGCAGGCTCCTAACCTTTGGTAATACATAACCCACACAATGCACCACAACGCATCTACTACCCCAGGGCTTCTACACCAGTGGCGAACATCCGGCATTGATAAATGCTTGTTTTTATTTTTTTCTCTGAGCTGCCTTGAGGGAGGAGGACTGCATCTAAACTTAGGGGGATGACAATCTGTGATGGCCCCAGAAGGAAACTTGCATCTTTACACCCACAGTGCACTCTCTGTGTTCAAATGGCAGCAGAACTAAGGCCACTAAAGTCTGCCTCTGTGCAGAGATGAGAGCAGGTGTTGGCTGTTTTGAATTTGGCAGCAGTCACCTGAGACTCAGTCAGGCTAAGTGTTTTCACACAGCAATAACCATGTTGCCTGGGATCCAGGTCTGTCCATCTCAGTGCTGTCAGCTGCTCTTGTAGCTTGAGCAGAGTGGTCAGAGAAGAAGGAGCCAGAGTGGGGAGTGGTGCACCTGATGACTCGGAGAGTCAACAGGGCCTGCCAATGCCGTGCCTAACTGATGGCTTTCTGTAGTGGTACTCCTAGCTAGAGGTTAGACTTTCCAGATGCTGGAAGGCTCTTTTGGTGAGTTAGACATTTGGCAGACAGCCTATGAAAAATTATTTTATATATATTTTTTTAAGTATTCCCCCTGAATTTGTATTAAAGTTCACAAGAAGTTAACAGTAAAAATATGGATACATTTAAGAGCAGAGTAGATAGATATATATTACAAAGGAAACAATAGGCATAGATCAAACTATTGAAAATGGCAAACTATTTTGGGCAAATTGCCAAACAAGCTTGAAACATACTTGTATAGCAGTTTATATTCACACACCCACATGTTCACTTCCTCTTATTTTCACTGGTGGAACTCTAGTGCTGCTATATGTAATGATCTACCTAATATTCACTGTCTTTTTATTTTCTCTCTAATAATGGAACCAGCTGATATAGTGAAAATAAAAAGACAGTGAATATTTAGGTGTGTGTTATCGTGTAATAATGTCACTCCTGGGGTGGGTTGAAGCACGAGGTGAAGCTGAGTGCTTCCACCACCCCAGGAGTGACGTTATTACACAATAACACACACCCTGGAGTTCCTTATTGCTATTATATAATGGCTCGATGTTACACAAAATAAAAAAAAAATTAAAAAATGTTTTTAGTAGATTTTTAGTGAGTTTCTTAGAGAAGAGGAAAAAAAGGCTCCATGAATACAGCCAGCAAAGCTGCTTATCAGTGACAGTGATGTTATACTGTAATATCATCATTATCTCAGGCACACACTGACCAATCAGAATCCAGGATTCCTTCTTGCCATTGTATAATTCCTGTTATACACCTATGAATATGATCATTCTTGAGGCAGCAGCAGGAAGGGAGGGGAGTGGGGAAGTCTGGTCAGTAGTGCATGCGAGCGGCAGTAGTCTTGAGCAGGGAGTCAGGCTGGAAAGTACAGTTACGTAAGAACTTACTGTAACAGTAGATCTTCGAGAGAGGCTCTTGCAGTAGGTATTCACATATAGGACTGACACACCAGGCATCAGGACCCCACGGAAAAATTTCTAGCTAGCAGTCTCTGGCAGGGGACTGCCCCCACATCAGGTGACTGGCATCATGTGACGTCAATATAAAGGGGCGGTTCCCCACGCCCGCCTTCCAGTTCTTTCCCACCCAGGGCCAAAAGAGGCAAGATGAGAGAGAAGAGGATATTTCCCCCTATGGAAATGGAGCCAAAGAAGCTTAGGGGGGTGGAGGGCGGGAAGACAATACCTACAGCAAGAGCTTCTCTCGAAGATCTACTGTTACGGTAAGTTCTTATGTAACTGTACTATCTTACTTCAAGAGGGCTCTTGCAGCAGGTATTCACATATAGGACTGAGTCCTAAACATTCTGGAAGTAGGAAAAGCACTCGGGAGGAGGATAGATATCCATAGGATAGAACCTCAGGCTGAAGAGGATCTCATGAGAGGAGACCTTGTAACACAGCCAACCCGAAGCCTGCTCTACGGTGAGAGGCAATGCCCAAACTGTAGTGTTTCGTAAAGGTATGGACAGAAGTCCAAGTTGTGGCTGCACAGATGTCTGCCGCTGACACATTCTTGAAACAAGCTGCAGAGGCAGCTACTCCTCTGGTGGAGTGACCTCTGACTTGACCCGGCAGGGTCTTGTTGTACTTGTCGTAACAGAAAGTGATACAATGAGCCAACCATTTGGATAGGCATTGCCTAGAAACAGAATTGCCTTCTTGTTTGTAAGCAAAAGAGACAAAAGCTGATCAGTTTTCCTGAGATCCTTAGTCTGAGTGGTGTAGTATCTCAGTATTCTGTGAACATCCAAAGTATGCAAGAGGTACTCCCCTTGACTGGAGTATTGCATAAAGAACACAGGTAGCTCAATGGATTGATTCAGCATAGATTCTGCCACCACCTTAGGGAGAAACTTAGGGTTGGTACGTAGAGCCACACATTCCTAGTGAAAAATCAAGCATGGGATTTTGCACATCAAGGCCTGAAGCTCGGAAATGAGCTGAGCAGATGTAATGGCCATCAAGAAAAGAGTCTTCCAAGTAAGGAACTTTAAATCGGCTGTTGATGCCAGCTCAAAGGGAGACAGGGTAAGCTTCTCCAGAATAAAATTCAATTCCCAAGGAGGGGCGGGAATGCAGATGGGAGGTCTTAAATGGAGAACCCCTCTGAGGAAGGTCTTGGAGACTTCCAGCTGAGCAAAAGTCCTATCCCCAAAGGGAATATGGTATGCTGAAATAGCGGCCATGTGGACCTTTAAGAAGGAATGTCTGAGACCCAGATCGAAGAGGTGATGCATGTAGTCCAGGACTTTATTGGCTGGGCATGAGAAAGGCTTGCAGGCTTTCGAAGTGGCCCAAACAGAGAACCGTTTCCACTTCATGGCGTAGGTGGACCTGGTGGAAGGCTTTTGGGCCTCCACCAAGATGTCCGCTTCGAGCGGATAAACTCCAAAGCAGACTTTTGCTATGTCTGCAGGAGCCATGCTTGTAAATGAAGGGATCTGAGACCTGGATGAATAAGGGTCCCCTGATCCTGGGTCAGCAATTGTTGCAACAGAGGAAGAGGAAGAGGAGGTTCCTCTGAAAACTGTTGCAGAAGAGAGAACCAAACTTGCCTGGGGCAGAAGGGAACGATGAGAATCATTTGAGCTCCCTCCGACCTGAGTTTGTTCAGGATCCTCGGAATTAAGGGAACAGAAGGGAAGGCATAAATGAATCTGTCCCTCCAATCGAGAGACAGAGCTTCCCACCAAAAAATGTTGTGCCCTGGGGCGAGCGAGCGGAAGGCGGGAAGTTTTGCATTTTGGGGAGAAGCAAAGAGGTCTATCTAAGGTGTTCCCCAATGCAGAAAGATATTGTTTACGACTTCTTGATCCAATTCCTATTTGTGGGCCCTGGCTGAGGACCAACTGAGGTCATCTGCCAGAGTGTTTTCCACTCCCAGCACGTGAATTGCAGTCAAGTGAAGGTGATTCTGGGATGCCCAACTCCAGACTCTCATTGCTTCCTGGTACCGAGGCTTGGAGAGCGTTCCTCCCTGCTTGTTGAGATACAAGACTACACACATGTTGTCTGTTTATATGAGGAGATGACCGGGAAGGATAATGGAGTGGAGTGCCTGAAGGGCATAAAGGACTGCTCTCAGTTTTAGCACATTTATGTGCAGGTTTTGTTCAAACCTCGACTAGCTGTCCTGAGTCCTGTGAAACCTGAGATGGGCTCCCCAACCTTCTCCTGATGCATCTGTCATCAACGTCTGGGAGAGGGGTTCAATGTTGAAAGAACTCCCAGGCACAGGTTCTCTTGCACCATCCACCAATGCAAGTCCCTGATCATGGGATCAGAAACTAGTACCTCTTTGTCTAGATTGTCCAGGGTTTGGATCCATTGAGACTGAAGTGTCCATTGAGAGATCCTCATATGGAGCTGAGCACATGGAACTGTCAGAATGGCAGCCGCCATTAGCCCGAGAAGGTGAAGGACTGACCTGGCGCCGACCCTCCTGCGACCGGACAGAAGACAGGCCTGAGTCTGGAGGGCGTCCACCCTGTCTGGAGGCAAAAAAGCTTTGCCGATGGTCGTGTGCAGAATTGCCCCTATAAACTGGAGGTGTTGGCAAGGGACCAAAAGGGACTTCGCCTGGTTGATGGTGATACCCAGGCTGGTGCAAACCTGTCGGGTAAGGGAAAGAAAGTGCAGGAGTTCCTCCCTGTACGGGGCCACCAGGAGCCAATTGTCCAGGTACAGGAATACCTGTACTCCTTGGGTACACAGGTGGGCTGCTACCACAGACAGGCATTTGGTAAATACTCGGGGGGCCGAGGGAAGACCAAATGGGAGGGTCTTGAACTGGTAGTGGTCCCCCCTGAAAGCAAAAACAGAGGAATTTGTGGTGTGAAAGGCATATGGGGATATGCAGGCAAGCATCTTGCATGTCCAAAGCGCACAGCCACTGCCCCTGCCGAAGGAGTGGTAGAAGGCTCTGTAAAGAGAGCATTCTGAAGCATTTGTACTCCATGAACATGTTCAGGGAGCTGAGGTCTAGAATAGCCTCTCATCTCCTGACATCTTTGGAACTAGGAAGAAATGCGAGTAGTAGCCTGTCCCCCAAAGATGGTTGGGGACTAGTTCTATGGCCGCCTTCAACAGAAGGGAGGTGATTTCATCTAGGACCAGAGGAAGACGTTGCAGGGAGTAAGACGACTGAGGGGGTAGTCTTTAGGGTGGTTTCTGAAGAAACTCAATTGAGTGTCCCGCTGAAATCAACTGGAGCACCCAAGCATCTGACGTTATCCTCTCCCAGCCCGGCAAATGGAAGGAGAATCTCCCCCTACTGGTTCCTCTGGTGCCTCCAGAGGCAGTGGGAGAGGTGGAAAGTCAGGAGGTGTGGGGCAGTGCAGCAGCCGAGGTTCCCGCAGCTTTTTTGCTTGGGGGAGGCTTGGTTGCTGGAGGGGCCCAATGCTTGTTGGCCCGTTTGCCCTGTGGTTTTGGTTTTTGTCGGTTTCATCTACGAAAAGGACGCCACTGCCCTTGAGGGCACCTGTACATAGAGTCTACTGACTTGAGTGCAGTTCCCTGCTCCTGCAGATCGGTAGTGATGTCCTTGACATTACCCCTGAATAGCACCAAACCCCTGAAGGGAGCATCCTGGATAGCGGATTGCACTTCAGGGACCAATCCTGACACACGGAGCCAGACATGACACCGTAAGTCTACGACAAAAGCCGAGCTCCTTCTGGCTGTGTCCACTGCGTCGTAAGTGGTACGAAGCACATGCCAACTGGCCAAACAAGCAGAACGGACAAGATCTGCCACTTCCTGCTTAGTCTGAGACTCAGGAAGGGAGTCCAGTTTGTCTTCCACCTGACTAAGGAAGGTCTTCTGAAAGTCCCCCATATGTGCCACATAGTTCAGGGCCCTAATACTGAGGGTAGAAGAGGAATAAATCTTCTTCCCGTATTGGTCCAGAAGCTGTGACTCCTTGTCAGGTGGGGACTAGCTGAGGTGTTTTGGGTTAGTGGAACGGCTGTGAGCAGCGTTATGATGACCAAATCCACCTTGGGGTGTAGGTTCAAAAAATCTACACCCTCGGGAGCCTGATATAGCTGGTCTGCCTTCCTCGGAAGGGTGGCCAATGTGGAAGGTTGTTTCCAAATAGTGGAAACAAGGTCTGCGTGAGACTCTATCCAGGGTGGAATCAACGAAGGAGCAGTCTCGGGAAGATCCAAATGAGCAGCGAGTTTTTTACACTGTGGGTCTGGCTCCGGTGATTGCCATTGATGGACTTCCTGGATTTTCCTCAGTAACTCCAGAAAGGACGGGTCCTCCGGAGGAGACTTTGGAGGGGTCCTTGGCTTGGGGTGGTCTGGAGTACATGGCTCATCATCAGGATCAGAGCGACCAGTCTCTGAGTCCAAGTCAGACATACCTGATGAAGAAGAGAAAGACTCCTCCCTATGAGGGGGAGGGACAGCCCCTTTGGGGAGTTCCCTGGGGCATGTGTCCTCCCCACTCCGGGCACCAGAGGGCTCTCCTCTGGTGTCAGGTAGGAGGGAGTCTCCCATCTCCTACGTAGGGGATCCTGCAAAGGGTCTGGTGTCAAAAGATGACTTTTGACCTCTCTGGTGAGTTGAGCCTTGGCCTCAGCCCACCAGGAGACCAGAGTTTCCTTCAAGTCCGCCGGTGGCTGGGGCATGGGCGGCAGAGGAGGAGGGGGAGGGGGTTACATATACTGAGGATATCCATAAAAGGAGTATCCATAACCTGACAGTTGGTAACCTGGCATAGTGTATTGCTGCGTCGGGTGCTGTGGTGCCAGATATTGCAGCATCTGGCACTGAGGTGCTGGATACTGCGGAGCTGGGTATGGTGGCACCAGATATTGAGGTGTTGGATACCCAGGAGCCAGGGGCTCTGATGGAGCAGAGGGACCTGGCAGAGGCCCAGCTTGTGGGCCAGGCAAAGGAAATTCTGGCCCCGTGAGTGTCAGGCCCAGTGTAGGTACGCTGTCTGGTAAGGGGACATCAGCTGGCATCGGATATGCTGGCATCGGGGCTGGCATCTGAGGGTCCAGCATCAGGGTATTGGGTCCCGAAGGAGGGGGCCCTGACAGCAGTGTCTCAAGGTCCTCTGTGATGACTGGGAAGGGAGGATCAGAATCCCGGGGGTCGGCAGAGGGGATGCAGGGACCTCAGAAGGCAACGCAACATGCTGCAGGGTGTCTGGAGCATCAGACTGATCTTTAAGGTCTGGTGCAGGCTCCTTGGCTGGGCAGGTGTCGTTAGGGCTGGCATCTGACTTATTGGCCGAATCTGGGAAGGTGTCGAAGGAGCCAACGTCCAACTGATTAGATCCCTTGCCAGAGGGAGGTCGCGCTGGAGATGTGGTCTTGTTGAGCGAAGGTTTGGCTGGGCACCCCCTCGAAGGGGCAAGTGGCTTAGCAGCCTTGTCCGGGTGAACGTCAGTGGTACCGGCATCTGACTTACCGGACCCACTCAAACCCAAGGACCGCATGGCAGAAGTGACCCTCCTGGGAGTGGAGGCCTCCTTTTCTCCGGATGCTCCCGAAAGGCCTGAGCCAGACGGGAGAGGTGACGCCTTCTTGGACACCACCAAGAAGGCTGTCATGGAGCGATCCTCTGGAGGGGACATTACCTTAAGTACCGTGACTCCGGCCAGAGCTGTGGTGGCCGTGGAAGCCGTTTCCCCACTCCTGATGCTTCTCCTTGTCACATTTCTTCTTGTGACCTTTGGTGGAAGTGGCCACCTGCCTTAATTTCTTTAGCTCCTTCTCCATGGATGCCATTCTTTTCTTGAGGGTATGGGCTTCCAGGGACTGCTGTCTTCTTTTCCAGGTAGCGGAGTTACATTTTTGGCAGTGTTGGCACTTCTCCACGGGGTGGTCTGGGCCCAGACAGAAGAGGCACAAGGAATGGCCGTCCTTGTATGGCAGTTGAAAACCACATGAGTCACACTTATTTTTATGTGATTCAGAGGGCGTCGGGGATGACCTACATAGTGAATCGATTGTTGTAATCGAGAAATAGAGGAAAAAAGATTGAAAAGTTCGAAAACTAGACCGACGAACAACTGATGAGCGTTGAATTCTACCACAAGGAACTTTCACAAGCTGACGGCTGGAAAGAACTGGAAGGTGGGTGTGGGGTACCACCCCTTTATACTGACGTCGCATGACACCAGTCACCTGACGTGGGGGGTGGTCCCCTGCCAGAGACTGCTAGCTAGAAATTTTTCTGTGGGGTCCTGACACCTGGCGAGTCAGTCCTATATGTGAATACCTACTGCAAGAGCCCTCTTGAAGTAAGATCTTGGGATTCAGGAACTAAGAAACACCATAGCCTGAGCAACAAGGTCTGCTGCAAGGCAACCAGAATGTTGGGGTGTAGGGGGAGAGGTTTCGATAGCAGGAGGAAAGAGGTAATACTACACTCTATAGAATACTGGTAAGGCAGCATATTGAATACTGTACACTTTTCTGAAGTCCCCACCTCAGGAACGACAAAGACAGGCTAGAGATAATGCAGCATAGGGCAAAAAAATGATTCTGGGCCTACAGGGAAAATCCTCCAAGGAATGGCTTATGGTACTGAACATGTACTCGCTGGAGTACAGAAGAGTGAGGGGAGACATGATAGAGACCTTCAAGTTCCTGAAAGGATTGAACAAGGTAAATGGTGAGGAACTATTTAGCAGAGGTGGTGAGTCAAAAACACAGGAACATGAGTGGAAGCTGCCAGGAAGGATTCAGGACAGATGTGAGAAAGTTTTACTTTACCGAGAGGGTGGTTAAGCCATGGAACAACTGATGTGGTGGGTGTGAAAACCATCAATGGTTTCAAGTATGGCTGGGACAGACTGGAACAGAGTTAAGGGATTAATAGTTACTCATAGGTGTAGCAGTAAGGCGGAGAGTCAGGGATGGAAGCATGGGCAGAAACCCCATCTAGACATTAGGTTCCGGGGTATCTTAGGGTACAACAGGGCAGATTGGATGGACGGATGGTCCAACATTGTCTATGTTTTTATGTTTGTGATAAGCTTCAGATAACTATCAGAACCTTTTACGGCTTATCAGAACCTTTTAGAACCTTTGTACACTTTTTGATTCTCCCATTCCTATAGAAAACCCATCCCATCACTCATGCCAAGGGTCCCAGAGGGTTGGGGGGTCTGGTGGGTGTTTTTAATTATTTTTTGAACATGCAAACTGTAGACCTGTACAAGTAATTTCCCTCAGCCTATCAAAGCTCAATTTTATCTAATCCATTTACTAATAAGGTCTGGCAGGAAATTTCCATGTCATTAAAATGGGATCCAGTTTCTTCTCCACACAGCCCCCTTTCAGGGTAATAATCCCCTTCTATATCAGAGCAAACACCTAGATTGGTAGAGCTGGAAAACAAAAGGAATTCAGTTTTTAGGAGACATTATTGACCCTTCTAGTGCTTCATTATTATCATGTACTCAGTTATCTAAGAAACTCCACTTACAGTACCTAGAACAGAGTTTCATAAACACTTACATATTAGATAAGTACTCAATAATGCCGCTAATGCTAATGTAAATTTGCCCCTTTACACATTCATGACAATATATGTACAGCCTTTTGAGGCTACAAAGTTATTTATAACATGATTATTGAACCCAAATACAATCCTATAAATTCCTTAATTGATTCTTGGGAAAAGGAACTGTATATAAAGATTTCAGCCACTGAATGGAATCACTGTTGGGATGATACACTAAAGGTATGTAGAGAGGCTAAAGGTAGATTGATACAGTATAAGATTCTATATAGATGGTATTACACTTCTACCAAGTTAGTAGAATTGGATTTATCCAATAATTATTTATGTTGGAGATGTGCCTCAGAGAAAGGTTCCATTTCACGTATTATCTGGTCCTGCAAAAAGTTAGCCCCATTCTGGTCTGATATTATCAAGTTTTGTGAAACAGTAATCAAACTGTATTGACTGTTCTGCTAAAGCTGTAGTTTTAGGGATTTGTTCTGAGAGGTTCCACATCAAGTCCATGCTGTCCTAGACAGCTAAAATGGAACTTTGGACAGCGATTCCACCTGAATTTGTTTAAAAGGGTCAAAACGTCAATGCAGAATTCCTTTTGGGAGAATTTTCCATAACAAATTCTGTTGAAAATATTAGAAAATTTGGCCCCGTAGAGTTTTAATCATCAATTTATGGTTGTGTGCGGAAAACGTAGGCTGTGTCAGTAATGGAATGGTTACAAGAACTAACAATCAGAGCTAGTTATGAAAGACTTGCGCATGTTACTATGGATAGACTTGATACATTTCAAAATATTTGGTAACCATACTTGGAATCCAGTATATGTAAAGCTCCAGCTTAATCTTTCATGTAAATACATTAATTAGATACATAAATTCTAAAAGAACTAAGGGTAGAACTAGTGACACCAGTGACTACTCTCTTTAAAAAATCATGGGAGGATGGGGTGGTACCCAAGAACTGGAGGAGGACAGATGTGATTCCTCTTCACAAAAGTGGGAGCAGGCAGAGGCAGGAGACTACAGACCAGTTAGTTTGACCTCAGTGGTAGGGAAAATGATGGAATCACTTCTGAAGGAAAGAATTGTTGAGTACCTAGAGGCCAGTGGGGCACAGGACCCAAGGCAGCATGGATTCACAGTGGGAAGGTCACGTCAGATGAATCAAATAGATTTCTTTGACTGGGTGACCAAAGTAGTAGACCAGGGAGGGGCAGTGGACATGGCCTACCTAGATTTTAGCAAGGCATTTGATACAGTCCCACACAGAAGATTAATAGGCAATTTAGCCAGCCTAGGAGTGGGTCCCAAGGTGGTAGCCTGGATAAAAAATTGGCTGGACAACAGGGTAATAGCAAACAGAGTCCACAGTGAAGAAAGGAGGGTTACTAGCGGGGTACCGCAGGGTTCAGTACTGGGACCAGTCCTTTTTAATGTCTTTATAAGTGACATTGCAGAGGAACTGGAAGGAAAAGTATGTCTCTTTGCAGATGACACAAAGTTCTGAAACAGGATTGATACACAAGATGGGGTGGAAAGGATGAGAAGGGACTTGGAAAGGTTGAAGGAATGGTCAAATGCATGGCAGCTTAGATTCAACACAAAGAAGTGCAAGGTAATGCACCTGGGAAACAAAAACCCAGGGGAAGAGTACACAATGGGGGGTGAGATACTGACAACAACAAAAATGGAAAGGGACCTGGGGGTAATTATATCAGATGACCTAAAAGTGGGAAAGCAATGTGAGAAGACAGTAAGGAGGGCTGGGGAATACTGGGATGCATAGGGAGAGGCATCAACAGTAGAAAACAGGAAGTTGTTATCCCTCTGTGCAGACAGTTGGTGAGACCCCATCTGGAGTACTGTGTGCAGTTCTGAAGACCCCATCTCCGTAAAGACATAGACAGAGTGGAGGCTGTCCAGAGGAGGGCAACCAAAATGGTGCAGGGTCTGCACCAGAAGACATACGAAAATAGAATAAAGGAGCTTAATATGTATACCCTTGAGGAAATACAGCAAGGGAGAGGGGGATCATGATAGACACTTTCAAGTACCTCAAGGGAATCAACAAAGTCCAAGAGGGTAGTATCTTTCAGAAAAAGAGATGTGCAAGAACAAGGGGGGCACAATTTGAAGATGGGGGGGTGGCTCAGAGGTAATGTGAGGAAATATTTTTTCACGGAGAGGGTTGTGGATACATGGAACAGTCTTCCTGAGGAGGTCGTTTAGTCAAGAACAATGGGGAATTCAAGAATACATGGGACAGACATAAGGCAGTTCTAGTTGGGGGAAGGAGGAAGTAGGCTGTTGGTTAACTAGGATCTGCAGCATATCCATCAGGTAGGAAAATGGGCAGACTACGTGGGCCAAGCTGTCCTTATCTGCCGTCAAATTCTATGTTTCTATACCTGTCATATTATGTAGCTGATGCACTTCTTCTTGTGTTGTATTTTCATCTGCTGTCTTTATCGCACTCTGCTATGCTTTATATGTTTTGAGTTTTATCTAAGCTGTTTTGGTAGTTTACTGTTCAGTGCACTGTATATTGATTGTTATGTTATTCTTTGACATTTTAATAAACTTTAATTTATAAAAAATGTACTTGTGCTGATTTGCCTTACATTGTTTATGATTGTGCTCCTCTGATATACTGTATTGCTGCATATGACTTCTTAATATTATTGTAATGCTGTTAATTACTGTTAATTACCAAGCATTTAATGCCTAATCTTCCTTTGATAAATATTTTATTATTGTTTTATTTATAATGTATTGTTTTCTTTTTTGATTCTGTTATTTTGTTATGCGTCTTGGTCTTGAATAAGGCATCATATACATAAAAATGTATTATTATTATTAGTTATGTGTTTATGTATTGATTGATTGCATTATTTCTTTTTTTATTGTTTACCTTCTCTTGAACTATCTCTCTTAACCCTCACCCCCAGAATGCAACTGGAAACAAGTTTCTGTCTGCTCAGTATGTCTTTTCTAGTAAAACTTTTGAAATAAATAAACAGACAAAACAGGTGAATTCTTGTGAACTGTGACAAACTTAACCTGGTTCGAGGTTTGTAGGTCACATGGTCATAGTTCAATAATAGTACTTGAGTCAAACATATGGTATAAACAGTAAGCAAGGGCTTTGTAACAGGAATCAAGATCCAGAGCAGTAAGAGTGAGGTTAAGCAGGTAAGAAAACAATGACCAGGAACAGCAATCCCCAGGTTCAGATCCTTCCACCTTCGTACAGTGTCATAACAACCCTCCTGTTGGTGTACCAGTAGACCTACAGTCCCTTGGGAGCTTCCTTAAGTCTATATGAACAACTGAGGAAAGGGACCTGGGAATTGTTGTCATCAATGACTTTTCAAGTAGCGTGCACTTCTTCACCTAACAAATAAAATTAAAAGGATATTAGGATGCATGAGGCCTTGTTTTGTATCTCAAATAATTATGCCTTTATACAGAAACATAGAAACATAGAATTTGATGGCAGATAAGGACCGCTTGGCCCACCGAGTCCACCCATTTCCCTACCTAATGGATAAGCTGCAGATCCTAGTTAACCAGCAGCCTACTTCTTCCTACCCCCACCCCCTAGAATGGCCTTATGACTGTCCCATGCATGTTTGAATTCAACCACTGTTTTTGACTCCACAATCTCCTCTGGAAGGCCGTTCCATGTAGCCACAACCATCTCTGTGAAAAAAATACTTCCTTAAATTACCTCTATAGAAACTTGGAGAGACAATACCTAACTATGGTTTCAAGTTCTGATCCCCTTTTCTAGGAAAATGTAACAAATCCATTTAAAGCACAAAGAGGAGAGCTACGAAGCTCCTCTGGGGTCTGGGGAATCATTCATATGAGTAGAAACTAATACATAAAATCTAATGACTGCGTAGACTAGGAGAGGTAGACTGGATATACCCTTAAAGAGAGATGTGCACAGATGGCAAACTTCACTAAGCAAATTAATTTGTGAGGTTTGCCAAATTTGTGAAGTGCTGACTTCAAGTTTTCTGCAAGCAAAGTGGCAGGTCGGCGGTTGTCACACTCGACCTGCAGCCTTGTGCGTACAACACACACCAAGGCGTGCATATATCAGAGTGCGACCGCACACCTCAGAGTGGTTTATTTATTACATATATAAACACACGGCACTCCTTCTCCAACTACTCCCTTACCTCTGCCCTACACAATTACCTTTCCCTCAGCTGTTCCTGCTTTAACCCACCTTAATACCTATCTCCAGTTTCTGCCTTCCTACCATGACCACCCCTGGCAGGGTTCTCAACATCCTGAAGGGGGAAATCAGGAAATGGCTACCCCTTCTCCTCATATTCAGTTTCTGGCCTCTCCTCCTCTCTTCTCCACCTGTCCTTCTGGGTCACCAGTGTGCACAACCTAACCCCATCCTTTTTACTCCAACAGCACTTGCATACTACCTCGAGCCTGCTCCTGTTACACTCATGCACTATAAATGGTTCTATTGCATTAGTATTGTTTTGTACATTTATATGTTCTTTTGTATGATTTTGGACATGTATTGCAATTTACTCAATGTTCCACTACTGTTTATTGTACAATACCTTGTGTTCCAACTGCTGCACAATTTTACAATGTTGTATTGTTTGTGCTACCCACATACTATTGTAACTGATCATCCTTCAGAACCCAATGTAACCCCTCCCTCCAGGTTGCACCGTGAGACAAGCAACTTGTTGTTCAGTGCGCCTCCTGGTGAAACATTTCAATACATAAAATAAATTATATATATATATATATATATATATATATATATATATATATATATAAAACTAGAGACACTTTGAGGCCTAAGGGGGTTGACAATGTCCCTCTAAACAAAATATATCATCATTTTAGAACAAATAAACAGCAGCACTTGTTCACTCAAAGAATAATGGAAATGTTGAATAACCTTCTAGAACAAATGGTTTAGTCTGATAGTAAACAGATGTTTAACAGCAGACGAGGTAAAAATATTCTTTCGACCACAATTTGAAGAGTTACCACTGAGATAGTGGGGGAGGGGCAGTCTGGGTGGCCCTCATGGTCTCCTGAACTGCAAACCCTAGTAAACAGGGCTTTAGTTAACTCCATTTTGGGAGTATTTGACTTCCAAAAATAAGGCAAAAACTTCCAAAATAAAGAAAGAGGAAGTCATTGACTTCCAGATGTAAAACCAAAAAATTGGATGACTTCCAAAATTGCAGGCTTGGAAGTCAGAAATGATGGATTTTTCTGAAAAAATTGTATTTTACCACTCCTTCCTAGAATATTGACTTCAAAAAGTGGTATTCTGGAAGTATTTTGACTACCAAAAAATTGGAATGACTTCCAGATTCCGACTCCTGGAAGTTTGACTTCCACTGAAAATAAATTAACTGAACCCCTGCTTGTACACCTATTTGTGCACGTAGCAGGGAAATGGTGGTTGCAGGCATGATTGCTTGGACTTCACTGATTAGTAGAAACAACATAGAGACATAGAATTTGACGGCAGATAAGGACCGCTTGGCCCATCCACTCTGCCCATTCTTCTCTGCCTTCACTATTACCACAGACCATACCTCCAACATGGTTGAGTCAAAACATAAAGGGTTGTTATCCATGCAAGAAGCGTTCAATCTGTAAGGTTATTTCCCATGGGAAAATCTTTGAAAACCCACATACAAGCAAAAAATATGAAATCAGACAACTAACGACGTGTGACACTAGTGGAGTCGTTCATCTAGAAACTTGTGAGAGTGGAGCCTTTTACGCAGGGAAGACAAAAGACAATTCAAAGTCAGAGTCAGTGAACACATAAGGACTATAACTGAGACATCAGTTATGCTACAGTGTTACATATAGAACAAGCATTTGTCAATGCCGAATGTTGTCTTGCTGCCATTGGCAGTGCAGGAGTTAGAGAGATGTAGCATAGGAGTGGCAGTCAAGTATTGAACGGATGCCAACCCACCCCCACCCTGCAGAGAGTGAGAGGCATTAGGGTGTCCCTGTGGGTGTTTGTTAGTGTAGTGCGGGAAAACATGCTGGGCAGGATGTGGAAAATGACAGATGCACAGTTCATAAGTAGGTGTAATAAAATGCCAGTGCTGAAAATGTGGCATACAAATATATGGCATTTGCGGAGTTGCAAGGGTGCATGGGAAATATGCAAGGCACGCTTGCAGCACTGCCAGTTTATGGGCGTTCTGCACTAAATTTTCAACATAGGCATTTTAGCACCTCTGCTGATGTACAGTGTCACTGTCATTTCCTCAAAGTGTCCCAAGAAGTGATTTCGCACAGCGACCATGCTATTCTGCGCCGGAAGTGCGGAAACACATTTTGGGCAGGATAAGTGAAGCGACGGCTGTACTGTTCATCAAGAGGTGTGTAAAAATGGCAATGTGTGAAAATCCAGAGTGAAAATATCACAAATGCACCACGGTAAGAGCGTGCGTGCAATCTGCCAATGCACGCTCATAACACAGTCATTTTATGGAGTATCAGCTCCAAATTTTCAACATAGGCATTCTAGGAGCTCTGCTCTGGCCCAAACACTGATTTCTCACAACGACTGTGCAATTGTGCGCCGGAAGTGCGGAAACACATTTCGGGCAGGATGTGGAAAATGACAGTTGTACTGTTCACAAGGAGGTGCACAAAAATGCCAATGCTGAAAATCCAGCATTAAAATATTGCAAATGCGCAAAGTTACGAGCCTGCATAGGAACTGCACAACGCACGCTTGTAAAACAGGCATTTGTTGGATTTTTTCCACCAAATTTGGAACATAGGCTTTTTGAGACGCCACCTCATGAACACTGGCACTGTCATTTCGTTAATTGGTCCTGAAAGGTGATTTCGCACAGTGACTATGAAATCACATTTCGAGGCCGATTAACTCCATGACAGTGATAGAATTCATGAGGAGGGGCCCCAAAAACCCCATGTTAAAAATTTGGTGCCAAAATTCCAAGAAATGCCTGAGAAATGCAGCAAAGTTGAAAAAAACCCTTTTCATTGCATTATACAGCTTACCGGCATCTCCTCAGTTCGCGGTTGGCTTTGAAGAGTGCAGACGTGTTCCCGGTCCACGGAAGATCATCGCGCCGGAGTCCGGAGGTAAGTATGGGGTGAGGGGTGAGGGGAGGCAGGGTGCAGTGGGTGGGTGTGGATGGGGAGGGGGCATCTAGACTACGAGGGATGGTTTTAGTTTTGCAGGGAAAAAATAAAGGAAAACCATTGCGGGACAGTTTTCATCTTACAGGGCATTTGGCATGCTGGGGTGGGTTCCCAGCATGCCACCTAAAATGGAGTTTTGGGGGGGTGTCAGTAGCAGACAGGGATTGGGTACCCTCATCTGCACACAACAGAAGGGGGTGGTAATGCCGACAGGGATTGGGCACCCCACTGGCAAACAAAGAAAGGGGAGGCGGAGCCGAGGGATTAGGTACCTCGGCATTCAACAGTTTGTGGGAGGTGATACCGACATGGGTGGGCTCCCCGTCCAGCACACAAACACGGGGTCACCAACAGGGGGATTGGGCACCCCCCGATGTCGGCAAGCGTGAGTCGGCTGCCCGCTCACCGACCATGGTCTTAATGGCAGCGAGCACAGCAAGCAAAGGATGGCTGCGTATGATGAGCTTTGCTTGGATTGCAGCGGACCTTTGCTTTGATGTGCTCACCCCATTATGAATGCATGGTGTGGCGCTGGCATGCAGGCTGATTGGGGAATGAGGGACGCACCTACTGATGCGTGCCCTGCATTCACCCAACAGCAGCCGCGCCCCCAAAACCCACACTAACCAAGAAGATGTTGCTTACGCATGCGCGCAAGCCAACATAAAAAGCTACACATCCAGAAGAGCACAGAAGTAGTTTCTTGGCCATAAATAAAGTCAGCTCTAATCCAGGGGAAGGGGATTTTGACAAGAAGCATTTTGGATTGTCAGCTTAGGTGTAAGAACTAAATTCAGCCTCAATGGAATTTTGAAGTTAGCACCATTTCTTGAAAAAAGTCAGACATCTTATAATTTTCCATGTATATCAGCATTTGTGTCATGTAGAACTAAAATTCTCACTTTTTTTATAAGAAACAGTAGTTCATAAAGTACTAAGGGAATTTATTAGTTCGTTTTTTTTTTTATTGCAAGCATTTGGTTGTCACGTTTATACCTATAAAGCAGCTTAAAAAATTGATTATAACAAATTACCAGAATGTGACCAGGCAGTGCAAGAAGGCAGCCAGGAAGGCCAGTGGAATACTTGGGTGCATAGGGAGGAGCATAACTAGCAGAAAGAGTCAGGTGATGATGCCACTCTGTAGGTCTCTGGTGAGACCCCACCTGGAATACTGCATCCAGTTCTGGAGACCATATCTCAGGAAGGACATAGACAGGTTGCAGGCAGTCCAGAGGAGGGCTACAAAAATGGTGCAGAGGTTACACCAGAGGTCATATGAGGAGAGGCTGAGGGACCTCAATATGTACTTGGAGATGCAAAAGGAGAGGGGGACATGCTAGATGCATTTAAATACCAAAAATGTATAAATAGGTATCAGGAAGGGAGCATATTTAAGGGAAAGGCATGCTCAAAAACAAGGGTTCACAAGATGAGATTGGAAGGTAGGAGACTCAGGGAATGTGAGGAAATATTTCTTCACTGAATGGGTGGTGGACGCATGGAACAGCCTCCCTAAGGAGGTGACTGGTGTGCAAACTGTGAAGGAATTAAAACATGCTTGGGACAGACGCTAGGGAATGCTTACAGTATGGAAAAAGGGTAGACAGGGGACTCAGGGGAATGAGGGGAATGGGCAGACTAGATGGGCCAGGTGGTCCTCATCTGCCGACATAATCTATGTATATTGTCTAGACAACACACCTAGTTTGCAGTATAAGATGGTATAAGGTGTTTGTGTTAAATAAGTATAGGTTTCTGTCAGAGATTTAGGTTTTATTTTTAATAGTGGAATGACCCTGCCTTTCTTCCGTCTCTTTCTCGCTTCCTTTTGTAGATTGAGCATGCTAGAGGCTACAACCTGGATTCTGCCACAGTGGTCAATCTTTCTCCACTGAAGGTGTAGCTAATGTCTCATAATAAAGCAGATCTGTGGACTGCTATATTGATTTGGTGAACTTAGAAGTTATTCATACCGTCTGTGAACAGCCCTAATGGATTCATGCATGTGCAAAGGAATAATAATGAGACTTAAATTCTGTCATGATTTTCTCTGTACATGTTCTTCATAGACATACTGTAACTGAGTTTTCCCCCTTTTTTGCACTAGTAAGTATTAGGTTACAATCAGAAGGTTTGTAAATACGCATATAGCTTTGTTTCAACGATATTATTTATGTATTATGTATGTTTCATCCCTTTAACTCGTCACTGTTTTTAAGTGTAATTGAACTTTGAACTTCAGGAAACCTGGCAGCAAATAATGATGTTTTAGTAGGAGACTGTATAACTTGGTTTCTAATATTAGAACTTCAGCCTTTGATAAAGGGTTACTTTTAATCTGGAATGTTTCAGGTGATTTTACTGTGTGCGTGGCATTGAAATTAAGCACTGTTTTCACCAGAAACCACTGGAGCACTGTCTTTTGTTCTCCAGTGTGGGTGGTGAGTGCCCAACTTTTTCTGTTGATATTTAGAACTGTAAGTAGTTGGGGACTCCCATTACCTTGTCTGGTCTCTTTGAGGTTGGCTGGTTGTAAATGTGTCCAACCCTATGTGCTGTCTGTCAAGGTCGGGCACAGATTGGTAGCATTCGTAAAGTCTTTGGTGCTCTGCTTTCATGCTGTCTTTGCGCTCTCTTCAAAAAGCCAAGCCCATTTTTTATTTCATTGTAATTTAAATGTTTTGGTCCCCTCACAGTGAGTGCGAGAGCCCAATCTCAGTCCCTTGCCGACAGCTAGGGCCACAAAAGTGAAAGTGGCCAGCCATGGAGAAGAAAAGGAGCCACTGCACTCCTCAGGGAATGAGAGCACAGGAAAATCCAGGGCAGCTGTGGGGAGTAGGATGAAAGTGCTTACTGTCAGGCAAGATAATTTAGGTAAGTTTCCCTTTCTGTAGGGGGTTTACATGTGAACTTCAATGCTTTCATTTTTTAATAACTAAAGATATTTTCATTAAATCAGGACCTTTTTTTCCTAGAGACTTTGCTTGTTCCTGCTGCTTACTCCTGACATGAAATTAAGAGTGGTAGGGGATAACTATTAGTAATGAGAAGACATTTCAGGATGGGGTGAAAGGGGAAGGGGACAGAAGATGTGAAGGATGTTGTGTAAGTGACTGTTCGTAAAATACAATACTAGGTGGGCAGCAATCATTAGTAAGGCTGTATTTCCATCTGGGAATTCAAGTGACATCAGAGCCATGGCATCAAAGCTTAAGATGTTCTGGCATCCCTCGAATCTCAGAATGGAATGAGACCTTTTATAACTGCTAACCATTTTTTTTTGTAATACAGACTATTTAGCCACAGTAACTAATCCACTAGAAGTAAAAGTCCATGCTGCAAAACTGCGACCTCTTTTTAGTACCCCTGAAACAGCGTAGGTGTGTGGGTTCAGCTGAGCTATTAGAATGCAAAACTGCATTCTGTACTGGACTATTGGTTATATTCTTTCTCAGAATTAGTAATCTGATGTCAGAGCCATAGTATTATGAAAAAAAAAAACTTCAAACGGATGGTGTGATGTTCAGGAGTCACTGAGGATGCCTTCATCCGAAGAATGTAGGACAGAATTACTAGGAAGCCTTGGAACTAGAAGGTTTTGAAAAAAAAACTGGAAACAGTTCTTGACTATTGTACTGCACAGGACACAAGAGCTAGATAATATTTATACTGGAACAGGCTAAGAACAGTTCCTGGACAGCACCCCCCCCCCCACAATCAGGGAGCTGGACTGTGAGCACTGATGACCACAGTCACATCCACCCTTCTGTATGCAGGTTGGACCTAGAGAGAAAATTGTAACAGAAACCAAATGTTAGCAGAAAAAAGACCCCTGGTCCTTCCAGTCTGCCTAGCTGTACCCTAATGGTCATGATCAGTAGGGGTTCACATGGATAAGGTGGGATTCCCCATCAGATGAGGTGAGTTGATTGTGGTGTCATCATTGTGGCTCTGTTAAATAGAGACTGTAATAAAGGTAATTTGAAAAAATGGTGCACTAATGTCAGGGGGACAGCCACCATTCCGAGGCCAGATGAGTTTAGGTAAGCAAGGAGGCATTCACCAATCAGAGTTCATGGTGATTCTTACTGTTTGAATATTACAGTAATTAACTCCCCTTCATTGAGAAAAAGCTGATTCTCAATGCTGAGTTAGTTCAGTGACATCAGGGGTATGAGAACAAAGCTCAAGTCGAGTGCCCTTCTGATGTCAATGATCTAACAAGGTGTTGAGACTTAACAAGTCCTCAACCAAATAAGGGTTAACTTATTATGTATGCTATAATGTAAGCCTGTTTTCGACACTGCTTCTCACAATTTAAAATGGATTTTTAACCAATACTTCTTACCTTATCAGCATGCCCACAGTCCTTCCCTCACTGAGCAACTTTTTCCAACTGCTGCAGGGGCCTGAGGACAAGATGGAGTTTCTCCAAAGGTGGCCAAGATCATGATCCTTAAGGGAAGGATGGAGGGAGGTGGTTATGAAAGAGAGGTGCCACAAGGCTGTTGAGGGGCAAAAAGAGGGGGTCATTAGGAAGGGAGCACAAGAGAAGGGGGCAGGGGTAAAAAGAGAAGGAAAGGGTACAAGGAAATAGGTAACAACAAGGAAGGGGGCACCAAATGGATAGAGCAGTATGTACTTGTAACCCCCCCCATGAGCTATGTAACTTAAAGAGTGTCTATCGACCTCTGAGCATACCAGTTTTCTATTTCTGTGTAAGACTGGGTCAGCAGCTTTGACTTGGCATTCCAATGGGGAGAAGTGAGTGGTCGGAGCTGAAGAGCACGGACTAGTGATAGTCAGTTGTGGGGTGGGCTTGTGCCTGGCACACAGTGCCAGTTCCCATGGTTCTGGAGTTTCTCCATAGAGCCTGGCGATGCATAAAAGTACTTGTTCGTGGTGGCTGCGGTTGGTATGGGACCCTCAAGAGAGGGGTGGTGCCCCTCTCCAGCAGTAGAAAAGAAGGAAAAGGAAGATCTGGAGTTTGTGAGACAAAATGAAAATGAGAGAGCAACGGGCAAAGAAACTGAGGTGATATTAACTTTTTTGAGAGTGAGTGATTTGGTCTGGCATCCAGTGGTGCCCTCCTTCCCCAAGTGAGGACCAGTGACTGACTTATCTGTAAGTTCCTGTCAGTACCTAAGAAGCTTTCTTAGAGTGTTTTCCTGGATTGGGATTGCCCACAGTGTCTGGAGATTGCCTGCTGTCACCAGCAAAAATACCCTCTGTGGGTGAAAGTGGGAACATTTAAAGAGCTCTTGCAACAGTTGAGACAACTTTGAAAAAATTTACATTCAGGCATAACTGTAGTTTATATTTTGTATTTTATTCTATAATTTTCACTCTTATTTCCTTATTACTAAAAGTATTTGCATGAATACAGTATCTGTGCCCTTTTAGCTCTGCCTACCTGCCTACACCTGACATCATAATTCTGTTTATGACATCAAAATATGTTGCTGTGGAGATAATTATGATGTGATAAACAGGGGATTGTGATGTCATGTGTAGAGAAGCAGCCAGAGCAGATACAGTCTAGGGGACAGGGATCTTGTTTTCATGCAGATGTTTTCATTAATAAAGAAAATGGGGAATTAATTACTGAAAATATATGAAGCACAGTAATAAAGAAAATGGGGTGAAGTTGAATATAAATCTTACTTTGTTCAAAGTTTTACTAATGCTGTCAGGGGCTTGTGAAAGCCCAGAGTATTTGGGAGAGTGTCAAGTATTAGACTGTGGGAAGACAAAGTTCTGTTCAGGATCTAGGTGCCAGAATGTAAAATAATACTGCACTTTTGTAAGCACTCAGATTGTTTCTGCTTCCAGTTTTGGAGGAAAAGGGAAAGATGGGCTAGTGTATGCCTGGGGGGGGGGGGGCACACACTTACTGCCTGCAGTGGTGGACTCTGAGAGAGACATTGGTGCCTCCAGTGGGGCAAGATGTGTGCTGTTTGTCCCCCCCCACCGGGTTGCAGTGAACCCAGGAGTATGAAAAGGTGTACCCTATGGTGACAATGTGGAAAGACTGCCGGTTAAAGTACTAGGTCTCTGGAAATTAACTTTACCACTGGAATCTGTGAGCTCCCTTCCATGCCATAAAAGAATCCTATTTTTTTAACTCCATTTGGACACTTTATTCTCTTCTTTGCCAAGTTCTGCTAACCATTTTAACTGCAGCTCCGATCCTCCTGTCTTATGTTGTGGGAGCTTGGGAGGTCAAGTAAGTGTGCTTTGGTGTTTTTGTGTGGGTCCCTTCCCTTAAAACCTTGTGGCCATCATTTTAGATGGCTTATGGTAAAGGTAGCCACTGATCAGCTCTGGGCTGTAATGGGTGAGTGCAGTTCAAGGGGATGACTTTGAATTGGCATGCAAACCATTCAGCTGTCTGTGACAGCTCTGCTCACGCTTCTGTGATGCTGAATCAGTAATTGCTATTGTCATTTGGTGGATGGATCAAACCTTATTTTTCATGTTCCAAAGTGTTAAGAATCACAGATCCTTCCAGGTTGTGCCTGAAAATAGTCATTTTCTGGCTATGGCACCCACCCGGTAAACAAAAACGAAATAAATATATTAGGAGGTGTGAAGAACAAGGTTTAAAAACCAGAGAAAACGGGCTTACAGTGTATAGTCGTCACTACAGACTAGGCTGGAGAGCTGTCCCCTGGGCATGATTATAGCTATGAATATTCTGTACTTAAGGTACCATATGCCTTATAAATGGAGCGTTTGTTTGTTACATGAAAATGTCAATTAACAGCCGATACAAAGAAAAATAAACATATCATTTCCTATCCCTCTCATCTCTGTTATGGTTTATAACTGCTTTGTTTGTGTTTTTAAGTCAATCAATATAAAGTCACAAAACAGCAGAAGAGCATCATGAGAGAAAGTAAAATCCATGTGGGTGGTGAAAGGCCAGGCCTGCTGAGATTCTGTGTGTGACCCGGGGCAGAGCAGTTCTTCATTGTTTAGTCAGGGTCTGTTTTCTGAGGATTTTTCACCCTCCAGACCCCCCCCTTCTGGGTGACATAGCTGTACATCCCCAGCAAGCCACATTCACACAACAAGACGCCACCCCTTTGTCCCTTTGTTGGTCGTGACATAATAAGCCTTCCGGCACTAAGTATTCCCAAGCCCACCAGGAGGCAGTTGGAGCATGACAGAATGATCAAATTCAGCTACAGCAGCTCAGTGAACCCTTGCTTATTCACAAAGTTTTAAACACATTTCTTTATTTTCTAGGTGTGCTACTAGTGCATGGAATTAGTCAGTAATTAAACAGAATCCAGTGCACTCGCCCCTTCCCCCGACTCACGATGGCAGTCCTTTTAAATGTATTTACCACAGGGGTCAGTCCTGGTTCCAGTCATAGATAATATAGATACTTAGACATTGACAGCAGAAAAAGGCTCTCGGCCCATCTAGTCTGCCCACCCTGTCTAACTATTCTGCCTTGCCCTAGTGGCAGTTCTTCCCTTTTTTTACTATCCCTCTTTTTCCTACCTAAACCCACCCATCTGTCCCATCCGTGCTTTCAGCTCCTGATTTACTTGGCCTGTAAAACTACTTCTAGTCTTTCAATCCACTTATCCACCACCCTTTCCATGAAAAAGTACTTCTGGACATCCTTTTTGAATCTCCGCCCTGCCAGCTTTTGTGAATTCCCTCTTGCCCCGTATTTGAATTCAAGGAGAATAGCTCCTTCGCATCTGCTCTGTTTATCTCATGCAAGTGTTTGTACTTGCATGTCACAGTCATGTCACCCCTTTCCCTCCTGTTCTCCAGCGTGTATATGTTCAAGACCCACAGCCTCTTCTCATATGTCCAGTCCCCAAGGCCATGCATCATCATATTTGCCCTGCACTGTACTGCCTCCATCTTGTTGCAGTTTTTCTTCAGGTGTTGGGCTGTAGAACCTTGAGCAGTATTCCAGGTGCGGCTGCACTAGTGACCTGTACAGATGAAGAATCACCTCCCACCTTCTACTGCTTATCCCCCACCTTATGCCTCCCAGCATTCTATTTGCTTTGATCATTGCCCTGTTGCAGTGTGCAGACATTTTTAGAGTCTACAATATTTTATTACTCCCAGGGGCGCCGACAGCGCGGGTGCTCGGGTGCTTGAGCACCCACAAAGTTTATATGAGCACCCCCTAATTCTTGTCCTCCACAGTCCACCTTGCCTTTTCATTTCCCCGCTTCTCTGCCTGTTTGCCTGATTCAGGCAAATTGATACTCCATGACCAACTTTCACAAATCGACCCCCCCCGTAGCGGCAACCTGGCACTGGCGCAACTGTGACCTCAACATATTATTATTATTATTATTTTTTTTTTATGTAGTTAATTTAAATGTAGAAATGTGTGTGTGAGTGGCTTCTAACTAGGTGGGTCAAGAGGTAGCCCACAGCTACTGATGAAATGCTCCGTTGGGGTTGGGCGAAACTCGCAGGAGCAGCACTGTGGGAGGATGTGGGGACAGGTTGTAGCAGGGCTATAGAACAGGACTGGTCTGCTGCCACTGTAGCTTCGGCAACAGCCCAAATATAAAAGTAATTTATGTACTGTGTTCTCAGTTTTGCATCTCTTGAAGTTGTAAAACTAAACCACGGGTGCCTAAGTCTCCATACCGGGAGGAACTAGTCTGGTTACTCCGGTGTGAACAAACCCGCAAATTCATTTAACTCGAAAATGCTAATAAACACCAGTACATAAATACTGCTCTTCAGGCTGTTGCAACTTCAGTGGCAACGAACTCAATCTAGCCCTGCTACAACCTGTCCCCACATCCTCCCCGGGTGAGTGCTGCCCTACGAAGCTCGCCTAACCCCACCTGAGTACAACCTTGTATTAGTATAACAGGCATGGTTCTTGCTTTTCAGCAGAATCATATTCAGATCACTGTTTCAGTTTCAGAGCCGCCTGATTAGTTAGTTACAGACCAGCACTACCAACAAATAAACTGATGATCAGATCGCCGATCAGGCTCTGTAATTAATTTATACTCTCAGCAGTCAGCCAGAACGGAAGCTGAGAGGCAGAGGGGGTTTAGGGCAAACAGCAGGGATTCAGGGCTGGAGACTACTGCCCCATACCAGATGGATCAGATGGATCTCACATGTCCCCTAACCCATTATCTTCTTACATATCAGGGCTAAATCAAAATGACAATTCAATATCAACTAAGCCGTTCTGGTTGATTTAATCTATTTGAATAGAAAACAATTTTGCAAACATATTGAAGCATATTTCAAAAGAATGGTTGGATTCATAGAACTAAACCCCAGATCATTACAGAGACTCCGATATTTCCTTTCTGATATATAATAAATGCAGAGTTAGTTGTCACATGCAGCAGCATGTTAACTCATTGAAATGGGTAGATCCAAAACTGGATTACAGTGACTCTGCTTTTAAACAGGAATGAGAACAGCTTGAAAAAATGGGCTTGTAAAATATGTATCTATGTGTATAATGAATGAATAAATGAGCGCAGATTTATGTATTACACTGCCCATTATACCATGACTTTAATAGAAATAAATTAGAATAATAACGCTCCATTTTCTGTAAAAAGACAGCTGGCACCGTTATATTAAAAGGAAGAAATAAAAACTCATTTAATGAGCATTGTTAATTAAACCTGAAAATCGAAGAGGTCGGAAATGTGGGAATTCGGAGGGAAATGAGACTAGCGGAGTCAGGCAGGCAGCTCTGTAGCTGCGGGCGGATATTGTGGAATGAAATTAAATTTAATGTGCAGCAGGGCTTCTGTTTGTTAATGTCGATCACATACATCTGCAGTGCATTCCAACTCTCAGTAAAGTGCTCCTTATACTGTATCCTGATAGACCGAAAGGACACAGAGCCCCACCAAAGGGCAGCCTTCTGGCAAAGTTATGGGGGGACAGAGGAGAGAGAGAGAGAGAGAGAGGAGACTTGGGATGAAGGAGAAGCCGTGCAATAAGCTCCTTAAATAGATGCTGATTAATTAGCGGTACCATAACCGAAGTGAATAATTTTGAAACACAAATGGTAATGAGAAAGAAATAATGTGACGTAACAGGTTATTCCCAGTAGCTACATTATTTCTGTCTCATTGCTACAATAAGCAAATTATTAAAACTAAAGCAGTCTATCTCCCTTAGACACAACGATGACAAATATGAGCTATAAAAAGTGAAGAATACAGGCATTAAAGTTGCATTTGCTATGTTTCTGTGAGGAAGGGTAAAATGATCATTAGGTAATATTTTCGGCAGCCCCTGGGACTAGAGGTGGAGAATGGATTCCCCAGCCCCACCTGTTACCCAGAAAAGGCGATTCTGCATCTTTAAGAAAGTGGAACGCGGGGTTATTCAACAGACACACAAGGTGGTCCCTTAATACAAACATTTGCTGCACAAAACACATTCACAGCTTGAAGCGCTACTACTGTGTGGACTTATGCGTACCCTAGTCTTAGTCAGGTCCACTCCTGCCCCAAAGTAGTTGATTTACAAGAGGGGGCAGCGATCCAATGTTACAATAAAAAAAACTGGAAACTTTCTTGGATAAAAAAAGACAACACTGAAATTTACTGCGTTTATGATTGCTTCCCCCCTAAACACACACACACACACACACACACACACACACACACACACACACACACACACACACCGTTATTCAACAGTGGCGGAGACTGATCACTGAGAAAAGAGTCAGCCCAGTATGTAATGTATATATCCTACAAGCATCAACAATTATTTTTTTTTATTTTTTTATGTGATAGCAATACAGATTAATACTGTAGACAGACAGTCACAACTACTCTCGTCTCTCGACGATTTCCGACACCCAACCCGAACCTGCGCGCCTTGTACTCACTATTTGGCTGCAACTGGCTCCCCGAGTCTCCGCTCCTCCAATCGCCGGGATAGACGTAGTTAGACACATGACTCATCAAGGAGACGGTCATGTGATGCAGGTAGAGAGCAGCTTCAACTGAGAGCTGCCTGAGCCTGCATATCACATGATATTGAGGAGAAGTCAGCAGAGTGAGTTAGTCAACGCAGCAGTGAGGATCCATTGCTGTGTGTGTGTGAGCTGGAGCGAGGCAAGTTGTTTTTTCGGAAATACGTATTTGTGGACTGCACTGGACTGGTGTAATGGTTCAAGAACTGACTTAGCTAGCTAGCTAAGGGGAAGGGTAATGTAACTACCCGCCCTGTTGCAGACAGGCAGAACCACGTTATAACTTAAAAAAAATAATTTTAAAATAGTCTGCACTGCAGCCAGTGCTGTGCTATAGACAGTAGACACAGTGTTCAGTAATTGTTCAACAAAACACAAACAACCACAGACTGTGTTGTGTCTTGTGACACTGATTGAGTCTCTGGCTGGGTGAGGAGGGATAGAAAAGCAAGATTAAGGACAGAAATAGAACAAAAACAAACTGAAAAAATAATTCTGGCAACACTGCAGTGCAGTCACCGGTCAGTCAGAGAGAGATGAATCAGGACAGACTAGTAAAACCAAACAGCATTGTTTTTACAAAACAATTTTGCAGTGGGTTCGGGCTAGGAGCCAGGGCCAGGCTCAGGCTTTGTGTGTCGGTGGTGTGGGTCGTCTTTCGTCTGCAGCAAAGTTAGCTAGCTGCAGCAGGGCAGGGGAGATTCTCAGTCTGGAGAGGAAGGGAGAGCTGCTACTTCAGTTGGAGTGAATTGAACAGTCAGTTGGTCATTGTTTGCTGACTGTGACACTGATGGGCTGCAGCCTAGTACTTCTGTCTAGTCGTGCCCATACCACCAGTCAGAGTGCTGATTGCACAGAGGTGTCTTCTGTGCCATATAGTGCAAGACTCCAAGTGAATAGGCAGTGCTCTGTCTGTGGGTGCTTGTGAAGCCTGTGTGAGAGGGTGAGCAGCTGAGTCTTATCCTGAGACAGTCACAGTCCTCCTGTCCAGTCCGAACCAGTGTCTGACGGTCCGAAAGAAAAAATACAAGTACAATATTAAAGTCAGAGTGCTGATTGCACAGAGGTGTCTTCTGTGCCATATCGTGCAAGACTCCAAGTGAATAGGCAGTGCTCTGTCTGTGGGTGTTTGTGAAGTCTGTGTGAGAGGGTGAGCAGCTGAGCCTTATCCTGAGACAGTCACAGTCCTCCTGTCCAGTCCCTACCAGTGTCTGATCATCCAAAAACCAATAAAAAAACCCAAAATAAATCAAACTATTAGGATTTAAGAGGGGTCCTTGTGTCAAAAAAAAACAAAGTGCTGTGAACTGATTGTCTAGTGTTATTCTGACCTCCACTGACTTTAATGTTTTAATCATATTCTGTCCAGACCAGCAACTAACAGTGTAACTTATTCTGAATCAACACAAGAGAAACACACACTATAAGTTAAAATGGACAAGTTTATTAAAAGATGGGCTAAACAGAGTGAGGCAAGCAGTACAACAGCAGCACCATCAACAAGTGACGTAGCAAGTTGTGAGACTGAAGCTGAGGAAACAGCAGCTGCACAAGTTCACATTGCTAGGGATGTGGACATGGTTGATGTTGAGGAGCCATATAGCAACAGCAGCACTCTGTCTGTAAAAGAAAAAACAAGACAGGAATCATTAGTAGTCACCAAGAAAAAAGGCAGAACCTTTCAAGAAAGGTGGCTTGACTGGTTCAAATGGTTACTGTATGATTCCAATAAAAAAAAAAAAGCCTTCTGTTCAGTGTGTAAAGAGGCAAGAGAGAAAAAACTGCTCACATTTTCCACAAAAGCTGATGAAGCATTCACAGTTACTGGTTATAGTGCATGGCATAAGGCAATAGAAAGATTCGAATCCCATGAAAAAAAGTGGCTGCCACAGTAAGGCTGTAATGAAAACACATGTTAAGCAAAATGTGTACAGCATTATGTCTGATGCCAGTAGGCAGTGAGCAGTAGATGCAAGGATTGCACTTTTAAAAATGATGACAACTTTAAGATTACTGGCCCCACAGGGGGCTTGCTATCAGGGGCCATACAGATGAGAGTTCAAATTACATGCAAGTGCTAAAAGTGCGAGCCACTGATTGTCCACAGTTGCAGCAGTGGTTGTTAAGGGATAGCTACAAGTGGTTGTCTCATGACATAATGAATGAAATGCTGGACATTATGGGACAAGATGTGCAAAACACAATTGTTTCCAAAATCAAAGCAGCTCAGTATTTTGCTGTAATGATGGATGAGACAACGGACATTACTGTTCATGAGCAAGTCTCAATATGTTTTCGATTTGTCACTGAGGATTTCGGAATTGAAGAAGCATTTTTAGGATTTCATGAAACACCAGCTGTAGATGCTGCTACACTATTCAGTAACCTTAAAGATGTTTTGTTACGTTTTGACTTGGATATAAATAAATGCCGGGGTCAGTGTTATGATGGAGCTGCTACTATGGCTGGTACTCACTCTGGAGTGCAGGCTAGGCTAAATGCTGTTGAGCCTAGGGCCCTTTTCGTACATTGTTTGGCACATTCCTTAAACCTTGTAGTATAGGACTGCATCAGCAAAATACAAGAATGTCGAGACATACTAAATCAGTTACGAGAACTCATAACATTCATTAGAGACTCTCCAAAATGGCTAACTTTTTTTGAAAACATACAAAGCGGTATGGAAGACACTAGGCCTGGCTCTTTACGACCATTTGCTCCAACAAGGTGGACAGTGAGGGCAAATAGTTTAAATTGATTCTAGAAAACTATTTAGCATTATTGGAATTTCTGGACAGTGTGTCCTCAGAGAATACTCAGGAGTGTGGGGCAAAAGCAGGAGGGTTCTTGGCACTGCTACGATCATTTAAAGGATTTTTCTTCTTGAGTCTTCTCTTAAAAATTTCTCTCCCTGTGACAGCATAAACACAGCCTTCAAGCAACCTCTCTTCAATTTCTAAAAGCTAATTGTATGATTCAAACTCTTCTCGACACCATGCAACAATACGAGGGCAGTTTGACAACTTCTGGAGTACAGTGGATGGAAGAGCTGAGGAACTGCAGTTAGATAAACCAGTTCTTCCACGTCAACGAAAGTTCCTCGTCAGATAGATGATGGCTTCAATCAGTTACTGATGCATCCCCAAAAGACCACTTCAGGAGAATAGTTTTCCAAGTGATTGATCAGGTTGTTCTTTCAGTCAAAGATAGATTTCAGACTCCAGCTCAGAAGCTTATGTTAGGCCTAGAGACGACTTGCGATAGGACAAGGCCATTAGATTCCATATCTAATTTTATGGCAATGACTTAGATGCTGGCGCCTGCAACTACACCGTGACATGTTCATTGGCATTGCAAAAGCTAGTGGGAAAACTGTTGATTCATTGCAAGATGTGTACTGTGTCATCACAGAAAAACAAGCCATTTGTGATTTACTGCCAGAGTTTGTAAAATTTATTCAGATCTTACTGACAGTACCAGTATCAACTTGTACAGCTGAGCGTTCTTTCTCAGGACTCAGGAGACTGAAAACATATCTTAGATCAACAATGTCACAGAGACGCTTTAATAGTGTTGCTCTGCTTCACATTCATCAGGAACACACTGATGCATTAGACATGGACAAAATAGCTGATGAGTTTATTGGGAGAGCAACAGTTCATAAGAACACCTTCTATATGGTTAAATAAATGTGTAATCATTCATGGCATTTGCAGTTATGTTTACTATTGAAAATCATCAGCAACTGTCTCTAGCAACTTACAATTACTCCTGATTTTGACCTGGCTAGTCCTAAAAAATTGTAATACCATTACACTGACACATGCTTCCCCCTTCCCCTGGTCGTTTCTGAAATGAGCTCTGATCATGGTACCTTTCTCGGTTATCAACTTTAAAATAAATAAATAACATGCTAAGTGAATCCTTTGAGCACCTGGTGGCATCAAAGAGCCATTCAGGGCACTCTTCCATGTCTTCTTGCACCACCTGGAGGTATCAGAGACCTCCAATGGAAGAGTGCCATGGAGGGCTCTTTGATATCCCCAGGTGCTCTAAGGTTGCCCTTTGTGATTTAAGATACAGCATCACCAATCCACAGAGTGCAGGAGTGCCCTCTTTGTTGCTTCCATGTGCTGCAAGAAGACATGGAAGTTCCTTGTCTTTCTGCAGCACCTGGTGGAGGTAAACTAAAATCTTAAAGAGCATCCTTTTACAACACCTGGATCATGCATCAAAGAGCCCTCCAGTGCACTCTTGCACACTGTGGAGTGGTGACACTGTCTGCAACCTAAAATCACAAAAGACATCCTTAGAGCAACTGGGGGCATGAAATGGCCCTCCAGGGCACTCTTCTATGTCTACTTGCGGCACCTGGATGCATCTAAGAGCCCTCCAGGGCATTCTTATACCCTGTGGAGTGGTGGCACTGTAACCTAAAATCACAAAAGGCATCCTTAGAGCACCAGGGAGCTCAAAGAGCCCTCCATGGCACTCTTCCCTTGGAGGGCTCTTTGATGCCTCCAGGTTCTGCAAGAAGACATTTAAGAGTGCACAGAAGAGCTCTTTGATGCCTCCAGATGCTGCAAGTAGACATGGAATGAAGAGTTTCCTGGAGGGCTGTTTGATGCCTCCAGGCTCTAGCTGCTGCAAGAAGACATGGAAGTTCCTTGTCTTTTTTCAGCACAGAATGGAGGCAAACTAAAATCTCAAAGGGCAGTCCTTTTAGCACCTGGAGACATCAAAGAGCCCTCCAGGGCACTCTTGCACCCTGTGAAGTGGTGGCACTGTCTGCAACCTGCAATCACAAAGGACTCCTTAGAACATCAGAAGGCATGAAAGGGCCCTCCAGGGTGCTCTTCTGTGTCTTCTTGCAGCACATAGAGTTATCAAACAGCCCTCCAACCCAGGGAAGAGTGCCGTAGAGGGCTCTGCAATGCCTCTAGGTGCTCTAAGGATGTTCTTTGTGATTTTAGGGCACAGTACCACCACCACTCCACAGGGTGCAAGAGTGCCCTAGAGGGCTTTTTGTTGCCTCTAGGTGCTGAAAGAAGACATGGGAGAATGTCTGACTGGGGCTCTTTTATGCCTCCAAGTGCTGCAAGAAGACATAGAAGAGTGCCCTGTAGGGTCCTTTTATGCCCCCAGTTTCTCTAAGGGTGTTTATTGTGATTTTAGGTTACAGACAATGCCACCACTCCACAGGGTGCAAGAGTGCACTGGAGGGCTCTTTGATGTCTCCAGGTGCTCAAAGGATGCCCTTTGAGATTTTAGTTTGCCTCCATTCGATGCTGAAAAAAGACAAGACTCTTCAATGTCTTCTTGCAGCACCTGGAGGTGTCAGTGACCCTCAGGGCACCCTTGACCCTGTGGAGTGGTGGCACTGTCTGCAACCTAAAATCACAAAGGACCTCCTTAGAGCACCTGGGAGCATAAAAGGGCCTCAGGGCACCCTATGTCTTCTTGCAGCACATGAAGGCATCAAAGAGCCCTCCAAGCCAGGGAACAGTGCCATAAAGGGACCTGTGATGCCCTGGTGCTCTAAGGATGTCCTTTGCGATTATAGGGTACAGCACCACCACCACCACTGAACATGGTGCAAGAGTGCCTTAGATAGAGGGCTTTTTGTTGCCTCCAGGTGCTGCACAAAGACATAGAAAAGTGCCATGGAAGGCTCATTCTTGCCCTCAGGTGCTCTAAGGATGTCCTTTGTGATTTTAGGTTGCAGACATTGCCACCACCCCACAGGGTGCAAGAGTGCCCAGCTGGAGGGCTGTTTGATGCCTCCAGCTGCTAAAAGGATGCCCTTTGAGATTTTTGGTTTGCATCTACCAGGTGCTGAAAAAGACAAAGAAAATTCCATGTCTTCTTGCAGCACCATCCTGGAGGCATCAAAGAGTCCTCCAGGGTACTCTTCCATGTCTTCTTGCAGTTGCAGCACATGGCTGAGCCTGGTGGCATCAAACAGCCCACAAAGTGCACTCTTCCATGTCTTCTTGGAGCACATGGAGGCATCAAAGAGCCCTCCAAGGCACTGTTGCACCATGTGGAGTGGTGGCACTGTCTGTAACCATCACTAAGGACATCCTTAAAGCATGTGAGGGCATCAAAGAGCCCACCACCCAGGCACTCTTCCATGGGTCCTTAACTGGAGGCATCTAAGAGCCCTTCAGGATACACTTGCACACTGTTGAGTGGTAGCACTGCATCTGCAACCTAACATCAGTACTCTGACATGCTTGCAAAACAGAGAGCATGAATGATCCCTCCAGGCGGGCACTCTCTTATTGATCTTAGCACCTGCTCAGGCATCAAATAGCCCCCAATGGTACCCTGGCATCCTCTACATTGGAGTAGTTGTGATGGTCGCATACTCATTCCAAAATGTATCAAAATAACCACCAAAATGCACCAGAAAGCATGAAAAACACTATAGCTTCTGGGGACCTAGGCGGCCCCCAGACCCCCGCCCTTTTATTAGGACTCTGAGCACCCACAAGCTTTTTAAAAACCTGGCACCCCTGATTACTCCTAAATCATTTTCTTCTGGAGAGCTATCCAGCACCACCTGTCCCATTTTGTATTGTCCCCTTGGGTTCTTTTTCCCAGTGAGGATTACTTTACAATTTTTAGCATTAAAGTTTAGCTGCCAAAACTTGGGCCAGCTTTCCAAATTGCTCACATCCTCCCATAGTTCCCTTCTCCCTTCCTCCGTGTCTACCCTTGTGCAGATCTATGTGTCGTCTGCAGAGGCAGATCTCATCCTTGCTAGCTTCACCTGTGTCACAGCTGAAAATATTGAAGAGGACTGGTCTTAGTACTGACCCCTGAGGTACCCCACTGGTCACTCCCCTCACCTTTGAAAACTCCCCATTGATTACCGCACTCTGTGTTCTACCCTAAGCCAGCTCTCTACCCAATTTTCCATCTTTTCCTTTACCTCAAAGTCCCTAATCTTTTTGACCAGCCTCTTGTGCGGGACTGAGTCAAAGACCTTGCTGAAGTCAAGGTATGCTATATCAGTCGCCTGCCACTTAACTGTTGCTGTGGTAACCCAGTTAGATAACTCAACCAGATTCATTTGACAAGACCTTCATTATCATGAACCTATGCTGTCTAGGGTCCTGCAGCCCATTCCCTTGTAGGAAGTCCACCAGGTCCTCCCTCGGTAGAGACTCCAGGATCTTCCCCACAACAGATGTCACGCTGACTGATCTATAGTTTCCTGCCTCATCCCTCTTCCTACTCTTGTGTAACAGAACCACATCCATTGTCCTTCAGTTCCTAGGGACCACCCCCATGGCTAGTGAGCTACTGAAAATGTCTGCTGGTGGCCTTGCTATAACCCCTGCTACCTCCCTTAGCATCCTTGGGTGTAAGCCATCAGGTCCCCATGGATTTATTTACTTTCAACCCTGCTAGTTTTTTTCAGCACCCTTTTCTCCATTTTCTGGACCTTTCCCTGTGTCTTGCTCCCTCCCTCCCCCCCAACCCCACAATCTTGCAGTGGCCCATCCTTCTCCTTCGTAAATCCTGAATAAAAGAAAATTGCTCAGTATCTCTGCCTTCCCCCTCCTCCCACCCCTCATTACTCTTAAGTTTCGCTATACCCCTTTGTCCTTGCGTTTCTCCTGGATATATAAGAAGAACGTTGTCCTTATCCCCTTTCTTCACCCCTGTTACCAACCAGAGCTCAATCTTTACTTTGGCCTTCCTTAACCTTCCTGGTGGTTTCTCTTGTTGCTTCCAGATACTTCATCCAATTTTCCTCCCTTTGACTACCCTTATACTTGGAAAATGCCCTCCTTTTGGTTCTTATTGCCACCTTTACATTGACTGTGAACCACTATGGCTCCTTAGCCTTTCACCCTAGGATACCTTTGTAATGGAGCTAACTGCTGCGTCTGTCATCTCCTTTTTAAATGCTGCCCATGCTTCTTCTGCTCTCCCAACCTTTGCTATGTCCTTCATGCTGTTCTCCAATCTTTCCTGTATTTTGCCAAAGTCACTGTTTTTAAAGTCCCATATCCTTATTCCTTTTGCCCCTTTGCCTGTCTCCACTTGGACCACCATTGCTACTGTGCTGTGGTCGCTGGAACTGAGTGGTTTCAGGACTGCTATATTCTGAATCCACTCACTGCTGGCGGGCAGCAGATCCAGCATGGCCTCTTCCTTGCTGGCCCTGAACTAATTGCTCTAGAAATGTTTCCTGACAAGCATCCACCAGAAATTGCTTCCTAATACTAGCCAGGATTGGAACTTTCCAGTCCACATCTGGCATATTGAAATCTCCAACTACCACCACTTTCCCTAGTTGCTGCCCCTTAAGTGTCTCTCCCAGTGCCCTGTCTATCTCTTGATCCTGACCCAGTGGCCTATATAGCACCAGGTCCAGACTAGTTTCCCCTTCACTGTTCCTGCTAGTACCTACAGGGTTTCCAAATTTATTCACCTGACCCCCACTCCAGACTACCTGTTTCTATTTATTTCAGTCTCTATTTCAGCTCTTTTCAATCTGTTCATCAGTGACATGGGAGAAGGAATACAGGGCAGGATGGGTCTCTTCCCAGATGATACTAAACTCTATGGTAGGGTGGACAGCATGGAGGGCATAAGGGAGTTGCAGATGGACCTGCAGAGGTTTGAGAGGTGGTCCAAAGTTTGGCAGTTATAAGTCAATGCCAAATGTGCACGATATGCACATAAGGAACAGTAACTCCAAGACATATTATTAAATGGGAGGTTAAACTGGGCACTACTCCTGAGGAAAAGGACCCGGCTATGAGTCATCATAAGCAACTCCCTAAAACAGTCTAGCCAGTGTAACAAGAGCTACTGCAAGGAAACCAGACTGATGAGATGTACTGGGAGGGGTTTCAATAGCAGGAGGAAGGAGATAATATTACCTCTCTTTAGATTACTGGTGAGGACCCGTCTGTAATACTGTGCCCAGTTCTGGAATCCCCAGCTAAGGAGAGACAGACAGGTTGGAGACAGTGCAGCATAAGCTAACCAAAATAATTCAGGGCCAACAGGGCAGATCCTACACTTTGCTTCTGGCACTGAACATGTACTCACTGAAGACCAGAAGGGAGATGCGATACAGACCTTTCAATTCCTGAAACACATGAACAAGGTTAACCATGAGGAACTACAGTATTTAGTAGGAAGAGTGAGTCAAAAACAGAGGGACAGAAGTGGAGCTGGCTGGGCACTGGTGGGGTGGAGGTTCAGGAGGAACATGAGAAAGTTCCATTTTACAGAGAAAGTCACTGAGCCATGAAACAGCCTACTGACAGAGGTGGTGGGTGTCAAAACCATTAATGTTTCAAGCACGACTGGAACAGAATTAAGGATGTAATAGTTACTTAGGGAGTAGTGGTAAGGGAGGGGAAAGAGGGGGAAGGAGGGGTACAAAAACATCTAGGTAGCAGGTCTCAGGGCAGGATATGGTAATACAGGTCAGACTGGATGAACTGAGGGACTTTTTCTGCAGGCATTGTCTGTTTCTATTTTAATACTCTCTTTTTCCTTTACTTCATGAGTTTCAAAGGAGGTTACAGTACTTGGCTACCAGATTTCATCTGAGATGTGAATTAAGCACACCTACAAGCCGACAAGGCGAGCCCCATCTACCCAGAAGAGGAAAGAGCCCATTTCAACACTTCTGCTACCTCTTCTTGCTGGCATGCAGCAGCGGCCCAGGCTGTGGGCATGAACAGAAATCACCAGCATGGCTTGCCAAATTTTTCTTTCTTTCTTTCTTTCTTTTGACTCTATCTGACTTTTCAGTCCCATCACCTCCACATCTCTACCGTTTTTTTTCATCCATTGCCTACACCCCGTGGTAGGTCCACTGGCAAGGAAGGCACCACCACCACAGTTGATCTGCAAGCTTAGTCCATCGGTAGCAGTAGATGTAGCAGTGTTTTCTTTAAATGGATTTCCAAAGCTTAATACCCTTTACATCCCAGAATAAATACATAAAATACAAACACGGTGACATAAAAACAAAACAGTACATATTACAGGCCATCTGGAAATGCACTGACCAAAAAAGGCTTTTGCAGTCTGAATTTAAAGATAACAATGGTTTGGGGGAGATGATAACAAACAGCATGGCATTCCAAAGGCTAGGTGCCACCAACCAAAAGGCCCTATCAGAAGTGGATTTCAACATTTATGGAGGTGCTGTCAGGAGGCCTTGCTGATGGACCTTGTGACTCTAGGGGAAGTGTAAGGGTGAGAAGGTTGTCGATGTTCTGTAAGCCCAGTTTAGTTGGGGTTTGATTTTTGTTGTTTGTTTTTTTTGCCATAAACAGCTTTATCCTCTCCACAGCTGAGGCAGGCAAGCTCCATTTGGCAACAGTCTCTCCCACCCCTCCACCAGTCACCACCTCCTCAGGACCTCCCCCTCCACTGGCTGTATGACCCATGGATTACCCCCGTGGCAGAGCCAGGGGAATGGCTGTCCTTTCCTGAGAACACAATCCAGATTGCTAGCTGAGGGGTTCAGGCAATGGCACAGGTGGGAGGCAAGCATGCAGTGTGTCATTCATGCCCATTCTGCCATCATTTTCTACCAGTTTTTTTCTTCTTTAAGCACCTGAGCTGGGATGCACACATCTGTGTGGGTCTGTAGAGGCATGCACACACACCACAAGGTCCCACAGCTCCCCTTCATTTGTGTCATCCCTGACTCACACCACCACAGGCTGTCACCAGGTGGTAGTATAGCAGTGGTGCCAACAAGCCCTCCATTCTTGGGAGAGGAGAGCCATCCTTGGGGCTCTCATCCACTCCCCCCCCGGCCGACCCCCAGCAACCTGAAGTCGCTCCCAATCCCAGGTTGTCAACATGGTGGGTGGTAGCACTATTGCCACATCACTGGGCCAGCATTTAGTCAGAGTATAGGCTAACAGAATGCTTAGATGCATAGGGAGAGGGTTCTCCAGGAGCAAGAGAGTAATAGCACTGTACATCTGTGCAGATCATCAGTGCAACCACATTTTGAGTACTGTGCACAGTTCTGGAACCCACATCTGAACAGCGACAGGGATAGGCTCAAGTACGTGCAGCTCAAAATGACTAGGATGATTCAGGGGCAGCAGGGGAACTCCTACAAGGAGCATTTAGTTGGACAGAATATGGACTTACTGAAGACTAGAAGGGAGCGGGGTAACATGATGGAAACATTCAAGTTTCTCAGGAAAATATATAGGGTTACTAGCCAACAACTTTTAAAGTGTTGCCAAGGGTCTACCATGAGGGGGCAATAAGCTGATGGGAGGCAAGACCTAGAAGAATCTGAGGAAGCATTTCTTCATGGATAGGGTGGTAGGCAAGTGGAATGGTTTACCCTAGGGAAGAGGTGAAGCTGCAGACTGTGGCAGGCTTCAGGATGGAATGGGGAAGACATGTGGGGCTGATGATATAATGGGAACAGTTGGAGGGGAGGGGGTGTTGAGCTGCCAGTAGAGAGCTCAGCAGGGCACACACATCACTAGGCCAATGGGGCTGAGTTAGATGGAACTGACAGCAGGCATGATGGACTCTGATTCTTTTTCTGTCTGTGATTATTTCTGTTTCTATGTTTCTTTTTGGGTTAGCGGGGGTCAGCCAGTCTGTAGGCACTAGCAGCTGGCAAATGTCTTGTGCCCCATCTTCTGAGATGTATGTTTAGGGCTCCTTTGTGGGTGGAGTATGATAGAGGTGTCCATACAAGACATGCTCATCAACACTGTTTCTTCCTGGGTGGTACTGTAGTCTGAAGTTGTAGGATGACAGGATAGCAATCCACCTATGGCCGGTGACATCCAGCTAATACAATGACCCTGGCTCCATACTGATAGTCATGGAACTGATCCCCCGTGACCCATTTCAATGAAAGAAAATGTCCACTTTATGGACAGGGTAGTTTTTTCTGACCTCCTCAAGCTGTGGTTGGCATATACTGCTGGTCTCATCCCATTCTTATGCTCTCAGTAGAGCATGGCTCCCATGCCATTCATGCTGGGAAATCCTATGAGGAGCATTTGGATAGCCTGAATATGTACTCACTAAAGACTAGTTGGAAGCAGCGTGGCAAGATAGAAACTTTCAAGTTTCTCATGGAAACAAATAGGATCGCTAACCAGCAACTTTTCAAGTGTCAAAAGGGGTCTTCCACAAGGGGGCAAGGCTATAAGCTGGTGGGAGACAGGATAGAGACAGGTCTGAGACAGTATTTCTTCATGAACAGGAGAGAGTGGTGGACAAGTAAAGCTGTTTATAACAGTGGCAGGCTTCGAGAGAGGGTGGGACAGACATATGGGGTGGATTAGATATGACAGGAATGGGGGTTGGAGCTACCACTAGGGGGTTCGGTACTATACCCTTAGCACTACACTGGTGAGGCTGAGTTACTTTACTTACCTTTAGGAACAAAGCAGATGCAATGGACTACATTTTTTTCTGCCTGCAAAATTTCTCTGTTTTATTTTCTGATCCAACCTCCTGATGCTGTGTGATAAGCTGGTATTGGGGTGCATAGGTGGTGGACAGCCTTATCTGAGTCCTTCCACCACAGAAACTAAGCACATCACCTGTGCTACCCCCCCTCCGTGACTCCATGCTGGTCCCAGGGCAGGACACCTAGCAACACAAAGTGCTGTTACGATACCAGTGCACCCAGCCCCATGCATTTATTTTTCCATAGCTTCTTAAGGACAATTAGGTCAGCCCCATAGTGGCTGGCTCCAAAGACCTGACCTGGGACGCATGTTTGTGAACGCGACTTCAAAGTCAATAGGTTGATTAATGACATAAGGGTTGGTTTTGGTGAGGAGCTATGAAAATGCTCTGCTTGAACAAAAATGATAAATGTGTTTTTAAATATGAATGTCAAATGTGTCTTGTCCCCAGATACTACGGACATCATGCTTTGTAATGATTTATAATGTTTGGCATCCAAATTAAATGCATCTGTCCATGTGCTGCTGTTGATCGTACTTTGCCAAAAATAGGGCTATTGTTATTATTTATCACCTAGATAGATAGAGCAAGGCTGCAAAATGCAGAATGCAATCATTATGCGATGTCATACATACTGTATTTTAAAACAGAAGTATTTGGTGGTCATCACATCCTACGTTTTTTAGTAATACTGTATTTCTGGCAAAAATATCACTATACCAATTTTTCTTTTTATTTTTCTTTTCTTTTATTCCTCAACTGAGTTACTTGATTTTCAAGTTTGTTTTTTTTTGTTTTGTTTTTTATGGTTTTATTTCCCTCTGGTCACAGCCCTGTGGAACCTTTCTAGGGCATCCTAGTCCTGAGTCCTACCTGCCTAAGGCCCTCCCGATCAGTGCCTCCTCTCTCCCCTCCTCCCTGCAGCCAGTACCCCCAGTTTAACCCACCCGGGGTGGGACGCCCCTCCTCTTGGGCGCTCTTGCAAGTCAGACTCTGGCTGCAGGGCAGGGCTTGGCTGGAGGACCTGAAAGGCCAGTCAGGGATGGCCCGGCAAAAGGCATGGGGGACAGGTGTCATCACCTGTCCACAGCATGGGGTTTTTCCATTTTCTGTGCATTACCCCCAACCCCCCCCCTTGCATGGTGCACGTCAATGCACTGGCGCACGGCAACTTGCCGGCATCGGCCACGTTAATTACGTGCTTGCTTGGCATATGATATTGCAGTGCTCCCAGTCTCCCACGGGGCCACTGGTACTCCGGAGCAACCCACCCTTCCTTGCTGGGGAGGAGAGCACCACGAGGGCACTCATCCTCAACCCTTCCCCTGCCGACCCCTGGCACCCGAGCTCGCTCCCGAACCCGGGTCACCAGCGTAGTGCGAGGTGTGGTGTCCAGTGCCTCAACCCTCAGCGCCACCGGGCCAGCTGATTTTGAAGTTTTTAAAAGCTCTTGCTCCTCCCTTGCAGTGCTCACCATGATGGTGTGGTGCAGTGCTGCTTACCCTTTGGTGTTCTGTATTTACTTTTATTATAATGCATAGTAAACAACCACAGTCCTTTAAAGCAACTTTTCTCTTGTTTAGTTTAGTCCCTTAGATCTAGTGACTTTGAACTTATGGCAGTACTTTTCATTAAAACACATTTAGGTCAAAATGCTTTCTTATATGTAAGACCTACAATTTGGAACTCTTTTTCATCAGAAGTGAGATGCACCAGAACAAAATACCAGTTCAAGAAAAGGGGAAAAGAATATTTAGTAAGTCAACCACATTTCAGCTGTTCTGACAAGACATACTATGGTCATATATAATTGTTATTTCATTTAGCCTTATTTTTAAGACATTTTGGGCTGGATATTCAAACTGCGCTATTCTGAGGCGCAAGCCCTTGCGCTGCGCAAAATAGTTGCGCAGGGGTGTGGCGCGATATTCAAAGGATTTGCGCTTATTGAGCAACTCCTTTGAATATCACCCCAGCCACAGCCACTGTGCATGGCGCAGTGAACTGCGCCACCGCAAGTTGTCAGAGGAGCATTCAACCTGGCGGTGGTGGTACCATTGCGCCATGCGAAAATCACTATATTCAAAAAGGTGACATGCAAATGGGGCCATAATTCATGCAGAGTGGGGGCCATTTGCATCTGATTATGGCCCCATTTGCATAATTAGCATGTGAGTGCGCCCGATCCCGAGGACTGCGCCTGGTGCCCTGCCAGCCAGCAGCCGTCCCGGGACGCGCGACCTGCAGGCCCGACGGCAGCAATGTGGCTCCCACCTCCTCCCGTACATAGTCCTGGGTGGGTCCAGTGGATCAAATGCCCATCAATGGGCAGATATGTTTATCAACCTCCTCCCGCTCACATCCTGGTGGTCCAGTGGACGAAATGCCTGATCGCGGGCAGAAAGTAAATTGAACCCCACCCGAACATCTCCCTAGTGGTCCATTGGACCCGAAATGCTCGTCGCGGGCAGTAAGTAAGTACCCCAAAACATCTCCTGGTGCTGGTGTCCCCACACCCCACGAAGCCCCACTCCGCTCCCTCCCGGCAGCGGCGGGTGCGCATCCACCGACTGCCGCCCGTTGCCCGCCGGCCGACTGACTGCCGCAGTCGCGGCTGCACGCCCATTGGTGCAGAGCAAGAGCCAATGGGCGTGCAGCCCATACCATGACAGTCCAGATTTGTGAATGATGTTCGGGGGTTCAGTTACTTTCTGCCTGGGATCAGGCACAAAGGGAGATGTTTGGGGTTCAGTTTACTTCCTGCCCGCGATCGGGCACAAGGGAGATGTTCAGGGGGTCTAGTTTACTTTCTGCCCGCGATCGGGCACAAGGGAGATGTTCGGGGTTCAGTTTACTTTCTGCCCGCAATCGGGCACAAGGGAGATGTTCGGGGTTCTGTTTACTTTCTGCCCGTGATCAGGCATTTCGGTACACTGACCACCAGGGATGTGAGACGGGAGGAGTTATTAAACATACCGCCCGTGATCGGGCATTTTGGTCCACTGGACCACAGGGATGTGAGCGGGAGGAGGGAGCCACATTGATGCCCGCGATCGGGCTGGTGGGAGTACACTATGCCCGCGATCGGGCTGGGGGGCACAGGGACTGAGTTGGGAGCCAGCCACAGGTGGCAGCTGCTGTGTTGCGCCTGCAATACAGCAGCTCACCTGTGGGTGGCCTCGACTCAAGCCTTTTTTTTTTGGCTCAAAGTCCTGCAGGCGCAGGTTGGGGGTTGCGCCTGCACAACTCTGCATAGCCCGGCTGAATATCGGGCTGTGCAGTTTATGCATGGTTCCTCCCCCTCCAGTTGAGCATCCATTTATTTGCATTGCGCTGTTGCTCAGCCTGTTTTCAGTGGCGCAACTGCCTCCTGCTGAATATCGCAGAATGGCGCAATTTAGGACTTGTGCATGCGCAACCCTTTTGAATATCTGGCCCCTTATATATTTTGGGATGAATATTCAGAAATGCGCCAAAGGCCTGCGCAAGTCCAGTGCAGCACAAGTGAGATGCAACATGGCAAGCCGGGAGCCATATTCGGAGGATGCGCTGCCCAAAATGCCCCTGTGCAAGTCGGCTGAATATGGCAAAGTTGCACCATGGCACAACCAGAGATGCACTGGCGCAACCATGGATGTGTGGAGCAAACCTGAGCACAAACCCATTGAGTAGGGCAACAGCCACAGGCAGCAGGGACACAGAGGCAATGAAATAGAGGGTAATGGACACAGGATTCTCCTCAGCAGGGCACACCCATGAACACAGATGCACAGACCCGGAGGGCACACAGGGCTTCAGGGGAAGGTGCACAGACAATCCAAGGCCACTGACCCTGGAACACGCCCCTGTCTAAAGTCTACCACCCCAGCCATGCCAATGGCAGGGACATGCAACAGACACCCACCAGGCAGGCCCACAGTGCGCCTAGTGCACGGTGCCAGGAATGAGGCAGACACAAAGAGCAGGCAACCAGGGTCGAGTGAGGCACAGGCCACCCAGTGCCACACAGGGCTCATGGCAAAGTGGGGAGGAGCACTGCGGACCCGCCCACAGTGGACATGTGCACCCCCATGAGCAGACGTCAGTCTAGGTGGACAGATGCACAGGTTGCATGTGCAGACACTGGCCACAATGGCACCCAGGGCCATGCACAGGACAGGAGAAAAAGGCACACACACACCCAGTGACCCCTGAGGCAATGGCACAGAGGGATGGTGTGGGACAACCAGAGACATGGCAATGCACAGCGGAACAGGGGTAGGAACACAGACATACAGAAACACAGAAACCAGATGGTACTAAATGACTGCCCGGCACAGCAGGACCACCCAAGGTGCCCAGCGGATGGGCAGGACAGATGTAACAACTCACACAACACTGTGGCAGCCTGCCTCCTGCACCCCTCCCGATACCAGTCCTATGTGTCCTGCCCATGTCCACACAAAGCCCTGTATGGTGCCCAACAGCAGCACCACCAACAGGAGCACATACCAGCCATCCACCACCCTGACAGTGAAAGGTGCCACTGGATGTGTCATCGACACCAGCCGTCCACCACCAGTGGCACCCCCCCGGGCCAACAGTGCAACCACAGCACAGGATGGGCCACCCCGTGCCCCTGTCCAACTACACTGGACAATGAAGAGTCCTGAGCACAGCCCCCCTACCCCATCTGTGATCCACTGAGTACAAACACAGTCCAGCCAAGCCAGCCCTGCACTGCAGGGAAGGGACCCCAGCCACCATCACAGGCCTGCCGGTCAGCATGCCACCAGCCACAACATGGCATGTTGCTAGGAATACTCATCAGAGCTGCAGCCCACAGACCATAGATGGTCTTACTGGCCATGGGGACATGGGGAGACTGACCCCTCCAAACTGCACGTGAACACCCACCCGAGGCAGCCCAACAGCATGCCTGCCATGGCCACATCTGCCCACACTGTCCAGCAACCCGCATGACCCTGGAAGCAATATCACACATGGCCCCATGCCACCACCAGTGCAAGACACTCCAAGCACAAGCCACAGGCAGACACTACCCCATGAGAATGTGAGCACACCAGTGCATGGTGAGGTCCATGTGGCACCAGGTGGAACAGTCCCTGGGAATACAAGGACACTGTGCAGGGACAACTACACCCTCCTGGACATCCACCCCAGTACAGAGCACCACACTGTCCACACAGTGACACACCAAACACGGCCGACCCTCAGGCAGACACGCCATGGCCATGTGAAACAGTGCTAGACACAGCATGGACCCCACAGGAACACAGCCTGTGAACTGACTCACCCCTGAGTGGACACCATGTACCACATCCACACATCTGCAGCATGGCTCCTTATGCCACCTACAAAGCAGACAAGGACACTGCTCTGTAGCAAACAAAAAGCTTTATAAAACAGATAGTTACAAACAGGAAGATAACAAGGGGCAGGGAAGGGGAGGGGAGAGGAGAAAGGGGACAGGTGCAGGGACTATTCAACTGGATGTGGGACAGCAGGGAAACAGGTGTGGGGAAGGAACAGGGGCTATATACAACAAGGGGCACTCTAGTCCTCTAGCTTGCAGCCGCTGAATGGCCCACCTCAAGGCCACGGTCTCCAGCATGTGCCTCCTCTGCAGCGCAAGGAGCCTTCTCTGGAGCGCCAGGATCCATCCACTGTCCTGGACCCGTGGGCATTCAGCCCTCCAGGCACCCATCCTGTGACCACCTGGGGAAGGGACAGGACAGTCAATCAGTGCAATGCCCCACAAACCCCAGCCCACCCCCAGTGTGCATTGGACTGCGGAGGCACGCACCACTGGGGGACCTTATGTGGCCTGCACCTGGGAGCCACACTAGCCATCTACACAGCACACCACAATGGTGCAGACAGTCAGACAGTGTAGCACAGTGTGCCTATGTGTGCACAAGCATGAGCACAAGGCACAGGGCACTGGCACCATCGTAGCACACACTGTGGAGGCTGTGTGCATGTCTCCCCCACCGGCTGGCACAATGCCACCAGGGTACATGCAACAGTGGCACGGACAATGGTTGGTGTGCCACCATGGCCTTGCAGACACAGGGCCATGGACACCATGGCCTGATAAAGTACCCAGAACAATACCACTTGGACAAAGAGCGGCAATGTAGCCACACCTACCTGCCATAGGGCGCCCATCCGGTGTGGCCCTCTGTGGCCTACCATGGCCCCTCACCCTTGCTGTGGCCTCACTGGCCCACCTGCAGCCCTCTGGTCCTGTGGAAAACATGTAGAGAGGGGGACATGAGTACACAGGCACACATGGAGATCCCCCCACTGCATAGCCCACATGGTGCATGGCATGTCCCTGAACGTTCTATGGCCCCCCATGACTGCATGCCTGCAACACGTGCAGCAGCCATGCATGACATGCAGCAGCCAACAGGAGTGTGTTGAACCCCAGCTGCAGACCATGCCTCGCAGCCCTACAACCACCACTGATGAGCACTGGAGCACACGTGCCCATTGCGCACACCTACCTGGCTGTGGCACCACCCCACGCTGGATGCGCACCTGCATCCGGTGCAGCTGCTCTGGATCCCTGCATCTCAGGTCCCTGTACTTGTGGTGACATTGTTTGGTGCTCCATGCCACTCCCATGCGCCGCTCCATGGTTGAGGCCATCTGCACCCAGATGTCACCCCTGGCCTGTTGCAGTGGCACATTGACAAATACCTGGACCTCAAAAGGCTGCACCATGGTCACAAGGTTCACAATCTCCACCTCAGACCAGTTGAGGGCCCTTCGTGATCCCCTCTGTGCCATGGCTGCTGACAAGTTGCACTGGTGGCGTGAGTGACAGGGAGATCTCGCACGTGGGTGCAGCATGTGTAGGATGTGCGATTGGGAACGGAATAATGCAACCGCATATTATGGTGATGTGTGATGTGGGAGCATTGCTCATTCACGGACATGCGCACAATGCACGTGCCTGGTGGGTGCACAGGGTCTAGGGTTGTGACCCCGCACACAAACATGCATGTGCCCGACATGCGCTGCATGCTGCATCGCACTAAGTGCGCATGTGCGCGGTACGGGCCTGTCCTAGGATGCCCAAGTATGAGCAATGCCACACCATTGCTGCATGTGCAATCGCACAGCTGTGCGCATGTGATGTTGGGTGCACAATGGACCTGTGCAATGCCGTGCGCACATGCGCACTGTGAGAACATGCAACACGCATGCACCGTACATGCACCACAGGGTTGCTCCAGTGCAACTCCATTATGCAGGAAGCAATTTTGCGATATTCAGCCACCATATGCAAACCACCTCATCAGCCAATGCGTGGAGCAGTGGGGTGCATCAGCATATCATTACCATTGTGCAACAGCTAATTTGCATGTGATGCACCTGATAAATGCCAGCAGACAGCACAAGCCATGGACCAGTACTGCAACCTTAGTAGGTAAGTGGATGCTGCCGCAGGGCAACAGAGGCATGCAACAACAACGCAATGAGGGACTGACATGGCCCATGCTGTCACTGTCCACAGGCAGCTACATGTTGGGACAGGAAGATGAGGAGGGGGCGTGGGCCTGCCCAGAAGAGAAGGCCCAACTCCACCAAGGCTGAGACGAATGCCCTGTTCGAGGCATACCTCAACAGGGAGGAACTTCTTAGTGGTGCCACTGGCACACCCTAGGAGATGTCGGCAGGGTGGGATGCAGTGGTGGTGTACATGAACCAGCACGGATGGCACCAGCGCAGTGCACAGGAGTGTAGCAAGAAGGTCGGAACTGACAGGAGGAGGATCAAGGAGAAGGTGGTGGCTATACGGGCATCCCGCAGTGTGACCGGGTGGTGGGCCATCCACCACACCCACCCTGTCAGCCACTGAAGAACTGGTGGCTGCCACCATCAGATGCACGGCAGTGGAGGGCACCCCTAGTGGCAGATTCCAGACTGGCAGCAGCCCATCCCTGCACAGTGAGTATGCACCCTACTGACATATCCAGCAGGGGTGGGTATGGCCATACAGGAGTGCCTGACACTGTGTTGCATGCCACCTGTGTGTGTCACCACTGGCATGCACAGCCACAGGGCAGCATGTGGCATGGCCACATGCACACCATGGGGGGGCACCGCAGGTCTGTTACTGCAACACTGACACAGTGTTTCTCCCTTGCAGCACCATCACACCTCCATGGGGAGGAGGGAGCAGGGTCAGCCTCAGCCATGGCCACGGAGGATGGACCCTCCACCTTGACCGGCGTGCATGGCCCGGACAGTCCGAGGGTGAGCACCATGGAGCAGGTGGATGTCCTTGCCCTGGTGCTGGACCACATCCTGGCTGGGTTCATGCATGATGACAGCCTGAGTGTGCTGTGTGCAGAGACCCAGCAAGGGGATGTGTCCAGCTTGGATGATGATGTAACACTGATCCTGAAAAGCTTTGGGGACGTGGTGGCTGACACAAACCTAGACACATCGCAGGCAGCATCGGATCATGGCACTGTGCCTGCAGCTGCACAGCTGCCACCCATCTCCATCTACGTGGTGGTGTGTGGCACCACCACTGTGCACAATAGGGGTGGTGGTGCTGGCGCAGTAGCATGGCATGGCACTGGCCAGCAGCTGGTCAAGCAGCAGCAATGGGACACAGGTTCTGCAAGGCAGCAAATCACAGGGTCCAGCACCAGTGGGCCTGACAGCAATGGACCCAAGGTACGGCCCCCTGTGCAGCATCCACCAGAGTGGGAGGCTGGGCCGTGCACCGCATCACCCCTTGGCCCAGCACCCTGGACAGGGTGCCCAGGATGCTGAGTGCCTGGCTGAGCACACATGGTTTCTGTGTGCATCTATGGAGAATCAGGCACTGCTAACCACGGAGATGCATGCACTGCATGCAGAGGTGTGCCAGCTGGCAGAGCAGCAAGACAGGGGCATTGCGCAGATTATGGATGGGCTCCACCAGTCACAGGAGGCCATGACCGCATTGATGGACCGCATGGCTTGTGCCATTGTGGCAGCAATGGACTGCATGGCCGGTACCATGACAGCGGGGCTTGCATCATGGGCAGCCACTGGGCTTGGCCATGTGCAGAGGTTCCCCCTACAATGCACTGTCCACCACACAGTCTTAACATCTGGCAACCCCATTACAGCAGACACCGGGATCCGATGTAGGCATCCCAGGCACACCAGGTGCTGGCCCGTTTGGCCGCCTCTTCACCCCTGCACGGACACGGTCATGGTCCCGGACATCAACCCCTGGGGAGGTGTCAGATACACCCCCTGTGGCCGATCAGCAGCCTGTGTCTGTTGAACAGCTGAGGCGTGGCTGCCCACATGGCCGTGGAGGCTGAGGGACCATGTGATTGGCCTGATGTGTCTGTTGCCCTGCACCGCCGTCTGCTGCTGCTGCCCCATGTATGCTTGGGCAGTGTTGGTGTGGCATGCCTGTGTTTTCACGCTGGCATGTTGTGTTGCATGCCCCCCATGTATGCTGACTGTGTTGCTGGGATGTGTGGCATGAGTGTGATGATGGCCAATACACTCAACGCCGGCTGTGCCTGTGCACCAGTGTCATGCCTCTGATCCATGCCATGGTCCAGAGTATGTCTGTGTGTGCGCATGCCTGTGCTGTGTGTGTGTGTGCGTCAGTGTGCCAGTGCTTCCCCATGCCTGCTGTGCACCCCATTCCCTGCATGCCTCCCACTTTGCACATCCAGGGCTGTATGTGGTGTGCTGCTCTGTGTGGCCTGTGCATGTATGTGTGTCTGTGCACTCTTCTGCATTCGCCATAGTGCTCCTGTGTGATGGTATCCCTGTGGCATCTTGCCTGCGCAGCCAGTCTTGGGTCCCGTCTTCCATGGGTGGCTGACCACTGCCTTCCAGCCCATTACCGCCCTCATCCCTGCTACTGTTGCCATCATCTGCCTCAACAGCTATCCCACGGTCAATGGCAAATGTTGTGCAGAATGCAGCAGGCCAGGAATAGGCCACATGCTTGGCAGAGGACACCAGACTTCTCTACTGGGACTAAAGAAGTAGAGCTCTTCTACTGGGACCCTTAATTTAGGGTAAAAAAAAAATTGTGTGTTTGTCTCAGTTAGCTAAAGTGGTTATCTGAACTGTTATCTAGGTGTAAATCTCAGGTGGCTAAAGGGGCTTGATTTCTGTGCAGTTTAAATTACTTGTAGAAAGATCTAGTAAGTAGGGGTAGTGGCTTAGCTAGAAGGAAACTAGATTTAAACACTGCCTTAGAAAGATTCTGTCAGAGGCTTGGCAGAGGACACCAGAAGGAAGGAGTGCTGTGTGACTGGACTTCTCTACTGGGACTAAAGAAGTAGAACTCTTCTACTCTCTACACTCTTCTAACAAACTATATTGCCCACCTTTCCTCCCACCCAAAGCTAGTTCTACTTTTATAGGCACAGGTTTTGGCTGACAACAGGAACTTCCTGTTTGGGAGCAGGAAGTGAGTGATCACAGAGCCACCAAAGACACACCATCCTAGAAGGGCAACAGTAGCTCTCTGGACCCCTCTAGCTGCTGGAGGTCTGCCTCTAAGCAAGTAAAGGGTCTGCTGAGAAATATAAGATCTTCTTGTCTCAGAACAGAACAATCAGGAGGTTAATGGGCACAGAGGCAGTAAGTAAGTAGAGACAGAAGGAAAAAAAAACAGAGGAAAGAGTAAGGATTCCAAACAATAGTGAAGGGGCCAGAAATAAGACATGATGGGAGTGGTGCAGTGCAGTGGCTGTGGAGCAGCAGTCTTCCGGGAGACGTTCTGGAGGATGTGGTGTTGTCCCATCTGAAGGCACCTCTCTGGGCTGAGGGAGGAGGTTGCTCATCTCCAGGCTGAGTTGGCCAGGATTTGTGAGACCTCCTCTTCCATCCAGGGACCTCCAGGGCCACTGCCGTTGCCTCAGAGGTTGCCAAGAAAGAGGAGCGGTTGGGCCACAGTGGGCTCAGGGAGGATGAGGGTGGTGGAACAGAGGTGCATCCCTCCAGTTGTACCTCTCCACAATTCGTATGCCATTCTGGCAAAGTGTGGTTCCTCTATGGAGGCACCCACAGTGGAGACCAACGAGGATGCTGGGAACCTCCACAAAGGAGACCCACAGGAGGGTGGCATGGGACACCATAGGGGAAGGAAACAACTCCTGGTGGGGACTCCATTGTTAGGAAGGTAGAACTGGGGGAGGAAGGGGAGAGGGAGGTAAGGTGCCTGCCTGGCGCCATAGCTTGGAGGGACAGGGAGTGAATCCTCAGGATTGCCGGAGCAGCTGCACAGGGGGAGGAGCTGGATGTCATTGTCCACCTATGGACAAATGACCTGGCTAATAAAGGGATCAGAGCAGTGCAGAAAGAGTTTGTGGAATTGGGGAGGGGCCTTAGACAAGTAGCATGCACTGTAACCTTCTCGGAGGTGCTGCCTGTCTATGGCGTATGAGAGGCTAGGGTGCTCCACACCATGGGATTCAATCAGTGGTTGAAAAACTGGTGCAGAGCTCAGGGATTTGGTTTCATTGGGGACTGGGGGTCCAGCTGGAGTGATGCAAGCCTATACTGGCATGATGGGCTGCATCTGTCCAGGAGGGGAACCAGGATCCTAGGTGATAGGTTTAAATGCTTCATTGGCAAGTATTTAAACTAGCCAAGGGGGGAGGCACTGGAAAGGACAGGAATCCTAGCCCCCCAAAAGTCACGTGTAAGGTGCAGTAAACACCAACATAGAGATGTCGATAGGGAGAAGGGCAGGGGTAAAAGGAGAAAGTGACAAAGGCAAGAAGGACAGGGGTGGGGCAAAAAGGAGTAAGGCCATCAGGAAACAGAGGATAATGAGTACCAATGCCCGTAGCCTGGGCAACAAGCTCCCTGAACTGATGGCCTTGATGGAAGAGGGATGCCTGGATATCGTAGCAGTCACAGAAACATGGTACACAGAGAAAAATGACTGGGATGTTAACATACCAGGGTACATAACCTACAGAAGAGACAGGGAGGGGAGAAGAGGGGGAGGAGTAGCTCTCTATGTAAAGGAAGGGATAAAGCAAATAAACAAAAGAGTAAACAGGGAGGAGAGGAGGCACTGTGGGTCACCTTGGAGACTGGAAATTGCACCACAATCCGCACAGGGGTTGTATACAGACCCCCAGGTCAGGGGAAGGGAATGGACAAGGATATGATAGAAGGCATTCTTAGGATGGCAGAGAAAGGGGAGATACTGTTGATGGGAGACCTGAATATGCCAGATGTTAACTGGAGCACACTCGCTGCAGCCACATCCAAGAGCAGGGCCATTCTCGATGCCCTAGAGGTGGCATGCCTCAGACAGCTAGTTTCAGAACCCACTCGTGAGGGAGCAATCTTAGACCTCGTACTCTCAAATGGGGACAGTGAGAGAATCTCAGACCTAGAAGTGGGTTGCCATCTGGGAACAAGTGACCATCAAACAGTGTGGTTCACGTTAAACTCAGCTACAGAGTAAAGCCATACAAAAGTGAGGGTACTAGACTTCAGGAGGGCTGACTTTGGCAAGATGGGAGAGTGCCTCAGAAAAGCACTAGTAAACAGGCTAGAAGGAGGAGTGGAGCACCAATGGGGAATCATCAAAACTGCCATCACAGAGGCAACAGGCCTTTGTGTGAAGCAAATAAACAAATCAAAATGAAAGAAAAAGCCACTATGGTTCTCAAAAGAGGTGGCAGGGAAAGTCAGGGAGAAAAAGATAGCATTCAGGAAGTATAAGAAAACACAGAAGGAGCAGGACAGAGAACTGTACCAGTTAAGGCAGAAGGAAGCAGGGAGGGAAGTCAGAATAGCTAAGGCCCAGACTGAGGAAAGGATAGCCAACTCAGTTAAGAAGGGGGATAAAACCTTTTATAGGTATATCAGGGAGCGTAGAAAGACAAAGGGAGGGATAGTGAGGCTGAATAGAATGAACGGTGGGTGGGCAGAGGGGGATAGTGAAAAAGCAGGGATGCTGAATGAATATTTCTGCTCAGTATTCACAAAAGAGGAGGGGGAGGTGCCTAATCCAATTAACAGAAGCATTCTGGAGAGGGGGGTCGATCCCAGTCCTTTCACAGAAGAAAGGGTTCTGAAAGAACTCCTATAACTGAAGGTGGACAAAGAAATGGGGCCTGATGGAATTCACCCCAGTATTCTAAAAGAATTAAGGGGAGAAGTAGTGAAACCACTGACTACCCTTTTTAACAAATCATGGGAGGATGGTGTGATACCCGAGGACTGGAGGAAGGCAGATGTGATTCCCTTCACAAAAGTGGGACCAAGACAGAAGCAGGAAACTACAGACCTGTCAGTTTGACCTCTGTGGTAGGGAAAGTGATGGAATCACTTCTGAAGGAAATAATTGTTGAGTATCTAGAGGCCAGTGGGGCACAGGACCCAAGGCAGCACGGGTTCACAGCAGGAAGGTCATGTCAGACAAATCTAATTGATTTCTTTGACTGGGTGACCAAAGTAGAAGACAGGAGGGCTGTGGACATGGCCTACCTTGACTTTAGCAAGGCATCTGACACAGTCCCACACGAAAGATTAATAGTCAAATTAACCTGCCTGGGAGTTAGTCCCAGGGTGGTAGCCTGGGTAAAACATTGGCTGGACAACAGGACACAGAAGGTAATTGTAAATGGAGTCCACTCTGAAGAAAGAGGGGTTACTAGTGGGGTACCGCAGGGTTCAGTACTGGGTCCAGTCCTTTTTAATGTCTTTATAAGTGACATTGCAGAGGGACTGGAAGGAAAAGTTTGCCTCTTTGCAGATGACACAAAGATCTGCAACAGGGTTGATACACAAGAAGGCATAGAAAGGATGAGAAGGGACTTGGCAAGGTTGGAGGAATGGTCAGAAGTATGGCAGCTAGGATTCAATGAAAAGAAGTGCAGAATAATGCACCTGGGAAACAAAAACCCAGGGGAAGATTACACAATGGGGGGGAGGTAGTAACAAAACCAAAAAAGGAAAGGGACCTGGGGGTAATCATATCAGATGACCTTAAGGTTAGCAAGCAATGTGAGAAGGCAGTAGGGAGAGCTGGGGGTATACTGGGATGCATAGGGAGAGGCATCCCCAGCAGAAAATAGGAAGTTGTTATCCCCCTGTACAGACAGTTGGTGAGACCCCATCTGGAGTACTGCATCCAGTTCTGGAGACCCCATCTCCCCAAGGACATAGGACAGATGCAGTCCAGAGAAGGGCAACTAGAATGGTGCAGGGTCTGCAAGAGAAGCCATATGAGGAGAGACTAAAAGAGCTTAATGTGTATGCCCTTGAGGAAAGGAGGGAGAGGGGGGACATGATAGAATGTTTAAGTACCTCAGTGGAATCAACAAAGTCCAAGAGGGTAGCATCTTTCAGAAAAAGAGACATGCAAGAACAAGGGACGCAATTTAAAGATGGGGGGTTCAGGGGCAATGTGAGGAAATATTTTTTCACAGAGAGGGTAGTGGATGCATGGAACAGCCTTCCTGAGGAGATTGTGGGGTCTAAAACTGTGGGAGAATTCAAGAATACATGGGACAGACATAAGGCAATTCTAGTGGGGGGTAGGAAGAAATAGGCTGTTGGTTGACTAGGATCTGCGGCTTATCCTGTAGGTAGGGAAATGGGCAGACTAGGTGGGCCAAGCAGTCCTTATCTGCCATCAAAGCCTGTTTCTGTTTCTATGTTTCGATGGGCTGTATTGTAGGACACCGCCTGACCTGTCTAGGCATCGGAAATGCATTTTCAGTATGCCAAAGACATGCTCAATAATACTGCGCATGCTGGCGTATGCCTCATTGTATCGCTGCTTTGCAGGGGATGAAGGTTGCCAGTAGGAGGTGAGCAGCCATGGCCTCAGCAGGTATGCACCATCACCTGTGTAGGAATGGACATGGTTAGCCCTTTGCTGTGCTGTGACACATCCTTATCCCTGTTACCCACTGCTCACTTCACCATGCCCATTCTGCATGCCCTCCCTCCCCCCTCGGCTGTGTCATGCCGACCCCCCTGCCCATGCCATACTCACCCATTAGGTGGCCTCTGGGGATGTCCCCACATTCAAACCTCTGGCACAGCGCAGAGCTGTGCCAGATGAATGCGTCATGTGCACTCCCAGGGTGTGTGGTGCAGACATTGATGATGCACCCCATGGCATCGCACACCACATGGCAGTTGACTGATGAGTATCCCTTGTGGTTGATGTAGACTGGGACCTCAGGGCCAGGTGCTATGCAGATGCCCACGTGGGTGCAGTCAATGGCCCCAATCATGCCTGGCATGTGTGCCACCCTGTGGAAGGCCTGCATGTGTGCTGTGTGCTCAGCCTGTGTGCTGGGGAAATGTAAGAACTCCAAAGCACGTGGCAGCAGAGCATTGAGAAACTGCTTGAGGAGGCGGGACATGGCCAACTGGGTGATCCCAATGGTATCCCCGGTTGGTCTTTTGAAGGTGCCCGTGGTGAACAAGCACATCACTGCAGTCACCTTCATCTCCACTGACATGGCATGACTCCACCTGGTGGGTACCTGCATCTCCTCACTGCACAGCTTGCAGAGCTGCCTCAGAATTGCCCTATTCAGGCGGTACCGGCCCACTATCTCTGTCTCACTGTAGTTCTCAAATGTGATGCGGGCACGGTACCATCTGTGTCAGGCATACCACCACTGAGCCCTTCGTCGGCCACGTTGGTGTTTCTCCTGCCTCCTCACATCCCTCATTGCCGCCTCCATGTGGAACGGGGCACCGTTCATCACTCTCTGGCTCTCCACCAGCTCCCTGCCTGGCTGACTGTCTGTGTGTCTGTGTCTCTCTGTCTCATGCCCTCTTTCTCTCTCTCTCTCTCTCTCTCTCAGTACACAGTGTTGCACATCCCTGTCTGTGTGTTTGAGCCAGGGTTTTATAGCCTCAAGTCAGGGTGTCGCATCTGGGGGTTTGCTCCACACTTGTGCCATGGTTTGTGGTTGAATATACCATTGCACCGCGCATTCATGGGAACACCCCCTACACTTGCACTGCATATATTATGTTTGTGCCATGGCACAATGGAACTTGTGCAGCGTGGCCGCGGTCTTTGAATATCACTCAGTGGCTCATCTACGTAGTTGCACTGGCGCAAGTCAGTTGTGCCATGTGCAACTGCTCTGATTATCCAACCCTTTGAATATTACTTTTTATGAAGTGATGTGTGTTGTGTAGCTAATTTGAGATTTTGTGTTCCTTTAAACCCAGGGTTATACCTGAAAATAACCCTTGGCCTAGTGTGCCTATCTGGTTATCAAAAATTAAAAAAATAAAGACACCTGTGCTTGCACCATCCCAATACATCCACAGTATGAATCCAGTATGTGCAGTCTGAAGGTACACTCAGTGGAACAGATTTTTAAATACCGAGAGTGGGGGACATCTTTAGTGACTTGAGTCATTAATTATCAAAAATAGTTATAAAAGCTGTTTTTTTTTTCAATATCTGAGGAAATTAAAAAGATACTGATTATAAATCTAAGGAAGTCAGAAATACGTTTTTGCTAAAAAAAATTCAGTGATGAATATTTTTGCTGGCTAACAAATACTGCTGCTTTAAATGGCTATTAAAACATTAATACAGTATCAGTGGATTTCAGCTGTACCATCATGTATGTTTGTTTGATCTGGATACTTTAAATAATTGTGATGGTACTAACCACAGCACTGCCATTTTCATATGTTTTTTACGTGTGTATCTTTGGAATTGACCCTGTTCTCTTTATGCCATTTAGCCTCTGGTGTCCATAGAGTGTCAGCCCCACCCCCCAACTCAAGGACGCAAGAAACAGTACTGAAATTATGGGTGGGGGGAAGATGCTCGATCCCATAGCTCTGCAGTGAGCCCAGTAGTTCATGCAACATTTTATATCTATATCTATATTTTGCCATTTGCTCTAAACTCTGCCCCAAACTTGTCATACTCTATCGCAATAGAAAGAGACTCCCTCTCCTTCCCTTTTTGTCGGGAGATGTTCACTAAAATGATACTCCCAATCTTTGACTATACTGATGTTGTCTATGACACAGCCCCTGCTGCCTCCTTCTCCAAGCTCAATACTCTCCTAAACCCCTTCTGCCGCTTTGCTACCAACTCCCCTCCCCGTACACACCACTGCTCTCTTTATTCCTGCCTCTGCATGTTGCCCCTACCCCATAAAAGGCTAACACACTCTTTGTCTTTCATTGCTGAATTCTGGTTTGGGTTTCTTCCACCTTATCTCTCCATTTTCCTATCCCCAGATACCCCTCCTCCTATGCTCTGCATACCAGGGCCCCCACTCATTCTCCCTCTCCAATTCCCACTCAACAGGTGGTCAGACTGATGTCTCCTACTGCCTCCTTCTCCTTTGGAATCAGCTTCCCCCAAACTTCCAGAACTCCTCCTCTCACCCTGCCTTTAAACACCTCACCTGACTTCTTCCTGTCAACCCTTGCTCTTGCCCCTTCTTCTCCTTCTCCTTCACCTCTCCCCCACCCCCTCCACAGCCTCCCTTGTTCGATTTGCACCTTAACTGCAGATGGATTTTTGCTACCTCCACTTCCTGTTCTGATTGTGCTCACAGCTGTTTTATAATGACTGTATTATTATGCCTCACTGTATATTGTTTCTTGCAACCCATGCCTGCTATTGTATATTTGCTGTATTTGACTCTGTTACCCTTTGTTTGTTTTGTACCCCTGTTCCTGTGTCACACCTGAAAATGAGCCTTGGCTCAGTGTGACTTTCCTGGTTACCAAAATTTAAAAGAAAAATAAAAACTATCTATCTATCTATCTATATCTATTATAGTGGCATGGTAGCACCACTAAAGTTAGGGTTGAGTAGGCTGCTTAATGTTAAACTCATAACTTTGTACTTTAATAGCTTTGCAATCATTCAACAGATTTGCATGAATGTTTACATGCGTAGTCTCAGGAGCATGCTCTCTTGACTTGCTAAGTTTTGTTTCAGTCAGACGTGCAGATTCCAAGATCCAGATAGCAAAAAAGTGAAAAAATCATGTGTTTTTGCTGAGTTTTTTTTTCCATCATCTAGCACCCAGACAGTTTGAAATTTGGGTCTGAAATTTCCAGGGAGAAAGGGCTTGGGCCAGAGAGGGGTCTTTCAATGGTTTAGTAAAAAAATATGAATCCATTCCAGAGTTGAGATTTCAGTTCTAAGCATGCTCAGTATGATCTTTTCACACAAAAAAATGAATTTGGCCCATACGAAAAAGGATTCTGTTTTGTATGAGGGGTAATCTTTTTTCATATGGCCACCATCTTGTTTCCATTTTTTTCAAATAAAACCAAAAAAAAACTTAAAAACCCAAAAAATTGTATCATTCAGACACACCAACACATGTATCTTGCTACTCTGGATCCCATTAGGGGGATTCTGCAGTTACTATTTTGCAAAACTGACCCATTTAATTTTTTTTTTTCATGAGATGATTTTCTTTTTTCATATGGCCATACAATACAAGAATCAGCCATACGAATCAAGATTGCCTTCATATGAAAAAATCATTTGGACTTCATGTTTTTTCACATTCTTTTTTCATATGAAGGCATCTTTTTTCATGAGTACAACACAGTATCCCTAAAAACGATTCCTTCATATGAAAAAAAGAATTCAGACTTTGTTTTTTTTCACATCCTTTTTTCATGAGATTGTGTTGTTCTCAAGGAAAAAAAGGTTCCTTCACACAAAAAAATTTGGACTTAGTTTTTTCTTTCACATTTCAACTTTCACAACTCATGACTCTGTCAATATTTGCAGTTAAGGGACAATCTGCACATGAAAAGAAAGGTCTTAATGAGTACTACAAGACTAACACATAACACCCCCATTAAAAATCTAAATTCCGATAAGATAACATTGCAACTTTAACAAGCCATAAGTCCATCAATAATTGGAGTTAAGGGGAAATGTGTGTATATATAGATAGATAGATAGATAGATAATCTAAAAGGTGCCAATGAGTGTTACAAGACTAACACATAATCATCCCCTAAACATTCATGGGGTACATAGTGCACCCCATAATTACCTGCAATATTTACCATGGTGCCACATCCACAATGAAAGTCCAATAACAACAAGCATTTGTCAATGCCGAATGTTTGCTTGCTGGCATTAGCAGTGGAAGTGCAGGCATTAGACAGATGCAGTATAGGAATGGCAGTGATGTATTGAACTGATGCCAGCTCCACCCCACCCTGCAGAGATGGACAGGCATTGGGATGTGCCTTTGGGTAATCACCCATAACGGTCACAACATTTCACCTTACCCTACCCTGCAGACACTGACAAGTGTCAAGGTGTGCCTTGGGATGTTCAGGCTTTACACTCATTCATTCCATAAGGAAATACACTGAAATGGGTGTAGTATAGAAGAATGCTGTGAACTCTGGAGCCAAAGAGTCCAAGGTGCACCTTGATGCCTGTCACTGGCTGCAGGGCGGGGGTGTGGGTGGAATGGTGTGAGCACTATTGTCGACTATCCCAAGTCACACCCCTGACGTTTGTCAGTCCCTACAGGGAAGGGCGGACACCTGTCAGTCCCTACAGGGTAGGGCATTATGGTTGGAAACCCTAAGGCCCTGGGCATTTCTTGGTATTTTTACTCTAAGTTTTCAATATGGACTTTTTGTGACCCCACCGCATGAACAGTCACACTATCAGTTTGTTAGCTGAAAGGTGATTTTGCACTGTGACTGCGCCATTTGGCACCACAGGTGCGAAAGCACATTTCGAACATGATGTGAAAAATGACAGTTGTACTGTTCCTGAGGAGGTGTAAAACAATGGTAATGTTGAAAATCTGGAGTGAAAATATAAAAAAAACTGGTGAAGTAATGAGTGTGCATAGAAACTGCACAACGCACACCCGTATTGCAATTATTTGGGGAATTTTTTGCACCAGATTTTCAATGTAGGCATTTTGGGGACCTCCACTTATGAACAGTGTTACTGTGATTTTCTTAATCTGTCCCGAACACTGATTTTCCACAACGGCTGCACTATTCTGCGCTGGAAATGCGAAAACGCATTTCGGCCAGGATGTGAAAAATGACAGCTGTACTGTTCATAAGGATGTGGGGAAAAATGCCAATGTTGAAAATCTGGAGTGAAAATTTTAAAAATTTGTGAAGTTACAAGGGTGGATAGAAACTGCGCAATGCATGCTCGTAAGTCATTTTATGAACTTTTGTGACCAAATTTTTAACATAGGCATTTTAGGACATCTGCTCATGAACAGTGTCACTGTGATTTTCTTAATCTGTCCTGAACACTGATTTCCCACAGTGACCGTGCTATTCTGCTGCAGAAGAGCAAGAACACATTTCAGCCAGGATGTGAAAAATGGCAGCTGTACTGTTCATAAGGAGGTGTGAAAAAATGCCAATGTTGAAAATCTGGAATGAAAATATTACAGATTCACGAATTTGCAAGTGTGCGTGAAAACTGCACAACACACGCTCATAACACAGTCATTTTTTGGAATTTTTTCACCAAATTTGCAACATAGGCTTTTTGAGAGCCCACTTCATGAACAGTGACACTGTCGTTTGGTTAGTCGGTCACATAGGTGATTCCGTACAGTGACCGCGAAATCACCTTTCAGGACTGAATAACCAAATGACAGTCGCTGAATTCATGAGGTGGAGTCCCTAGAACCCCATGTTGAAAATTTGGTGCAAAAAGTCAAAAAAATGATTGAAATACTGTATGCACCAAAGTTGAAAAAACACTATTTATGCCATTATACATCTTACCGGCATTTCTTCAGTTCGCGGTCGGCACTGAAGAGTGCAGACGTGTTCCCGGTCCACTGAAGATCCTCGTGCTGGCCTCCAGTGGTAAGTATGGGGTGAGGGGCATAGTGGGGAGGTGGAATATGCAGAGGTGGGCTCGGGTTGGGGAGGGTGGCAGAGAGACAACGAGGGAACGTTTTCTTTTGTTACAGGTTTTTTTTCTTATTTTACAAAGATGACATGGGACTTTTGCCATGCTGGGGTGGGTCCCAGCATGGCACCTGGAAGTTTGTTTGGGGGGGCATTGGAGCCAACTGGGGATTAGGCACCCCCGTTGGCCATACAGTGTGTGGGGGGACACAAGAGGATGCTGGACTTTTGCCACACTGGGATGGGCTCCCAGCGAGGCACCTAGAAGTTTTTTTTGGGGGGCACTGGAGCTGACAGGGATTGGGAAATCCCATCGGACGTACAGTGTGCTTGAGAGGGAGTGTGCATGAGCCGAGGGGGCTTGGACACCCCTCGGCACACAACAAATGGGGGGCACATACAACAACCGTTACAGTCAACGATGGTGACGTGTTGTCAATTTGCATACTGCAGACGGCACAGCAGTATGCAAATTGCCTACACATTACCACCGCTGATTGTAGCAGTCGTTTGCTTTCAACTGTATGCCACTGCATCTGAACTGCTGTCATAGACAGCTGGGACATTCATTGGTACTGTGCGGCCGTGCCTGCAAAAATGCTCGGCACTGGAAGCGAGGGGTGCCACACCTACAAAAACACGTATGGTGGCACTATGTTTCTTGCAAATGCGTGCAAGCAAACATAAAAATGCACCAAAGATGTAACTAGTCTTCCACTAGAACCACAGCAAATTTCAGAGAACACTGACAAAAAATTACTGACTTAGGGTTAAAAAACTGAGAAATAGATTTTTGCCCACATACAATGAAGTGCTGGGAGTTAAGAGGCACGCTTAATATATTTTTCCCTTTGAAGTGAGCCCCACAAAAACAATTACAACAAAGCACATAAATTTATTTTTTGGAGGCATGGAAGTACAGGGCCCAGAGGGTCCTTCGCTTCCACAGCCAGATGGATGTGTGCATCTATGGAGGGATGGAAGCACAGCAGACAAATGGATGTGTTCACACAGGTCCTGAAGGGACCTGCATGAATGAGGATACAATTATACTATCTCAAAAAGTAAGGAAATTCTTTGCAAAAAATCTTAATTAATGCACCAGCTGGTGTTCAGATTAAACAGACAAAACTAGGGAAATGTGGCGTTAGGGTTTCCAACCCTAACACCCCACCTCTACCCTGCAAGCAGCAAAAGGAAAAAACATTACAGTTTTGCCTGTCCTAAGTCTTCCTAAACCAGGCTTGGGGTCTTCCTAGGGGTTATCAACCCTAAAGCTCACCCCATTCTCATGTAGTCTGCACATCTGTAATTATTTACTGATGGAATGGGGTAAATGTGAGGGTTGATAACCCTCAGAAGACCCCAGACCAGATTTGGGAAGGCTCAGGACATGCAAACCCATAATGTTTTTTTCATTTTGCTGCTTACAGTGTGAGATGGGTGCTAGTGGGAAACTCAACACCACATTGCCCTACATTTGTCGGCTTAATCTGACCCTAACTGGTGCATCAATGAAGTGTTTTGCAAAGAAAATATATAATGGGGTGAGGGGCTCATTTAAAAACATGAAGTCAGATATTCAAAACATTTGCACACATGCAAGTTGAGGGCACCAGCAAATTGCAAAGGTGAGGGGAAACTCTGCAGGGTTCCCAGTTCATATTTACAGGGACACACACGCCATTTTCTTTCTGTACAGGTCTCTTGGTCTCTCTTTTTTTCATCATCTATTTCTGCTCCTAGGCTGCCCCAACCAACCCCCTCCAGATGGCTTCCCCAGCCACATTACTTACCTTCTCCAGGACTTACCCAACCACTTGTTCAGGACAACTCTGTGGTGCGTGGGTTCTGCATTCAACAGTGCGTAGCCTACAGGAGTCACCATCAACATCCTTCCAGCTGTAATTTATTTCCCTCCATTGTTTTTCGTAGAAAGAAAGTTCTGGGCCAGCTCCATGGCACCGAGCAAAGGGATTCACTCAGCACACTGGTGACCCGGGTTCCTACCCAGAGCTCAGGCACCAGGAGCGGAGACTGGCAGGGAGGGGATTCACAAGCATCCATTGGACACTTCTCTCCCGGGGGGGGGGATGGGCCTTGGTACCTGCGAGTGGATTGGGCAATGTGCTTGTGGTATGTGAGGTCTCGACACGCCCACATATGTCCCTGCCCAAGGTTGTCTGCAGCTCACGCAAGGCTGAGAACTGTTGTGGGCAGGGCCAAAAACAGGAAAAATTGCTCCCCACCTGGCTGGATGATGAGTGCCAGCCCCTGCCACCACGGAGCCCTGGACATCCCGCTCCAGCCCGGTGCAGGCCTGGGGTACGCGGATCGATGGCAAGGCACTTCCCCCCGGAAGAGAGGGACCCTCCCAACACAGGGATATGTTGGGTTACCCAGGTAAGCTGCATATAGAGAGGCTGGTGGAATGATGGTGGGAGTCAGGTGGGCATCAGGGACTTTGGCACTCTGAAGGAGTGGCCGAATGGGGGTGCCATGTGGGGAGGAGCATAAAAAAAAAAACAGAAAGAAAGTTACAGCTCAACCAACCTCAGAAGAGAATAAAAAACTTGAATAAGGGAGTAGCCACTTCTAATCAAGGCAAATATCAGAGAAAAACAGATTGGAAATGTAAGCCAACTCACCCAGTTAAGTTTTAAAACAGTTTATTCCTGAAGTACTCAGGTCAAAGAACAACCAGTGTGTTTTTTAGTTCCTAGCTGACTTACACCTATGTATATTTTGGAGAATAACTCCTTCTTCAAGGTAACACTGGTGACTGGTAATCATAAATATTATTTAGAACTGTGTATTTGATTGCATTTCACTCCCAGACATCTGCATAGATAGTTAGGTAGTATCTAACGCCTGCTTGTTTGTCTTTTCTCAGCATCCAAAGTTCTGTTTTTATGCAGCATAGCCCCCTGCTCTCTCTGTTTAAGAAGGCCTCCAATAATAATAATATTTATGATTACCAGTCACCTGAAGAAGGAGTTATTTTCCGAAATGTACGTAGGTGTAAGTTAGCTGCGAGCTAACAAACACACTGGTTGTTCTTAGACCCAAGTTCTTCTACAATAAACTGTTTTAAAACTTAACTGGGTGAGTTGACTTGTATTTCCAGTCTGTTTTTCTCCTCCATTTGTTCCCTCCAGCTTGCATGCGAATGACACATGCGCTGACACACGGCACACCATCGGCGCCTGCATCAGGGTCCTCGGAGTGCGCATCCACTACTATGCCACTCAGCTTCCACTTGGTAGTGAGCAAAAAGCAGCAGTATGCACTGTTTCTTCCTGAAGGAGGAGAGCTGTCCATAGGAGGCTCAATCCTCCTTCCCCAACTGGCCCCTGAGTGATCCAAGTCCGCTTGAACCGGGTGTGATAGCAAGCCGTAGTTACTGCTGACACTGGGTCAGCTCAGGTATCTCTCTCTCACTCTCTCTTTTCCCCATCGCCCTGGTCTTAAAGGACATAAATCTTGTCTTACATAGAAACATAGAATTTGACAGCAGATAAGGACCACTTGGCCCACCCAGTCTGCTCATTTCCCTACCTACTGGATAAGCTGCAGATCCTAGTTAACCAGCAGCCTACTTCTTCCTACCCCACCCCTAGAATGGCCTTATGACTGTCCCATGCATGCTTGAATTCCACCACTGATTTTGACTCCACAACCTTCCTCCGGAAGGCCGCTCCATGCATCCACAACCCTCTCTGAAAAAATACTTCCTTAAATTACCACTGAGCCGCCCCCATCTTCAAATTGTGCCCTCTTGTTCTTGCACACCTTTTTTGAAAGATGCTACCCTCTTGGACTTTGTTGACCTTGAGGTACTTGAACGTTTCTATCATGTCCCCTCTCCTCCTTTCCTCGAGGCTATACATATTAAGCTCCTTTCATCTCTCTCTTCATATGTCTTCCGGTGCAGACCCTGCACCATTTTAGTTGCCTCCTCTGGACAGCTTCCATCCTGTCTCACGCCTTTAGGAGATTGGGTCTCCAGAACTGCACACAGTACTCAGATGGGGTCTCACCAGCTGTCTGTACAGAGGGATAATAACTTCCTGTTTTCTACTGGTGATGCCTCTCCCTATGCATCCCAGTATCCCCCAGCCCTCCTTGCTGCCTCTCCCATTGCTTGCCCACCTTTAGGTCATCTGATATGACTACCCCAGGTCCCTTTCCATTTTTGTTGTTAATATCTCACCCCCATTGCGTACTCTTCCCCTGGATTTTTGTTTCTCAGGTGCATTACCTAGCACTTCTTAGCATTGAATCTAAGCTGCCATACATTTGACCATTCCTCTAACCTTGCCAAGTCCCTTCTTATCCTTTCCATCCCACCCTGTGCATCAACTCTGTTGCAGATCTTTGTGTCATCTGCAAAGAGACATACCTTTCCTTCCAGTCCCTCTGCAATGTCGCTTATAAAGACATTGAAGAGGACCGGTCCTAATACTGAACCCTGTGGTACCCCACTAGTAACTCTCCATTCTTCTGAGTGGACTCCATTTACTATTACTCTCTGTGTCCTATTCTCCAGCCAATTCTTTTACCCAGGCTGTCATCTTGGGACCCACTCCCAGGCTGGCTAACTTGTATATTAATCTTTTGTGTGGGACTGTGTCAAATGTCTTGCTAAAGTCTAGGTAGGCCACTTCTTAATATAACTAAAAATGTGGCATGTGTGAAGTTGGTTTAATACCACCAGTATATTGTTAAGCTGTTCTTGTACAGCATATTGTTTGGTGTGATTGTTTAAATATTGAGGTCAGTTTTTCCCTTATTTCACGTCCATTGTGGGTTTTTTTTTTTTTATAATCAAACTTTATTTCTTTTTCAGACAGTGCTACTTGCACACAACAGTATGTAGACATATGCATAATATATTTACAGAGGATAAAACAAAACAAGCATTTGTCAATGCCGAATGTTGTCTTGCTGGCATTGGCATTGGTAGTGCAGGAGTTAGAGAGATGCATAATAGGAATGGCAGTTAAGTATTGAACTGATGCCAACCCACCCCCCCTGCAGAGACTGACAGGCATTGGGGTGTCCCTTTGGGTGTTGGCCATAGTGCTCATGCCATTTCACCTTTCCTTATCCTGCAGACACCGACAGTGTCGCGGTGTGCATTGGGGTCTTCGGCCTTTACGCTCACCCCAATCCATAAGGAAATACACTGAGATGGGTGCAGTATAGGACAGTGGGGTGAACTTTGAAGCCAAAGCATCCAAGGCACATCTTGATGATTGTCACTGGCTGCAGGGTGGGGGTGGGTGTGGAATGGCATGAGCATTACGTCCGACAATCCCAAGTCACACCCCTGACACCTGTCAGTCTCTACAGGGTAAGGCGTTACGGTTGGAATCCCTAACGCCCGAGGCATTTTCACTCCAATATTTCAACATGGACTTTTTGTGACCCTACCTCATGAACAGTGGCACTATCAGTTCGTTAGCCAAAAGGTGATTTTTGCACAGCAACTGTGCCATTTGGCACCACAGGTGCGAAAACACATTTTGCACAGGATGTGAAAAATGACAGCTGTACTTTTCATGAGGAGGTACAAAAATGGCAATGTTGAAAATCTGGAGTGGAAATATGAAAAATTGGTGAAATCATGAGTGTGCATAGAAACTGGGCAATGCACGTCTGTAATGCAATTATTTTGGGATTTTTAACCAAATTTTCAGCATAGGCATTTTGGAACCTCTGCTCATAAACAGTGGCACTGCAATTTTGTTAATCTGCCCTGAAAGTTGAATTCCCACAGTGACTGAGCCATTGTGCGCCAGATGTGTGAAAACACAGTTTGGGCAGGATGTGAAAAATGATAGCTGTACTGTTCATAAGGAGGAGTGAAAAAATGGCAATGTTGAAAATCTGGAGTGAAAATATTAAAAACCGCTGAAGTTATGAGCATGTGTGGAAACTGCAAAATGCACACTCATAACACAATCATCTTTGAATTTTTCACCAAATTTGAAACATAGCTTCTGGGACCCCACTCATAAACAAATGGCACTGTCATTTTGTTAATTGGTTGATTTTGTCGCAGTGACCACAAAATCACCTTTCGGACTGAGTAACAAATGACAGTGCATGTAATTAAGAGATGGGTCCCAAGAACCCCATGTTGAAAATCAGGAGGCAAAATTCAAACAAGCAATTGTCAATGCCGAATGTTGTCGCGCTGGCATTAGCTTTAGTAGTGCAGTGCGGGAAAACATTTTGGGCAGGATGTGAAAAATGAGAGCTGTACAGTTCATAAGGAGGTGTAAAAAAATGCCAGTGTTGAAAATGTGGCATGTAAATATAGCAAATTTGTGAAGTTACAAGGGTGCATGGAAAATATGCAACGCACGTTTGGAACACTGCCATTTTATGGGTGTTCAGCACCAAATTTTCAACATAGGCATTTTAGCACCTCTGCTCATGTACAGTGTCACTGTTATCTCCTCAAAGTGCCCCAAGAAGCGATTTCGGTGACAGCTTAATTACCGCTTATTCTGCTACCGGAAGCGAAAACACATTTTGGCTGGATATGTGAAATGATGGCTGTACTGTTCATCAAGAGGTGTGGAAAAATGGCAATGGTGAAAATCCAGAGTGAAAATATCACAAATGCACGACGGTATGAGCGTGCGTGCAATCTACCAATGCACGGTCGTAACACAGTCATTTTACGGAGTATCATCACCAAATTTTTAACATAGGCATTTTAGGACCTCTGCTCATGAACTGTGTCACTATCATTTTCATAATCTGGCCCAAACACTGATTTCCCACAGCGACTGCGCTATTGTGCGCCAGAAGTGCGGAAACACATTTTGGGCAGGATGTGGAAAATGACAGCTGTACTGTTCACAAGGAGGTGTACAAAAATGATAATGCTGAAAATCTGGCATTACAATATTGCGAATTCAATGGTTATGAGCTCGTGAGCAACCGCGCAATGCACGCCAGAAACAGGCATTTGTTCGATTTTTCCACCATATTTGGAACATAGGCTTTTTGAGAGGCCACCCATCGAACACTGGCACTGTCACTTCATTATCAGTCCCGGAAGGTGATTTCACGCAGTGACCGCGAAATCACCTTTGAGGCCAATTAACGCCATGACTGTGATAGCATTCATGAGGAGGGGCACCAAAAACCCCATGATGAAAATTTGGTGCCAAAATTCCAGCAATTGCCCGAGATATGCAGCAAAGTTGAAAAAACCCTATTCATTCCATTGTACAGCTTACCGGCATTTCCTCAGTTCGCAGTCGGCTTTGAAGAGTGCAGACTTGTTCCCGGTCCACGCAAGATCATCGTGCCAGACTCGGAGTAAGTATGGGGTGAGGGGTGTGGGAGGCAGGGTGCGCAGTGGGTGGGTGTGGGTGGGGGCAGGAGACTACGAGGGACCGCTTTTATATTATGGGGAAAAAAACTAACATCGCGGGACAGTTTTTTTTTTTTCAGGGAACTTGGCACGCTGGGGTGGGCTCCCAGCATGCCACCTAACTGTTTTGGTGCGGGGTTGCTGCAGCCAACGGGATTGGGCAGCCTCTCGGCAGACAATGGGTGAATTTATGCCGAGGGGATTGGGCATCCCCCGCATATAATAATAAATGTGGGGTGATTTATGCCGACAGGGAGTAGGCCTCTGTCGCACACAATGAAAGCGGGGGGAGGCAAGAACTAGGGGATTGGGCACCCCTCAGCATATATAGGAAATGGGGGAGCTGCTGTATGCTGATGGTGAGGGCCCCCGCCGGCAAATTCCAGCGCCACAGTAAGCCGGGCTGGGGATTGGGCACCCCAAAGTCGTCGTTAAGTCAGCCGCCGCCATGCTGCTAATGTGGCGGTATGCAGGAAGGGTCCGCTGCATCCGACGAGCTTTGCTGGGATTGCAGCTGACCTTTCCTTAGATGTGCTCACCACATTAGCATGCATGGTGGCGCCGGCATGCAGGCTGATTGGAGAATGAGGGGCTCACCTACTGATGCGTGCCCTGCCTTCGCCCAACAGCGGCCGCACCTCCAAATCTGCACTACCGCAAGATGTTGACTTGCGTGCAGGCACGGTAAGCCAACATAACAAAAAAAACACATCAGAATTACCAGTTATTCCTTTAACTGGAAACTTGGTTTATGCCTTTATATCGCAGTCTCTATAAAACTTTAAAAAAAAAAACTTAGTGTATGGCTTATAAGCATCAGAATAATAGCCTATCTATTTTTTCAATCTCTACACCTTTTATGGGACAAACGTAGGGTCTTTTACCATGGCATATATGATCCACTTATTCCATCTGTTCCTGTCTTTTTCTGTCTGGTCTCTCAGCTTATATGTTAAGATTTCTAGCTGGTATATGGAATTGACTATTGTTATCCAGTCTTGCAGACTCGGTGTGGTTGTTATTAACCATCTTTGTGTTATGGATTTTTTTAAAAGCTCCATACATATTCTAGCATATATTTTGAGGCAGTGTCTTTGAGGTCAAGAGGTAGATATGGAGTAATACCATTTCCTTTGTAAGAGTAAGTTGGGGCGATATTACCTCTTTTAGTGCCTCTTCCACCGCTCTGTAGAATGCAGCTAGTTGTGTTCATTCCCAGAAGATATAGAAGTGTGCTGCTCTAAGTTCCCCACAGTTTCTCCAGCACTGTGCTGTGGGACTCATTTTCCTCTGAAGCTGTTGTGTGGATGTAATAAAAAAAATCTAACTAAGTATTTCCAGCTAAATTCCCTCCACGCTAAGGATGTGGAGACTGTGTATTGCTGCAGCTTATTTCCCACACTTCTGAACCAATTGAGTGTCCTTTTTCCTTTTCCCATCATTTGAAGGCCTTTAGTGTGTGTGGGGGTGGGCGGTATCTACCTCCTGTAGTGCTCTGTATAAGGTGGAAATGAGATGTGGTATTTCTTGACTTTCTACAGCCATCTTCACTATCTGTAGGAGTGTGTTAAACATTTCTAGGCCTATATTCCCTTTACTCAACCATCTTAGATATGCCCTGGCTTGTAAATATCTGAAACTTTCCTGCTGTCTCAGTCCATATTCCTGACTGAGAGTTTGGAATGTCCTGATTTCTTTACTGTGTATCATCTAAATTGGGAGGCTTAGCCCTCTTCATGCCCATGTTTTGTATCCCAGATCCATCTGGGCAGGGGCAAAGTCTGGGTGCATATGTAGGGGTAGGAGCCAAAGCAGCTGTTTTGCACAGTTATTCTTATGTATCCATTTCTTCCATATCAGGATGGGAGTGTGAATAAATGTGGAAGTACATTTATATTGTTTACTAAGGCTTCTGATATTCAGTAGACCTAGTTCTACGGGCTGTATGGGGATAACTCCCTATCTAATTCTACCCATGGTTGACCTGGCCTATGCTGTAGCCAGCACATTACTGCTTGCAGCTGGGCTGCTTCATAATATCTTTTTAGATCTGGGAGTGCCAGCCCTCCCAGCTTTTTGGGTCTAGTCAATATTGACTTTGCTATCCATGGTCTTCTGCCCTGCCACGAAAATGAGATGCCCCTGCTCCACAAGCTCCATGAGTTCTGTGGTATTGGGAGGCTAGATTTTGAAATAAATATAGAAATTTGGGAGAATTATCATTTTATGGTAGCCACACGTCTTTCTAGTGATAATGGTAACACTGTCCACTTATCGAAGTCTTTCTGGAATTGTACATGTAGATAGCCATAACTGGCCTCGTATAGTTGGGACACAGATGCAGTTAGTTTTATTCCCAAATACATCATTTGTGACAGGTTCCATTTAAAAGGGAATTTAGCTCAGGCAGTATTGCTGGGGGTATAATGTACTGTTAAGGCCTCTGTTGTATTTCCATTTCATTTATACCCAGACAAGTCTCTGTATTGCTCAAGTATGGTCCAGACATTGGGAAGGTCCATTTCTGGCACACCCATATATAGCATGCAGTCATCTGCATAAAGGGTAATTCAGTGTTCTGAGCCCTCTGTCCCTGCAAAACCTGTTATCTGGGGATGGTTACGTATAACTTGTGCCAGGGGTTCAATATAGAGGGAGAGCAAGAGCAGGGAGAGGGGGCATCCCTGCCTTGAGCCTCTTTATAGTGGGAAGGGGTGTGATAAGTGGCTGTTTGCCCTGACCTGTGCCATTGGGGCTTGGTATAAAAGGGCTAGTAAAGGAAAACTACACCTTCATATCATTTAAATTTTATTTGATTCCATGTCAACAGACAACTCCTTTCCCATAGCTGTTAGGGCTATATGTGTTAGCCTTAGTTTGTTTTCACTGCTCATGGTTGCCCCTGTGATTGCCTTGGGGGTCTCTATTTCATGGTTGTTGAAATCTCATTGTCCATGAGAACTGCATTAGCACATGAGAACATGATGTCAGATCAACCATTTATACCATGTATTTCTATGTTGAAAGAACAAATACCCTGCAAAAACTCTGGAAACTGATAAACTGAATGAAGATTAAAGGGGAAAAACCTGCATTATAACTCAGATACTTTGCAAAGCTCACTGAAGGTAAATGTGGTATTTCACACCTTCTTGTAACTTGTTTCTTTGAAGATTAATTAAGCAGACAGACATACTGGGGAGTTTAAAGGGTGATTACGTATCATGTTCTCATGTGCTAATGCAGCTCCCAGGAACAATGAGATTTCAACAACCATGAAATGGAGTCTCCCAGGACAGTAACAGGGCCTAGTATGAACTGTGAAAACTAACTAATGCACTTGCATACATCTTCAACAGCTACATGAAAAGAGTTGCCTGTTAACATGGAAACAAATAACATTTAGAAGATATGAGGGTGTGGTTTTCCTTTAAATCTCTGAATTGTTTGGGGAAGTCGAATTGTGTCAGTGTAGCTCCCAGGAATGCCCAGAATACCCTGTCAAATGCTTTTTCTGCATCTAAACTTAGGGTCGGGGGGCTGTCCCTGCTGCTTGTTGTATAACAGTCAGGGATCTTTTTATACTAGTCATGGTTTGTCTGATCCTGATTTAGCCTGTCTAGTCTAGATGTATTATACAGGGAAGTATTTCATCTAATCTTTTTGCGACAATGGAAGTGAAAATTTTGTAATCTATATTTAGGACTGAGATTGGTCTGTAAGACTCACATCTGTCCTTGGGTTTTCCAGGTTTTGGTATGACCAATATTGTGGCATAGTTCCAAGAAGAAGAAGGAGGGCATTTCCCTCTAGTATCCAATTAGTGGCTCTCAGGAGTGAGGGTTGGACCTCAGGGGAGAATTTTTTGTAAAATTCTGCCACATATCCATCAGGGCCGGGGCACTTTTCTGTCTTGAGGTGACCTATTGCTGCCTGTAATTCTGCAGTTGATATATGTCTTAGCAGCATTTCTTGGGCATAGGCGTCTAGCTTTGGTAAATGTAGTGGGGTCAAGAAGGCATCTAGTGCTTCATCCTGTGGCTTGGGATCTGCTTTATATAGTTTCATATAGTAGGCCACAAATGTGTCAGCTATTTGCTGTATTCCCTTGTGGGTCTGTCCAGTTGTAAGGTTCTTTACTTTGGAGATAGCCGCTCTTTGACAGAACCCCCTTAGTCTATGTGCTAATATTCTAGCTGCTCTCGGGCCCCATCATTGTATTTTTGTTGGGTTGGATATATCTCAGTGCTCTTTCAGTTTGTTCTAAGGCCAAATTGTCTAATTGTTTTTAGTTTTGTCTGTTTGGGTGGAATCGCTAGTGTGCCTTCCTGATGTTGGTGCTGTAGAAGAGTAATGTGGCCATCAGTTCCTCTCTGTGTGCCTTTCTTTCTTTGTTTTCTGGGTGCTATAGCTAATTAGCCTGCCTCTAAGCACTACTTTTAGCGTGTCCCAAAGGTACATTGGTTGGGTGTCCTGGGTGTCATTTAGTTCCACTAGCTCTTTGATATGTTCCTTGACCATGTCCAGAAATTCTCTATTTTTTAGATATGAATTATCTAGCCTCCAGTGTGTCCTTTTATGGCACAGGCCCAGGCCCACCATTAGGGAAAGCGGGGCATGATCCGAGAAGGAGATTGGTCCTATCTTATAGGAGGAGACCCTAGTTAAGTCCTTCTGTTGCATCAATAGGTAGTCTATTTGGCTATAGGTGTGGTGAGGCACTAAATAGTGGGTATATTGCTTCTGGGTCAGGTGGCATTCTCTCCATACATCTTTCCATCCCATTGAGGCCACAAATCTCCTAAAATACTTACGCGTGCCGTGAACCTGTGGCTGTCTAGTCACTGTGTAATCTCATGAGGCATCCATTAATAACTTAAAATCTCTGTGACTGCTAGTGTTCCTGAGCTGTTCTCTATGATTTTATTTAGTATCCTTTAATAGCTGGAGTCTCTGACCCTGGGGAGATGCACATTGCTATAGTAATTGGGGCACCATCTATCTTCCCTTGCACTATAATTATACATCCCTTTGTCTCTAGTTACTTTACACTCTTGAAAATCCCAAGTGTTTGGCTGTTAAGATTATCACCCCTCTCCTCTTTCCTTGTTTATAGGATGAGGAGTACACTTATGTGTAACTGTATTTTATCAGTTTTGACGCTTCTGTCTGGCTTAGGTGAGATTCTTGAATACACACCATATCCGTTTTTTTTTTCTGAATTACAGAAAAACCTTTGACCACTTGACTGGATTATTAAATCCATTCACATTTACTGAGTAAATGTGTATTTGAGATTTCTTAATCATTTAGTAGTTCCTTTTGGGTAATCCCTGTCTTTAGTTTTGAGGTTCATCCCGGTGTTTGCTGTATCTTCATGTTGGATATCTTGTTTCATAGGTTTATACATCCTGAGTTTTCCAATCTCTTCTTCTATTCTGATCCTGTTTCTGGCATCCTTACACTTACCTATATACACAACATAAACATAAACTATGTACATAGAAACATATGAACTTTGGCCTTCCAAGGTAGGGACCACCCTAAAGGGGGCCCTGTGACTCAGGGGAACTAGATGGAAGCTTTTCTTCTCTGAGTCTGGATGGATTTGAGGTTACAAGAACCTCAGCTTCCTGTGGAGCTACTGTCCTCTGGGGTAGAATAGAGGGGTTTGGGTAGAAAAGAGAAGGGTACAAGGAATAGCAGAATGACAGAGGTGTGAAGAAGGGATGTAGTGTGAGTCTGAGTGAACAGAAAGAATAGAGTGGGTTGGGTCAGGTGTCTGTTGCTCCTCGGCAGCAAAGATGGGTCCCCAGCGGCTCCCATCAGTCATGGGTAGGTTTCTCCTATCATCTTAGGAGAGGGTAAAACAAAACTTGTGAAGTGCACTCAGGGAGTTTGGTGGTGCTTGAGCAGAGCTTGCCAACTCATTCGAACAAACATGAATAAAGCTCAGCACATGAACTTCAGTGAAAAAAATAGTGCAAATTAATTTTTGGCAGAGTGCCTGACAAGACCAAGCCCTGCGCTTCAACCCTCAAACGGGTCTTCCTTAGGGGCAGATCTAAAGAGCCCACAAACATGACACCATTTATACAATAGAATTTTAATTAATTAGACCAGTGTCATACATTTTAAAGAACCACATATAATTCACGTGAAAACAAAAAAGAAAAGAAAATACATTTAATCTGTAAGCTATACGGTTTTTGAATTATTCTAAATTTATTAAATAAGCATAGTGCTATTTACTTCAAAATCTTAGTAATACAAAAGTTACAGGTAATAGCTTACTTGCATCAGGTAAACATTTGCACTTTGTCTTGTTTATTACAATAAAAAGAGACTTAAAGAAAACTTTTATGCACATTAAGTTTCAAAGAGTCATACCTAGAAAGCACACAAAAGAAACTGCTGTGATAATATTATACGTAGGAGGTAAAACTTTATTGCTAAAAGTCAAACTACTCTCAACCTCAATTTTTTAAAAATTTTCAAAATCACTTATTGATGCTGATGGCTCATCACAAAAAAGTATTAAGACAAAGGAAGAAAACGACTTCAAAATAGAAAGTTGGGAGGAGTTTTCCTCTAGCTGTACAGGAGGCTTGCTATTAATTACAAGCTTTCTCAAGGAATGTGGCAAAGGTTCATTAATAAACAAGCATTTGTCAATGCCGAATGTTGTCTCACTGGCATTGGCATTGGTAGTGACAGAGTCAGAGATGCATAATAGGAATGGCAGTGAAGTATTGAACTGACACCAACCCCACCCCAACCCTAAAGAGATTGACAGGTGTTGGGTGCCTTGGTCGTCAGCTATAACGCCATGCCATTTTACCCACCCTACCCTGTAGACACTGGCAAGTGTCGTGGTGTGCTTTGGGGTCTTTGGGCCTGATACTTACCCCATTCCATAAGGAAATACACTGAGATGGGTGCAGTATAGAAGAATGGGGTGAACTTAAGGGCAGAACACTCCAAGGCACACCTCGATGCCTGTCGCTGGCTGCAGGGTGGGGGTGGGGTTGGAATGGCGTGAGCATTACAGCCAATGATCCCAAGTCACACTCCTGACACCTGTCAGTCTCTAAAGGGTTGGGAATTACAGTTGGAAACCCTAACGCCATAGGCGTTTGTTGGAATTTTCACTCTAAATTTTCAACGTGGGCTTTTTGTGACCCCATCTCATGAAGTGCGGCACTATCAGTTTGTTAGCCGAAGGTCGTGTTGCACAGCGATGATAGCCATTTGTGCTACAGGCACGAAACACATTTGGGCAAGATGTGAAAATGACAACTGTATTGTTCATGAGGAGGTGTAAAAAAATGGCAACATTGAAAATCTGGAGTGAAAATATGAAAAATTGGTGAAGTCATGAGCATGCATAGAAACTGCGCAACACACGTCCATAACCAGATTATTTTTTGGATTTTTTTTAACCACATTTTCAACATAGGCATTTTGGGACCTCCCCTCATGAACAGTGGCACTATGATTTTGTTAATCTGTCCCAAAAGTTGATTTCCCACAGCGACCACTCCATTGTGCACCACAGGTGCGAAAACACATTTTGAGCAGGATGTGAAAAATGACAGCTGTACTGTTCATAAGGAGGTGTGAAAAAATAACAGTGTTGAAAATCTGGCATGAAAATATTGCAAATTTGCAAAGTTACAAGGGTGCGTGGAAACTCCACAACGCATGCTTGTATCACAGTCATTTTATAGACTTTCATCACCAAATTTTCAACATAAGCATTTTAGGACCTCTGCCCATGAACAGTGTCACTGTCATTTTGTTAATCTGTCCCTAAAACTGATTTCCCACAGCGATCGTGCTATTCTGCGCTGGAAGTGCGAAAACACATTTCGACCAAGATATGTAAAATGACAGCTATACTGTTCATAAGGAGGTGTGGAAATATGCCAGTGTTGGAAATCTGGAGTAAAAATATTACAAATTCCTGAGTTACGAGCGGTGGAAACTGCACAACACATGCTCATAAAACTGTCATTTTCTGGATATTTTTCACCAAATTTGCAACACAGGTTTTTTGAGAGCTCACCTCAACTCAACATGAACTGTGGCACTGTCATTTCATTAATTGGTCCCAAAAGGTGATTCCGCGCAGTGACTGCAAAATCACCTTTCAGGACTGAATAACACCATGACAGTGACTGAATTCATGAGGAGGGGAACCAATAACCCCATGTTGAAAATTTGGTGCCAAAATTCCCAAAAATGCCCAAGATATGCACCAAAGTTGAAAAAACCCTATTTATGCCATTATACAGCTTACCGGCATTTCTTCAGTTCGTGGTCAACTTTGAAGAGTGCAGACTTGTTCCTGGTCCACGAAGATCATTGGCTGGGCTCGGAGGTAAGTATGGGGTGAGGGTGTGTGGGAAGGTAGGGTATGCAGAGGGTGTGCGGGTTGGGGAAGAGGCAGAAGAGACCATGAGGAACTGCTTTCTTGTTTCACAGGAAAAAAAGGACAACGAGGGTTGGTTTTCTTTTGCAGGTGTTGTTTGGTACACTGAGGTGGCTCTCAGTGTGCCACCTGCACACGTGGGAGGGAGACTGAAGCCGATGGGGATTTGGGTCTGGCACAGAAATGGAGGCACGCATGATGCCAAGGGATTGGGCACCCCCAGCACACAGCACAAATCGGGGGTTAGACATTATGCTGACAGGAGTGGGCTCCCCATCAGCAAAATTTAACTGGGCTGGGGGACTGAAGCTGATGGGGATTGGGCCCTCCGCTGACAAAGAAAGACTGCTGGGGGCGACGATGCATGGGGACTGGACACCGCGCACAATTGGAATGAGGGGCATTATGCCGGATAGGGGAGTGTGCTCTCATCAGCAATGAAGTGGGTTGGGCCATGTTGACGGGGTGGCACCCCTGAAGTCGGCATTGTGCCCGCAGCACTCAGTGCCACCATGTTTATTGGACAATGGCACTAGTAAAGGCTTGTGGGGAGGCATGTTATTGTGCTGCTGCATGACGAGCTTGGCTCTCATTGCAGCGGCACTTTTGTTAGATGTGGTGACCACTTTACGTATTGCTGATGTCACTGCCTGCATGCTGGCTTATTGGGAATGAGGATGCACCTACTGATGTGTGCTCTGCCTTCACCACAGTGACCGCACCTCCAAATCTGCTACTATCTGCAATATAATGGCTTAGCGCAAACGCGAACCAACATAAAAAGCAATACAGAACTTCTTTTACAGGTTCTTTTTCTAAGAAGGTGGAATCAATGACACCTAATAATGTCCTTTCTCCTATTTGGATGAAAGGAATAATAAAGTAAGTCAGGAGGAGAGAACGAGATTGGGCAAGAAGGGGGATGTCATTCCAGAGCAGAACAGAAAAATGGAGAAGTTTGATGAAGTTGACACATTCTAAAAAAACTTTTGTAGAAGTCTTAAGGGTTAATAAAGAGTGTGTTAAAATACAGTAAATGAGAGGGAGTTACTTCCAAAGTGAGATGGCCTGAAAGGGTCCAATACAGTAAAGGGCCCAAACTGTGCTCCATGGGCATACTAAAGTAACTCTCACTTTGCATTTATTCAGATGTAGTTCAGGACATTTCTAGGAAATAAAAACAGGAAAAATAAAAGTTTAGCTGTTCAAGTTTTCAAAAATATGTCATATTTAGTCAGTCTGACATCGGTGGTGGGCAAACTGATGGAGGCCATCCCAAAAGAATGACTCTGGCGTTTTGGAGGAAAGGGGCACCTGGATGATCACCAGCATGGCTTTGTCCCAGGTAGGTCATGTCAGACTTACCTTGTGGAGCCTCTAGGACTGGGTGATGACTGCGCTAGATCAAGGTAGAATGGTGGATGTCCTTTCTAGACTTCAGCAAGGCTTGACTGGGTACTTCACTCAGGTCTGCTGGTAAAGTTGGGGAGGATGGGGGTGGGGGGCTGGTGGTCAGGTGGATTGGAAACTGGCTATCTGGACATTCTCATAAGGTCATGGTTGGTGGGGTTGTCTCATCTCCTAGGAGGGTCATTAGTGGGGTCCTGCAAGGATCGGTGCTGAGCCCGCTCCTGTTTAACGCTTACATATCTGACATCAGAAAGGACATCAGGAGTGAAATGAGCCTCTTTTCGGATGACTCAAAGGTGGAGGCAGTGGTGAATGGGGAAGAGGGTAGGGAAACCCTGCAGAGGGACCTGGAGGTTCTGGAGCAGTGGTCATGCAACTGGAAACTGAAATTTAACACAGGGAAGTGCAGGGTTCTTCACCTGGGTCCTAGGAACCCTGGCCATGTGTATACCCTGGGGGATGTTACATTGCTGACTTCTAGTGGGGAGAGGGATCTGGTGGTAGTGGATGCCAGAATGAATAACTCTGAGCAATGTAGGAGGGCTGCGCCAAGGCTAATAAAATGCTAGGTTGTATTGCCAGGAGGATTACCTCACAAGCAAGGAGATAATTCTGCTGCTGTATAACCGCCTGGTTAGACCACACCTGGAATACTGCCTACAATTTTGGTGGCCGCACTAAAAGAAGGACATTGTAATGCTGGAAAGGGTTCAGAGGAGGGCAACTAAAATGATTCGGGTCTGGGTGATAGATCCTATGGGGATAGGCTTGTACTGCTCGGCCTGTACTCACTGGATGAGAGGAGGGACAGGGGATATGATAGAGGTTTTGAAGTATCTAAAGGGGTTAAATGGGGTGGGACTTGATAAGGCTTTTCAGAGGAAGGAGGAGGGCCACCAGGGGTACAGCTTGAGGCTGGAGGGTGGGAGACTCAGGGGTGAGAGGAGGAGGCGTACTTCACAGGAGTGGAGCCATGGAATGGTCTGCCTGATGAGATAGTGGAGGTTGACATGGGGAGGGGTTCAAGAGAGGCTGGGATGAGAAGAGAAGGAGGGTGAAGACTGGAAATGTCAACCCTGGGGAAGGAGCTCTGGTGGGGGTGGGGGTTCCTGGAGGAGGCATGAGGGATGGCAACAGTACCCATTACGGTGCTGACCCTCAAGCAGACTCGATAGACCGTGAGGCCTACTCTGCTGGCATTTTAGTATGTTAGTAATACTGTGAGCTAACTACAGTATGTGTTATTAGCCCAATAAAAGTAAAAAGAGATATGGGGAGGAAGGGGACATAATTCCTTCCTCAAATAGGGAGGCAGTTCTCAAGAAAAACCTTTCATGCAAAGTCTAAAATATACAAGTTTGTTACAAATAGGGTGTGAAGTCTACTTCATTAAGACCTATTGGGATTGCTGTGTCTAATGTTACAATCCACTTTTTTCTTTCTGAGACAGGGTATTAACCCTGTTTCCTCCTTTTGATGTCTAGGAACATGTTCTAGCACAGTAAATCGAAAACAATCAGGATTACCTAGGTGATGCTCCAGGAAATGGGCTCCTATCAAAATGTGCATGTTGTCATTGATTATAGCTCTTACGTGCTCTTCAGTTCTTTGTTTAGTTAATTTATTTTATTTAATTCGTTTTTGTTGACCAGGTAAGTGCACTAGACAAATCCTGCCTATTTTTGAGGCACGACCGGGGTGGGGGATACAGATGAATGCCAACTGACCTTGAACCAGATTAAGTTGTTGGTGGTATCTCAGTGAATGAGGGAATTTGGCCAGGACACCAGGAAATTCCCTACTCTTTTCTCGATAAACTTATGGGATCTTTAACATCCACCTGAACGACCACCAGTCCAGGCAGATGGAACCTTGGTTTAACGTTTCATCCGAAGATGGCACCTCAGAAGTGCAGCACCCCTTTCATGCTGCACTACAGTGTCAGTACAGGGATATTAACCCAAGTGTCAGATGTGGGAACTGAACCCACAGCCCTCTGATCTCCCGGCCTCAGAGGTGAGTGTGCTACCTACTGAGCCACTGACACTAATCTAGTTGTTCTTCCTACATAATAAACAGGGCAATCGCACCAACACACATAAATCACAAAAAGGTGTAACACAAGTAATAAACTGCTGAATTTCAAGGGTTCTGCCATCTTTTGGAACATGTTACTTGTAGATGCATATTGGCAGATATTACATCTGCCGTGATTTAGAAAACCATTTGGTTTGTCTCTCAACCAATTTAAATTTGAGTTACTAATTGGTTCACATTTCCACAAAGTGGCTATGTGATTCTCTCCCTATATTTTTTCCTTTGAGAACATCACCCTTGGTTTCTCTGAGAGTTCATTTTTCAGAATTGGATCTGTAAGTACACTGCCAATGCTTATGAACCAAATTCACCACTTACCTGCCACTGGACTATATTCAGTAATGAAGGTCACAGTTTTGTTGCTGTTCTTCATAGTACAGTAGCCACTGATTTCTCTTTTTAGATTTAGCAAATCACTCCTGTTCAAACTTCTTACTTTTCATACACCTCTGTTAGTAATTCCATGGTGTAACCCTGTAACTCAATCTACTTTTCAAATGTTCTGCTTTGTAATTTAAAATCTAGTTCATTAGAACAGTTTCATTTTAATCTAATAAACTCTTTGTATGGGATTGAGTTAATGAGCCTTTCAGAATGTGAACTATGGGCATGAAGAATGTTATTAGCAGCAGTATTGTTTCTAAATCCCTTGGTGGTTATTACTTATCCATTTTCCCTTCTAGTTCCAAATCTAGGAACACAGTCTTTTCCTTATCACATATATATGTGAATGTTAAACCCAGATCATTTTGGTTCAGGTAAGACATAAACTCTGGGATTGTTTCCTTGGGACCTTTCCACACAACTATCACATCGTCAATAAACCTGAACCAAGTGTCTAGGTGTAAAGCAAATTTATTTCTATGTTAATTTTTTAATAAATTGATATTCAAAATAACCCATAAATAGGTTAGCGTACGATAGGGCAAATGCTGCCCCCATCGGCGTTCCACAGATTTACAAGTAGTATTCTTTATTGAAACTGAAATAATTATAGTTCAGTGCAAACTCTATTGCCCAACACAAAAAGTGTGTGGATATCAATTGCTGGTCATTAAAAAGAACTCAATCGCTGCAATTCCTAAATCGTGCCTTATCGATGTGTAAAGGCTACAAACATCGATTGTAAGCCAACTAAAGCTGGCATCCCATATGTTATCCTTAAACTTGTCTAATAGGTCCATACTGTCCCCAATATAGGAATCCAACTGCAGAACTATTGGCTGAAGAAAACTGTCAATGAACATGCTAAGGTGGTACGTGTGTGAGGGACCCAATACCTGAAATTATGGCCCTACCTGGGGGGGTTTGTTGAAATTCTTGTGGATCTTCGGTAACAAGTAAAAAGTGGGAATTACTGGATGATCTGTTCTAATAAAGTCAGCTTCTTGTTTAGTCAGCCATTAACAGTATAAACCCCAGTCCAAGAATTCGCATAATTCAGCCTGATATTTTGTAGTAGGATCCACCTTGAGCTTTTGATAATTATTTTGATCTTCAAAGCTCCAAACACTTGCCTTTATAGAAAGTCTCCATTAACACTACATTACTACCTTTGTCTGACTTTTCAACTACTACGCCCTTTAAATTCTCTATTTCTTTAAGTGCCAGATATTCATCCATACTAATATTTCTCTGATACCTAATCTCTGATTTTTCAAACATTTTTTGACATCAGACAACAGACATTTTTCAAAAACTGAAATTGCAGGGTTAAACACCTGAGGACAAAAAATAGATTTTGGTTTAAATGTAGAATGCTCAGGATTATGATTTTCAATAACTCTACTTATATCAAATGTTTCTTCAAGTAGAGCAGTAACATCAATATTATCAATCAAGTTAGAGTCCCAATCAGATTCATCCCAGGTATAGCTTACAGATTAAATGTATTTTCTTCTTTTTTTTTATGTTTTCACATGAATTGTATGTGTTTCTTTAAAATGTGTAACACTGGTCCAATTAATTAGAATTTGATTGTATCAATGGTGTCACATTTGTGGGCTCTTTAGATCCGCCCCTAAGGAAGACCTGCTTGAAGGTTGAAGCTCAGGGCTTGATCTTGTTAAGCACTCTACCAAAAATAAATTTGCACTAGTTTTTCACTGCAGTTCATGTGCTGAGCTTTATTCATGTTAGGAGAGGGTAAGTGGGCTCAATCTGGCTCTGCCCTGTTGTTGTGCCACAAGGCTTTAGGGAGAGCTTAATTGCATTTTGGTGGGTGGTCGAGGGTTCATCTTCATTCGCTCTCCCCACCACCACCCAAATAATTTCTCATTCCTTATTTTGAAGTGACCCAAGGGGGAGGAGCGTAAAATCTACTCTCTCATGACCCTCACACTCCTCTTGTTCTTTTCCCTTATAGCATACCTTAGGTACATGCATGACAAAAAGCAATACAAGAATATTTAACATTATCAAGGTTACTACTAAGTCAGCACAATCTGCCTCTCATGAGAGCCCCATCATTCATTACATCTTTATGGGTCAAAGTCTAAATGTGCTAGCAACTTGCATGACTTTTGTTGTTGTCTTTGTTCACCCTCCTCCCATCACCATCATATTCTTAGATAAACTAGAGCCCTAGTGTTCCTGTGTAATAGCCATATCAGTTCCATGGAGTGACTAATCATATGAGACTGCTATTTGGGTTTTGTGGGGGGAAGGAGCCTATGACTTGCATCTTGTATGGGGGTCCATCGAGTCAGAAGCACGGTCTCTGACTAGAAAAAAGGAAAAAACATCTGGGTAATGGAAACACTTTATAAACAGAGAAGCACAAAAGCTAACAGAACAAGCAGCTACAAAGAAAAAACTTTTCTAAACCGGCTCGTAAGGTATGTCTCCCGTAGGCAAGGAGAATCAGGTGTAATACAGAAGTCACACTAGCTGCATTAAGAGTGCACTTGGTGAAGGGTGAAGGCCAAAAAAAAACAAAATGTGTAATATTTAAAGCTGCAAAATGAAGTAAAACCTTGTGTTGTTCATTAATTTACAGGCAGCATGTAAACAAATGATTTGTCCGAGGAGACAGTATGTATCAACAAAGCTTCAGTTCAGGACTTCCGGTAACGTCATGCCCATAGCTGCAGCCTGAATACTCAGCTCCATCTCCTCCAGGGCATAAAACTACTATTAACCAGCAAAAATCAAGAAATAGTGGGCAAAACCTACAAAAAACAACGCAGCGATGCCCCGACAAAAAACGGAGAACCAAAAAATGCCATCGGATCCCTATGATCAAGAGGGATTACAATCCGATAGTGACAGCTCGCAGATGTCGGGCCTCTGTGACCCACCGCCAACCATCCACACCAGCTCGAGCAGCATTGCCAGGCAAATGGACGTAGTCCTAAAAGAGCTAAGGGACTTTCAAAAAGAGACAAAATCTACATTTGCAGCCTTTACGAACGGATATGGGCAAATTTGAAAATACTTGATGGCCTAGAAGATCAGGCCACAGCTACCGACTCTCGGTCGACCACACCGAGCAAGCAATTCTCCAGTTACACCAGGAAATAAAAGGCCTACAAGAGCGGCAGATGATGTGGAAGCAAGGAGCAGGAGAAACAACCTAAGAATATCGGGATTTCGAGGAGCAGAAGGAAATAACCCCATCCTTTTCCAGCAGAAATATTTTAAAACCCAGCTAGAAATACCTGAGGATTGTGCTTTGGAGATGGACCAGGTGCATCGTACTCTGGGGCCTCAAACACCCAACCGCCCACGTGCAATTCTGGCACGCTTCCTGAGATATCAAGAAAAGGAAATGGTGCTGCATAAATCCTGGCAGAAGGGGAATCTCACTTACCAAGGTCATAAGATCTACATTGATAACAACTATCCCACAGCGATAGCTATGAGGCTCAGAGCTTATGGCCCGATTCTTAGGAAGCTGAAGGAGTCTGGGATAAAGTTTAGAACACCGTGCCCTGCGAAGTTGGTGGTCTATTTTGCAGAAGGCTCCAAAAGTTTTGAAAATGCTGATGAGGCTGCACAGGAGCTTAATAAGATGGGGATTGAAGTTCCGTCAGGCCAAAAAACTGCAACTCCATCGCTGGTGGCTAAACTAGCACAGAAGGCATGGAATAGAGCGATGGCGAGAGATCAGCGGCATAGAGAAGGAGAATCTGCAATCCAGCAAATAGTAGCTAGTCTGAGAAGGCAAGCGACAGCCGAACCAGAGAACGAACCTTCCAGACAGACTGTCAAATGAAGGAACATTGGACTACCACCATTGTCTCTACTTTACTTGTAACCAGGTAGGCCGGCCATGATCTCTCTCCATAAGTTTTGACTTCCCCTGAGGACCCCTGTATGCTCTGCCCCCTTCCCTGAGTATCTCCCCCCTGCAGCAGCGCTGTTTAAAAAAGCAATCTAAGGACTTATCACCATGCAGAGGTGCCCTATAATGATAGCCCCCATCGGAGATCTAAAATAAACACCTGGGGTTTCTCAAGGGGTAACCTCCCCGTGGTTAGCCTAAATTCAGGAAGGGAGAGAAAGGGTCGGGGGGGGACAGGCTGGTTGCTGGGAAGGAGGAGATTAGGCTGGTTATCCCTCTGGCTTCCTTGTAGCCAGGACAAATACAAGGATCTGATGGACTGACAGGTTGGTGGCACCTTACCAGCCTAAACGAATACTCCAAATCATAACCCTACATTGATGTTGGAAGGAGGTGGGGCGATTTGCTCTGGAAGACCCCTATGAGAGTCTGAACTTTGTTAATGCCTAAGGGTGGTTGGCAGGGATGATGGTTGGGTGGGGCCGGGCAGTGGACCCGACTGGGATGGGGATTTCCTCCCACCTACCTGTACCATTTCCCTGGCCAACCGGAGGGGCCTGTCCCTAGGTTAGGAGCTGCCTTCTTCACTTCCTCTCTCTCTTGTGTGGGGGAGTTCGGATCTGCCCTCTCCCCACATGCCCTCCCACTGCTGTACAGGGGGGTTGGGGGGATGAGCGGAGGGACTCTCTCCATGATCAAACCCCTAGAGGGATGAACAGATCCCACCTCAGATGTATTTACTCAGGGTAGAGCCCTCCCACTATGGAGCAACATAAAGATAGCCCCAAATCACTTGAGAGATATTGCCAATAGCTGGGAACCATTTGTAATGTTCATCCACTCCCCTGGAGGTGGTTTGGCGTGACTATAACCCCTTTCCCCATCGGACGTTTTCATCTAGTCCTTCGCAGGATATGACCAAGCCAAACTTGGCATACTCGGGAGCTTGGGCGCGCTTAGCTCGCAGCCCCCATGGAAGCCGTTAACAGTTCGGCAGGACCAGCCCAGTTGGTAGGCCCCTACCTTATGTTGTTTAATCAGTTTGTTAAACTACTTAGATTGTTTGTAAGTTCGCAGTTAGAGGGTGGCTTGTCTCCCTCATTCCCCCATAGGCAGTCACTAATTAACAAAGCAGGTTCTGGACATTACAGAGACATTGGTCTAAGATAAAGAAGTGGGACTCTGTTAAGTCTCTCCATAAATAAAAATATTTAAATGTCGTATAAAACATTACGGATCTTTTCGCTAAATGTAAACGGGCTAGGTAGCCCAGTTAAATATTCCAGAATGTTAACTGTGTTTAAAAAAAGTCACGCAGGGATTATTTATGCACAAGAAATGCATATGAATGAAAATGAGCATAAGAAGCTAAGGGGTAGGGGATTTACTCAGGTTTTTGCATCCTCCAGTAGTGGGGGTAGAAAGAGGGGGGTCGCTATACTGATCATAGGCCACACACCCTTTCGGGCCACACAGGAGTGGGCAGATGCAGAGGGCCACCTAGTGATAGTCCAGGGGTTGTTGCAAGACAACGAGGTGACCCTGGCTAATGCCTACTTCCCCCCGGGATCGAACACACAGACAATAAGACACCTCCTAAGGAAAGTGTTGGAGATGACCAAGAGGACCTTGATCCTGGCCGGGGATTTTAATATTGCCCCAAATCCCAATCTTGATACCACAGGTGTCACTAGAAGTAGACAACCCGGCCTGCACAAGTTTTTTAAAAGGTTTATCCGTGAGGTGGGATGGCTGGATGTATGGCGAACCCTCCACCCAAGAGACAGAAGGTATTCATTTTACTCAGCAGCACATGGTACATACACCAGGATAGACCACTGCTAAACACAAAAAGAAAATCTGGGGTTGCTTAGGGAGGCCATCATTGGAGACATCGCCCATTCAGATCATTCCCCAGTGATTACAGCATGGGATTTGGGGCTAGAAAGGCAAAACACCTTGTGGAGATTTAACCCGATTCATCTTAAAAATGAACCCTTCCAGGAGTTCCTAAAAGACAAGATACAGGAAATCCTGGAGGATAACTCAGATAGGGAGATTTCCCCAGCAATCCGATGGGATACGCTGAAGGCAGTACTCAGGGGTTATCTAATACAGCACACTGCCTTCCTTGCCAAACAATGAAGGGAAAGACAGCTACAACTAGAGAGGACTCTCAACTTCCTCCAGGATGCACACCAGCAAGGGGATTTAACTGTGACAGCACAGCTTAAACAGACCAAACAGGAACTGGATGATCTGTGCTTACAACATACAGAAATAGCTCTAGCTTTTTTGAGGCAACGGTATGGGGAAATAGGCCCTAGGGCTTCACGTTTGCTCGCCTTTTGCCTCCGTAAGCAGAGAAAGCTTGCCACTATAGCTAGTATTAGAAACCCAGAAACCAATACCCAACAAGCACAGATTAGAGGCATCACACAAGCATTCAGTGACTACTATAGGAAACTATACACCCGGACCATCCATCAGATTTCAATCATATTGATACCTTCCTTTCACCCCTGGATCTTCCTAAACTTAGCAGGGACCAACAGGAGGGACTCACCTCTCCTGTAACCCTGATGGAAATACAAGCAGCCATATCATGACTAAAAACAATGAAGGCACCGGGCCCTAATGGCTACGGCACAAAGTTCTACAAACACACAGAGCAACTGATCAGTCCCCTGCTGGAACAGGTCTATGACAGGGTAACGCAGGGCTTGGCTGACCCACCCCCAAGTTGGTCATACACGGTGATTTTAGTTATCCCCAAGCCCAATAAGGACCCCCAGTTATGTTCTTCCTACCGTCCCATCTCAGTACTAAGTGTAGATTATAAAATCTTTATGTCCATCATGGCCAAGAGACTGGACGGAGTCATGCCCTCCCTGATTGGCCTAGATCAGACAGGCTTTGTTAGCTCTAGATCCACAACAGATAATACTAGGAGAGCCTTGCATTTGGCACAGAGAATGAACACCAGTAGAACCCCTTCAGTCCTTCTCAGCCTAGATGCCGAGAAGGCATTTGACAGGGTCTCCTGGCCCTTCCTGTTTGCCACTATGTCTAGGATGGGATTTCCTTCCCCTTTTATTTCCCTGATCAGGGCCTTATACTCCTCACCCAAGGCTTGTGTTAAGGCTTCCGGCCATCACTCCGCTTACTTCCCTTTACACAGGGGCACCTGACAAGGATGCCCTATGTCTCCAGGGCTATTCGCCATTTATATTGAACCACTGGCCCAGGCAATAAGGCGTTCACCGCAAATCACTGGGGTCCGACTGGAGGGGGAGAACACCGTATTGCTTTGTACGCTGATGATGTCTTGCTTTTCCTTTTGGACCCTACACAATCAGTACCAGTAGTGTTTAAAATAATAGAAGACTACGGGAAATGCTCAGGGTATAAACAAAATACCTCCAAAACTGATGCATTAACATTTAATTTTACTCCTCTCTTACAGTTTAGACAGATCTACCCTTTCCGATGGGATCTGAAGAAATTGCTATACTTAGGTATTAACCTAGGGAGTGAAGCTGGGAGGGCCACCCCAAACAACTATGTCCCATTTTACACCCAACTTCAGGCAGATCTGGACAGGTGGAATATCCTCCCACTTAATTTGTTCCAAAGGGTGGAGGTCGTTCGGATGGTGATTCTCCCCCAGGCCCTATATCTTTTCAAAATGTACCAGTACACATCCCAACTAAAACACTCCAGTTATGGAACAAAGCCATAATGAGGTTCATATGGGCTGGTAAACGCCCTAGAATAAGGGCATCGATCCTCTCCCTCCCTCCCTAGGCATATGGGAGGCCTTGCCTTCCCGAATCTTAAACTATATAATTGAACTTCACACCTCTCCTTTATTGTTATACATCTCAGGTGGACAAGCCCAGCTGTGTGAAGGGAAATTGAAGAGGGTCTGCTTCCATTTAATGACCTAATACGGTCCACCCTACACCAGACTCAACACGCCAGTTTCCTTAGGTGCCCAGGCCCCTGGATTCTGCTACAGATCAAAATGTGGAGCCTGATTTGTAAACAACTTGCATTGACCCCCTACTTAATTTACTTATGCCCGATAGCCCTACTGGAGCATTTTCTCCCAGCCCGGATGGATCATGCATTCAGTCAGTGGGGCTGCCTCAGCCTCTCCTTCATAACACAATTGCTAAAGGGGAATGATTTTAATACCTTCCAAGAACTACGACAAACCTACAGCCTGAGACAGGAGGATTTTTTTCAATTCCTACAACTGAGGCACTTTTTTTATTCCCTCCCCTCGGGAGTACGAAGGCTAGAAAACCTCCACCCATTAATATCCCTTCTGCAGACCACCATAGTCTCTACTGAGACCCCAGATATATCTCTTTTCTATATAAAGCACTTAATGAAACTTTAGGAGTGAACACAATGGGGACATTAGAGAAATGGAATGCAGACATAGAAACGGAGATCTCTTCTCCACAGTGGGACAGAGGTTGCCTCCTAGCGTCTAAACTCACATACTCATATAGCTGGTGACTCTTTGCCTGGCAACTAATAATTAGATACTTTCGGACCCCAGCAATAACAGCTCACTACTCAAGGACAGGGACATCTGAATGCTGGTGCCAATGCGATGAACCACTGGCTCACCACACTCATGTATTCTGGGCATGCCCCACTATACAGCCTTTTCTGACTTCCCTCCAGGTAGAGTTAGCTGAACTGATAGGACACCCCATCACCCTAACAGCAGAAGTTTTTATACTGCAAATTGTCCCACGAGAGTTAAGGGACCCTCATACATGCTACCTACTGGGAATAGCTCTTCTGGCAGCGAAAAACGCCCTAATAAGACATTGGCTTTCACCCCAAATCCCCATAATACCCAAATGGAGAGAAATAGTGACCATTATATACAAGGCGGAGAGAATTTCATTCTCTCTGAATGGCTGTCCAGAACTAGGTATGTTGAAATGGACTAAATGGGTCATATACATAATGGCAAGGGACCCAAGCTTTGTACCCTTTGCCCTTTGTTGCTAGCCTTGCTTGTAGAGCAGAAAGCAGCTAACTAAAAGAAGCTACATTTTCTTATTAATTTAACACTTATATCTTAGCAGGAGTCAGTGTCTGTTGGGTTTAAGCAAACAGATACTTTATTAGAAGTAGAAGGGGGCCTTATTTAGGGTTTAAAAAAAAGAAAGAAAAGAAAGAAAGTCAGTGTGTGTTCTGTGCTGGGAAGGGTTCTGTATCAGTTTACATTGCTAAACCAGTAAGAGGAGAGAGAGCTTAATTGGGGATGTGGCTTAGACACTATAAAAGCAGGTGACTCAAATTACAACTTCCTGTTGCTAGCCTTTTTTCTTACTAATTGCCCTGCACCCACCCACCCTAAGCCAGTTCTACTTTTATAGCCACTGGATTTGACTGTCAACAGGAACTTCCTGTTTGGCAGTAGGAAGGGAAGGATCATAGAGAAACATTGGTTTTGTCAACCCTAAAGGAAAAAGTAGCTCACTCTCCTTCCCTAGCTGCTGGTGGTCTGCCACTGGGCAAGGAAGAAGGAGGCTACTGAAGAATATAGGAAGTTACTGTCCCAGAACAGGAAGGGTGAGAGTTGTAAGGAGAGGAGAGGAGAGAGTAAGCATACAGAGAAACAGGAGAGGGGACACAAAATAAGACATGATAGGAGTGGTGCAGTGCAATGGCTGTGGGGCGGCAGTGTTCCGGGAGACATTCTGGAGGCTGCGATGCTGCCCTATTTGCAGGCACCTCTCTGGTCTGAGGGAGGAGGTTTCCATCTCCAGGCTGACCTGGCTAGGATTTAGAAACCTCCTCCCCTCCCAGGGACCACTCAGGGCCAATGCCACTACCTCAGAGGTTGCCAAGAAAGAGGAGAGGCTGGACCAGGGTGGGCTCAGGGAGAGAGAGGGTGGTGGAACAGAGTTTCATCCCTCCAGCTGTACCTCTCCACAATTCATTCGCTCTTCTGGTGGATAGTGGTTCCTCTACGGAGGCACCTGCAGGGGAGACCAAAGAGGGTGCTGGGAACCTTCACAAAGGAGACCCACAGGAGGGTGGCATGAGACCCCACAGGGGAAGGAAACAACTCCTGGTGGGGGACTCAATCATTAGGGGGGTAGAAACGGGGGAGGAAGGGGAGAGGGAGGTAAGGTGTCTGCCTGGTGCCACAGCTTGGAGGGACAGGAAGCGAATCCTCAGGATCATGGGAGCAGCTGCATGAGGGAGGGAGCTGGATGTTATTGTCCACCTAGGGACAAATGACCTGGCTAGGAATGGGATCAGAGCAGTGCAAGAGGAGTTTGTAGAGTTGGGGAGGGGCTTTAGACAAGTAGCGCATACAGTAACCTTCTCGGAGGTGCTGCCTGTCTATGGTTAGGGTGATGCTAGGGTACTCACCAGGGAATTCAATGAATGGTTGGAAAACTGGTGTAGCTCAGGGTTTTGGCTCATTGGGGACTGGGGAGCCATTTGGAGGATGCAGACCCATACTGGCGCGATGGTCTGCATCTGTCCGGGGGGGGGGAACCAGGATCCTAGGTGAGAGGTTTAAATGCTTCATTGGCAAGCATTTAAACTAGCCAAGGGGGGGAGGCACTGAAAAGGAGCAGGGAAATCCCAGCCTCCTCCTACAAACAACAGCAATTAGTGAGGTAAACACCAAGGTAGAGAAGTCATTAGGGAGCAGGCCAGAAGTAAATGTAAAAAAAAGGCAAAGGCAGTAAATACAGGAATGGGGCTAAAAGGGGTAAGGTCATCAAAAAGTGGAGGGTGATGAGTACCAATGCCCGTAGTCTGTGTAACAAGCTCCCTGAACTAGTGGTCTTGATGGAAGAGGGTTGCCTGGATATTGTGGCAGTCACAGAAACATGGTACACAGAGAACCATGACTGGATGTCAACATACCAGGATACACAATCTACAGGAGGGACAGGAAGGGAAAGAGGAGGAGAGTAGTTTTATGTAAAGGAAGGGATCAAAGCAACAGAACTAAAGAGTAAACAGGAGCAGATGAGACACTCTGGGTCGCCCTGGAGACAGGAAATGGCACTAAACCGCAATGGGGGTTGTATACAGACCCCATCTCAGGGAGGGAATGGACAAGGAAATGATAGAAGGCTTCCTAGAATGGCAAAAAGGGGAGATATTGTTGATGGGGACCTGAATATGCCAGATGTTAACTGGAGCACCTTTGCTGCAGGCACATCCAAGAGCAGGGTCATTCTTGATGCCCTACAGGGGACATGCCTCAGACAGCTAGTACTGGAACCCACTCGGGAGGGAGCAATCTTAGACCTGGTACTCTCAAATGGGGACGGAGAAAGAATCTCAGATTTAGAAGTGGGTAGCCATCTGGGAACAAGCGACCACCAAACAGTGTGGTTCACGATAAACACAGCCATACAATCAAACTATGCAAAAGCAAGAGTATTGGACTTTAGGAGGGCTGACTTTGGGAAAATGAGAGAGTGCCTCAGAAAAGCACTAGCAAACAGGCAAGAAGGAGGGGTGGAGGAACAATGGAGAGTAATCAAAACAGCCATCACAGAGGCAACAAGCCTTTGTGTAAATCAACAAACACAACGAAGGAAAAAACGCTATGGTTCTCAAAAAGAGGTGGCAGGAAGGTTAAGGAGAAAAGGATAGCATTCAGGAAATATAAGGAAACACAGAAGGAGAAGGACAGAGAACTTTATCAGTTAAAGCAGAAAGAGGCTGGGAAGGCAGTCAGAATAGCAAAGGCCCAAACCGAGGAAAGGATAGCCAACTCTGTTAAAAAGGGGGATAAGGCCCTTTATAGGTACATTAGGGAGTGAAGGAAGACCAAAGGAGGGATACTGAGGCTTAATAAAGGGGAGGGAATGTGGGTAGAGGGTGACAGTGAAAAAGCAGGGATACTGAACGAATATTTCTGCTCAGTATTCACAAAGGAAGAGGAGGAGGAGGTACCTAAACCAAACAAGAAAAACACTCTTGTAACCCCTATATGGCGCTATCCCAGGGGCTACTACCCCTGCCTGATTTGCCACTAACAGGTTGAGGGGCCTGGATCCAATGGCGGGTGCCTCCACCCAGAGGTCAGGGTTTGCAATAGTTAAACTAACTTTGTCACAGCCCTCTGGGACACTGCAACCCCCCTTTCTTCCCACTAGTGGCCCACACAATACATCAGAATTACCTTAGCAGTATACACTTACCCCCAGGACTGGTTCCGGCACTGGGACCTCCTGTGAAATAAGATACAGTGCAACAATCACAGTACAGTACTTTAACATAGACAAATACCTTCAGGCAGTATAACTTTTGCTGAAACAAGCAGCTCTGATTTATTTAGGGGATATAACAAGGACAGGGGAAATCAGGTTAATTAGCTTATCACCTACTATCTATTTATGGCTCCGTGCACAGGCCTATCCCTATCAGTTACTGTCCCTGGGTACCCAAGCCCTAGTGGCTAGTCCAAACCGTGGCAGCTGGTAGGGCCTTTCACACAGAGAAAAGAAAATTAGTTAAACAGTCAGCAGTACAGTAATTCTATTTGGATTCAATGTGGCAATTCAACAGGAGCCACCCTGAATTAGTACTCACAACCTCCAAACAAGATAGGGTCCTTCAATGTCAGCAGGGCTACTCTTGAGCTCCAAGAGACTCTCACATTTATATGGTAAACAGTCACAGGCAAAAGTCACTTAATGGCAGCAGGATTCACTTGAGGTACACAAATCTCTTCACACATTTATATGGTAAAAAGAAAGCACTATACCAGGCAGGCTGCATCTGTATCCCGACTCGCAATTACTGCACAATACCCGTGAGAACACACAGCAGATTCAGTTCCTGACAGACTGAGTGCACCTCAAGTAATTCCTCCAGTCTTCTACAGGGTGAGCCTGGTTTCTACTCTTCAGATATCCTTGATTCTCTTCACAGAACGGATTCAGTCCTAACAAGCAGTTACAAAGCTGCAGACCGAACTCTGACCTTACATGTTTTTTTGATTAAACTGTGCAATTGAAGGAGCACAGGGTTCCTTTCCCTTCACTGCCAGAGCTAAACTGAAACTCCAACAGACAAAACTGGCACTTCCTTTGAGTTCCTCCTAGTTCTTGACTGGATTGGCTGTCACTCACACAGACTGCTGCTGTTAGTCCAAAAGGCTCAAGTCTAAACTACATCTCCCAGAGTCACTGCCCATACAATCCTCTTGTGGCTGGCTCAGATTATGAGTCCAAGTTCTGATTCGTCCAAGGCACCATTTTAGAGCTAGCTTACTCCCACACTGATTGGTCCAGTTCAGCAGTTCAAAACCAGAATGGGGAACTAGGCAGACACAGTTCTGACTGCAAAGAAAGCAGGTTAGACAAACTGTACTTCATTATTACTCTAAATGATTTCTGGTAAACAGTTACATCTTTCAGATAGGTTCCTTTGCACCCTAGTGACTGCAAAAATGGAGTGAATTGGCAGCAGTTCTAGTGGTACTCAAGCAGAGAAATACACAGTCCCCCATACAACTTAATTATGTCTGCAACAGACAGCTCTTAAGAGACAGTACCAGAGGCTCTAAAATCCTCACTGATAAATGGCTTAAACGCCAAACATTATTCAGGCTTGAGCATTCAAGCAAGCTCCTGAAGTCTTTTTGAGAACCCCTCATTTGCAGGGGGGTTACACTTCTTCCTGGAGCCTGGGAAAGCTTGACGTCCGCTAGGCAAGTACCTTTATAAGTTTTAACTGCAAACATATACATTTGCATTAGGCTCACACATGTAATCGTCAGTCAGTATATCATTTTACCAAGAACACATTTCTGAAACATTGCAGTAGGCACTCTTTACATAGTATTACACACACATTGTACCATAACTCAAGTTATTACCTCTTGTACATGAAACCTGAAGAGAGGGGCCCTCCCTATCAGTTACCTTTGGGGCTGGACGGGCAAGGGCACCATACTTAGAGGGCAACACAAGTAACTTGAGTTAGCACTGACGCTCAGTTTGGGCAATGAGCTCGGGGACACATACACCTTTTATGGACAACATTGAGAGGCAAGTCCACAGGCCTCCCCAAGCAAAAATCATAACTGAGGTGCACCACAGGCTTTACAGCTCGACCAGTCTTTCTAGGGGAACTGTTACAGTCTCTGCACTCTGAGCCTCATTTGCAGCATTGTCCTCACTTGTCAGGGAGTCTCCATGGGGTAGAGAGGCTAGAACTTGGGGCACTTTCAGCTCCAGGAGTTACAGTTTCTGAGTCCACAACATTTGGCTCACATGGAGAGTCGGACACTGGCAGTGGATTGTCAGGGCACTCAAAATACTCTTCTTGTTCTGGTGTATCACCAGTCTGACCTAATCCATCATTTTCCTCCCTGAAAGCTCAAACAGTTCAACCATGCACAATGATTCCATTTCCTCTGATGTGATGCTTTGCACTTCACTTTCTGGGAGCATTGGCCCGGGACGAAGCTGGGGCTTAGACAGTCCAGAAGGCCCAGCTTCGCTCAGTATTGACTAGGGATTGCCCCAAACAATTGACTCAGTTCGTAAGAAGGATAGTGTTCAAAGTCACTCTCACTTTCTTCTGATATGGACTGACAGTCATGCTCAACTGGGACTTGTGGAGGGAAGACTTTAACTCTGCTTCTGTAGGTACAGACTTTCTTGATCTTTTCTAGCAGCAGCTCTAGTCACTGGTCCAGAGGGACATCTTCTGGGGGCTCAGACTCAATCAAGATTTGTCCAATGGGTAGTAAATGATTTCTATGCATTGTTTTACTTCTTGAATTATTCTCAGGCCTTACTTTGTACACTGGCAGATCATCTAGTTTGCCCACTACAATGTGAGGGAGATGGTGCCATCTGGTCAGCAATCTTGTGTTTGCCATGCAGTCCCAGATTTCTTAGCAATACCCGATCTCCCTCCTGGAGTTCCTGTGCTTTCCACCTTTTATCATACCTTTCTTTGTTGGCCAGATTTCTTTTGGCAGCCATGGTTTGAGCCAGTTGGTACGCATGAGTTAGCTGGGCCTTTAACTTTTGCACATACTGTAAATAGTTGTCAGCTTGAACCCCATCAGGAGAGACCCCAAAACACACACATCTACCGGTAGTCGAGCTTCTCTTCCAAACATCAGGCGGTAGGGGGAGAACCCAGTGGCATCACTTTTGGTGCAGTTATAAGCATGTACCAGGGTGCTAATTTGTTGGCTCCATCTTGGCTTGTCCTTTGGGTGCAGGGTGCCTAGCATATCTAAAGTGGTGTTGAGAACGCTCAGGCTGTGGGTCCCCCTGGGGGTGGTAAGGAGTGGTTCTGGACTTTCAGACTCCCCACAGAGAAAGCTATCTCTTTGATCAGATGACTCTCAAGTCTCTCCCTTGATCAGAATGGATTCTTGTGGAGCCCTATAGTGAACAAAAGTGTTTACAAATACTTTGGCCACAGGATGCTTTCTGGTCTTTGTGGGGAAAGCTTGGGCATATCTCGTGAAATGGTCAGTGACCACCAGCACATTACTGATATTTCTTTGATCTGACTCCAAACTCAGAAAATCAATACAGACCAGCTCCATGGGTGCACTGGTGGTGATGTTAACAATGGGGCAGCCCTCTGGGGCAAAGCTTTCCTCTGTAAGCAGCTACCAAGTTCGAATGGGTTGCTCCACATCAGCCCCCATCTTAGGCCAATAGAATCTGGATCTCACTCAAGTCAAGTGTTCTGTCTATACCAAGGTGCCCCATGTGGTTGTGCAAGGACATCAGTACTGAGTCTCTAAAGGCAGTGGGCAGCACTAGTTGTTGTTTGTCTACTTGTCCCCTCTGTCTACTGTTTCTCTGTATAACAGTTTATTGATCAGTTTCAACTTAGGACCTTCTTTGTATAACAGTGCAGTTCTCAAATCAGTGGAGCGTACTTGACACACATCTTTTCCTGCATAGAGGGTCTTCTAAAGCTGCTTTGATCATGGGATCGCGGGATTGAGCCCAATTGGTACTGTCATTGTCCAGCTGAGGCAGTGCACCAATGTCTATTGCAGAAAAGTGGCAATAAGCAGCAGGTATGCAATTCTCAGAGGGTCCCAAGCAATCCACCATGCAGTCCATCTGCGTCAGGACATTTGTTCCTCCCTGTCAAACTTCAGTAGAGTGCTCAATGTCAGGTTCTGCCAATCAGACCCTATCATTCTGGGGAAACAGGCCTCCGGGAGAGAGAATCAGCATCTATGTGTTTCAGACCTGCTCGGTATTCGAGAGCATAGTCATATGTAGATAATGCAGAAAGCCACCTATGGCCAGTGGCATCCAACTTAGCTGAGGTCTGCACATAGGTCAAAGGATTATTGTCAGTTTTACTAGTATTTTAGCCCCATACAAGTACTCATGGAATTGGTCAACAATAGCCCACTTCAAAGCTAGGAACTCTAACTTATGTACAGGATAGTTCTTTTGGATGGGGTCAGGCTTCTACTGGCAAAGGCCACTGGTCTCAGGGCCATTCTCGTGCTCTTGGTACAACACAGCCCCCCAACCCTTGCAAGCTAGCATCAGTGTGCAGGACGTCGGTTTTCTTGATCGGCATAGGCCAGCACTGGAGCATGGGTAAGTTGATATATGATCTCATGAAAAGCAGTCTCATAATCAGGAGTCCAGCGAGCCCCAAATACTTCACTTGGATGAAAATACACTCTTTCAGTCTTGAGGGACGCTTGACTTTGGTATTTTGTGGCTGGGGGATACCCTTGAGTAAGGTTAAGTAAAGGGCTGATCACTCTTGAATAGTCCTTGATGAAACCGATAATAACCACAGAATCCCAGGAATCTTTGCAGTTCTTTTTAGATTTTTGGGTCTGGCCAGGTGGTCAAGGCCTCTAAACTTTACTTGGGTCGGGGTCTTATTCCCTCGGTGGATACTATGTGTCCCACATACTTTACTGATGTTTGAAAGAATTGACACTTATCAATGGACAGTTTAAGGCCAAAGTCCTCCAGTCGGTCCAATACCTTAAATAATCTGCTCTCATGTTCCTCCAGTGAGCTGCCAAACACAATAACATCATCTAGGTATACCAGGCACTCTAGTAAGTTCATGTCCCCCACTGCACGCTCCATCAATCGTAAAAAGTGGCTGGGGCACCTGGAACTCCTTGAGGCATCCTCATGAATTCATAGAGCCAAGTTGACAGATAAAGGCTGTCTTCTCACGGTCCTCTGGGGCCATCGGATCTGTAGTACCCACTGCGGAGATCCAGCACAGAGAACCACTTGCCCCGCTTAGGCAGTCCAAAAGCATCCTGAATGCGGGCATTGTGTACTGATCAGGGATAGTCCGCCGGTTATCAGATGCGATAATCCACGCACATCCTTACTGTCCCATTCTTTTTTCCTCACTACCACAATGGGGAAGCATAAGGGCTTCTGGATTCTTGTATTACACCAGCAGCTAACATCTCTGCAGATGCCGCTCACATCATCTATATCAGCAGGTGCCAGGCGCCGGGACCTCTCACAAAATGGATTTTCATGCAGCTGAGGCTGTGCTCAGCCTCGCACGCATCTTATGTCCCATTCCTTTAAAGAAAACAATTTGGTCTTCTGGGCAAGCTTCTGCCTGATCCTCACTTTTCATTCAGCTGGCAACGGGAGTCGCCGAACTCAAACAAGCTCAGGCTATTCTGTCATTCTTCCTCGAACTCTTGCTGGGTAGCACTGCAGTATCTGCACAATGCACATTAGCCAGGATGCAACCTCTATTTACTCGAATGTCTCTTTCTAGACACATTATGAACTTGGACCATTACCCTTCTGGCATAAGTATGGGCTCTTAGCGGGCAAAATACTAGGCTTGACCAGCAGTCCCTCTGGCAATTTTCCATCGCCTGGTGCATCCAACATTAATATTTTATTCTTAACATCCTTTCTGATACGGACCTCTCCCTGTAAGGTTCACTGGGCATTTGGTGCCAGGATCAGAGACTCAGGATCCTTCTTCATACAATTCTGACCCGTTCCTCTGGTTCTATTTTTTCAGTATCTCTCTGTGCCTCATAGGCCTTCTTAATTAAAGCCGAACTCTTAAAGCTCTACCTAGTCTTTGACTCCTGTTTTCATAACACAACTGTGCCAGCCTTCCAACATATGAGCATTTGTTCCAATCAATGAACGGGACACCATCATACAGTCCAGTGGGGGACACACTCAAGGCTAGGGTCTCTACTTGTTCAGCTACCCAGCCACGGAGGTGGGGAAAGACAGCCAAATTCGATATACCCAGAATAGGGGTAGGCCTTCTCACTTAACCCCCATACATGCAGTCCTTCTAATGGTTGTAAGGGTACGTCTGACAAATGCTTCTGATACCAATCCTGGAACATAATTGTCACTTGGGTGCCACTGTCTAATATAGCTCTAGACACCCATTCACCTTACAGTGGTCTCTCATGGAGGGTCCACTATTCTGGACCAGTCTGAGAGGCGTAGTGGGGTCTGGGCAACTGAGCTTGCCACAAAAGGACGTGAATTAGCATTTTTGGTGCCCTCACTGGGATCATTTCGTGCACCTCTAACCACTGATTTGTTCCCGAGCTCTCCTTGTAGCCTATATGCAACTTTGTCAGTGTCTTTTGGGACCGGCATTCTCTTTCATGTGCCCATCCTTCCCTACACCATCAAGATCTGGTTGTCCTTTGTGTGGGGAAGCGCCTGAGCACTAAACAAATTATGTCAAAATAAAAATTGGGGGGCAGATACTGCATTTTTCTTTACTACTTACATTCCATGGCTGTAAATATCTAAAATAGTTAGATGACGGAGAGATGGTCCCTCCTCCTGGCTTAGTGGAATATTGAATGCTTTAGAGCTAGAAGCTTTGAAATTACATTACCTTCGCTCTTACATGTCCCTTTCAGCAAGCTTCCTGTCTCTTTGAAATGTTCTATTGGTTGGTCAGTCAGAGCCCATCAACAAATGTGTCATTTCTTCAACATTAAAAGTCTCAAAGACTCTGGACAGCCTCTCTTCCACAACTTAAATGTATTGATTGGTCATAAGGTTCTTGAGCCTGTGAATTGGAAGGGGCTTAAAGCGTCATCCCTTTTAGTTTTTCTTATAGAAGAGTGTTTTCTCACCTTGGCACAATTTAGAGAAATGTTCCACCTCCTGGCCTTTCCTGTTTTCAGGTATGCTTAGCTGAAATATTGTCTTTATTCATTTTTGGGAACACCACCATGGTCGGATGAGGTTTCCAGATGGTTTTCTTCCTTGGCTTCTCTAGTGCATAAGGATAGGCCAATCGCCAGACTATATAGGGAAATGGGAGCTAGACTTTGGTCTTCTTGCTCCCCAATTGTGTTCTATTGTCAAATGGCTGCAAAAATGTCTTGTGGTGTAGGAGTGGAGATTGATATGGTTGGATGTATAAAAATATAAAATAGGACAGACTGCATTTGATCCAGTTCAATATGTTACATAATTTGTACTACACACCACTTAGACTATACCGTGTGGGCATCCGTTCCATCGCCATTTGCAAAAATGCTGTCAGGAGGACAGTTCACTTATTCATATGATTTGGACCTGTCCAGGTGCAGCTTCCTTCTGGAATAAGACAAATTTGTTATCCTTATTTGGCCGCACTGATTATTTTTCTCTATCAGTTTGTGTAATTGGAAATTATGCAGCCATTACATTTCAAAATCATCGAGTTTATATGGCTCTCATTTTGGCAGTAGCCAAACTCCTTTTACTTAGACAATGGATTAGTGATTCTTTCCCATCCCAGAAGGAATGGTTACAAGAAATGTTTTCAGCATTAAATGCTGAAAGAGCCATTGTGATACAATACCATAACCTTATGCAATTCTGTACCTTCTGGGAACTTCTTTCGAGTTTCTTGGCAGGGAGGTGAAATGTGGTGGTTGGACAGAACCTTATTCTTACCCCCTAGTGGTCTGATTAAGCTACCCTGTAGATGGTTTTTAGTTATTTCTTTTTTAGGTCTTTCTCTACTAGACGATTATGCTGTGCCTCTTCTGATTAGTTGTATAAGGTTCAGCTTCCTATCCGGGAGAAGGGGTGGTGGTAGGGGACTATAAGGGGATTTGGGGTATGTGGGTGAAATATTGATTCCTTTTTTATTGGATGACTGCCTATATGTTAGGTGGGAGGGTGAGGGGGTTATTTCTTTTTGTTATTTTAGTCTTGTTTTTCTTTGTTGGTTCCTTTTGTACTGTTCTGTGTTCATGGACTGTAATGGATATCATGACTGTACTTGGTATTGTAAGTCAATTCTTAATAAAGTTTATTTAATGGCAAAACCATTACTGACAAATCTGAGAAGGCGTGATCTGATTGGGGAAGTGTTGTCCCACTGGCTTGTCAGTCATCTTCATTTAATAGCATGTCTATGTGAGTTAATTCGGTTGTGGATAGGTTGTCCCGTCTCTCCCACATACCCTGCTTGTGGACATCTCTTGCACTGAATAAAATAAACAACATTTCGAAATGTACATGTATAGTTCTCTTATATCCTGAATTGTCTTTTTTTTGGAGTAGTGATACAATCGGAAGTAGAAATGTGCTCACAAGTCTTACATCTAGTGTAATTGCAGGGCCTTGTGCCATCTAGTGTTCTATTATTTTGTTCTAGTACAAGTTTACTCCTAACAGTCAGGTTGATTAAATTCAGTGGTTGCTTAAAAGACAGTAGTGATAGTCATGAAAAATACATTTTAGGGTCTCATTCTCACCGAACATTTGTTGGAGGTCCTTAATAACTTTACAGAGAAGCTCCAGATCAGGATGATATGTGACTACTAAGGGTATTCTGTTGGTGGTAGTCCTTATACTGAAGTAACCGTTCCCTTGGTATCTACATTGTACGTTCTACCGCTCTGCCAAATTTTCTGGAAGAATGCCCCTGCACAAAAAAGTGGAGGTTAGAAATAGTGGTGGGGAAAAAGATGATAGCCCAGTACTGGAAACAACTTCAGACCCCAACTATTGCTCTTTGGGAAGCCACACTTTTAGAATGCATGAGACTAAAGAAGGTTCAATACTCAGCTACATGCAAAATTTCTAAGTAGAGCAATTGTGAGCCCCACTGGAAACTGCACTGGGATCCTCTTGCTTCCCAAAGTTTTAAAATATGAATGGGTAAGTAGACAGGTGATTACACAAAGCAGTGTGTCTTCCAGCAGCTCACTGGTATAAATGTACTATTGTATCTGACCTGTTCAGTATCTAGAATGTCGACAGAATATGAGGCCCTGAGCAGATCCAGCCTTCAATCGTCTCTTTCCGCCTGCTCTTTATGGACTGTACTATGTCCTTCAGCGTCTTGTCGCTGTACATCTGCTTGCCAATAAACACACTTTTTTTAAAATAGACATACTGTATAGTAGCATCTCTTGCTCAGAACCTCTGAGCAGTGATGGATCCAGGATTTTAAAAAGGGTCCTGTGACAGTAATGAATGGAGACAGACTAAAAGGGGCTGGGCTGTCAGCATGCAGGCAGAGAATGTTTGTATTTATCTTGTACTGAACATGATAACTCTTGGTACTGACCATGATAAAATCAATTTTGTTGTGTTGAAAATATATTATATTATGTTGGATTGGTTCTATGCCATTTAAAGGTCAAAGAAGGGTCCTGCCTCAAGATCTTTAGTAATGCTGGATCATCACTGCCTCTGAACCCTGAAGGGCATACAGTAGTGGTGCCTCGCCCATGAGGAAATAATTCAAACACACTTCCGTTGCCTCAGTCTAGGCATTCCTATACCTACTACCCTAGTCGAAGGCCTCTCAAAGGACACCTGGGCCTACAGGCCCATTTTACACTTCTTGAGCAGTTTGCTAAGGGTGGATAGAACAGAGATAGGTTGTTAGTTGTTAGAGTTGGAAGTTAGATCTGCTTTCTGAAGTTGTGTTACTACTAGCTTTTCCAGACTGTTGAACTTGTCCAGTGCAGAGATATTATAGACAGTTGTTCTGAGTAGAGCGAGGATGCCTGCAACAATCTTCAGAATCCTTTGTTCAATCTCAGTCTGCATTTTGGGGGTTATCAAGGCCTCTGGGAAGCTTCAGAATGTCATCCTGTCTGATATTCTCCAAGTGAAAGGAGAGAATAGGTTGGTTGGAGGATGTGGGATTGTTCAGGGAGGATAGGGGGTTGGAATATTGAGGTAAAGTCTGTAAGTTGATGTTATGGTTGGTGGAATATATGCAAGAGCCAATATCTCAAGAACTGCAGGGGATGCAAGATGTTTTCGTTCCTGAGCCATGGCTAGAGGGATTAGTCTGCGACAACTGCATTATTAAACAGGACCCCTAGTTCTCCATGGCCCTTCAGTCCTGGTTTCTATATGACAGGGCTCCTAAGCTTCTGAGGTAGTGTTTGTTTATTCCTCGGCATTAATTGCTTAAGATGTGGCAGAATGTATTCCTGCCATTGGCTGAAATATTATAGGAAGTCAAATGTTGAGCACAGAGGAGTGGTTTCAGGATAAACAGGGAGGAGTCGGGACTCTAGCACTATGGAAAAACTATATTTGAGTGGAAAATTATCACGAGCATGGAATTCTGCAGAACTACTGTATACATATTCTACAGCATGATGCCAGTTCTGCAGAAAATTCCACAGCCGTGGAACCATGGAATTCCAGGGGCCTAGTGTTTAATACCACACTTAGAGTTGAAATGTTGGACCATAAGTAGAAGTTATCCATGCACAGAGGTATTGGAGCAGGGGGAGTACTGCACTGACAGTATGCTAGTATGGACCAGGTATGGTGAGAATAGAGGGGAGAAGAGAAAGAGACAAAGAGATTCATTAGCTAAAGCTGGGGACTTGGTCAGATGTGGAGCTTAGACATCATGATCGGATAGACAGATAGGAAGTCATCCACTGTCCTATGGAAAAGATACTACCCAATGGACATTGATGTTGTAGAGGCACATGGAGCATCTCTGAGAAGGAAATGCACTGGGCCAGCCCCACATGTTGTCAGGGAGGAGGGGGGTAAGAGTAAGCACAGATGACAGACTTCTGTGGTATCGGATTCTGTTGTTAGATTCAGAGATAGGGTTCTAGCCAGAAATGTGAGAACCAGATGGTCGGTTGCCTATGGGGCGAAAGATTTGAAGATTTCACACCCTGGATGGATCAGTTGCTTGGGGAGGAGGAACTAGTGGTTGTCATCCGCGGTGACACAAACAACATAGGGAAGTATAGGCATGAGGTCCTCTAATCCAAATTTATGTAGCTGGGGGGGGGAGGGAGCTCAAGGGCAGGACCTCTTTGGTAGTACTGTCAGTGTTATACAAAATCCCATATATCCCCAAAATGCAAAGCATGATGGAAGGTATATGCAAATCACCATGAAAGAATTTAGACTGGGTACTGTATGATGCCAAATGGGCACTCACACAATCTGCAAAGGCTGAGAATAATGTGTCTTCTGTTCTCAGTCATTGCAGATTGTGTGAGAGGTCATTTGGCACCATACACTCCTGCTCTTAAAGCAGTATCCATCTAAATTCTTTAATGTTGATTTGCATATGCAATGGAGCCTACCAGGATGCAACACAATACTGAACAATACTGCAGCAGAGCTACTGCAGGAAACAAGGCAATGTCAATGGCAGTTAATCCTTTTTGTTATGCAGTATCATGTTATACTACATTGCATTCTGGCAGGCTCCACTGTACTTCCCATGATGCTTTGCATTATTGAGGTATATGTGATTTTGTATTTCTTTCAAACCCAGCTTTAAAACTCCTATAATTCTTTCAAACATCATCTCAAATTCCTTTTCGCTCCTTCTTGCTCTTGTCATGACCTAGTCTGTCCAACCGTTGCCCTTTTCCCTGGATGTTTGTGGCCCCTGTGTTCATTCTCCTAATTTACACCTGCTTTCTGCCAGAACACTCTGGCTTGGGTAATTCCTAACACACCCTCACCATCTCCTGATTGCACCACAACTATTGGTTATATTTTATTATACTTCCAGGAAAACTTATCCACACTCTTTCTCAGTACATTTCTCACTGGGCATATTGCCAGGGGTTTTCAGCATTGCTTGAGTATTAATTTTCCTGTACCATTGCCTGTATCATCCTGCTGTTTATTTTGCTTTGGTAGCTCATATTAGCCTGCAGCCAAAGGCTAAGTCAGATATTCCCAGATATTTCCACTATTTCTGAAGAAATTATATCTGGTGGCCCTTTAGTGGTACTGCAGGCAGACAGGGACTTTCTCTAGAGACGTCACAGAAATTTCACGAAATATCTGACCCTGTCTTTAACTGCCACTGTATATTTATTGTTTACATTTACTGCACAATACAATTGAATGTATTTGTCTCACCTGTACCCCCCCCCCGGTCACACCTGGAGACTAGCCATTTGGCTCAGTGTGCCTTTCCCGATTACCAATTTTCTATAAATACTGTAGTTTACTGAATTGCAGCCATGGCTTCTATTAAAAGTTTATATTATTAGCCGCGGCTACAATTTGGGAGCGGCTGCAATCGGGGGTGGCTTCTGTTATGAGTACCTTGGTCGGCGGCCGTAACCTAATCCGCTGTTCACAGTGGATCAAATGACTAATGCGGAATGCCAAGTGTGTAAGTATCCGCTGCTGTAGTCACTTCTGTCAGATTGCTTTGTGTGTCAGACTGCTAAAAAGAAAGTCATATGACAGACAGTGGGAGTAAAAGTAAAAGACTTAAAAAAAAAAGCAGTTTCCAGGGTACTTGCTAGGTTTCCTAGGTTACCACATTACTACATTGCCTGGAAACTATGTGGCACATATTGACTACTCACACTCACAGCTCCTCTTTAGTGTTACTCGACCTGCCTTCACTGCCTTTACTGCCTTTACTAAGTGAGTAAAAAAATAACACTACTCAGTGTTTCAAACTGCAACCAGTGTTTTAGCTGTTCTTTGTTGATTTGAAAGTGCAACCAGACCAGATTGTAACCGTCTTTGGCAAAAATTGTAGTCATGGCTGCAAAACAGGAGCAGCTTCTCTTAGAACACTAGTTTATAGCTGCAACTACAATTCAAGGGGCAGCTTCAAAATGGCAAACTACAGTAAATAAATTGCCAGTGCCCATCCCAGGTACCGTTTGCCTCAGTACTTTTGTGCTGGGGTTCTTTGTCTTTTAGATTGTCAGAGATACAACCCATGTGGTATCAGTGAGGATGGCGACTGAATATGACGACCGTCACAATGGCAGCTCATATTCAGCGCTTTCCTACTGGGCTACCCTGGAAGGATAGCGATACTACGTGACCACAAAGGGTACTACAGGGCAACAGGAAGGGAGATAGGGAGGGAAGGGAGGGACAGGAAGGGTTTTGGGGGAGTGCTGTACCTGCTGCCACTGAGCTAACCGTGTGGTGTGGTGGTGTGGGTGGCTAACTCAGGTGCAACAGGTATAGGGTTCGGGACCAGGTGTGGGAAACCTTTGCCGCTGCCTGCAGCTGCAGCACTTAATTTTATCCTGATGCAGGGATATTGCCCCCTCCCAAACATGCACCCCCGGAGTTGAGATTCCTTTGTCAGGGGGATGTGGGGGGAACAGCCTCCCCCCCGCAAAAACACTTGTTTCCTTGTCCAGATGTGGGCCACCCTGGTGTGTATATCGTCGACTTGCTTTTCAGCTATATACACTCACCACAATAGCGATTGCTATTTTGTGATCGCTATTATGAAATGGAACCTACTCATCTTACATGCTGTCATTGAGACATAGGTCAGGAAGTATAGGAAAACCAGGAGCAGTAATACAATGTGCAAGTAGTGCTTTATTGTTCTCAAGAACAATAGAATGAAAATATAAAAAATGTGTGCAAAATAGTTTTTTTAACATAGGCAGTTCAAACAGAACAAAGTCTTTCTTCTGAGGGCATCTCCAATTCTAAATTTCAGTCTTTCTCTAACAAAATATTGCTCTCTTTTTTTTTTTTAAGAAGTCTTCACCTGGAAATTAATTTCTTCATCCTGAGCTCATTAAGAGACATCCTATTTTCACACAAAATGTATCAGAGTTGTTGTCAGTTTCTTTCCTGCAGGTGACCAGAATAGAATATGGTGTCCTAAAACTAATCTCCTGTTGACAACTCTGCAAATCAGGGTTAACCCCCTGAGTTCCAAATAGCTTTTTGCAGTCATTTCAAAAATACAGTTATATACATTGGCAAACAAAGGGATCCCAGTTTCACATACAGAGTCACATATATTTTTACAACTATAGATAAGAAAGGAGGAAGAAAAGACAGAAACAGCAAGTGAAGGCAGAGAAATAGTGAGAGGTGGAGAATTGTGAGACCATCAGAGTGATCAGTTCCTAGGTTTCACAAGAAAATCAGACAGACAAAAGACAGAAAAGGAGAGGATAGAACAGATCCTTACCTTTAACTCTTTCTGCGTAACAAATGGGACAGGGCCTTATTCAATCCTGTCACACATGCATGCCTGGAAAGGCCGACAGCAACTTGGTAGATTAATATCTGTCTAAGGTTATAATGTAAGGCAACAGAGTTCAGGTTCCTTAGGCACTGAGGACTCTTTTGTAATGGGGCAGCCTATACAGGAGCAACTGACTTTACCTGAACAAAAGAGGGGCAGACATCCTGGTGTGTAGGACAAGCAGAATGGTGGGGAACTATTTAATCTAGATGAGGGGGGTTGGGGCAAATGAGGAAAGCATCCATGCACATCAGATCAGAAAAGAATATAAATACTCAATGGGAAAAGTCAAAAAAGTGCAGTAAGTAACATTCCACTGAAGGATGGCAAATGAGGCAGTAAATCCAAAGGAACAAAAGAGGCAGGTCTGTCAGTGGCAATGAGCTGTATGAATGCAAGGAGCCTGAGCAATAATGTGTGGTTAGGTGCCTTAGTCAGGGTAGATAGGTTGGCATCAGAACCTGGAGAGGTACAAAATATTTTATTAACCTAGAATGCTCTCGACCAATCAGAGCACTCCTTTCCTCTGCGCACGAGACACTCTTATTCTGTGAAGACTGTCTGATGCACAGCTGCCCTGGAAATGGGCATGTTTAGGGAAAGTTTATTAAAATTTTTAATATATTATTGATCGATCTCGATCAATATTACATTAATACCGCCACTGGGACCAACCACCCTTACAGTTGTGAGAGGGGTCTCACTTATATCCTTAGGGTGTCAGAACTATTTGTTTTATAAATAAATGTATACACTGTATGTGAGAGTCAAACCTTGCAGACAAAATTGTTTGTTTTAGCCACTGAAGCATTCAAAATGAGGATAGATCATGTATCCTTACTTTGGATATTTAACCTCGCTTTAGACAGCAAAATGGGCTTGAAAAATAATGTATGCTGATTGGTTCAGACCCCTGTCTATGCATACATTTATTTTTTAATAATACCCAGGTAAAAACAAGTGCCATAGTAAGAGCCACACTACAAGGGGTATCACCGAGGCCCCTACTTTTCTGCAGCGCATTGGGACCAAGTTCTGCAGCAAGATTACCATTTGCTGCAGAACTTCTGCAGCAGTGGTTTGTAATTTCTGTGGAAGTTCTGCAGCACTAACAAACTACCACATCACAGTGTAGCTTGTCATCCTGACTTCACGTCCATGGCAATAGTTATAGCAATCAGGATGTGGGAAAGCACAGTAACACTAGTTCAGAAAATAAACAGATTTATAGAAATAATTTTTAAAAATATCTATCTCTTAAGGTCCTAGCCTATTGCATAAATGAGATAAGCAGAGGGGACCATATGTGTTAAATAAGGTATTTCTATACCCATGCTGTCTATACTTTGTATCACTTATACATTTATATACAATCTGTAACATACAAATATGTGTGTGTATGTAACCCCCTTGTTACCCAGGGTTACTAGAATCCCAGTAAGACCTAGTGGTAGGCAGGGTAGGCAGCTTGTGAAACTCCCAGTTAAATGGGTTTCACACTGTCTCACCCTGTTCTCAGTCTCAGCTGAGACTGAGGGATGACATCACCAATAGAACTATCGCAGCTGCATGAGCCGCACTGGAATCTGCAGCAAGGGAGTTGGCATAGAACGTTGGGAGGTTTGAACAGATTCACTGTGAGTGTGGAGTTGGTGTTGTGAGCTTGCTGTGAAAGCAGCACAGCAGCTCAGTGTAGGCTGTAGGAGCCTCAGCCCTGACAGAGGGCTACTTTTAGGTATAAAGGGTGTGTGTCTCCACCAAAAGAGAGACACAGAAGATAATTGAAGAGGTGGAGACCGCTGCTTTCGGGTCTCAGTGCTCCCTCCGGGGATGGGGCAGGAAAGGGTTCCTCAAATTCCTGGGGCAACCCCTAGTTCTGCTTGTAAAGGAAAAGCTGCCTATGTGTTCCAGAGTTTATTTGGGAGAACAAGAAGACTTGTGAGTCGCCTGTGGGGCACCTGCAACCAGAGGGTGAGTGTCTGCTCTTCCTGAAAGGGCCTATGTTTTCACCCTGGGACTTGTGTGACAGTGTGGGGATTGAACTACTAAAATAGTGGGAAGCCTAGAGTAATGGGCTAAGCAACAAGTAAAAGTAGGTTCAAGTCCAGAGCTTGTTGGGATGAAAATGATATGTAGAGGAGATGTGACAGATGTCTACCCAAGAATCTACATTTGAAAGTTTTCAATAAAAGAATTGTTCAGCTTCCAGAGAAATGGCTGGGTATGGGCTGTGGGAGCTGGAGGTGGGAGGCCCCCCATCTTTAGTGACCAGGTCCAACTCTACGGATTTCTTCTGTGGATTTCTACTTTACCTCAGGCACTTGGCCAGTGATGAGGGAAGTACCCAGACGTGGGATTGTAAGGAAAATTCTCTCTAGGAGTTGAAGGCTCTAGTGTGGTTTGGGGAGCCACAACAGGATAATTGGTTCATTCCCAAAATGGACCGTGGATCAAGTGGCCAGAGGGGAGTCGGGCCAATGGGGAAAACCCAAGTAGTGTACAAGTCGGGCTGTGTACCCAAAGCTGCATGCAAGTCCGGGCTGTGTGCCTGGTGGGTTTAGAGCCTGAGGGCTGGAAATAGTGATAAAGTGTTCTGTTGTCTCTAATCTGCATTACCAGGAATGTAGGCCCGTGGGGGTCCGTCTATGCTTTGTTTGTTCAGCTTGTATGTGAATAAAAGTCACACTGAAGAATCCCATTCCTGGTTCTGGACATTACAGTTATTGCTTCCTGTGTTCGGATTTACTTGGGTGCCCCTGTGCAGAGTAGCCAAACCTAGGTCCCCTGTGCCGAGTAACCTCATCCTCCCTGAACCCAGTCCCCACCAGGTACTGCTGTCAGCTTCAACAGCATGCCACCTGTTGTTTTGCTAAAACGCAGGGGTGAGGGGTTACATGTATGTGTGTGTGTGTGTATCTATACAGGGCCCTTTGGAAATGGAATAAACAGAATAGAGGAGATATTGCAAAACTCATTTTTCATGTCAACCTGCTTACCCTGCCACACTACGTAATACCATCAGGCCATGACATGCATGTGAACCCATTGTGAGATAAAGCTTTCCAGCCCATCACAATGTATCCCCCATGTGACAGAACACTGTGCCACACCTTCCCAGGCTCAGAGCAGTGATATGTTCCCCTAATCCTTGTGCTGCCCAGCCAGCTCCCAGAACTAATCTCTGAACCTGAGTTGCCAGCATGGGAACACAACATGCTACCCTCTGGCCCATCAGCTGGCCCTGCACACAATATTTCTCCATAACTTTAAGGTGAGTGTCTACCAATGACAATGTGTACTCAATAACTCTGGCAAAAATGTGTACAGCGCATAAGCAATAAGGCAAAGGGGTGTGTGTAAACCATATTTTACAGCACAGCCAGGGGTGTAGTAAGGCATGAGGCTAATGACCATGTGACTTTAGCTGCTGGCCGTGCTGTAAAATATGGTTTACACACACCCCTGAGTCCCTTATTGCGCTTATAAAATTTCTTTTTTTTTCCTTTTGACTATTGGGAAAAGCTATGTTTATATGTAGAAAATATAGATTTACTTTGTGCATTTGTGATAAAATAATCCTTCCGCCCACTGCAAGTAATATCATGATGATGTAATTGTATTTCTGCCTACTTTCTTCTTCTTCCTGTTTTTTTTTTTCTCTGTTTTTCTCCACATTCAAGATATGGAATGTTTATCATGGAATGTTTACCATGGAATACATGGATTAAAAATTCTGCTCAGTTCCACTGGCAAAATGCTTCTTTCCGAACACACTGTACACACAGACAACAAAGGCCTTTGTTTCAGCCAGAGACTCAGTTATCTAATTGTCAGGGCAAGAAGAAGACAGTTTCCTGATGAGCAGGTAAAGACAGAAGCGGGATTTTTCACAGTCAGCAAAGAAACAGTTGTAGTGAAAACTGTAAACAATAGTTATTGTTTCTAATGTGTTTATGTATGTAAGGAGTGTGTGATAATCAGGAAACAACATTTAATTCATTTGTTTCATTTTTATTTAAAGTAGTTTTATTTTTAGGGCCCAGTTGGGTTTTTTTTTACAGTGTAAAGGTAGCAGCCATGTTTGTGGTGGAAGATCAGTTCTGGCAGTGAGGGCTATCTGAAATGCCTGTGTTCCAGATGCCCATTGATCTGTGTTGCAGACTCTTCACTGCTGAGCAGTCCTTCTTTTTAACTATGTGTAAACCATATTTTACACATAAATAAGAGCCAATCAGATTATATATTTTTACCCTGCCATTTTATAAAATTATTTAGCAGGTCTGTTCTTTCAACAGGTCTACACATTATTATATTTCACTTTTCTGGGCATATTTACTTTATTTTTCTTAAAAATGACAGGTTAATTCATTTTACCAGTTATTCATTTCAGATGGCATCTCTGTACCTTAAATGCAAAAATAAGTTTGTAGAAAGTAAGGTATAGACTTAACAGGTCTATGCTATTGTCAAGGTTTTGTTTAAGTTGGCCCTAGTGTAATAACATAGTGCAGGCTGAGGAAATATTACTGTGCCTGGTGTGCCATGCCACCGCCGCTGGCAGTGGGAGCTGTGGTAGATACATGACTATTCATTTCTGTGGCAGAATGCAGCCATTTCATTAGCTAATGTAGGATGTTGTAGCATTGATAATATCACATTCTGAGCATAGAGGGTTGTGGATATCAAAAGGGGAAGGGAACCAGGTTATATGGATAAACAGAAATATTAATAAAGAATCACCAAGAACAGTGAATTCTGTGGCACTGCAGAAGTTCTCGGTAGGTTGCAAGTTCTGTGCAAAATTCTGTGGCTGCAGAATTCTAGGGGCTTTGGGTATCACTGTGCTCTCCCAAATTACTGGCACCAATGTTTTCTGATCACTTACAGAGTGACCAGCTCCCTCCACCCACCCCATTCACCTGATACTGTAATGTGAGTTTAAGAGCCCCAGTAGCCACAGAACATGATTAAAAGTGGAAAAAAAATTATAGATTCATCTTTTTTTCCTTGAATAAAACTGCCAGCATAGACACGGCTGGCCATTTGTCTCAGCACTACATAGTGTAACATGAGTTTAAGTGCACCAGTAATCACAGAACATGATTGCAAGTAGAAAATAAATACAAAGAGACAACTATTTTTTTTTTTTGTAGAATTTTATTTTGGAATGAAACTGCCAGCATAGACACGGCTGGCTGTTCATCTCAGCACTACTGTCCCATTCACCACGGGTTGTTAGAAAGCAACAAGAAACAGAAAGTGACTCTTACCATTTACAGAGGTACCGCATGAAAATCGTTCACCAAACTGCAAGTGCAGTGACTTTCATTAAGCATTCCAAAACAGACCACTGTGTGTGTGTGGGGGAGGAGGGGGGAGTCTCCACAAAAGCAACTGTCAACTATGGTAAGTGTGTGTTGGTGGGGGGGAGGAAACTCTCTGTAGGGAAGGAAGTCTGAGAGACTGCAGTACCTTCTACTAGTACATGCCAGTGGAGAGACTATTTTACCCCAAGAAACCCTTGAAAATCATTTGTATACATTATTTTTAATTTTCTTGGTAATTTGTATTTCATACATAAAAATGCCACATATAGCCCATTTTCTAAGCACAATAATACCCTCCAGGGTGGGTGGCATTGGGATACACCAGACCTTTCAGGGCTATAATGGACTCTGCCTGCAGAATCAGGCCTCGTTACACCCTGGGCAGTCTGGTATATCCCAAATACCACCCACCCTGTTAAATATTATTAATTTCATTTTTTAACTTTCTTTTATCCCCTCTTTATTGTGTGCCTGTCCCCCCCCCTCGGAACCCTCAAACACTATACGCCACATTGAGGACCAGGTGGTCTGTTCCTATGGTGCGTTGCTCCATTCTTACCTCTACAGCCCCCAGTAACCCTTGAGCAGGGTGGGGGAGGACCCCAATCTCCCCTGAATCTTGAACCTGGAGCATGCGCAGTGGAATCTGCCCCCAGTTCCTCTTGTGGTCGTGGTGCAGTGGATTTGTCACCTGGAGTGGGTGCAGAAGAGTTTCCTTGTTCTGTTGTCTGTCCCTCTACATCAGCATGTAGTGAGGACCAATGAGGAAGATGCACACAGAAACTTGCATCTGCTCCTGTCCTCTGCCAATGTTGACCCTTCCTGCTGCTTTCCCATCCGCATCAGCACCATCCGAGGTGCCCAGGTGATGGTGGTGGTATAGCATCATGGCAAGCTACCCACCCCTCCCAGAGAAGGAGAGCAAGCTATCAGGCACTCAATCCTTCTCTCTGCAGCCAACCCCTGGCAGCCCGAGTCCATTCCCGAACCCAGGTTGCCAACGTGGTGCAAGGTGTGGCATCCAGCGCCTCAACCCTCAGTGCCACCAGGCCAGCCCTGTCAGGTATTATTGATTAACTTAACCAATGGGAGAGCAGCTTGAACAATGCCTAATGACATTACAATGGCCTCTGCTGCATGCAAAACAGGGCAGTGAACTCAAACGGAAACAGCTGAATCTTTATAAACACTCTAATCAGGGGATGGGGCTGCCTCTAAGGTTGTTTTCCAAGTCAATAAATAAATAAATAAAACTATTAGTACAGTTAGGTAGTCCCATCCCCGATTATACGACTGTCAAGGCAGCAGTCAGGAAGCATAGGAAAACCAGGAGCAGTTGTAAAATTCACAAATAGAGTTTTATTATTAATAACAGCAAAATAAAAAATAAAAAATGTTCAGTATAACTATTCATGATGGTAGTATAAACACAGAAAACAGAGTCATTCTGAGTTTTTCTTCTCAATTTCCAATCTGAGTCTCGTTAAGAAAACAGCATGCTTCTCACACAGTGTTCTTGTCAGTTTCAGCAGGTGCAGCAAAAAGAACATTGTGACCCAGAACTGACCTCCTGTTTACATCTTCTGCAAAACTTAAAATTCCATCTCAGGTTAACCCTTTGAGTTCCAAATAGCTTTTTGCAATCATTTCAACATTATAACTATATATAGTTTTAAACAAAGGGGTACCAGTATCAATTACATTTCCACGAAATGATTCACATATATTTTTATACCAGCAGATATGCAAGGGGGAAGAAAAGACATAACAGCAAGTGAAGGTAGAGAGATAGCAAGAGGCAGAGAATTGCAAGACCATCGGGTTGTTCAAGTCCTAGGTCTCGCAAGAAAATTTGGTTGTGCAACCAGACAGAGAAGAGGCAGAAAAGAAGGGAATAGAACAGATCCTTGCATTTAAACTCTTTCTCCATAGCAACTGGGACAGGGCCGTATTCAACCCTGTCACAATGACATTCTCCATAGACCACCAGCAGCCCCATCTCAGACCTTGCTTCATAATTATGCTACTTTTTGGGGTAGGACTATAGTGCTCTGCGGCCACTCAGCTCATACTAGGAAGGCACACACTGGGCTTTATGAGTTAAATACTGTATTTTAATATCCGGGGTATAAAAAATATTATTTTCAGGCTGAAAAAGCTCCATGAGCAGCCAGCTATGTGTATGAGTTGCCTGCCTGATCATGTCAGGGGCTCTTTAAGCAAGCCAAATGCACTGGGCCTAGAGAGTTCTATGTTACACTGGCTTATAAATTCTCTCTCAGACAGGCAACAGGTTGTATATTTTACAGAAGAACTGCACTGAACCTCAAAGTCATTATTCCCAGTAAATGCTGTTTTTTTTAAATACTGATTCCAGTTCAGTTACTGTTCCATCTACACAAGCCTATTGGTAACTTCAGTTAGTGTTTCTCATTTACACACTGATGGTAAGTGCCATTCTGGAACTGTGTAATGTAGTTGATGTCCCTCTCAACTACACAGTTCTATAGTAGAAAACAGATGATTGTGGCAACGATGTAAGAGCTGTGCGAGGACATAAACTACATGACACAGACATAAAATGGTCCTTACTATCAGTATGTGAATGAGAAACACCCCCTAGGATAACTAAACTGCCCATGGATATGGAACAGTAACATAATTGAAACCAGTATTTAACAAGCATTTGTCAATGCTGAATGTTTGCTTGCAGGGTAACAGGGCATTAAAGAGCCCCTGTTGTTATTGGAACAACTCTGAAAAACACAATGGGCAGGATTCACAAAAAAGATGCAGTGAGTGCATCTCAGATGCACCAGTGCAATGCAAAGATGCGCTCTAGGATGATTCACAAACAGGGTGAATGCACCAGTGCAGCTGAGATGCCCTGCACCAAACGAAATGCGCCACAGGTGCAACATAATGATATGGCACAACACAGGGGTGTACCCATGCATACACAGTGCAAAGCAATTCACAGTTCAAAATCACGGTGCAACTATGGGGCATCTCCGCGCAAAGGCAGGATGCACATTAGAAAGATAAGTATAAAAAAGTAGACTTAAGTCCAATCCATCTGAAGGTCATTGACTGAACAGCAACAGCAGCACACTGCCAGAGGCAGGGGAGAGTGTGAGAGACAGAGAGATACAAAGATACTGAAGACAGTGAGCCACTGAGCCAGAGAGCCACAGAGACTGACAGCCAAGCAACACAACACCAACAGGATGGACCCAGCAGCAGTAGCCATTGTTGGTGTACTAGTGAGAGGAGGAGACAGGGTGGTGGTAGGCACCTTGGGCAGCCAGCCCCATGGTTGTATCATGCCAGGCTGTCATTTGAGCAGCTCACAGATGTGGAGACAGTAGGCGATATCGCCTGAGCAGGGCCATGCCGAGGCAGCTCTGTGTACTGTGCCATGATGTGATGCAGGCACCCACTGCACGAGGTCATGCCATCTCGGTGGAGACCAAGGTGACAACAGTCATGTGCCTGCTCACCACAGGAACCTTAAAGAGGCCCAAAGGAGACACCACTGGCATATCACAGGCCTCAACATCCTGTCTCTTCACATAGTTCCTCACTGCACTGTTACGGCATGCTTCAGAATACATCCATTTCCCCAGCACGTAGGCAGAGCAGACAGAAGCCATGCAGGGGTTCTACAGGGTGGCAGGCATGCCAGGTGTCATGGGGCCATTGACTGCACCCATGTGGCAATCCACGCACCACCTGGTGATGATGCCATCACCTACATAAACCAGAAGGGCTACCAGTCGGAGAACTGCCAGGTGGTGTGCAATGCCACAGGGCACATCAGCAATGTCTGTGCCACACACCCTGGGAGCACACATGACACTTTCATATGAACTCAGTCGGCATTCTGCAGGAGGTTTGAGACAGGGGACATACCAAGTGGCCATCTTGGCAAGTGTGTGTGACATGGACCCAACAGCACAAGAGGGCACCAAGGGCAGGACACATGGGGTGGGCTGTGGGCAACCTGTGCAGTGTGATGCAGGTGCATGGGCCCTGGGACAGCAGAGGTGTGCAAGGGTACACAGGCAGACACAGGGTGGCACCACGATCACTGTGCACCACCACGACACACTGGGGCATGCAGGTGCAACAGGTGTAGGGATGCAGGACTGCCTGAAAGAGGGCGCACAGGTGGTAGAGCAGGACAGGTGTGCACACCACGAGGCCAGGGGTGAGGACAGGGTGCAAGGCATGAGTGGTAACCAGTGTACTAACAGACACACATCTTCCCCACAGGAGATCGGCATATCCGCTCAGGCTCTGACTCCTCACACCCCTAACAACCCGGAACAGAGGCAGAGGTGGTACAATGAGGCACACATCGCTACCGTGCCATAATAGAGCATGTCTTCAGCATGCTGAAGATGCACTTCCAGTGTCTGTGTCGGTCAGGTGGTGCCCTACAGTATAGCCTGAGAAGGCCTGTGGCATATTCCTGGCCTGTTGTCTGCTACACAACATGGCCCTAGACCATGGAATACATGTCGAGGCCGGTGAGGCGACAGTTCTGGGGAGGAGGAGGGTGGGGAGGGGACAGAGCACCGCCACATGGCCAGGGCAGTGATGCCATGCAGACCAGAGAGACCCAAGACTTGTGCCTCGGGCAGGGAACACCACAGGTGTGTGGTGGAGGAACATTTTGGGAATCACAGGTGAGTATGCCGATATGTATGCAAAGTGTGCACCAAGGTGTAGACATGGAATGCCATGGGCACAGTGGACACTGGACACTACACAGTGGCGCACACAGGCACACACACAGTGAGAGACACACGGACACACACACACACACACACACACACACACACACACACCAGGCATGCAACAAGCCTGTACCACCCAGTCCATGGCACAGATATCATGGGTCAGCATGCACTGCAGCCTGCACACGGGCACAGCAGACACTAGAACACACTCATCATGCCCATGACACATGGTACAACAGTGGCACACACAGACACGCAAGTGGAACTGCACAGGTAGCACAGGGTGGTGCCAGGGCTTCAGTGGGGTGGGTGCCTGCCACACACACCACCCCAGGCACCACCAGCAGGGCATCCAGTACACACAGGTGTGACATGCCTCCACCACAGGACCAGGGACATGGGCATCACAGGGCGGCACCCCAGCCACCACGGACACGGCGTGGCCTCTGCCACAACAGGTGGTGGTGGGTGTGCCACCACTGCCCACTGGGGGAGTAGCCATCTACCCAGCAGGGGTGCTGCACTGAGACTGTGAACAGGTGCTCAGTGGTGTTGCTGACCCACGGCCAACATCCAAGCCATGGATGCCGGGAGTGGAGGCCAGCAGTGACAGTGTCAGCAGCAGAGAGTCCACCTGGCACGCTGTTAGGGTGTGCGGGATGTGCTCCTGAGCATCTGACTGGACGCCCAATGTCCATGGCATGACACAGAACCAGCTGCCACCTCTGCAGCAGCTGCGATCTGCTCCAGTGCTGCGGTCATGCCCACCCGCATGAGGCATGCCTCTGCCAATATCTGTGAGCACCATGCAGCCGCGGACTTGTGCTCCTGGAACATCACAGTCCTGTGGCTACGAAACTCCACATAGAGGTACTCCTCCCCTCCACAGTCACCCGCAGGAGGGTGAGGTAGGCCTCCATGTCATCGGCATGTGATGCTTCACAGTGGCGTCGCCGACGAGCAGGGGAGAGAACAGCCTGTCCCGGTGCATCCACGGTGGTGGTGAAATGTGCAGGCCATGGCCATGCACTCCTACTGACTGGCTATGACTGGCTTGCTCCTGGGCCAATGGAGCAGGTGTGTACACTGCAGCACCCTGCCCAGATGCCACCAACATCACCAACACTACACATGGCCCTGGTGCAGGGGGCACAGCACCCACAGCAGTGGGCAGCTGTGTCACGTCTGCATCCACACCACACACAGTGGGGATGTCAGTGTCAACCATAGCCATGTGCACAGGCACCTGTGTGCTGTGTGTACCCCCCATCAGCCATATCCACGCTGGAGGTGGTGGCAGTGATGATCGTGGTGGTGCCGAGGCCCCCCCCCTTACACCACTGGTGAGCACAAGGAGGGCATCTGCAATGTCCATCACATCATTGGGGTCATCATCAGATAACCCAGACAGGCACCCCAGCCATGAGATGTCCCCGCTGGCAGTCTTGTAAGCAGTGGCGAGGTGCCGCAGAACCTGCCTGTGCTGGGGCTGTGACCGCTGTGCCACCATGCAGTGGACGTCAAGGAATGGAGTTGTCCACAGTGTTGTCATCGGCCCTGTGCCACGAGACCCACATCTTACGCCTGCAAGGCGTTATGTGCAACCATGGCCACAGCAGCACCCGAGAGGCATGATGGTGCTGTGGAAAGAAGAAGGAGAACATGGTTAATGCAGGTACACATAATTCACATCAGTGTTGCACACCAGTACACAGCTGTCCACATGGCACCAGTGCTGTGCAAGCCTGTCCACAGCTGGGCCATGATATACCAATGCTACACAGACCATGGTATTGATGCACCCATCACTGTCCCACAATGCACACTGTGTGATGTAGGTGGCATGTGCCACATGGCTGCGCAGCAGACAGGTGCCCCCATTGCTGTGGCATGGTTACTGTGGCACCACTAGGCATGTTGCATCTGGCCAGGGGCAACCATTCACATGGTGCAGTGCCTGGGTACACAGTGACAGTCCACAGCACACAGGGACAGACATGGCAGCAGTGGCACACGTGGGCCCAGGTATGCCAAGGGCACACAGCTACTCACAGTGCTGCAACGGGCTACCACCAGTCTGGAACCCACCACCTGGGACACCCTGCACAGTGGTCCTGGTGACGCTGGTGGCCAGTAGAGCTTCATTCCGGCTGAGCCGGACCTCTGTGCTTGGGCCACCACCAGCCTGCCGCAGGGATGCTTGTATGCTGGCCACCTTCTCCTTGGCCCTTCTGCACCCATCATTCCAATGTTTCCTGCACTCCTGCGCTGTGCAGTTGTAGGGGCAACAGTATTGACCTGCCGGGCCACCTCCCACATCTGTATGCCCGCACAGTCCAGCTGCCACCCTGCCAGTGAGGATGTCCAGGCGCAGGTTGCATGCTTCAATCAGTGCCATCTCCTCATCCTTTGTGAAGTTGGGACACCGCCTGGTGGCGGTATTTGTGCCTTCCGACATCTTGCCTTCTGTGGGGGGAAGCATCCAGCAGTTAGTCATGCCTGTAGGGTACACATGTTCCTGCGACCGCCTGGCTCTGTGTGTTTTCTGCCACCTGGAACCCAGCAGCTGGTGTGCTTGGTGGGGGCCTGCAGGTGTGTGGCCTGGCACAAGGGGAGGTGCACCATGGGACCTGGTCTATTGGGGATGGTGCACATGCCATGTCGGCCACCAGTCCACAGCTGGGCAACATTGCTGCTGCCCCAGGGAAAGCAGTGTAGTCTGCCATGGACATGCACTACTACCTCAGCCGGTATGTGTACACCACCTTGGTACCCCGTCTGTCCCGGGTACTGCCCTTGGTACACCTGGGTGGCTGTGGGGGTCAGGCACAGGACAAGTGGCTACAGGTCATGGTGCAGCTGGCCACAGTGCTTGGCATAGCAACACTGTCAATGTGCCTGCACAGGTGCTGCTGTGTGCCTCAGACAGTCCTGTAGCACAATGCTGCATCCACCACACATGGCCAGTGATACCCATTCACATGTAAATCCCCAGTAAGTGATGTAGACATTGTAAATATAGCTGTGTACTCACCTTCAAGGCTCTGTCTCCTCTCAGTCACCTAGACTCAGCCTGCTGAATTGGGAGCATTTATGGCTCAGGGCATGGATGTAAGGCCTAGGCCTCTGGTAAGCAGATGTTAGTCAGTGAGATGCCCATGCACGTGGAATAGGCTGTTTTAGGTGCACTGTCTGTGATTTGCAAAATTGCCCCAGCTTATCTCACTTTACAAGAGCATCTCTTAATTTGCGCCTGTCATGTTACGGCGCATTTCTGACATATGTCTTGTAGCGATGGCGCATGTCCCTGAATTGGAGCAGTCTACATGGCACATATGGCTCATGCGCCCGTCAACATGTTCATTGGTGCATCCACCCAATATGTGCAATACATGCAGCAATACTTGTTACTACTAGCCGTAGATCACGCGATGTGTGCGATAGTTGTCCATAGCGCACACCGTGCACAACATGGTGGCCGCATGCGCAGTATGCATGTGTGACCTGGATGTGACCTCACCAAACCTTTGCAGTCGTCATTGTGCACGCGCGACCATGTTGCATCGGACCTGTCACGCTTCACGCACTGTGCGCGGTGTGCTGCACGTGCCTCACACTATCTCACATGGCACATATCGCGGCCTGCATCGCGCATTACTGTGTTGCCCCTTTGTACAGTGTACAACTGTTTAAGAATGCCTAGGGCTAGGAGACTGACACCTAGGGCCATGAACTGGTCCCAGGTGGAGCCGCTGCACTGGTGGCACAGGTGATGACTGTGGAGGAGCAGATTTTTGGGCAGAAGGACCTACATGTGCCCAGGGCTGAAGTGTGGGCCTCCATTGCTAATCAGCTTGTGCAGCGTGCAGGGATGCCATGCACAGGGGAGCAGTGTAGGTATCGTTATAGTGACCTCAGAGGTGGTACGAGAAAGACTGCAGCTGCTGCGTTGTCATGCATGCAGAAGTGCACTGCCACAGCCAGGTAGATGTTGCTCTTCTGGCTGATTTTCTGGCATGTACTGGGTGTGTGTGTGTCTCTGCCCTCATGGAGCACCCATGGGTCACAGTCATCCTGCACCGTGGCTGTGGCTGCACATGCCCAGTGTTGCCATATCCTGTGTGCCACTCGGGGGGCACTAGGTGGTGTTGTGTATGCATGCAGGCCACTGGGGATTGCATGGCTGGATGCCACTGTGTGGTACATGCACACTGGATGGTGTCCAGAGGGTGGGCACTGTGGTTGTGCAGCCAGCACTGTGGGGTCAGCTCACTAACGCCGGTGGTGTGGAAAAAGGGTGTTGCGGGTGCCAGACACGGTGCGCAGGAGGCAGGAAAGCATGTTGTTGCATTACTTTGTTCTGGGTTACTACTAGGTGGGGTGTTGTCTATGGTGTGGCACCCAGTGTGTGTTTTCTCTGTCATTGCTGTAGGTCTCCAGGATCGCCATGATGTGGTCAGGGGTGGACATGACCGTGACCTGGACCGGAGGATCCATGGGGCCAACCAAACTGCACTTAGGCCACTGTGCAGGACAGTGCACCACCTGACAGCTACCCTGCAGGGCATCCTGTGGCTTCTGCCTGACCATGGCAATGTGGGGGTGTTGCACAGGGGTGCACAGCCATGGTAGTGGCCCCCTACCTTTTGTACGGGCCACCATTTGTATATAGCACCCTGTTCCTGTCCCCTTCGAGCCTCGCGTTCTGATCCCTGACATTCCCACCCTGCCTCTTTTTTATTGTTGTTGACTGTTGTTCTGCTTTGTATTGGTTTGATGTTGTACAGTTTCTTTTTTCCACTTTTATACTTTTATAAAATTGTTGACCTCAGCACCAGTGTCTGTGTGGTTTCATTGTTCCAGCTTCCTTGTTGCTCCCTTTTGCCCTGCTGACTTGCCCCACTTGCTCAGAGTTGCTCCCCCTGTGTGGCTCAGCACATCCAGGATGCACTGGTGCATCTCCAGTTGCCCTGTACTGTTTCTGAGTGATTCAGTGGGGCTGAGCTCAGCACATCCCATTGCGCATGCCTCTGTGAATCACTCTGTCTCTGCTCGGTGCATCTTTTTTGCGCTGGCACATCTGAGATGCTCTCAGCGCATCTTTTCTGTGAATCCTGCCCAATATCTTGTCGCAGTTTACCTTATGTTTCACCAATTTTTATGTTGGCTCGCGCATGTGCAGCCAACATATTGGGATAGTAGAACATTTGGAGGCTCGGTCACTGTTGGGCGAATGCAGGGCATGCATCAGTGGGTGCATTCCTCATTCCCCAATCAGCCTGCATGTCGGCGCCACACCATCTTGAGCAAGCACGTCTAAGAAAGGTCCGCTGCAATGCAAGCAAAGCTCATCACATGCAGCGGACCTCACAACCTGCTTACCCTGCTGAGACAGAAAAAAAAACATGGTGGCACACTGCCAGCTATAATGTCGACTTTGGGGGTGCCCAGTCCTCCTGTCGGTATGCCCTGCCCCAATGTATGTGCTGACGGGGGAGCCCACTCCCTGTCGGCATAAAGCACTTCCCCCCATTTGTTATATGCCGAGGGGGGTGCCTAATCCCCCTCAGCTCTTCCCCCCACTTTCCTTGTGTGCCGACAGGGGTGCCCAATCCCCATCAGCTAAAGCATCTCCCCAAAAACACTTAGGGGCACTGGAGCCACCCCAATGTGCCAAATCCCTGAAAATAAAAACAGTCCCATAATGGCTTTTTTACCTGTGAAAAAAGAAAACAGTCCCTCGCTGTCTCCCTGCCCCTCCACAACCGCCCACCCTCTGCACACCCTGCCTCCCCACACCCCTCACCCTATACTTACCTCCAGAGTCCGCGCGATGATCTTGGTGGACCAGGAACATGTCTGCACTCTTCAAAGCCGACCACGAACTGAAGAAATGCCGGTAAACTGTATAATGGCATAAATAGGGTTTTTTCAACTTTGGTGCATATCTCAGGCATTTTTGGGAATGTTTGCACCACATTTTCAGCATGGGGTTATTGGGACCCCTCCTCATGAATTCAGTCACTGTTATGCTGTTATTCAGTCCCGAAAGGTGATTTCAGGGTCACTGCACAGAATCACCTTTCAGGACCAAGTAATGAAATGACAGTGCCACTGTTCGTGAGGAGGGCTCTCAAAAAGCCTATGTTGTGAATTTGGTGGAAACAATCCCAAAAATGGCTGTTTTATGAGCGTATGTTGTGCTGTTTCCACACACGCTCGTAACTCCGTACTTTTGTAATATTTTCACTCCAGATTTTCATAATTGCCATTTTTCCACACCTCCTGATGAACAGTACAGCTATCATTTTACATATCCTGGCCGAAATGTGTTTTCGCACGTCCGGCGCAGAATAGAGCGGTTGCTGTGAGAAATCAGTTTTCAGGACAGTTTAAGGAAATGACAGTGACACTATTCATGAGCAGAGGTTCAAAAATGCCTATGTTGAAAATTTGGTGCTGAACATCCATAAAATGACTGGGTTACAAGGGTGCACCCTTGTAACTTCGCAAATTTGCAATTTTTCCATGCCAGATTTTCAAAACTGTCATTTTTTCACACCTCCTTATGAGCAGTACAGCTGTCATTTTTGACATCCTTTCCAAAATGTGTTTCCGCACCTGTGGTGCACAATGGCGTGGTCATTGTGGGAAATCAACTTTTGGGACAGATTAACAAAATCACAGTGCCACTGTTCATGAGAGGAGGTCTCAAAATGCCTATGTCAAAAATGTGCCTAACAAACTCCCCAAAATAATTGGGTTACGGACGTATGTTGCGCAGTTTCTATACATGCTCGTGACTTCACCAATTTTTCATATTTTCACTCCAGATTTTCAAAGTTGCCATTTTTTTACACCTCCTCATGAACAACACAGTTGTCATTTTCCACATCCTGCCCAAAATGTGTTTTCATCCCTGTGTCACCAAATGGCATAGCCGCTGGGCAAAACCACCTTTCAGCGAACAAACTGATTGTGCCGCTTTTCATGAGGTGGGCTCACAAAAAGCCCATGTTGGAAATTTGGAGTGAAAATACCAACACACGTATATGGTGTTAGGGTTCCCAACTGTAGCACCCCACCCTATAGAGACTGACAGGCGTCAGGGGTGTGACTTGGGATCATCGACTGTAATGCTCACACATTCCAACCCCACCCCCACCCTGCAGCCAGTGGCAGGCATCGTGGTATGTCTTGCACTGTTCGGCCACACAGTTCACCCCATTCTCCTATACTGCACCCACCTCAGCGTATTCCCTTATGGAATGGGGTAAGTATAATGCCCAAAGACCCCAAAGCACACCACGACACTTGCCAGTGTCTACAGGGTAGGGTGAGGTACAATGGCATGACCGTTATAACTGACGAACCAAAGGCACACCCCAATGCCTGTCAGTCTCTACAGGGTGGGGGTGGGGTTGGCGTCACTTCAATACTTCACTGCCATTCTTATTATGCATCTCTAACTCCAGCAATACCAGTGCCAATGCCAGTGAGACAACATTCGGCATTGACAAAGGCTTGTTGTAATTTGTCACCCTTATTTGTTGATTACTAAGGTCATTTGCATGGAAAAAGGACATCTTCCCTATTTGCTCTGTCTGCTTGTCTACTTCTGCAGTCCCAGTTCTGTTTATGACATCCCAATATGTTGCTGTGGAGATAATTGGGATGTCATAAACAGAGCATAAGATATCATGTAGACAAGCAGCCAAAGCTAACAAAGTCCAAAGGACAGTAATCTTGTTTTTTATGTCACTTCCCTTGGTAATAAAGAACAAACTCTGGTCACAGCCGATAGGGCTACAGCTGAGGAATTTGGGATAAAAATATTGAAAATTACTACAGTCACGAGTCTACATTAGCAAATGTAATATAGGCTCATAAATTTGTTGTTTTGTAATAGTTTCACACCAATTTTCAACATAGCCTTGTCATGACCCTACCTCATGAAAAAGAGCAGAGCAAATGTTCAACTCCTGCCCGAAAGGTGATTTGAAGCACGGACAGCAAAATCAACTTTCGGGATGCAATAACACATTTTGGGCAGGAGTTTAAAAATGACAGCTGTCACATTCATGAGGTGCTGTAAATAAATGGCTATATTGAAAATTTGGGGTAAAAATATTGAATATTACCAAACTTACAAGCCTGCATTCGCAAAATTCAATGTAGGCTCAGAACTTTGCTGTTTTATTAACATTTTTACACCAAATTTTCAGCATAGCCTTTTTATGACCCCAACTCATGAACAAGGGCAGAGAAAATTTTCAACTCCTGCCCGGAAGGTGATTTCGTGCAGGGACCGCAAAATCACTTTTCGGGATGTCAAAAAAACATTTTGGCCAGGATTTGGAAAATGGTAGCTGTCACATTCATGAGGTGTTGTAAAGATATGGCTATGTTGTAAATTTGGGGTAAAAATATTGAAAATTACCAAAGTTACAAGGCTGCGTTCGCAGTCAATGTAGGCTCATAACTTTGTTGTTTAATATTTTTACACCAGATTTTCAACATAGCCTTCTTGTGACCCACCCCATGAACAAGGGCAGAGGAAATTTTCAGCTCCTGCTCAAAAGGTGATTTTGCACAGGGAAGGTGAAATCACCTTTCAGGACAGATCTGCCTAATGACAGTGCCATTGTTCATGAGGTGGAGTCTCAAAAAGGGCATGTTGAAAATGTGGGCCAAAAATATGCAAAACTGGCCAAGTAATGCCACTAAGTTCAAAGCATCATTGAAATACATTGAACCACATACCTGTTTCTTCAATTCACGGTCCGACTTTAAAGAGTGAAGATGTGTCTGTGGTTCAGAGAGAATTATGGTGTTGGACCCTGGATGGATAATTAAGGGCTTGGAGGGGGGTGGGTGCTGAGTGGGAGGGTCAGGTGGGAGGGTCAGGAACAGCCACAAAAGACATTGATGGATGATTTTCTTTTTACAGGTAAAAAGAAAAAAAACAACCAAGGATTGCTGATTGCAACACTGGGGATTAGGCACCCCAGTGTCACTGTTATGTTTCTGGGGGGTGCTGAGAGGCAGGGTCAGGTGGGGAGGAAAAATATATATAAACAAAAAAGGACCATCACAGGGAACACGACGTGACACTGGAGGTAGGCACCCCAGTGTCATTGTTATGTTGAGGGGTGGGGTGGGTGGGTGCTGAGAGGAGGGTTGAGTGGGGGGATATTTATAACAAAAAAAAAAAATGGTCTTCGGGGAAGGCGGCACACTCGTATAGTATACCCTCGAGGAAAGGAAGGAGGGGGGACATGATAGAAACTTTTAAATACCTCAAGGGAATCAACAAAGTCCAAGAGGGTACCATCATTCAGAAAAAGAGATATACAAGAACAAGGGGGCACAATTTGAAAATAGAAGGGGAATGGCTCAGGGGCAACGTGAGAAAGTATTTTTTCATGGAGAGGGTGGTGGACGCATGGAATGGCCTTCCTGAGGAGGTCATGGGTTCAAAAACAGTGGGGGGGATTCAAGAATGTATGGGACAGACATAAGGCAATTCTGGTGGGGTTAGGGAGAAGTAGGCTGCTGGTTAACTTGGATCTGCAGCTTATCCAGTAGGCAGGGAAATGGGCAGACTAGGTGGGCCAAGCGGTCCTTATCTGCCATCAGAGTCTATGTTTCTATGTTCTACGTACTCCTTCATGTCCAAGATGGCCACCGCACGCTATTGCACATCCACGACTACTAGCGCATGTGCAGAAGAATGCAGTGGCCATTTTGGACATGGCAGAGTGTGCTGTGTTCCACCATGACCTCCGACAGAGAAACAAAATAGTGCGGTCTGACTGCAAATGAAGACACCGAGTGGAGTGCTTTACAGACACAGAGGTGACTGTGTGGTAACTCCAACATGTTGTTTGGAAGGAATGCACTGAGTCCTTTCTCTGTAGCAAGAGGTCTACAGGGCTATGCCCACTGCAGCCCTAAAAAGGTGAAGGAATTACAAAAATATGGTTCTGGCTGAACAGTACAGAGGGCAAAAGCACAGCACTGTAAAACTATGGCTTGCAGGTTCAGTGCTCCTCAGGGCCAAAAACAATATTGTCTGAGGAAATCTGTGCTGTAATAAACTTGTAGCTAAGCCAGTGGTATGGAGGACTGAGGCACTGGATGTCTCACCTCCCGCCACACAGGTGACCTGGATTTGGGAATGGACTGGGGTCTCCTGGGGCTGGTGGGGGGAAGGAGGATTTAGCGCTCATCGATGGATCTCCTTTGAGTTGTGGGGACAGTGTGTACTGCTGCTTGGCTGTCACCTAGTGGAGGTAGGTGACACAGCAACAGTCACCAAAGTGGAAAGTCAGGGTGGCTGTTGAGCGTGCACCGTTTTTACAGTCTCGTCTGTGTCATTGCATGCCTTCAGCACTGACTGAAGGAGAATAATAGGCAGAAAAAATCCCTGTTGGCAGGATGATGCTCTCCCTTCCCCTGTGCTGCTTGCCCCACAGCCTTTGTCTGTTCTCCCATTTCCTCCGTGTGGCCAATCACTCACGGCTGTTTGTCTATTGCCCTCCTTTCATTCATGTTTTGCTTCTTCCTCTGTTCCTCCCACTTTGTTGTGTTCTTGTCTCGACTACCACTCACCACAGTCACCCCATCCTGTGTCCCACTCGTTGTGTTGTTCCCCACCCAGGCATGACTTGGAAGCTCTGATCTGTCTCTCGTGTCCTACAACCTGCAAGTCGCTACTCATATACTACTATTATCCTAGTCCTATGTACTGGTCTCAGCTGTAATTGCCATCACAAATCATTATGTATTGCTCCTCCTGGATCCAGGCTCCACCTCCCCTTTTTCGATGCGGTGCTCTGCTGTGTTTGCTGCTTGCCTGCCTAGTGCTCTGGGCCCACCTCTGCTCTGGCTCTGCTTTTTTTGCGGGGGTTTCCTGATCTACCAATTGCGTTTCAGTACTCGTATATTTTGTTCTCCTAGTCCTACATTTAGGACCCTTATACATATGTTTCTATAACAATATCATTCATTATTAGCCTATGTATTTCATCCAAGTACAGCAGCCCAATCCAAGGTAGGTCAGCCCAGATTACAGCTGCTGGCCTTAAATCAATTTATTTAATCTTAACTATTTCAATTAATGTTTGGTCTCATTGTGTATAGGTCATGCTTCTCTGTTATTCTCATTGTGGGGGACTGCAATGTTGCAGCGGACACCGTGGCTCCAAACAGCAGGAGCATGTTCTAAGTAAATTACATATAATTTGTCAGCTACTGGCTCCACCCGGCCTCCTACTACTGTTCCATGCAGCCTATATGGCACTACAAGTAGTTATGCACATACCAGCCTTCATAGTATTAAGGTAATCAAGCATATACTGTATCACATCTATTATGTATACCATGTCAAAGCATGATCTAAACCTCACTGATTCACATACTAGTATTCGCAGCTTCCTCTTATCTAACCGATGGCTGCTGGCTTTACCTGGCCTTTTACCATTTACTCACATCAGTAACAAATTCTGAATTCCACCCTTAATTTGGCTTCATAGTGGAATTTGCTGGCATACATTCCCTGGAGGTCTCTAGAATTGATGCATCTCTTTCTCAGACCCTCACAGTCCATTATTTACTCAGGCTAACCTACAGTACATGGAGGTTAGTCCACATGCTTCATACAACCGCATGACCTATGTGAGCGATCTTAATGCTTCCTACTTGAATTTACATTCTCTCCTCAATCCAGAGACATGCCAACCATGACCATTAATCCCTATGGCTCAGGGCTGCCCTGCAGCCAACAGTCTCACTCTGCATTCTCAAAGTTAGCATCTTGATCATGTGAAACTCAGGGCAGGGTACTTCTTATCTGGCTCATAGTGGGAATGTCCTCGCTCCAGGCGAAGTTTCAGTTGTCTGCCTCATTGGTGGCACCTCTTGATGTAGAATTTAAGACTTCAGCTGCGAAGGGCGAGGCCCTCACTAGTGGGGGGCCCTTTAGCTAGCCAAGTGGGTTTGGAGGCACCTTCTAAGCTATTCTCCCCACAACTGCCTCTGGTTCATCCAGTTTGTTCTTAGATCGGTAGGCCAGCTGAGTGCCTCAGTGGTTGTTCCTCTCCTCCTCCCGCCTTGGAGGTTGGTATCATGTGCAGTGTATCCCATTGTTGCAGAGTTCTCTCGCAACCCTTCAAGGTGTTCCCATTAGAGGGACAGAGTGAGAGTCATTCCCCAAATTGGAATATTCCATCCCCTGGATTGGCCTTCTAAATTACAGCAGCAGAGCCGTCACTAAACAAAATGTCCTGAAGACTGGAGGGAAGGTGACCTAGGCTCTGGATCTCCAGAGGTTTCCTCCTCAAAGAGGATTTTCCTCTCCTCCATGCCAATGGTCATAATATGTAGATAGGTTTTAGTAACATATTTCCAAGGTTATATAGGCAGGCTTCTGCTGTTGGATGGAGATAGATGATCCTCCTTAGCTGGAGATGGATGGTGGCCTCCTTAGCTGTTCATTCTCTCCTAAGGAAGTCATGGCCCCTTGCTATACATCAGACCTATGAGCTGGTCACTATTCATTCCTGTTGTCTCCTGCTATCACACTGTACATCAACCTCCTATCTATACTATGCCTCTGACCTACATGCAGTGCCTCAGTACCGATACATATTCGTCACCTCTGTAATGCCATCTGCTCTACACTCTTTTTGGGACTCCTTCTTAAAGTACCTTTAGCCAAGGAATCATTCCCACGGCACCGCTAGGTGTAGAACCCTCCTCGAGGATTCCTTGCCTTCGTGCCCCTACATGGTGGTATATCCCCTGGACAGAGAGGTGAATGGCCAAAGGTCTATACAAGTTGCACAAGCATAACACTATACTAAGTTGTGTAAGCCCATTGAATTGGAAAGCTGTGCCTGTAGTTCAATGGGGTGGAGCAACCAACCACTCCCCTCTCTTGGGCCATAAAAGGCCACACCTTTTCTCTGCTCCCAGAAGCATTTTTTCATTGCCCCACCATCCTCCCCCCCCCCCTCCTCCAGTGGCATGTCTCTCTCTCTTCCTCGGGGCTCCTTCCTAAGGTACCTTTAGACAAGGGAATCATTCCCGTGGCACCTCCAAGGGTGGAACCCTCCTCTAGGTTCACTTCATACCCCTACAGGGTGGTATATCCCCTGGATAGAGAGGCGAATGGCCAAAGATCTATACAAGTTGCATAAGAATAACACTATACTAAGTTGCGTAGGCCCATTGAATCAGGTGTGCCCCATAGTTCTGTACTGGGCCTAATCCAGTTCTCACTCTTCATTAAATGACTTATGCTGTGAGTCTGAGAATGTTTACTTCACCTACATGTGAAAAAATACAGTGCCATCTTATATATCCATGGGAGGAATATGCCCTCAGTCCAACCTTTCTTACAGCAAAGTTTCAATAGGTCCAATCCTTCTGTGTACAAAATAAACTGATTTTGAATACAGACAAAATCAAAGAATATTTTTGGGTCCCAGAAGACACTCAGGTGCACTAACCAATAGATGGTTATCACTACCCTAAATTATCATGAGCTCCAGCTCACTCTGTATACCAATATGTACTACACATTAAACATCTTTAAAAAATCCTGGTCCAAAAACTGACTTGCTGTACAGGAATAAGGGTTGCTTTCCTACACTACACATCTACACATAGTGAGCACAGCGTTAACTCCTCTCTTGGACTGTGAGGACATTTTGTATGATGGGGCCAACAAATCTCTCCTAGGCAAGCTAACAGTCCTCTACAACAGGCTTGCTTGTTTTAGTCCCCTACTACAAGTTGCTTTCTCTTCTGCTGGGGTCCTCTGCCTCCCATCTTGGGGCCTCCCCTATGGAGGACCCTCAAATCCTCCCTGGCCACTACCACAAGTGCCTCCTCTTGGAAGTCCCATCCCACCAGAGCAATGAATGAGATGTGTGTGGCACCGGCTGAGAATATTCACCCAACCCTGATGAAGGGTCATGAGTAAGACACGAGCACTGGGGCATTAATAGCAGGTTCCCTGCTTTAAAGCAACCTTTGTTTGTGCCGACTCATTATTTATTTATTTTTCTACACCAGTGACTTTTCCCTTGTTGTTCCTGTATTACCTACAGATACCTGCCGACATCTAAGATGCCCATCTCTTCACTGTTCCACTCCTGTTCTGTTCCACTCACACTCTGGGACACAGACGTGAATAGGACATGTTAAGAGTGTTTCTTTTTATTCTCCCTGAGGGACCTCCTCCAGGTGGAACTTTCTTCTGAGCTGTAGTTCCCCCAATTGGTCCTCAGTCAGCCACATGGCCCTGCTCTGTTTCTTCTCTGCTCCCCACCTGAAGTGAGTGATCTAAGATGAAGACCACTGGATGTTGTTCTGGCTTGCCAGGGGACGCAGGGCCCACATGACACACCACGGTGGTTGATGCCTGTTCAATGGTGTTGAGCAGGGAGCCAAATCCCGGAGCGGATCTTTCATTGGAAAAGTCTCTGCAGCAGGGTGGCACTCCAGACCAAGATGGCAGTACCCAGACCAGAGCAGACAGTTCAGGTTTGGTCCATACGCGTGAAACAGCTTCCAGCTAGCATAACACATTTGAAGCTGGGGAACCAGAGTGCGACCCACACAGCACATTCAGCACACTTATAGCAACACGACATACACCATGGATCGAATGAAGTCCGTTTGCAATTTAGCAGGGTTTCTGAGCAAACCTCTCATCCTGAGGCTCCTCCGGTACCTGACAGGCGATCACTTCTGGAGCAAGGCTTCAGTCCACACCAGGCAAAATTCACTCTCCTCCTTTCCACTTCAGCTCAAAATGCAGGCTATCGGATTTAATCCGATTATATTATCGCAAAGTCCTTCACACTGGAAGATGGTGGTAGCCCAAACACAGCCTTCCCACTGTTTCCCCGCGCTACCACACAGGAGCAGCTGCTCGAATGGCTTGAGCTGTTCTCTCTCTCAGCTCAAACTCTCGACTGACACACTGCTGCAGGCAGCTCTGGGATTTCCCAGTGATCCAAAAGGTTCGGTTGGTTGATCCATCCATCTGTCACAGAAAGGGCTCCCCTCCAGGTCCATTTAGGTGCCAAACATTAAAAACTACAATTCCTACATAAATTAAATCCCACAAGACCTCTGGGGACAGTCTTCATCTTAGGGTCCCCCGAGGTACTGATTGGTTCAACTCTGGCAGTCCAGAACCGAAATGGTGGCTCCAAGCAAAAAGTCCATGCTGGAAAGGAAGACAGGTTAGACGGACTTCTATATTATCATTATTAAAGCAGATAAACAACAAACAATTACAGATCCTACAAGGGCTCCCTCTGTGCATACAGCAATGGCAGAATGGAGCAACAATGCTACACCCCGGGCGAGACTCGAGCCTTAAACTACTCAGTCCCAACCCAGGCTAATTATCCCATACAAAATAGATAGCTCTTAAAGAGACAGGCGCAGAGGCTAACAGGGTGCTCACATACAGACACAGAACACCATCCTGGCAGTGGGCATTAGGCAAGCTCAGGAAGACATTTTAGGAACCCCCATTTATACTAGGGTTACACTCTTCCCTGCCTGGAAAGAACTTGGCTTCCACATCAAGTCTATGCTTACTATTCCAGAGGGATACTGCTCCCTGCCCTCACCTATGGTGCTCCTATTTTTGCTGCAGCTCACAAAACAACCCTGCAGAAGTGGAACGTTACCTGTAACAATATTTGCCGGTATGCCTCATCGTCTCCTCATCCCAGGCATCATTGTCATCTATATAATGACCTTAAATAACTCTCTCCTTCTGCATGCCAGCAATACTCTCTTGGCTCACTTACCGATTCCATTATATGGGAACAATCTCCCTCCTTGCTTACAGCATTATTGGCTCCTTTAAACTCCTGTCATGGACTTCAATCAGCAGATAACTCTCTACTGAGTGTAGCAAGATGTCATATGTCTAAAGGTTCTAGTGCCTTCCAGTTTGTTGCCCCTCAACTATGGAACTCTTCTGTAAGGCCTTAGACAGATGAAGTCCCATCTTTGTTTCAAAAAGAACTGCGCCGGTATTTATCGCTCGCTGACTCATGCACTTGTTTTGACCTCACTTGATATCACTACAAATTCTGCTTCCTTTTTTCCTAAATGCCCTCCTAATTTTCACTATTGCTACTCACTACCTTACCTTCCTCCCCACCCTCTCTCCCTTTAATCCCGTCCCATAATTTCTGGGACCAGACCATCTCTCCCTTTAGCCATGGCTTATTGTTGCTGTCTATCATTTATTTTCCTAAGCTTATTGTCTATTGCGCTTACTCTCAACTGTTTCCTTCCTACACTGACTTCCCCCTCTCTCCGTCACACCTACCTTGCTGTATCATATCCTTTACTAGTCTTTCCAAGCTCCACTATGTTTCAATGCTATTCTTATTATTCTTACCTCTAGTTTCTGTTCTCTGAATACTTGTATTAGTCATTGTTACCTCTTTTATAGACAGCAACAATAGGCCATCACTAAATGGAGAGATGGTCTGGTCCCAGAAATTATGGGAAGTGATTAAAGGGAGAGAGGTGGGGAGGAAAGGTAAGGCTATCGGTTAGGATCAAAAATGGTGAGGTGGCATTCAAGGATTCCAAGCATTTTGACTTGATAAAATAGGCAGGAAAGGTGGAGGCTGCCCTGTATGCCAGAAACTCACTGAGTTGCTCTGCCCTCCCATCTCCAAAGTTGTGGAGGATTATGAGCTACTAGTGGTAAAAATACAAGTCAGCCTGAAAGGCAAGACCCTTACCATCGCCACAACCTATCTGCCCCCCAAGAAAGCCAAGGAAGGCCTTCCTCTTGTTGTGGAAGAAATTTGCGCACTCAGAAAGGGCTCAGAACTCACCTTGACCGGTGACTTTAATATTAACTGGTTATGTAAGGAGGCAACACCTTCCAGAGACCTAATCACCTCCCACAATCTTGCGCAACTCATAACTCACCACACCAGGCAGAACTACAAGGCTGGTACCAGCACCCTCATTGACTGGGTCTTAGCTAGCTCACCGACTCGATTCTCTGAACTCAGGGTTCTCCCAGACGTGCTAAGTGACCACTCCCCAATCTTCTTTATATGGACCACTAAACTTGCCAAAAGCCCACCCCACCTCATCGAGAGCAGGGTTCTGCGGAAGGCAAACTTGGATCCTCAAATTGGCCCTGTCTGCCTACAACTGGTCCCCCATCAACAAGGCACCCACACTGGACCAGGCCCTTCATTTTTTCACTGAGGTCTTCAATTCCATCTGTGATATCTACGCACCATGCACAAAATGGAAAATTCAGGGGGAGGTTAACGGCTGGACTGATGGCAAGCTCCTCTCCCTCCTAAAGGAGAGGGACTGCCTCTGAGAAAGAGCCTTAAACTCAGGCAGCAAACATGACCTACAGTGCTACAAAACATCTAGAAATCGGTGCACCAAACTTATCAGGCTCTCAAAAGCCAATTTCCATAAGACTCAGCTTAACAATGCATGGGGAGATGGAAAGAGGTTTTGGGACAACATCAAGAACATCCTTGGTAAAGATCAAAAGCAGCACCCTGAGATGCTCAACTTTAATAACTCATCCTCCTCAGATCTGCTAGCCATTGCTGATGCCTTTAACCAGGCCTTTACAGAACTGTCCTCAGTGCTACCTCCAGATTACCTTCTGCCTGTGGAGGACCAAGGTTGTGCCAACCTGCTCATAACTAACCACTCAGCCTTCTACTTTAAAAAGGTGACAGTGAAGGAGGCCCTAACGATGGTCAGGAAAGTCCTAGGCAAAACCAGATTGGGGAGTGACGGGCTAGACGTGAAGTTACTATCTCTCACCCTTGATATTCTTATTATGCGCATAACAATGCTATTTAATAAATCCTTGGCCCCAGCTCAATTTCCAGAGGTATGGAAGCAAGCCCTGGTAACTCCAATGCATAAGAATGGTGACAAGGCGCTGGTGTCAAACTACAGGCCAATATCTATCCTCTCCCCACTATCCAAAGCTTTGAATTGGTTCAATGACTACTTAACACACAGGAGCCAGCGAGTCAAAATCGGCAGCGTTATCCAGCTCCAGAGATGTACTCTAGGACTCCCTCAAGGATTAATTCTAGGGCCTCTGCTTTTCAGCCTCTTTGTAAATGACCTACCCACAGCCTGTGACACAAACTTATTCTGTATGCGAGACGATGCCATGCTGCTGAGCAGCAGCACCTCTCAGGTTGCCCTACAAACAGAACTACAGAATTCTTTCAATAAACTCGAGGACTGGTTCAGTAGGCAAAGCTGCTACTAAATTGCAGAAAACCAAGGCCATGCTACAATCCAGCCCCTACAACAAACACAAGCATGCTCCCCTCACAATCACCAACAAGGCTGGTGAGCAGATTGAGCAGGTGCACTTGTTCAAGTACCTTGGAGTCACCATGGATGACTCTCTCACTTATACGCACCACGTAGACTCCCTTGTCAAAGTGGTAAACACAAAGATCAGGGTCCTCTATAGGCATAAGAAATCCCTCACCCCGGAAGCACTCTGAATCTCAGTCTCCAACTCCATACATTCCACAATAGACTACGGGCTGGTGGTCTATGGAGCTGCTACTGATACAGTGCTCAAAAGGGTCCAAATTGCACTCAGTAAGGCATGCCACCTCACCCTGTGTGCAGATCATTACACTCATACTTGCACCCTGTGTGAGCATACAAACTGGCTTAACCTAAAAGGATCAAATACCAAACTTGCCTCCTGGAAAAGAAGGCAGTCCTGGGAAAAAACCCACCCTGTATAGCAAACCTGCTCAAGGCTTCTCTCTCAACACACATCACCAGATGGAGGAAGAATGGAGCACTGTCCATACCATTCCACCGAACCTCACTAGGGCAGCATGCTTTCTCCTATCGGGCCCTCCTCTGGATAAATGAACTCCTGATGAAATTACAAACAAACAGCCTGTCTCAATTCAAAGTAGGCCTCAAACAGCACCTAATGTCTAACTCAAAATGCACCTGCTTCTCAGGCCCCACTTGATAGACAGGCCTACCCCCAAGGTAACACCCAGCAGGGCTACCTAGAGAACCCTACCTCTATTCCAGCCTAGCCAAGGGCTTAAGTAAGCTATCAGTCCTCTTTAAACGCACTTGGTACTGCCCCTCCCAACCCCCACACACACACACACACACACACACTATACTCGACAAAGCCCTCTGGAGCTGCTCCATCCCATCACAGCCCCCCCCCCTCCATTTCACTATCCCCCACCTCTCACTCTCATGTTGATTTCAAACCCAGTCCCCTTGTTTCACTGTCACCCAGCCACTCGCCATCTGGGATAGCGTTAAACCTTATGCAGTTACTCTGCCATAGTCTATCAACGGATTTGGAGGTTTCCAAGGGTGTGCTAACTAGGGCAACTAATTAGAAATAGCTTAGTATTCAATTACAACTGCTCAGTTTTTTTCTCCTATTTGTCTAGTTGTCATGTAATAACTCTTTAATGACTAATGATCAGGCCTCTGTAACCACTGAATATGTGTATTGTCTTATTGTCCACCCTGACGTGGAACCTTTGTAAAGAGCTCACACTCAAAGGTCTTTCCAATACTAATTAAACAATTAAACCTCTTGAATTACTATTGCATACTCTTGCTATATGCTGCTACATTTGACCTACCTCACTGAATTGTTTAGAATACATATGTTAAGTCATTGACCTATTTTACAAATTGTTTTGAATACTTATGTTAAGTTATTGTTTTCCTGTGTAATGGTTGATTGCTTCTGTATTTGTCATTGTTTAGTGTTTCTTACTGACCATACTTACAATGTCCACACTCTTGTAATGTTGTATTCTATTCTTTGTTGTACTCTCCGGGTTGTGCCTGAAAATAGTCATTTTATGGCTAGTGCCCTACCCAGTAAACAAAAGTAAATAAATAAATATAAAGATATCACAATACATGAGACATACACGTTCTATTGGTATACCAGATAAAATAAAGCTGATGCATCAGTAAAAGTAAATACTATAATATTACTATACTTATTCGTGATATAGTCTATCCTCTGTAATAACAGTATGTATGCATATGTCATACATATAGATGATTTTACTATGATTCCGACAGATAATCACATTATTCTAACCATTCAGGTCTGTATGTACTGTTTTCTGTACTCTAAATAACATAGATGGGACCCATCCCTATCAGCTACATTGGGGCTAGATGGGGCAGGGCACCAGGTTTTGATGGGTGGACAATTAACTTAGATATAGCAGAGAAACTCAATTTGGAAAGTGAGCTTCCAGAAATATAGACTCCTTTATGGACAACATGTAAGGGGAGGTCCACAGGCCTCCCAGGGGAGTCATAACTGAGACGTATCACTGGTTTAGTAACTCTTCCAGACTTTCTAGGGGGAACAGACACAGGCTCCAGGGTTGCAACACTAGCATTGGATTCTGCTCCTGTAGGGAGGGTTACCTCTGCACTGGCTGAAGGCTCCAGATTGGAAACACTGTCTGCTCCTGGCTCCACTAGATTGTTCTCATCGTTGGATTCTGTAGAAGGCCCAGATTTATCATCCAGGGAGAACTCTGTAACATTTAAATCTGGCAGCATTTGACTGACACTTTCAACATCATTGATTTCATTATTGCCAGTTATCACAGCAGGACTGGACTCATTCAGTTCGTGCAGTCCATTAGTCTCTGGTATGTCACCAGGATTACTTGCAGTAGTAGGCTCGCTTTCTGATAATTCGAACAGTTCCACCAGACACAAAGAATCAGTTACTTTAGAAGTCACACTTTGCACCTCACTTTCAGGGGGTACAGGTTTTGAGGAGAGGACTGGGGAATTAGGCAGTCTGGAAGGCCCAGCTTCATCCCCACAATTGTACATAGGATTACCTTGAAATAATTGACTCAGTTCATAAGAGGGATAATATGAAGTTTCATACTCACTGTTATCAGGCTCAGACTGGCAATCAATGTCATTTTGGGCTTGCCAGGGGGAAAACCTTGAGTCCTTGACAGCTGGAGAAGGATGAATCCATCTCTTTTTGGCAGCAGCTCTAGTCACAGGCCCAGGAGGGGCAGTGTCTGAAAGTTCAGGGTCAATAATTACTTGACCAATAGGTAGCAATGATTTCTGGGCGCGGTCTTAGTGGCTCAGGATCATTCTCAGGATGCACTTTATACACTGGCAGGTCGTCCAACTTGCTAACAATGATGTATGGAATATGGTGCCGCCTATCGGCAATTTTATGCTTTCAATGTAGTCCCAAGTTTCGCAACAACACACAGTCTCCAGGTAACAGCTCCTGCGCTTTTACACATTTGTCATGCCTTTGCTTGTTTGTCAGGTTTCTTTTGGCCATCATAGTTTGTGCTAGTTGATAGGTATGATTTAACTGGGCCTTTAACTTCTGAACATATTGCAAGTAATTCTCAGCTTGAATTCCATCCAGGGGATACTCTGAAGCAGATGTCTACAGGCAAGTGGGCTTCCAGGCCAAACATTAAACGGTAAGCTGAAAACCCAGTGGCATCACTCTTGGTGCAATTATAGGCATGTACTAAGGTGCTGATTTGTTGGCTCCACTTGGGCTTGTCTTTAGGGTAAAGCATGCCCAACATGTCCAGGAGTGTTTTGTCTGTTGAACCATTCAGGTTGAGGATCCCTTGAGGGTGATAAGGAGAGTTCTGGATTTCCTCACCCCCACAAAGAGAACATTTCCTTCATCAGCCAGCTTCAAAGTCTCTCCTGATCAGAATGAATTCTCTGAGGTGCGCCTATAATGAACGAAAACTTCTCTACAAGAACTTTGACCACTGTGGATGCTTTCTAATCTTTAGTGGGGTAAGCTTGGGCATACCTTGTGAAATGATCTGTCACAACCAGCACATTCCCATTGTTCTTTTGGTCAGGCTCAAGACATAGAAAGTCGATACACACTAGCTCCATCGGTGCGCTGGTAGAGATATTGAATAATGGAATAGCCCTTGGGGCGCTTCTTTGAAGACAATGACTGTGCGTCAATATGAGCCTCAACGTCAGCTACCATTTTCGCCAATAGAATTGGGTGTGGGCTAAGTCAAGGGTCCGCTCGCAACCTAAATGTCCCATTTGATTATGAAGAGCCCGGAGTACCAGGTGTTTGAAGGCTGTGGGTAACACCAGTTGTTGCTTGTCAAGTTGGCCCTGACAATTTGCTGTCTCCCGATACAGAAGCTGATTATGTAACTTAAATCTGGAACCCTCTTTAAACAATAATGCAGTCCTTGGGTCAGAAGAAAGCAGTTTAGACACATCTTTGCCAGCATGCCGGGCATCAAGCACAGGTCTAACATGGGATCTTGGGTTTGACCCACTTTATATTTTCATTGTTAAGCTGCAGTAAAGCACTGAGGTCTACAGCTGCAAAATGGCAGTAGACTGCATGGATGCAGGTTTCTGGAGGGCCCAGACAGTCCATTAGGCAGTCAACAGTTTCAGAAAAAGGGTGCTCATCTTTATCAAACTTTTGACACAGGGCTTTGATAGACTGCTCAGACAGTTTCACCCAGTTCTCATTGGAGTTCAGCATTCTTGAGAGGGCATCTGCATCAATGTGGTTTAGGCCGGGCTGATACTCCACAGCATAGTTGTAAGTGGCAAGGGCAGATAACCACTGATGCCCAGTGGCATCTAGCTTAGCTGAGGTTTGAACATAGGTGTTGTTTATTATTTATTGAATTTTGTTGACCCAGTAAACCCACTGGGCCTAGAAATCCCTTTTTCAGGGGTGACCGGGGGAGGGGGGGATACAGATGGTAAGCAACTGAAATTGAACCAGATTAAGCTGTTGGTGGTATTTTTAGTGAATGAGAGAAATTTGGCCAGCATACCAGGAAATTCCCCTACTCTTTTTAGATAAGTGCCATGGGATCTTTAGCATCCACCTGAACTACCACCAATCCAGGCAGATGGGACCTCGGTTTAACGTCTCACCCGAAAGACAGCACCTCAGAAGTGCAGCACCCCCCTCATGCTGCACTACAGTGTCAGTATTGGGATATTAACCCAAGTGCCAGATGTGGGAACTGAACCCACAGCTCTCTGATTTCCCGGCCTCAGAGGCATGTGTGCTACCTACTGAGCCACTGACACTGCTAAAAGTGGTAAAAGGAAAGCAGATTATTATCAGTCTTGACTAAGAACTTGGCCCCATAAAGATAGTCATGAAATTGGTCCACCACAGCCCACTTAAGTGCAAGAAATTCAAGCTTGTGTACTGAGTAATTTAATTCAGAGGGTGTTAAACTTCTACTAATAAAGGCCACTGGGAACAGGCCTTCTTCATACTTGATACAGAACAGCTCCCAGCCCCTTTAAGCTGGCATCTGTGTGCAGTACATAGGGTTTGGTGGGATCAGCATATCACCACCCGTGCATGGGTGAGTTGATGAATAATTTTGTAAAAGCAGCTTCACATTCAGATGTCCACCGGTTCAAGAGCTCATGCAACCTGAAGTAGACCTTGTCTTCCTCCCTGATGGAGTTTTTCTTATACTTTCTGTTGGTGGGAGGATGGCCCTGAGTGAGATTGAGCAAAGGAGAATAACCTTGAATAGTCTTTTATGAACCAGCGATAACAGCGAAGAACCCAGGAATCATGAACTCTTTTAAGGTATTCGGCTGAGGCCAGGTGGTCAGAAACTCCACTTTGCCGGGTCTGTCTGAATCCCATCAGCTGATACTATGAGTCCCACATACTTTACCGATGTTTGAAAGGATTTACACTTATCTATAGATAACTTCAGTCCAAAATCCTCCAGTCGATCAAGGACCTTAAACAGACAAGCCTTGTGTTCTTCTAAGGTTCGCCCAAACACAATGACGTTATTGAGGTACACTAGACACTCTAGCAAGTTTATGTCCCCCACAGCTCATTCCATCAGCTGCTGGAAAGTGGTGGGCGCACCCAAAATACCTTGAGGCATACGTAGAAACTCATAGAAACCCAGAAGGCAAATGAATGCTGTTTTCTCATGGTCCTCTGAGGCCATCTGGATTTGATACTACCTGCTTCATAGGTCAAGCACTGAAAACCACTGGCTACCGTTAAGGCAGTCAAGAGCGTTCTGGATATGGGGCATGGTATACTGATCTGGTACTGTCCTTCGGTTCAAAGTCCAGTGGTCCACACACATCCTTACCTATCTGTTTTTCTTACAGACTACCACAATCGGGAAGTGTAGGGACTTCTTGACTCTTGGATGATCCTGCAACCAACATCTCCTGAAGGTGCCTCAGTATGTCATCTATGTCGGCCGGGGCAAGGCGACTGAACCTCTCTCTGAATGGCCTCTCATCATGGAATTGAATGTGATGTTCAGCCTCCATGACACAACCCATGTCCCATTCCTTCAACGAAAATACTTGGCTCCCCTGTGACAGCCTCGGGCTGATTTTGGTTTTCCATTCTGCAAGCAGGGGTGACTCCCTGAAATAAAACAGGTCAGGAGTCACCTCATCATTCTCGACAGGGCACCTCTTGCTGGGCGGCATGAAGTGTCTGCACAGTACACAGTAGCTAGAGTACACCCCTGATTCATTTGAATTTCTCGATCAGACATATTCTGAATCTGGACCACCACCCGTGAGGGCGAGGCATGAGCTCGGGCTGGTAAGATGCTGGGCTTGACCAACAATCCTCAGGCAGCTTTTTCTTCTTCTGGGGCATCGAGCATGAGGATTTTGTTCTTCACATCTGTCTTGAGGCACACTTTGCCACAGATAGTATATTGAGCATTGGAAGTAGCACCAATGAATCAGTATCTTTCTTCCACACTACTCCTACTGGTTCATCATTCTCCATCTCCTTATTCTGAAGTCTCAAATCATACGCTCACTTTACCAAAGCTGGAATGTGCAAGGCCCATCCAGCTCGCTTGGCTTCCTTCTCTTGACACAGTTGAGCCAACCACCTGAACATGTGGGCATTGGTACCAATTAGTAAGGGGACGCCATCATACAGCCCCTGGGTGGGCACACCAGAGCCAAGGTCTCCACTTGCTCATCCACACTGGCTACAGCTGTAGGGAAGGATAACCAGAGCTGGATATCCCAGATAAGGGTAAGATTTTCACTCAGCTCCCACACATGTAGCTCTTCAAGAGACTGCAGTAGGACATCAGACAAGTGTTGGTTATACCAGTCTTGGAATGCAATAGTCACTTGTGACCCACTATCTAACATAGCATGAGTGGAAACACCATTCATTGTCACAGAAGTCTCCATGGAAGGGCCCACCACTTGGACCAGTCTGGAAAGTTGGCTAGGTGGCCTTTCTGAGGTTTTATGTTACTCCAATGAACCAAGTTTAACAGCCGGAGGTGACCTTTCGAAGTTCATGGGAGGGTGCAGCCTGGCCAGGTGTATCCATCCTCCCACAGCATTAGCAAAACACTTGTTCCTTGAGATCTCAGGAATGGGGAGGTTCATCACTGCTTTAGATCAATTAGAAGAGGCTTGAGGATCCTCTTCGCTTGAGTTCAGTCTCTATCTTCATGGCCTCCCCACTGGCCAGTAGTATGAGTGGTATGGATGAGACTCCCACCAGGGCTCTCAGCCTCTCACTTCTTCCATTAATCAGGTCTCAACCCAGGATTCAGGGGCCAAGACATGAACCACCACCCCCCCAGGTGAAGCCTCACTTCAGGTTTCAATTGACGTCTAGCAAGGGTGCGAGTTTCTAGCTGCTTCCACTGCAGCCTGTTGGTTGGCCCGTATCTCCTTCACCTTCTTAAGCAGTTACTTGTTGAAGCTCAGAATTGTCATCTCGCTCTTCAGACCAGTCGGTGACTTGGCTGGTACGGGCAACCCTGGCATAGGGCTCCCATCACCTCCTCATGGTTTTTGGCCTCTGGGATTTCCTTCATGAGCCAATAATATTCAGGAGGGTTGGCTTTATGATCCTAGAATTTCAATTTCAGCATGAGCACACTAGAATATCAAGCAGATGTGAGGATATGCTCCAGTCTGCCTCGATTCAGTTCACTAGCAGGCACCCCTCCTTTTCTATGGGCCCTCTGCAAGGCCCGCTCAACTCGGGTAATGAAAGCACATAATTTCTCATTCTTCCATTGTTTGGTGGACTTAAACTTCCACATCAAGTCTTCCCCAGACTCCGTGCTGCCAAACACCTCTTCCAAGGCAGAGAGGTACTCGGACGCGGTGGCTTCTGGGCTAGTGGATCAATGACAATGGATGGCCTCCAGTGCAGGGCCCCTTAAGCTTTCCATAAGTCTCTTTCTCTTTTCTCCCTCTGAACATTGCCACTCCTGGACTAAAGGAGTAGCATAGTCCATCCAGGTTTCCAAATCATCCTCCTCCATGGGTACTGGTATGGCACCAGAAAATAACCTGAGTCTGCAATAAGAGTCCAGGTGTACCGATGGTACCACAATGGGGGAGGCTACAACAGGGGGAAGCTCTGGGGGTAGATGGAGATGCCAGGGGAGACTGTAAAGGAGTAGTCTCCTCTGAAATGTCCAACATCTTTGACAGTTCCGTGGCAGTTCGCCCCTCAGTGGCTAACAACCTTAATAGTTTTTCCTTAAACCCCTCCACTTTCGGGGATCCTCCAGGAGAAGACGGGTCACTGTGTAAATGTATAACTCGCTACCCCTTCTGGGACCCTTCAGGCAGGATAATGGAGGTACTTTCTCAGGGTCTATGGGGAGGCTGCACGAGAGGAGGGCCACCAGGGTTTGATCAAACAGATGAGTCCCGCCCCCTCACTTCAACCTTCTCCAAATACTTAACTTTCTCTATATTTTCTACAATAGTGTCATTAGTGGTCCCTAAGGGGATGTCCAACAGTAACATAGCATGCCGGGACCTACCCCCTCAGCCTCACTCCACCCCATCATGCGCTGCACAACCAGCTTATGGGGGGAAATCTTGAGCTTGGGCACAGTAAGTGCCTCCATTTTCTAAAATATTTTTATTTCTGGGTTGTAGTTCCCACCTCTGACCACAAATCCCAGCAGTGCCTCCAAGACGTAACCCCTAGGTGGCGCTGTCCCAAGGGCTACTACCCCTGCCTGCATGACTAGGCACAGGTTGAGGTGCCTGAACTCGGGTGAGTGGGTGCCTCCACGCAGAGTGTTGGTTTAGGGGTAGCATAACTGCTGTGGGTATAGCCCTCTGGGACACTATAACCCCACTCTAACCCCTGTAGTGGCTTAAACAGGTCAACAGAGGACTTCCAATGATGTCACCGCGATGTAAGCAGCTTGCTCCATGAGCTCTGCGGTCCCTACCTAAAATCAGTTGGAATCCTCCTCATTCAGATAATAAATCAAAGGGCTAAAGGTCTCTGCAGTTGAAATCTGAATGCCGCCTAAACATAACAAGAGCCAGAATGCAAAGGTAGGACTGCCAGCACTAAAATTAAACAGCTTCTTCTGAGCACTGAAAGGGAAGGCCTTGCGGCCTGCCCCCAAAAGGCCCTTGCAATATCAGACCTGTCTTCGGATTCATCCGACGAAGATGCTCTACAAAGCAGAAAATCAGGAAGAACCCTTAAAAAGATTCTCTCATCAGTTCAAAAGATCGAGTCCTCAGTGGCGGGTCTGAGACACAACATTCAGCAACTGGATCAAAAGGTATCGGAAAACACCGCAAAAGTTTCCTTGGTGGCCGAAGCTCAAGAATCCTGGGACAGGATCCTGCTGTATCTATTATGACAAGAACAGCAAACCAAAGCAAGACAAGAGGATGTGGAGAACAGAGCGCGCCGCAACAATTATCAGGTACATGGAGTACTGGAGGGAGCGGAGGAGGGCTTCCCCTCAGTGATCGATTTTGTTCAGCATCTGCTGTGGACTACACTCTCTCTCCCATCAGGTCTACATTTAGAAATGGACAGAGCTCACAGGTCGTTGGGACCCCAACCCACAACTCTTATCATGCGGCCTCGATCATTGGTAATACGAATGGTCTATTACCAAGCCAAAGACCAAATTTTGCAGGAGGCATGGTGACACAAGGAGTTGAAATTCCAAGGGGCTAACATATTTTTTAATCACGATTTCTCTACTGTCTTGCAAGTGGAGAGACAGAGAGTCAGAGGAGTTACCAAAGCTATAAGAGAAAAAAACAGTCTAAAGAGCTCAACTAAACTTTCCACCAAAACTTAAAATACATTTAAAAGAAGGCCCCAGTGTCTTTCCCGCTCTGATTGAGGCAATTCCCCTTTTGCATGAATGGTAAATACAAATACCCGACATGGGGATGGAGAGAATTGAAAAAACTTTGCTACAAGGAATCTGGACTGCAGCAGGGAGAAGCAAGGGAGGGAGCATGCCTGGAGCATTGCTGAAAACATGGCAGCAGACCTGAACAATTTATTGAAGCAGTCTGGGGAGCAGAACTGTGTCATCAGGCAGACACTTAACCCCTCAGAGAAACAGACGGCGATCACTATGGAACCTGGAGTGAACTGGAGAAGGACAGAGTGCAGCTTGAGAGACTTCTATTTACCGCAAATCTGAAGCATTAACTCTGGGGAGTGATTTAGAGAGGTCCAGACGTAATAACAAATGCCATGAACCATTACTCAGCAGATATCCTTTTGGTTCAATGTTTTTACCACTGTATTAGAGCCTTAATCAGGGACTTTAAATCATAATAAGGGGGAGATGAGGTATGAACGATGAAGCTGTAAACTGAAGATGGAGGGGGTCTGAGATGAATTATACAATGGCAAGGAAACTTCCTTTGATCTGATTGGCTACCACCAGCTAGAGACAGTGATGATATTGAGCAATAACATCACTGTATCTAGGACAGGCAGCAAAATTACTGCATAACCATTAAAAGAATCATTGCCCATGTCATGTGCACCCAGGGAAACATGAAAGTTTTAAACCTCTGGTCTTCACTCCCCACCTCCCCGCCCCTCAAACAAACGAACCGATCACAGAAAACAAAACAGTACTCATATTGTCTCATGCCCTGTGTTTTTTTTTCTTTCTCGTTTTACCACTTGCTTTCCCGCTCTGATACTGCTTGCTTTCACTGACCAGCGCAGACCGTAACGGCCGTGCACTTCAAGATGCACCATCCACGTCCTACATCAGTCCCAAAACAACAAGAAAGTTCCCAGAAGAATGTAGGTTTTCACCTCATGTTTCATTTCTTCTGTTTCTTCTGATTTTTATTTTCCCCTGAAGTGAGCGGCTTCACAGACCGTAACTGCCGGTCACGTGAGTCAGTGAAGTCACTCACTTCAAATGCCCGTACCATGTTCTACGGATCACTCCCACAACAGAAACACAAAACCTGCTGAATTAAATTACCTGGCCACTAAGCATTGTGTCTGTGTCTAGTAGTTTTTCTGAGGTGGGGACACAGAACACAAAGTGCCACAGAAACACTGGAGTGGACAACTGAGTCATGAAGCAGCAACCCCACCTACTGGACCATTTTTTCTCCTTACTTACATGCCTTTCACAGAAAAAATACAAACCTCATTTAAAAAAACATTTAAAAAGCTTTTTATTACTACTGTATTAACAAATTAGCATTAGATAATAGCAATAAGGCACTCTAGGATGTGTGTTATTGTGTAATACGTCACCCTGATAGTGGGAAGACTCGGCTTTGCCTGCAGGCTTCAACCCACCCCAGGAGTAACGTTATTACACAATAACACACACCCTGCCATGCCTTATTGCTTAAATAATCGAGGGGACAGGAGAATTCAACATATGGAAATGAACACGGGTGCATATAAAGGAAGGGGTGCAACAGATAATGGACATGTGCAAGATGGCAATTTAAGATGGGGGGCAGAAACAGGAAATTTAAGAATCCAATCTCTGACATACTAATATATGGTATTACCCCCCCCCCCAAAAAAAAGGGGCAAGAGTGGGTTCTAGAGGGATTAAACAATAACAAGAGGGGGGAAAATTAAACTACTGAATGCGCAAGATGACTATTAGAATAACGAACGATGCACCCTGCTGGTAAAAGGAGGGAAGAGACCGCAGAGGCACAAGAAGACTAATCTAAAGGCCAGGTGGCTAAGCATGCGAACGTCAAATTGAACTTATTCAAGGAAGTTAAAACAACTATCACTTGTCAAACCTTATCCCCAGTTTTAGCAAGGGAATATAATTTTACTTACTTCAGCATGGAGAGGGAGAGAGAGGAGAGAGGAGAGGAGGAGAGGAGAGGAGAGGAGAGGAGAGGAGAGGAGGAGAGGAGAGGAGAGGAGAGGAGAGGAGAGGAGAGGAGAGAGGAGAGGAGAGGTGAGGTGAGATGAGGTGAGGTAACGGTTTAATCCCTTGCACTTTCTTTCCATTTGTTCTCCGGGTGGAAGCCTAACCTAGGAAGTTGTTCAAGCACTGCATTGGTGGGCAGTTTACCAACGTTTAGGTTACCTGCCAACAGTGCATTATGGGGCCTATTCACTAAGGGGCATGGAGCAAGCATGCAACGCACTCACAGCTCCGCACCCATGGGAGAACCACACAGGGACCACATTCACAAAGCAGTGGTCTCCACCCGGCTCCCTACAGCATCCCCACCCCCCAGGTCAGAGCTGCGTGGGGGCAGGGATGCGAGCCCAAGTGACAGCCAATCAGCTGCCCTGCGCAGGCCCACATTGGTCCCTTTTGCCGGTATGTTGCCATCTTACCAGCAGGGAGTAGAGTGCCAGCAAGTGCTGGCCACCCGCCTCCGGCCCAAGCTCCATCCCCTGACCATGGGGCACCTTCCTGCAGGGGTTCAGAGACCCCCTGCCAGCACCAGCGGGTCCGGCAGCAGGAACTGGAGGGGGAACATAGCAATTACAGCTGGTTTTCAGATGCACAGCTGCCAGCACCCTGCGTAAGGCACTCCTCCCGTTCATGGGGCGGAGTGCCGGAACGCCCCCCCCCTGCGGAGACCCCGGCCTGCCCACATGCAGAGCTCCATGCATGGCTGGTGATCTGGCAGGGAGGGCATAAATGGTTTGGGATTGCTCTGGTGAGTGCGCACGAGTGCAGTTGGGCTATGCCCAGGTTATGTGGCCACAGCACATCCACACGTTAGTGAATAGGCCCCTATGTTCTTGAAGTTTTTGAATGTTAAATTGGTTGTTATAACATTAATCTTCAGGTGCTTTATATGGTGCTTGTTATTATGTTTACTACTGTAAGATATGCTACTACTTTGGAAAATCAGAAATAAGAGAGCTAATAGTAACCAAGGAAGAAAGAAGAATACCTTGACTCTCCCTAAGGGAAATCAGAAATTCACATTGATTTAAAATGTTTTTCTATTATATCTTACAATGTAAAGGGAATACATTCCTCTATAAAGCAAAATGAGATTGTTGGGAGAATTGAAGAATCTGAATAGTGACATGGTATACTTACAGGAGACACACTTAAATGAAATAGAGCACACTAAACTGAAAAGGGGATAAATAGCTAGAGTGGAGGCGGCAGCCTCACCTAATCCTCATAAAGCAGGAGTGGCCATTCTACTAAAACGAGGTCTCTCTTTCAATGTGACAGCAGTAGAAACAGGAATGGAAGGCAGATATATAAGGGTATCCAGAGATATTGGAGGGCAACGGGTTCATCTGGTTAACATTTATGCTCCTAACCAGCAAACACATAAATTCTTAAATAATATAATGCACAAAGTGGCGGAATTGACAGGGGGGCCAAGTGATTTTGGGGGACACTAAAGTGTGGTGGGGAATTAGAGATGGGACAGATCCTCGAGGGTCAGTTTGACAAACATTAAAGCCATTAAGGTTCTCACAGGTCTGGCTAAAGAACAAGGCCTACAGGGTATTTGGCATAGCCAACACAAAAGAGAAAGAGACTATACTTTCTTTTCACCAGCACATAACACATATTCAAGGACAGATATGTTTTACACTCAGCAACAATACATGCATATAATTATAAAATCCAACATATACAATTTTACTTTATCAGATCATGCCCCAATTTCCATATACATAGAATTAGAACCAGTAAAACATCCAACAACTTGGAGGCTAAACTTGTCATTGCTAAATGATAAAAATTTAATAAAGAAACTAAAACAGGTGATACAAGAAGTAGTGACTGTGAACCGTCAACAAAATTGTTCTAGCCTTTCCACGTTGGAAGCTATAAAAGCAGTAGTAAGAGGGGAACTTATTAGTTATGCCTCATATAAGAAAAAGTTTACATTAATTATGTATAACTCCTTGCTGGAAAAATTAAAACATTTAGAGGGCCTGCATAAACAAAACCCTCAGTCGCACACAGTTTATAGAGAACTGCTAAAAGTCAGGGGAAACCTAGAGAAAATAGAAAATGAAAGAATAGAGGGGAAATTACATTTCATTAGCCATAAGTACCAGATGGTGGGAGGGACAACGTCTCAACTATTGGCCTATTGGTTATGCAAAACACAGGCAGATAGGACGGTACCACAACTTAGTAACCATAACAATCCCTCTAAGCCTTGAACGAAACCATTAGAGATTGCTCAACAATTCCCGCAGTTTTATAAGCAATTATATGCAGAGGATAAAATAGGGATAGAGGTAACAGAGCAAACTGAAGCTTTTCTTAAAAGCCTAAGGTTGCCCAAATTAACATCAGATATGATAGAAACTTTAAATCCCCTATAACAGTACAGAAAGTAAAAACAGTTATTGAGACACTTCCCACCAGAAAGACCCCAGGCACAGATGGTCTTAGCTCAGAGCTTTATAAGCAGCTAAAGGGAACTTTAGCCCCTATATTAACACAAGTTTTTAATGACTGTCTAGAAGAAAATCAGTTCCGGCGTACATGGTCAGAGGCTCTGATAGCGGTCATACCGAAACAGGGTAAGGCCAGAGACGCCTGCAAAAATTATAGACCTATATCCTTGCTAAACCAGGGTATGAAAATACTAACTAAACCGTTTTCCCTTAGATTACAGAATTATATGGAATATTTGGTACATACAGACCAAACAGGGTTCATACCAAATAGACAACTGACAGATAACATAAGGAAATTATTAAACATACTACTCAATGGAGGCCCAACAAATTCTGCACAATTAATTTTTTTTTAGATGCCAAAAAGGCATTCGATCGTCTCAATTGGGCATACTTGATTTCAGTTTTAAAACATCTTGGTATACAAGGTAATTTCTTGAACTGGATCCCTATGTGTTATGATCAGCCCACTGCCAAAATAAAAATAAATGGCACTCTATTGGAGAATTTCCCCATAGAAAGAGACACCAGACAAGGATGCCCCCTGTCTCTGTTATTATTCTCCTAAGCCTGGAACCACTGGCAGCAGCAATTAGAGCCTCTGCTATGATTGAAGGACTAGCAACAGGTTGTATGGTGTAAAACTATTTTGTACACAGACGATGCTCTTGTTTATGTAGCTAACCCAGATAAGTCTTTCAAACCATTTATGGACTTGCTTGAAGTTTATGAAAAGATCTCAGGGCTTAAGATAAATAATAGCAAAAGCGAAGTCATGTTGGTAAAAGGGATAATTTCACAGTAACTGAAGGAATGTATTCCCTTCTGTTGGGTAGTGGAAAAGGTGAGATATTTGGAGATATGGGTTCCCAAATGCCTTACAAAGTTATACAACATTAACTATGCCCCTCGGTTTTCTCAGATTAACTCAGACCTAAAAGATGGTCACACCTTCCGCTATCCTTTTCTAATAAAATAGATACAATTAAGATGAATGTCATACCGTGATGCCTGTTTTCATTTACTAACCTGCCTATACCTATACCCTCCAAAGACTGGAAAAACCTTAGAAAGAGAATTTCCCAATTCATTTGGGCCAGCAAAAAGTCCAGAATTAAGTGGCAGGTATTGATTAAAAATAAAAACGCAGGAGGTTGAGGTCTTCCGGATCTACTCAGCTACTACATGGCAGCCCAGACACAAATAATTGTAAAGATGCTTAACCCTAGGCAGAGAGGAGGGTGGTATACTGTAGAAGAAAAAGCTTATGTGGGAGCCCCTCTTTGTTTCCTTCCCTGGATAATAACATCACAGGAAATACATAAAATACAGAATCAATGGACTAAACATATAATGGTAATTTGGTGAAAAGTTCAGCAAACATGGGAGCTGCCTACTCGAGTGTGGAGGTACCTTCCCCTCAGATATCTGCCCAATTTTCCAGCGAAGGAAACAGATGCTTGCTTCATTCATTGGGAAACCAAAGGTTTGAAATTCCTACACCAACTGATAGAGGATGAGTCAGTTAAAGAATGTTCTACTTTACAAAGGGAATTTGGAGTGCACAAGCAGAGCTTCTATCGATATTTACAATGTCAACATTATGTAATGACGGAACCTAGAATGGCTGGGTTACTGGCAGAACCAGTGTTAGGAGTTAAAATGATACAAGAAAAAGGACGACAGGTGAGCACAAAACATCTGATATCCCAGATTTACAAATGAATACAGGAGGAGACAGGATTGCTAGTGATACAAAAATTCCGAGTAAGGTGGGAGGGAATATGGGCAATCCTGGGAGATGAGAATTGGGAGAAAATCTGGAAAGATGTACATAAAACAACAAGCCTATCAAAATGGAAAGAGTTTCAGTGGAGGGTCTGTGGAAGGTACTTCATTATACCTACAATTTCTAGACATTATACTACCCATACTCAGGACATGCTGGAGAGCTCATGGAAAGAAGGGACACGCTTATCCTATTTTATGGGAATGCCCACAGGCACAAATCTTTTGGCAACAAATCCAGGAGATAATTCAGAAAATATTTAATATAGAAGACACATTGTCCTTTCCAAATCTGGTACCGGGGCTGCCTCCCTGAACTCTCCGATCAGCATCCAACAAGTATCTGTTTTACATTATGATAGTGGCTACTTCAAAAGTAATAAGACAAAATTGGCTAACTCCAAAAATATTAACTATAAATCAATGGAAATTGAATGTTGTATCAATTAAAAATACTGAAGCTAGAACAGCTTGGGTTAGACTATAGGTTGAAACATTTAATTCTAGATGGTTACCCTACTATAATTACATAGAGGAGACAGACGGGAAGGCAGTGCTAGATCAACTGTTATCTTGAAAGAGCAGGGTGAGTGTGAGGGAAGGGGGGTTAAGATACACTATTGCCATTTATTAGAGTGTATTTAATATCTAGTTAAGCTCTCAAGACATCAAAGAAAGCATCACTAGTTATAAAGTTGTTTATTGCATTTTTATTTTCAAAATTGATCAAATCACAGGAATCAGTGAGATTGACAGAATTTGATTTTGATGTGTTGTTTACAATATAGTTGTTCAATTACACAGGCAAAGTAAAGAAGAAAAGAAAAATGAGATATATGAGACTGGAACAAGATATTAGGCTGAAACAAAGATGTTTGCTAGTCTCTGTCTTGTAATATGGGCAGGAAACAAATGGACCCTATAAAATAAAAGAAAGAGAATTAATTAATTATTCAGACTATTATGTTCTTTTTAGGGGGTTTACATTCTGTATCATAAGCATATGGAATTTCTTATTGTCATGTACTTTGCTTTGCATACTTGATGGAAATGTTAAGTATTATTGACAACTCAATAAAATATAAATTAAAAAAAAAACAGGTCAACAGATAAACAGTCACATACGACATATGATGACAGTATCAAACCCGCACTTGGTACACTTACCACCAGGGCTGGATCAGCAGCAACAACCCTGGAGACCCCTGTAAAACAAGACCTGCAATATAACAGTTCATTGACAAGACAGTAGCCCCTCCACAAAGGTACACATTAGCCAGGTTAGATGCAGAAGAATAGAATCTGATTTATTCAGGCGTGGAACAAGGGTGGGGCAGCAATCTAGCAAATGATTTTAGATCTGATTTATTCAGGCTGAGCATGCATGCACTAAGAGCCCTCTGTCACAGTCACACACTCTGGGTACCCAGTTGTTACTCAGGGTAGCCTGAAGCAAAGCCCGGGATAGGCCGGTGTTGCAGCTGTTGTTGGCGCCCTTAGGAAAGAAAACAATTAACATGCACATTAACACAATATTTGTATTCCAGAGCTGGATGGCTCAGTTCATGATGACAAACCCAAATAATTAAATCAGATGACACACAATGATTACAGCTTTGTTGCAGGGAGCTACCCTGTTTGTTACTCACGCTACCCAGACCAGGAGGCAGGAATGATGAGATGAAAACCACTGGATGTTGTTCTGACTGCCAGGAACCTGGGCCACATGATGCACCATGGTGGTCGATGCCTGTTCGATGGTGTTGAGCAGAGAGCTGAATCCTCGAGTGGGACTTTCGACAGAAAAGTCTCTGCAGCAGGAGCTGCAGTCCAGGCCGAGATGGCAGCGCACAGACTAGAGCAGACAGTTCGGATTTAGTCTATATGGGTGCTGGAGCAGCTTCCAGCTAGCATAACACATTTGAAGGTGGGGAACCAAATCGCGACGCACACAGAATATTCAGCACACTTATGACAACACAGTACACCTCAAATCAGATGAAGTCCATTTGCAATTTAGCAGGGTTTCTGTGCAAACCTCTCATCCTGAGGCTCCCTCCGGTACCTGACAGGCCGATCACTTCTGGAGCAAGGCTTCAGTCCACCCCAGGCAAAATTCACTCTCCTCCTTTCCACTTCAGCTCAAACGCAGGCTATCGGATTTAACCGATTATATTATCGCAAAGTCCTTCACACTGGAAGATGGTGGTAGCCCAAACACAGCCTTCCTACATGATTCCCCGCACTACCACAACGCAGCAGCTTTGAATGTCTCAAGCTGTTCACTCTCTCAAGTCCAACTTCAACTCGACACACTGCTGCAGGCAGCTCTGGATTTCCAGTGATCCAAAAGGTTTGGTTGGTTGATTCATCTGTCTGTCTCAGAAAGGGCCCCTCCAGGTCCATTTGGGCACCAAACACTGAAAACTACAATTCTTACATAAATTCAATCCCACAAGACCTCTGGGGACAGTCTCCATTTTAGGGTCCCAGAGGTACTGACTGGTCCAACTCTGGCAGTCCAGAACTGAAATGGTGGCTCAAGCAAAAAGCCCATGCTGCAAAGGAAGGCAGGTTAGACAAACCCCTATATATTATTATTATTAAAGCAGATAAACAACAAACAATCACAGATCCTACAAGAGCTCCCTCTGCGCATATAGTGATGGCAGAATGGAGCAACAATACTACACCCCGGGCGGGATTTGAGCCTTAAACTACTCGGTCCCAACCCAGACTAATTATCCCATACAAAATAGCTCTTAAAGAGACAGGCACAGAGGCTAACAGGGCACTCACATGCAGGGAATCTAACTACTGCAGACACAGAACACCATGCTGGCAATGGTCATCAGGCAAGCCCAGGAAGACATTTTAGGAACCCCATTTATAGGGGGTTACACACAATTATGGCAATTTTTTCTAAGGGCTACTTGAAAATGGCACGCACCCTACAGGAAACCCCTGCCCTCAGACACTCAGATGATTTTTGTCTGAGTTTACAGTCTGCCCTGCTATTATTTTGTACCTGGGGCTTAAACACCAGTTTCCCCTGTTTTGTTAGTATTCATAGGTTATTTCGTAGGGACAGGGTGATTGGGAAAGGGGGGGTTGCACTATATGTGAAGGAAGAACTGAAGTGTGTAAGGGAGGAAGGGGAGGAGGGTAGTACGGAGTCACTTTGGATGGAAATCCAGGATTCCAAGAATAGGATTCTTAGAATGGGAGTGGTGTACAGGTCACCATCTCAGACAGAGGAGCTGGACAGGGAACTAGCGGGACAGATCAGGAGGACCTGTGAGAAGGTAGTGTGGGATTGTGGGGACTTCAACATGCCAGGAATGGACTAGAGTACCCCGACAACCAGGAACAGAAGGGAGCAGGTACTGCTGGATGCCTTCCAGGACAGCTTCCTGCTGCAAATGGTCAGTGAACCAACCAGGTTAGGGAATACCCTTGACCTTGTGCTGGCAAATGGGGACTTTGTGAGAGAACTTACAGTGGAGGAACCGCTGTCAGGAGTGATCACCACTCAGTATGGCTCACATTGATATGGGCAAGGAAGGAGGGAATCTGGCACAAGAGTGCTGGACTTCAGGAGGGCGACTTTGGGAGGATGGGGGAAGTGGTAAAAGGGTACCTGGCCAGAATTCAATCTAGTATGGACACTAACCAGAGGTGGGAGCTCATAAAGCTGGGGATAGTGGAGGCAACCAAAACCTGCTGCATAGCCCAGAGCAAGAAGGCTAGGGCTAAGAAAGCAAGCTGGTTGAGCAAGGAGGTCATGGAAAAGGTAAGGAGGAAAAGAGCTGCCTTTAGGAAGTACAAGAAAACAGGGTGGGGGGAAGACAGGGAGGAGTAGTTGACAGAATCGAAGGAGGTGACAAGGGCAGTCAGGGGAGCCAAACCATCTACGGAACTCAGGCTGGCACAAGGTATTAAGAAGGGGGAGAAGGACTTCTTTTAAGTACATCAGGGAGAAAAGGAGCTATAAGGACCACATAGTAAGGATTAGGAAGGAGGAGGTTGGGTGGAGCTTGGAGTGCGATAAGGCAGAAGCACTAATGAGTACTTCTGCTCAGTATTTACTAAAGAGAAGAGGGGGGTGACACCCAAGTGGGGATAAATGGCAGAAACAGGGGGGAAGGGGTGACAGATGGGGAAATCATGGAGGGCAGAGTTTGAGAGGGTTTGAAGGCACTGAGGGTGAACAAGGCGCCAGGCCCAGATGGCATCCACCCCAGGGTACTGAAGGAGCTGGCAGAGGTCCTTGCAGGACCTTTGGCAGACCCATTTAATGCCTCACTACATTTGGGGTGTGTACCTCAGGACTGGAGGATGGCTCATGTGGTGCCCCTCCACAAGAGTGGCCCCAAGGATGAACCAGGAAACTACAGACCAGTGAGCCTCACATCCATCATGGGTAAGCTAATGGAGACTATCCTGAAGGAGAGGCTGATGGTCCTCCTAGAGGCCAAAGAACTACAGGACAGCAGACAGCATGGCTTCATACATGGCAGATCCGCCAAACCAACCTGGTGGAGTTCTACACTGGTAACTAGGCAACTGGACAGGGGCCATGCAGTGGATGTCCTGTATCTGACTTCAGTAAGGCATTCCTGACCTGGCCGTGATGGAAGGCTGGGAAGGAAGTTAGCATGCACAGGGCGGGTGCAAAGCTGGTGAGATGGGTAGGAAACTGGCTTCAGGGAAGGCAACAGAGGGTGGTGGTGAGTGGGGAGCTCTCACACCCAAGGGCAGAGACGAGCTGTGTTCCACAGGGCTCGATGTTGGGATCAGTGTTGTTTGGGATATTCATTGCAGACATATCATGGGACATCAAGAGCAAGATCAGTCTGTTTGCTGATGATACCAAGGTAGGCGTGGTGGTGGATGACCTAGGGGGATGGCAGGGATTGCAGGATGATCTGGCAAAGCTTGAATCCTGGTCAGACACCTGGCAACTGGGGTTTAATGCCAAAAAGTGCAAGGTGCTGCATTTTGGGATGAAGAACCCAAGGAGGAGTTACCAGCTGGGAGGAGTGCAGCTAGCCCAGACAGAGGAGGAGAAGGATCTGGGGTGCTCATTACAGGGTCAATGAACAACTCGGCACAATGTAGGAAGGCAGCTGCAAAGGCCAACAAAATGCTGGGTTGTATTGCAAGGGGTATATCCTCGAGGAGGGAGGAGGTGATTCTGCCACTGTATAGGTCATTAGTTAGACCACACCTGGAGTACTGCGTGCAGTACTGGCGTCCGTATCTGAAGAGGGACATTAAGTTACTGGAGGGGGTGCAGCGCAGAGTGACAAAGATGATCAAGGGGCTGAGGGACTTATCATATGAGAGGAGGTTGAGGGAGTTGAACATGTACTCACTGGAGGAGAGGAGGGACAGGGGTGACATGATTGAAACCTTTAAATACATGAAAGGAATAAACAAGACAGGTACAGAGGGGCTGTTCAAAGTAAGGGAGGAGAGGGCCACCAGAGGCCATGATATGAGACTGGAGGGAGGAAGGTTCAGGTGGGAGATGTGGAGACACTTTTTTACAGAGAGGGTGGTGGCTGGGTGGAATGCATTACCTGCAGAAGTGGTATCCAGTAGAACAGTGGACTGCTTCAAAAGGGGATGGGACAGGACAAGGGGGAGGGTTAATGAAGGGGAAGGATGGAAGGGAGGGGTAGCTGCAGAATAAGAGGTGCTAGCTGCAGATTCGAGCAGACTTGATAGACCTCTAGGCCTTTATCTGCTGGCAAATCTCGTATGTTTGTATGTTCGTATTCCACCCGGTGCTCTCTAGCTAAAATGCAGTTTTACAGTTATAAGTGTTTACACCACTACTTCACTGCTTCTGTTGCTTACCTTAAATTCACCACCCAGAGAAGTACACGCAAGTTCAAACCTGTTTCCCTCCCCTTGCATTAAATTCCCACCTGAAGATGAAACAAGCTGTCACTGCCTTTTCAATACTTTAGTTTACAAAGGTAGAAAAGAGCTCACCCTTTGACTTTGCTGAGTTATAAGTATTGCTCCACCCGAAAATCGGATCCCTGCAGCTCGAGCTCAGAAAATGTCATCTTTCTCTCAAAGCACACCAAGAGCTTATATGTTGCCACTTGTCCGATCCTCCATCATCTCCTCCTGCTTGAACTGCTGTGGGCTTTCCTGCACTGGAGCTAGGATACCCGAGAGTGTGCTATGCATTTGATCTGAGTGCTCACTCATGGGCTGTTGTAGCTTGCTGGAGTCCTACATTTCCTGCTGTGCCCTGTCTAGGTCAACCCACAATGTGGTAAGGAGTCACAGGTCTCCAATCGAAAGGCCTGCAGTTCTATCAGGAACCATGTATTTTCTTCTTCTAAGTCAGCCTGGTACTCTGCTGAACATGGTGAGGAGGCTGCACTAGTGGAAGGAGAAGGCGTGGAGGCGCACTCAACCTCTGAAGGAGTCTGCATGGTTTGTGCAGCTTTTTTTTTCTATTCTGGGTTTATCTGCTTTTACATGGGCGGCCCCATCCAGTGTCTCACCCTCAGTCCCATCATCAATTCCCTAGGACTTACCTTCCACCTCTTGTACCTCCAGGGTGGGTGGGTGGGTGCCTAGGTGGGTGATGTGGAGCCGGTAAGCACGCCATCATCATGCCTATGATCAGTAGTTTCCTCCTGGGTGTTTTCATTTCTCCTCGCCCAGCATGCATGCTTATGGATGCGTATATACGTGCTTGAAGACGCAGTGCACCTCAGCGACCTGCACTCAGCCAACCAAGAAAGTGACTGCTGTGGACACCACCCAGCTTCCACTAGGTAGTGCTTAAGCAGAGGGTTGTGATTATCTCCACTCCCCAAAGGAGGACAGCTGTCATGGAACGCTTGATCCTGCCTTCCCCAGCCAGCCTCCGGTGACCCCAGTTCATTCCCGAACCCAGGTCACTGGCACAGCTGGCAATGAGGCCCCTTGCCTCAGCTCACCTTGCCACTGACCAGCCTTGTTTTTTCTTTGGCCACCCATGTTGTTTGGGCACCTCTCCCAAACAGCTGCTGTGGAAAAGCAAGGAAGTTGGTCACATTTCCGGTGCGTATGAAAACCCAGGGTATGGTGCTCAAAACTCATGTGCCCATTCCACTCAACAGCGAAACCAGAAGTCAGTTGTGACCACCATTTCATAATTATGTTTTAATCCATCTCTTTTGGGCCACTGGGGGGCAGTCATAGACTAGCAGGTATGGAGGACCCACTACGGAGGTGTGCTTTCCTTGGGGACAGCACTTTGCCTCTGTTAATACAGAATGGGATCTGGGGTCCAAGACTTCAACCCAAGCCCTCCACGTATTGATTGGGGATGCTTACCACTAGACCATGGAGAGGTAACAAGACCCTATTAGAAACCATTATGGACCTAAATAGACCCTTGTGGGAGGAATGTCATACTCCAAAAGCTGAAGGGAAGCTGAAGCTGGGTAGAGTTTCTTTGAATGACCTCTGCAACCATTAGGAACGCTGTTTGCAAACTGGTGCATAACTCACTGACTGTTCACAAGTCCTTTGCTGTACCATTTAGCTTTTCGTATATATTCTATTGGCTGGCAACCCCTTTCTGATCTGGCAGCCTCCTCTGCCGTTGCCCCACTTACCATATCTTCATGTTTTTTAGTTCCATTTTTATCCCAGGCCTGTGGAATTACAGCTTTGTTACTGATGGTACACCATCTGTTATTCTATTTATAGTCAGGGGTGGCTCCAGGCCAGGACCAGGCGCAGGCAACATATCCCAGTAAAATCTGCCTTGCCCACGTGTGCCACAGCAGTGACATACAACCATCAATATAGTCCAGATTGAAATTTCTGCTATCTGCTCAGTTAGAAGGCCCCCATGTCTCTGTGAGCCTCAGCCATTCTAAATTTCTGGACCTCCACTGGTTATACATAAACATCTAACAGCTAGCAAGATGACTGATTCAAGGGTACTCATGAAAATATTTGGAACTGCAAGATTAAAGCTTGGATGACATCATTTAATCAGCAGTAAATTCCATATATGGAAAACAATACAATCATTGTCTTTCCAAAGTGCTCTACTTGGAAGACAATCATGGTATTTTTTTTTTTTTGAGAGAAATGAGAACAACTATTGTTTTACTGTTTCAAGCAATCTATTCGGTATCTGGCACCTTTCATACAAGGAGGTTAAGTGAGCATAAGGGAGGTTAAGGAAAGGTCAGGAGGCACAGGGGTTAAACGGGGCAGGAATTCATGGCATCTCAGTTCCCCTGCTGCTTACAAAATAGTTTTTGAGAGTTCCTGCACATTTCTCAGCTTTGTCTATTGAATACATAGAAAAGTTCACCCACCTTTAAATCTAGAAGTGACAGTTTCCCCACTGAAACATTTCCAATTTAACTATTATGGAGGTGAGACTGGCAGAAGTTAAGGAAAGGTCATGGAGGCAAAACTGAGGGAGGTTAAGGAAATTTCATGCAGAGGAGAGTGAGGGAAGTAAAGGAAAGGTCAGGGCAGGGAGACTGAGGGAGGTTAAGGGAAGGTCAGGGAGGGGAGACTGAGGGAGGTTAAGGGAAGGCCAGGGAGGGGAGACTGAGGGAGGATAAAGAAATCTCAGGGAGAGGAGACTGAGGAAGGTTAAGGGAAGGTCAGAAATGGAGACTGAGGAAGGTTAAGGGAAGGCCGGGGAGGAGAGACTGAGGGAGGTTAAGGGAAAGTCAGGGAGGTGAGACTGAGTGATGGTTAAGGAAAGGTCGGGGAGAAGAGACTGAGGGAGGTTAAAGGAACATCAGGGATGGGAGACTGGGGTTGGTTAAGGGAAGATCAAGGAAAAGAGACTGAGGGAGGTTAAGGGAAGGTCAAGGAGGGGAGACTGAGGAAGGTCAGGGAGGTGAGACTGCAGGGGGTTAAGGGAAGGTCAGGGATGGGAGATGGAGGGAGGTTAAGGGAAGGTCAGGAATGTGAGACAGAGGGTGTAAGGAAAGGTCAGGAAGGATAGACTGAGGGAGGTTAGAGAACCATCAGAAAGAGGTGACTGAGGGAGGTTAAGGGAAGGTCAGGAATGTGAGACAGAGGGTGTAAGGAAAGGTCAGGAAGGATAGACTGAGGGAGGTTAGGGAACCATCAGAAAGAGGTGACTGAGGGAGGTTAAGGGAAGGTCAGGGATGTGAGAAAGGTCAGGAAGAATAGCCTGAGGGAGGTTAAGGAACCGTCAGAAAGAGGAGACTGAGGGAGATTAAGGAAAGATCAAGGAGGTGAGACAGATGGGTTAAGGAAAGGTCAGAATGTGAGCATAGAGAATGGGAGAGAGAAAAAGAGCACAGAGGAAGGTGAAGTGCCTTCTCAGGGCACAGTGTAAGTGGTAGTGGTGGAAGTTAAACATGGTTCTTGTGGTTTACAGCTCTTTGGCAAACCACTAAGCTACTCTGCATCCCCTGAAGCCTGGAAATTTAAAGAAGGGGACACATGAACAATGTCACTGAATGGCAGAAGATTCCAAGGGAAACATCAGGAAGCATTACTTCTCAGAAGAAGTGGTGAACACTTGAAACAGAATTCCAAAGCAAGTGGAATCAACCAATTCTGTAATAACCTGCAAGCTAGAACTCGACAAGTGCTTTGAAGAAAAAGGAGTGACAAGAGTATTCCCACCGACTGAGTCAGCAGGCGGGAGGGATGGAGGGAGTAAAGAATGTGATTTACCAATGGTCCTCCTTCCTCCCTAAAGCACTAATTATGAATGTATACAGATGAACCAAACTAGAACTGTACTCGGCTCATTCTAATTTTATTTGCATCCACAGATATATTACACTCCAACGTTTTGTTGGTAATTTCAACTTCCTCAGGGAGGAATTAAATAATTAATTAATTAATTATCCCAAAAGATTTACCAGGAAAGACATACTCAGCTCAAATAGCTATTTTCCAGATGAATCCTAATAAGAATCTGTGGAGGCTCGCTTCCATTTCAAATTGCCTAAATATTACATAACTAGTCTGTCTATTATTTATAAATGCAGCCTTTGGTGTTAATCTATTTTTTATATTTGTTTTTCTGTCCAATATGTAACATGGACTTTTCATATGGATTGACTGGTCATCCTTTTGTTTTACCCAACATGTCTTGCTTTATAACATTTTTGTTCCTTATTTAAATCTCAATGGTTAAGTGGAGACCTCAGTAATTTATTTCCTTATACCTGCGCAGTAGTAAACTGTCGTGTTTTTCAAGCCTCCTGGTGCATTTTTAGATGGTTCTTTCTGTTTCAGGTAGATACTCTCCTCCTGGTATAGAGTTATTATGTCCGAATGTATAATATGTACTTTTGTTGACTATTGTTGTTGTTGACCATTCTGTTTTGCAGTTTGAACTGACGTGTGAGGTTTTTACTACTCCAACCCCTACTGAGATGATCTTCTGGAGTAACTGGAGAACTATTCGACCTGAAGATTTTTGGGCTCATGTGGATATCTCAGGGATTTTGGCCACCTCTTCTATGGGATGTAGTGCAGCGGTTGAGGTGTACAATTTAGCTGTCCTTGCTGCAGCCGATTCCCTGCTGCCAGTCCACCTCGGCCCATGTCCTCAAAGTCGCTGCAATTCCCCTTGGTTCAGCGATGAGCTGAGGGGGACTGAAAAGATATGGACGGAAGCTTGAGAGGTGTTGTAGGAAACTGGTGGCATCCTCTGACAAATTTTCCCTGGTCTCCCATTATCAGAGATATCAGGAGGCAATGGTCAGGGTGAGGGAACAGTTTTATCCCTCTCTCATTGCTGCCAGGAAGAACAGGCATGTTACACTCTTCAGGTTGGTCGACAAGATTTTCTTGGCTCTCAGTTTGAGCCAAGTTCAGTCTAGAGATGTGAGCAGATTTCTGCTTTCTTCACTTCCAAGATTGCGGAAATAAAGCAAATTATTTCCCCCCTCTGCTATTGATCACCAAGGCAACACTCAAGTGGCAGAGGTAAATGAACCTCAGGTGCTGTGAACAGATTTCGACCCGTTGATTTTGCAGAAATTAACCAGGTGCTGTCAGCATTGCACCAATACACTTGCATCTTACACCCTGTCCCCCTCTTACTTAGTTAAGGCGGGATGGCAGGTGCTAGTACCTGTGTTTGTTGAGATTGTAAACTCTTCTCTGAGTGAGGCAGTCTTTCCTGTCCCCTTTAAGAAGGCTGTTGTGAAGCCCCTCCTCAAGAAATCAAGTCTAGACCCAGGCAATCTCACAAACTACAGACCAATCGATAATCTCCCTTTTATTGGGAGGACTATTGAGAAAGTGGTGGCAACCCTTCTGTCAGGGCAACTGCAGTATTTCGAGCTTTTGTGCCTCTCTAATCGGGTTTCCGCCTCGCAACAGCATGGAGATTGCTTTGGTCTGGGTCTTGAATGATCTGCTCCTGGCAAAGTATCGAGGGGAACTATCTGTATTACTGTAGTTCTTCTTGATATGTCAGCAGCATTTGACACTGTGGATCATGTCATGGGGAGTTAGTTGAGCACCTGAGATGTTTCTGTGGATTGTCTAGAACAGTGCTTCGCTGGTTCAGATCTTTCCTAGAAAATCATCACCAAACTGTAATTTAGAGTAATTGTCAATCTGCCCTGTCACCGGTTAGGTGTGACATCCCACAGGGCTCTATACTCTTCCTGTTGTTATTGGTAATGTATATGCTCCCACTGGGAGAAGTGATCTGAAGGTTTGGTTTGAGTTTTCACTGTAATGCAGATGACACTCAGCTGTACCTTTCACTTAGACCTGGCCAGGAAGATCCATTGTGTGTGACTGAGAAGGCCACCAAGGAAATCAAGTACTGGATGAGTGCAAACTGATTGAAACTTAATCCCAGCAAAACCGAGTTGCTTCTGGTTGGCTCAGATCTGCTTTTGTCTGCAGCAAAGGAAGCCTTGTTTCCCCAACCTGTGATGGTGAATTGCTGCAGCTCAGGGGAAGTTTGCAACCAGGGAGTAATATTTGACAGTAATTTGATTTGCCATCTCATATTACTGCTATAATCAAAAGTGTTTTCACCACCTAAAAAGCATAACCAGATTACGTCCGCTTCCTTGCTCCTGCTGATCTGCGCCTCACTAGTTCAAGTTGCTACCTCACAGATTGACTACTGCAGTGTACTTTATTATGGCCTTCCAGCTCTTCAATTACACCATCTACAGCTGTTGCAAAATTCAGCGGCCAGATTATTGACCGGAGTATCAAACTTTGCAGTTGCTTTGGCTTCTAATTAGATGGCTTTCTGAATTTAAAGTTCTTTTGCTGGTTTATAAGGCCTTGAATGGACTGCCCCCTTCCCTCCAATCTGTGAATTGTTGATAACTCGCTAGGAGGCTTGTCGGGATTCCAGAGTTCTTCGTTCTGATACCCAGTGACTTTTACATGTCCCAGCATCAAGATTAAAATCTGCTAGGGACCAAGCTTTTTCTGTGGCTGCACCCAGACCCTGGAATAATATTAAACTCATTATCTGCGCTGCCCCCTCTATGAGAAGTTTCAAATCTCAGTTCAAGACCTCGCTGTTTTAGACAGGTGTTTTCAGGAGACTTTTAATTTGGGTTTTTTTTCAGTCTTGTGGATTTTATTATTTTATTTTTTAGATTAGACCGGTGATTCATTGATTGTATTAGATTTATTTTATAGTTAAGAGCTTTGAGTCTGGAAAAGCACTACATAAACAAAGCTCCTGTCCTGTTCTTGTTTGTGCTGCTTGGAATGGTTATTTTCAAGTGACAATCTCTATTTAGAAAATAAACAGGTAGTACACAATGGCCTAACTCAATCTATGCCTTTTATCTTCATGAGTGAGATCGCAGGGCAATAATAACTCACGAGTAGCAGAGCCACGAGTGAGTTCTTGCTTGTAAGTCCTAACCCCTTGCAAATGATGGTAAGTGGCATATTCCAAGCCAGGCCATTGTGTGTCCAAAAGCTTTTAAACTAGTTCTTTTTATGAAGATTTAGCCATTTTTGTTTGATTTGTTGTGCATAAGAAGAAAGAATGCCAGAGAGATGGCAACAGCAAGAGTTGAATCTGAGCAGACAGATTAAGGAGGAGACCAAAAGAAACATGCAGTTTAGTAAATGAGCAATGATGAGAAGGCATTATAAGATAAATATCCCCACCAGATGAGGGAGCATGTGATAATAAGCAGGGCACTAGAATATTATCCTGAAGAAGTGGTCAGTGATGACAGACCACCAGCTGCCTTTACTTGTCTTTTTGCCTAACTGCTTATATTACCTGGTGGAATAAATACCTAGTTATTATACCAGTGAGTGGGTCTAATTTCTCCATTTTGCGGCTATAGTTTATCTGAGGGTTTGCAGAGCAGATCCTCCCGGTCTCTGTGTTTGGTGCTGGTGGGTTACACTGGCTACTGTGGTTTTGCATATGGTTATGGTCTGCCATTTCTGATAGAACAAGGACAGATACCGTCCCACTGAAACTGCGTGACCCTTCCTCAGGGGATCTATGTGATAACGGTGATCACTGATGGACGATCGCCGTTAGGGTGACGGCACATCACTGAAAAAATATTTTGGCAATGTACCCCCCATGGCACACAGCAAAATGGCACAGGAGACTTTGGATTGTATGCATTATGCGAGCTATGCTCCCGCACCACCCCTTGCCGTGCAGGGCTTCACCTCGCACCCCTCTATTTAAAGATTTCCTCACTTGGGGTGCTAACGAAACAAAAATATCGGTGGGTGCAACAAAACGTATCTGAGCCCAGACCCAAACCCAGCACCATTCCCACCACAGCCCTGAACCCACCCACGATGCCACAGAAGCAGCTCAGCAGCTCACCATGGCGCCACCCCCTACAATCCCTCCATCCTCCCACCCCACATTTGGTGTGCTCGGTCTCTGCATGCGAGGCATGTAGCGATAGGATGTCACTATTTCACCCCCATCCAGTCACCCTACTTCCCCAGTCACCCTGATGACAGGTGCCATGATTGAGTCACATTTTTGGTAGGCGCCCAATCGCAGTCACTAAAGTCACGGGGTACCCCACCCAGAGTCTGTTGAGTGGACCAGGTTGGTCTGGCTCTTGTTACACCATTTTCTGCTGATTTTGTTTTGTTTGTTTTTTTGCTTTTGCAGAAGCAGCTTAGAATTAGCTTGCTGTGAGAAGCCCCTCTAGTTAGGCTTGCCCCAAAATGTCCGCCAATACTAACTGAACTATCCATTGCCCCACCCTCTGTGGGTTAGTGAATATACTTCATGTATTTCAGGAAGACTTCTCTATTGACCCTTTGAGATGCTCCTCAATTTTCTGGCAAAATGGCAGGTCCCGTTGACTGGCACATTCATGACTGTGTGCTGTATATCACTCATGAAACCAGCAATCCAAACCCAGGCCTGTCTTCTAATGGAGTTACCCTTCTAATTCAGATGCCCGCTGTCACTGCTCAAGCTGTTGCATTGGTGTGATTGAAAGCCACCCTTATCGCTTGGTGTTTGGCTCAGCGTCCTGTGCCAAACTGCCTACTGTTTTTGCTTCTCTGCAGTATCCAGCAATCTTTCTGTAATGGTTTTCAATTTGGGCTAGAGAGTCTATTTATATTTAATCATGTGTCCAGGACACTGGTGCAGCGGTGGCACTACAGCTGTCAAAGTTAGTGGCCTAGGTTCGTGAATGAGACTAGGTTGTCAGAAGCCAGCCAGGTGGAGGAAGATTGAACATTTTAGAGGATGTTCTACACCGAGAAGGGAAACAGTCATGTTCCACAGTGCTATTACTACCTATCGACATACATTTGACAGCGTATCTCTGGACACAGAGAGGGACGTTGAGCTGCATATGGGTGGAGCATGCATCAGTACACTCCCACTGGGAGCTCAACCACACGCCAGCACCCCTACATGAAAAGGGGACACAAACAGAAGAGGGGAAAACTTAAGGGGTGAATCCCCTCTGCCCTCACCTTCATGATGTCTGGTATATCCAGTCAGAGGGCAGTACACCCGCCGCACTGGCTGGAGGAGCACAAAGTGTAAAAAAATATTTAGTCATCTGGAACTGGTAATTTGCCATCCTAAGACCCAATGATACTGACGAGATTACCTTTTTCCCATGATATCAGTCCTGCATGACTCATGATCTGGTGATGTAACCTCCTTACAGTGGACTTTAGGGACATGCTTTTGTGTTGTCTGCTACAGCACAAAACAATATGGGCTTGGAGCCACAGATACAGAAGAGTTAAAAAGAAGCTTTATTTTTGAATTAATGAAAATTATGTTTTGAAATCAATCAAATATAAAGTATGCTGCATCAGTCTTACTGCATGCAGCAAATTTATGTGTACCCCCCTTTACCTTTTGAGCCACTGGAGGCTCAAAGTAGGTCCCTCCATGATGTCTGCATCTTCTGGCTGGAACTGGTGCTGGAGGCCAGAGAACTGTAATTAATTTATTTATTTATTTATTGAATTTTGATGACCGGGTAGGCCCACTGGGCCCCGGAGGTCCCTTTTTCAGGGGCGACCCGGGAGTTACAGGACAAAACATGGTGAACAGTTAGTACAGATACAGCTTTTGGCATGCGATATTCTAACATGTATATATAGCAGTGAATATCTTACATAGCAGGTTACATTGAATTATTGAGGTGTACAATATAGGAGAGCCAGAGATTTAACTGTGTCACAGTTACCCTCTTGGAAAACTCTTGTGGGGGAGAGACAACTGAAGTGTTAGTGCTGCCAGCTCAGGTGGTAGTGGTGTAAGTACACAGGCCGGCGGGTAGTGTGGAAGTATCAGGTACCATAGCATTGGCATTGACTCGTAGTAAGCATATGAGCCTTGAGTCTTGTTTGGAAACACATTAATGAGGTAGCTTCCCGAACCTCTGGAGGAAGGTTGTTCCAGAGGAAGGGGCAGCGTGGAAAAGGAGACATACCCTGCCTTGGTCCTTACCCTAGGGACCTCTAGGAGAGTTTGGCCTGAGGTCTGCAGGTTGTGCAGATTTCATTAGCAGTTATGAGCCCTGCAAGGCTTGGGGGGTGGAGCACTATAGCTATGTGCTAGGCAGAGTACTGGGTACTTGAGGCTGGCTCAATGACGGCCAGCAGAGTAGTGACAATGACTCACAATGGTGGCTCCTAGAGTGAGACAGAGTGGCTAAACGGACCACCTTTATTGTGGCCAATACCTGTAACTTGCTGAACTCCAGCTTGGCCACCCCTGAAGTACTGGGGTAGCGAGGGTGGAGTGTTGGGAGTAAGACACACAAGGCAATGGCAGTCCTGGCTTCAGGGATCAGCTGATCCTTTAGTCGATAGAGGTATCAAGTTTGCCATGGATAACTTTTGTGACTTGATCAACATGTTGCTTTAGGGTGAAACCTTGGTCCAGGGTAAGGCCAAGGTATTTTGTGGAGGCAACCACTTCAAGTTTGTTACCCGCCCTGGAGGTAAGTTGAAGAAGTTGTGTTCTGTCTAGGCCAAGGGATCTGGGTCTGAACAACATAGCCTTAGTTTTGGTAGTATTAAGGACCATTTTATTCTTAGTGAGCCAGTCCTCCATAATGAGAATGTCCTCTTGGAAGAATGGACCAAGGTCATCCAAGTTGTCAGAGGCTCTGTAAATCACGACGTCATCAGGGTACTGGATGACATTACTGCTCCCACAGTGGTTGTGCAGATCGTTTATAAACAATGAGAACAGGAGGGGACTGAATATAGACCCTTGTGGTACCCCCTCCTTAAGGGGCAGTGGATCGGAGATTTTGTCCTTCCACTTGACCCTCTGTGTGCGCTCTATAAGGTAGCTTTCAAACCATCTGAGAGCATGAGTGTCCAGGCCTATGTAGCACAATTTTTGGAGTAAGAGCCGGTGGTCAACCAAGTCAAAGGCCTTGGAAATGTCAATGAAAACCGCACCTGTATTGGACCCTGAGTCAATTTCCCTAAGCACATCTGCTGAGAACTTAGGGCAGTGTCGGTCCCATGTTTGGTTCTGAAACCATGTTGAGTCGGGAAAGAAGCAGAGTGTGCTTCTAAGTATTCTCGGAGTTGGTGTACACCAGTTTCTCCTGAATTTTTGCAAGGGACAAAGCAAGGAGATCGGCCTGTAGTTGCGGTCAGTTCTGCAGGCCCACCCTTGTGAATAGGGACAACATGAGCCTGCTTCCACAGCTCTGGGACAGACCCTTCTAGTAGGGACCTGTTTATAAGCCAGGTAAGAGGCCTTGCAAGTGCTGGGGCATCGTCCTTGAGAAGTCTAGCTCGGATGCCATCAGGTCCACCTGAACCTCTTATTTTCAAGGACTTTAGAATGGATAAGACTTCATTCACCTTAGCTAACCTCAGATGAAACGATGGGCGGTCTAGGTTAGGAGGTTCCAGTCTGAGGACTCATTTTGGTCACTGGGAGCCCAGTCTTGTAATCATCAAGGTTCATGAAATGGCTATTGAGGGCCTCAGTGATGAGTGTCTCATTGTTCAGTAACTGCCCATTGGCCACTATAGGCCTGGGGCTGCCTTTTGTTTCCCTTTATCAGCTCATTGATGTGGGACCAGAATAACTTCGGGTTACCTAGGTTAGTTTTCTGGAGATGATTGCATAAGCCTTTTTGCTAGCTTAACAGCATGTTTACATTGGTTTCTAAGAGCTCTGTAGTTTTCAAGGTCAGCTAGGAGCGTAGAGCTCTTGAACTTTTTCCAGGCTTTGTCACGGCGGATCATCAGGGCCTTTGAGGAGGGAGTGATCCACTTATAGCAACTGCCTTTTACATGATGGGTCTTCATCGGAGCAAAGAGATCTGCGGCCCTCATGTGGGATTTCAGGAAGAAGGCAACTGCCCCTTCCAGGGTAGGGAGGCATTGTAGTGGACTCCAGTCAATGTCACCGAGAAAGTCTTTATATTGCTCCGGTGAGAATTTAGAGTAGTCCCTTGTTGTGAGTATTCTAGGCTGAATCCTGTCCACTCTATTCTTCCAGACACAGAAGATGGGCGAATGGTTGCTCAGAGCATCGGCCATGGTGCCTGCTACTTGAATATTCTTTGGGATTGACACCAGGGTCCAGTCAATGGTTGAGTGCCTTCCCATTCTATGATTCACTCTGGTGCATTGAGTGATAATCTGGGCAAGATTTGCCTCTTGCAGCAGGCCATTAATACATGACTTAGCCTCTTGGGCCCAGTTAAGGTTAAAAGTTCAGACGCAACCTCAGTGGCTAGGTCTTTCGTGAGTGTTTCCAGGGATTGGAGAGCATTAGTAGGGGGGGCTATATACACACCCTATGGTAAGGTGCTTGACACCGCCTAGGGTGAGCCGTATGAAGATCGATTCAATTACAGGGACGCTAGCTGCAGCATGTTGACATGGGAGAAGATAAGGGTGTCCTTCACATAGATAAGCACCCTGCCCCCCTTTCGGTATTCTATCCTTCCTGTAGTGGACATATCCCGAGGCAGCTACTTCGTGATCGGGGACATGGGGTTTTAGCCAGGTCTCCAAAACTGCTAGCACATCTGGTTTATATAGGGCTAGCCACACTTGAACTTTGTGTATCTTAGGCCGAAGACTACATATATTCATATGAGCTAGCCACATCCCCTTTGATGATAGCCAGGTCTGGTCTTGTGAGGAGGAAATTGAAATGTTAGCAATACCAGGGCCCGGGTTCCATTGGATATCACCCGCAAGTAGCAGCAGTGCTGTGAGCAGGAGACGGAGGGTAAGGGTAAGAGATGGGAGCCTCACTTTGCTGGGTATACTCCTGGTATGGAGAAAGGACCTGTAGCAAATCCCATTTCTTATGAATTCATAGGCAACTAGAAGGGAGATAGTGCACGCTGGGATGGAAGTAGTAGTGACCGTCAGGTGTGCAGATCCCTGAGGGCCTCGGGTGTTAGGGTCAAGTTGGCAAGCAAGCCAGTCCATCCAGAGCACAGATAGAATATAGGTGGTAGCAAGGAAGAGACCTCTGTTTGGTCTGCTGGGACTCAGCTTGCCAACCCATGTTGACCGCTGGCTGGGCATCCTTGCGTCAGGGTGCAGACACTGAGTTTACATGCCTTTGACTGACTAAGTAATGGATTAGGTCTTATGCAGTTTCAGGACAGGCAAAGTTCAGTGGGAGAGGACAGAGCGCAATTCAGTACAATATTGTTTCAGCACTCAAGTAATGATAGGATTACACAGAATTAACTTCCTACCTATTATTTTCCATACAATATTGGTTCAGCATTCGGGTAATAATAGGATTACACATAAATAACTTCCTGCCTGTTATTATTCTAACATTAGTGGTCAGCAAAGGCAGTCCACACTGTGCCTGTGTTAACACTTGTAATAAGAACACTTTAGGGATAAACTGCTGCATACATTTAGTTAAACAGGTTAGCATCAGATCAGAGCAACAATAATAGTGAATAGGTCGTATAACCGTCTGATTGTGAGCCTAACAGGCCAGTTCAAAGCAAGGGGTGAGAGTTACTCACTAGTGAGCTGAAATGTATCAACTCGTGTGGTACTTGCTTGGTGGTGAAATGGCAGTAGGAGAAGCAGGTTTTAGGTGAATGAGTCAGGGAAACCCCACCTAGAGTGATGGCTCCAGTCTTCACTATTGGTTATTTGGGAGCAGTGGGTGGGGCAACCGTGTATTTAATTGGAGGAGGGAACGGGTGGGTGGGCGGAAATTTCACTTCTAAGAGTCAGCAATCAGTTTCGGCTTCGGGGGAGGTCCACCCGGCAGGATCAGCTGGCCGGTGCCTCAACCCCAAGGCACAGTTCCTTTTGACGAGCAGTGGAGGGGGGGACCCGATTCAGCAGGTCTCCCTCACCGCCCCTGGCGAATGCGTTACTGATTCAGAGCTGTAGGGGATGCAGCCTTTTTCAGAGGGGCTGCACAGCATCACTGCCCCTCTCAGCCAATAGGCACTTATGCCTCTTTCAAAGTCTAAAGGTGCCAAAAAGGACAAAGGAGACGGTGGGAGCTAATGAGCCCTCTTGCTCACAAAACGGCTTCAAAAGTCAGCAATCAGTTTCGGCTTCGGGGGAGGTCCACCCAGCAGGATAAGCTGGCCGGTGCCTCAACCCCAAGGTTCAGTCCCTTTCGACGAGCGGTGGGGGGGGACTGATTCAGCAGGTCTCCCTCGCTGCTCCTGGCCAATGTGTTAATTTAAACTTGTTGTGTTTCTTGTTGTGTGCCACCAATGAAAGGGGTGACCCTGCACCCAAAGATAGACCGGAGGAATCACTCACACCATCACTGTGAACCAAACTGCAAATTCGGCTGGTTAGTGAGTTTTAAAAGCTGAAGTAAGCAGCAAGCAGCAAAAGAACTGTGGGAAATAGCATAAAATGTTGACAAGTGGACATCACCATTTTGTTGACCTATGACCCCAAGATCAGTCAAACAGAATGAAAGGATCCTGGCGGAGACTCGGGCACTTTAGGAGAACAGCAGCAGAGTGTTTGCTACCCTTTCACAGTCTCTAAGGAGCCAGACTCATAAGTGACAAGCCTGTCAAAAATGAGAGACTGAGGACTTGTAGTCAGTCCTTCCCAGGTATTTGGAGAGGAGAGAAGTGCTGAGAAGGAGAGCTGAGGGCCTAGCCAGGCCTCAGAACCACCCAGAGATCCTGGTGTAGTTTGCATCTGATTGATGGAGTTTAATGCAAACTGAGAGAGAATGCTGGGGAAACCTGCAAAGTTGCTAGAGTTGCTGCATTTCAGAATGAATCTGCTGAACTATCTCAAAACTGCTGTATTCAAATGTGGAAAATAGCCATTTTGCTCTACCTGATGTGCCAAGGGAAGAGGTGGTCAAGGGCTTGTCTCTGGGTGTCTGGTACCTTCGATCAACAGAGCACTCACTGGTGTGAGGTAGGGTAGCCTATTGGTCTAGGGCTAGGCCTCTTAGAACTTGCCCACTGCCACCTGCTGCTGGTTGAGTGAAAAGAGATGCCTCTAAGTGTCTTTATTGGCTCTTACTAAATATTTTATGCTTTCTCCAGTGTCTGGAGAAAGCATAAAACTATTTAGTTTAAGAGTACCAATGAGCACTTAGAGGCTTTGTAATAAATATTAATAAGGGTACATGAATATTAATGAGAACTCGTCTGCTGCCTGGGGGCTGAGATTATCGCAGCTACAGGTAGGGAAATGCTTAAACTAAAAACTCTGCATGTAGGCTAAAGGGCAAAGGTCTACTTGAACTTTGGGGAAAATAAATGTTACAAATATTAGGTTTGGCTTCAAGGGACTTTAAAAGTTGGAACTCTGTTTTGGGACTGCATAAATTGTTTCCTATAGCAGCCATATTGTCACCTTTCACCTCTGCTCATCCAATCAGGAGGCAAGGATTTGTCAGAGGGCTCATGGGACTGAAAAAGAGGATTTGGGGAGTAAAAGGAGGGACATTTCTTGGCACCCAACCAAGGAGCCAATGTCAAGTGAGCCAAATGAATATTAATTTGCTCAGCGTGACAACTGCTGCAGCCAATGGGAAGGGGCTTCTGAAAACTGATAAAAGGGACTGTTTTTCCCAGCAAAGGGGAGGTCCTGAGAGAGACTGAGTCAGAGTTGGAGTGCAGGACAGACTATGTGGGCTTCTCAGCCCTATAACATTCAGGCCCCAATGGCCTAACAAACCCAGAGACACTTGAAACGACAGCAAGAAAAAGAAATTTGAGCTCTGCAGCAGTAACAAGAAATAGGTTTTGGAGTTTGCTGCAGATGACCAAGAGCCAGAGTTTTCAGCCAGAGAGAGAGAGGGAGAGAAAGAGAGCTGAAAGCTGGATTGAGAGCAGAGAGAGAGTGTGTGTGTATGCTGCCTGAGCTTCCAGGCACTGCAACCCCTGCACAAAGACTGAGCTACTGAGTTACCTCACGGAGAGGTAATTGTGGTGAGTGCAAATTGCAGCAAGGGGAGAGCTTGAAGTGTCTGTGGCTAGAGGCTGTGAAAGGGCCCAACACCAATCAATTCAATCAATTTTTTAATTTTAAAAAGCACAATTCCATGTGTTCAAAGCACTTGTGCCATAAACGCATAAAAACATAAATACAAACATATCGATAATTAAAAGAATGCAGCTTTAAAACCCATGTCCAAAAATCTAAACAGAATCAGAGAAGGCTAATCTAAATAAATGAGTCTTGAGAGCAATCTTAAAGCTCTCGATGGTCAGGTACTCTCTCACCCGACGAGGTAGAGAGTTCCTCCAGGTCAGGGCCGCAAAAGCAGATGAGCGAGTCCCAGAGGTCTTAAGTCAAACCCTGGGAACCTCTAGCAATTCCTCGTTGGAGGAGCGGAGTGGGTGGAGGGAGCAGTAGGGACAAAGGAGATCTTGCAAGTACCAAGGTCCCTGACCGCGTAGAGCATTATAGGTCAGTAACCCGACCTTGAAGGTGAACTACCACTGTGCTGGCAGCCAGTGCAGGCCGCAGAGCACAGGCATGACATGGTAAGATCTTGATAAGCCAATCAACAGCCTGGTCATTACATTCTGCACCAGCTGCAAGCTGCCAATATCAACCCCAGGAGCCCTAGGTAAAGGGCATTGCAGTAGTCAAGGTGAGAGGTCACAAAGGCGTGGAACAGAGTTGGAAGATCATCGGTGGGACCAGATGTTTTATCTGGGCGACATTCCTTAGATGGTAAAAGAAGGTCTTGACAATGGCCAACACCTGAGATTTAAGGGTCAGACCATCATCAGAAATAACATCCAGATTCTGCACCCAGTCAGAGGTCGCTAGCTGGGCGCCACTGAGCCAAAGCCCAGAAGGCTGTCCCACCAGCAACCCCATACCCTGACAACCTGGGTCCACCTCAGTTTTTTTCCAGGTTCAACTGCAGCCAGTTGGCACTCATCCAGTCCTGGATCTCGGAGAGGCAGTCATTAAAGACCGAGACAGCTCCACCCTGCTCAGGTACAAAGGACATGTATAGCTGAATATCATCTGCATAGCAGTGAAAACTCAGCCCGTAATACCTTGTAATGTCTCCTAACAGCAGCATATACTCCGCAAACAACATGGGTGACAGAATGGAGCACTGTAGCACCACAGGAAAGGGGCCATGGAATAAATCCCCAACCCCACTCTCTGAGTCCTACCTGTGAGGAAAGATTGAAGTCATCTGAGGACTGTGCCCGACAGCCCACAGATCAACCGCAAGCACACCAATAACACACCATGGTCCACGGTGTCAAATACTGCAGAGAGATCAAGGAGAACCAAGATCGAACAGGTCCTCCAATCCCTCTCTATTAGGAGATTATTCAGTACCGGACCAGTGCCGTCTCGGTACTATGCCTCTTCCTAAATCTGGGTTGAAGAGGATCATAGACATCATGGGTGGTCAAGTGATCATCCAGCTGCAACGCAACCACCTTCTCAATAACCTTAGTCACAAACGGAAGGTTAAAGACTGGTCTGTAGTTAGCGACAGTCTGAGTCGGGTGAAGGTTTTAAGGAGAGATCTCACCACTGCCTCCTTCAGGGAGTCAGGAAACACCCGCTCCAACCAACTCCAGACTATCTCAGCTAGACCAGTCGATCACCTCAACACACCCCTAAAAGGAGGTGTGTTAGGCCCGGTCCAACCACACAACAGGTTGGTCGCAAACTCGGATGATCCTCATGATGTCAGTGACTGCCGGCCGCCAAAGTTGAACCAGGTAAATTGGGTGTCGAACCTCCTGCCGACCTCCACAACACCCAACAGAGGGGCAAGATGGATCCCGGACCTGATGACGGCAACCTTATCTGAGAAGGAGCAAGCAAACTCACACTTATTTTGTGAAAACTCTCCCCCAGTCTGAAGACAGACTGGATTGCGCAATCTGTCAACAGCCGGGAAAAGCTGAGCTGGTCGATTCCACGCAGCAGCAATCTGCCTGGACAGGAACTCTGCCTTCTTATGGGAGACTGATGATTGATACTCTTTATAATGATCCATCAATCTAAGTCTATCATTAATCAGGCCTGTTTTCCACCAGCGCCTCTAACCTTCACCCACTCTCCTCAACTCCTTCAAAGTCCCATCAAACCAGGGGACTTTGTGCGAAAGGTGAGAGGGTGAACACGACAGCAGCTATGGAATCCAGGGCCATCATCACTGCTGTATTACAGGCATGTAACAAATCTCCTGGCTCTGAGCTCACCTAGCACACCCATCTGTACCACCATCAGATCATCTGGGGTCATGCCCCTAAAGGACGATACGGACCATCTCCATAGGGCAGGTCTATTTATTTAGCTTTTGTTTACTGGGTAAGTGTACTAGCCAAAAATGGCTATATTCAGGCATGACCCAGGAGATTACAAACCATAATGAACATAAAAACATTTCACAGGCACAGAACAACCGATTACATCGCAGCATAAAGAGCAGTATACAGAAATACAACATTAGGACATAGAAACTGCAATAATAACAAGCAAACATAGCACTTAACATCATAGGAGAGACAGTAATAGTAGTACAGCATTAGGAAAAAACACAGTGATATAAAAGCTGACAGGGCAATCAGTTAGCAGTGTATGTTATACTTCCAAAACCCTAGAGCAATGGTTCTTAGACTTTGTCACAGTGAGCCTCCCCAAATCCATAGAAAAGATTCTGAGCCTCCCCCAAAAACTGATATAATCTTGGGCCTCCCCAAGGAAAAATAACATGCTGTACTTTGCGCAGCACACCATGAATAAATTGAAACCCCTTTGAGTACTCGGCTCACATTCAGTTCTTTGTCTTATACTGATGTGGAACCTTTGAAAAAGAGTTCTTGTGCTCAAAGGTGTTATCTGAATAACAAATAAATAAAATTAACAAATATTATTATTCAGTTTATTGTACCCCCGGCCAGCCTACTTGCTCCACTATTTTCATTCTTGAACCATTGTTACCCCTTGTTGCAGTACCTTCATGGTTCAGACTACTTTCTGTTTCCTCTTATGAAATTACCTTCGTATATACTTTGCCTCTCCCTTCATTCCCTGCTGCTCAGCAACTTCTGGGATTACTTTGCTCCTTCCTGCTGTTGCTCTTAGCACTTCTATGCTCAACCTTGTATTTGGGCTGTTCTGCCATCAGTTTACAAATTGATCAATGACCACCACTCATTATCAATTTATTGTTCATATTTGTTTGCACTATTGTTCATTGTGTATTTCTTGATTGTTTTGCAGTTACCTTTTGAAATATATTCACTACCTACCCTTCCCAGGGTACACCGAAATGAACTTTGGCTCATTCACCTTCCCTTGTCACCTATTAGTAAATAAATACATAAAATTCACCTACTATTGGCCTCTTTCAGTTTGCTTCATCTCTTCACACAAAATACATAAAACTCAAAATTTAAATACTGTACTTTTCAGACTCGCTTGAGCCTCCTGAACAGGTTAGGCCTCCCAGGAGGCTGGCCTCACCATTGAGAACCGCTGCCCTAGATAATAAAACATGTGATACAGTGAACAGGACATACAACTAACAAAATTTACATTGGAGGATTTGCCTAAGAGGGATAGCAGGAGGTTGGCTACCCAAGAAAAGTAAGTCAAGTAAGGAGAAGGAGAACTAGGTATGAAACAGTACCACCTGATATAAGCAGTGGTGGGTAAATGCAAGAGGAAAGGGAAGATCAGAGGCAGAGGGCTAGATTAAAGGTAGAAACAGATAGATAAGTGTTAAGTAGAAAAGAGAGGCAGGACAGTCAAGAGGTGCCAAAGAGGTCAGAAAGCATGTTGAGGAAGGGTACAAGCTAGCCAACTGAATCTATCACGTAGGGTCAAAACATGTACATGGGTCAGTGCTCGATAAGTATTGCCTTAACTCTTTTTTAAAGAGTTGGTGGGATCCAACCTGCCTAAGTTCTAAGGGAAGTGTATTCCAAAGCTTAGGAGCACAGTGTCTGAAAGTACCAGCTCCTTTAGTGGTATGACACCTGGGAATGTTCAATAGTGATTTGTCAGCTGACCTCAGTCCACAAGAGGAGGTGATGGGGATAAAATACTCAGCAAATGATGTAGGGGTTTTAAGCCTAATTATAGAATCAGAAAGAGAGACAAGATAGTATTGCCTAGATACAGTAGGGCAGAGCCAGCCAAGGTCCTTGTAGAGTTGGCAGCGGTGCTTGAGTCGAGAGGATGAGGACACATAGCAACAAATGTTATTATATGTGACTTCCTATTTCAGGGGGAGGTTTTTTGTGCAGCAACAAGGATGGGAGCATAGTATGTTAGGGTAGGGAGCAGGATCCCCCTAGCAATGGCCAGTTTAGCAGATGGAGAGAGCATTTAGCTTGTCTTATAAGCAACCCCAAGTTTACTATTTCCTGCTTTACAGGTGGACTGAATATGAAGATTTAGATCCAGGGACTGATCCAGCAGAACACAAAGATAATTAAAAGATGTGACGGATTCAGGTTTTGTGCCTTCAAGGTCATGAACCATCAGGGGTACAGAACAAAACCTGAGTTTAGGAGCAGAGCCTAGAAGCATAAAATTTGTTTTCTTCGCATTTAGAATCAGTTTGTGGTCATAGAGCCAGTTTTGAATGTTCTTGAAGTCCGTTGAAAGGTCTGAATTTAAGTTATCCACTTGAGTAGAGCTGGTATAGATGACAAGATCATCTGCATATAGTGGAGAAGAACAATTTTGAAAGTCATCCGGAGCATTGTTTAAAAAGAGGGAGAACAGAAGTGGCCCTAGTATAGAACCCTGAGGCACACCAATGTTTATTGCCGCACAGTCCCGATATTGCTGAGACAAATTTCACAGTTTGTGATCTGTTAGAGAGTTAGCTAGTGAACCAGTTTAGGACTGGAGCATAAAAACCCAGGCTATGTAGACCAGACAGCAGCAGGGGATGGTCAACCAGGTCGAAAGCCTTCATAAGGTCAATGAAAACTGCCCCAGTTAGGAGCCCAGAATCCATATTTGAGAGTATGTCGGAGGTGAGTTTTAGCACAGCAGTGGACGTGCTATGATTTTTCCTGAAACCGTGCTGTACATCTGAGAGAAGGTTAAATTTTGCAAGGAAGTCCAGTGTTTGAGTGGCAACAATCTTCTCCAATATTTTGCACAAGACCAACAAAATAGCTATGGGCCTGTAATTGTTGATGTCCTTCTTGTCACCTTTTTCGAAAACTGGAGTTATGCGAGCTATTTTGCAGAGGTCAGGGACAGTACTACACGAAAGGGACAATGTATAAATCTTTGCCTGAGGAGAGGCAATAAAGGGAGCTGCAATCTTGAGAAGGTGAGGTTCAAGATGGTCAGATCCTGAGTTGGTGTTGTCAGAGATAGATTTAAGATGTTTAAGAACCTCAGGTGCAGTTATGGCCTTAAAGTAGAAAGGCGGAGTATGACAAGAGACTAGGATTGGTGTAAGGGCGTCAGATCTGTTGTTGGATCCCAAGGACTGGTTGTGTGTTGTCAAGGGAGAGAAGGAAAAGGTGTACCGGGACAGATCTGAGAAAATCTCGTTGAAGGCATTTGCTATGGTGTTTGGGTCATTATAGTGGACTCCATTTAGTATCATACCCATTGTGGAGACAGGTTGTGAGGTACCAAGAATTGACTTGACATGAACAAAGAATTTCCTTGGGTAACATGCTGAGCTAGCAAGCAGGTCTTTGCAATACTATTTTGCTATCATTTTTTTTGACAGAGATTTCTGTGTGCTCTATAGGTGTTGAAATCCACCTGCTGGCCAGATTGTTCATAGCGCTTCCATAGTTTTTCCCCTCAGGCGTAGTTCACTGAGAAGGTCTTTGTGTAGCCACCTTATTGTTTTGCCCCTAATTCTTCTTGTTATCTTAGGGGTATGCTTGCTCTGAACAGCCATGAATTTATTAATGAAGGTGTGAACAGCCTCTTGTATGCTACAAGCGTGATATATCTCAGACCAATCAATGTAAGAGATGTCATTAAGGATAACATTTATGTCCATATTTGCAAGATTTGTGAAGGTGGCATAACGTGGTGGGGGAGATGGAGCTGCACCTGCAGCCCATTTGCAAAAAATAGGGGCGTGGTCAGTTATTGCATCAGTGATGATACCAGATGTGGACACATGCTCTAATCGGTTTGTGAGTATCCAGTCTAACAGGGTACCATCTTTAGATGGGGTTGGCGTTCTTGTAGGCTCGGTTATCATCTGATGAAAATTATAGCTGCTGGCTATTGAGAGTAGAGAGCTATGTGCGGTACTCAGCCAATATAAATTGATGTTCCCAAGGATTATCACCTCATTTTGATTTGCACTACTCAGAGTTTCATCTAGCAGGTCTTGCAGTCCTGCCACACCTCCAGAAGGAGGGTTATAGACACAAATGATGTGTAGTTTCTTTGATCCCAGTGTGATAATGGCACGCATGTATTTACATACCATAGAAACATAGAAACAGACTTTGACTGCACATAAGGACTGCTTGGTCCACCTAGTCTGCCCATTTCCCTACCTATAGGATAAGCTGCAGATCCTAGTTAACCAACAGCCTATTTCTTCCTACCCCCCACAACAATTGCCTTGTGTCTCTCCCATGTGTTCTTGAATTCTCCCATAGTTTTAGACCCTACAACCTCCTCAGGAAGGCTGTTCCATGCATTCACCACCCTCTGTGAAAAAATACTTCCTCACATTGCCCCCGGAACCACCACCCCATCTTCAGATTGTGTCCTCTTGTTCTTGCACATCTCGTTTTCTGAAAAATGCTACCCTCTTGGACTTTGTTGATTCCACTGAGGTACTTAAAAGTTTCTATCATGTACCCCTCTCCATCCTTTCCTCAAGGGTATACATATTAAACTCCTTTAGTCTCTCCTCGTAGGGCTTCTCTTGCAGACCCTGCACCATTTTAGTTGCCCTGCTCTGGACTGCCTCTATCCTGTTTATGTCCTTGCGGAGATGGGGTCTCCAGAATTGGCTGCAGTACTCCAGATGGGGTCTCATCAACTGTCTGTACAGAGGGATAACAACTTCCTGTTTTCTGCTGGTGATGCCCCTCCCTATACATCCCAGTATCCCCCCAGCCCTCCCTAATGCCTTCTCACATTGCTTACTAACCTTAAGGTCATCTTATATGATTACTCCCAGGTCCCTTTCCACTTTTGTTGTTGTTACTACCTCCACCCCATTGTGTAATCTTCCTTGGGTTTTTGTTTCCCAGGTGCATTATTTTGCACTTCTTTGCATTGAACCCAAGCTGCCATACTTCTGACCATTCCTCCAACCTTGCCAAGTCCCTTCTCATCCTTTCCATGCCTCCTTGTGTATCAACCCTGTTGCAGATCTTTGTGTCATCTGCAAAGAGACATATTTCCTTCCAGTCCCTCTGCAATGTCACTTATAAAGACATTAAAAAGGACTGGACCCAGTACTGAACCTCATGTACCCCACTAATAACCCCTCTTTCTTCAGAGTGACTCCATTTACAATTATCTTTTGTGTACTGTTGTCCAGCCAATGTTTTACCCAGGCTACCACCCTGGGACCCACTCCCAAGCTAGTTAATTTGACTATTAATCTTTTTGTGGGACTGTGTCAAATGCCTTGTTAAAGTCTAGGTAGGCCATGTCCACAGCCCCTCCCTGGTCTACTACTTTGGTAACCCAGTTAAAGAAATCAATTAGATTTGTCTGACATGACCTTCCCGCTGTGAACCCATGCTGCCTTGGGTCCTGGGCCCCACTGGCCTCTAGGTACTCAACAAGTCTTTCCTTCAGAAGTGAATCCATCACTTTCCCTACCACAGAAGTCAAACTGATGGGTCTGTAGTTTCCTGCCTCTGTCTTGGTCCCACTTTTGTGAAGGGGAATCACATCCACCTTCCCCAGTCCTCAGGTACCACACCATCCTCCCATGATTTGTTAAAAAGGGTAGTCAGTGGTTTCACTAGTTCTCCCCTTAATTCTTTTAGAATTCTGGGGTGAATTCCATCAGGCCCCATTGCTTTGTCCATCTTCAGTTTTAGGAGTTCTTTCAGAATCCTTTCTTCAGTGAAAGGACTGGGATCGGCCGCCCTATCCAGAGTGCTTCTGTTACTTGGATTAGGCACCTCCCCCCCCTTTTGTGTATATTGAGCAGAAATATCCATTCAGTATCCCTGCTTTTTAATTATCCCTCTCTGCCCACCCACCGTCCATTCTATTCAGCCTCACTATCCCTCCCTTTGTCTTTCTACACTCCCTGATGTACCTATAAAAGGTTTTATCCCCTTTCTTAACCAAGTTGGCTATCTTTTCCTCAGTTTGGGCTTTTGCTATTCTGACTTCCCTCCCTGCTTCCTTCTGCCTTAGCTGGTACAGCTCTCTGTTCTGCTCCTTCTGTGGTTCCTTATACTTCCTGAATGCTATCTTTTTCTCCCTGACCTTCCCCATCACCGCTTTTGAGAACCATAGTGACTTTTTTTTTCATTTTGATTTGTTTATTTGCTTCACACAAAGGCTTGTTGCCTCTGTGATGGCAGATTTGATGTTTCCCCATTGTTGTTCCACCCCTCCTTCTAGCCTGTTTGCTAGTGCTATTCTAAGGCACTCTTCCATATTACCAGAGTCAGCCCTCCTGAAGTTCTGTACCCTCACTTTTGTATGGCTTGACTCTATAGCTGAGTTTATCGTGAACCACACTGTTTGATGGTCACTTGTTCCCAGATGGCTACCCACTTCTAGATCTGAGATTCTCTACTGTCCCCATTTGAGAGTACGAAGTCTAAGATTGCTCCCTCATGAATGGGTTCCAAAACTAGCTGTCTGAGGCATGCCACCTGTAGGGCATCGAGAATGGCCCTGCTCTTGGATGTGGCTGCAGCAAATGTGCTCCAGTTAACATCCGGCATATTCAGGTTTCCCATCAACAGTATCGCCCCTTTCTCTGCCATCCTAAGAATGTCTTCTATCATATCCTTGTCTATTCCCTTCCCCTGACATGGGGGTCTGTATACAACACCTGTGCAGATTGTGGTGCCATTTCCAGTCTCTAAGGTGGCCCACAATGCCTCCTCTCCTCCCTGTTTACTCTTTTGTTCAGTTGCTTTTATTCCTTCCTTACACAGAGCTATTCCTCCCCTCTTCTCCCCTCCTGCCTCTTCTGTTGGTTGTGTACCCTGGTATGTTAACATCCCAGTTATGGTTCTCTGTGTACGATGTTTCTGTGACTGCTACGATATCCAGGCATCCCTCTTCCATCAAGACCACCAGTTCAGGGAGCTTGTTGCCCAGACTATGGGCATTGGCACTCATTACCCTCCATTTCCTGATGGCCTTACTCCTTTTTGCCCCATCCCTGTCCTCATTGCCTTTGTCACTTTCTCCATTTACCCCTGCCCTTCAACCTATCGACATCTCAATCTTTGTGTTTACCTTACTTACTACCCTGACTTTTTTTGGGGGGGCTAGGATTTCCCCACTCCTTTCCAGCGCCTCCCCCCTTGGCTAGTTTAAATGCTTGCCAATGAAGCATTTAAACCTATCACCTAGGATCCTGGTTCCCCTCCTGGACAGATATAGACCATCATGCCAGTATAGGCCTGCATCACTCCAGGTGGACCCCCAGTCCCCAGTGAAGCCAAATCCCTGAGCTCTGCACCAGTTTTTCAATCACTGATTGAATCCCATGGTGTGGAGCACCCTAGCCTCACCTACGGCATAGACAGGCAGCACCTCCAAGAAGGTTACCATGCATGCTACTTGTCTAAGGCCCCTTCCCACCTCTACAAACTCTTCCTGCACTGCTCTGATCCCTTTCATAGCCAGGTCATTTGTCCCTAGGTGGACAATGACATCCAGCTCCCTCCCCTGTGCAGCTGCTCCGGTGATCCTGAGGATTCGCTCCCTGTCTCTCCAAGCCATGGCGCCAGGCAGTCACCTTACCTCCCACTCCCCTTCCTCCCCCAGTTCTACCTTCCTAACAATGGAGTCCCCCATCAGGAGTTGTTTCCTTCAACTGTGGGGTCCCATGCCACCCTCCTGTGGGTCTCCTTTGTGGAGGTTCCCAGCATCCTCCTTGGTCTCCACTGCAGGTGCCTCCATAGAGGAACCACACTTTGCCGCACCAATGGTGAAGCCTTAGCATGGATTACTGTAATGCTGAGATGGTCTTTATGATAGAGGGCAACACTACCACCACGCTTGGCAGTTATCCTGTCTCTACGGATCAGGGAGTAGTTTGCTATTGAGCACAGAGAGTCCGGGATACGAAGTTTGAGCCAGGTTTCCGTGAGACAGAGAATATCTGGTTATATACTTTCATCCATGCCTCAAGTTCATACTTGTGGCAGGTCAGGCTCCTTATATTCATGTGAGCAATGAGAATCCCTTTTCTGGATAGTGCAGATACGTCAGCTGCATTTTAGTGGATAGAGGGACCTGGATTTTATTCAGTATCACCTGATAAGAGAAACATTAGAGTGACTAAGAAGCAGAGCCTAACCGAGTATAAGATAAGACAGTAAACATCCTTATGTCTCCATTTTCTAAGAAATAGTGTAGCCTAACAGGAGCATCCCTTAGTGCACAGGATGACTTGCCACATAGTTACTGGCCAAACTTTGGTGATGATTGAATTTGAGAACTTGAAATCCTGGAGGTCAGACAACATGTCTCGATAGTCACAGGGAATAGGGAGCAAAGATTCCTCTGATTATACACTTTTTATGTGGAGTGCTCAGCATTAAATTTGGGGAAGCAGGCCTTGCATGGTTATTGGCTGGCGGAGGTTTCTACCCCCCCCCCTTTTTTGTGCCTGGTGATTGTAGGCTGCGCTGCCTGGGACCGAGCAGGAGTTGCCTCATCTGCCTTTAGGGAGCTAGAGGCCTTTGGGGTACTCTTAAAGTATCCCGGGGTTTGCCTTTTTAGTCTGACCTCTGGGTATCTGTGGCTGCAGGTCCTGTGTGGGGTAGTCTGGTTTTTCGGGTCTTTTAGGGGTGTGGTGGGGGGTCTTCACTTGTTATTGGTCTGCAAGCGTTTATATTGGACCCATCTTCCAGGATTTCCTGTATCCTCTGATTGTCTTGCATTGAGACTAGTTTTTTTTAAACAGTCCCATTTAAGATCTTAAGACAAAGGAAATAATTCCATTTTATATCTTATTGGCAGTGAGAGTGCCTTCCTGGTCCCCCTGGTAGTGAGAGTGCTCGGGGGTTGGAATGTTAATTTAAAAGTAAAGCTTCTTTGGGCTCAGGTAGTGAGAGTACCTGTGCTCTATTGGCCTCCTTGGCTGTGAGAGGGCCTTTGGTGGCTGAAAGAAGGAATTGTTTTTATATTTTCATTCTTATTATAAACTTCATATTTTTGGGTTTAAGTTATTCTGTATTTATATTTCTTTTTTATGTTTAGCTGGGTTTAGTTTTAGGATCGAATTTGTAATTTTGGAATTTTTGATTTAGTTAGCGTAGTAAATATGTGTTAGGATGGTAATAAGACGGTCGGGTATTATTCCCCCTTCAGGCTCAGAGACCTCTGTCCATTTTTTTTGTCCTCCCCGTCATCAGAGGTATATAGCTGGTGTAGGGCTCTGGGGATTACCAGAAAAACGGGGAGGATGAGGGCTGGGCCTGGAGAGGGAATGGAGAGAAGTGGGCGGATAGGGATAGTGGGGACAAGGAGATGCCCTGGGGCGAAATGGGTCCAGGAAAGGGGTTCCACCTGGTTGGTTCCTATACCAAGGGTTCTGCTGGTAGTCAGCAGGTAGCATGGTCATCCTCAGGTGCTCATCCTACCGGGTGGTATTATGTAGCGCCAGGTCTATAAAAAAAGACCGCTGTTATAAGCGGATCTTGTTGGAAACATCTGACCTGGCGTGCATCACCAGACTCCTGGCTGGATGAAATGCTGGCGGTTTGGCTTCAGCAATTCAGCCAATTTCGGTGATACACCACCCTAGGACGGATCGTAGGGGCGGGGGTGTTGCCATCTGTTTTGGATCAGAACTCGGCCTAGTGGAAGTACCAGTGGGTAATACCAACTCCTTTGAATGTATTATGGGCGAGGGTGTGGGGCGCAGGATTCTTCTCATCTACCGTCCACCAGGTGATGGGAATGTTTTCCTGCAGGAAGTCGCAGACTTCATTGTCAACCTGACATTGGGATCCCCCAGATGGTTGGTTCTGGGTGATTTCAATGCCTGGGTCGACGATGAACTCTCACAGTTTGGTCAAGACTTCCGCCAGTTAATGATTTCACTGGGCTTCACACAGGTTATTTCCTCCCGACCCATATTGGTGGTCATTCATTGGACTTGGTGTTTCCTATTGGGGATGGAGATATCCGATTTGGTGGTGGAACCAGTCGGATGGTCTGACCATCATTCCATTGGGTTTAGTTTAGGGCCACCACTAGTAGGCCAGCCCCTGTGGAGATGATCCGGTACCGCCCTTTGAGGGGTGTTTCCCCAGATGGCCTGATGGCGGTGCTGGACCTATCGTGTTTTCCGAGTGATTGCATGGATCCAGGGGACTTGGTACTTGCCTATAATAAGGCAGTGACAGGGGCCCTGGATTCCATTGCACCTGTTCGTGTACGTCCTCTCACCCTTCACCCTAGGTCTCCTTGGTTTGATGAGACTTTAAGGAAGTTGAGGAGAGTTGGACGAAGATTAGAGAGATGTTGGCGGAAGTCGGGCTTGGATTGTGACAAACTTAGATTGATGGACCATTACATGGTTTATCAATCAGCAATCTCTCATAAGAAGGCAGAATTCCTGTCCAGAGAGATTGCTGCTGCTCAGAATAGACCAGCTCAGCTTTTCCAGACCGTGGACAGATTGTGCAATCCAATCTGTCTTCAGCCCAGAAGAGCTTTTTCTCAAGAATGGTGTGAGGAGCTTGCTCAATTCTTTTCAGATAAGGTTGCCAAGATCAGGTCCGATGTCCGTCTGATGCTCTCTAGTGGGAGTAGCGGTGGTCGACAGGAGATGTCAGACACCGGTTTTGTGTGGTCCGACTTCAGCCTTCCCACAATCAATGACATTGTGATGGTCATCCGATTACTGCGTCCGACCAACTGTGGTCTGGATCCGAGCCCTATAACGTCTCCTAGTGTTTTGTGTAGATAAAATCGGTCCGGTTCTGGCTGAGATAGTCTGGAGGTCTTTGGAGGGGGGGATTTTTCCAAATCCCCTGAAGGAGGCTTTGATGCAGCCCCTTCTTAAGAAGCCCTCCTTGGACCCGGACTGTCTGGCAAATTATAGACCCATCTCTAACCTACCCTTTGTGGGAAAGGTTATTAAGAAGGTTGTTGCGACGCAGTTGGATGATCATTTAACCAGCCACGATGTCTATGATTCTTTCCAGTCCGGATTTAGGAAGAGACATAGCACTGAGACAGCTCTGGTTCGGGTACTAAATGATCTCCTGATAGCGAGAGATCGAAGGACCTGTTCTATCTTGGTCCTTCTTGATCTCTCCGCGGCATTTGACATGGTGGACCATGGTGTGCTGTTGGAACGCCTACGGTTTATCTGTGGACTGTCTGGTACAGTCCTCAGCTGGTTTCGATCTTTCCTCGAGGGTAGGACTCAGAGGGTGGTGTCTAGGATTTTTTCCTCTACATCATTCCCCCTATCCTGTGGGGTACCACAGGGCTCCATTCTGGCACCCATGTTGTTTGCTGTGTACATGCTGCCGTTGGGATCAATCATTAGGTGGTACGGTTTGAGTTTTCACTGCTATGCAGATGATACTCAACTGTACATGTCCTTTGTACCTGGCCAAGATGCCATTTTCTCGGTCTTTAATAACTGTCTTGCCCGAAATCCAGGACTGGATGAATGTGAGTTGGCTGCGGTTGAACCCAAGAAAAACTGAGGTGTTGGTCGTGGACCCAGGTTGCCGGGAGGTGGGTCTGTTGGCTGGATCTCCCTCAGGCTTAAGGCTTGGGGGTGTCCAGCTAACTATCTCAGATCAGGTGCGAAATCTGGGCGTTGTTTTTGACAGCTGTTTGACTCTTAAATCACAGGTGTTGGCAGTTGTCAAAGCCTCTTTTTACCATTTGAGGAACATTGCCCCGGGTGAAGCACCTGGTTCCTCCTGATGATCTTTCTACTTTGGTCCATGCCTTCATTACCTCCCGTCTTGACTACTGCAATTCCCTGTATCTTGGGCTACTGGGGGTTGATATTCACCACCTGCAGCTAGTGCAGAACGCGGCAGCCAGGCTATTGTCAGGTTCTCCTAGGACCAGTCATATCACGCCTGTGCTCCGTGGACTGCACTGGTTGCCAATATGCTGGCATATCACCTTCAAGGTCGATTTGCTGACCTATAAGGCCCTACATGATCAGGGACCTAGCTACCTGAAAGATCTCCTTCATCCCTACTGTCCCCCCCACTCTCTCCAATCCACTGACGAGGGATTGCTAGAGATTCCCAGGGTTTGTTTGAAGACTTCTGGGGCCAGATCTTTTAGTTTTGTGGCCCTGACCCTGTAAATTCTCTACCTCGTCAAATGCGAGATGTAACCATCTAAACTTTTAAGGAGCACTTAAAACATATCTTTTAAACAAGCATATAATGATTTTAATATCTTATTAGTGTGGTTAATTTATTGTTTTACTAATATTGTTTTATCATGTGGTGTACAGGCGCCTTGGTTTTCAGAAAGGCGCCTTTTTATAAATAAAGTATTGATTATTGATTGAAGATTCATTTAGACAAATTATCAGAAAGAAGAGGAGTATCCCCCCCATCCCCAATCTGTAGTTAAGCACCATTTACTTATCAGAGATAGGGATGTGCAAAGAACAGTCTAGGTTTCCTCTGCACACAGCGTTAGCCAGAGTAGTACGGAAGCAGTAAGGTTATATAAGTTCATAGGTATATACGAATTCGAGGGACAAGCCCATAATGAACTCGCCATCCTAACCTGGATGGAAATCATATTTACTATTACCCATAAAGAGATCAAGTTTTGTTTTGAACATTTGTAGAGTACTACTGTTTACCACTTCAACTGGCAATGTATTCCAGATTGGTACTACTCTCTGAGTAAAAATAGATTCCTACTTGTAGTTTTGTTAGTGATTAATTTTAATTTTAATTTATGTGATCTGGTAGAATTTATTTTAGTCTGCCATTCTGAACATATAGTGTCAGACAATGTTTGGTCCCTAGAGGCTTTATATATTAGACATAGATCCCTCTTATATAAGGGTCCTGAATACAATAAGGTAGATCAGAGATAGCCAGGCAAAAATGGGGCAGAGCGATTAGGGTAAAATAGAGGAAGATAGGATAGTAGTAGATCCGTACTGTAGATCTTATAATGATAAGTTCTGAGTAATGTGAAGCAGGAGAAAATTTCTGTAGTGGTGAGGTAGTAGAATCAAAGGGAGCAAGAAGTAGTGACAAGCAGTTTATGTCAGACAAGACTGAAAAACAGCCGCCAGTACAGTAATTTAATTCGCCAGCCCCCTACTGTCAACACTGTATAAGGAGCCAATGGAAGTTTGGACACTTAGTCATCTAACTAAAAAACGGTATAAAGCTAGAGGTCCATCCAGGGTGGGTGAGTGGGGAGCAGGGGGGAGCCAGTGCAAGCGCCAGCAGGAAATAGACTTACGGCTTTAGCAACCAGTACAAGGAAAAAGCAGCAAGGTTTATGTCCTCTCACTGGGGTCCAGGATTTGGCGTGGTTATGGCAAAAAGAAAACTCCTACCATGAACGGCGGTCTCAGAGGAGCGGCAGCACTGAGGTTCAAGTCAGGTGCACAGAGAGTGGCACCAGGTCCAAGGTTCCTTAAGGCAGGTCCAAAGCCCCTCGGGTTTAGGGAGACCTAGAGGGCAGAGCAAGGGAGAGGGGTTAAGTAGGAACCAGATGGTGGTGGTCAGGTATAACAAAAGAACAGGGCGGGCAGTAATTCAAGGAGGGAGTAGGCTAGGGCCAGCTAATTAGAGAGAGAATACAGAGGAGGAGCACTTAGGGCAGAGTGAAGGTAGTGCTATCCAGTAAATCTTAATACTTGACTGTAATTAACTTCTTTACACTTGTAGATGGTGAAAGGACAACTCAGCAGTAAAACAGAAAATATTCAGAAAAGAGTCGTAACCACTGCAGTGCATTTCACCTCTAAGCTCTCATGCTATAACTCCCGAAGAGGCGCTACATCAACTATACAGTGAAAGTAGCAATTTGACCTAAGTACGTAGTTATGAGTTTAAATGAAGAAAAAAAGGTGCGCTTTAAAACTTTGAGTCCAAAGATCAGATCACTGCTAAAAAGTGCTCAGGATCCAAATTAAAGTGAAGCAGGAGAGCAACCCAATCAGAACAGTCAAGGAGACAGTCTGCAACCCATTAAAGTTCAGGTGCTTTTCCAAAGCTTCAGGAGTTCGTCAAGGGGCAGAGAAACATACCTTTCGAGGCTTATGGATTTAGCGACCAGTGCAGGGAAAAATAGCTGGGCTTGCGGTCCTCTCACTAGAGTCCAGGCTTTGGTATGTTGTGGCAAAGGAAAGCTACTACCATAAGCAGCGGTCTCGGAGGAGCGGCGGCACTGGGGTCCAAGTCAGGTGTGCTGAGAGCTGCACCAGGTCCGAGGTTCCTTTGAGGCAAGTCTGAAGCTCCCTCGAGCTTTAGGAGACTTTTCAGGGCTTACGACTTCAGTGACCAGTGCAGGGAAAAGTAGCCGGGCTTGCGGTCCTCTCACTGGGGTCCAGGCTTTGGCAATGGCATGTTGCAGCAAAAGAAAGCTCCTACCATGAGCAGCAGTCTCGGAGGAGAGGCGGCACCAGGGTCCAAGCCAGGTGTGCAGAGAGTGGCACTAGGTCCGAGGTTCCTTTGAGGCAGGTTCAAAGCCCCCTCGGGCTTTAGGGGACATTCGAGCCTTACGGCTTTAGCGACCAGCGGAGGGAAAAGTAGCCGAACTTGCGGTCCTCTCACTGGGGTCCAGGCTTTGGTGTGTTGCAGCAAAAGAACGCTCATACCACGAGCAGCGGTCTCAGAGGAGCAGCGGCACTGGGGTCCAAGTCAGGTGGCAGAGAGTGGCAGCAGGTCCGTGATTCCTTTGAGGCAGGTCTAAAAAGCCCCCTCGGGCTTTAGGGAGACCTTTCGAGGCTACGGCTTTAGTGACTAGCACAGGGAAAGTAGCTGGGCTTGCAGTCCTCTCACTGGAGTTCAGGGCCTTGGCGTGTTGTGGCAAAAGAAAGCCCTACCACTAGCAGTGGTCTCAGAGGAGTGGCAGCACTAGAATCCAAGTCAGACACGTAGAGAGCGGCACCAGGTCCATCTGAGGTTCCTTTGAGGCAGGTCAGAAGTCCTCTCGGGCTTTAGGAGAAGCCGCAAAACTAAGCCCTATGGTGTGATAGTGTGACCATCTGACTGGCCCCACCACCAGATCGGAGATCTCCATCCCCTGAAGGAACACCAGATCCAATGATGGACTGTGATTATGGGTGGCAGAGGTCATTACCTGTGTAAGGCCCAGTGAGGTCATAAATTGGAGGAAGACTTGACCATATTGAGAGAGTTCATCATCGACCCAGGCATTGAAGTCACCCAAATCAACCATCTGAGTGACTCAGCACCATGTCGACAATGAAGTCCGCAACTTCCTGCAGAAATTCCTTCTCACCACCAGGTGGACCATAAATGATAAGCATTCTGCAACCTACACCTGCACCCATGATACACTCAAAGGATATAGTATTACCCACTGGAACATCCACAAGGCCCAGTTCTCATTTAAAACAAATGGCTACACCCCTTCCTCCACAATCCACCCTTGGGCAGTGTATCACCGAGTACCCGGCCGGTACCGCTGATGCCAATACTGGGTCAGCATTTTCATCCAGTCAAGTCTTGGTGATGCAAGCTAGGTCAGTTGCATCAACAAGATCTGCTATCACAGCAGTCTTGTTTTTTATAGATCTGGCATTGGACAACACCGCTGGAGTAGGATGGCTGGCCAGGGAACACTGCGCTACTTGCCTGCGTAACGTAGAACCCTTGGGTATTGGAACCAGGTAGGCAGTATCCCTGTCCCAGGCCAGTTTCATCCCAGGGTGTCTGCTTGTCACCACAACCCCAATCCACCCACTCCCCCCACCAGGCCACCTCCACATCTCCTCCTCCTTCTAGCTATTTCTAAGGCACAACGGCATCTATATGCCTCAAGAGATAAAGGGGGACAGCTGAAAAAGTGGAGGTCCTTGAGCCTGTGACTAGAGAAGCAAAACATAAGAGTGCTGGGGTAAGAGACTGTGCAAGTGCCCATCTGTAATTATGTGACCAGGTGTGCAATAGTGGGGTCTAGGGGACCACATGTATCACTCCCCGACTGAAGAAGAGGAAGAAGACCAGCAGCAGAAGATGATGAGTGGTCTGCCTGGTGAACACTGTCTATAAAGACCTTTGAGGTAAAATTGGCAAGGCCTGGCAGGTGAAGATCAGCGTTCTTCTACAGCATCCAGCTTTGTGGTCTAGTTGTGCACCACCATCCGGATACCTCCACGGTACCGTGCAACTGCCAGTTTGACTGCAACCCAGCCAGCTGAACACCTCCCCTTTTTTTGGACTTATGAACTGTAAGTACCCCGAGCTGAGGCTTTGGGGAGTCTTAGGTTACAGGGCTGGACTGCGTCAAGCATAAATTTGCATCCAGGCAGTAAATTTAAAGTTGAAATTGGCTGAAAGTTATTTGGGCCCCAACGAAAGACCCCAGGCCTGCATCACTGCCCAGTGAGGTACCCACCACAACAAGGGACATTTCTGGGTGCATCCAGTGGTGGGAGGCAAGGTTTATAATGTGGGGTATCATTAATTTGCCAAGTGCTGTGCTGTTTGATAATTTTCCCCTTTTTTCCCCTCCCCTAATAAATACTTTCATTGTTTGCCTGTTAACCATTGTTGTTGTGACTCATTGTGATAGAGTTACAGTGGGTGGGGAACTGTTGTTGTGTGGGGAGAATGACTTGGGGAGGGCGCTCACGTATTTTTCTGGGGGGGGTAACTTGTTCTCTGTCCACAAGTATCCCTTGCCATTTACCCCAGGTGGAGGCACCACGCCATACTTATTGCCCACTGTGGAACCCAGGCCAGCCCTCTTTGGAAGTGTGTACTAAGTTGACCCGAGGGCCCCGGAGCAGCCAAGGTGAGTCAGGGGCTGTTACACTTGCATTTCCTTAAGTGCACTAATGCAACATCTCAATCATTGCAACATCAATGTGCATTTTACCTGGGTGCCCAGTAGTTCTGAATAGTTGCACTGGAAGTATATCGCATCTGTGGAGATCTGCTGCTATAGGTAGTGGATGGCCTTGCAGTACAACAGGATGTGCCTGAGACCATTGTGTGCGGGTGCTGAGAGTTGTAACTTACCACCTCTGCAGAGAGGCCCAGACATCCAGAGATCGCTTGCTTGGAGTAACGCACTGGAATGTTGAAAGTGCTGATTTTCTGATTATTGCGTAAAATTACTGCCAGACCACTTTTTGCCTAATCTCATTTTCTTCACAGGACCTCTGTTCCAGAAAAATAAAGTCCTGCTGTTAATCTCTCTATGCATAAGCATGACTAGCAGTTTTGTAAATGATCTGTTAATCACCCTCTAGAGAGGCATAATGCGGCACAAGGCATAGCCAAGTGCCACATGCTCCTAGAGGATGATCAACTGACCATTAACATAACCCCTAGGAGTGCCTTATTGCTATTATATTAAAAATGTTTTTTGTTAAATAATGTTAATCTTGTTTAGCATAGGATTAGGCTCTACAAGTATGTTAATAAAATATTAATATAAGGCTGATAAAATGTTTACAGCCAGTCAGAAAGCTCTATTTCTCAAACATTTTTATAATACAATTTGGTGGGTGAGCATATTGTTAGGGATGTACATTAATTGGTACAAAAGTGTGTTGGATTGAAAGTAAAGTGTGAGTATAGGTACTAGCTGGTTTTAGGGTGGTGTTCACAAATTATTGGGGAGATGAGTCGGTACTGCATCCCAAGGGTAGTATCTCACTTGTCATCTAACCCACTGTTCCTTCTCTGGTGGAGCACCTCACTATTCCCTTTGTTCCTCTTCCAAACCAAACACCTCCACATGACAAGTTTAACAATAGGTCCTCAACCTTGCTTGACTCTAAGGCACAAGGCAGTAAAACAAGAAGTAACATCTATAACCACAGGTGCAGTACCATTAAGCTGGAAAAATGCCAATATCATATGAATACTAAAAAGGAACCCCAAGTCACTAGCAAACTACCAGCCTATGCAATACTCCTGTACTCAGCAAATTGTTAGAAAATAGAGGCTACTCAACTGACTCATACCTGGAACAGCATAATCTTCTATGCCCTGAACAACATGTTTTTTGTAAAAACCACAGCACCACTACAGCACTGCTTACCCTATAAGACACTATTTACTCTACATCTGGCCATGGTAACCTCACAGGCACTGTCTTTGTAGATTTAACAAAGGCATTTGACACAGTAAATCACCCTATTCTACTTCACAAACTTAGGTCCTTAGGAATCTCAGATAATGCACTACCCTAGTTCTCCAGCGATCTCTCCAATAGACATCAGTGTACCAGAACTGACTCCACCCACTCTGAGTATCTTCCCACCTCCCTGGGTGTTCCCCAGGGATCCATCCTAGGCCCCCTGCTGTTCTCACTTCACATCAACTCTATCACCCACTGTTTTAGCAAAACAACTCCCATCCTATACGCGGATGACCTGGTGTTCTTCTGCCATTCCTCTGACATAACCAATATTAACCGTGACCTTGCATCTGTCCTTACCTCAGTACAGTCCTGGTTCAAAGACAACAAACTCCTCATGAACTATTCCAAGTCCCAAGCCATGCTTTTTGGAACTCCTCACAAACTAAAAAATCTACCCACCCCTTTAATTGTGGCAACTGAGAATGGCACCACTCTTGATGCAATCACCATGTTCAAGTACCTAGGAATTACACTAGATCCCACCTCTGACTTCTCATCTCACATTCTCTCGGTGTGTAAGGGCATCAACGCTAGCCTAGGCATAGCCTATAGGGCCAGAAATAATCTCTCCCAATTTGCATACATTGCTATAGCCCACAGACTACTTCTCCCCAGGCTGTCGTATGGCCTACCCATGTTTGCCCACTCCTCCAGTACACTGCGTCGCAAGTGGCAGTAAGCTACAATAACATATATAGATTTGCCCTTTCCTGTAATCAGCTCACCCATCACTGCTTCCTCTACAGCAAGCTCAGATGGCCCTCCCCTACAGCCCTACTTGACTCCCTTCTAGGCAAATTGGTGCATAACATGATCTCCTCCCAGAAACCTCCCTCCCTGGCCTCCCTCCTAGTACCTTGCTCGCACCACTATGCCCTCAGATCCTCTGGCACTGAGCAACTAGCTGTCCCCAGATCTCATTCCAAATATGGTTCTATGGCCTTCTCCTCTGCTGCTCCTAAACAGTGGAACAGTTTCCCAGCTGCCCTATCCTCCTGCCCTAAGCCAAGCACTTTCAAAAGACTGTTTCACTCCCTCCTTATGGACCGTTCCATGTGTACATATCCCTAGCCTATTATCCTTGCCCCTTCCATCTCAACTCCCCCCCTTGTCCCACTGACCCCCGATTACCCTTCTTCTGCCCCACCTCCAGTCTTGTACATATGTCCTACCCAGCTCTGCTACTTATCAGTCTTAGACTATGCTGGCTATTGTATAACCTAATAAGTGCTATTTTCCATGTATTATTTATTTGAATCTTTGTCTCTATGTTGTTCTCATTTTGTTCGATTGTACTGTTGTTCTTTTTTCCTTGCCATTTTTGCTTAATTGTTATTGTACTGTTTTTTTTTCTACTGCCATTTTTGTTCAGATGTACTAATGTTTTTTTATATTCTGTAGTTCAACTGTTATTGTTCCTGCTCGCTGTATCCCTTGTAATGTGCATATAGTTCAAATGTTATGGTTTCTGCACACTGTATCCCTTGTAATGTGCTGTATTTCTCCCGAGTCGTACCTGAGAATAGGCAAATGTCTGCCTAGCATACCCCACCCAGTAAACAAAAGCTAAATAAAATTAATATCTGGACTATGACGTTTCATGCAAGTCACAGCTGTAAGCCCTTCTGTGCTGTCCAGAGACTCCAGCACCCTCAAACACAAATGCTCCAGTGCAGTGGTACTTAGAAGAATAAATGACCCTGTGGTCCAGTGGGCAGACAGTGCAGGTCGCATCAAGTGGCAGGAGCCCTAGCTGTATGTTTGGTAAATATGAGACTTGTATGACCACTAAAGTTGTTAAAGAGGAACACAAGCTGAATGTTTTGTAGACCTGAGACTTGTGAGTGACCACTAAAGTTGTCAAAGAGGGGGGCAGTTTGGCAAGAGTGGAACAGTAAATAATGATCCATTTCTGTAGCTATTTGGCAAAATGTTACTAGTCATCCAAGCACTTCTGTTATTGTATATTACAGGGAGGTGGTGGGCACCTCAAAAACAACAATGCATGGCAGATTTGCCAACAGTGACGAGGTCCAACGTTTCAGTTGTCATCACATTGCAACAGTAAAGCAAAGAACACAGACGTTGGGTTGGATTTTCAGACATTTATTTATTTTATTTTTATTTTGAATTTTGATGACCAGGTAAGCCCGCTGGGACATACATATCCCTTTTTCAGGGGCGACCCGGGGAAATACATTTTCAGTAGGAGCAGTTTAGAGAAGAGAAGTCAGCGTGATAATAAGTTACAGGAACAGACATACAATAATAAGTTGATTAAACATTAGGCCAAGGAGACATAATATGCAATTATTTTCTATAAACAGTGTATTTACAGACATTAGAACAATAAATATAGGTATATACAAATATATGGATAGTTGATGGGGGTAAGAAATTAAAGCAGGAGGGTATCAAGAAGGCTGTGAGGAGAGGACCTTGTGCAGGAAACAGTAGGTACAGATTGGAGAAAGAAATGTTTTTATTTTTGGGGAAGTAGTTGGTGAGAGAGGTTATTCCATCTGAGAGGTGCTAAGAAGGAGAAGGATTTCTGCATATGGCTAAACATGGTTTGGGAAGGACAAGCAGTGGAGATGAGAGGAGCATAGGGTCCTAGAGAAGAGTTTCAACCACGAGCGGGTTGGAGATATAGATAGGGAGGGAGGTGGATGAGTTTTGAATATTGTGCAGTATAAGAAGAAGTCTAACTTTGCTTCAAAGGACGGCCAACCATGCATGGGTACATAGCAGTGATGCATCGCAGAAGAAACATTAGCCAACATAAAGCGGCAATCCTGTAGTGACATAGGCTTTTAATTTGGACAGGATAGATTGTTTAGCTGAGAAGCAGGGGGCTCTATAGAAAAGGCCTGGGAGAAGAGTGGCTGAAGCAATTGTTCTCCTGGATTGGGGGGTCAAGTAAGGGGCAGTTTGGTAAAGTAGGCCCAATTTTTGACGGGTTGCCTTTATTACTCTATCAGCATGTACTTCGAGTGAAAGGTGTTCTTCCAGTGTAACCCCTAAGTATTTGAATGAGTTCAGTTCTTAGAGTGCTTTCCCTGCTAAGGTTTTGACTACTAGGGGTTGCTGGTTAGTCATGTCAAAAGAACTGTGGTGGAACAACATTGTTTTCATTTTCTTGGCATTAAGCACCAGTACGTTTTCATGGAACCAGGTTTCCAGTGACTGGAAATCCTTCTCTAAGTTGGACTTGATGGAGAAGACAATGTTGTCGGATCTATAGAGGTATCATCAGCATAGAGTTATACCGATGCACCACCACAGTTGTGGAGAAGTTCATTGATAAATATGGAAAATAAGCGAAGACCCAGGATGGACCCCTGGGAACCCCGTCTTTGATGGGTGATAGGGAGGAGGTAACCCCAGCCCACTTGATGCATTGCATTCAGTTAGACAGATAATTTGAGAACCATGAGAGGGAGTTAGCATCGAGGCCAAGAGAAGTCAGTTTTGCTAGTAGGAGTTGGTGATTGACAAGGTCAAACACATCATTAGAAGCTTACAAAGACTGTTCCAATGTACGTCCTGATCCACTGCATGAAATATGTCGGAGGTGACCCTTAGAAGAGTGGTATCGGTCCCATGCAGTTTCTGGAAACCATGTTGACAGATGGTGGGCGGCGTTAGACAACCTCGAGAAAGGAGTAAATCTGATTATAGAGTATTCTTTCCTGAATTTTTGCAAGGGACATAGAATTGATATTGGCCTGTAATTTGCAGTGAGGTTAGTGGGGCCACTGTTGTGTACAGGACCACTATTGCAGTTTTCCATTTATCTGGTAAGGTCTATGAGAGGAAGGATCTATTAACTAGTAGGGCAACGGATAAGCAACAGCAGCAGCACCTATCCTAAGGAATTTGAGGGAAGGTGTCAAATCCGGTGAGCTGTTTGAATTAAGTTTGTTTAGGAGCTTGAGAACCTCAGTGTGCATGGTGAGTCTCACGTGGAAAGATTGGGGACTCAGGACTGGCGTCGACTGGGTGAGTGGTCCTACAGGAAGGCCAATTTGTAGGTGTCTAGGTTCGTGAAAAGTGATTTATCCCGGCTGAAAGGGAGGGAGGACCCTTGTTATTGGGAAGGGTTGGCTTAATTACAGGTACAGATTGCAATCTCCAAGGGGGTTGTTAGAGTTGCACCTTTATTAATCATGTCCTGGGGGATGATACATCCCTTGCTCTTGAGTAGGGCATTGACTTGGGACCAGAAATGTTTGAGGTTGGTGAGACAATTGGTTTGAAGAGATTGGAAGTAGTCCCACTTGGACTTGGTGGCTTTAGTTTTGCATGCATTCCGCAAATGACGATAGGTTTGCCAGTCTGAGTTGAGGCTTTGTTACAGGACAGCATTAGGTGCCTTATTTCCTTAGATAGCCAGGGGGAGTGGTTGCTTTTAGCTTTTCTTAGTTTAAAAGGGGTGTGGGTGTCAAGGGTGGAGGAGAAGGTTTTAACAAAATGGTCCAGGGCTAGATTTATAACCAGAAGGGAGGTAATAGGGGTCCAGTTGATGGAGTTCAGGCTATTCAAAAAAGCATTGGGGTTAAAATTGGTTAGGTCATGAGATTTTATTTGTTTTTTTTTGGGGGGGGGGCGTGGTGGGTTGTTCTTCCAAACACAGTAGGTGGGGAAGTGGTCGCTTAAGGCATCGGAGAAGATCCCAGAAGCTTTGATATGGCATTTGTCATTCATTAGCATCCAGTCAAGTAGGCTGTGATTCCCAGTCATCATGTTAAGTCCTGTGGGTTGGTCAATTACTTGCTCTAAATTGACACCCGAGAGTGCAGCTAGTTCCTGTTTGTTCCTAGCCATTTAAGATTGAAGTCACTGCAGATGATAATGTCACTGTGAGGAGAGTATCTAATTTTGCGAAGGACTCAGAGTAAGAGGATGGGGCAGCGTTGGGAGGAAGGTAGACACAATCTATGATTAACTTTTTGACTTGCCCAAGGGTGACCATAAGGAGAAGATGTTCAGTAGTAGAGTTAAATTCAAATCCAGGTAGCGTACTGATTGTCAACTCTACCTTAGTGTATACTGGTTACCCCAATAGAGAGTCAGTCTCTCCTGAAAGAGGAGTATCCGGGTAGGGCTATTTCATGGGACAGAATTGAGGGTTTAAGCCAGGATTCAGTAACACATAGGATATCCGACTTACAGTGCAGGACCCATGCTTCAAGTACAGCCATTTTGTTTCTGGTGTTCTGAAGGTGCATGTGTGCTAATTTAAGTCCTTTTATGCGAGTCTAGGCAGGGCTAGCCATTAGGGAGGGAGACAATGCCCCTTTGGTGGGTCCATGGTTCAGTTTGATGTTGCCAGACAGGACCAGCAGGCAAGTAAGAGAATCAATGGAGGGTGGTGGGAGGAAAGGAAACTTGAAAACTTTCTTGACCCTGGGTAAGAGTACTATGGTTTTGCAGTGCTCGGACAGGCATAGTGATTCAAGTGGAGAACCCAGAACAGGTGGGGTATAGGGTGGGCGGAGAATGAGGTACTCCATGGGCAAGCAGAGGGAATTTGGAGAGGGGTTTGCCCATTCGTTAACAGACACTGTATTTTGAATGCATAATAGGAAGCACCAGCTTGTCAGTAAGCTCTAGGCTAAGCAGAAGGATAACACAGTGGGTTAAGTGTAGAGCAGGAATTTTAATACAGTGTGGAGAGAAGTTTCCACATCTAACAGGTTAAAGTCAGCTGAGAGTCAGAAAAACAACGACTTATCCCATGTGTCCTTCAATCAGACAACAGGGGCAGAGCAATAGCATATTTAAACAGTCAGGGGCAGTGAGGGGTAGGGGAGGCAGGTGGGCTGAAATATCCCTCTAAAGGAAGCAGCTCTAAGCAGCAGCTCCTAGGGAGCTTAAATGCTGTTAAACAGATGGCCAGCTGAGGAGGTAGGGAGCATTTGAATAAGTCTTGCTGGGCTCAGAAAAATGGTGCCAAGTTCAAGCCGGAGCTAGCTCTCCATCTATCTTAACTTCCGGTGGACTCCAGTGGCATTGGGCTCAGCAAGGGGGCTGGGGAGGGCAGCAGAATCGATTTTCCCTCAGACCCTTAACTTCTGATGGACTCCTGCGGCATTGGGCACAGTGAGGGGTTGGGGAGGGCAGCAGAATCAATTTGCTCTCAGACCCTTAACTTTTGGCAGACTCCTGCAGCACTGGGCTCAGGGAGAGGGTTGGGAGGGCAACAGAATCAATTGCCCTCAGACCCTTAACTTCTGGCAGACTCCTGCAGCGCTGGGCTCAGCAAAGGGGTTGGGAAGGGCAGCAGAATCAATTTGCTCTCAGACCCATGACTGCGCTACTTGTGACATGACTGTTAGACCTTTGTGGTGCAAGGGCCACATGTTGTGGAGCAAAGCTGGTGCCTGCATCCTTTTTCAGCCTGAAAGTGCAAAACCTGTCACAAATGCATCAAGACTTTTTGAAAATAGCCCACAGTGGTTTTGCATATTTGCCATGACACAAGTGGCTCCAGAAATCGAGAACTGCACAAGCATCATGAACTTTGAACATTTAGCCCCCTCCCTTTTTGTTTTCTTTTACGCAGTGGCTTTCCAGGGTTTGATTTCATTTATAGTCCCTTTAGTTGGAGCTCATTTACAATAGTGTCCCTGTGTAAAAACTCACTGATACAAAAGTTCACCTGTGTTTCATTACCATAATTATTAAATGGGCAGGGAAATCCCTGCATCCTAATTGACCAGGACCCATGCATGCTTAATTTTGAACATTTTATTATTGAGAACCATTCCATGGTTGCCCCCACTTTATGGATCCAGACCTTCCCTTCTTCACAGGACCTTAACCAAATCATACCTCTTGGGCCTAAAACTGCTTTTTCGATTGCAATGTTCCAACCTGCTGAAATTTGCTTACATTCTTCCACTTTTCAAATCTGGAGACCCTGTGACCTAAATAACTATAGACCCATCTATCCTGCCCATCCTTTCAAAAGTCTTCAAAAGCTAATCTATAACCAGTTCAAACAACTTATAGAATCCCACTCTCTCCTAAACTCTGCACAGTCTGGTTTCAGGTCTAAACACAGCACTGTTACAGCTTTGGCTAAGGTCACCAGTGATTGGATCTCTGCTGTGAACTCTAGAAGATTACCAATGCAGTCTTTTTGGATCTTAGCAAAACATTCAACACTGTTGATCATCCCCTCCTACTTAACTGCCTTACTAACCTAGGTACCACTCCCTCTACGCGTACAGTGGTTTTCAAGCTACCTCACTGATAGGACACAGAAAGTCAAAGCAGGTGGTCTCCTCTCAGTCTCCCTTCCGATAACTAGGGGAGTTCCTCAAGGTTCCATTTTAGGACCGATCCTATTCTCTATCTACATCAATGACCTTGATTCTCACATAACGAACTCTAATCTTCATTCCTTCACAGATGACACTGTCCTGTACACCCCTGGCACCTCCCTAGCAGAAGTTAGGGAAGTTATGCAAGCCGACTTTGCGCAGCTCGAAACTAATCTTATTAATGCTAAGCTCCTATTAAATGCCAAAAAAACCAAGCCAATGATCCTTTCATGTGCTTCTTCCATCTATACCCCCCCCCTTTGCCTCCGATGAATTTTATTGTTACCTCCCAGGGTGAACCCCTCAAAGTTGTTACTAAATTTAAGTAAGTCGGCTTCTGGATAGACAATAAACTTTCCTTTAAGGACCACATTGAAGACTTATCTAGGAGGCTAAAATCACGGTTAGGGTTTTTCTTCAGAAATAGGTCCCTCTTCCCTCTTACAGTCTGTACCAAGCTTGTGTTGGCCACACTTCTTCCTCTACTAGATTATGGTGATCTTATATACGCCTCTTCTGCAACTTCTAGTCTAAGTAAGCTGGACATTCTCTATCATCGTGCCCTAAGGTTCATCACCAGTTCCCCTTATAGAACCCACCACTGCATCCTGTATGCAGCTGTTGGCTGGTCCTCACTTGTCACCAGACGCTTGCTCCATGCTGGCATCTGGACTCTCAAGTTACTTCTTAAATTGCCGGATTACTTGACGTCTCTTGTTCGCCTATCTTGCAGTTCATATTCGCTTAGGAAATCAGACTTTATCCTGCTTGACGTACCACAAACTTGTACTATCTTTGGTCAGTGAGCAGTTTCTTTCTTCCTTCCCACATGATGGAGCGAACTCCAATCCGTACTGAAACTTACCAACACAGTCTCAATTAATCTCTATAAAGCATCAAAATAAAAGATATTTGTAGCTGCCATAATTCTCCCCCCCTTTCCCTTATGTTATTCAACTGGTACTGTCTGCCCGTGCTCACGGCCCAACTGGGTACATAACTGATAAATATAATTTGTCATAGTGTAGATACACAGTTCTTGCACTCTGTCATTTTCCTCCTGATCTCCTAATTACATCATTCCCCCCTTCTCCTTACTCTAACCCCTATTTTTCTTTAACCCTTAAATATCTGTCCTCTTACATTTGTCTACTCGATATCCATGTCTGTTCTCTGGCGCTCTTTTCACCATCCGCACTCCTCTTACCTTCTCTGGTTGCACCTAACTGTATTAGCTGATAACCAAATCAGGTTACTGTCTGAATTCTGCCTTGTAAGTTGTACCCATTCATGAGGTGACAGAGATGAACTTTGTTCACACTTATTTCCTTTCTTGTAATAATACCTTGTATGTAGTGTTCGTATGTCAGTGTAAATGTTCCAGGACCTCCTTGTGAATGAGCTTGCTCAATGGAGTTTTCCTGCAATAAACTTGAACTTGAACTTGAAATGTATGCCCATTTACGGGATTCAGGGTCTCCAGAAATGCATGTATGGGCAGCGTTGGCACATTCATCATCCTTCAGTGCTGTACTCTAACATGATCACCCACCCTTTGTTAAATTTTCTTTTATATGCCCCACATAAAAGCTGAGCATGTGCAGGTGGCAAGATATGCATGTGTATCACAGTCCATACATTTGGAAATTACATATTGCTTATTCATGTGGGGGTTAAGAAAGGTCTTTCTGGGTGTAATAAATTCGATTTGACCTGCCACCAGTGACAACCAGGTGGAAGTATGGTAGATCTAGCCCAGAGACTCAGGGATTGAGGTTACTCTGAGCGATGCACGGAACAAGCATACATCTGTTCCAGGAATACGAATAGGCAGGATCTTTTAACATCAGGCAGCACTACAGAGAGTGTGGATATTAGAAGACTAACTTCATCACTACCTGTACAGCAGTACTCAGTTAGGGGTGGTTGAAAGTACGTTAAGTAAAAATTGGCATATACTGAGTACTAAGCCTAAACTGTCCACATGGGTGCAGCAGCCCCCCAGAATGGTTTACAGAAGGGTGTCCAATCTGGGAGAAAAAAATTACACATTCTCCAACCTATTCCACATCCTACAAACATTTGGCTACCCACACTTCCACCTGGTTGTCACTGGTGTAACGGGTGCAAATTCTGTGAATTTTTTTCGGCCCAAGAGGGGTGATGTAGTTAAGGTCCTGTCAAGAATGGAGGGTTTATGGATGTATAAGCTGGGGGCAACCATGGGAATGGGACTCAATGATAAAATAGAATTAGGCCTATTTCTATAGAGTGTTCAGCTATATAGGCATTCATTTGCTGTAGTGCTTTGCTTTGCTGTGTTCTGTTAGTGTAGTCATATATACATATCTACTTACTGTCTAATGTTTCTTATATTTGTCTCTTACAGGTTAAGTAGTAATGCAATCAGAGCATTTGCCGTTATCTGATCAGTTTGCAGCCAAATCAACATCATGGTGTAGAGAAACAAGCATTTGTCAATGCCGAATGTTGTCTCACTGGCATTGGCATTGGTAGTGCAGGAGTTAGAGCGTGTAATAGGTATGGCAGTGAAGAACTGAACTGATGCCATCCCACCCCCATCCTGCAAAGACTGACAGGTATTGGGGGTGTGCCTTAGGTCATCAGCCATAACACTCATGCCATTTTGCCTCACCCTACCCTGTAGACACTGACAAGTGTTGTGGTGTGCTTTGGGGTCTTTGGGTCTTATACTTACCCCATTCCATAAGGAAATACACTGAGATGGGCGCAGTATAGGAGAATGGGGTGAACTTTAGGGCTGAACACTACAAGGCACACCTCGATGCCTGTCACTGGCTGCAGGATGTGGGTGGGGGGGTGGAATGGCATGAGCATTACAGTTAATTATCCCAAGTCACACCCCTGATGCCTGTCAGTCCTTACCAGGCAGGGTGTTACAGATGGAAACCCTAATGCCATAGGCGTTTGTTGGCATTTTCACTCCAAATTTTCAGCATGGGCTTCTTGTGACCCCACCTCATGAAGAGTGGCACAGTCAGTTTGTTAGCCGAAAAGTGGATTTGCACAGTGACTGTGCCATTTGGCAACACAGGCACGAAAACACATTTTGAGCAGGATGTGAAAAATGACAACTGTATTGTTCATGAAGAGGTGTAAAACAAGCATTTGTCAATGCCGAATGTTGCTTGCTTCTATGTGCTGTTTAGGTATTTGGAAGTCATTGGAGTGCAAATGTGAAAATTTGCGAACTTACAAGCGTCATTAGGAACTCGCATAGCCTTGCACTAAATGAAACAGTCATTTTAGAATTTTTTACCAATTTTCAACATAGCCATTTTAAGACCTCTGCTCATGAACAGTGTCACTGTGATTTTGTTAATGTGTCCCATACATTGAGTTTACCATCGATCATGCCCATTGTGCGCTATATGGGCGGAAACACGTTTTGGGTAGGATGTGAAAATGACAGCTGTACTGCTCATAAGGAGGTGTGGTAAAATGGCAATGGTGAAAATCTGTAGTGGAAATATTGAAAATTCGCAAACCTCTGACGTGCGTAGAACAATGTAACGCCGCTCGTAAAACAGTCATTTTTGGAATTTTTCACCAAATTTTCACACATAGCCATTTTAAGACCTCTGCTAATGAACAGTGACACTGTGATTTTCTTAATGTGTCCCATACATTGATTTCAGATACTGACTGCGCCATTGTGCGCCATATGGGCGGAAACACGTTTTGGGCAGGATGTGAAAATAACAGCTGTACTGCTCATAAGGAGGTGTGGTAAAATGGCAATGTTGAAAATCTGGAGTGAAAATATTGAAAATTATGAACTTAACAGCTCAAGTGAGGAACTGTGCAACCATGCTCGTAAAACAGTCATTTTTAGGAATTTTTTCACCAAATTTTCAACATAGCCATTTTAAGACCTCTGCTCATGAACAGTGTCACTGTGATTTTCTTAATTTGTCCCATACATTGATTTCATACACTGACTGCGCCATTCTGCTGCCATATGGGCGAAACACATTTTAGGTGAGATGAAAAATGACAGCTATACTACTCATAAGAAGGTGTGATAAAATGGCAATGTTGAAAATCTGGAGTGAAAAAATTGAAATTTCGTGAACTTACGAGCCTGCGTAGAAACTGCGCAATGCATGCTCGTAAAACAGTAATTTTTTGGAATTTTGGCACCAAATTTTCAACATGGGGTTTTTGGGACCCTTCTCATGAATGATGTCACTGTCATGGAGGTATTCAGGCCCGAAGGGTGATTTCGCAGTCACTCAGCAGTCACTGCACGAAATCACCCTTAGGGCCCGAATAACGCCATGACAGTGACATCATTCATGAGAAGGAGTCCCAAAAACCCCATGTTGAAAATTTGGTGTAAAAATTCCCAAAAATGCCTGAGATATGCAACAAAGTTGAAACCCCCCTATCTAGCCCATTATACAGCTTACTGGCATTTTCTCCGTTCGCGGTCGGTTTTGAAGAGTGCAGACGTGTTCCCGGTCCACCGAAGATCATCGCGCTGGAGTCCGGAGGTAAGTATGGGGTGAGGGGTGTGGGGAGGCTGGAGTGCGCGTGGGTGGGTGCGGGTTGTGGGGGTTGGGAGGCGGCGCGCGGAACCGTTTTGTTTACAGGTTTAAAAAAAGGCGTTGTGGGACCGTTTGCCACGCTGGGGTGAGGCTCCCAGCATGGCATAGGGACATTGAAGCGTTCAGCCGGCGGGGATTAGGCACCCGTCGGCCATGAGAAGTGATTGCCACGCTGGGGTGGGCTCCCAGCGTGGCACAAACGAGGGCGTTCAGCGGATTGAGCACCCGTCGGCAAAGACTGCTTGCCACGCTGGGGTGGGCTCAGCGTGGCACCTACTCGGGGGCAGGGATGCAGCTCAGCCGGCGGGATTGGGCACCCGTCGGCTATACAGTGCTTGGGGGGGGAGCTGCGCGTGAGCAGCCAACAACTTATCGGTGCTCACTGAAGCATAGCTCCCCCTTTCAACTGTATGCCACTGCATTTTGGAGCGTGTCATACACAGCTCCAAAATGCATTGGCTTACAGGGGCCGCGCCTGCCAGCACACTGACTGAATTGGAGGAGGAGGTGACACACCTCCAAAATCTCCGATGATGGCACTATGTTTCTTGCACATGCGTGCAAGCAACATAAAAATGGCAACTTTGAAAATCTGGAGTGAAAATATGAGAAATTGGTGAAGTCATAAGCATGCATAGAAACTGTGCGACACACGTCCGTACCCCAATTATTTTGGGGATTTTTTTAACCATATTTTCAACATAGGCATTTTAGGACCTATGCTCATGAACCGTGGCACTGTGATTTTGTTAATCTGTCCCAAAAGTTGATTTCCCACAGTGACCACGCCATTGTGTGCCACAGGAGTGAAAACACATTTGGGGCAGGATGTGAAAAATGACAGCCGTACTGTTCATAAGGAGGTGTGAAAAATGCCAGTGTTGAAAATCTAGCATGAACATATTGCAAATGTGCAAAGTTACAAAGGTGCGTGGAAATCAAGCAATGCATGCTTGTAACACAGTCACTTTATGGGCTTTCATCACCAGATTTTCAACATAGGCATTTTAGGACCTCTGCTCATGAACAGTGTCACTGTCATTTTCTTAATTTGTCCCTAAAACTGATCTCCCACAGCGACTGTGCTATTCTGCGCTGAAAGTGTGAAAACACATTTCGGCCAGGATATGTAAAATAACAGCTATACTGTTCATATGGAGGTGTGGAAAAATGCCAATGTTGAAATCTGGAGTGAAAATATTACTAATTCGTGCGTGGAAACTGCATAATGCACACTCATAAAACAATCATTTTTGGATTTTTCACAAATTTGTAACAAGACTTTTGACAGCCCACCTCATGAACAGTGGTACTGTCTTTTCATTAATCGGGCCTGAAAGGTGATTCCATGCAGTGACCGCAAAATGACCTTTCGGGACCTAATAACGCCATGACAGTGACTGAATTCATGAGAAGGGGTCCCAATAACCCCATGTTGAAAATTTGGTGTCAAAATTCCCAAAAATGCCTGATATATGCACCAAAGCTGAAAAAATCCTATTTATGCCATTATGCAGCTTACCGGCATTTCTTCAATTCATGGTCGGCTTTAAAGAGTGCAGACTTGTTCCCGGTCCACCGAAGATCATCGCGCTGGATTCCAGAAGTAAGTATAAGGTGAGGGGGATGTAGGAAACAGAATGTGAGAGGTGAGTGCGGGTTGGGGAAGGAGAGCTCGTGGGACCGTTTTCTTCTTACAGGAAAAAAAAAAAAGATGAGGATCGGTTTTCTTTCTGTTTGTTTGGTACACTGGGGTGGGCTCCCAGTGTACCACCTGCAGTATGGAGACTGCAGCTGATGGGATTGGACCCCCATTGGCACAGAAACAGGTGGGTGGGGGTGTGCATGATGCCAAAGGGGTGGGCACCTCTCGCCACACAGCACAAATGGGGTTGGGAACATTATGCCAACAGGATGTGGGCTCCCCATCAACAAATTGGACTGAGCAAAGGGGACTGAGCTGATGGGTTGGGCCCCCATTGGCAAAGAAAGACTGGGGGCATGATGCGAAGTTTGAGCACCTTGGCACAAGAGTGGAATGGGAGGGGGCATTATGCCGACTAGGAGTGTGCTCCCCATCGGCCAAATAAGGTGGGTTGGAGCATGCCGACAGGGAATTGGGCACCCCTGAAGTCGGCACTGTGAGCAGCGGCAGTCAGTGCTGCCATATTTCCGAACTTCTTCACCAGGAAAGGCATGTCAGAGTCATGTTACTGTGCCGCTGCATGATGAGCTTGGCTCTCATTGCAGTGGCACTTTTCTGAACCTGGTGGCCACTTTATATGTTGCTGGTGTCAGCTGCATGCTGGCTGATTAGGGAATGAGGGATGTGCCTACTGATGCATGCCCTGCATTCGGCCACAGTGACCGCACCTCCAAATCCGCTACTACTGCAATATGTTGGCTGGCGCGTAAGCATGAGCCAACATAAACATTTGGTATCCAATAAACTTGATGTTCAGATCACAAATCACTTGTTGGTTTTTATTCACATTCCTTTCTCCTGTCCCTTTAATTAGACAGTACTTGATGGGTTTCATGGGTGAGTGTCTTAATCTCTTGACAATACGTATTTGTGGCAAATTTTGGAACATCCTCAAAGAAGTCGAAGGTCAGTCCACTGCAACACCCTTCCAAACAAAATTGTGTCTGATGGTACCACCATATGGACAAAACTGATACTAGGAATGCTTAATGATCACTTTGTTAGATTGCAGGGGCTTGCCTTGACACTTCACCTATCAGCAAACTTAGCCCGGCAAGAGACTACGCTGTTGGCTTCACTGATAATCACAACCATAACCAACCGCATCCCACCCCCTTCAGCTTCCTCACAATTACGTTCAAGCAAATGGAGGACCTCCTCCTTTCTCTGAATACAAAAAAGAGTGCGGGTGCTGATAATATTGAACCTTACTTCCTAAAGCTTGGCCATACCTATCTGACCACCCCCATTACACACTTATTCAACACCTCTCTGATTCAAGGTGAGCTACCTGTCTTGTGGAAAACTGCCCACATCCTACCATTATTCAAGACTGGGATCCGAGTGATCTGAACAATTACTGGCCTATTTCTATACCATCCGTCCTCTCTAAATTACTTGAAAAATTGTCAGCATCCAACTTAGAGAACATTTGGATTCACAAAAGTTGCTAAACCCGGCTCAGTCCGGCTTCAGAGCCAAACACAGTACAATATCGGCTCTTGCCAAAGTAACTACAGACTGGCAAACGGCCTTGGATTCTAAGAAGCATGTATTTGCCCTCTTCCTTGATCTAAGTAAGGCCTTCGATACTGTGGATCATACCATCATGCTTACTGCACTGAGTAACATCGGACTTGATAGTTCTGCCATTAAATGGTTCACCAGCTACCTAACCAATAGGTTACAACAAGTCAAAGCCATAGGAGATCTGTCCCCACAAAGATCCTTATTACAAGGAGTCCCACAAGGCTCCATCCTGGGCCCTATCCTCTTTGCAATATACATTAATAATCTGGACTGCAGCTGGGCACAGCAAATGTGCACTGACATGAGATGATACTGTACTCTATACCACAAATTCATCCCTTGGATCTGGCCCATGAGTACTTACAGAAAGACTTTGTGACCCTCCAATACAACTTCTCACTCATAAGCTCCTCCTCAATGCCAAAAGATTAAAGCAATGCTTCTCTCACCAAAGTCTACTTATGGATGTCCACATATCACACAGATCCGAACACTCTTAAATGAACCCTTGAGTAGTTGACACCTTTAAATACCTAGGGTTCTGGCTGGATAACAAGCTCAACTTTCTATGCCATTTAAATGAAACCTTGAAGAAACTAAGACAGCAATTAGGTTTATTCTATCGCATTAAACACCTACTCACATTAGAAGCCAGAATGAGACTAGTACAAACTACATTCCTACCTATACTGGACTACGCTGACTTCCTTTACAGTCATTGCCCATCAAAGATGCTAAACAAACTGGACATCCTTTACCACCGGGCTTTAAGATTTATCTTAAATCTACCCGTGGTACACATCACCTGTCGTCTATACCAGGTTTGAGGGTGGACCTCACTCTCAACTAGAAGAAAAGGAATGTCTCCTCTGGTTTTTAGAGCATTATCTGATAACCTCCTGCATACATCTGAACATCTTCAAATGGGCTAAAGGTTCCTATGGCCTGAGACGCTTCTCCTTAATCTGCTTCCGATTCCTAGAGTGAAAACTACCCTTGGCTCAGCAGCAATCAACTCTCACTTCTATCACTTTGGAACTATGCAAGACTCATTAAAATTATCCTCACTTCCAAGCATTTTCACATTCAAAGCTCTATTAACGGATTAACTGAAGGAATCATGCAACTGTTTCAGATGCCAATGACCCCTAAGCCTCGGTGCCACTCTCAAATCCTCGCCTATGTATCTCATCCACCTCACTTTCCTCACAACAGAAACCTAGGACCTACAACCTTAGTTCCCTTAATCCAAGATGACCCTGCCTATTCTCTACCTTTTACCTATTCTGGCCTCCTTTGGCTGCCTACTCTTTCACCCCAATTTCTACCCTATTCCTTAATACCTCCTTATTTTTTATCATTTAGGTATGAGCTGTTAGTCAGCGGAGACTATATATAGGATTATTGTCTCTTCTCATTTCAGTAAAGCTTATCATTATGTACCTTTGTATATTAATTATATTTGACGGTATGTACAGGCTCATATTGACCGGCACCTTCACAATGTTCTTTTTTTTTTTTTTGCACCGTTGTCCACCGTAATTGTAATCTTATGAACTGTACTGTATTGTATTTATGCCCAGGACCACCTTGAAAATGAGCTTGCTCAATGGTGTTTATGCCTGGTTAAATAAAGTGATTGATTGATTGATTGATTGTGCGAAACATTGAGGTTATTCATGGGTGGGTCAGCTACTTTGTACCTTTGTAAGCACCGTCTGCACATTAAATGTTTTATAGCATACTATTTCGGCGTCGAGTGCATTTTTTCCCCTCATGTAACAATTGTTAAAAGTGACACATTGTAGTACTAGTACTGGCTTTGTTATTTCTTACCCCTACCAGACTATCATCTCCCCATTCCTTTCCTTTCCTTTCCTTTCCCTGAGGCCCCTACTAAATCCACATGCCTGTCCTACCCTTGCTTGACCCCAACTACCTTTTTTTTTACTGACCACTTAGCTGGGCAGTCTATTTCACTTTTGCTACACTCTCTCTGAAAAAGGGATAATCTTCATGTCCTTTTTGAACCTCTCTCCTACCAGTTTCCTTGGGTTGCTCCTCGTGTTTGTGTTTACACTCTAAAAAAACTGCACACTGCTGTTAACCTTGTTAATCCCCTGAAGAAACCTGAATGTTTCTATCATGTCCCCCACGCCCAATGGTCTCCAGCAAGTATATGTTCAGATCCTTTTGCCTTTCACTATAGGACCTCCCCTGTTACCTCTAAATCATTTTTGTAGCCCTTCTCTGTACCACCCTGTTTTTGTCCTTCTTCAGGTGGCGAGTCCAGAACTACATGCATTACTCTAGGTGTGGCCTTACTAGGGATGTGTACTGGAGCAGTATCAGCTCCTTATGTTAACTATGGATTCCACTGCCAATGCATCCCAACATTTCTTTGGCCTTGAACTTCCACTGTCATAACCTGGACCCCCTGTCTCAATCTGTTTAGAATAGATCCTCTTTCATTACCCTCATGCCTTTCTCGTAGTGCACCCTCCTGCAGATTTGTGTGTAATCTGCAAAAAGGCATAATGTGCACAGTACACTTTTGCTAATTAAGGAATAATGCACAACAGGGTGTGTGTCATGCTGGGACAACATCACGCTTTGCATGGCTGGGCATGAGGTTGCAGGCCAAGTGTTTCCAACACCTGAGAATTGATGTTACAGCACGACACACACCATGGAGTGCATTATTCTGATTATAAAATGGCTCATTTGTAAGAAAAAAAATTTAAATAATTAAAACTAGATTTTGTAATTTTATTTAGTGGGTAATACACTTATAAAAATAGTGCTGATTATTTGTTTTGCCCAGTAGGTGGAGCTGTTGTCATGTTACTGTGTCTCTGTGACTCTGCCTCCCCAACCTTTCTTCCGTCTTGCACACTTGTTGTTCTCTGCTCCCCCACCTGTATTTCTGTTGTCCTGTATCTTTTTCTCTCACGACTCCTCTCTTAGTTTTTGATTTCCAGGAAGCTACCCGTCCACCCGCCCCCGGCTCTGTGTTGAGATCCAGTGACAGTCTGCCCTGTAGTTCTCCCAGTACAGCCGCCATCAGTTTTGTACCAGGAGAAGAAAAAGAAAGAGAACATAAAGAGAAAAAATGGTGAGTAACTGAAGCGCAGTGCACTTTTGAACATGTTCTCAGACTGTTCAAGGTGGGTAAGAAGAGCTGATGCCAATCGGAGAGGCTAGAGCTGAAGCCAATTGCAGTAATGACTTTATGTCAACATTTACTTTAGTTTTACAAAAATGAAGCAATGTGATTTGGAATGTGTTCTTGTAACAGGTTCGACAAGTTATTTAAATTTGAAAAGTGTTTTCAATTGTTTTGTGACACCGCCAGTCATTTTATAATGTCACATATGTAGATGTTAAAATGAACTGGCCTCAGGACTGATCCCTGAGGTACCCCACTACCAACCTTTCTTATGTCTGACAATTCCCCATTTTGCACCACCCTTTGAGTGCTTCCTCCTACATAATTCCAAACAAAGGTGGTTAGCCTCTCCCCAACAGCCAGGTCCTACAACTCTCTGACCAGCTTTCTGTGTGGCATGGAGTCAAATGCCTTATTTATATCCAGCTACAGTATGTCCACAACCAGGTCTCTATTACCCTAGTCACCCAATCAAAAAAGTCAATCAGGTTCATCTGGCAAGATCTTCCCTCCACAAATCCATGCTGCCCCTTGTCCTGAAACACACTTGCCTCCAGGAATTCCACCAGCCTTTCCAATTGTTGATAATTGCAGCCATGCACTGTTTACCGCATGGTTCACTTCTCTCCCAATTCCCCAATTCCTACAGTGGGTGCACCTGACTTTAACCCAAAGGTCATGATTGGCTGGTACCTAACCAAGGAGTTGGGTCAGAATCAAGTCTTGCTATACGTTCACTCTCAAAGAATCACTCCTCCTTCAATTCTTGCTTCTTCATGCCTCAGGGGCTCCAGTCATCAATCCCCACTTTCTATCCACACAACTCCTTCTATCAGAATAAAACACCTACATTCTGCTAATGTCAGTTAGCACCAGCCCTTCACGATTAATCTCAGGAATAACAACAGCTTGCTGACTCTAAAGCCCAGATTGCTGAAGCCTCATCCCTTTTACAGGGGAATTTTCCCCTTGTCCAGTTGATGGAAACTGTGTGAACAAACCATGCAGTGTTCCATTCCCCGAGTTTGCAACCGAGCAGTATGCAGACTCAGGTTTCTTACTGGTTAGAGTTCACAGGCAACATTCCAATGTCTTTGATTCCCTGAAAAAGCAGAAATTCTTAGGTCAAACAGTGGGCTCAGGATAGTCTCATCATATTTGTTGCTGTCTTACGACTCCACCTCCAGCACTTCCTGGTATCCCGAAGAAGTACAGATGTTCCCCGTACTCACAGTTTCATCATTACTAATGAAATCTCAGAATTCTTAGGGTAGAAATCATGGGGGTGGGGTAACAGTTTCATGGGCCTTCAGAATAGGGATACTTAGAACTGAACAGTTCTAATCAATAGGATTTTGTAGGGATTTAGGGAATTTTCATTCTGAATGTTATTTTGGGACCCTATAATCAGAAACAGAATCACAATTGGAATCTTAAATCCTATTTCCTAAAATCTAAATGTTCATTTCCAATTTAAATTTATTATTTTACCTTTTAATTTTTAGTATCTTCAGACTGCAATTCTGAAAATCCTAATTCCAAAAACCGGATCGGATTCTGATGATTCAAATTCCATATCCACAATTTCAAACATCTATTGTTCAAACTATGAATGGAAATATTACTAAAAGCTCCTCTTTTATAAGTTGCTCACTTTATATAATAGTATTTGCAGATTCATGCTATATGTACCCAGACTTACTCACTATTGTATATTGTACTTCTGAGTGGGCATCCAGCCACTCCAGGACAGATGGACATACCTGCAGTACAATCAACTCATCAACGTAACGTACAATAAAGAACCCAAGACTTTCTAATATCTACTACAGATACAAAATGGCCACTACAATCTACACTTTGCAGCCACCAATGTAGTCATGATCCCCAGGACTAAAACAAAAATTAGTGAACGAACGTTCAGCTACCAGGGCCCATGGCTATAGAATAAAGTACCACTTACTGCTCAAAATAAGACAAACTATGCACAAGTTTAAAACAGCCTTGTAAACTACCTTACTTCCTTCTCATTATGTAACTGCTTTAGAGTCTGACCACGATCACTGCTGCTGTAAAAACTAATGTCATTGCATGACCTGCAGTCCTAAAACTGATCCCAGTTTAGTGTTTTCATATGTCTAGATGTCACATACTGCCCAACTGTCATGTGTCTGTCACACTGATGCACTTTGATAAACTTGGATTTCTGTGTTGTGGCTGAAAAATGGACTTGGGTCTCAATCCACTTTACCCAATTAGCAATTAATAAATAAAATAAAATTATAATGAATAACAGAATAGTTTCAGACTCAGATTTTGGGGGGATATAGTCTAGAACCTGTTCTATTTAATATGTTCATCTGTGACATAGGGGACGATATCTGGGGCATGTTGTGCCTCTTTGCTGATGACACACAGGCCTGCAGTGGCACGGTGTCATTCTGCTGCAAACAAAAACAGTGCATCTACAAATGTCACATACAACACAGCGCTGAGCACAACAGGGTCAGATAAAAAAAAAAAATGACTCAACCCCAAACAACGTGCCCATTGAAAACAATGGGACTTTACATTTGTTGTGGGGGCCTTCGCCCCCTGCACCCTGGGGACTTTGCCCCCAAACCCCTCCGGAGGGTGGACTTCAAGGATGGGGAGAAACTCAAGAGGGGGGAAACTTTTTTTTTTAAACCTTCAAAAGTAGTAGCATGGGGAGATCTGGGGGGGGGACCGAACCATGGTCTCCTGATTACGCCATGTGCTGGTGTTTAGCCACTCCACCACAGGAGCAGCTTGACCAGACACCCAGCACACAGCAACTTAGCATTTCCTAAGTGATGCATAGAGCAACAGGGGTAGCGATAATTCACTTCCACTATCATACTCCTGTCACTCTAAATACACGCGTGGTGGTCTAGCCTGTGTGGTTATTGCAGCGCAGTTCCAGTTGTGGGATATTGACCCGGTACCACCTGCGTCAGGGTAGATTGCAAGGAAGGGGTGTGGGAGCTCATGAGGGACCTAGAGAAGCTGGGGAGATGGTCTGAGATCTGGCTGTTGAGATCCAATACCAAGAAGTGCAAGGTAATGCACGTAGGGAAACAGAACTCATGTGTGGGACACAGGATGGGAGGGGTAAGACTGGCCATTTCATCAGAAGAGAGGGATCTGGGGATCATAATCAGTGACTCCCTCAAGGAAACAAGTCACTGTAACAAAGCATACAGCAAGACATTAAGGATGCTAGGAGGTGTATAGGGAGGGTGTTTTTTTTTTTTTTGATAGGAGAAACAAGCTGATTCTGCCCTATACAGATCTCTTTTGAGGCCTCATCCAAAGTACTGTGCTGCTTTCTGGAGCCCACACCTGAGGAAGGACATAGAGAGGCTGGAGTCGGTGCCGAGGAGGATCACCAAGAGGATCCAGAACCAGCATGGCAGATCATAGGAGGAATGGCTAGTGGCCCTGAATATGTGCTGTTGGAGGCCAGGCACAAGATGGGGCCCGGGGACATGATAGAAACATTTAAGTTTCTGTATAATATATACAGGGTGAATAGTAAGAACCAGTTTGTAAGGACTAGGGAAGCAGACTCCATGGGGCATGACTGGAGGTTGGTGGGGGGACAAGTTCAAAAGAGACTTGAGGAAGTTTTACTTCAGAGAAAGGGTGGTGGAACAGACTGCTGGTGGAAGTGGAGGGGGCAGCTACCATAAATGGGTTTACACATGACTGGGACAGGGCAAAGGGACTCACAGTCCCTAGGGGAGGCAACAAGGGACAGAGGGATAAGGGTGTGGTGGAACAGGGAGACAGCCCACCAGTACAGTAGGTCAGTGGGGTGAGGTAGTGTAGCATGGGCAGACTTGATGGACCCTCGGTCTTTTTGTGTCATCAGAGTCTAAGTTTCTGTGTTTCTGAGTTCTGCAGATCCTTAGCTCTGTTTTTTGCCAGTGACCACCCGTTCATCATTCAGGATCCCCATAAAACAGGCAGCGAGAGGAGCCAGACAAAAAAAAAAGACTGAAAAGTAAAAATCACCACCCACCACCAGCACCCCACCACCTAATAAAATGTAAAATCAGTTCCCAAACAACATGTAACCTTTCAACACAGATGACATTAAAAAAAATTGTTTTGTGATGACAAGTCCAAGTGTGTTTGAGAGCTCTGAACAGAGCCAGCTGTAAAGGCAGCATGCAGAAACACTGCTGAGAGAGACAGGGAGAGATTCATGTTCTCTGAATGGTGCCAGAAGCCTCATGCAAGTACAGCTGGCGACAAGCTGGAGAAACCTCCCTCCCTCTGCTTCCCACATCACAGGCAGCTGGATTAGCTCACAGGCTGTTTGTGGACATTTCCAAACTTGGTTCCAGACACTAGACAGACTAGTTTACTGTATTTTTTAACAATAAAAAAAAAAGTTTCAGTCATTAGACAGCACATTTAGCTCTTGCCTCACACGCATGATTTATCTAATAACAACTAATGGGAGGTAATCATCAGCATGCCAAAATGTGTGTGGCGTCTATGCAATGTGAACGTGGATGTCTGCAAGTGTAAGTACAAGGCAGGGATAGGTGGACCAGCTGTGTGGCAAATCAGTACCACTCACCCCCACCTCTGAACTGGCTTGCCCAGACTCAAGTCTGGAAATCTGATTCTGATTTGACCCAGTCAAGTCTGTTGACCAGGTTGGATATACCAGTGGCCTGGTTCTGACCCGGTCTGGATAATTTAAGTGGTTTGAGAGCTTTAGTCATTGAGCAAACTGCTAGTGAAGAAATATAAAATCATTTTTTTTTTAATCTTCTATTTCTGCTCTCCCTACCTCCAGACTCTCTCCAGCATAGGCATCTCAGTCATCGGTAAGTCCCGTCCTGCCTGGAGTGCGGTTCACACGATTCCAGTTGGGAGGCTATCCCCCATCGTCCGCTTGGCATACCCAAGCCCCTGGGTCTATGTCCTCTGGGGAAGGACCGCCATCTCCTCCGGCACCCTATCTGCAGGATTGGTGGGGCAGCCTGCAGGGGGGAGCCGGAATGTGCATCCTTATGCCTGGCGGGGGACGTGGGGCTGATGCCACTGGCCCTGCCTTCACCTGCTGGAGGGGGAGGGATTTTCTACTTTATTTCTCCCCCAATGAGGGCAGTGCAATGTCACCCAGCCTGTTACGTGTGCACTCCCACACACGTCCAGAGGGTGGCCGCCCAACGTTGTAACCCTTTCATTTGGTCCTGCAGCTGTAGTACACCCAGCCATCGCTGGGTGTCGCTACTTGTGTGGGACAGTCCCCTTTCCCCTGCCCAGGAGTGGAGAGGAGAGCAGTCTACGGATGCTCAATCCTCTCCTCCCCGCTGACCCCCAATGACTCGGGCTCATTCCCGAACCTGGGTCGCCGGTGTGGCGCGAGGTGTGGCCTCCAGTGCCTCAACCCTCAGCGCCACTGGGCTGGGCTAAAATAAATATTTAAACATGAAATGACATAGTATAAAGAATAAGCTCATTAAGGTGGAGTAGAGACAATGTGGGTTCTGTCACGTGACCCATCCAGATCTGCTCCAATAAGTTCTAACCTGGTTTGGAAAATGTACTGTACACTTGGCTGGCAAATCAGAGTAAATCAGAACAGTTTTTGGGAAAAGACCAGAATCAGAACCAAGTCACAGCTAGCCTGCCCATCCCTTGTCAGAATCATATCTGGGTCAAAGTTGACTCATTTATCCTGAGTCAGAATCAGAACTGGGTCATTGACAAGCTGTTGATGTCTAGTCAGAATCAGGCCTAGGTCACAGCTGACCTGCCCTGCTAGAGAGAGAGTCAGAACTGCGTCACTGCCGAACCACCTGTCCCTATTCAGAATCAGAACCATTTCACAGCTGACCCACCTATCTCTACTCAGAATAAGAACACAGTCACTATTGACCCACCTATCCCTAGTCAGAATCGGAACCGTTTCACAGTCGACCCACCCATCCCTACTACTGCTGACCTGCCTATCCTGAGTCAGAACCAGAAGTTTCACAGCTGACCCATCCATTCCTAGTCAGAATTGAAACCAGGTCACAGTCAATCCGCCCATCCCTAATCAGAATTTAGGATGCATAAGACTAAGTTTTCCCTGTTGCAGCAAAGAGGTGATGTTGCCAGTGTACAAGTCATTGGCTAGACCACACCTGAAGTACTGCATGCACTTTGGGAACTCCCACCTAAAGAAGGACAGAGAGAGGTTAAGAGACTCTCCAAAGTATGGCTATGAAAAGGATCCAGGGGCAGCAGGGACCTATTAGAAGAGATTGGACTGTCTTAAAGGGAAACAGTCAGCACAAAGGGCCCCACACTCAAGTGTGGGGGCTGGTCCCAGTAAACACTTTGTGTGCAAAAACATTTTGGTTTATTTACTGTTTATCATAGTACAGTATGTTGTATCAGACTAATTTTGTTTACTTCTAGGCTGACATCTTCTGTTACTACAAATCTCAGAATCCCCTGCAGCTGACATCAGAGCAGTAGGCAGCAGTGGGAGATTCAATAGCCTGTAGTGCATGTTTAAGCAATAAGGCACAACAGGGTGTGGGTTATTGGGGGTTTACCCACGTCTTGTGTGGTGTGTCATGAGGCGCAGCCGAGTGACTTAACCATACAAGAAGTGGGTAAATCCCCAATAACTCATACCCTAGAGTGCCTTATTACGATTATACAATGGACCCATGTGTAAAATAAATATAAAAATGTGTTTAGTTATGTTTTTCATAACTGCAATATTCCTAAGCCGTGGGTAATGCAGGATTTACCCACGGTCATGTGTTATGTTTTGACCAATGAGGTTACAGGATTTTCACACACTATCATTATATAATAGAGCTTTTATAATCTCTGATCAGATGTCTTCTAGTTCTGCTTTTCTCCAGGGGCTTTTGTGACTGTACTTAGAGCAAGGAGGACAGTGAGACCAACGAAAGAAAAAAAGATCAGAGCTTATATAAATGTTAATTTAGATTGCAGGCTATGGAATCTCCCACAAAAAAACAAATTCTGGCAAGAGCCGATAGAGCTGTGAAGCGCTACCAAGTGACGAACGTTGCACGTGTGTGTAGAAATTATTCAACGGCCAGATGTAACTTGGCCATATGTTGAAGGTGTTGCACCAGATTTTCAACATGGCCTTTCTTGGACCCCTCCTTATGAACAGTGGCAGTGTCATTTTGTTCAATTGTCCCGAACGGTGATTGCGCAGCCCAAACGCGCTATTCTGTACCACAGGTGTGAAAACATGTTTCAGACAGGTTGTGAAAAATGACAGCCGTACTGTTGTGAAGGAGGTGTACAAAAATGGCAATGCTACAAATGTGAAGTGAAAATATTAAAAATTAGCGACATTAGGGGCGTGCGTAGAAAGTGCGCAACACACGATCATAATGCAGTCATTTTTTGGACTTTTTTCACCAAATTTTCTCATTACCTTTTTTGGACCCCTCCTCATGAACAGTGCCAGTGTCATTTTGTTCAATTGTCCCAAAAGGTGATTGCACAGAGCAAGCACGCTATTCTGTGGCACAGGTGTGAAAACACATTTCGGACAGGTTGTGGAAAATGACAACTGTACTGTCTTAAAGGAGGTATGCAAAAAATGGCAATGTTACAAATGTGGAGTGAAAATATTAAAAATTGGCGACAATACTGCCACCGCCACCATCACCACCAGGAATGTTACTAAAACAGACAGCCTCGGCGCTAATGAACCGACTAGCTTGAAGACGCTCTTTCTCCAGCTCCTCAAGATGCTGCAAAATAAGTGAATTTTAAACTATCAAAAGCTAAGTAAAAGTTATTTAAAACCAAAGGGAAGTTATTAGAAGGCAGGATGGATAACTACATGGTATCTACTGCGGCGAAAAACACGCATACCACCGGCAAAAGCCAGAAGAAGCAACCGCAGGTTTCATGGGGGAAAATACAGGCTGCATATCTCTCTCGGCTGGAGAAGTTAGTGCACTAAGCCGCGAGGTGACTAAACAAGTCCTTGCTGCATTGGAGCCTAGGTTGACTAGTCTTGCCACCAACTTTGACCTTAAACTGCAGGAGCTGGTTGATTTACATGCTACTCACACTACAAGACTGAATGAAGCAGAGTAGCGAATTTCCGACCTAGAGGACACGACTGCCTCTTTACTAGAGCATGTCACGGTGCTGCAACGGGAGTTGGAAGAGCTCAAAGAACTGCTTGACTACCAGGAGAACTATCATCGCTGCCTGAATTTGCGCCTAAGAGGGCTCCCAGAAGGGCTGGAGGGACTGAATGTGATTGATTTCTGCACTAAGGTTTTGCCAGAGCTGCTCGGTCTCTCACCAAAAAATGGTTGTCTGAAGCTTGAAAGAGCCCACAGGGCTGTCACGCCAAGACCTGCAATCGAATCAACCTCCATGGCAGATAATTATGAGGTTTCATTACTATCCAGATAGAGAAGCTATCCTGGAAGCCTACTGAGAGCACCCTTAGATTCAATATGAGGGCCATCATTTCTTTCTTTCACAAGATTACTCTGCATGCTTGTTAAAGTGCCGTTGGGCCTTCAACTCTGTAATGGCACAGCTGCATGAGACTAAGGTCGAATGTTATATGCTCTATCCGGCTACCTTTAAAATTAAACATGAGGGAATTGTATACTCCTTTTGGGAAGTATCCAAGGCAGAAAGCTTTGTCAGTGATCTTAAAAAGAAAATCGGCTGATTTGAGCTGGATGCATTTGCATCGCTTCTCGTCTACATGAGGTAGATTACCTGGATGATCTGGATTAACAATTTAAAAGACAGAGGTACTGGTGGTTTTTCTATCTCCTTCTGTTTTGGAACTGACTGATGATTATGATGGGCACAATGGCGCCGGTTAGAGAAGGAGATGTCCGTTGGACAAATTGGGAATGATACTTTATTGAATCCTGAACTGGAATTTTTCATCTCCCTGACGCCTATTGAAGAAATGGACAGAACTGTAGTCCTTGTTATGGAACCGAAGCCTAGCGCTATGGATTTTTTTTCTTATATAACTTGGAACCGCATATTATACATTTTTTTCCAGGGGACTTCTGTTTGATTTAATCTATATGCTGGCTTCACTTCAGTGTTAATTATAGTAGACCCTGATAGAAGGGTCATAGCTGAGCTTTGCATTTCCTGGGGGAATTTGTAGGGGGGATTCTCAATGAGAGTATTCTAAGTGTTATTAAGATGGGGACAAGTGCCGGCCCGGTGGCGCTGAGGGTTGAGGCGCTGGACGCCACACCTCACGCCACGCTGGCGACCCGTGTCTCGGGAACGGGTACTGGGTTGCCGGGGGTCACAGGGCGGAGATGGATCGAGCGTCCGGAGGACTGCTCTCCATCTCCGGTGGATTTGGTCGGCCGGTGCTTGTCTGATCACAAGCGAGGCTGGGGATCAACAGCACGAGTCGCAAGACAAGGGAGTATGGACGCGGCAGACGCTTGACTAGTCTGCACATCGGAGCATGCGCCACTCAGTCACTGGCGCTCATTGCACACCATGGCCCGTGGGAGAAAAAACAAGAAAATGGGTGTCGGCTGCACTGTGGTTCCTTGTGCCATTCCTGGAGGGCGCTTCCTGGCATCGATCCGTTGTGGTGGGTCAGTGGCTCCTCCACCACACTGCCGTGAAGGGTGAGTAGGTGCAAGTGCGGAAGGAGGGGGTCTCATGTCCGGGATGGCGCCTGGGGAACAATGCAGTGCGGGGGTTGTAGCCGGAGCTCGAGGAGAAAAATAAACACCCAAAACAAAAAGATGGGGACAAGTGTGAGATAAATTGCTGGTGTGAATAGAGGGACTGGAGTAGGGGAAGAACAGATGGGGTGGCCGGGGAGAGGGATACAGCGCTCTTTTTGGACTGTGCTGTGCGCCCTCTGCTGAGGCAAGCTCTGACCTGGTTCATTGATTTGGGGATTCACCCCCTCGCTATTATTATTATGCTTATATATAAATTACCAGCTATTTCAACCTATGTTTAAGCTATAATCCAATGAGGGTAGGATTGTCTAGAATCTCCAATGATGTATGGAGGGAATATTGTTCTTATCAATGTCTATCCTGCATCTGTTTCAAGGTATGGGGGTTTCTAAAAGATATGTATTGATAGTTACAACTTGTATTTTTTATAACAAATTGAGGCGGCTTGGGGGAGGAGGCGTTTGCTCGATAGAGGGAAGGGAATGTAAAATCTCTGCTTCTCGCAGTTACTGTTACAAAGGGGAATGAGGTATGCTAAGGGGCGAGGGTGGGGGAAAGGGGAGGGAGTGAGGAATGGTTGTACATAGTTCTAGTTCTACTTACTGTTTGTCTGTTCTTTTATGACTCACTACTACTTCTAAGATCCAAATATAATACCAATTCAGCGTTGTGGTTGGGGAGGAAGAGAGATACAGGCTTGTTGGGTGGGGAAATGCCCACGGTTGAAGTATGGCTAGCTTGAAAGACCTGACCATCTTCTCCTGGAATGTTAGGGGAATAGCCACTACTGTTAAGTGCACAATGTTGTTGACAGCATTAAAGTGCCAAAACACTCAAGTTGCTATGCTACAGGAAACCCATCTCACAGATCAGGAGCATGCTAAGTTAAAGAGAGGGTGGGTAGGGGAATGCTATTCAGTGGCCTTTCAGTCCCATAAACGAGAGGTGGCTATTCTTCTGCATAAAAAGTTACCATTCCAGAAGGAGAGGATCGTGGCTGATCCAGAATCTGGGTGATACATCTTTGTGGTTGGAACAATACAAGGGGAAAGAGTTACGCTTGGGAGCGTGTAAGCCCCAGCTGTACACGACACAACTTTCTATAGATCTTTAATGGCCTTGTTGGTTGCAGAGCAATTCCCAAATGTGTTACTAGGGGGAGACATGAACTGCTTGTTCAACCCAACTCTGGACCATTCGAAAGATAGAGGGTCCCCAAAAGGTGCCATTCGGGAGTGGTTGGCGGAAATGAGTGACCTAGATCTAATTGATGGGTGGTGAACTGCTAACCCCACGACCAGGGAATATACCTTTTTCTCACACCCATATCGCACATGGTCCTGACTAGATTACATTCTACTCCCTCGGACTTGGTATTTCCGAGTCAGTTGTATTAAACACAGCCCGATCCATGTATCGGACCACGCGATGGTTACATTGACACTGAGGTGGGGAGGAGAGAGACATATTCCATCGACGTGGAGATTTCCCAACTATTTGCTAGCTAATAAGGATTTTTATTTATTTATTTAGATTGGGATTAATACCTTTGAGTCAAAGACTAATTTTCAGAGGTTCCAAGTCAGAGACAAAACAGAGCAAAATACGAGTACAATATAATACAGATAAGAATAAAATTAAATGACAGTGAAAGAAAGGGAAACATTGTAGGCAGCATGAGAATCAATTTATGTTGGCACATTTGGTACAGGACTTGCTAGTTTCAGATACAACCTAAAAATAGAAATGAATTCCATTATGTCGTGTTATTGCAGGGTAGGGAAAAGTGAGAATATCAATAAATAGGTCCACATTAAGCTGTGGGAAGGAAGGGGGGGAAAGGTAGGCAGCCAGGCTGGCATTGTCTAAGTAGCTGGAGATGGTGTGGGACAGGAGTAAAGGGAAAAGGTGATGTAGGAGGGTTATAAGTCAAAAAAGGAGTGGGGGAGTGGGGAAGGGAAGGATGATAAGGTGGTGGATAGGGCAGGAGGAAAATGGAAAAGTCAAATTATTTACTAGCACAGTTACAGGTATCTACAGGGATTTTAAAGAATACATGTAAGAACAATGGAAGTTATATGTACTGTACAAACTAATTCTGGGACGGCCACATCTCGGGCCCTTTTTTGGGATGCAGGGAAAGCATATATGAGAGGGGCTATTATTAGTTTTGTCTCCCATCATAAACATAAAGTCCAGGAGCGGAGGATAAATTTGGAGCAGCGGCTTAAAGTATTAGAGGGGAAAGCTGCTCAAAATGAGGGAGGAGAAAATGTACATCTCTTGACTGGGACCAGGGAAGCACTTAACAATTTGCTGTTGGGAGAGGCAAGGAAGACTTGTCTCTTTGTCAGGAAACATTTTTATGAATGGGGAAATAGGCCGGGCACTATGCTGGCCAATTTAGTAAGAGGGAAAAGAGGAACACACCTGATACATGATGTTAGAGGAGAAGATGGATCACTCCAGAAGGATATGAATTCTATTGGAAATCGGTTTAGGGGATTTTATCAGAAACTTTACCATTCTCAAACTGCAGGAGGAGGTAGGGAAATGGTGGACTTTCTGAACAGAATCACTTTGCCACAGCTTACAGAAGTGCAGCAAGGGTGGCTAAATTCAGCTATAACAAAAGAAGAAATTCTCAAAGCCATTACAGCCCTCAAGAGAGGGAAAACTTGAGGCCCAGATGGCTTTCCAGCCAAATGCTATAAAATCATGCAGACTCAACTAGTAGAGCATCTAGAGGCTGTGTTTAAGGGAGCTAGGGAAGAGAGAGGGGTGTTGCCATACTCTTGGGGGGAAGCAACAGTATGCCTGATTCCAAAAGCAGAGAAGGACCTACTCGAATGTTTCTCCTTTAGACCGATATCCCTCTTAAACTGTGATTCTAAGATACTGGCCAAAATTTTGGCTAGTAGATTGGATGTAGTGCTCCTGGGACTTGTTCACCCAGACCAGACCGGGTTTATACGGGACAGATATTCTTATCATAATATGAGAACTCTTTTAAATGTGGTGTGGGGAGCCCACTGTAAACAGGAGGTAGTACATATCCTGTCGATGGATGCAGAAAAAGTGTTTGACAGAGTAGAATGGCCATATTTGATGGCAGTCCTAACCCGGTTGGTCTGGGTGATGATTTCAAAGGAATGGTGCAACAGATGTACACAAATCCTAGAGCCAGAGTTCTTGTTAATGGCAAGCTTTCGGGTAGCTTTGATTTGAGTAGAGGGACTAGACAAGGGTGCCCTCTGTCTCCACTCTTGTTTGCATTGGTACTTGAACCCTTGGCTATAGCCATCCAAACACGTCCCAGAATTGTAGGGGTTCGGGGGAAGACAGGCAGAGAAAGTAAGCTGTCGTTGTATGCAGACGACATGTTGTTATATGTTGTTGAACCAGACCAGTCTATGCCAGTATTATTAGACTTAACTGAGCAATTCTCTAGGTTTTTCAGATATAAGTTAAACTTAGACAAGTCGGAGGAAATGAGAATCAGGGGGGCAGAGCATAGGGAATGGTTTGCAGAGTTCAAAATGGGGTTTTAAGACTGTCCAGGAGGCATTCACATACTTGGGTATCAGGGTTGGAAGAAATATTGGAGCCCTATATACAGTAATCTTAATTATGGCCCGCTCTTGCACGCAATGATTTGACTAGATGGCAGGATCTCCCTATTACATGGATGGGCACAATCAATTTGATCAAGATGAACGTCCTACCAAGGATACTCTACAGCTTACAGATGCTTCATATAGGGCTTAAACAGACTAATATTAAGCAATTAGAAAAGGCTTTTTCTGAATTTATATGGCGGAGTAAACGGTCGAGGGTGGGTTTGGCTTGGTTAAAAGCCCAATAGAAAAGGAGGGACTTCAATTTCCAGACTTAGGAGTTTACCATATGGCCATTTAATGTCGATATGTGCAAGATTGGTTAGGAAGACCTGCAGAGGCTGGTTGGCTAGATCTGGAGGAGAGGGGATGCCCTGGCAAGATTTCCACCTACTTATTTATCAGAGGGTGGAAGGCTTATCTTAACTTACCTGACCCTAATCCCCTAGTTAAGGCTGTTTTAGAGAGCTGGAAGGGAGTGGTTAAACATAGAAGGGTAGGACAGGAGGATACCCTACTCCTGCCTCTGAGAGGGAACCCCTTTTTCCTTCCAGGTATAGAAGATATGGGATATCGGGAATGGGAGGCAAGAGGTGTCTTTCGCCTTAAACATTTGTTTACCCAGAGTGGATTAGATTCATTTGAGAATATACAGGCTAGGACTGGTTTCGGACGTCAACATTTTTTTCGTTATCTACAACTTAAGGCCTATATCAGATCCATTAGTAGAGCGCAGAGCCCAGATTCTATGTGGAAACAACTTGAACAGTTAATACTAGCAGGACAAAAAAAAATCCAAGGGTACTATTCAGAGAATAGCCAAAGTGGGTAAAACCTGGCTCCCAGATAAAACACAGAGCACTAAATTGCTCTGGGAGAGAGACCTAGGGATTTCTGTCTTAGAAGAGAATTAGAAACTACTAATTCAACTCCACCAGGGTATATTGTTGTATAACAAATATAAGGAATCTTATTATAAATTCTCATAGATTATATCGCCTACCACTGGTTGTTCACAAATATAACCCTGCGGTATCCCCTGTATGTCCTAGATGTAATAATAATTTAGCTTCATACTATCACCACTTTTGGGCTTGCCCCGTTTTGCAGGACTTTTGGGGGAAGGTAGTGACAGAGATGCAGAACATAACTGGGTAGCAATATGCTAGGTCACCACTGCTGTTATTGTTTGGCATAGAAGTATTGGGGAATGGAGAATGGGCTCCTGTCAAGAGATGGCTCAGAGTGGTATTGTGCATGGCCAGACATTGCATCCTTAATACCTGGGTGAATGCGGTGGAACCTACCACATCTCAGCGGAAGGCCCTAATATTGCAAGCCCTCACATTGGAGCGCTTGGCGTATGTTATTAAAGATAAGGAGGAACTCTTTCAAAGGGTATGGCAGCCATGCTTAGCCTCTCTCCCAGTCGTAGATAACTTTATGCTGAGAGAGGGATGGGTTTAACATCAAAGGTTATGGAGACCTTGTAGCCATAGAAGGGTTCTTGAATGCAAATAGGAGACCCGGGCTCTTCCTCCTATTACACCCATGCTGGAATAATAAAATAATAGTAACTTGCTGATTGGTTTTTAGATTATAGTTAATTAAGGAACTGGATCTATTGTATATAAGTTATGTATTTAAATCAATGTATAATGTATTTGTCTAAGTGTTTATATTATGTCTATTAAAACAAAATTCAATAAACAAATAATGCAAAAAACAAATTGGCGACGTTAGGAGCGTGAGTAGAAACTGCGTAACGCATGCGTATAACGCAGTCATTTTTGGGAATTTTTTCACCAAATTTGCAACATGGGCTTTTTGGAACCCCACCTCATGAACAGTGGCACTGTCATTTCATGAATCAGTCCTGAAAGGTGATTCCACACAGTAACCACAAAATCATCTTTCAGAACCAAGTAACAAAATGACAGTGACAGTTTTCATGAGGTGAGGTCCCAAGAACCCCATGTTGAAAATTTGGGGCAAAAATTTCCCCAAAAATGGCTGAGATTTCAGCATAAGTTGAAACTCCTATTGAATGGCTATATAGCATGCTTACCTTTAATTCTTCAGTTCACAGTCGGGCTTTGATCAGTACAGACATGTCCCGGTCCAGAGAAGATGACAGCACCGACCTCCAGAGGTAAGTATGGGGTGAGGGGTGTAGGGAGGTGGGTGCTCAGTGAGAGGGGTGGGGAGGAGGAGGAGGGGACTGTAGCTGACAGCGAGGGATCGCTTTCAGTTTTACAGGGGAAAAAACACAGAGTCCGCTTTGCTAATTTACAGGAAAAACATAAAACAACACATTTGGCACCCTGGGTGGGTTCCCAGTATGCCACATGAATGGGGAAGGGGGTTGTACAGGATGCCGACATGAGGATTGGACACCCTATGTCGGGCATGACATAGGGAGGAGTGCAGCAGAGAAAATACAACGCGACAACGAGGGACCGTCTTCTACTTTTCAGAAACAAATGAAAAAACATTTTCACACACTGGGGTGGGCTCCCAGTGTGCGACATGAATTGGGGAGGATTGTACTGCAGCGAATGCGCAACATGGCGGCACCCACTGATCTGTGCATGTGCACAAGTCATGCACATGCGCAGTTTATGCATCAGAATGCGAAAGTAACAGCCGAAATAGTGCAGCTGTTATTCCGTAGGCCAATCATGGCAGAGGGTTTAGTCTCAAGGCTTTTGAAAAGATACTTCCAAAGTCCAACGGAAGCTGCTGTGAGAGCGGCCATCTTCAGAGCTACAGAGCTCTCGCAAAATGGCTGTAGGCTCTGCCCACAGCCCTAAAAACCTACATATGTCCAGCTGGCACTCATAGTGCAGGCAAGCAGGTGCAAACAGCAGGGGCTCGCTAACCCCACAACAACAAACAAGGAAGGGAAGTGACACACATTGGAAATACAGAAATGATTGTCAAAAAGTCACAAAAATTGCAAACAGGATAATATTATTGAGCTAATAGCTTAGGTAAATGTAAACCAGATACATACATACCACCACCGAATCTCCCACAGTAGTCTACTGCTCTAATGTCAGTGGCAGGGGATTCTGGAATTTGTAGTAACAGATGTCAGCCTAGAAGTAAACAAAGTTAGTCTGATACATTATACTGTACTACAGTAAACAGTAAATAAACCAAAATGTTTTTGCACACGAAGTGCACATTTGAACTAGCCCCACACTTGAGTACGTGGAGTCCTTGGTGCTGACTGTTTCCCCTTAACATTACTCTCTGGAGGACAGGAGGGAAAGGGAGGATATGACAGAAATGTACAAAAACATGCAGAGGTATAATACGGTGAATTCCACGGAGGTATTCAAGTTAAGGAGCAGCACAGCCACCAAAAGGCACAATCTTAAACTGCAAGGAAGGCAATTCCTGAAGAACGCCAGAAAGTATTCATTGTCATGGAGCAGGTGGTGGCTAGATGGAGTAGCCTACCCAGTAATGTGTTCAGTGATGGGACTCAAAACCCAACTGGGTGTCTTCAAAGCAATTATTAGGAAATGAAGGAAGGAAGGTAGTTGGGAGAGCTCTGTAAGGGCAGAGTAAAGCAATGTAGGTGCATTAGGGTTGACTCAACAGGCACAGCATTTTCTGTCCCAAACCATCTATGTATGTATAATCAGCACTGGGTCATAGCCATCCATCATTTCGTCAGCATCTCTAGCACTGCCTGCCATTCACAGCTCAGCTGGTTCCACCAGCCACACTAGCAGTGCCTGCCATTCACAGCCGGTTTGGCCAGCACCTCCAATGGTTCCTGCCATTTACAGTCAATTTCACCAGCATTTGTAGTGATCCCTGCCATTCACAACTGGTTTCACCAGCAACACTAGCAGTGCCTGCCATTCACAGCCAGTTCCACCAGCATCACTAGTGGTGTGTCATTCACAGTTGGTTTCACCAGCATTAGTAGTGGTACCTGCCATTCACAGCCAGTTTCACCAGCATCACTGGTGGTGCCTGCTAATTACAGCCAGTTTAACCAACCTCACTAGCGGTGCCTGCATTCACAGCCAGTTTTGCCAGCATCACTAGCAGTGCCTGCCATTCACAGCAAGTTTTGCCAGCATTCACTAGCAGTGTTTTACCACTGTTTTACAGTGTTGGTGAAACCAGCATCAGTTGTGATACCTGCCATTCACAGCTGGTTTCACCAGCATCACTAGCAGCGCCTGCCATTCACAACCAGTTTCATCAGTATCCCCAGCTGTGCCTACCATTCACAGCTGGTTTCACCAGCATCACTAGCAGCACCTGCCATTCACAGCCAGTTTCACCAGCATCACTAACTGTGCCTGCCATTCACTGTCAGATTCACCAGTATTAGTAGTGGCACCTGCCATTCACAGCTGGTTTCACCAGCAACATTAGTGGCACCTGTCATTCACAGCTGGTTTTGCCAGCATCACTAGCAATGACAGCCATTAACAGCTAGTTTTGTCATCATTAGAAGTGATGTCTGCCATTAATAGCTGGTTTCACCGGCAATACTAGCAGTGCCTGCCATTCATAGCTAGTTTCACCAGCACTGCTAGTCAGGCCTGCCATTTGCAAATGGCTTTTCCAGCATCACAGGCTGTGCCTGCCATCACAGACTGCTTCACCAGCAATAGTAGTGATGCCTGATATTCACAGCCTGCTGTGCTGGTATCACTAGCAGTGCCTGCCATTCACAGCCAGTTTCCCCAGCATCACTAGCGGTGTCTGCCATCACAGACCACTTCACCAGCATTAGTAGCTGAGCCTGCCATTCACAGCCAGTTTGGCCAGCATCACTAGTGATGCCTGCCATTCACAGTCAATTTCACCAACATTAGTAGTGATGCTTGATATTCACAGCCTGTTTTGCCAACATCACTAGCAGTGCCTGCCATTCAAAGCTAGTTTCATCAACATCACTAGCAGTGCCTGCCATCACAGACCACTTTACTAGCGTCACTAGCAATGACAGCAATTAACAACCAGTTTTGTCAGCATTAGAAGTGATGCCTGCCATTCACAACTGGTTTCACCATCAATACTAGAAGTGCCTGACATTCATAGCTAGTTTCATCAGCAATACTAGTGGTGCCTGCCATTCACAGCCAGTTTTGCCAGCATTACTAGTGGCACTTGCCATCACAGACTGCTTCACCAGCATAAGTAGAGATGGTTGGTATTCACAGCCTGTTTTGGTAGCATCACTAGTAGTGCTTGCTATTCACAGCTAGTTTTAACAGCATCACTAGCGGTGCTTGGCACCACAGACCACTTCACCAGCATTAGTAGTGGTGCCTGCCATTCGCAGCCAGTTTGGACAGTGTCACTAGTGGTGTCTGCCACTTACAGTCAGTTTCACCAGCATTAGTAGTAATGCCTGCCATTCACAGCTGGTTTCATCACCAACACTAGCAGTGCCTGCCATTCACAGCCAGTTTTATCAGCATCTGTAGCACTGCCTTCATTCACAGTTGGTTTCACCAGCATTAGTACTGGTACCTGCCATTCATAGCCAGTTTCACCTATATAATCTAGTGATGCCTGCCAATCACAGCCGGTTTCACCAGCCTCACCAGTGGTGCCTGCCATTCAGTCAGTTTTGCCAGTATCACTACCAGTGTCTGCCATTCACAGCATTAGTAGTGGTGCTTGCCATTCACAGCTGGTTTCACCAGCATCACTAGCAGCACCTGCCATTCACAGTCAGTTTCACTAGCATCACTAGCTGTGCCTGCAATTCACAGTCGGTTACACCAGTATTAGTAGTGGTTCCCACCATTCACAGCTGGTTTCACCAGCAACATTAGCAGTACCTACCATTCACAGTTGATTTCACCAGCATCACCAGCAGTTTCTTCCATTAACAGCTGGTTTCTTCAGCATCACTAGCAGTGTCTGCCATTCATGGCCAGTATTCCCAGCATCACTAACAGTGTCTGCCCTTCACAATCAGTTCTGACTGCATTACTAGCAGTGCCTGTTATTCACAGCCAGTGCTGCCAGTATCACTACTGTTGCCTGCCATTTACAGTTGATTTCACAAGTATTAGTAGTGGTGCCTGCTAGTCACATCTTGTTTCACCAGCATCACTAGTGGTGCTTGACATTCACAGCTGGTTTTGCCAGCATCACAAGCAGCACCTGCCATTCACAGCCAGTATTTCCAGCACCACTAGCAGTCCCTGCCAGTCACAACTGGTTTCACCAGCATCACTAGTGGTGCCTGCCATTCACAGTCAGTTTTGCCAGTATCATTAGTAGTGCCTTCCATTCACAGTTGGCTTCACCAGCATTAGAAGTGGTGCCTCCCATTCAAAGCCAGTTTCATCAGCATTGCTAGCAATGCATGCCATTCACAGCTGGTTTCACCAGCAACGCTAAAGGTGCTTGCTATTCACAACCAGTTTTGTCAGTGTCATGAATGCCACCTTCCGTTTCCAGTCAGTTTCACCAGCATTAGCAGTGATGCCTGCCAACCACAGCTGGTTTCACCAGCAACAGTAGCAGTGCCTGCCATTCACAGACAGTTTCACCAGCATCACTAGCAGTGCCTGCCATTCACAGTTGGTTTCACCATCATTAGTAGTGGTGCCTGCCTTTCACAGCTGGTTTCACCAGCAACATTAGTGGTGTCTGAAATTCACAGACAGTTTCACCAGCATCCCTAGCAGTGCCTGTATTTACAGTCAGTTTTGCCAGCATCACTAGTGGTGACTGCCATTCACGTCAGTTTTATCAGCATCACTAGCAGTGCCTGCTCTTCACAATCAGTTCTGACTACATCACTAGCAGTGCCTGCTATTCACAGAGGGTTTCACCGGCATTGCTAGCAATAATGGATATTCACAGCCAGTGTTGCCAATATCACTACTGCTGCCTGCCATTCACAGTTGGTTCCACAAGTATAAGTAGTGGTTCCTGCTAGTCACATCTTGTTTCACCAGCATCACTAGTGGTGCTTGACATTTACAGCTGGTTTTGCCAGCATCACAAGTGGTATCTGCCATTCGCAGCCAGTTCTTCCAACATCACTAGCAGTCCCTGCCAGTCACAACTGGTTTCACCAGCCTCACTAGTGGTGTCTGCCAGTCACAGCCAGTTTCACCAGCATCACTAGCAGTCCCTGCTGGTCACAGTCAGTTTTGCCAGCATCATTAGTGGTGCCTGCCATTCACAGTTGGCTTCACCAGCATTAATAGTGGTGCCTCCCATTCAAAGCCAGTTTCATCAGCATTGCCAGCAGTGCATGCCATTCGCAGCTGGTTTCACCAGAAACACTAGAGGTGCTTGCCATTCACAGCCAGTTTTCTCAGTGTCACAAATACCACTTTCCATTTCCAGTCAGTTTCACCAGTATTAGCAGTGATGCCTGCCAATCAGAGCTGGTTTCACCAGCAACACTAGCAGTACCAGCCATTCACAGTTGGTTTCGCCATCATTAGTAGTGGTGCCGGCCTTTCACAGCAGGTTTCACCAGCAACATTAGTGGTGTCTGAAATTCATAGACAGTTTCCCCAGCATCCCTTGCAGTACCTGTATTTACAGTCAGTTTTGCCAGCATCACTAGTGGTGACTGCCATTCACAGTCAGTTTTATCAGCATCAGTAGTGATGCCTGCCATTCACAGCTGATTTCTCCAGCAACATTTGTGGTGCCATCCAGTCACAGCCAGTTTTTGCCAAGTTCACTAAGAGTGCCTGTCATTCACAGTTGGTTTCACCAACATTAGGACCATTCACAGCCAGTTTCACCAGCATCACTAGCAGTGCCTGCCAATCATAGCCAGTTTCACCAGCATCACTAGCAGTGCCTGCCAATCACAGCCAGATTCACATGCATTAGTAGTGGTGCCTGCCATTCACAGCTCATTTCTCCAGCAACACTAGTGGTGCCATCCAGTCACAGCCAGTTTTGCCAGGATCACTAAGAGTGCCTGCCATTCACAGTTGGTTTCACCAGAATTAGTACCATTCACAGTCAGTTTCACCAGCACCACTAGCAGTGCCTGCCAATCACAGCCAGTTTCACCAGCATCACTAGCAGTGTCTGCCAATCACAGCTGGTTTCCGAAGTCTCACTAGCAGTGCCAGCACCCACTATGCTTTTTTGTGGCCATCTACATTAGTTCTAACCCCTCATAGATGTAACTGTGATGCAAGGGATCAAAACCACAACAAAGCAGTGCCTAAGATGGTAGCCAGAACATTATAGTAATTTAAGGTCTTAAGGTACTCTATTACTAGGGTTACTACTATGGTATACAAGGGTAAGAACAGACCAATGTGGTCCTACTAGTCTACCCACCCACCCACATACACACACATACTAACTAGTGGTTAGTACTGTTTAGTTTGTCTGCATCCATAAATGCTTCCAACTGCATTTTGAAACTGTTTATGCTAGTGGCATCCACAACAGCTTGTGGAAGCGTATTCCATTTGGCCACCACTTTTTGGGTGTAATAGTGTCCCCTGTTGTTGATCTTATATTTCCTCCCTATTGGAATAAATAAATATGCTATGCAAACATGTATTAATTAATTAATTTATATGTATAATGCATGTGCCTTTCCTGACCAGAAACTGTAACACAAAAAAAGGAATTAACCACCAATTTTACTGTGAAGGGTATTGAGTGATTTTCTGGGGAAGAAGAAATGTTTTCACACTTACATTGAAGGCTTGTGCTGTCTTCACAGCCATTGTCTCTACTGGTAGGGTAGCAATTCTCAGGCCCCAAATCCCGGTGACCTCAAAGTGTGACTGTCACAAATGCACAACACAGGTCAGGTCCTCTGCTCCCACAGTGCCAACCTCAGAGTGCAATAGTGTGAACAGGTAACAGACAGGGTAACCCTCCTGTCTGCTTTTGGTCTGAATCACCTTTAGTCTTGAGTTCTGGAGGGATTCAAACTGTGAACCTTATGCTAGCATACCCAATTACAGGCTCAGATATGTACCCTCTTTGGGACTGAAGTACAATCTTTCACCAGAGAAACCCTGCCCGGTCTCCAAAATGAACCCTTAAAACTCTATAAGAGACCTTAGGTATATTCTTACCTTTTAGCTTAGTAACACAATCACACTTTTAATAGCTGTCAGACTTAATCACATATACATCACATGCAAAAAAGAAACTGAAAAGACACCCAGGCAGTATTTCAAAGAAATGGTTATTTACTAAAAATATGATAAAAAGGTAAAATTAAACACAAAACAATATATCATACAGCTTGCAGTCTTGTAAAACAAAAAAGAAGTTTCAGAACAAACACTCCTGCCCACAGATAATTAATTATTTTCTAGCTATTACCTTTCTAAATGCTTTCCCAGTCAGAGTCCAGAATCATATGTCACCATCCCATATACAATGTTTCATTTTTAACTCTCTATCTGTCCCCAACCCCTTTTGATGAGGTCAGCTAGAACCTCCCTTAGATAATTTCTGACATAAGTGTCTCTGAGGATGTGAGTCATTGCTTTGAAAAATCTGTAACTAGCCCTTTCCCAAATATGACAGTCTTTAATTAAACATTTTCTCTTTGAACTTAACAATCCCACACTCATGTCCTCTTGAACTCATCTCTTCAATCTTTCCCTAGCTACTGGATCCATTCCCTCCACTTGGAAAACAGCTCAAGTAGTTCCACTACTTAAATCTGGTGATCCCATGGACCTTAACAATTACAGGCCCATTTCCATCCTACCGTACTATCCAAGATGCTTGAAAAATTAGTAAATTCACAATTAAGGGCCTATCTGGATAAAACAACCTCCTAAATCCAGCACAATCGGATTTAGATCAAGGCATAGCACCATTTCTGCCTAGCCAAAGTAACTAACGATTGGCAGATTGCCTTGGATAAGAAGAATAGTACCTGTGCTGTGTTCCTGGATTTGAGTAAAGCATTTGATACAGTGGATCATGAATCATTACTCACCTCCCTTAGCTCTCTAGGCCTGGATTCTCTCTCACTCAACTGGTTTAAGTGCTATCTATCTGATAGGTCACAATTGGTAAAAATGAAAATTACCTATCCACCTCTAAACCACTGCTAAGAGGTGTACCGCGTAAGGCTCTATTCTTGGCCCCATCCTCTTTGCCATTTATATTAATAATATCGATGCCAACCTCTCTCAATCTAACATTCATCTGTTTGCTGATGATACTGTATTATATGTCAGCAATCCCTCATTATCTAAAGCCTGTGAGCTGTTACAGTCAATTCTCCATCCTACAACACAATCTATTAGAAAAAAATTACTTCTAAATGCCAAAAACAAAGCTATGTTCTTTGCCACAAAGAGTTGCTCTGCCATTACCCATCACCCATCACCCTACAATTATCCACCTTACTTGGAGAAGCTGGAATTTGTGGACAAATTCAAATATCTTGGAGTCTGGGTTGATAATAAGCTTGACTACTCTGTCCATATTGAAGAGCTACTAAAAAGTTGAGACAAAGGCTTGGCCTATTTTACAGAATAAAACACTACCTTACCAGAGACTCCAAACAAAGATTAATCCAGGCATCATTCCTATCCCTCATTGATTATGCTGACTTTCTCTATGGCCATTGCTCACTCTCCTCTTAAATAAGCTGGACACCCTGTATCATAGATCCATCAGATTTATTACTGACCTTCCCTCCAGCACCCATCATTGCTCTCTTTACATGGCAGTAAATTGGACATCACTACAACACAGAAGAAATAGGAATGCTGCAGTCTGGATCTTCAAAGCTTTATCAGGCAAACTCCCCTCCTATATCACAGACTGTTTTACCCAAATTACTTCTAGGCCATACACCTTAAGGATCAGTAAACTCATCATGTTAAAGGTTCCCAATGCCTGCACCCGGTTTGGGAGGGCTGCTATCAGCTACTCCCTAGCAGTTACTTGGAACTCACTCCAAAAATCTATGAATCTAAATACCCTCTTACCCTTATCATCCTTCAAAAGATTATTCTCCACCCTATTTCCAGAGTTCTGCAATTGCTTCCTTAAGGCCTAATCTCCCATCCAACCTACATCCCCCCTTCCGTATTCCATTCTGTTTAGTTCTCCTTCTATTATCCAGTCAGCTGCTATATTCTTAAAAGCCATAAAGGCCATATTATTTGTACACTATGCCTGCTATATCTATTCTCTCTTTTTTTACAGGTTAAGTGATTTTACTGTGCCTTGTATATATGCAAATTTTGTATACTCTCATTTTATGTCATTGTACTATTGTTTATGCTATTTTCTTGTCCATGTAAAAATACTTGTACTCTTATTTGTATGACCACTCAGGTCCATCTTGTAAATGAGCTACGCTCAATGATGTTCGCCTGACTAAATAAAGATTTTGATTGATTGATTGATTGATTGATTGAACTGATTGCCTGTGCTAGTGTGATCTGAGGGATGTTATGACTCATCATACCTTTCTGGTTATATGCTAAAAGGAGAAGAACCAGCCCGATTACCCTGCCTCCTGTAACGTCATAAAACTCACATTTGGTTTTCAACTTCAAAAGCCTGGGCAGATCATAAAAGGGCAATAAAATACCCTTCTGTAAGGAAGTCTTAATTAATTGGTTCTTCTGGTCTGTTTTACAACATCCTGTGGTTTCAGCTACTGACCTTGAAAGTTAAAGGCCAAATCTCTCACATACTGACATTTCATACGCAGACCATTTATTTATTATATAAATATCATACAGGTAACCAGAAGCAAGGGCAGAGTGTCACAGTGACTACCAGAACTTATTGGTGGTCTCGCTCCTTCTTGTTTCACCCCAAATTCGCTACTATACCACAAACCCCATGATATAACACATTTTTTCACACAGTACACATTGAATCAAGTCATTGATGTAGTTTCACTTCAAATATATCTTCTATAATTTTTTAAAGGTATGATTTTGTCCATTTTATTAGGGCTGTGAGTGGAACCTACAGCCTTCTGTCATCTGTAGCTCTAAAAACTGCTTTTCCTAGAACTTCCTTTTTAGACATTTGTATATATTCCTCCACAGCTGCAAAGTAGTGCACCCCTTCTGATTTTTCTGCTATTTGTTGATCTATGTTAAAGGCATCTGAAGGGGGGAGGAGGATGCTACTGTATTGTACCTCAGAACTTCTCAGGATATTAACAAAAAAAAACTTTTTAAACTGCTATTTCTATCATCTGTCCAGCTCAGTCTAATGGATTTGTTCTATTTCTTTCAGCAACCTAAGGGTTAGCTCATTTCCTCTTGTTTTTTTATGAAAATGAAAGTCAGACTTGGTGTCACATTATAGACAGTGGAATTGCAGTTTATTAGCTGACATTCCTTTCCATAGGACAGGTTGGAGGCAAGCACTGGAAACAGAAGACTGTTTTTTTTTTTTTCTCATTTTATACTATGATGTACTGAGTGTGTATTTAGTTGCTGGGTCATGGCCTTGAAGAAAATAATAACATTTATGTAACTCATTCAAGATTCCATCAGGTGGTCAGAAAAAAAGTCTGAGAGAATTTGTGTAAAAACTAACAAATGAAAGATGCAAAAAATAGCATGCACACTGGCCTCTGAGACTGGAAGATCAGAAGACTATGGGTTCTATCCCCATACTAAGCGTGTGGGTTAAACAGCTTGTGTACTGCCTAAAACTAATATTAGATTTTAAAAGCAGTCAACCATTACCTTTTATATTTGAGGTACTTTATCTTTTCCCTTTGTTTAATTAGAAGACTTTTTACCTGATGTTAATATGTGTGTATATATGTGATGATATAAATCTGTGCAGGAGGGAGGTTTGGTGAAGTTAGGCCAGAGATTGGCTTTTTAGGAGGGAGAACATGTAAACACACTGAGTTGGCCCTTAAATAGTTGAAGCAACCCCTCTGGTTAAATTTAAAGCTGTAACGTGTTTTCTTATGCTACGCTGTGCCAGAGTTGATAGTTGCTGTGGTCAGGCAGGTGATTGGTTGCATACAGCTAGATACTTTTAACGAGGTACAAGCACGGTGGCTGCTGGCACATTATTAAATGAATGGACCACAAATGCAGATTTTTTTTATGCTACTGACTGTCTAAATCGGGAGATTTGCTTTCCCATGTGGGGGGGGTGGTAGTTTAGTTAAAAAAAAATGGGACTCTCCCAACCAAAATGGGAGACATCACACGTATGTGTGTAATGTGTGGAACAGCACTCTGTGTGGCAGCTGACATAGCTAGCTATACTGCCCCCACTACATCACCAGAATTGTAACGTCACTGACTGTGACATCACTGCTACTTAGGAACAACAATTCAGTGACTGCCAGGTCATTCACCTGTGATTTCACTGTCAGCTTGACATATAATTTTAATACCTAACAGCAAATCAAAGCCCTTTTCCTGATAAAAGGCTGCCAACATATTACATTTAAATAAACAACAAAGTCACAAATAAGGAACTAGTGGCTTATGGAAAAATCTATAGGGATTTATACAAGGATTTGATGCTGCCTCTACATGGAAAATACAGGGAAAAATGAGGGTTTGTTACAGGAAAATGGTTATTTGTATCTGGGAACACTGTGATGATTGTAACTAAATAGCACTATATGGCACCAACAAGAACATTACTTTGGTCATTTGGTAGCTCTTCACAGCCCTATCAGCTCTGGCTAGAGTTTGTTACCTTTGTAATTGGGACTCTCAAGAGGTCTGTGGACACAGAAACTTGTGCTGGAGTCTGCATGTGGCCACGGTGGCCTTATTTGAAAAACACCGTGTCTTGTGGATCCAGTTATGTAACAAGATAGCACCCACTACCTCTCTAGGCCAGTAAACAGTAGCTCTTTTATCCTATTCTGAGATTTAAAAGGGAACATTTAATATTTTGGGGATAAAGTGCTACCCCCTTGATGAAACTGCTACAATCAGACACTGTTTTACCAGAAAAGGCCTTGAGCCATAATAGCTCATTTCCAGATGCATCCCGGGGGAGGAGGTACATGGGATGAAAATACAGAGCAATAGTATAGAACAGTGACAGTGATACAGTACAGTAGTATGCACAGGTTTAGATTGATGTGGGACAGGTGTTGTTACCTTGGCAGTGAGTCCTAAGTAGCCTAAAGGTACAGGTGAGGGGGGGACACCATTGTTCCATGTATCACACAGATAGGTATGTGCATTGCAGTGTGCCTTATGTATACATGTCTGTGGCTATATTGTGCACTGTTACTGTGTGCAAATCATGTTTGCACACTGTAACAGCTGGATGCCATCATTTGCAATTTTTTATTGGCGTGGGGTGGGGTATCCCCTTCGCAGTATAGAATTTTTATGTGCTGTTGCAATGAGGCACACATTTCACATAGTTTTCAGGTGGATAAAACTGAAAATGAGATTTAGTCCTGTGTCTAGGCAGCAAGTAACAGATTCCGCCAGTTGTCACCATATGTACCTTTTTGTGCAGATTAAAAATGATTGTTACATTTAGAGTGTGTGATTCAGCTGTGGTGAGGCCTGTGTAGAGACATGTTAAAAAGAAAGTAGCACCAGTTGATTTTCTGGTCAGTTTACCCCCCAAAACACACACAGATCTGCACACCTCATGATGCTTTGTGTCGTGTTTGTGGCTTTAAATGTTATGTGTGCTTACAGAAATCCAACAAACTGGACTGTATCTGCCTTCTTGTATCATTTATACATCTTACATGCATTTCTTCACTCTTGTCAACATTTAGAGGGAAACAGCACTTAACACAGAAAGTGCAGCAGCTACTGCAGAAATGCCCAATTAGGGCTTTTAGCAATAAAAGACATTTTTAAATACCTTTTACATCTGTTATTCTATTGTAAATGAATTGCACCAACCATCTTTTCTACAGACTCGCCCATGGCCATCTTGTGCACACCAGCAGCTATGTCATGCTAATGAGTGCTACCAACTATGTCAATAGTTGCTAGCACTTATTTGCATAACCTGCATGCAAGAAGCCATCTGATGTGCAAAAAATGGGCATGTAAAAGTCTGCTGAAAGGATGGTTGGTGCATTAGTGTTGACACATGCCTGGAGTCACAGCTTTGCATTTCAACCACCAGCCAGTGGCATGGAGGGCTAAGACATCCATGCCTTACCTCCTCCCATGCCGGTGAACCATGTTTGCCATGCAAGCAGGCTGCAGGGGATCAGCTGGGGAGGGAGAGGATCGAGCATTCGGAGGACTGCTCTCCTCTCCCGGTGAAGGAGGACTGGCATTCACTGAATGACTGCCCTCAGGTGGAGGCCCATGGGTAGTGCGGGATTGCTGGGTGCCAGAGTGGGAGGGTGCTGTGGGACTTCTGCAGTGTGCGTATGCCTCCACACATGCACATTGACGTGTGCACCCCAGCGACAGGGAAGGGAAGGGAGAAAAATGGAGGAATAACACCCCAGGTTTCAGGTGATGACAGATTATTGGCAGGCTCCACACCCAGTGGCTGGGCACCACTGTAGCCCAGTGGCAGAGGGTATAGGCTAATGTAAGTCCCGGGGCACCAGGGTGACGGGCCTTGGGGCAGTCTGAAGGGGCAAACCAGGGGGAGAACTGGTGATAAAATATTTATTAAGAAAAGTTATAAACTCATCAATGCACAAGTTCAGCGCCGTGTCGTCAAGTGAATGCACAGAATGCATGCTGGGTCATTGGGCGGTTGTCGTAAGAGCAGGTCATCACAGTTCTGAAATACTGTAGACAAAAGTCAGCAAATGAATAGAACATGGAAATTGGCTACCATAGTTCACTTATAGAAGGTCACAGGCACATACTTGACATGAGGAAATGGGATTCACCTTGTGGTAAAAATAAGTTACCCATAATTTGGGAGTGGGGTTGTCATTCTAGCGCTGGAGTCCCAGGTGTTGGTTGTGGTTAGGGCCTGGTTTACCATTGCCAGATTTCACTCCTTTCTTGAAGATAAACAGTGGTGCACCCCATGTTACATTAACAGAGGTATTGCACTCAGCCAGTTCAGAAACGTTCAGTTAGTCTCCTCCCATCTATCTGCAACTTACTCTTGAAGTTCTATTATGAAAAAAAGTTCAGTTATATCCTAGTCAGATTACACACACACACACACACACACACACACACACACACACGTATGCATACACTACATCACTGGTATGATCAATCCAAGTATTCTAGATGGACATAGCACTGGGGTTCTGACATGGTGCCTGGTTGAGATTATGACTGCAGTGAAATGAGGAGCCCCAAAAAGGATGAGGCACATGTACTGTATGTAGTTTGTCATTCACAGCTTATACTTGATCAGATGTAAAAATCTATTTAAAAGGTAAAAGCTCCCATAGTCAGAGTCTGCTGCAAATGCAGCACAGCCTGTTGCACTGCGCTTGCGATAGTGCACAGTTGTCTCTGAGTGACATTTAGCTAGTTAGTGCACACTGATGTGGTGCTGTAACTGACTGATTATTGGGCCATGTCAGTACAGTGCTAAGTAGATCTGTGCTGCACTGACAAGGACCATGGCTGCATATGGCCCATAGGAGATAGTGCTGCCTGAAACGGGACAGTGCTAGGGCTCCTGTGGGCCATATTCATCCCGAGCATGCAAATGAGCTCACTGGACATGCAAGGTGCTAAGGGGCCATCTGCATGCCCATTATGAGTTCATTTGCATGGGTGCAGCAGACCCCTATCGCCGAAGTGGTACAAGATCCCTGGTTGTCTAGTGGTCTACCCTCTAGGGAAAATCTGTCTGCCCTAACTAATACCCCAAAAACAAAAACAACCCGGGGATCTCCCGACCTTGGGCAACCTGCAACCACACACCAAAAAAATAATACCACATTATTATATCACATTACTGCCTCCTCCCTACCCCCACAACCACACCTGTGGAAGGATAGGGTTAATATAGTAACAACAACAATAACAACACCACAGTACTTTAAATTACTACACACTAAAGTACTAGTGAGGAACTCCGATGAGCCCCTCCTCCTCTTGTCTTCTCTTCTGTCTTCCCAGGAACACCTGTAAGAAAAAGAAAGACAAAACACACTCCTAATTTGCATACACAGTCTACCTAAACCCCTACCATCAAAACACTGAAGAATCCCAAAAAGATTTTTTTAGAAAAGGTAGAAAAACAGAATATACATTAGAAAACAGTAGAAAACAATGACATTTTTAACAATACACATTTGGGGGGATGGAGTGCCCTAAAAGTCCCAACTAGTGACCACAGTACTCGAAGGCTAGTCCATTAAAGAGTCTCTCCTGGGCCGGAGCCTGGTGAAGCACAGTTCTATCAGGCCAAAGTCCCAAAGGGGAGAGTCTTTGAGGACAGTTCACACATTTTGGAGTCTGCTAGTGTAGGGTGTGTACTGCAATGTCATAAAGATAGAAAAGTTCAGACTTACCAACCCTTGTAGAACGAAAAATTCTGAACCGACCTGCACCTCAGATGAATACTCACCCTGGCAGCATTTCTTCTGATATAGCTGGGAGGACATCTTCTGGGAACTACAGGAGGACAGATCTGGGAACTGCTGAGTTGATGTCATCTCTGGAGATGGAACCTTAGAACAGGAACAAAAAGAAAACAGCTGGTCCGACGTCATCCGATTACCAGGCAATGAAGCAAGATACAGATGGGCTGGTGTCCTCTCTGGATCGGAAGTAATCTGGTGGGCCAGTCGATGGATTCTGGAAAGGCCAGTACACTGTAGAACTGATGAATGTGGGACACCTGAGTCCTGGATGTCCATACTGGCGGATCAATAAAGGCACTTCACAGGCTGGTGTGGCAGTATTGACTACCACTGCTCGACTTTCCATTTAGTAGGCACAGGCATATTTGCTGGGAGGTCCTTGCACTGAGGCCAATAGTACCGGGGGTCAGGAGTCTTGAATTATTACCCCGTCTGGGTGCACATAATTCACACAGTGGGAGATTTCACGTCCCTCTCCATCCACTATTCGCACTCTGTCCATAAACAGTGTCCTGCCTCTCTTCCACTGGGTATATTTCTCATGAAACAGTCTGTTCTTTACATGCTTGTTTGCCCCAGGATGCACACCTTTCATTGCTTCAGCCCAGATCCAGGATTTCCTGCTGTTCTCAATCTCCTCCCAGACTTTCCGAGGAAAGGTAGGAAAGGTCATACCATAGATCTCATTTGCCTTTCTACGAACCAGTCTCTCCTCTTTACTAGCTTTGGTCAACCTGAGACCGCTGGCCTGGCTTGGGGGTGGCCAGTCCTGGTTCTGCCAGCTACGCATGCTTAACAAGATTAAAAATGGATCCCTGACTTCTTCTTCTTGCAAAACCATGGCAGTGGCATCACCGCTCTCTTCCAAGCATTCCTCCGAGGCAAGATCTTGAGGTTGTGTACCCGTTCCTTTTTCACAAGGCCACATAGGTTCTCCCTCATCTTCTTCCTCACTAAGGATCTGAGCCCAGGAGTGAGCAGTCATCCTCACTCCTGAGACTATCCACTCATCACTAGCCACGGAGGTCAACACCTCCCATTTAAAGGCCTCCCGCATCTCATCTTCTCCTATGAGACTTGGGCTAGGTCCCCCCCTCCAGGGGTCTTCTGATGCTTTATCCGAACTTTCCTTCTGGGATCCAGCATCTGAAACTTCAACTTCTGGTTCTATCTCTAACTCTGCACCCTCTAGCTTTGTGCCACACTCCACAAGGGGCCTTCCTTCACAGGCTCCACCTGGTGCTGTGTGCTGCCAACTGCAGATTCCTGAACCTTTGTCCATGTGGGAGCCAAACAAATTTGAGGCGCTTTATACAAGCCATATTTTTCTAGGCATCCAGCACAGTGAGGAATCATGAAGACGTCCCTTCCAGCTCTCAAGCATATTTGACACACATGCACTGGAAAACCAGGAATCGCCACATGAGGAGGCAGTTGTCCTCCATAGCACCACTTTTCAATATCCCTCAGTCTATTCACTGCTGCTGTTACTGCAACCCAGGCAAGATCCGGATAACGAGCTGGTCCTGAGGCCATAACTGCAGAAAAACAAACAAAAGTTCACTGTAACTGAAAGTCCCACATTACTGAACACACTCTTCAGCTGTAATATGGCTTCTCTGCTGCTGTGTTTACTTTACTACCCCACCCTGTAATGGCGGCAGCAGCACTCCTGTGCATTAACATTCAGAAATTGGGTCAAGCCACTGCACACCCGATTTACACACACTACTGAAAACATTTGCTCAAACTGCACAGACTTGCTCTGTTTTTGTTCTAAACACATTTAAATGATTTTCCACTGACTTTTTACATGCTAGAAACATTTCTTTGACTCGCAGTCCCTTAAAGCTTCAGGCTTTTAAGCACAGGACTGCCTGTAAAACTAGTGCTGCACATTTGGCTACAACTCACAGTCTCTGTCTGGCTTTAAACTTTAAACTGATGCTGAACTCATTACTATACACACAGTCAATGGCCTAACAGACTTGCATTTGCTGGCAGGACTTGCCACAGTCGTTACTTGCAAAGCGACTACACTGACTGCTGCACACATATTTTGCTGGCATTGGGCAGAAAAATCACTGTTTGAACAATTTCACTGTTAGTACTTACTGTTATCAGCAGCTGTTAGCTGTGAAGGGGAAAAACGGCCTGCAGCCAGTCTTGGAGGCCTCAGAACAGAAACGAGCGGGCAGTCCTGCCGATCGTCTCCTCGACCACCACACTCGCAATTTAGACGATCGATTAGTGGGTTGTGCCCGATTTTAAACAAACAAGTCTATTTTAGAAGGTTTGCAGCATTTTTAATGCTCTGCAACGCTCCTCCACAAGCCAGTACACGCACTCCACTCACACTCCCTCTCGAATGCTGGGGCAGTCACTGTAGAGCTGGCTGAGGGGCAGGACTGATTGCAGCCTCACCAATCACACGATGCCATACAAATGAGCCTCTTCTTCCTCGCGAGTGCTCTTCTCCTCACGGCAATCGTCGAGCAGGCAAATTTAAACTGCAGATTGCATTTTTTTTTCTTAACTGACTCCACGGTGGGAGCCCACTTCAGCCATTTAACATAACCATTCACACTTGCAAGTCTCTCAGTTCATTTAAAAGCATTTCCAAAGTCCAGGGCACAATTTTCCTGTTGTTGCATTTTAAACAGCAGCATAAGATCCACAGCACACAGCGACACACTAGGTAAATTGCTTCAGCTTTTTGGGCTACCCACTGCCAGATAACCAAAATGCTAGCCCCTTGCCCGAGCACCTTCCTTCCTAGAATTAAAAATCCAAAACGGTGCCTCCATTTTTGTAACCCCCGACCCCTGCCTTTTTGCAAAATGACAGGTGGTATGCTGTTGAAGCTGACAGCAGTACCTGGTGGGGACTGGGTTCGGGGAGGATGAGGTTACTCGGCACAAGGCCCCTAGGTTTGGCTACTCTGCACAGGGGCACCCAAGTAAATCCGAACACAGGATGCAATAACTGTAATGTCCAAAACCAGGAATGGGATTCTACAGTGTGGCTTTTATTCACATCCAAGCTGAACAAACAAAGTATAGACAGACTCCCACGGGGCTACATTCCTGGTAATGCAGATTAGAGGCAACAGAACACTTTTCACATTTCCAGCCCTCAGGCTCTGAACCCACCAGGCACACAGCCCGGACTTGCACGCAGCTTTGGGTACCCAGCCCGACTTGCACACTACTTGGGTTTCCCCACTGGCCTGGCTCCCTGCTGGCCACTTGATCCATGGTCCATTTGGGAAATGAACCAGTTTTCCAATTGGTGGCTCCCAAACCACCTTAGAGCCTTCAACTCCTAGAGGGAATTTTCCTTCCAATCCCACATCTGGGTACTTCCCTCATCACTGGCCAAGTGCATGAGGCAAAGTAGAAATCCACAGAGCAAATCCATAGAGGTGGACCTGGTCACTAAAGATGGGGGGTCTCCCACCTCCAGCTCCCACAATCCATACCCGGCCATTTCTCTGGAAACTAAACAACTCTTTTTCTGAAAGCTTGGCAATGTAGATTACTGGGTAGACGTATGTCACATCTCCTCTACATGTCTTGACTTCCCATATGTGCTGGACTTGAACATACTTTTACTTTTGGCTAAGCCTATTACTCTAGGCCTCCCACTACTTCAGTAGTCCAATCCCCACTATCACACAAGTCCCAGGGTGAAAACATGGGCCCTTTAGAAAGAGCAGAAACTCACCCTCTGGTTGCAGGTGCCCCACAGGCAAATCACAAAATCTTCTTATTTCTCAAAACTCTTGGACCAAATAAGGCAGCTTCTTCACTAGCAGAAAACCAGGGGGTTGTCCCTGAAGCAGCAGACAGCACTTTCCTGCCCCATCACCTCAGGGATGGGGCTCTGAGACCTGAATCAGCAGTCTCCACCACTTTAAAACTATCTTCTGTGTCTCTCTTTAGGTGGAAACACATACCCTTTTACCTAAATGTAGCCCTATGTCAAGGCTGAGGCTCCACAAGCCTCACAGAGCTGCTGTGCTGCTCTCTCAGCAAGCTCAAACTCCAGCTGACCTACAGACTACTGTTCAAACCTCCCAACATTCTATTCCAACTCCCTACTTCAGATTCCATTGTGGCTCATGCAGCTGAGACAGTTCTATGGTGATGTCATCCCTCAGTCTCAGCTGAGACTGAGAACCGAGTGAGGCAGTGTGAAATCCATTTAACTGGAGTTTCACAAGCTGCCCTCCCTGCCTACCACTAGGTCTTACTGGGATTCTAGTAACCCCGGGTAACAAGAGGGTTACAGTAGCATTCCTACTGATATTAAAGTCACCAGTAACAATGTATTCCCAGTTCTGACTGAGTTGCAAAAGGTAGAGATTAAGTGACTCAGTGCCCAGAGATTCTGTTTACCCATTGGGATATATACAGACAGGATGACAAGATTTGTGCCCTCGCCCTACCAAAAAATTAATTGTTTTTCCACTGGTATAGATTATCAAGCATGGACAAAATGAGCTAGCCTGCCGTACAAGATTACTACTTCCAATCTGTGGCGGGAGTTCCTCTGGAAGTGTAGATCATGTTACTTCTGCTCCTCGGCTATGCTTATGCATTTTTTACCACATCATTTTGGGGAAGTGAACTGAGTGAGCCACCAGATTTAAAAGGCAGGCTCCAGCTCCCCTTCTAAGGCAAATGCAGAGCAGCATTGGAGGGGAAGAGGGAGAGGAGGCATATCTTTGCAAGTGCCTCTCTTCCCTCTGACCAGATCTCCAGATTGCCACACTGGCAAGCTGCTGGCAGAGTTGGGAGCCACAGGAGGACACCACAAATCGAGCTGCAAGGGCAGCTGAGGGGGGCAGAGCTGAGTGAGCCCATTCTTTTCTATTAAAGTCTCTGCACCCAAGTGGCCCTCCACTTGCAGCCCTTGTGCTAAAGGCCTGTGCCAAGGACAGCGGCGAATTGAGTATGCTTGGAGTCAACCCAGGAGACAGCCGACAGCCAGGGACCCTGTCCATCAGATCTCAGGTAAGGACTGTGTTGCTGCAGGAAATAAAGAGGTTGGGGGAAGGAACTGCAAGGTACCTGAGTCTGGGTAATGCTATGTTCCTGGGACTAGGGGCCTGCTAGATAGTTTTGTTGTGTAATTGAGAGTGCAAAGGATTGCTGGTCATAACCCTAGAAAGTAGTGAGTGGGAGAGGGACTTGCTGGAATTTCCATTGTGAAACTGTAAATGTGGGGAAGGGATAACAATAGTGTGTGTGGGGCAAGGGGCTTGCTAGCAAGTGTTGAATAAGTGTGAGGAGCCAGACTGACTGGTAAGTAATTCTGGGAAGCAGTGGGAGTGGGTATGTGCTGGAAATCATAGTTGTGTAACTGTGGGTGAGGAGACGAGCTAGAAATTCTCTTTGGGTGACAGTGAGCGGGGCGAGGGGCTTGCTTGAAAGAGCTGTTGAGGAAGGGTTAGTGTGGGTATTTGCTAGATATTCTTTTTAGATAAACAGGTGGATGGCGGAGGAGGAGGAAGAACAAGATGATTGCACCTTTGTTTGAGCTGTGAGAATGCGGATTCAAGGCCGTTGGTTTATGCGCGTTGTTGTAACTTACGTGTTTAACTCTGCTTCAGTCCTTAATTCTGTAAATCATGCTGGGAAAACCTGATAAAACGTCAAAATGAAAGGAAAGGCAGAGTGGATCTTCAGAAGAATATAGCTCACCTCGCATTAGGCCAATGGAAAAAACTTTCCAGCCCGACAACAGCCCCGGATTCTGGTTGATACCTGGCGCAATAGGAGATGTTTCCGTGTCAATATCTCCGGCACTGCAGGGCAGAAGCCCCTATGCTGAGATATAACTGTGATGTGTGCAAGGTACAGGTGAAATATTGGTACCTGGTGCAGCGGACTACATTGCAGATACTTCTCAAATTGACTTGAACTTGAACAAAGGTTTGAGGCCGTTGAAGCCGAATGTTCAGTCATACCCCAATGGTGCAGAGGCCACGATGCAGCGCTCATCTTCTGTCCCTAAACACACCATTGAGTCAGTGGGTGACTCCATTAATACAATTCTACAAGGAGTGGAGCGTCTTGACCAAAAATGTCAGGCCTTGAATAAGAAAGTGGACTTAAAACGAAGTAAAACAGAACAAAGAAGGTATTGTGAAACTAAACAGACTTATGATAATTCACAGAGCATTCAAAAATTAACGGACAGCATTAAGGTAATCAATTTGTCTGGGGTGGCATTAGCTAAAGATAATTATAACCTTAACAGAAAAATAGAAATGCTTGAGAATCAATCAAGGTATCAAAATGTGCGCATTTTGGGTTTACCATTTAAACTCGATAAGGAACTTGAAAGTACTCGGGTATTGGTTAAGGATATTTTTGTTGAAGTCTCACGGTCTACCCCAAGATAATTTACCTTTGTCACAAAGCCTTCAGAGTACTTAAGCGTCAGGACACAGAGAATAAAACTGATGATGTTGAAAGTAAGTTACAATCTTTTTTTCCCTGGCTTTCAACTTCGATAGTGATCACATCATTAAGCTCTTTAGAATCAAAAAGACACTTTTCTATAAAGGTTACAAATTTAATATGTTTCCGGATTTTGCATATTCTACCCAACAGAGATGGAGGAAGTTTTTGTCTTACAGACAAGATGTATTAGAAATGGGAGCACAGTTGCAGTTACTCGCACCGGCAAAAGTGCGAATTCGACATAGAGAAAAAACATATATTTTCTGAGATTGACCAGTTGTCGGAGTTTCTGAGAGGTCAATATAAGGAACTTACTGAATCTGAAGTGTTCTGAAAGTCTGAAGAAGGCTCTGAGGCTCATACAATTTCTGACTTGGAATTGTCTGCAGTTGTGGAGGGTTTGGGATTTGATATATATATATATATATGAAGTGCCTGTTTTAATTTTACTCTGTATAGGGGTGATGTAAAATATAGGGGGATTATTTATACATAATGGTCTTTAAGGGGTGTTATACCTCAGGCTTGCTCGACATGATTATTAATAAAATCAATCTTTTCTTTTTTTTTTAGATATCCCCCCCCCGCCAATATGAGTTAGACTAGAGTTAATCCTCTTATGTGTTTTTCTTTTGGTTTTCTTTGATAATGTATTGTATTAAAAGTGTGTATTATAAGGGGGAAAAAAGAAGGAAAGAAAAATTTGAAATAAATAAAATATTAAATAAAAAAAACAAAACAGGAGGGTGGCCTACTGGCAACTGTTTAATGTGGATTGGAGTGAGGGTACACAGGGACCTAGGGGTACGTGAAACCCCTTATATAGGGTAAGGGAATAAAAGGAATTCAAAAGGCTAAAATTACAGAGCGAGTAGGAAGTACAGGATGATGGCAGTGGTGCAGTGCAGTGGCTGTAGAGCGGCAGTCTTCATGGAGACCTTCTTGAGGCTACTTGCTACCTCATCTGGGTTCACCTTTCTGGTCTGAGGGAGGAGGTTGCCAGACTCAAGGCCAAGTTGGTTTGGGTTAGGAGGATCTAGTCCTTCACCCAGGGACCATCTAGTCCACCACCGCTACCTCAAAGGATATCAAGTAGGAGGAGTATCTTGACTGTGTTGGGCTTGGGAAGGGTAAGGGTGGTGGAGCGCAGGCACATCCCCCGTCTGGTACCTCTATGAAATTCCTACACCACACTGGCCAGGCAGGAATGTCTCACTGAGGCATCTGAAGTAGTGATCAGGGTGGATGTTGGGGTCCTCCATAGTAGAGACCCCAAAGGGGGGTGGCAGAGAACCCCAGAGGAGGAGGAGGAATCGAATCCTGTTGGGAGGGGCTCCATAGTGAGGGGGACACAGTTGGGACAGGCAGAGATGAGGAGAGGAAAGTTAGGTGCTTTCCTGGTGCTATGGCTCAAATGAATGGAAAAAGGATCCCAGGGATTGCTGGAGCAGCAGGATGGGAGGGACAGCTGGACATCATTGTCTATATGGGGACTAATGACCTTGCTAGGGATAAGTCAACAATAGTTCAGGAGAATTTCAGGGAATTAGGGAGGGGTCTTAGGCAAGTAGCATGACATGTGACCTTCTCAGAGATGCTACCTGTCTATGATAGGGAGGAAGACAGGATTCTCTACATCAGGAACTTCAATGCATGGTTGAAGGAATGATGCAGAGAGGAGGGATTGGGATTCATTTGGGACTGGGGCCCCACCTGGAGGGATAAAGGCTTGCACAGGGGCGACAGCCTGCAACCATCCAGGAGGGGAACTGTGATTCTCAGAGAATGGTTTAAATGCTACATTGATGGCTGGCCCAGTGGTGTGGACGGCTGATGTGTCACACCTCATCTCCTGTCACTCCGGCATCCCGTGTGCAGTGACGAGCATGGGTCACTGAGGGTCAACTGCATGGGAGGGCTGGGTGAGGATTAAGTGGCGCTAGGCAGCTCCTCTCCCGGATTGAGGAGGTTAGCTCTCTGACCTTTGACTGCAACCATGTGGCGGCATGGTGGTGCAGGCATTGGAGGGGCCAGGGGCTAGACCAGGGGTGGGAGGAGTGTAGTCATCTTGGGCCAAGGCATGTGTGTCCTCTCGTGTATGGTTGACCTTGTCTGGGGCTCCAAGGAACAAGGGGAGGAGAAAGGTGGTGGAAAAACTGGGGGTTGGGGCTTTATGAAGCCCCCCCAAGCTGGTGCCTATGGCTTGCCCGAGGGCTCAGAGGACCGAGGGTCAGAAGATTTGGGACGGCCAAGGTGCCAAAAGGGATGGGCTGATACAGCTGCCCAGCCTGCCAGAGGATTATAGAGGAAAAGATGGAAAAAAATGCTACTTGGGCGAGCATATAAGCCAGTCAAGGAGGGAGGGAGGCGGAATGAGGCAGGGACACATAAACTGCCCCCAGGCTTACAAGGTCAGTAGTTGGGATCTGGAGGGAGAGAAATCCCAAAAGGAACCAACTGACATAAGCATCCGGTTGGTGGAAAGAAAAGAAGATAGTAAGTAGAATAGTGGAGGAAATAAGGGAGGGCAGATGGATAAAATGAGAGGGGGTGGCAGTACAACCTGGACAGCCATGTGTGCAAATGCTCAAAGTCTGGGCAATAAGATTACAGACCTAGAGACCACCATTGTAGAAGCAGACCTGGACACAGTCGCAATTGCCAAGTCCTGGTTCAATGAAAACCAGGACTGGGATGTAGTCATACGAGGTTTTGCTGTATTCAGAAGGGACAGGGTAGGTAAAAAGAAGGGAGGAGTGGCTCTTTATGTGAGGGAAAACATAAAAGCTATGGAAATACAGGGGAAGCAGGGAGGAGCACAGGTACTGTGGGTCACCCTGGTGAGACAGAAGGGGGCTGCTATTCGCACAGAAGTGATATACAGACCTTTAGGACAGGGAGGTGAGAGGGATAAGGACATGTTGGAAGTAACTGAAAGAATGACAAGCAAGGGGGAGGTATTTGCTGCTGTGGGACTTCAATCTACCAGATGTAGATTGAAGCCTCCCAGCTGCGGCAACAGTTAGAAGTAGAGACATCCTAGACTCCCTGTAGGGGGCATTTCTCAGGCAACTAGTTAAGGAACCCACTTGTAAGAGGGCAACTGAATCTGGTACTGACAAATGGGGACAGTGTTGCTGATGTCACGGTGGGTAGCCACCTGGGGACTGGTGATCATCGTACAGGGTGGTTCAATATAAGAACTGGGCCAGAATCAAACCACACTAAAACGAGGGTCCTGGACCACAGGAGGTCAAATTTCAAGAAAATGGGAGAATGCCTCAGGGACACCATAGCAAGGATATGGAAACTGGATGGAGTCGAGGAGCAGTGGGCAAGAATAAAAGAGGGCATTAAGAAGGCAGCAAACCTATGTGTTAGGCAGGTTAACAAGGGAAAGAGAAAAAGGGACACCACTATGGTTCTCTAAGGAAGTAGCAAAGAAAGTAAGGGCAACAAAACTAGCTAGCATTTAGAAGGTACAAGATGACACAGAAGGAGGAGGAGGATAGGGCGAGATATCAAGAGAAATGAAGGGAGGCAGGGAAAGCAGTCAGGAGTGCAGAGGTGCAAACAGAGGAGAATATTGTCAAGTCAGTAAAAAAGGGGAGATAAAACATTCTTTAGGCATATAAACAAAAAGAGGAAGACCAAATGAGGGATAGTAAGGCTAAAAGGGGAAGGAGGGGATTGTGTGGAAGAGGACCAAAAACAGCAGACATATTGAACAAAAATACTTTTGTTCAGTATTTACAGAGGAAGGGGTAGGTGATGGGCCACAGATAAGGGACAAGGGCATTAAAGGAAGAAAGATGGACACTAGTCCTTTTACAGGGGAGAAAGTCCTTAAAGAACTAGCACAACTAAAGGTAGACAATGCAATGGGGCCTGTTGGGGTACACCCTGGGATACTGAGGGAGCTCAGGGAGGTGCTGGCTGCACCTATGATAGCCCTGTTCAACCTATCACTAAATACAGGGGATTTTTGGGGGACTGGAGGAGGGCAGATGTGATCCCACTTCATAGAAGTGGTAACAGGGAGGAGGCAGGAATTACAGACCTGTCAGCATAACTTTGGTTGTGGGTAAAGTAATGGAATCACTACTGAAGGAAAGGACTAGGAAATACCTTGTGACCAGTGGATTATAGGATCTGAGGCAGCATGGTTTCACGGGGGAGATCATGCCAGACAAACCTGATCAGTTCTTTGACTGGGTGACCAGGAAGTGGATCAGGCAGAGAAAGTGGATGTGGCCTACCTGGATTTCAGTAAGGCCTTCAACACTGTTCCACACAGAAGACAAGTGAGCAAGCTGGCCTTGGCAGCCTAGGAATGAGTCCAGAAGTAGTAAAATGGGTAAGAAGTTGGCTCAGTAACAGGACTCAGAGGGTGGTGGTAAATGGTGTTTACGCTGAAGAAGGCAAGGTGACCAGTGGGGTCAGTACTAGGCCCAGTCCTTTTCAGTGTCTCTATTAGTGACATTGCAGGAGGGCTGGAAGGGAAAGTATGCCTGTTCGCAGATGACACAAAAATCTGCAACAGAGTGGACACACCGGGGAGGGAAATGAGGGATGATCTGAAAAGGTGGAAGACTAAAGAGTTTTGCAACTAGGTTTCAGTGCAAAAGTGCAAAATCAGGCACTTGGGGCAGAGAAACCTGGGGCAACATACCAATGGAGGGGCAGGTATTGACAACCACAGAACAGGAAAGGGACCTGGGGTAATCATTTCTGATGACCTGAAGGTAGCAAAGCAGTGTGATAAGGCAGTGGGGAAGCTAGCAAGATCCTCGGGTGCATAGGGAGGGGTATCACTGGCAGAAAGAGGGAGATAGTGTTACCCCTGTATAGATCAATGGTGAGGCCCCACCTAGAGTACTGTGTGCAGTATTGGAGACCCCATCTCAGAAAGGACATAGATAGGGTGGAGGTGGTACAGAAGAGAGCAACCAAAATGGTGTATGGTCTCCATCAGAAGCTGTACAAGGAAAGATTCAGGGAATTAAATACGTACTCTTTAGAGGAAAGTAAGGAAAGTGGGGACATGATAGAAATGTGCAAATACCTCACAGATATTAAAAAGGTACATGAGTGTAGCATTTTACACAGAAAGAGATGCTGGAGAACAAGGGATCATGCTATGAAGCTGGGGGGGAACTCAGAGGAGATGTGAGAAATACTTCTTCATGGAAAGGGTGGACAATGCCTGGAACAGTCTTCCAGCGGAGGTGGTGGGTGCTAAAACGGTAACAGGATTCAAGCATGCATGGGATAAACACAAGGAAACCTTAGAATTAAGATAAGTGGGGGAAAGACTGGAGATCAAGCAGGATCTGCGGTGGCACTGTAGTTAGAGAAAATAGGGCAGACAAGGTGGGCCAAGAGATCCTTATCTGCTGACAACTTTTATGTCTCTATAGATTGGTGGTGGAAATGTGTGGATAACCCAGGTGACCAAGCCCATATATTTTATTTTTGTCTAGTATTGGCCCCCTGTTGGATGACGATGCTTGGCCAACTTGATATATTTGTCGGTAATTCCTTCCTGATTATCCCAGAGTTTATTTTGATGTCTATCCCTCCATCTGATTGTCGATTACCTCACAAATCCCTTCTTTGGACTTATATCTTAGCAGCCAAGGAGGTAATAACTTGCTTTTGGATGAAGCCGGAAATGCCAACACTGGGGTTGTGACATCATATTATGACTGAAATATATTCCATGAAAACACTATCTGCGACCCATCAAAATAATTTAGAGAATTTTACAATGTGATGACAACCATGATTGCTTTACTATGCTACAGTGGATGAGCATTGGCTGCCCTAACATGGTGCCTTGATACTGCCTCTAATTCCTGTGAGAGAACGATACCCCCCTCATCACTTCGCCGTGCCTATAGCCTACACATTATTTTTGTGTAGGGTTCACCCTGTGTCGGACAGCTACATACCACATACTACACTTCTGTCTCTTATGTTCTTATTGTTAACCCTGCCAGCCTTGTCTTATGTAAGTAACTACTCTTTATTATTATTATACAATGGCACTTTCAAATCTACAGACTTGATTGGCTGACTGGGTCTGTTATCCGTGAGTAAATCCCGGTATAACTCATGGATAAAGATCTAGTCAGCCTCATCGGTAAGTCACAGCTCCAGTCAATCTTCGCACCTCAAAAAGGTAAGCAAAACCCCACCATATTTCAAATCTGCACCCCCAAAGTCCTGATAACTGTGTGAGAGCAGCAACCGCTTATGTGACATACTGTACATTCCCCTTAAAAATTATTTAAAAAAAAATCTCTGATTCAAGCACAGCTACACAACGCTGAAAGTCTGGAAGTGCTGTTTAGTACACTCACCACATACTGTACTAAAGCCGCATAGTGTGATCATGTTTTCAAGGCCACTGCAGTGCAGGCCAATGTCAGACCTCAGCTTTGCTTCTCTCCCTCCCCACTTCAGATGGTTCCTGGGCCAAACCTCCAATTTGTGTGGCTCTGTACCCTTTACATTTAGTCTCACAGCACAGCAGTCATCAGCAGATCCAAGATCCCTGCGTTTCTTTTAATGACCTCAGCCGCTTGATTACAGAAGTCGCTCAGACACACTCTCAGAGCTGCAGCCCCCCCCCCCACCGCTGCAGTTCACATAACCAACAGAAGTAACAGTAGCAGCTATCCTATTGGTCAGCACTAGCTTTCCTACTTACTGAACACTGCTATAAATACATAACCCAATGAACTGTTGGAAGGGGGGAGAGCATCTCCTCAATATTCTATGTAGCAAAAGGAACTATTTATTGGGGCACAACAATAAATTCAACAAAAATGATTTCAACTGCAAAAACTCTTATTTTTCTTTCATATTTTTATACAAAAAGTGAAGGGGAACATTGTATAATCACAATAAACTACTCCAGGATGTGGATTATGCTGGGTTTACCACCTTCTAGTGTGGATTTGGTCACAAGGCCGCATACAGATGTGGATAAATGGTAGCATAATCCACTTACACCTTGTCATGGTTTACTGCTTAAGTAACGTACAGTACCGGTGTAACCCCTAGGTGGAGCCATCCCAAGGGCTACTATCCCTGCCTGCTTGGCTAATAGCAGGTTAAGGGGCCTGGGTAATGAAACCGGTGCCTCCACCCGGAGGTCAGGGTTGTTAGTGGTAAAGCTAACCTGGACTCAGCCCTCCGTGACACTGTAACCCCCCACTTTCCCTTCTAGTGGCCTGAACAATATATAATAATTACTTTCACAATGCCCCCTATTCACCAGGCGATTACCCACACTGTTGCACCTACCAGGGCTGGTTCCTCTACAAGCGACCCTGTGGACCCCTGTAAAACAAGGTTAAGCACAGCAAATAGCAACAGTAGAGTACTTTTGGCACAAACTGGAACCACAGTCAGGCTAAATGCAAACAAAGTTAAATCTGATTTATTGAGGTGACTTGAACAAGGGAGGGGCGTAATTAGGTTGATTTGTTTAAAAGCTATGTTGATCAGACAGTTAAGCATGCAGTTCAGAGTCCCTACACAGTCACACACTCTGGGTACCCAGGTAGGAAAACGGTGGGCTAGCCAGGAACATTGCAGCTGGTTGGGGGCCCTGTGATGGAAGAAAGCAACATGCACAACACACACTGGGAGAGGCCTATGGGCTCCTTGATTCTTGTATAATGCGAACAGCGAGCATTTCCTGCAGGTGCCTCCTAACATCATCTATGTCCACTGGGGCGAGGGGTCGGGATCTCTCTCAAAACGGCCGGTCATCATGCAGGCGTATGTGATGTTCTGCACCCTGGACTCACCCCATGTCCCATTCTTTTAATGAAAACACTTGGTCTCTCTGGGAGAGTTTCTTGATAATTCTAGCCTTCCATTCAGCTGGCAACGGGGAATCACCAAAGTCGAATAGGTCCGGGGTCACTCTTTCCTTTTCACCAGAGTACTTGTTGCTGGGTAATACAGCAGTATCTGCGCAGTGTACTGTAGCTAGGGTGCACCCTCTGTTCAACTGGACCTCCCGATCTGACACATTCTAAATCTGGACCATCACTCGTTGTGCATAGGCATGGGCACGGGCAGGCAAAATGCTGGGTTTAACCAATAATCCCTCTGGCAGCTTTCCATCACCCGTGCATCCAACATTAATATTTTATTTTTCACTTCCTTTCTAATGCGAACCTCTCCTGAAGGATGTACTGAGCATTGGGAGGGAGTACCAGAGAATCAGGATCTTTCTTCCAAACTATCCCCACTGACTCATCTCCTTCCGGCTCGTAGTCCGTTTTGCATATCATAGGCTCTCTTTAACAAGGCTGGGATTCTCAGTGCCCGCCAAGTCCGTTTCCCTTGTTTTTTGTGACACAACTGTGCTAGTCTTCCAAACATGTGGGCGTTGGTTCCAATGAGCAAGGGAATCCCATCATACAATCCTGTAGGAGGGCACACCAGGGCTAGTGTGTCTACTTGTTAATCTACACCAGTTACAGTCGCCGGGAAAGACAACCAGAGCCAGACATATCCTAGGTAGGATAAGACTTGTCACTCAGGCCCCACACATGCAAACCTTCCAGAGATTGTAGTGGCTCATCAGATAAGCGTTTGTCATACCAGTCCTGGAATACAATGGTCACTTGCGACCCGCTATTGAGCGCCGCCTGAGTATGGATACCATTGACAGTCACAGAAGTCTCCAGCAAAGGGCCAACTATTCTGGACCAGTCTGGAGAGGCAGTAGCACAGGCCTGGGCAGATGATTTAGCCACAAAGAAATTTGAATTAGGATTTCTCAATCCTGCACTGCGATCATTTCTGGTGCTCCTCAGCCATGGTCTTGCTTTCCGAAGCTCCTCTTTAAGTCTGTATACAACTTTATCTAGGTCTTTTGGGGACCAGCATTCTCTCTTCATGTGCCCATCCTTCCCACAATTATGGCAAAATATGCTTTCTGGGGTCTGGTGTGGCCGAGACACCACATTGAAAGCTGAGGTGGGGGTACTACCAACAGAAAACCTTGGTTCCACCTCTGTCTGCGGTGTGGCGAGCATTTGGAGACATCTCATCAATTCTCTCACTTCCATAGTCAAGACATCAATTTTTGAGCTGCTGTCAGCAGGAGATGCTTGGGTGTGCACCCCCACCCCCATAGCAGATGCAGTCAGATAGGGATCGGGGCCTGTACTCGCAGGAGTGGCCTTCATAAAGAGACTATTTTTTGTTTCTCTGAACCCCCTCAGCAGTTCATCCCATGGCGGAGCATCCATAGCAGCCCCCCTCTGGCTGGGCCTCCCGGGGCTGACATTTAGTTCTCGGATTCTGTCATATGATTGTGGTGATTCCAGGCCATCAGTGACTGACCCTGCGCCTGGAGCAGGGGTTGCAGCAGCTATGACTGTGCAGGGCTCCAAAGCCTTCTCCTATTCAACTTCCATACCGCCTTCATCAACACATGGAAGGGCAAGGAACCAGATTTCCTTTGATGCAGTTGCAATTTGAGCAACACCCAGCTGGAGTGCCGGGCAGAGCAGAGTATATGATCCAGTCTTACCCAGTCCACTTCACTAGAGGCCCAGCCTCCTTTCCTGAAAAATGGTTTGTAGGATTCCCTCACCCGATCCATGTAGGCAGATAACAATGCCCCGGCTGTTGTCTAATATCTTTAAGTTTCCATTTCAAGGCCTCAACACTAGTGGTGCCCCCAAACACATTTTTGAGGGTGACTATGTACTCTTGGGCTTTGCTGTCAGGGTCAGAGGATCTCAGGGAGCGAAAGGTACGTAGGGCGGGTCCCTGGAGGCTTTCCTCCAGGCGGGCCCTTTTTTCGGCCTCTGAGCATTGCCAGTCTTGTACCGCAAGAGTAGCAGAGTCTATCCAGGTCTCCAGGCTGACTTCCCCATTAGGAGTAGGGCGGATGCCAGAGAATACCTTGAGCTTGTGGTAAGGGCCATGACTACTTGCTGGCTCAGAGGCAGGTACAGAAGTTGGTGAAAGAACAGGTGCTGGGGCGGGTGTGGACAGTGGGGAGGTGACACTCCCAGGTGGCAGGAATAATTTTTTTAACTCCTGCACAGTTTTTCCCTCCTCCAGTAACAACTTGGCAAACTTCTCCTCAAAAGACTCAGATAACAGTGGGGGCTCATCCTCTAAGGGATCCTTGCTATCTTTGGTTATCACCCTCCAGGCAGCTGGGAACCCTTCTGGAGTGATAGCCTGGGGCACCTTTGAACTGTCCAAGGGGTCACTACACTCCACCAAGGCCATGAGAGTTTGGGCAGTTAAATCAGCCTGTCGACCCACCACTACAGCTTTTTTCAAACATTCAACTTTAGAAAGTGCCCCTTCAACAGTGTCCTTACTAATGCCCATAGATATATCCAGTATTAGCTAAGCATTATGGGGGTCAATCTCTTGCCCTGTACACCACCCCACCAACTGGTGCACAGCCACTTCTGTTGGGGTAGCCATTTATGTTTGACAATAATTCGTAATATTTCGGCCACTAAAAGACACAAAATCCCAGCGGTGAGCCTCCAAATTTGGATTCAGTCCGAAAAAAGCACAAGTTCCCCTCTCAGGGACAGCAGGCAGGCATGCAGGCCAAACTCAGGCCTTTCCACAGTTCTCCTGAGTGAATCCGCTATGGATTGCTGCTCAAACTATCTTGAGCTGTTACTTCTTCACTTCCCAACTCAGATCTAACTGAAACTGCAAGCAGGGTGGAACTTTCCCCAAGATCCAAAAGGTTCGGTTGGCTGATCTGTCTGTCAGTCACAACAAGGGCTCCCACTCCAGGTTATTTTAGGCACCAAAAGCCCAAAACTACAATTCCTACAAGTTTTGGCGCCACCAAGCCCATGTAGGCAGGCTCCATTTTAGAGTCCCAAATGTACTGATTGGCCCATTCTGCAGTTCAGGACCAAGATGATGGAAACAAACAGAACTGTCCATGCTGCAAAGAAGGCAGGTTAGAACAAACTGCAATATTATTACTACTCTAACAACTGATCCGCAAACAAGTACATCTTTTAACAGAGCTCCCTCTGAGATTAATTATGACTGCAATCCAGGCAGCTCTTAAAGAGACAGTACACAGAGGCTATACAGACACTCTCTGGCAATACATTTAAACTGCTAAAACGCAGAACACCAGCCTGGCAGTGAGCATTTAGGCAAGCTCAAGTAAGACTTTTCAGGAACCCCCCATTTGTAGGGGGGTTACACCGGAAATGTAGATGTTGCCTTGTTGACCAGTTTGCTTCACTGTGTGTTGTACGTTGATGTGTTTCTGTGTGTCAATAAACTTTTAAGAATTTAAAAAAAAGCTTTCTTGCTAGGCATTCACAGACCCTGGTTTTGTCTTTAATCATGATCAGATCTCCAAGATGCATCTGGAAACGAGCTATTTCAGCTCAGTATGTCTTTCCTGGTAAATCATTTGAAATAAATACATTTTGTTTTTTACCGGTTTCTTGCCTTTTGTGGATACAGTATTTTTTACTTTTGTGAGTTTCCTGCCTTTCACAGAATGTTGTTTAATTTAGCAAGTTTTGTAGAATTTTAGTGGCTTTGGCTGACTTTTGAGGAACTTTGCTAATTTTAGTGGATTGTAGTAGGTTTCACTCCCCGTATGCAGTATGTTGCCAATTCTAATATGCTTCACTGTGCATTCACAATTTACTCACAAAGTTGGCATTTTAACAAAAATTCCACTGAATTTCCACAACATTATTAGGTTTTGCCACTGAAATGTTGCAAAAGCAAAACTGGCCCATTTAACGAACAGCAGTTGTATTAGGCAGCCAGGGCAGCAACACAGGTGTCCACTTGTCAAAACTGGGCTGTTGTCTTTCTTGAAAAGGGGACAGCCGGTTTTACAGTTTGCAGTCACTAATGATGTGCTTTATGGTGTGAATTTGCAGCAGTTGATTCTATGGGAGAAATATATGATTTTAGGTGTGAAGAGCCTGCTGTCATGTGAATAATACGATAAATGAGCAGAAAAATGATATAACTCACTAGTCCGGGTATTTCAAACAATTGTCATTTATTGTATCAAAGACTTGAAATGGTTACTTGATATACTCCCCACACATTGCATGGCCTACTATTACCATTTCATCATTGGTGTGGTCGGTTAGTGTTTTCAGTGTTTTTCCTAGTCCACAGTATCTTTATTGAAGGCAGCCTTTCTCATCAGGGGCAGGCCCTGGGGAGGAGGACTGAGAGTCCCAGAGGGCGCGCTTCTCCACTGGGGGGGAGGGAAGGTCACCGCCTCCACTGCAGTGCTGCTACCAGGGTGACCCCCAGGTGGTAGTGCAGTTGATTCTGAGTGGGTGAGTGGGTGGATGTTGGCCGGGCAAAAGACTAGCGCACCACTGTGCATACCTCCACTTGAGCCCAGTGCATGCTAGTGGGCAAAGGGTAGGGTGGTGAAACCAGGAAAATGGGCCCCAGCATGGTAGAAAACAGGCTCCCGTACATCGGGGTCCCTGCACCACCAGAAGGCATTGAAAGGCATTTGATATGCTCCCTCACAGAAAATGGGTAAACAAACTAGAGGACTTGGGACTGAACAAGGGTGTTGTGAGATGGAGAGCAAACTGGATCAGAGGTGGAAAGCGGAGGGTAAGGGTAAAAGGTTCAGTTCATCTTGGGGTGAGGGTCACCAGTGGAGTCCCTCAGAGATCAGTACTGGATCCAACATTATTTAATATCTATATTAATGAGATACAACATGCTAACACTGACTCACAGGTGGCCAAATTCTGAGATGGTACCATATTCGGAGCTATAGTGAAAACCCAAGATCAAATAGATAAATTATAGGTGGGCTTCAACAGAGCCACACGATGCAATGATGACTTATAACACCAACTGATGTGTTGTGATGCACATGGGTATCAGGAATAGAAAAGGGGAAGTACTTCATTGGGCTGGGAGAATGCCTAAGAAATGTGGCCTGGCCCAGTGGCACTGATGGAATGCTCCAGTGTGGGCCATGGGGGTTGTGCTGTGACTCTGATTATAACTGCCGTAAACTGGAGGAGTGGGGGAGGGAGTGCTGAGAAGGCAGCACTGTCAGACTTCAGGGGAGTAGAAAAGGGCATCTCCTGTTGGGGAGAGACAGGGAAACCTTGGTGGTAATGGGTGTCCACAAACATCTGTTCCCCCCACCCAGCTGGCACATTTTGTAGAGAAAACAGAGCAGACTTTTTGAAAGGAGAGGGCTTTTGTTTACATTTTCTAAATGCTATGAAACTTATGAAGTAGGGCTAGTATTCTCAAAATTCTTAATTTTAATTATTTTAATTTAATTCTTTGGTAACCAGGTAAGGCCCACTAGGCAAAGGTGCCTGTTTTCAGGGGCGACCAGGGAGCACAGGGGAGGTTAAGTGACTTGTTCAGAGTCACACAGTATGCAGGTGGAGGTTGTAGAATCAGACCCAGGACTGTCTGCTGGATGTACCAAGCTCATTCAAACGTTGCTACTCTAACCTGTAGGATATCCTGTATTTTACATTCCTTCAAATGCAGACTGTGAATCTTCCATTGAAATGGTTTCATCTTGTGCATAGTATATTCTCCTCCTTCTTGTAGCAAGGGAAACACCCTTGAAGAGCTTATGTTATGATAGTGGCTCCTAAATCAGTGAGTGGTTTAGGTCTTTCTGATTTGTTACTTTATTATCATGCTGCTCAAGGGGCTAAATATTTCCCCTGGAATCTCTCCTCTATTGTTCCGGCCAATCCCACTCACCCAAAAATGTTGTTGTGCCACAGTTCAAAGTTCATGGAATGTGATTGTACCACAGTGTGGACAACAACATTTTGAAAATATTCTAAAAGTCCTCGCTTGTCTGTGAGTCAACTGAACAGTGGAGCACTGCCACCGCCGTGCAGAACTGTCAGAGTAAACTGCACAGTAGTAAACAGTATGGCAGTGGTTTTCTTTTCAAAAGTAAAAGTCTCTGCTCTAAAATATATTTCCACACTTTGTAAGTATGTTTTCTTAATGTAAAACTATAAGTTACTGAAACGCTCGTCTTGCTTAGTGAGACACCAGTCCCCATGTTTATTTTTTTTGAAACCCCACCCATAGGGCAATTGGAGCCAATAGCAGCCCATCATTAGATGCTCCCTCCCCTACCAACCTCGCTAAGAGTCTGGGAACCTCACAATTAAAGCAGCTCCCAAACAGTATTTCATGTGTTTTACCCTTCAAAAGAAACATTTTTTTAATAGTGTAACTATGCACTATAAAATACTGGATGGGCAACTGAATACACAACTTGTGTGTTGTGCCACCTCAGGGTTCTGATTCAGGGGACCTCTCGGGCTTCACTCTGGGGTTACCAGGAATCAGAACCTCTGTGGCATAACAGATTGGTTGTACATAGTTGCCCATCCAGTATTCTCTATATTTTACTCCTGCCAAACTACATGCTTGGAGGCTTATGGACTTGCCTATTTGCATGGGATTGCCCATGTGCTCGATCCTTGTGGATGCAGGTTTCTGATAACTTAGACCCATTACTTGGATTGCAAGATTGTTTTACACCAGAGCTGTGTTATTAGGTCTAGGTGTAGAACAAGTAATGGAGGTTCATATATATCATTCTGCATTCATTGCCATGGCTGTTAAACAAGTTTTGTTACGACATTGGAAAGAGCCCACTTCACCAACAATACTAGAATGCCATGCTGAGTTTTTGCAGACTCTCCGCTTGGAGGAAATATGGGCTTCCCTTCACCACAGGACTGACTCCCTTCACACCTGCTGAGAACCTCTTTATGCTTTGTTGGAGATTTCTGATTTGGCATGATTTCGCTTGTTTTCGGACTGTAGGACCCTGGTTTTCTGTACTGTATATAAAATGAGCGGTCTACCATGGTAAGGAGATCACGTGGCGACCTTATTCACTAAGCATGGCAGAGTTGGGAGGGGTGGGACTTAACAGACTTCTCCTTATCCTTGTTTTTTGGGGTTTTGTATTGTACATTATTCGTATTTATCAGTACTGAATGTTAACTGTATATATTAACTTCAATATTTGACTGGTTTTGTCCTGTTGTATTTTGTTTTGCTCTTTTCATAAGATCAATATAAAATATATTAAATAAAAAAAATATATATAAAGTATATTCAGAGTTTATGGCTGGTATTTGTTTTCCTGTTTTTTTTAACATAGTTTATCTCCTGTGGTTACCTGCATAAGGTTTCCTGCACACACCAACCCACAAAGGGACGCCACAGCAAAGCTGCAAATACAATTACATTTATTGTTTAAAGAGCAAAACTGGACAGACACCTGCCTGACATGTTTTGAACCTTTAGAGATCCTTTTTTCAAATCTCCTATGGGTCTGCCAAAGTTGTGGACCTCCTTCACCATGCCTAAGCCCACTTCCTGCTCACGGAGTCCTTCCCTGCCCCTCCCTCGCCAAGTTCCCCATGAGAAACAGGTCTGCAGAGGAGATGAAAAAAACAGCTGGCAACTATCTCGAAACAATGGGGCCGAACTATTAACTTGGGTAAATCCCAAACAGCATGTTGTGGGCTAAAAAAAACAAAACCCTTTGTTGTAAACAAAGTAAATTTGGGAATTGTAAAAGAATTAAATTATCCGGATATGACTTTTGATAATAGTAATCGATGGCAAAAAATAATGCTAACAGGACAGCAAGTGCCTTCTATCTGTCACGTATCATTCACTTTAATAAAAAAATATGGGGCCAGTTCCCCAGAATAGTGGTTACAGGTGTACAACGCCAAAGTGAATGCATAATTAATGCATGGCTCAGAGATGTTAACTTGGGAGTCAGGTTTCGAGACAGAAAAGGTGCAAAATAAATTCCTTAGAAATTTATAAGTCCTGGTACTCCGCTGCTTTTCTGTCAGCAGAAACAGGCATAATACCTGGACCGTTGGCACATTGGTAGGGCTCCTGCTGTGACCCTGGTGACCTGGGTTGGGAGAAGAGCCTGGGTCTTCAGAGATGCAGGTCGAGGGGAGGAGGATTGAGTGTCCCAGTGGATGCTCTCCTCCTCTGGGGGGGCCATGTCCCACAGCACTACGGCCACCTGTAGATGTACAGGTGGCACAGTGCTCAGGGCACAGCAAGGGAGATATACCACACTGCATGTCACAAGAGAGTGCTGATGCACATTTATGTTGGGGGCCTAGTCTCAAATGTCGGTGTCCCTGTGGGGTCATGGGAACAACAGAAGAAGAGGGAACTAAATAAGCATTAATCACAGACGAAGGTGGCATCTAATGGGGAGTTAATGCATGGTTAGGATCGTTGTACGAGGCCGGGAGGCTGAGTGCGTCTGTGATCCAATAACGTCTTCTCCCGGTAAATGCCACCTTCGGGGATTAATGCTTTGTACATGTTGTCAAGGAGGGTCTATATGTTCAAGCTGTATCACTGCTCATAGTATATAAAAGAGAATCACATTAATCAAGTTTCTGACTCATTTTTGCTGTTACTTTTATTTTGTGAATGAACTTCTGTTACATACAGATATGCATCCCCCAGCAGCTTCAATTGCATCTTTCTCAAGCATTCAGATACATTTTCACATTTCTGAGTGGCTGTTTCCTCGGTATTATTGCTAGAGCTGACCTGCATTCTGCTGCTTCTCTACTACTCGCTGTGTCTCAGTCTCGTTTGCATACTGCTATGCGGGTTCCCTTCCTGCTTTCGTTTGCCGTTTCCATTCTCAGATTTTCTTTCCCAACCTCACTTCCATTCCCTCCTCATATGTCTCCGGTCTCTGTCAATTGTTCTCTTTCTGTGTTTCGGGCTCCATAATTGAAGTTGACTATCCCGTGTACCATGAAATTGTTAAAGTAAAATCTGTTGCCGGATGTTGTGTGTGTCACTTCTTCTTCCGGTCCGTTGCCTGCTGTCTCTGTGACTTGTTCTCGTCCTCCTTGCTCAATTCTGTCTCTCACTACTCCTGTCTCTTGGCTGCTTGGTAGTATTTGCATTTCTGCCTTTCTGAAAGCTATTATTCTCTCTCCGAGTACTACCTCCTTTTCATCTCTCTGTTTCTGCTCCTTCGCTTCTACTACTACCTAGGTCCGTCTGTCTCACTTCTCCCACTTGTCCTACAGTGCACTGCCTTGCTCTTTTTAAACTTGGTCCCTATCTTGCCTTCTGCTCTGCTACTTACCACAGTGCCGATTTTCCCTCCGTGGCTGGTTTCTGAGTTCAGAACCAACACGGCATTATCGATATCTCATAATGCCGTGTTGCTCTATAACACGTGATGCCATTCCTCCTATCTGCTTTCCCAATTTCCAGTTATAGTTTTTTTGGCATGTTTCAAATAAAGGTAAATCACCCCTCCGCCCATCACTCCTTAAAGGACAGTATGCCCAGCCAAAGGCAGTATATCTGCCATGTCAGAGGAGGTTACAGAACAAAATGTTACAATTTTTTTTTTTAAAAGGCGTATACTACCTCAAAACAGCACAATACCTTGTTTGAAAAGAGCTTTTCATTTCAAACTGCGATGGCCAGTGGGTTTGAATGTGTACCTATAAGCACAAATAGGCCACACTGACAGCTCACCACCAGCTTGCCTCCATATGATCTCTTCCGGGCCACACCTTGGTAACTGTACCACACTTGGGCATACCTCTCAATGGTCTCAATGTTCAGGGGCTCACAGATTTTGCTTCAAAAATTTCCCCGTTCCCTCATAAATGTGGGATTTCTTTCCTTAAAAAGTAGAGATTTGAAGCACAAACTCATGGCATCAATTAGAGATCTAGCTTTGTTCTGCTTCAGGAAAAACTTTTCACAATTAATCAGACTCTGTAACCATCTCTTTTTAGCTGCTGCTATTCCCATTTGTTATGATGTCTCCCTGATTTTTGATCATTTGTCCCTGAGTTCGTTAAGCCTTCGTGTCTGATTTGCTGGGCAGGTGGTTAAGAGGTATGTGAAGGCTTGACTGACTGTTTTTCTGTCCCTGCAGATGCTCTGCATATTAAGTCCTTCACCAGGTCCTTCATCCTTGCTAATCCCTACTGGAACAGCTGAGGCACATTCCCCCGCATTCCTGTTATTTTCCATCCGTGGGAGATAGAAAAGTTATGAATGTTTCCTTTACCTTTAAGGAACATTTAAAGAAATATTTGCTAGACTTAGGTCCTTGCCTCCATTAGTAGAGATGTTTCTGTACATGACCAGTATGATATCTTGTTATATTTCATTACTGTGTGGCCTCTTGCCTCAGTCTGCCCTCAGCACAAACCCAGTTAACAAACAAACAAACAAACACATAAGTAAGTAAATAAATAAATAAACACCATTGGAGGGATGAATAACAGGGCTGAATAACTTATTTAGCCCTGTTATGCCCCCACAGGGTGAATAACATAAGGAATAAAGTATGGGTGAGCATGCACAAATGAGCCTGTGTTTCCATCGAGGGACTGAGATACCAGCGTATGGACCTCGAGGCGAGGATTCGAGAGATCCATGCTGGTACCTCCCCTGAGATGGAAACAGAAAACCCAGTAATATCGCGATGCCCTTTATTTTATTTATGAGATATGGTTCTAAATGAAAAAAAAGTTAAATGTATTAACATTTTTGCATTACAAGATTTTATGCCTTGTGTTTGCACGCCTGATTGCTGTGGCAGCTCATACTGCTGCACAGTCCGTTGAGTGCAGTTCGTTTTCTCAACCTCCTACCATTCTGGCAGCAGTTTATCAACAAAACATAAAAAAAAAAAAAAACACCGTCAACTCTTAGTTTCGAACATGGAACTGACTACAGCAGTCCGTGATCGAGCCTATGTCACTGAGCTGCTTGCTAAGAGGCGCCATGTTTGTTTTGCTTTTGTTTGAAAAAGGGCCATTGGACCAATTGGTGGTGCAGAGTGCATGGGGTCATGACTATTAATTAGGAGCTCATAAATATTGATTACAGAACATGCTCAATAACTAAGAATGTGCACAACTTTTAGAACATGCACAACATTATTTGAGCAGCCACTGAATTCCATACATTATGAGCCCAAACCATATGCTATGTAAGCATTAAGCGTCGACGAAGGTGGCATCTAATGCTGGATTAATGCATGGTTGGGAGGATTCCGGCCTCGGGGAACAACTGCCCAACTATGCATTAATCGATTAGATACCACCGCTGGAGTGGCTTAATGCGCTTTGTAATATACCTCATGAGAGAGTCACCAGGAGCGTATTTCATCTGTTACAAATAAATATTTAGACAGGGAGTCGGTGTTGATCACAGATTTGTACTGCACTTACAATTTTCTAAGAGAACAGCATTAATATGCTGATGCGGTCAAAACATTAGGTGGCTGTACTGAAAGAAAACAGGGCGGCTCACATGGCAGTCCAAATACTGTGGCGATGTACATGAGTATGTCTCTGATACCAGTCGTTGAAGGTCTCCAGTGGACAGCTGCCTCGCCGCAGTGTGCGACGCGCTGAAAAATTTACATGCTGGCTGGGTCACTTCCACTGAGCATGTGCCACTTCAGTACATACTGTATCTGTGTCGGACTCTGTTATGCTCTGCTCCTGTCCACGCCTGCTTCTTCTCCCCCGCCCCGTTTCTATCTGCCCCTAGCTGGTCTCCCTCTCCCTGTGCCACACTTGCCTCTCTGAAACTCGATCCCCGTCTGTCCCAGTGCTGCTAACCTGGCTGTCTGGCTGGCGTTAGTAGCACAATTTTGAACACGGAAGCTATCGTGCATTAATACCCGCCCAACTTCGCCTCATAGATGCTATTTGGCCAATCGCAGGTCCCCATTCCGCCATTCCCATTATTGCCATGTTACAAATGCAATTCTCCCAGAGACCTCATCACAATGGCATTCAGTGTTTCACAGTATAAACAGGACATTCCATAAGGCATCCAGAAATGTTTTTCGTTCGCTCCAGAATGTTGCAAACAATGCTGACCTAGAACTCAGGGCACCGCTTCACTCCGCCATTCATTGCTAGGCAGAATTGTTGGCAATATTCCAGAATGAAGAAATATCTTTTTTCTATATGCCCTGTGACATGTTCCATATATATATTTATGCAACAGGGGTCAGGATAAAAAACTGTAGAATAAAACCGTTTATCTTCGCTACTATGGTAATAAATTTATTTATCCACATAGTAACTACATCATCACCCATTTATTCACACAGTAACTACATCACTAGCTCATTTATCTACACATTTCTCTTCAGAATTCATTTAGAATGTTCGGCCTCAGAAGCAGTACTAACCATATTTAAATGTCAATAACTTAAAAACGAAAAAAGATAACATGGTACTGTGAGCACGAAAATTGTTCAGCACAAAATTATCTACAAAATGAATAATGTTTCATTGATATAAACCCTGTATATTGTATATGGTTAGCAAGAAAACAGATGAAAATGTAATTTTTGTTCACTTTTTTCAAACAAATATAAATAACTTTAAAACAAAAATAATAGCATGGTACTGTGAGCACGAAAATGTTCAGCTCAAAATATCTACAAAATGAGTGGTGTTTCATTTATAGATACCATTTTGTTTTTATAATTAGCAAAAACAGCATAAAATTCAATTTTCTTTTCCTTTTTTGACAAATTATTTACACCTACCAAAATCAAAATGTTCACATAACTTCTAAACCTGTTGCATAAATGGAATATACGGTAGTTCAGTGTGTGATAATGCATTTATTTTGTACCGTTTCCAGTGACCTCTCGTAACTCTCACTCGTAGCTGTCTCGTGAGGTACTGAGGTCATTGAAACTGTACAAAATAAATGCATTATCACACACTGAACTTCACATATCCTATATATATATATATATATATATATATATATATAGGATATGTGATGGGGAGCTGTGTAATACATCATTTATTTGCACAAGGGCAGTTTGATCTCGGGTACCCTCACGGTGGCATAAGCATATTTTAAGCATTTATTGCATAAATATATATATATATATTTTTTTTTTGGGGTGGCATTTACCAGGAATGGTAGGCTGGGTTATAAAGCACAGTTTTCAGCCATGCCTGGTTTATATAGATAAAATACAAGATGAGCAAGTAGAGTATATGAATTTGGTACAAGTAAAAGTTTATTAACATCAGGCCAGGATGCTTAAAGCAGCAGTGCAATGAAAATGTTTTTCCAAAAATCTAGTTTTGCTACAATTAGCGAAAATATATGCACACCTGTGAAGTCTACTTTTCTAGGCATAGGCACCTCCTATGCTGCACACCATACTTTTAATTTTCTCAATCCTAACGGTTATCAAGGTTACAGTGGTATTTCTATGCCAAATGTGGCAGCTATCTTTTTACTTGGGAAAAAAAAAATAATGAAAATGTTAAAAATACTGAAATTTTGGCAGAACTAGAGAATTTTACCATCAAATAAAACTGGAAGGTGCCTGGAATTTGATAGTGAAAAAAGGTAGGGTAAAATTTGTTGCCCAATTTTGTTACGCTGCCACTTTAAATTAATAAATATAATAGCACACTTGTCTTGTGAACCAGGAGTGCCCTCTTGTTTTCAACAACAAACAGTGAAGAGGCTGCACCTGCAGATCCCCTGAGCTGAGCAGTACTGCTCAGATACTATCCGCCAAAGTTAGGGATACCACCTGATACCACCTCCTTTTTTTATTTTGGATAGCACTGGACATTGGTGGCATCCTACCTTGAATCTGAGTACCAACTGATCCCATGTATGGATCTGATCAGAACCACTGGATCCACTTGGCTCTGAGGGCTCTGATAGTCAGATCCCATCAGATTGCAACCATGTAAGGGTCTGAGCCAAATATTTGACCCGCGGATCCCATCATCTGACCTCTGATCTCACAGATCTGATGGGGATCTGAAATCCTATCTTGGTCAGATGGAACTTGGATTTGGAGACAGAATAACAGAACTATCCATTGCAAAACACTCAAATCCCAAAGAACAACAATAAGAGACGCTTACTGTGGCGCAAGGTTTTTGAAGCCATTATTCATTCCGACTCTATGATTCTACCCCATTCCATAATGAGATCAGCCATGGCTGTATCTTTCTTCCAGTCGAGAGGACAGGTGAATGACTGCCTTCACGACTGATGCCAGTGTCAAAACTTGGTCAGCTGGCAGTGTGCATGAATCTGTAGCCAGTGCTGTCCCTTTCTCCCTCAGAGCCAAGAACCACAGCTCTGTAACACACTCAACCTCCAGCCTGCCTCAGTGTCAACTTCTGAGGAATTGCAGCCAACCTCCAGTCTCCCAGGGGCAGTGTTGCATTCTCCTGTCCACTACAGGGCTGGCCCAGTACATGCAATTTTAAACAGCCCGTAGTATCAAAAATGACAAGCAGAAATTTTATTTAATTTTAAAAAGTAGTCAGCTGTTACTTTTTATTTCTGTATTATGTTTATCTTTTTCCATTTGCTTGTTAGAAAGTTTTCTACCTGCTAATATTAGGTGGGATGTAATGAGCAGTACTTTACCTGGAGACTGACATATCTAGTTCTGTTCCTCTTCATATCTCATCAGTAGTAGTATGACCTCATAGTCTGACATCACAAGTGAGCGATATGACAGCAGGTGATTGGCTCTTCTTCGATCAGTAGCAGTGACAGTCAGTGAGGACATTGGGCCCTATGCACTATGCCTATGCGCCGTGGAAACCGGGTGCATAGCCATAGCTATGCATGACTTCTGTGCAGCAGGATCCCATGGAACCATGGCAGCATTCCCAAATGGTGTGGATGTCAGTTACGCACCCGATCCCCCAGCCGCATGGACAGCAAAGCGCCGGGGTCAGGTGGGGGGGGCGTGTTTGCACTACATGCCATTCACAAAGGTGCATTGTGCAGCTTGCAGGGGAGCGAGGGGTGAGCAGGATATGCTAGAGGGACCTTGCCATAACCGCAATATGCTGCCAGGCCCATGCACTCACAGAGTCCCCCTCGGTTCCAGCAACATGTGTGTGAAACACCCCCAACACAAAGAGCCTCCCTGTTCCTGGCATCACAAAGAACCCCCCAGCAGAGCCCTGGCCCGGTCAGCAAGGCAGTGACATGCCCCCCTCCCAGCACATGTATAGAAACATAGAAATATAGAAGTTGATGACAGATAAGGACCGCAAGGCCTATCCAGTCTGCACATTTCTTTTTCTACCATATAAATGTGCCATCGGATTTTGCTCTGTCAATGGCCTATCTATTCATACTCATCTGTATGGCTCCCTTATGCCTATCCCATGCCTGTTTGAAGCCCTGAACTGCATTCATAGCCACCACTTCCTGAGGTAGGCCGTTCCATGCATCCACCACCCTTTCTGTGAAAAAGAATTTCCTCACATTCCCCCTTAATCAGCCTCCCTCTAATCTCATGCTGCGTCCTCTTGTCCTGCTGTTTTTCTTATATTTAAACATGTTAGACTCTTTCACCTTGTTAATGCCCTTAAGGTGTTTGAATGTTTCGATCATATCACCTCTCTCCCTCCTTTGCTCTAGGATATACATATTGAGCTCCGTTAATCTGTCCTCATATGTTTTCTGATGCAGTCCCTGCACCATTTTGGTTGCCCTTCTCTGGACTGCCTCAATTTGGTTAATGTCCTTGTGAAGGTGTGGCCTCCAGTAATGTACGCAGTACTCCAGATGGGGCCTAACCAGTGTCTTGTAAAGAGGGATTATTACCTCCCTCTTCCGACTTGTGATACCTCTACTAATACACCCTAACATCCCCCTAGCCTTACCTACTGCTTTAGTGGTCTGCTTGGATGATTTCAGGTCATCAGTGATGATGACGCCCAAGTCTCTTTCTTCCCTTGTGACTGCCAGCAACTCCCTTCCCAGCCTATAGGTGGCTTCAGGGTTTCTCTTCCCTATGTGCATGATCTTGCAGTTCTTTGCATTAAAACCCAGTTGTCACTCTTCCAACCATTTTGCTAGTTTATCCTGATCTCTTCTCATTCTGCCTACCCCATCTGGATCACCTACTCTGTTGCAGATCTTGGCGTCATCTGCAAACAGACAGATCTTACCCTCCAGTCCATCTGCAATGTCACTGATGAAGATATTGAAAGGACTGGCCCCAGGACTGATCCCTGTCCCTGTTGCAGTATAAGCATCCTCCCACACATGTCAGCCCTGTCCCCAAACTAGGCAGTAACACCCCCCAACAAATGACAGCCCGTCCCCAAAGTAGTGAGGAACCCCCAACATATGCCCCGCCTACCTGAAATAAGCATTAACACCCCCAACAAATGGCGGCCCCTTCCTGGTGTTGAACAGGAATCCCCCCACACACACACAGATGGTCCCAGGTCCACAACCTGAGCCCTGAACCTGGTGCCCTATCAGTAGCATTAGTTGTTCAATGGACCCCCACCACCAGCGGCACGACAACCTCCCCAAACCCATACCTGCATAGTCAGTGCCACGGCTCAGGATGGCCAGCAGCACAGCCCTCCACACATCCATGGCCACTAGCCATCTCGACTGATGCAGAAGCATGTCGCCTATATATAGAGGCGGTTCCCTGCATCAGTCGGGTGGCCGGTGACTGTGGACATGTGCGCAGGGCTGTGCCGCTGGTTGTCCTGACCCACAGCACCGACTAACAGGTATGGGTTTAGGGGAGTTGTCAGTGCCATGAGTGGGTGGGGGGTCCACTGAACACCAATGCTACTGCTGGGGCACCAGGTTTGGGGCTCAGGGTTGTGTGGACCAGGGACCATCTGTGTGTGTGTGTGGGGGATTCTGTTCTACACCAGGATGGGGCAGTCATTTGTTGGGGTGTTAATGCCTATTTTGGGACGGACGGATATGTGTTGAGCGGGGTTTCCTCACTACTGAGGAAGAGGCTGACATGTGAGGGGATGTGTACACTGCAGGGGACAGGGATGTTGTGTGGGGCTATCACACAGGCCAGGGGTGGGGGTCTCAAGCCAACAGGGCATGGCCATGTGGATCCTAGTGCCTGTGGGAGCTATTCACGCACCGGACCCATGCAATTGTGTGCAAGTGATCCACTCTGGAACCCAGGATGGCATCCCATTGGATGCCTGCCTGAGTCTGCTACTCCACTCCCGGCAGGCCTGCATAGTCCTGTGTGCCATGAAGGCAGGGCAGCAGACAGGTGCCCTGCCAGTGCTTGTGGTTGTGTATACTGCACACCCTGTGCCTGTCCGGGGCCATGGAGCTACACGGGCAGTGTATGCTCCTCTGGCACATACTTACCACCTGTTCTTGCATAACCCCCATTGAGCTAATGATGTACGCATGAAGGACTGGAACTACAGAAATGTATGTCAGCCTCCAGGAAGAGCAGTGTTCCACATGTCACACTAAGTATTGTGGATGGCAGTCTAGCAGTGATGTGTACTGCCCCCGAGGAGGCAGTCTTTGGATGCTTAATTTTCTTTCCCCTGGCTGGCCCCTTAAGGAATTAGGTCCATTCCTGAACCTAGGTTGTCAACATGGTGGGAGGTGGAAAATCTGTTTTTAAAAAAAATACTGGTTCCAGTTCTGTAATAGTTCCATCTATATAGGCCTTCTAGTAACCTGTGTGGGTGTTTCTAATTCACACGCCGGTGGTACTATTTTAGAACTGTATGATGTTGTTTACGTCCCTCTCAGTCACTGAGTTCTATAGTACAAAACAGATGTATTGTATCAATAATGTAAGAGCTTAAGTAAGCAATAAGACACGACATGGCATTAGTTGTGCTGGTTTTCCATGCCCTGGGGCTTAGTAATGGCATAAGCCCACAGGCTGAGTGTCTTCAGCCACAGAAGTATGTTATAAAACCAGCACAACTAACACCCTGAAGTGTAGTACTGCCTTTAAAAACAGTACCATAGGCAACTTTAAAAAGCAAACTCTAAAAGTTTTAAAAGACAGGAGAATATAATACATTGTATGGTGGAATGAGACTGTGTATGAGATCCATACACCGTAAAAGTCATTCTGCTGCAGTAGTGACATAGACACTAATACAGAATGACTTTTAAGTTTCTTGATTAGTATTAGTGTCACAAAGTAAGTGACCCCATCAGTGCTGTTGATGGGGCCAGCGGTGAAGTGTTGTGTGTGTAGCTGGCGGTGGATGGATGGTGGTGAATTGTGATTGGTGGAATGTAAGGACTGCTTGTGCTACCTACCTAAAAGTAAGTGATTTTGACTGTTTTGTATCATACACTATATAGAATATTGTATGGTAGACTGGCCTGGTGGCGCAGAAGTTGAAGCACTGGGCACCTACCTGCGCTACTCGTGTGGCCGGTTCGAGAATGACCTCGGGTCATTGGGGTGCCGGCATGGATGAGGGAGGGCGGACCAGGATTGAGCATGCTGGCAGGCAGCTCTCTCTCCTGAGGGTGGTGAGGGTGGGTTGGTGGCCCCTGTAGGTTCTGCTTCCAGGAGAGCTGGTGGGTAGCATAGGTGGAGAGGGGCGGCAAAAGTAACAGGAGGTGGAAGGGCTCAGCTGGCGCCACGGGGTGTGAAGCATGCCTCACCACACCACACAGCCATGTGCTGGGGCCTCGGTGTGGGGGGGGTCAGGAAGAAAATCTAAAAATGCATCGTGTCCCCATCGCCAGTTGGCAGGAGGAGGTGACGGGGACCAAACAGCTATTAAAAAAAAAAGAATAGTGTATAGTGTGCCCTGAAACACACCATATTCTTATCACACCTTGTGATTACCATGATAATCAAGGGACTCTCCAGAGCTTGCCTTGAGGTCCTTGACGTCCATAGTAAATCCACCGGTGTAAGAATAGTATTGTTGTGTATGGGCTGTCATACGCTGTTCTATATAATATTGCTAAACAATGTAAAATAGTCACTCCAGTCCAGAGATGGTATCCACATCCACCTGTCATGTGTCTTTCTACATATGCACTACATAGTGTGTTTATTTACCTAGAATATAAGAATTCAAAATTCTGTAGTATTGCACTAGTAATGGGCCCCCCTCCCCAACACACGTATACACACGCACACACACACACACACACACACATATACACGGAATGGTAGCATGGAATACATTAATTGAAGATTGAACATAATTCCATTGGCATACACACACACACACACACCTCACATGGAGCCAGAACCTCAATTTCATCTGTTGCAGGGTAAGAAGCAATGAGTTCTCTGACAAAGTGGTTAGTTAGGATAGCGGATTTTTCATGATTATTAAAGAAACACTAGCAATGGAAACTTTGACAAGTACTTTTTTTAGTCTGTAGATGCGTAAAGAGGGCCTCATGAATGGAAAGAATATTCAATTATTTGTTTAATTTAAAGAAGTTTTATTTTTGACCTAGTTGAAGATTTTATATACTGTGTGAGTAAAGGTGGCAGCCATGTTTGTAATGGAAATCAGGAATGAGTGGAGTGGCTCATGAATTCTGTATGTGAGTTGCCTCGATTCCAAATCCCACTGCCTGAATTTGTTCAAACCTGTGCAGTTTGTGGAGAATTAAGATATGAGTCGCCAAACGTTTTAGCCAGTCAGTAAACAGGGAATCTCCAAGTCATTTCATAACAAGACAAAAACAACATCAGTGTTCTAAATAGTCCTTACCTCCAGTGCGCAAGCCTGCATAAATGAATCAATAACTTAATTTAGCAACTATGCCATGCAGCTATACTTAGCAACTACTATGTGACAAAGTTTACAACTGGTATATAGTTCTATTGTTTTCAGAAAGTACATTATATGCACTTTGGTTTGCTTGTACAATGGCCTGTTCTATATTTGGAAAGGCTTCACCTGGAGTTCAGTGGCCAAGCAGCCAGCCACTCCCACTTCCTGAGCTATATAAGCAGTTCCTCTCAGCCTCATTGTGAAGCATTTTTTTCTTAGCAGCCGAAGGCTGTCGGTTTGTCCTCTGAGCTGCTTGGGCCTCCCTGGCTGGCTGGGCCTGCCTGCACCTCCCCCCCTTTGCTGCTCCTGCTTGTCTCTGCTGGGCTTCTGTGTTTATTTTCCTGCTTCTGGTTTGTATTTTGCCTACGGCTATGTGTGCTTCCTTCCTTTTGGGGGGGGCTTTGTTTCTAAGCTCCTAGCATACTGCTACTTAGAGCTCCTACTACTGCTTTCAGTTACCTACAACTGTAGCCACTGTTGCTGTTTACCTTAATTACTATTGTACCCAATGCTTTTTTACACTGTGCTCACCACGCTCAAACTACTGCATGCAATTGCAATCATTATCTGTGTGTTTCAGCTCAGCCATAGTGCTCCATGTTGCATACTCAATTCTTTTCGCCTGGACACACAGGTTTCATTTGACCCTAGCTGTGCTGCTCATTCCTGCTCTCATTCTACTTGCAGCTTCATTGCACTGCCTGGCTACACCTGCTTTCAAGCATTGTCTCCTGTTTTATTGCAGTTACAACTCTGAGGTCAGGCAACTAAGCTCCTGCTGAGGTTGTTAATTTAGCTTTGATATTAAAATTGCCTCACTGCCGAAAAATCCTCAGAGTATTTGTCACCTTGATTTGGCTATTCATGTCTGGCTGGCTTGCCCCCAATTCAGTGCTGTTAATGCTATACAGTATGTTATGCAGACCTCCGTGTAGGTCCACTTATCACTACTACTGCTTACTGACCTTCGTGCAGGTCCACACTTTATACATAACCATTGCTCCTTTGCTTACGCAACCATTACTTCATGCCTACTGCCATCCCTCAGCTTCAGCCTCTGGGACTTGCTGCACTCAATCTACATCTGACCTTGCAAGGTCTCAGCACTCAGTACTCATTACGATCTCAGCATGCCATGCTTATTCAGCTCACTCAGCTTTTCATCTCTCTATCAATTTCTGGGGCATCCAGCCATTCTATTCTGGGCAGGTTCCTGCAGCCAACGGTCTCGCTCTGCATTTAGTCCACATCTCGAGCATGTCCAGCTTGGGGTGGAATCCTTCTCACCTGGCCCATAGCTGGAATTCTCACCCAGGCTTGGCTTAGCTGCCTGCTACGCTGACAACAGTCCTGGTGTAGAATTTAAGACTAGCGTGAAGGATGGAAAAAGTTACCTCTTTGTCTCTAGTGTTCCAGTATAACAATTAGCCATTGACTTCAGTGGTTTCCCTAGCAAGGCATCTTCACCGCATTCTCCTACGACTGCCTCTGGTTCACCTGGTTTGATTTAGGGCAGGTAGGCCAGGTGAGTGCCACAGCAGTTGTTGCTCTCCTCCTGCGCCTTGATGCATGTATTGTTACAGAGTTTTATCGCAACCTTCCACAGCTGTCTCCCACTAGAGGGTTTGAGTGAGAGCCTTCCTCCAAACTGGAATATTTTCCACCTCCTTTAATTGGGTTTTCCAAACTGCAGCTGCAGAGCCGTCACTAACTAAACTATCCCAAGCCTGGAGGGAAGGCGACCTAGGCCTTGGATCCCCAGAGATTTCCTCCTCAAAGGGTTTTTTTCTCTCCTCCATTGCCTCAGGTCATAACACTTAGTCAGCATAGTTGTTTCTCCTAGTTTCTTTAGGTAGATTCCGCTGTTGGATGGAGGTGGAGGATGTCCTGTTGTTCCCTCTCTCCTTAGGGGATCCCCTAATCTCAACGCAAACCATCAGTATCATGCTACGCAAGCCTGGGTATTCATTCGTTATCCAACTGAGCATCTCGTTGCATTATCAAACTGCCTATGCTTCCACTACTACGTTACAGTGATTGCTCCTATGCACAGTTACTGCTTGCTCATATGCTTCATGTTGCCTCCTTTTTGGGATGATACTACATTTCTTTTGGGGATTCCTATGGTACCTTTAGCCACGGAATGATCCTGTGGCACCTGTAGTGGGAACCTCTCTGAGGGTGCCTTGCCTCTGCGTACTCCTACAGGGTGGTAATTCCTCTGGAATAGAGAGTGCAAATGGCAAAACCAAACTAACACAGTTGCATAAGCATAACACTATACTGCCTGCGAGGTCAGTGAAGTGTTGTTATTTGTTGTGTGTTATTTCTTTGACATGGAACCTTTGTAAAAGAGTTATCTTGGCTCAACGGTATTAATCTGCATAATGAAATATATAACTAAATAAATAAATAAGAATTTGAGCCAATATTTAAAGCCACAGTACTTGTTGGTCTGCAAAAAAAAGTCATAATGTTTTTTAAAACAATAATATATTTCTGACGTAATTATATGCATAATGAGTACATTTTATTTCTCTCAGATGTTTTATTTATTTTTTTCTATATAGATTTTTATCAGTTTTTTTCCATGTTTTCTCCCCATCCCCATGCCCTGGGCGTGGTAAGCAGCTTGTGAGGCACACACGCCCATGCCTCAGGGCACCTTTCCACTATGCTGCTGCCCCTCCCACCCACACTACTCATCGGACCTCCAGTTGGTGGGAGTAGAACTACGGGAAGGGATGACGAACACCCTGGTAGAGGAGAGCTGCCTTTCAGCCACTCAGTCCTGCTCCCCCCTGTACCAGCTCTCCGACATCCCAAGGTCATTCCTGAAACTTGGTCATTGCCGTGGCACGAGACAAGGCATCCAGCACCTCAACCCTCAGTGCCACCAGGCCGGCTGGCTCTCTGATGTTTTTAAAACAGTTTTTATTACTGATTTTATAATTAATGGCTCAAGTCATCATTAAGGATGGCTGCCTCCAGCAATTTGAAAAAAAATTCCCTCCCTTGAGGTTACCTTTTTACTTTACATACTGGATTTATACGGTGGATGTGTTGGGAGGAAGCTAACACATGTTACTATATTTCCGATTATAAAAGCTGCATTTCATGTTCTCGGTATTTTGTTCAAAATCCCTTTCTGTGGAAGGCATGTTTCTAATGAACTGTGTTTTTGTAGAACTGTACTTCCAGATTTATGCTCTGTTTATATGCATATTCATGTTTTTGGTGTACTGGTATTTATGCTTTATTTAGATATATGGATTTTTAATGTTTTTGATTTTGGGGCTTTTGTACAGCTCAGGCACTTTATGCACATTCACCTCGTCTGTTTTTTTTACATTGTCACTTTGTAACACTGTCACTTTAACTGGCTAGTTTTTAATCAATGTCTTTACTCAGTACCACATGTTCTGATGAAGGTATCAGTGATGATGTTGAAACAACGGCCATGTGGTTATGTGGTGAACACTCGGTTCAACAATGGTCCGCAGAGTGGTGAATGCAATGAGCATTATAGGAACCGCCATTAGACCACTTCAGTGTGTCAGCTTTTACTGTTTGAGGAATGAACCTGGGCCTGTTTTTAGCTGCTGGATGGTGGATACTAAATAAACATGGATTCTTGATACCTTTGATAAACTGTGGGTGTTGACCTGTTTTCCGCTTTTGGCGGGTGCGTCCAAATATGGTGTGTGCTGTTTGTGCTGTGCTGATGATGGAACGAGGGAGTGGCAAGCAAAGAGTTAAAAAACTCTAGATTTCTTTAAATTGTGCTAGTTGGCTACAGAGTCACTATGACACGAAGGAGCTCAGAGACAAAGTTTGAAAACTCAACTTTTTTTGTTTGTGAACTAATGTGTGAGATTATGGCAACTGACAGCAACAGACGCTCTTATGGCAGGGAGTGACGACTAAGGGAGATGCCTCTTGCTATGGCGCCAATTTTACACAAGAGACTGCATTTCTATCAGCATTAAGAAGTACATAAGGACCATGCTTTGATTGGTTGAGAGCTTTCTAGTGCTTTATAATAGCTTTGATAAAGACAGAGGGTGTCACAAAACTCTTCGGCTGCCTTTGCCTTGGTTACAGTACTTTGTGAATCACCCTGCAGCCTTTTGTACCACCATCACCTGCCTTCATACTAGAGGAAGACCTGCTGTGGGAGTATGTTAGACTCCGAAATCAATATCTTAAAAGTTATCAGAACTTTATCAGAACTATACAGTGCATAGATTCCAGGTGGTTCTGAACTGGCTCTCCCATGTCTATTTTTAGATTCCTTTCCTTTACTGAAAATAGCTTAAGGGTGGAGAGTGATGGTTACAGCAGTTTTTGTACTTTTAACTAAAGTTTTTCGACAGTTCTATTAAGGTTCAGATAACTATCAGAACCTTGTATGGCTTATCAGATCCTGTTAGAACCTCAGAATCTTTTGTGGCTCTCCCATTCCTGGTTTCTGAGAGGTTTCTACCACTGACAGTTTTCCTGTCCACAGCACCAATGTCCATAACATCCTCTGGCAACCCTTCTCACATAACGATGGATATTAGGTATGTTACATGATGCTGAATGCTGTGGTTGGCTGAATGGTAGGAGATGAGCCAACAATCCTAGGGTCTTTTTTTTTTTTTATGTTTTGTATTTCCTATGTTCCTAGTTACTAAACTAGGCCCACAGGCTTGGTAAATTGGTGGCACCTTATTTTAATGGCATCCTATTGCCCAACGGAATGAACAGGGAGTAATTTTAGGGGATGGGTGGGGACAGGTTCCCCCACCAACATTTTTATTTGCAGTCTTGAATAACTTACTGTAAAATCCCTTTATAGTTGTGCCTCCCCAAACTATTACACCAAGGTTACTCCTCTGGGAATGAACCCAACTGCTGAACTCCCCAAGTCCATTTGATAAGTTGTCCCTTCAGGCCAGTGCAGATGTAGTTTAGTAGACAGGCAGGGGAAAGGTAGACCCCATGGTACAGAGGTGTATTGGCAGATTGGTGTGGGGAAGACTGTGTGCTGAACCACCCTCTTCCCTTGGAGAGATGGCCCCTACTGCAAAGAGATGTATTGGAAGAGTGGAGTGTGGAAGTCATGCACTGAATAACCCTCTCCCACTGAAAGGAGGTCCCCATAGTACAGAAGTGCATTGACGGAGCCATGTGGGGAAGCCCGTACATTGACTCACCCTCTCTCCCGGAGAGGTGGTCCTTACTATACAAAGGTTACTGGTAGTGTGGTGTGGGGAAGCCCACCTATTGGATCACCCTCTCCCCCCTGAGAGTTGATCCCTATAGTACAGAGGTGTACTGGCAGAGAGGTATGGGAAAGCCCATGCATTGGGTCATTTTCTCCCCACTGGAGAGGTGGTCCCTACAGTGCAGAGGTGTATTGGCAGAACAGTGTGGGAAGCCCATGCTTGAACCACCTCTCCTTGAGAGGTAGTCCCTGAAATACAGAGGTATACTGTATTGGCAGAATGATGTGGGAAGCCCATGCATTGACTCACCCTCCCCGAGAGGTAGTCCCTAAAGTACAGAGGTATGTTGCAGAACTGCATGGAAGCCCATACACTGAATCACCCTTTCCCCCAAGAGGTGGTCCTTAAGTAAGCACTAACACATGACGGGGTGTGGGTTAGTCTAGATAAACACATGCCTAGGGGTGTAGTGAAGCACAAGGTGCAGCTGAATGCCTTACTGCCCCCAGAAGTGTGTATATCCAGACTAACCCACACCCCGGAGTGTGCTGTTGCATCTATAAAATGGGTATCTGTTGAGAAATTGTAATATTATTGAAAAAAAAAAAATGCTAACATAAAAAAAAATCTGCTTTGATGTGAAATAGTTTCTCCATGTTCCTTAGGTTGCTAGGGATGCTGTTATATGAAATGCTGTCAGTAGGGGCACTCAGGACAGCCACTGAGTCGCTATGTCAGACCATCAGCAAGACCGATTTCGCTTTTTGGTCTTGTTCCACACCATGCTACCATCTGCGGTAGCAAGTTTCATAAAAGTCCCGCTGGTCTCCCTCTGCTTGCGGCTCTGGAGAAACTGTGGAGGGTTCACATACGTGCCGGTGAGGAGAAGAGAGGAGGATGTGGGTACGGATAGCAACACAATTTGTAAGTGTAAACAATGCTTTTTAAGTGTTGTGTCACTTTTGAGTTTACATTTTGTTTGTTCGCATTTTTCTCACTAAAACAGTGCCGCTTAGCGAGGAGTGAAGATGGCAGGTTTTGAGCCTTGAATGGGCTGCCTCAGTGATTTTTTTTGGTGCTTGCTGTTTTGGGGAACTTGTTTCTAGCCATGGTTTATCCAAAATAAAAGACATAGCTGGTAAGGGTGCCAGCCAATCAGCTGTTTTTACTGTCTCTACCCATTTTATGAAATATGGGTATATTGGCAGAACTGTGTGGGGGAGCCCATATATTAAATCACCACCCCCCCAGAGGTGGTCCCTAAAGTGCAGGTACATTGGTAGAACAGTATGGGGAAGCCAATAACCCATTGCATCGACTCACCCACTCTGTATTAGGGTATGGTCACACAATACCCCCACTGTATAATAATGGTCAGGCACTGGCAGTTTTGGGTCTTGACCAGCTAACCAACCTCCCAAACTGATCTGGACAAGCTAAAGGGGTGCATCCAATCAGGATCAAGAGGTGTCAGCATGGCTCAGTTGGTAGCACAGCTGCCTCTGAGCCAGAAGGTTGTGGGTTCTGGTCCCGCACTTGGACTGGCTCATACTATAAACTCTGGGGCCGAGTGCAGTACTGGGGGATGCTGTACTGTCAGGATGTGCCATCCTTCGAATGAGATGTTAAACCGAGGTCCCTTCTGCCAAATTCTGGTGCTGTACTGGGGGGTGTCCAGGTAGAAGTAATGAACCCAATGCCCTTTTTTCAAGATAAGGGAACCTTTTTCAATGTCCTGGTCAACATTCCCTTACCATAAAACCAGTTCATGCAATTGTCCAAGACTGTGTGTGGGTGCTGATGTGCGAAATGGCAGTCTCTGTTACAGTCACTTCACTACCATTTTCTCATTGCTTGTAAAGCATTTTGGATACAGTGTATATGAAAAACACTATATGGATGCTAATTATTATTATTAATAATGGCTGGGGTGGTGGTTTAAAGGCCAGACAGTGAAACTAGAAAGTGCTTGCTAACAAAAAAGATCACTTTTGTTCCAGGGCACAAGTTACATGATAGTTATTTGGTAGTAACTGATAATAACATGGTAACTATTGGTATTACCATGTAATGTACAGTAACTGCATGTAATAAGTCATGGTACAGGAATTGCTATTACTGTGTAGTTACATCAGAATCATTTCTAATGTTACATGGTAATATTAGCCAAGTTAGAATGTTTGAATCATACAGTTACAATGAAATGAACTACATATCACACATAAATTACACAGTTACAGGGTAATACCAGTAGTTACCTTTTATCATCCAGTTACTACCACATTGGGCTGACAGTATAGCCTAGTGGTTAGAGTGATGAGCTGTGAATGAGTATGGTACCTCGAGCAGATCTGGGTTTGATTCCCAACTTCCACTTGCATACTGTGTGACTCTACACAAGTCACTTAGCCACCCCAGTGCTCCCGGGTTGCTCCTGAAAACAGACACTTGTGCCTAGTGGGTCTTAGCCGGTTACCAAAAGAAAAAAGATTACTATCATGTAACCAGTGCCCTGAAACATAAAGTGATACAAATAAGTCTGAGACAGTTTTCAGGTGGTCGAAGTCCACAGAGAGGGAGGAGTTGACTTGAGACAGAAAAAAGTAAAAATTAAATGATTTGATGACATAAAGTATCTGGAGTAGAAACGCAGTAGGGGAAAATCTCTCTCCCACTGTAGTCTAGAGATTGTCAGTTACTGATCGAAGCAGCTGCTGCCTCGGCAGGGGTGGAGAGTGACAGTATACCCAGCGTCCATCACAACTCATAATGATTATTGATGGAATTTGGCCCGTGTCCACATGCAAAGAGAAACAAAGCCCCAACACGGAGCCTTTGAAGGCACAGTTCAGAATGGAAAACAGAGAACTGTAACAAAAACAAAGCAGCATGCACATAAGAGTAGCAGTTGATGCTAATATTTATTCAAGTTGTGCTTATAGGTGCTAAGTGCAAAATATGCTGCTGGCAACACTGAACCCCAAAGAAAAAGAAGAGGCTAAGTCAAGCCAGCATGTCATCTGTCTTGCCTAATTGGGGAAGGGGTTGGACCAGAGGGGACTGGGTACACTGATCACTTCAGTGACATGATGCTCTGAGTGATCAGAAAGACGCTTCTGGCAGTCCTTGCTCTGTTGTAGGTTATGGCGTGATCCTGATCCGTTACATTTTATCAGCTGTTCTGGGCAGTAACTAGAAACCTAGGCTGTATTTTATTTGAGCATGAGTGTGGGTGGGGAGTTCAAAGTTTTTTCATAAAACTTGGGTGGGTAGAAAACGATTTGAACAGGTGTTCATTTTCCAGCAAATGACAAATAAGCACAAATGTAGGAGTAGGCTGATAGCTACAAGCATCCTGTACCTGGAATGGGGTGGGCGATTTCCAAAGTCTAATACTGGTGCAAAATGATTATGTAGGTGGAACAATTTCAGGAAGGTCCTGGGGACAATTGTAGCAGCAGTGTTGATATACTGTATAATAGTGACAGGATAATTACAGGACAGGCTGTTCTGAGATGGAAGGTACACAATATGCATCAGTAATATCAAATCAATCTTTATTTGCAAAAAGCATCTTTCTCATAACCAAGGCACTTGTACATATATAAAACAAACATAATAAATAATCATAACAAATCAATTAAATTAATAAAATCCAACAATTTAAAACTCGATAAATTACAATGGCAGCCTGAAAGTCTGGGTATGCCAAACTAAATAAATAAGCTTTAAGTGCAGCTTTAAAACGCTGGACTGTCAGGCAATCGCGCACCTGACGAGGTAGAGAATTCCACAGGGTCGGGGCTACAAAACCAAAAGACAGAGCCCCAGATGTCTTTAAACGGACCCTGGGAATCTCTAGCAATCCCTCATTGGTGGATCGGAGAGGCCGGGGGGGGGACAGTAAGGGCAAAGGAGATCTTGCAAATAACTAGGTCCCTGATCGTAGGGCTTTATAGGTCAGCAACTGACCTTGAAGGTGATCGCATTGTACTGGCAGCCAGTGCAGTCCGCGAGCACAGCATATATGACTGGTCCTAGAGGTACCAGTCAATAGCCTGGCTGCCACATTCTGCACTAGCTGCAAGTGGTGGATATCAACCCCGTAGTCCTAGGTAAAGGGCGCTGCAGTAGTCAAGGCGGGAGGTAACAAGGCGTGACCAGCACTGGAAGATCATCAGAAGGAACCAGATGTTTCACCCGGCATATTCCTCAGATGGTAAAAAGAGGTTTGACAACTGCCGACATCTGAGATTGGCGGGTCAGGTCGCTGTCAAGATAACGCCCAGGTTCCGCACCTGGTCTGAGGTAGTCAGCTGAACACCCTGAGCCATAATCCAGAGGGTAGTCCTGCCAAGAAACCCACCTCCCAATGATCTGGATCCACATCCAGCACCTCAGTTTTAGCCAAGTTTAACCGTAGCCAGCTCGCACTCATCCAATCCTGGATCTTGGCTAGTCAGTTGTTAAATACCAAGAGGAACACATCCTGACCGGTAAAAGGATATGTACAGCTGAGTATCATCTGCATAGCAGTGAAAACTCAGACCGTACCACCTAACAATTTCTCCTAATGGCAGCATATACACTGCAAACAACATGGGTGACAAGATGGAGCCCTGTCGTACCCCGCAGGATAGGGGGAGCGGGGCAGAGGGATAAATCCCAGACACCACTTTCTGGGTCCTACCCTCGAGGAAAGATCGAAACCACCTGAGGACCATACCAGACAGTCCACAGATAAACCGCAGGCGCCTCCAAAGAACACCATGGTCTACAGTGTTAAATGCTGCAGAAAGATCAAGAGGACCAAGATGGAACGGGTTTTCCGATCTCGCTATTAGGAGGTCATTTAGTACCCGGACCAGGGCCGCCTTGGTACTATGTCTCTTCCTAAATCCAGACGGAGAGAATAATAGACATTGTGGCTGGTCAAATGATCATCCAGCTGCTGTGCAACCACCTTCTCAATAACCTTACCCACAAAGGGTAGGTTAGAGTCAGGTCTGTAGTTCGCCAGACAGTCCGGGTCAAGGGATGGCTTTTTAAGGAGGGGCCAAACAACTGCCTCCTTCAGGGGATCCGGAAAGATCCCCCTCTCCAAAGACCTCCAGACTATCTCGGCTAGGACCAGGCTGATCTCATCCACACCTCCTACCAAAAGGCATGTGGGGCCTGGATCCAAACTACAGCTGGTAGGTCGCAGCATCTGGACAACCATCACAAAGTCAGTGATTGCGGGCCGGCAAAAGTCAGGCCAGGTAAACTGGGCGCCCGACGGTAGTATAGCTAACAAGTGCAATGGAATGATTAGAACTATTAGAAAGAAAAGTGGTAGAACAGTAGATGGGGAGAGGCTATAGTAGGAGTTAGACAAAATAGGAGAATGAGGAGACAGCTACCAATCATACAGGCTGAGAAGATAGTGGAACAAATGAATGTACTTTTTTTTAAAACTTAGGAGGGAAATTTTCAAAGGGTTGGACACAGCACAAATGTCTGTCTGTGTTCATGCCCATCCACTTGCATGCAGGCAACCCTTCTGCTTTGTTTCAGAAATTGCATTTGTTTACAACAAAGTCACGATTAGAGATGTTGCAAAGTGTAACTTCACCTGCCAAGTTTGATGTGATTCCCCAAAATTTGCACTTTGCAGAGCATTGCGAAGCCTCCTAGTTCCTGGGAAACTTCAGAACGTGAAGTTTTACCAGTGAATTGTGCGAATTATGCCATGAAGCATGAAATTTGCAGGCGACATGAAATTTGCAGGCAAACTTCACACTTCGAGGTGAATTTTGTGCAACTCAGATTCAGTAATCATGTGAATTTCACAGATTTCACTTTTGTGAATTGCACAAATTCACTTAATAAATTTATGGAGCAAAGTTTTGGGACTTCACCCATCTCTAGTCACGATTTGGATGCAATTATAGATGCTCTAGTTTGGATGCAATTAAGGCCCAGTCTGAATGCAACTGCGCTTGTGCAACTGTGTCTGTTTTAGGATGTGAACTTTGATGCTGGTAGGTCATCTAGTAGATGGTCTAACAAGTTTTTGACGATTTCTACTTTGAAAATAGCAGCAGATATATCTTGGACAGTTCCTTTGAAAATCCTGCCCTTTACTGAATTTCCATTTTTAATTACACAATTAGATAATTCACAGTAGTGTGAAAAGAAAGATGAGAAAAGGGAATTGTATTCGCTTACTGTCCGTGGTTGAAGGTGAGCGACAGAGAGAACCGGGGAGCGAAAGGAGCAGCTACTGATTATTTTGGGGCCAGAAAGGAGGAGCGGGGAATGGGGACTGTGAGAAGGGAAGGCAGACCAGGGAGGTAACCACACACAGAACTCGAGAACCAGGGCTAAACAGAAAGGGGTTCTGGATAAACTGTGCACAGGCTGCTTGTCTAAAAGGTGTAATCTTTCTTTGTTATACGCTTACCTATTTAGTTCTGTGGAGCCAGCTTGTTTTTGACTGATTGTTCTTTTTCTCTGAAGTATCATTGGCTGATTGTTTTCAGCAGGCAGGGGGTACACCCATTCCCCCAACCCCTCAACCTGCCCACCCCAAAGCTCAACCTCCTTTTATAGGTCGTGGGCTCAGAGTGTGTATTGCACCTTCCTGCCACCAAACAGGAAGTACCTAACCTAAGAAGAAGGTGAGGGAAGAGGGGAAGTAGATAAATAAATAAAAACAAAAAACAAAAAAATTAAAAAAGTTTAAAGGTTGAAACTTAAGACTACTAAGGAGAAGGTCAAAACAAACATGATGGGAGTGGTGCAATGCAGTAGGTGTGGGGCAGCAGTCTTCAGGGAGACAGTCTGCAAAGTGCGATGCTGCCCTATCTGCAGGTACCTCTCTGAGCTGAGGGAGGAGGTTGCCTGTCTCCGAGCTGAGTTAGCCAGATTACAGGGCACATTCACCCCCACCCAGAGGCCACCAGGTCCACAACCTGAACCTCAAAGGTTGCCCAGGAGGAGGAGTGATTGGGCCACAGTGGGCTCAGGGAGAGTGAGGGAGGGGGGGTCTGAACCACAACCCCCAACCGGTCCAGCTAAGCAACCCCTACGCTGTTTTGGAGGAGCAGCAAAGCCCCACAAGGGCACCTGCAGCTGAGACCAAGGAGGATGGGTGGGTCCTCCATGATGGAGCCTCAGGAAGGGTGTAAAGGACCCAGAGGAGGAGGAAGCTACTTCTGGGGGACCCACTGTCCAGGGAGTGAAGTTTGGGGCACCTAGTTGGGGAGGGGGTAACGTGCCTTCCAGGAAGCACTGCATGAGGGATGGGAAGCAGATCCTTAGGATTGCAAGGGAGATAGTAAGGAGAGAGGAACTGGATGTCATTGTCCACCTGGGGACAAATGACCTGGCAGGGAACAAAGTGGAGACAGTCAGAACCCAGGATGATTTCAAGAGGTTGGGGGGGAACCTAAAGCAGATAGCGCACTTCATCTCTTCTTGGAGGCACTACCTGTCCACAGCAAAGGGCAGGCTCGGCAGCTCCGCATCCAGAAATTCAACTCCTGGTTGAAGGAAACATAGAAACACAGAAGTTGATGGCAGATAAGGACCGCAAGGCTCATCCAGTCTGCCCTTTATAGTGGAAGTGACAAATCAGGAATGGTGTGGAAAGGAGGGTTTTGGCTTTTTGGGGGACTGGGGCCCCACCTGGAGGGATGTGAGCCTGTATAAGGATGACAGCCTGTATCCATCTGGGAAGGGGACCTTGGTCCTAAGTGAAAAGTTTGAATGCTTCAGCAGCAAGCATTTAAACTGGCCAAGGGGGGGGGCCCAGGAAGGTCAGGAGGCTTAGTATCACCCTCCCCATGGGAACACGCAGGAAAATGAGTTGATGACAGGGACAACTGTAGTAGGCAGAAAGGAGAAGCAGAGGAAACAAAGCTACATAAGAAATAAAACTGGGGGGGGAAAGAAACAAAACTGGGGTGGGGAAGAAACAGGAGAGCAAAAGGAACAGAGTGAGGATAGGCTGCAGAACATGAAAGGCCATGTTAACTAATGCCCGTGAGCCTAGAAATAAAATCCAGACCTGGAGGCTTTGGCTAGTGGAGGCGGACCTGGACATAGCGGCAATAACGGAGACATGGCACACTGCAAATTGTGGGTCAGACATAAATATACCAGGTTATGCTCTATCTAGGAGGGATGGGGGTAAGGGGGGGCAGAGAAGGTATAAAGGCAACAGAGGTGCAGGACAGACGGGGGAAGCTGAGGCACTGTGGGTCACCCATGAACCTGGCAATGGCACAGCAATACACACAGGGGTGATCTACAGGCCTCCAGCACAGGGGGAGGAAATGGAAAGGGAGCTAGTAGATGAAATACACCAGATGGCAGCTAAAGGGAAGTTCTGCTGCTGGGTGATTTCAGTATGCCGGACATGGATTGACCACCCAGGCAGATGCTTCAGCCAGAAGCAGAGTTATCCTAGATTCCCTACAGGGGGCAGGTCTCAGGCAGCTAGTGGTTGATCCCACCAGAGACAGAGTGATTCTGGTCCTACTACTGACTAATGGGGACAGAATCGCAGAAGTCTGGGTAGAAGGACAACTGGGGTCCAGCGACCACCACATAGTGTGGTTTATCATGGGGATAGGGACCTAGTCAAGTCACACAAAGGTGAAGGTTTTAGATTCCAAAAGGGCAGACTTTGTTGAAATGGGGAGATGTTAACCCAGTAGGCCTGAAGAAGAGGTAGATATTGGGGTTCACAAAACTGAAAGTGAACAAAGCAATGGGGCCAGATGACATATGCCCGAGGATATTAAAGGAGCTATGAAGGGAGCTAGCAGCACCTCTGGCAGTCATGTTTACAAAGTCACTCAACACATGAGTGGTTCCAGAGGACAGGAGAAGGATACATGTAGTCCTCTCTACACAAAAGCAGTAGTAGGGAGGAGGTGGGGAACTGTAGGCCGGTCAGCCTCACCTCAGTAGTGGGTAAGATAAAGGAAGCACTGCTTAAAGAAAGGCTAGTGGCACATCTGGAATCCACTGGTACACAGGATCTGAGGCAACATGGATTCACAGCAGGTAGGTCATGTCAGACAAATCTCATCAATTTTTTTGACTGGGTGATGAAGGAATAAATCAGGGGGCAGTGCATATCGCCTACCTCGATTTCAGCAAGGCCTTCAACACAGTCCCACATGGCGAGGTGAACAAAATGGGTAGTCTTGGCATGGACAAGGTGGTGAACTGCGTTAGAAACTGGCTAATGGACAGGAGGCAGAGGGTGACGGTAAATGGGATCCAGTCCGGGGAGAGAAGGGTGACCAACGGGGTACCTCAGGGATCAGTCCTTGGGCCAGTCCTGTTCAATGTCTTCATTAGTAACATTGCAGAGGGGCTGGAGGGAAAGGTCTACCTGTTTGCAGATGACACCAAGATCGGCAACAGGGTGGATACTCCAGAAGAGGTGAAGAGGATGAGGAGGGACCTGGAGAAGCTTGAAGAATGGTCTGAGGTGTGGCAACTGAGGCTTAACTCAAAGAAGTGCAAAATCTTGCACTTGGGACAAGGAACCCAGTAGAGAGCTACAGGATTGGGAGGGGGTATTTGCTGATGAACACCAATGAAGAAAGGGACCTGGGGTTATTATTTCAAACAACACAAAGGTGTCAGCAGAGATTACAAAAGGCTGCAGGGAGGCCAGTGGCATGCTGGGAGGTGAGGAGAGAGTATTACTAGCAGAAGGAGGGAAGTGGTAATGCCATTGTATAAAACATTAATGAGACCTCACCTAGAGTACTGTGTTCAGTTCTGGAGGCCACACCTTTGCAAGGACATTGACAGGGTGGGAAGTGGTCCAGAAAAGGGTGACTAAGATGGTACAGGGCTTGCACCACAAAACTTATGAGGCGAGATTAAAGGACCTCAATATGTACTCGCTGGAGGAGAGGATGGATCGAGATATGATAGAAACATTCAGGTATTTAAAGGACACAAACAAGGTGCAGGGGGAGAGATTTTCCAATATAGGAGTACAAGAATGAGGGGTATGATATGAAATTGGAAGGTGGCAGGTTAAGAGGAAATGTGAGAAAATTTTTCTTCATGGAGAGGGTGGTGGTGGACACATGGAATAGTCTGCCACAGGAGGTGGTGGGAGCGAGCACAGTGGAGGGATTAAACATGCATGGGACAGGCAAAAGGAAACTTAGAGGTGGAAAGGAGTGGAAAGGCCACTGACTGATAGGGTCAAATGCTGCAAACAAGTATAAGGCTTACGGGCAGACTGGATGGGCCTAGCGGTCCTTATCTGCTGACAGTTTCTATGTTTCTATGCTTGTGATCGATCTGAACCAAACATGATAGGGGGAAGATTTGTCATGCCACATCAGTAGTCATCTGCTCCAGGATGGAAGGGTCTGAGGAATACAGGCTGGGTTCTCTGACTCTGGTAAGGGTGGGATGTTCTTGCACCACCAGTATCTCCTGTGGTGGGTTTGAGGTGACACTGGACATTGTGGGTGACCACAGGATTTCCTTTCCCCAGGCCAGTGTTCACAGGAACACAGTACTTCCTCAAGAAGTAGGTAGCACTGAAAACTAAAGGGAAAAGTATCCTGCTGCAAGGATTATGTGAGGCACATGACGCCATGTCACCAGTCCTAGGCACACGTGCCCAAATCCTCCGTCCCGGCACCAGGATAAATTATGTTGTAAGCCCAAATCAAGGGACACCTCCCCTGGCTCTCCCTTCCCCTGGGTCATTGCTGGTTGCGGCATTCTGGCCAGAGTTCTGGAAGCTGACCTGTGGGACATATGGGAAAGTCATGCCCTGGCCAGAGAAGGAATGGAGGATGTGAGCAAAACAAGGATAAAAGTGACTACAAAAACAGAGGGGAAAAAAAGCGTGTAAACAAAGAAATGTGACCAATGAAATGCTCCATGCATGTCACATACATACAAACATATGATCATATGAAGAAGCCTGCAGAAGAAGGCCATTTGGTCTATCAAGTCTGCTCGTGTTGCAAGGTCCACAGCTTGAGCTAATGTCCCTGCCCCTCCCATCCTCTCTACCCATGATCCTTACCTTCCCCTATGCCTATCCCAGCCTCTCTAAAGCTCCCACTGTCTTCAACGAGATGACCTCTTCGGCAGCGATTCCAATTGTCCACCACCCTCTCTGTGAAGAAGTGCTTCCTGACCTCCTTCCTAAACCTCCCACCCTCCAGCTTAAGGCAGTGTCCCTCATGTTATGGTTGCCACCAGCTTAAAGAGACTCTCCTTATCAACCCTATTTACTCCTTTCAAGTACTTGGAAGTCCCAATCATGTTCCCTCTCTCGCTTCTGTCTTCCAGGGAGTACATGTTCAGTGCCCTCAATTTCTCCTCGTATGCCTTACCCTGCTGACTTGCTGTTATCTTTGTAGCCCTCCTCTGGACCTTCTCCAGCAGGTTAATGTCCTTTTTGAGGTGTGGGCACCAGTACTGGAAACATGATGAAGACAGCACTCACTAGCCTAATCAGAAATTTGGTGGATTCTTACTCCCCCTCTCATACCTCTCAGCTGCCCCACATTATGAGTAACATCCATTATTTACCACTCAAAATTGCTCCGTCCCACATTCATCCCACCTGAAAAGGTGTTTCCCAGTAAGAGAATGGATTACCTCACATTGTAAACTCAGACTTCAAAGCAGAAATGAAAAATACTTTGTGATGCTAAATCCAAATTCAGCTGTGGGCAGAATCTGGAAGGCAGCACTTAATACTTGATTAGATATTAACCTTCCTCACGCAGATGTTTTTCACACGAGATGTGCAAATTTGTTTGCATAGGGAGCCCAGATACCTTACCTGGTTTTCTCCATGCGAGCCTAACGCCTGGCTCTGCCCAGGGCACTGTTGTTTTGAGCTCCCTACCTGAAAAGGACAAGTTTAAGACTTTAGCCGCCTAGCCTGGTTGGCTTTTTCATGTTCACTTATAACTCTTTGGGGCACCCAGTTAGTACCTCATTTTCTGTGCCATTTTGTACTGTAAACTCTGCTTTGTGTGTACTTCTACTTTAAAGCCAGGGAACTGAGGATGTACTAGAATTTGGGGTGGGAAGGGGAAGCTAGATCAAAATACCCACCGGATTGTTGCAACAAATTGTAATACCCCCATTAGTACATGTCCTTACAAGATACAATAGCACCAACCACTACATTTTTATTTTTCAATGTAAATGGGGCTAACAGCCCCATCAAATGTTCCATATTACCCAAATGCTACGCTGCGAGTTGGCAGAACTCAGTTTCATACAGGAAATCCATCTCCCCCAAACTGAGCATATGAAATTTGAGAAGTATTGGCATTCCTTATTGGGCTGCTTCTCACACCACTGTGGGAGGCATAGGGTGTTTTGATACTGACCCGGATGGGCCTTCCCATTAAGACTGACCAGCGTGCACATGACAATGGTGGCTGTTGTGTAATCCTGATGGGATCACTTTATGGCAACTCCATTACTTTAGCTAATATATATTTGCCCTTGGGGTCAAGTAAATGTTTGGCCCCCATCTTTCTTTAATAAATGATTACCACTATTAAATGGATAATTACTCCTGGGTGGGGACATGAATGCCATGATACAGCCACAGTTAGATGCATTTAACCCCAACCTTACTGAAAATCCTAGTTCCAAAAATACTTGAAAGCCACTATGGAGCAATTGGCTGTAGATGCCTGGGCATTTGTACCCACACCAAACATAATTTACCCATTATTCAGCCTGCTTCCATACATACACAAGGCTGGACTACCTTTTTATATCCACTGAGTTCATCAATATGATTCATTCTGTGTGACACGGAAATACCTAACTGTCAAATCATGCTCCAGTCCTGGCGGAGCTGCACCTGGGGAGACCCCTGAAAACCACTCATTGGAGATTTAGTTTAGCTTTCCTCTGAGATGACATATTTCTTGAAAAGATGGAATCTTGGATCCCACAAATACTCCAAGATAACACTACCCATAGACCCATCTATTTTGTGGGATACATTAAAGGTTGTGTTACAGGGGAACTTGGTGGCATATACTTCTGAACAGCGTAATGCCTGGGAGGCTAAATTGTGCCACCTACAGGACACTCTCCATACTCTGCAACTCTTACAAATGCAGGGAGGTACATTGTTTACGCCCCGGGTGCAGCAGGTTAAGAGGAAGATTCAGGGGATCCTAGACCTGAAGGTGGAGCAGGCATTATTTTATTTGCAACAAAAATATGGAGGGGGGAGGCAAGGACGGCTCAAACTCTTCTCTGGAGACTCAGGGCCCGGACCGCTGCAAGCCTGTATAAGGCAACTGAAAGCCAACCCCCACCCACACTCATAAGTTACTGTACAGCCAAAAGAACATTCAGGGTATCATGAGTGGCTTTTGCCAACAGCGCTACACAGCGAGGCACCTATTGCCCCGGAAGTCACAGTATTTTATCCTCCTGTCGCTGGACCAGGCCACCCTTTGCTCTTTTGACACCCTCTGATGAAGCTCTTTCCTTACTTGCTACTATGTTTGCTACTGCAGTTTTAATGGTTTTGTGAGTGCTTTTAGTGTAATAATCAGTTTATGCAGTCAATTTGGTGCCCAGCTTTTTGTTCCTTTTTTCCTACCTCTTTGCTCTGCTTCATTGCTATGGAGGAAGTTAAGGCAGTGCTCCGGAAGTCTAAAACTGGAAAATGCCCAGGCCCTGATGGGTACCCGGCAGAGATTTTAAAGAAATATTGAGAAAGCCTTCTTCCTCCACTTCTCCGGGCATGTCATTGGTACAGTAGGGTGGCGCTCCACCCCTGTTTTGGGAGATATGCAACCATAACTGCACTACCCAAACCTGGAAAGGCTATGACCCAGCCTTTCCTTCTACAGGCCCATCTCAGTTCTAAACTATAAATTCTTTATGGCCATCTTGATGGTCAGGCTGGATGGCCCTTTCCCATCGTTAGCTGAACAGGGACCAGGTAGGATTTGTGCAGCTGGCAAGCACATGACAATGTGTGCCATACACTGCTGCTATTAGAATATGCATCTTCCAGATCTATCGCCGCCCCAACGCTGGAGAAGGCATTTGATCGAGCGCCCTGCTTCTTTTGTGGTACACTGTTGCATTTTGTTCTCACAAGAATGGGTTGAAATACTGAAGGGCTTTATCACAGATCATCAGTCTACATCTGAATTAATGGCACTCTTTCAGAGCCAATCACCTTGGAATGGGGCACCTGGCAGAGTTGCTCTCTCTCCCCTCTCATGTTTGCCCTTTATATAGAACCCCTGGCGGCAGCTATTAAGAGAGAGGAGACCACTAAGGGGCATCCAGTAGGGGGAGGGAATATAAAATGAAATTATTTGCTGGTGACATATTATTCATGCTTCTGTCCCCTGAAAGAGCATTACCCAAAGTATGTTAACTTATGGTGTTATATGACTCTCTGGCTGGATTCCAGCCTAACTCTGCAAAAATGGAAGTTATCCCATTTCATTTTCACCCACCCCAGGCGCTACATGTGTAATTCCCCTTCAGGTGGTCGTGCACTGCTGTAAAATTTTTGGGGGTATGTGTGACCATCCACAATTGTTAAATTTTGAACCAATTGCATATACTATCAAGATGGATCTTCATATGTAATGTCAGATATCATTTGGATTTTTGAATCAGATTGCAGTGATATGTCAAAATATCCTCCCTAGATTGCTATACTTTTTACAGATCCCGCCTCTTCTTCTGGGTAAAGTATACTTCTGTCTTGGGATAAATATATTTCTCAATTTGTGTGTATGTGGGGGATGCCCAAGAATCAAATACACTGTTTTACAACTCCCAAAGGAGAGTGGTGGGGTAAAACTGCCAAATCTTTACTGCTATGCTATGGCAGCTGACCTATGACCTGTCTCTGGAGTGTTTGGGGACCTACTCTCCCCACTGGGAAAAAAAATAGAGTTTAACCTGAATGACCTATACCCCATAGAGGAATACCTATATGCCACCCCCACCCAGGTTACTACCATTTACAGAATTCATGCATTTCACAGTGGTAACCCTGCAGTTGTGGCACAGAGTTCTGTAGAATTCGGCCTTTGTGGCATTTCGAATCTGGACCTTGGTCCTACCCTATTTTCAAGACTGTCCACTAAATACATTGGATACTTCCCTTTGTAGATAGATGGGGCAGGGCTTGATCTTTCTGCACCAAATTATGGATAAACATGGTGTAGTCCTTTTGTAGACCTACAGCAGAATTATTTTCACCCGGTAGCAGACCACAGTAGATACCTACAGCTCCATTATCACACATACTTATGGAGTGTTCTCCAGGTTCCCAGGCAAGTCAGGGCATTAGCATGGCATCATAATAGGGACACAAAAGGGGAAAATCTGGCAGTACCTCATAGGAAATCTTTATAAAGGACTGATGGATCTCACAAGGGAGTCCACTGCCCATATCCTCTGTAATTGGAACACAGAATTATGCACCAGTCATACTCTGGATCTCTGGATCTCAAACATATCATTCTAGCATATAAAGTTACTTCTGTGCCTTACTCCTGGGAATTCTCCAGGAAGTACAGAGTCTACCATTTCAGAAGCCCAGCCACCGACAGAATACCTAGGACTTGAACAAAGACGATGGCAGGGCTGCGGAATGCAGAATGCCGACCAGGCCCCTGTGTTTTGGGGTTGCCCAGTTTTAGAGCCCAATTGACAGGAAGTACAACAAGATCTAGAAATAGTGTTCATTATGACTCGCCTGATCATCCCCTCACTGGTGCTACTTTCTATCCCACCACCAGAGCACAAATTTAGAGACAGGACACTTCTAGTGTCACAAATACTTTAAGCAGTAAGGCATGACAGGGGGTGCGTTATGATGGGATAATGGCCCACCCTGGGTGGATTGAAGCATGAGGTGAAGCTGAGTGCTTCTACCACCCAAGAAAGGCATTTAGCCCACCATAACGCACCCCCTGGAGTGCCTTATTGTGATTATGAAATTGGTCCTTTTTACTAAATTGCATGTATTTGTTAAACATTTTTTTGTTGAGCTACTTGCAGCTGGCCTGTTGTGCTGGGATAATGGCCTCGTTGAAAGCACTCTCTGGCCAATCAGGAGTCAGCATTCTTCTACCCATTCCATAAATATCAAGAACAATTGCAAGAAAGGTTATTACTAGACTGTGACTGAGTACAATAGTTCCCACAAGGGAGATGTGGCCCAACTTGATAAATCTGTATATAGACTGGAATGTCAAACAGCTATGTTTACTAATGCGCAAGGGGCATTTGATGACCAATGCCGAAGATGGGTACTTCATTATGTGGAAATAGACTCCTCATTCATTCTATAAGGGGTATGGCTGTTCCTGGCACTCTCCCGTTACTCAATTAATATAAACCCCCGAGAATTGTTGCTTTATCTAACTTGACTTAATATCCTCCAAAGGTTGTTAAAAGTGAATGTACTATATATTATTGACCTCCTGGCACTTTTTTATTTTATTTATGTATTGAAATGTTTTGCCAGGAAGGCACTCTGAACAACAAGCTGCTTGTCCCCGGTAGGACTGGGGGGGGTTACAACTGGATGAAGAATTTGACATACAGTTATTTAACATATCCAAGAAATTAAACATTCAATTACATTTGTAACAAGACATACAGTTAAAAAATATCATAAATAATCATACAGTCGCATTTGTGACATAACATACAATTAAATATATCATGCCTGTGGAATATGCATTTAATTACAAGTGGCATATCTGAGAAACATAGTACAGATATATAATGTAGCCTTGGAGCCAACTCCTTGCAGGAATGGAACACAGTTAAGAGGCAGATTATTTAGCAATTATTGAATGAATGAGGTCCAGTGGGGGGACACCAAGGAGGGTAGAGGGGTAGACAGGGGAAACCAGATGGGGGAAGGAGAGGATAAAGATGGGAAGGAACATTACCGAAGAAAAGTGAGCCAAAATAAAAATCTGTTGTGAAGGGCAAGTTAACACAGGGCTAGGGTAATCTGGGAGCACCTCAGACAGAACAAAAGTGCAAATTATTAGCTCAAGTGAAATTCCTTTGATGAAGTGCATGGGGGGGGGATAGAGAGGGGGCAGGAGAGAGTTAAGGGTAAGGGATAGGGAAGGGAAGGATGAGTCATACCTGGAACTGGCCCCTTCAGAGTGCGGAGATTGCTGCCAGTGGCAGAATGAGACAAGGACTTAGAATAAGGAGCAGAAGTAGCAAGGACAACTTGGGTAGAGACAGTAGAGGGGATGGTAAAGGGAAGGAGGAGGAGGGGTGGGAGAAACTTGCCTAAGACTAGGCCTCTTCAGGATGCTAAGAACCCTGCCAGAGAGCAGAGTCATGCAAGGAAGAGTTACGTAGAGAGGATGGAGGGGAAAGGGGAGGGTAGGAAGAGTCATATCCCAGCGCTGGATCCTCAGGATGCTGAACCCTGCCAGGGGCAGAACTAGTGAGGAAAAGTTGGGAAGAGAGAAAAGAAAGGATGAAGGGAAAGGAGGGAAGAAAAGGAAAGAAAAAGCTTGCCTAAGATTAGGCCACTCCAGGATGCTGAGAACCCTGTCAGAGTGCGAATCAGGTGAGGACTAGTTGGCTAGAAAGGATATAGGGGGAGTGGGAGTGAAGAAAGAATAATTGCCCAGTGCTGGACCCCTCTGGGATGCAGAGAACCCTGCCAGGGGATATAATTAGGTGAAGACAAGTTGGGCAGAGGGAATAGGGAGATAGAAGAGGAAAGGAAAAAAGAAGGAGGGAGGGAAGAAACTTACCTGAGAGTAGACATCTCCAGGGTGCTAAGAATCTCGACAGAGGGCAGATTTAGGTGAGGACAAGTTGGGTAGAATGGAGAGAGGGGGAAGGAGGAGGCTTGCCCAGTGCTAGACCCCTCCAGGATGCTGAAAACCCTGCCAGAAGTCAAAACTAAGCAGGGGGCAAGTTGGTAATGGAAAAAAAGGTTAGGGGTAGGGAGTGAGGGTAAGCGATGAAGGGAGAGGTGAGCATGCTGAGAAGCAGGCTCGGGGTGGAGAAAGGTTTAATAAGGGATGTGAGACATGGAGAGGAGCAGAGGAATAAGATGGGACAGTCAAGGAGGGTTAAAGTAGGAGCAGTTAGGTGAGAGAAAGTTATGTAAGGCAGAGGCAAGGGAGCAGTAGGAGGAGGAGTGCCATATTTGGGGAGGGTCCAGATTTGTGGGAAACAATGGGTAAAGCCTGACTGACCAATGAGAGTGGTTCGACAGGGGACCAACAAAGTACGAGTGTTGGCCGGCCTGGTGGTGCTGAGGGTTGAGGCACTGGACGCCACACCTCGCACCACACCAGCGACCCGGGTTCGGGTGGGATTGGCCTGACGGGGGCGCAGGAGGGAGAAGGACTGAACGCCCAATGGCAGCTGCCCTTCTCTGGGGAGAAATGGACTTCCACTGCATACCGCCACCTGTTGGGGAACCTCAGGGTGGTCGGTGCAGATGGGGAGACGCCCAACGAAAGGGTAGACATTGGCAGGGACTGGCTTCGACGCGGCGCTCACACGGCGCTGAGCAGCCTTGTCCCCAATGCACGACAGTGGGGACACACCAGAACATCAGGAAAAATCCTGCCCTGGTCTAGGTGGACGCAGCCTCAGCGCTGGTCCTGAAGCAGCACCCAAGAGAGCAGACTTCATGTACGTGCCCCAGTCGCTGTTCAGGGGAGATATGGGGATCTCTGCCGCCTGCCCGGAGGGTAATCCGAGGCCTGCAGGCATGTGGGCAGTGTTAGTACCTAGGGGCAGACCACTCAGGGAGCTGCAGAAGGGACCCACGAGGGAGCCCGAGAGTGATCAGTGACAGAAAGTAGGAGGGATAAAGAAAGAGTGAAAAAAAAAAAGAAAAAAGTGCGAGTGTCAGAGAATCTGAGGGAGTGGGCGGGGGGGGGGAGAGTAAGCATCAGAGGTAGAAGGGAAGTTCTCCTAACCAAAATTTAGAAGTGAGTTTGGCACAATAAGTGAGGTGCCTGCTGGCAAGCAGGGGAAGAGACAGGATGTGGTAGAGGTCATAGTGATGAGTGCGTGATGGAGCATCAAGGGCAAATCAACAGAAGGAGTTAAAGAGAGTGTCCAGTCTGGTTTGGAAGGATTTGGGAGCAGCACCATAGACTACATCACAGTAGTCAAAATTGGGGAGGATCATCATCTGGACTCATTCACACCATGCCATAGGAGGATGCAACTATGGTTCCTGAATAAGGCACCAAGCTTGGGGGCCAATTTTTCAGGATGGCATCAGTGTGGCCAGAGAAGTTCAGGTGTTGATCCAACCAAACCCTAAGGTATCTGAATGAGGAGGTGCCTTTTCTAGGACTGTCCCATCAAGGGTATGGAAAGATGGTAAAGGGTGGAGCCTAGAGAGTCACTGCCTAGTGCCAAAGGTCATGGAAACAGTCTTACTGGCATTTAGGAATAGTTGATGTGAGGCAAACCATAGCTAAACCTGTTTGTCTTTTAATCTGTGCTCTCTGTCTATGGGACTCCAGTAATAATAAAAAACAATTACAAACCCTCCCCCCAAAAAAATAATTCAACTGTGCATAAGTAGAAGCACTAGTTTCCATAGTGCTCTAAGCAAGTATATCTGTTTAATGATGCCTCCCACATTTTCCCAGATTTTGAGTGCCAGTGTCCTGTACTTCAGCAACAGAAAGTTGGGAGGTATGCTCTCTATTCTGTATCCCGCTAACCAGTGTTGTAAATGGAAACATTTTACTGAGGAAACCCACCACCATTGATATGGGCTCAAGCATCCACTGACAGGGGTCTGGGAACATGCATCATATGTTGTATTGTTACACTTTATGTAGTCAGTTTTTGCTGGGGGTGGGGGGGCATTTTCGAGGAGAAGTCCTTCCTATTTTACTCCTGGAAGTGAATCAGACTTTCAGTTTCACTCCCGGAACCAAGTTCTCCTGCCCCCAATTTCCATCACTGCCTCTAACTCTTCTCTGTACTCTCTCCACCCTCCCTCTCTGGATAGTAGTATTTTGAACATGGTAGACATACCAGATGTCCATGTGTTGAGTGCAGACTGTATTTCTGTCTGCTGGATTTAGACTGGCACAAAGCTCTGTGAAGTCTTATTACAGTGGTTTATCTACCAGCTGGGCATAAGGGAGTTGGTTGTACAGTAAGTGTAAAAATAAAAAGTGTGACTCGAGGGAAGAAAGTCAAGATCCCCTGAAGCAAAAAGCATGAGGTCAGACTTGGCCAGAAATGCTAGATAGCAGCTCTTCCTTGTAGGTTATTTGTGTCCTTTGGTTCACTTTTGAAATTTAGCATTTCATGTTATAGGCTTCTCAGTCCAGTCACTTTGTCTCCGCAGAGAGATCTAGGTTTAACTTTTGCTATGTGGACTTTGTTGTATAAAGAAATAGAGAGAAAGAAGCTGGTCCAGTGGCGTGGAGGGCTGAGGCAGTCTTAGCATCTTACCTCCTGCCACGCTGACGACCCATGTTCAGCAGCCAACATAGGTTTCTGGGGGTAGACTGGGAAAGGAAAGAACTGAGCTCCCAATGGCTGCTCTCCTTTCCCTTGGGGGGGGGGGAACTGCACGCTCTGCTGATTGCCACCTGTTGGAGGCCAAGTGGTAGTGCAGATTGAGGAGGGCAGTAGAAGGGAGGGCTGTGTGGCTCCGTGGCATACGTATGCCTCCACATGTGTGTGTCTACGTGCGTGCCCCAGCATGGGAAACTAGGTATGAAAATGGAAAAGGGAAAGCACGGGCTTTGTGAAGCCCTGCCTGCCTTCCACTGCTCCCACGTCATCAGCTGACCACCACCCCAACTTCTGGATGTGTGTCTCTGGGTGGGGGGAGGATGGCCCTCTCCTTCCCAGCCCTGCCACAGGGAACAATCTATGGGGGAATCTCGTGGATGGTAGGTTGGTGAGGTGACTGCTGGGCGGGGGTGAAGAGACAGGACTGAGAGCCACCAATGCTGACCCAAAGGGAGAAAAAGGCTATATGGAAAAAAGAAATAAAGAGTGAGAGCAATGGCTCCATCTTATCTCATCTTCGACAGAGTTCTTGAATATTGTTTCCCCCATTCCACACTGTGCTCACCAGTCGGCCTGATGGGACATCTTTTCTTTTCTCAGTAACAGTGTTTCTGTACCTAGAGCCAGATGGTCCCATTCTGCCCCAGTCCACCTCTGGTCGACGAACACCTCCACCAGGACTCACCTACAGTACAATCCCCCACAGGTGGGGCCCAGAGGAGGAGGAGGGCTCCCCACGGAGAATACTCATCCAGACTTCTGCAGGGTCCTGGGGTGCCAGTGCTGACCAGTGGATAGGCCAGGCATCATCTGCTCACTTCTTTTTCCCTTTTCTCCCCTCATTCAGTGGTATTCAAGGGATGCCAGTGTGCATGCATGTGGAGGCAAGCACGCACCACACGCACCTACACCATCACGTGGTGGCAGTCTCAGAGTGATGCAGCAAGACCCCACCTCGAAGAAGAGAGCAGTCCCTTGGACTTTCAATCCACTCCTTCCTGGCCAGCCCCCATGCAACCCAAGTCTCGCTCCTAGACCCAGGTGGCAAGCATGGTCGGACATACGGGCATCCGATGCCTCAGCCCTCTGTACCACAGTACCAACCTGAGAACTGGTTTCTGATAGTCCAGCACTGGAAGCAACAAGTAGATGTCAGAGCTACAGAATAAAGTAAAGTTCAACAACTGATGTCAGGATAAAATGACACTTTCATTCCATACAAAGACGCCACGATATACAGCCCACCAGCAGGTGAAGCACACATCCTCCCTCAACCAAACAATTGTTTTCATGCATGACATGCACTTGAGAAAGCACAAGTCACACACAAAAATGTTTGACTGTTTGGTCGAGGAGGGGCTTGTGCTT